>CM027083.1:1186552-2619052 GCA_015343265.1 Pao palembangensis | reverse complement strand
GGCTACTTCTTTCTATCCATGGTGATTTATGGGATGGGATCTCAACACGGTGCACATAAATCGCGTAGTTTCTTTTCAAAAGTGACAAGTTCATGTCTGAGAACGCTTTAAAAGGCGAAAAGCGGGGTCTGTTACAACCTGTCCATGTGCTGGTGCCTATTTACACATTAAATAATGTTTTAATTTGCCACATTTAAGTTTTGGAGCCTCCAGCGGCTCCACCTGTAGCTCATTGTACTGTTCCACAGCAGAGGCAGCTCATTAACTAAAAATGTCATTGTTTGATAGAATATATATTATATTGCAATCATTTACATTATTATTCAATGAGCATAAGTACATTTTTATGTGAGTGCAAGTGTGTAAATTTAGTAACAGTAAAACTACCTCAAACCTCAACATTTCTTTCCAACCTGTCAGTGGGTGCTTGTTGTAATTATGAGTTTTGTTGCCGCAGAATAGACTTTCTCTACTTGACATCTGTCTGTGGATGATTAAACACTCCCTCTTTCTCTGTCTGTCTTCTCTCTTCTTTCCAGTCTTTGTTTACCAAGAGTCTGGCTGACAGATCAATGATGAGTAATGACTTCTTTCTGTCCTTCTTTCTTCACCTCCATCTGGCAGGAACATTTCATTATCATTAATTGCTGCCTTTCTCCACGCTGTTGTGTTTTATCCTGCTCTCTAGATTCCGTCAAACACGGCTTCTCGATGTGTAAGCTCAAATGTTTGCTGTGTGTTGGATGTGCGTTTAAACACAAGATGCTCCTGACTACGGTGTGTTGTACAAAAGGCTGAAAAGACAAAAGCGTATTTAAAATATTTGCTTACTTTGCAGATATTTGTAGCTATGTAAGCATTGATTTATTTCACAGGGATGGTCCTCTCTCTTAGATCCTCTTTTTCTTCTTTCTCCATCTTCATTTCATTTTCTGCCCTCCTCCTCCAGCTAAGAGTTCTTCGCCTGAAGGTCGGTATCAGGTTTCTTTGGGCAGCCTGTTAGATGACCAGCACTGGCACCATGTCACAATAGAGCGCCGCAGCGCTTGGCTTAACTTCACTGTGGACCGAAGTGCAGCGTGGGTGCAGATCCCACCGACATTCGCCCGCTGGGACCACAACCGGGTGTGTTTTTTATGCAACTGATGCTCACAATCGTAAAAAATATAATGCTGATTTTCTTTATGAGAAAAAAACAAAGAATCATCTTTTTTTCTGCACAGATGAGTGTGGGAGCAAACCACGGCTTTGGCTCTCAGAGGTCAGCGGGGTCACATGGAGGCTTTCATGGTTGTTTGGAAAACCTGAACTACAACGGGTTGAATCTAATAGACCTGGCTAAACGAAAATTCCAGCAGGTCATCGTGAAGGTAATGACTTCAGATCGACGTGGATTCAACTGTTTGAGTCAGCTAGCCGCACAAAAGAGCTGCTGAGATACACCACATGAAAGCAGACCAGTTTTATTCTCCAGCAGCCAACTTGTGTTTATGCAGATGTACAAATTGTAATATTAGGATTTGAGGGAGAAAAATTCCCAGTTCCTAATGTCCTGATTGAATGACTCATACTCTGACCTGACTAAGCTGTTGGATGACATTGGCGCCTTCACTTTTATCTAAGCTGATGTGGCTCTTGTAATTATGCTAATGCAGCTGCGCTCTGTAAGGAGACTTGCTGATGAGATTTCTGAACATCAGAACGGCGCCACGCAGCCCTCAAATGAATTCATGTACCCTATTTCCTTCTTTGGCTGTAGTAATCCCTCTCTTTCTCTCCCTCTTCTTCACCTCTCTCAGGGAAATGTAACTTTTTCCTGCGTGGAGCCTGTTTATGTTGCCGTGACCTTCACCGGCCCCAAGAGCTTCCTGTCTTTGCCAGGGCCAACAGAGCCTCCGTTAATGGGCACGTCAATCAGGCTTCAGTTTCGCACGTGGAACGAGGCGGGACTGCTGCTGACCTTTAATCTTCCAATGCACAGTGGTGCAGTTTGGATGTACTTGAGCAACACCAGGCTGCATCTACAGGTCCGCAAGGCTGGCAGGGCACCGCTGGAGCTCAGTACAGGTCTTTGGATTGGGATTTTTACCCCTCGACTTCGAGTGACGTCAGAATGTCACCGTGTTTTGTTATGGGTATCTGTGTTTCATTTGTGTGGCCTCAGGTGCAGATCTGAATGATGGTCTGTGGCACTCCGTGGCGCTGATCTCTGGAAAAGGGCGCCTGTCTGTTACTGTGGATGAAGATGAAGGATTCGCTCATGCCCGTCCTCCATTTCTTGTAGTCGCAGGAAGTCAACTTTTCTTCGGCGGTATGAGCAATCTTGATGAAAATATTTCCCTCACAGGTTTCCGCTTACTGATGTCATGTCTGCCGGTCCTCAGGTTGCCCTGGTGAAGGGAACGAGCAGGAATGTGAGAACCCTTTCAGCAACTTCCAGGGCTGCATACGTCAAATGACTGTAAACAGACAATTGGTGGATTTTATCAAGCTGCCACAGAGGCTGATGGGAAACTACACTGATCTACAGACTGACACGTGCAGCATCACTGACAGGTGGGACCTGAAGGCATCACTTGTTCACATTTCCTAATGAGTTTTTCTTTTGGTCTTTTTTATCTTTTTCAGACCTGCTTCAATTCATGTGAATTAATATTAATAAAAACAATATAAATAATAGACATTTACTCTACCGGTAAGTTTGGGTGAAGGCGCTGCCTATGATACTTTTCTTTCTCTTTGGCCTGCATGTCAAGTCACGCTCCAGCGCATCAGTTTAATGATGTGCTGCATGTCAGCAACAACAAGAAATGGCTCTTGGAAAGCTGACACGAGATCATTTTCCAGATCATTTCATGCAGCGTTATTATCCTCTGAGCAGCTGTTCTTTAATGAAATGTCAGCCTCTGACCTGTCAGCCCTTCCCCACATACAAATGCCGCCTGCTTGGTTACAATAACACATTTGGACCTTTATTTCTCATTTTATTTCTACGGAGACAAAGTGAAGAACAAAGTAGACTTTCTATGTTTAGGTGCTCTCAAAGTCGCTGTGAACATGGAGGCCTCTGCAGCCAATCTTGGAGCACCTTTCACTGTAATTGCACCAACACAGGCTACAGTGGAGCCACCTGTCACAGCTGTGAGTGCAAACACACACACACACACACGCACACACATCTGTAGTTTGGGGTTGTGAATATCTTCTGCTATCTGTAACATACAGATGTTTTCCTTAATAAGCGATGATATTCATGTCTCCTCAGCGATATACGAGCAGTCCTGTGAAGCCTACAAACACAGAGGCAGGACGTCGGGGTACTATTTCATTGACGTGGATGGCAGCGGCCCCATCAGACCACAGCTGATATACTGCAACATGACAGGTAAGAGACGTGCACGTCCCAGCCTCCCAGCTCCCATCCCAGCTCCATACTCTATCAGTCCGGAATATCCCAGTTCAGACCTAAAAAAGTGTTTTCTGTCCACCAGAGGATAAAACTTGGACGGTAGTAGAGCACAATAACACGGAGCTGACCAATGTCCGCCCTCAGCCAGGCGCCAATCGGCACACTGTTCACTTTGAATACGCATCTGAAGAGGAGCAGCTTGCAGCCATTATTGGCCAATCAGAACACTGCGAGCAGGAGTTGACCTACCATTGTAGAAGGTCGCGCATCCTCAACTCCCCAGGTAAAACCCAGTGTTCTGCAGGATGTGGCCTTGCACCATTACGTCCCCGTGTGAACGATGACGGAACCACTAAAACTCTCTGAATCAGGTGTCCGTTTCATGTTTAAATATCATGGAAATGTGTGTTTCTGTGTCACAGACGGCCCACCGTTCAGCTGGTGGGTTGGAGGTCTGGGTGGAGGACAGGTTCACACTTACTGGGGTGGGGCTCCACACGGAAGCCGTCGGTGTTCCTGCGGCCTGCAGCAAAACTGTGTGGACCCCAAACACCAGTGCAACTGCGATGCTGACCGTAACGAATGGTACTTGATATTCTCCTGCATTTCTTAAGACTTTTCTTTCCTTTCTCGACTATTTTGATCATTACTTTTTCTCCTTCATTGCTTTGTCTTCCAGGACGAGTGATTCAGGCTTGCTGACCCATATGAAGACGCTCCCTGTCAGATCTCTGGTACTGGGCGATGTCCACAAGCCTGGTTCTGAGAGTGCCTACAGACTGGGGCATCTTCGCTGCCATGGAGACAGTAAGGCCTGTGTCGTCTTCAAACAGCCAGTAAAAAATAGCACATTTATCTACCGTTCTCGAACTTTATGCTGATTGCAGAAAGTATTTGGAATGCGGCATTTTTCGATAAGGAGACATCTTACCTTCACTTCCCCACATTCCACGGAGAATTGAGTGCAGACATATCTTTCCTGTTTAAAACCACTTCATCCTCTGGAGTTTTCCTGGAAAACTTGGGCATCAAAGACTTCATCCGGATCGAACTGAGCTGTGAGTGAAAGCTTAATGTTTGACGCTCTTAGTTTGAGGATAAATCCGATTTTATGAAGGTGCGAGGAGGAAGGATCACCCTGGGATTTAAAGGAAGAACTCATTTGAAGGTCTCCTTTGAAAGGTCACTGAGTTTATTGGTTGTTGACAATTTAGATATCGATTATTTGCCAAGCAGCATTTTGAAAACTGTTGCTAAAGACATCAGCATAATTATTAAAACAAAAACATTTCTGCAAGGAGCGGAAATGTTTTGCAGGCGCTGTGGCAAGCCATTTTTGTTGAAAACTGTTGTTTTCTCTCACTGACGCAGCCTCCGCTGAGGTTCTGTTCTCCTTCGACGTGGGGAATGGACCTTTGGAAGTTCGAGCAAAGGCCGACGTCCCGCTGAACGACAACAGGTGGCATCGCATCCGCGCCGAACGCAACATCAAGGAGGCGTTACTTCGCCTGGATGAGCTGCCCGCTGCCACCCAGGAAGCCCCCACTGACGGGCACATCCACCTGCAGCTCAACAGCCAGTTGTTCATCGGTGCGTGGTGGATACGCTGGGGGTTAGAATAAATAGATCCTGCTAAGTTGTGCACCATGTATTCACAAAGATCACCAAGTTAATTAAAGTCACTCTCAGGACGATGCAGCCTAAATTTAATGCCGAGTCCATTAGTTAAGGTCGTTCTTGCTTGACATCGTCTGATGGGACTTCGCAGTCTTGGAAAAGGTTTTTATCTCTCTCATCACAACTGGTTGCCAGTTTGGCACCATTATAATATTCAACAATGTGAACTCTGAGGACAGTTGAAGGTTGTTTTGTAAACAACTCTGGGAATTCAAGCTCTGCTCTGAAAGAGAGGTATTCTTCTGCTGCCAGGAAGATAAGACGGATATGCAGCTCATCCATTTTTACAGATAGAAACAGTCATAGGTGCTCGGCACCTTGAATTTTTCACCCAAAAGTTCATGTTTCATCAAGTTGTTCATTTAATCTGGCCTTATTCCACATGGCAGCCTCTATTAGAGGTTGTATAAATTGGTTTTTGATTATTTTACAGAAAAAAAACAACAAACAGCACAGATTATCCATAGTGTCTGCTTTTATTGATAGAAAACTAAAAAAAAATGTTGCTTTCCAGCA
Source organism: Pao palembangensis (assembly GCA_015343265.1). Lineage (NCBI taxonomy): Eukaryota > Metazoa > Chordata > Actinopteri > Tetraodontiformes > Tetraodontidae > Pao > Pao palembangensis. Next base: position 2,613,450 of record CM027083.1, on the reverse strand, counting down.
TTCCAATGTGGCTGTTTCTGACCTCAGGTGGGACAGCATCCAGGCAGAAGGGTTTCCGCGGCTGCATTCGCTCTTTGCGGCTGAACGGTGTCACCCTGGACCTGGAGGAGAGAGCAAAGGTCACCCCAGGGGTCCAGGCCGGTTGTCCAGGCTACTGCAGCAGCTACGGCACACTCTGCCAGAACCAGGGACGCTGTGTGGAGGGAACCCACAGCTTCTCCTGTGACTGTGGCCCATCTGCTTATTCTGGAGCCTTCTGTGAGAGAGGTACGCACAAACTGGTCCAGTTCATCATCAAATGCTTCAGCATGATGTTCTAGAACATAACAGCAATTATCAGGAAAAATCTGCTTTTTTAATCATATTACAATATCATACAGCTGTGCAATAAGGCACTTCATTTTTATTATATTCCTGTGTGAAGAGGTTTCGGCCATCTTTAAGTCGGGGACGTTCCTCGTCTACAGCCTTCATTCTTCCTCCATCCTCTCTGACGTGACGCTGAGAGCAGAAAATGTCTCCTTGAGCTTCAGCACCAACCAGAGTCCTGCTCTGCTCTTCTATGTGAGCTCCTACCAAAGGGAGTACCTGGCGCTGCTGCTCAACAAGTATGGTAATAACAGTTAAATTCATTTTTAGTTAAAATATTGTTTACATTTATTGTCCCCATAACAGCAGCCATTCCATGACATTATGCAATGCCTCCCATGACTGTTGTGTTGTTCTAAAATGACCAGCTCTCCTCTGATACATATTAGTGTCCTCTAAAACATTTTGTTTGTAAAGCAAATGAAGATAATCCTCTTGTTTCTGTTTGAAAATGAAAATTATTGCCTCAGTAAATATATGAGAAAGTGTGTGTGTGTGTGTGTGTGTGTGTAGAACAGTTGGAGGTTAGATACAGACTGGATGGCAGTAGAGATGCTGAGATACTGAGGAGCAAAGTGAGGAACCTCGCCAATGGGCACCTTCATGCTGTTACAATCAACAGATGGGCAGATAGTGTATCTGTGCAGGTAACACAACCAACCAACCACCCACTCACTCACTCACTCTCACACACACACACACACACACATACAGACCTTCTCATATATAAGGACACTGGAGGCAATGCTCCAGAATCTTTCCTTGGTCAGGTTTAGATTGACTGATGGTTAAAAAAATGTAGGTGCATTTCGACCACTGAATGCTTTGTAATCATAATTTAACACTAATACATTTACTACTAAAATGTGTTTATAAATCACACTTTTGTAGCGAAATCTCTTGTGTTCCTGCAGGTTGACCAGAACACTGGGGAGGACTTCATCCTGACCGCCGATGCAGAATTTAACGCTATTCAGTCGTTGGTTCTGGGCAGAGTTCAAGGTCAGCAAAACCAGCAGAAACCCAGAAGAAAGACTCACCTTCCTATGAATACTGCAGAATTTGCACCACATAGCTGTGGGTTTTGAAAACTTCCCTTGAGTTGAATGATACGATAAGATAAGATAAGATAAGATAGAATGGAGGTTAAGGTTAAGCACCTTCAGGGCTCTGACCTGGGAATGTATCCAGGTGGATGGTTCCTTGGCAGATGTGTAGTGACCATGCTGGGAAACGAACAAAGCTGGTTCTTACCGCTAACTGTGACAGGAACTTGGCAGCTCATTGCACAGTATTTCACAGAGTATGGCTTTAGTTTGACTCATAAAAAGGTCTGGTGTGGAATGTTACAACCTCGTTTTCGGGGGGCAACACAAAAACCTGATAGCAAAAGAGGTTTTAAGGCAAAACTGCTTTATTAGCAAAACGAAGGAGGCAGCGGAATGGATGGAGGTCGGCGGAACAAGGGCGGAAGTGCTGAATCCCACCGCTCCAATCAGAGGCAAAGAGCAGAAGCCCAGCACCAATCAAAAAGGAGAGATAGCACATCTAAATTAACATAAAACATATTAAACGTACCAGTGGTTGTAAGAAGTATTGTCTCCGCAATAAAGCACTTAGAGACAGTTTTTATTGTAAAAGGCGCTATATAAATAAAACTGAATTGAATTGAGTAAACACAGTCTTTGTTTCACAGTCTTCTGTTATTAAAAAGCGTATTGCGCATCTGATAATTCGTTTTTATGCTATCAATGAGATCGTAGTCCTCCATATTTTTGGTGTTTTCGTGAACTTTCTGCTCTGCATCTCCCTCCAGACTCTAAATTGGATCCAGAACTGGCTCAGCTCGGCTCTGTGGGTTTTACCGGCTGCCTGTCTTCTGTCCTCTTTAACACCGTCAGTCCTCTGAAAGCCGCTCTGCTGCACCCCGACACAAGCTCCGTCACCGTCAGAGGTCCGCTGACCCGGTCCGTCTGTGGCTCCACTGCAGCCAGTCCCAGCTCAGCAGAAACCACACACCACCTGTCAGGTCAGACAATAGGTCTGTAACTGAAAACGGACGTTGGTGAGGACAGGTGTTCGAGTCCTGTAATCTTCGGTCTCACCACTAGAGGCTGCTCAAGCTGCCCGTTTCTGGCTTTTCTCATACATCAATATCTGATCGCTTTTTAATTTTAGCTGCATTTAACTTTTTTTTGTTGCCGTCTGCCCATTTTTCCTCTGTGTCTTTGTGCTCCAGGTCGTTCTGGTCAACCGGCAATAAACGCACTTAGAAGAGACTCGGTACTGATTGGAGGTACTCACGCACTACCGTTGATCAATATCCAAAAACAGTTTAAAAGTTGCACTTGTGTGCTACCACGTCATTCTCTCTGCTCTGTTTTTGCAGGCGTCGTATCATCTGTGATCTTTATTGGTGTGTCCGCGTTGGCTGTGGTGGCCCGAATCCTCTACAGGAGAAAAGAGCCGAAGCAAAGCCCCGAAGCAAAAGTGGTCAGATGTGGAGGCAGCCTGGCGTCCAACAGCTCACAGAACAGTGTGAGTGACAACCAAAAAGAGCACATCAGAGGAGAGCGACTGACACGCCTCAGCACTGCTTTACAAACCTAATCTGGCCCAAGAGGAACAATCTAATGCACAAGCACCAGTGTTTGATGTCGGTTCTGCCAGTACAAACACTGTAAATACTTATTAAATGTCTGTGTGAAATATGCAAATTTTAGTAAATGATCAGTATTTTCCATTGAATTTCACATTTTCGATAAAGCAAACACGTTTAATTACATTTCCACGTCTGTTCACATGTTTTGTACGATCTTTGGAAAAATACTTTTACCTGTTCACATTGAACGTTTCTGAAGTGTCTGTGCTTTGTATTCCCGTAACATAATGTATTAATGTATGTAACATAATGTATTTTAGCACCTGTTATTTTGGTTTGAGGTTGCAGATTTTATTGCAAAATGCCAAAATATTACTTTGCATCCTTCCAAATAGAATATTTCCTCATTGTAGTTGAGCGCATCATAACTGACAATGGCTGTATTTATGCTGATTTATAATTTATAATATGTAATTATGTTTCCTTCAAAACATTTTTCCCTTTGCCAGTAAAGCTTTTTAAGCATCAAAAGTGCAGTTATTTCATGTACAACAACAGAAAAACTGATAACCCCATATGGATACCACCCCATCACCCCCCAGCTGAATAACAGGCAGAAAATGAAATTTCGTACCAGGTCATTATGATTTATTTAGAGAAACTAAAAAAAAAAAAAAAAAAAAAAATAGAAACACAAGTTTTTCAGAGTTTGTGCATGTGTGAAGATGAAATTTAACAAAACCAAACTATTCTGTTTTTTTAGAAAAGACTAATCCATCCAGACTGTGCAGACTCTACACAAAATAAATGCATTGTTAGCGTTGTCATCGTTGGAGTTGTGGTCAGTAATGTTTATTTCACACTGATGGTGTCTCCTTTGTCACACGGCTGAGGGTTGAAGCTGCAGTGTGTCACCGCCGGACTGCTCGCGCTCCTTCACCAGCTCAATGGACACCTCCAGCTGCTTCTTCACCCACTTCTGAGGCCTGCACAGTTCGGGGCAGCTGTCCTGCTCGGGGTCAGAGTTAGGATCGCTGTGGCCCTCCATGACCTCCCTCTCCAGCATGCAGATTTTTAGGAACTTGGGTTGGCGGCTCGTGGATTTGGTTCTGTGTTTGGCTGCGTACACTGAGCGAGGGATGGGCCTCGCTTTGAAGACCTGTCGCTCCTCTTTGGCCCCCGGCCTCCCCAGCTCTGCCACGATCTTCGCCTCCTTCTTCCTCCTCTCTCTCTCCAGAAAAGTGAACGGCTGTGCTGAAGCAGTAGGAGAACCCCGGTTCCTTCTGCTGGTGCTGCTGATAGTTCTGCCCTGGCTGGATCTCTGACTGATCACGTCATACAGGGGCAGGTGGATGTGCGCTGGCGCCGGGGACGCCCGGAACTTTTTCTGGCATTCCTGGAGCTCCTCCAGCTCCCTTCTGAGCAGCGTGTTCTCCAGCTCGATCTCAGAGCGCGTCCGCACCTTGTGACGCTTCCTCTCTTCCTCTCTCAGCATCATCTGGAAGGGTTTGGGTACGGTGACCTTTGAGTTCGGCCTGACCCTGACAATAGTCTGACGGGACAGCGTTCCTGCTTTTTTCTGAGAGGTTCTCCTGGGCAGGAACATCATGTCTTCAGGACTCAGGGTGTAGTCTCTGGGGTAAAATTGGAAAATCAAACCTAAGAAATTGATTGGAAACTTTTTAGTTCAGCATCGCTGCACCAACCTTCCATATGTTTGTTCCTGATCGGTCCTCCTCGCCACGTCTAGCTCCAGCTCTCCCACGCTCTCTACACTGTGGAGCTCAGAATAATCTGAACTGCTTGACGTCTCATGTAAGTCCAGCTCCTCCTGAGAATTGATCCTCTGCAGCTTTCTGGCAGGCCCCAAACTGCAAAGATTTTACGACTCAAGTTTAACAATAAACAGAATATGAAGGGCAGATAAAGTCTCTTTTCCATTTCAGTCCAAAAAACTAACCTGATAGTGAGCCCATCCTCTCTGTCATCCCCTCTGCCGTGCCCTTCCTCTAGGACTCTCTCCTGGCTGATGTACATCTTCTCCAGGTCGGCCATGTTCCTCAGGTGTGTTCTCTTCAGCTCCTCCAGCCTGGTGTAGTACTCCTGGTTGGAAAAGTAAACTTGCTGCTCCCTTCTCAGGCCGTAGATTTTCAGGGAGAGTGAGCTGTGGTAACTTTTGGCTCCTTTTCCCTCCTCACTGGCCTCCAGATCCTCCTGAAATGTGGACGTTGCGAAGTTTTCCAAACTCAAAATTAACACATGCATCTCTACAAAATGTAAATTAGTATCTTATTTGCTTTGATTGTTAGGTCCTACTTCAGTTTGCCTGCATAAAACTGAAGAGGGAATGTGTCCGAACTCTGATTTCACCTCACCTCGCAGATGGAATCTTCATCCTGGTCAAAACATTCCTCTCCATCTCCTTCATACAGAGTCATCAGAGCACTGTTCTTCACAGAGGACGGTCGGTACATTGCTGCTGAACAAGAAGCAGAGCTGTGTCCCCCGTTTGTAGAGTGAAATAGCTAAACCAGAGCAGGACACCAGCAAAAGATTAACACACACAGACACACGCAAACAAACACACACACTGACCTTATCCTCTTATGATCAGCATGCTCCATATGGTCCTGCCACATTTCACTTGAAGACTCGACTTAAAGTCAAACAGAAGTCTGCCTGGGTGACCCCAAATCTGATTTACAGATTAACGAATTCTTAAATGCAGCATCACGACATGATGTGTACAAAGATAAAAACACATAACAAACATATGTGATTCATGACACAATTCAAATATCTGGGAAACTCGGGTGGGGTTTGGTGAACTTTGGTGACGGCAGACGGAAAAGCGCGTAACAGTGACACCATCTGGAAAATAAGTGTAACTGCACTCTTACAGTCAGCATACAAAAAAATCAGGAAAAAAAAAATTATTTTGTGTTTTAATTATTCAACATGTACAATTTATCCAAATTGTACATGCAAGACACACTTTGTGCGGTTGCTGGCCTCTGAAGCAGCCATATCAGCATGTTAATTTGTGCTTTTCTGCTGGGTGTGGTCTCTTCGGAGCAATATTATCGTAATTGTTCATCACTGTTTACCAGATGAATGAAGGTTTCCTTTCACCTGTAAGGCTTTGTTTGCACTTTTGCTTTTAAATTCTTCGTCTGACATCAGGTGCAGCGAAACCTGGTCCCAGTTCAGCTTTTGGGATTTGACAGATGAGGCCAGAAAGGCAGCACGTGTCCCAAAGCCAACTGTGTTAATCAGTTTACTTCTCATCAGTGTCTTTAAAAGTGATCAGATTTTTGCAGCACGGTTGTCCATCTGTTGGATTAACTGGATTAACTAAGACTGTCACATTACCCTCCTTTTGCAGACCAAGCGCATCTCAGGAGACCTTAAGTCTCACACACACACACACACACACACACACACACACATAGATTGGCAACTAAAGCTGAGAACGTGTCCTGTTTATTTAACATGAAAAATCTAATGTTGCATTTCGTGCAATACAGGGTAATTCCACCGGGTGGCGCCCTTCTATCATTAAAATTCCTGTCAACGTTACCTGTAAACGTGCAAAACGTCCCCCCCCCCCCCCCTTAAAGTCGCCACAACCCATTAAATATGTTAAAAAGTATTCATTTTCTTTAAATATTTATGCCCAATATAGAAAACGTGATTAGGTGGTCCTGTATGGTCCCATTACCTCTGTGTGTGTAGGTGTGTGTGTGTGTCTGTGTGTGCCTATCAGTCACTGATTCACTTACGGAGGTATTTGTGTGTGTATGCTGCATGTGCGTCCAGTTTTTCTAGCGGATTCTGTGCCTTGGCATGGGGTGAATAGTGGTAGTGTTCAGTCAGAGCCGAGTGGAGTAAACAGGATCACACCCATAAACAGTCTTCACACCCGGGGCATTGACCATCTACTCCACCTGTGTGTAAATGAACATTTGTGCTCTGTGTTTTCAGGTACAGCTGAAGCTGCTCGAACTGACAAAGGTCTGAATACTTCAGGAATAATACTATCTGAGGCAAAAATGTTAAATATTTGTTGTCAAGAACCTGGGTTACCCTGGAAACATTCTCACGTCTCAACAAGCGTCGGCGGTATTCTGAACAGCACACGCCTCTGATGAGGTCACTGAAAGAAGACATAGACACACATGAGGCAAACCTGGGCCTTCACACAAACACTGACACAAACCCAGAGTTATAGGAGACGAAGTCCCCTCCCAGCTTCACATCACTTGGACTTGGACTTGATTTCCACAGGCATCTCTCAACCTCGCGTCAACCAGCCTGGCCTATTCAGCCTCTGAAAACCACTTCTGTTGCTCAGGCTGGGCTGTGAAAATGAGGCCAACAGGAGCCTAAATGTGGGACAAACGTGCTCACTGTGGACATGGTGGAGCATAATGACCCTTATAGGGAACTTACCGCCAAGTAGCATTACATAACCAGAAAACAAATCTAAATAATCCGTAAAGACTGTAAAGATTGTTTGGCAATGTTTTAGGGTGGGGAAAAAAAATGCTGAAAATGTTTTAAAAGCATTTAAAGCAAATTTTATTCACTATTTGTGCTAAGCTAATTGGCTTTAGGGAACCTTTGCAAGTCTAGTAACAAACACTAAACTTGGGTCACATGACCTCTGACCCCGTGTGTTGAGCAGATAAAAATAAGCTTATCGTTTTAAGAATCGCTGGAATCTGTGTTACATAATGACTGAGCTTCTGGCATGTGCAACAGGATGTCAGTACCCTTCCTCTTGCTTCCTGCTGCTGTTATTGTTCATTGTTCTTGCAGCCTGCACCTTCATTGTTTTCACCCAGTTCTTGCAGCAGGTAGAGCTTCTCCACGAACCAGCAGGACCGTCGTGGACGTGGGTGGATGTGAATAGCTGCAGCTAAATGCACCCAAACTAAATGAGTGTGGAAGCAGGCTGAAAAACCACACCATATATTTCCAGAGATTTGATGCTTTTGAGGAAACAAAATTGAAATTTGAGAGAGAGAGAGAGAGAGAGAAATCTTCCTCTTCCTTTTATAGCCAACACAACTGCTTGTCTAAACAAGAGGTAAGCTAAAACCATCCCAGGCAGCGGTGCACTCTGTTCTAATGCGCTCTCCGTTTTTCATCATAATGTTCTTGTGGATCGATTGTTTATAGCTGTTGAGGCGACAGAGAGCAGAACTCTCCTCTCCTGATGGGTTGTATATTCACACCGACGCATATAATTTTGCGTCTGTTATGGATCACACCTCAAATTCAGACTCATGACAGAAAACTTGCCAGCATCTGAATCAGCAAAAGTTCTGGATGATGTTTGAAGTCTTTACTGTAAGAGCTCTCAAACTAGCAACCCCCGAGGGAGTTTGGCACATGTGGTAGCTATTACTGGCACTGACTCTTGTTGGCTAGTCTGTTAGCATGCTAATTGCAGTGGATGTCTCCAGAATAAAATACCTAAACAGTACCACGCATAAAAATCCCAGTCAAGACTCAAACCAGCAAAGGATCCAGAGCAGAATTCATGCTAATGACAAAGCATTGAAGCAATTTATGACCGAACAACCACTGCCAGTTCTGATCAACTGTAAATCTCACTGAAGTCTAGGGTTTCAAGTTGAAAACCACAGGAAGTGCAAGAGCAAGGCCGGGAAGTAAAAAGCCGTCAGTGCTGGAACCATTTCTGTCAACGTATAAAATGATATTCTTATCTGACTGTGCAGCATTTTGGAAAGCTAGCCAACAACCGAAGGCAGAAGCGCTGTGAATGGATACACCCTGGCGGGTCACACCCACAGAGGGCTTGATAACAGAGAGAGAGGCTCAGAGGAAGGGGCCTATTAGAGGAGGAGGCTTGGTTTGAAGTAGTTTATGCTCAAATGTTTGAGGGTATGTGTGTGTGTGTGTGTGTGTGTGTGTGCCTCGGTAGATGTTTTCCTGTGTGTGTGCAGTAATTGTTGCCTGCAGCTCTGACGCCTCTGTGGCCCCTGACAAAAGGACCTTGATGTTCCTGCGAGGTTCCGTGCAGCAGCGCTCCTCTAATCTCTCTTAATTTCTCCATCACAATCAAAGCGCTCTGTTCCTGCTCTGATCAGACTGTCCGCCTCCGGCCTGCTGTACGTCCGCCCTGCCTGGACTGGCTGCTGACATCTTGTGCTGGCTGACCATCAATTGTTGCTGGGCTTTTTTTTTTTGTTTGTTTTTTTGTCTGCTGCAACTTTAAACACGCTGTAAAACCCCTGTCAGAAGCCAACGCGCTGCATTGTAGGTGTTTATTTGTGGTGGTAGGTCTTTGCTTTCTGACTTGTGTACTGCCTGCATGTGAAAAAGTGAAATTTGGGGACTAAACCACCCACAGTGGAAGGAGGCGGGGTTTCCTCCATACCCACCTGCTGCCTTCAGAAACTGTGATGTGACGTAAAATGAAACTATTTTTCTGAACACGGAGGCGCTGAACTGGAGTTGGTCCAGCTCTGAAAAAAAGATAGCAGCAGTCGAGGAAACTGAATTAGATTTAAACGTCTTTGCTCTTTCCTGCCCCTCAGATTTTTGTAAAAAAAAAAAAAAAAAAAAAAAAAAAAAAAAGTCAGTTTCTCAGATTTATCTTGTGTTTAACTGCAGTGCTAAAGCTTCACTGATAACCATTCACACCAAAACCTCACCACTATGTTGGGTTTCAGTTTCCTGTGATGCAAAACCTCCCTGAACACAGACAAAGAATGGCCCAGGGGAACTGTTTCAACTAAGTTCCATTTACTGATAAATTGTCATTTCCAGTAAATCAGATGTTGTGACACCTTTTAAGCCTCAATAATTCAAAATTTTTTTTGCCAGTATTTGTCACCAGAATTAGAGACCTGAATCTGGGATGTTTACCGCGATAAACAGTGATCTTCAGGTGTAATACACAACATATTTGTTAATCTTTATGAAGAAAAGTGCACTCATGGCTTCGAGAGCGAAAGCAAACGCTCCCAGTTCCGTTTCAGGGCCAGAAACCACCACCAGGACTGCACACAATACCCTTAATGGATGATAATCAGTGATACTGTCAGCTCCCTGGCCTCCACGTCACAGTTAATGGATTAAAGGCAGTCGAGGATGGGCAGCATCTTGGCGGCAACACATTAACAAATAAGGCTTTGACGACAGAATTAAAACAGGCGAGGTAGAAACATCCCACGCCCCCACAGAATTAGGAACTGAAATGGAAAACCGGCTGCATCTTTAAATTCCTCTTCCCTCCCATTCCTTCATTTAAGTCTCCCTCATTGATGGACTTACATGTCTTTATTTCATAAACATTAACATCTGTTCATGATTTTGTTCAAAAACAAACACTGCTTTTGAGAGTTTATTAATAAATTTTTCCTCTGTAGGATGAGCTTCATTTGTCCATGAAAGCTAATAAAGTGGTGAACAAAATGTAAAGAAATGGAAGAAACCCTGAGCAGGACCAAGATTAGCCAACTTGTGTTTTAAAACGAAACAGGAAGTATCCTGCAGATCGCCTTGAATGAAGCAATGACTGTGAAATCGGGAGGGTTTGTTGTGCAACAACAAACATCACATTATCTTTAATGCCTGGCTTGAGTTATGAGGTAAACATGAAGCCATTCAGGCTGAATGGATGTGCTCGAGTGTGTGTGGGTGAGTGAACCGGTTTGTTTCTTAACTCCTGTGTTGTTGTAGACAACAGCACGACTACACCCCCAACAAGTATCGTCGTGTTTTGCTCACAAACACAGTTACATCATCATTTTTATCGTTTCTTAATTCCAGTTTATTTCTTCCAAATTGATACAGTTAACATCATTTTTAAATATAGTGATTGATATTGTGATGATTGTGATGATGTGACATTTTCCTGCGATGCTTTGTAACTTTTTTTGCTACAGCTAGCGGAAGCTACGACTGTTGAGGTTGAGCCTGCAGCAGAATATTATTTGATCTGCCTTTACAAAACCTCTGTAAAAAGAATTGAGTCAGGAGAACTTTTCTTCCTCTCTGTTTCCAAACTACTTTTGACGCACACGTGCGATGGTGGGCGGCCCGTCATGGATAATTGCACGGCGTTCTGGAGAGCAGAAAGACCGCAGATGAAAACATCCATGTTGGAGAAGGAAGGTGGTTTGGCAGGTGGTGTCCTAGGTATTTCCTCCGCAAGGAGGAATTCTGAAAATGTTTAAATTCAGACGGCAATTTTGTTGTTTTCTAATACGTTCGGTGGTACATTTTCCAAGGTCCCGATGAGGAAACAGTTGTGTTCCCATGTTTCTGTATTTGATCAGCACAAACAGTGGCACGGAGCTGATAATATGTACCTGCCAGAGAAGATAAAATGTACCTGCCGTCTCTCTGGTCAGTAACAGTTAGCGCCATTAGCCTTTGATGAACGGCCTGTTTTCTCTTCTCCACAGCACTAAAGCACAAGCATGTAAATGGTTTACATCCTCTGAGACCTGATAGAAAAGCGTGGATGCATTTTCCTAACCAAAGCAGGGATCTTTAGGGCTTTAGCAGGCTTGATTCTGACAAAGGTAACTGAGCTTCTACTGTTTGCTCTCGTGGTGACGTAGGCCTGAGCGGGACAGAAAGGGCACGTTTGGAACACTCAAGCCTGATAATGAACCGTTTATTTGAATCAGTTGTGGATTGTTTAACTTTTGCACAGTAGGAACAGTCGATCTTTAAGTTCTCCGTAAGGTTTTTTTCCTCTTTAACAACTGTTTCATCCTGTTCTCCTAAGCACAGCAGTGACACGCCGTATCCAGCAATCAAAACGCAACGTTCTTGGAACGTTGTAACAGAAAAGGGCTCTGACTTTCATTTCTCCCTCTTCTGTCTCACGTTACTTGTCACTGTGGTTTCAGCAAAGGGGATGTTAGCAGCAACGTAAAGCAGAACAGTCACACACACTGAAGTTCCGCACATGACCCATGTGTGTGAAATGTCAAACATTTTTCCTTACGCGTTTCAATTTTACGCTTTTTAGTCAAACACACACGGCATCAGCAACTGGATCTGAAACGTTGTTTTGTTGCCTGTTCGCTGCAGTCGCTGCTGATTAAGATTATTCTGCATCAGCAGTTGCTAATGTCACATGATTAACACATGATTAAAATGCTTGTTGAATACCAGTTGCGTCTTCTGGTTGATCAGGGGCTGTGGTCGTGTTTGAAAGGTTAGTCCAATCTTGTTGCACTTTTGTGCACCGCAGCGAGTGAAGTTGCTTTATATTAACTTTTGGCCTTTGATCCTTTTGTCCTTTGATCCTTTTGATCTGCCCGATTAATTTGCATCTTTTGATCTTCAAGTCCTGAATTCTGGGTTTTGACGCAACAATGCTTTTACTTCACATATCAGCCATGTGGGATAAGCCAATGCTGTCAGTTTCCAACATGAATGATGTTCTGTGAGTTGTCTCTTCAGTTATAGTGACTGAAACATAAAATAAATGCATTTTTCATGGTATGTTTAGAGGAGAATAAGGGACAATACTAAGAGGTCCTTGTGCACAGAGATGGTTCCTTCCTGGACTTTTTTTTTTTTTTTTTTTTTTTTAGTGTAATTGGATCAATACAGGCTTGAAATGAAAGATTTGCTGAAATAATAGGAAGAGGCAGAGGAAGAGACATGAACCCTGAAAACCCCTGAAGTGAAGTGGGTAATCCCACTACAGCAGCGAGATGTCGTTTCAGCGTGTTTCTGTCTGGAAAGAAGGCCCGCATTGTGTAGGAGGAAGGAGAGACAACCTCCATCCAAAGTCACAGGACACCATGGACATTGCTGCCAGGATCTGGTCAAAGAGCGACAAAGCTGTTATTGTTGCACCACGAGGGCCCTCCAGCAGATTAATGACAAAGAATTTTAAAGAAGGACTTAAAATAACCTGTTTTCATGATAATATCCGTATCATTATGAGCAACAAAAGCTCTTTCTTTGAAGATTGAAATGGAATATTCCATTATTTTGTTAATCTTGATGTGATTGATGAGCAGCATCTTTGAGACTCCTCAGACCTTCATCAATATTCTCCTGAGTGTGACTGGAGGGTTTGTTTTTTGTTTTTTTTTTATTTAATCCTCTTAAACAGTAAATATCTGATAATCTGAGTACTGAACATGTCAAACAGGAATGAATTTAAATGACTTTACATATATATAAATATATATATATATTTTTTTACATGCAAACCTTTTGCATGCCTGGTTTGACGGTCTTCTTTTTCCCCATTCTGTACAGTTCTAATATGTTCACTGAAGCAAATATGGCGCATTTGGTTAATCCAGAAATATAAGGAACATTAGTCTGGATGTACACAAATCCTGCTGCCTGTGTTTGACAGCTTTCTGCACGGTAACGCAGCAACTGAACAATGCAGGCGCGTGAATGTTTTAACATGTTTTACGGTCTGGTCTGATTGAAATTCACATTTCCTGAACCAAATACAGGGAGAGAAGAACAACGCAGAGGACCGTTGGTGATCTACTGTGAAATTTGTATTACAGTGGTATTACTGGGAGAGCTGGTGAGAAACCGTGGCTGAAGGCCGGAGCTGGAATTCACTGCAGCCGCGTTTCATCAATCATGTTTCGCACCAACAGTATTTTACAGCTGAACGACAGCACTTTTCCTTAAATCTAGCCGTCAGTTTGGTCCACTTGGAGCAGGCATCCATGCTAGGCTGTGAGAACATGCATCATGTTAACTTTGGCCCCATTTCAAGGGCCGCATTAATCAGCAACGACGTCTGACTGCAGCCAGACCTGACGTAACGTCCCAAGAATATGTTTACCGTGTGCACCAGCCCCACTTTGATCAAACCTGATACACTAGCAGCCGGCTGAAACACCAGTGTGCTCTGCAGACACCCTCGGGTGATCACACCCACTGCAGACAATGCTTTGTCCACCACCTGAGACTCCAGGCGCTGGATTACAGTGACACCTGAGTCCCGGCTTACTGATGACTCCTTCACACACGCACGCACACGTACACACACACGCTGATATACGGTCCCTCTATGGCTTCTCCAGTTAATGCCATAAAATGGGATTAGCAACCTGTCGTCTGTTCTGATGACAGAGTGATTGTGGAGGGCTCTAATGTTCATAATTAATGCCAATTAATCCCACGCAGCAGGATGTGAATAGGGGACACGAGGGGCTTCTAAAATAATGCAATTATAATTCGGAGGTAATTAGATGGAGAACAACTGTGTGTTAGAGCTGGTAACGGCAATCATTCCCTACTGAGGAGCAAGTTTTTGACATCAAATCCTGCATGTTCTTATTTAACAGCAGAATATTAATTTATTCCTCTGAAAGGAAATTCACAACATTATAATAAGGAAGTGTGCATCATCCCGCTTCCGAATAATTGCTTGCATATCCCATAAATTGAATAATAATTCAAGCCATTAAGGTCATCAGATCAGACCAGAAGCTTCATAAGCCATAAAATCCATAATTACAGAAGGAAATGTGAAAGTCTTAGAGGATATTTGATCCATTATTTATGGACACTACCCACAACTCTAATGGCCACTTTAGTTTCACCGCCATGCTAAAGGGTTGTCTATCAATAAAAGTTGGACCTAAGTGTGTGTGTGTGTGTCTTGTGATGCACTGACAACTTGTCAACAGCATGGTTCCGCCTCATCCCCAGCTGACCCCTGGGAATCCAGAAGGCATTCAGGAATAAGAAGGTTCCTGGATGGATTCTGTGTGAGGAGCTACAGGGCAATTATACAAATGTATGCAGGCGACAGGTGCTTCACACAGCAGAGGCCCTTATGGAACAGAGCAGAGGATAATACAGCCTGCAGCACCGGCTGCCTGCTGTTTGCTATAACTACTCACATCACACACACAAACACACACAAACACACACATCAGGATGTCAGAGTGGCCTCGCTCGCTACAAACTGCATCAATCCATCCCAGCAGATTGATGGGTCAGGGTCAAATGGCCGAGACCACGATGTAGAAACAACAGTTCCTCTCAGTTCACTGATAACTGCCAAAATTCACTGGCAGGTTTATGCTGGGAAAATATTCAAGTTTGTTGGGAAAGGGGTTGGGGAGATGGTTGGGGTTATGGTCAGGCTCAGAAACTATATTTAACATTTCCAACAAAACAAACAAAACCTTGTAGCATCAGCTAGGAACCGAAAGATTAACATGGCCTGTTTGTATCTTTCCTTTGGGGTGAAAACGGTCAGGAGCAAAGGCCTCCTGGTTCTATCTTCAGACCTGAGGGTCCTGCTGATGGGTATCGACCTGCTCGCTGACGTTCCTCTGGGTGTGTGCGTGTGCGTGTGCGTGTGTGCCCCGCCCAGAACAGCAGCGCTGAGCCGCTGAAAGAAGACTCCGGCCGTCATCAGCGGACCGAAACCAGCCAAACGTGGAGCGAGCGAGGACGACGTGTACCACCGGAGCCGACAAACATGGATGTTAACAAGTCGTCCGCTGTTGCTGGAGTGACTTCGGACTGACGAGGACGCCTGGAGTCAAGTGAGTACACACACCTCCGGAGGAGGAAAAATGGTTTTGCGTCAGGGTTGAACCGCTAAACTAGGTAAAGTGAAGCCGGCAACCCTCTGCTGGTTTGCGCTTCAAGGTTCCGAAGTAACTTAGCTTCGTTTAGCGAACCTAATTTCGCCGTGAGTTCGGCTGGAATTGGGAAACAGTTTTTTTTTTCCCCAAGAAAAGCGTGGTCGCTTTAGTGATTCACAGTGTTTCGGTTACATAAAGTCAGGAAAAGTATCACTAACTAACTAATCTCCTGCGGGGGAACGTCATATTAAAACCGTTAGCATAACAACCGAGCGGCTAAAATGGATTAAAGTTGGCGGATCGATGTGAATTTAATCAGCCTGTCCGACCCGTAATTAGCTCTTATGTCAAACATTCCTCGAATTTCAGTGTCGCCACTGTCGAAGCATGTTTCTGCCTGTTTCAGATGAAGGTATACGCGTTTTTTTCTCGACTGGATCAGACCTGATCACCTTTGGTAAATGATTCAGGGTCAGCGCAGTGACACCACCGAACGATCCGCTCACCATAAAGCAATATTTGGAGGAGATAATGGAGCATACCTGGCCCTGTCATTGAGCCCGTCCTGTCTGTTCTGTTTATTTTCTCAAATATTCGTTCGTCTTTTCCTTTATTACCATATTTACACGCATTTGTCCACAGTAGTAGAAAGTACACCATGCAGCTATCTGTCCTGTGATCAGCGTGCAGGAAATAACGTGATACCCACCTGCTTTGGGGCCATAAATGTCCACATCTTAAGCATTATAAAGTTGTGCAGTTGTCTGTCTGTTTCTGCTTATCCATAACTCCACTAACTGCTGATTCACACAGTGTATTGATCAGTAAAGCTTTCCTTGCTTGGCCGGGTGTAATCGTGGTAATGGCTCCATTTCTTGTCTCTGACTATTCGGATGTGGCTCACTTGCTGCAGCCCTGCATGTGGAGTGGTTTGGGAAGAAGGAGAATATGGTTTTGTAGGAAAGTATCCATACTAAGGCAGTGAGCCAGGTGTATTCTTCCGATGTCTGATTGTACAAATCTGCCTCCTTTAAATGATTCCAGGTTTTCTGTCCGATTTGTTTTTTTATTGTATTTTTTTACTAAAGAATCAGGTAAAAAAACCTTTCAAGGATGCAAATCGGGTTTTCTAAAACATGTTTAAAATGAAAACACACGATCTGACACTTCTCCAGCTACTTTCGATCTAGGTCGGTAATCTTAGCACGACCTGGAAATGCCCAGGGGGGGGTCCTGCTAATTAAGGCACCGTCCCCAAACCAATCCCAGGCTGCTTCAGGCTGACCCGTATCCTCGCTGTTTGAAATCAGGGCAGACGATGTATATATTTGCAACAGCCATTGATTTTTTTTTCACATTTCCCCTTGTTCAACTGGTTCCCTTTTTCTGTGGTGAAATAAGGTGTGTAACCTGTTATGCAAAAGTGTGTCTCAAAGTAAGAACGTCAGGGTCATTTCATTAAGGCCAGTTTTATTAGGTTTAGTTTGCTTGGTTGTTGTCAGTGTGCTTACAGGTTGTTGTGAGCCCGTTGGCCCTTACTTATTCATTACTTCCAGCCTTAAAAATATCTTAAACCGCATTAATTGTATTAAATTGTGTTTATTTCTTTTTTGTTAACATGTTTTTTTCAAAGCCTGTAAAATCCTGCTGCAGTAAGCAGCTGCTGAGTATCGTGACACATCTGTGCCTCTAAACCCCACGAGAAAGGGGAAAAAAAAAACATAAAAAGTCCCAGTTATTTTTTCATTTACCACTCTGGTGGTAAAGAAATGGTTGATTTTTCCTGTTGCAAGTAATTATCCTGTGGCGTTCTTGTTAACGATCTGTTGTTATTCAGCACTTCTAGATGCTTCCCAGCAGTGTGTATCAACCCCTCTGTCCTTTTAATTTCCAGTACATTATTGGAATTATCCTGGACGTTAGTGCTGTGACTTTGTAGAAAATAACCATCTGTGCTGATGCTCTTATCATGCAAAGCAGGTCTGACACATCCAGAACGTTGATTCACTCAAAGACATGTGCTTAAAGTACGTCAGTATCCTGTTTTGTCTTTTGGCCACGTGTTTCGACATGACTGAACAGTCATGTCGAAAGAGTAAAATACCGAGGAGTTAGAGGATAGTAAATGCATAATTAAGTTAATATGAATTATCTAATTATTATTTTCTGTATATGTGTATATATATATTATTTTTTTTATTTTTTATTTTTTCATAATGCTCCTTTAATTAGTAACTGTGCAGAATTACCAGGATTTGTGTTGCCTGCTGCGTGAAGAAAATTCCTTTGATTGCTAAGTGATTTAATGTAGCCCTCGTATGGGCAGGGACGGACACACACACACCCCCTCCTGTTGGTTTAGATTACACTGAGTGAGTGAACAGTCTCTCAGTAGAATAGCTGACCTTCAGCTAGTGGAGGGCGAGTGACAAGTATTTGTTGATAATTAGAAATTCTTTTCTATTTCGGGCGTTGGCGTGTGCTTGGATGTGTCGGCGAAAACCCAGACGGCCACGTTTGAGCTGTCTTCTTCTGCTCTTTAAATTCCAAAGGCGGTTGGAGCTTTAGCTGCAGCTCTGGTGCTGTGAAATTAACATTGATTTTGACATTAATCAAGCAGGAAACTCATCATGAGCCATTTAACCCATTCCCTTGAGTCAATTATGACCTTTCGTCACTCAGAAAGAGCCTTTAATTGTTTGTAAAGAAGTTCTGGAAGCGGTCAGTCCACCTCGTGGCTGAGATGAAGCGTAATCACTAAAGTGGGTCCTTTAGTGCCAGCTCTAGGTATTTGGTATGTAGGCTCTACTTCAGACTGCTCTGTCGCAAACTCTGTCTATTTATGGTGCTGCTACTATGCACCATGCAACAGTGGCCCCCACATGCCCCCATGCTGTAACATCCTGCTCACATGTACTACACACATGCGTGTGTGTAGTTCTGCATGTAGTGTTTGGAAGCCCATAGCTAAAGCTAGTTAGCATTTTCAGGAAGCTTCCCCAGGAGCATCCAGCAGTGAAATGTGATATGTTGATATTGTTGTCTCAGCCCTCAAATCCAACCAGCAGAACCAGTGTCTAAATTATTTACACAGTCACTTGGTGTGGTACGCCGTCGTGTGCACAAAGGGTGTGTCGCTAAAGGTTAGAGTTTTTGCGCTTAATTTACCCAAGGCCCCAAGGCTGTCTGTACGTGCATCTGTACAAACACCTGAACCAGTCAGGGAATATTCAGTCCATTTCTTACTGTCCATCTGTGTTGAAGATCATCCTCCATTAATGTTTCACTTTTGTAACTGAAACGTAACTTCTGCTCTCTTTCTTTTCCCCTTCCAACCTTTGCGGCCCCTCACCCTCGTTGGCTGTGGCTCAGCAGCGGGTGGAGGATGGGTAAAAGAGCTGCGAGTTGGCGTAAAGACGACACACACCAGGGCCACCTTTGACCTGCACAGGTAAGCGCTCACTCACTGTCCTCACCTGTTCTTATCTGTGTCTGCAAGCAGAGAGCGGTTAACTGATTTATAGCCTAAGCTTTCCTTACTTTTTTATGGTTTAAACTGTATACTGTGGAGCTTGTGTTGTGTTTAAACCTGCCATTCTTGGCGTTTTCCGATACTCTGGAAGCTGTTATGAGGTGAAAACGAGTATGGTCTGAGAACCCGACACCATCCGGCAGGTTGCTGGCAGCCATTGTCTGTGTGCTAAACGCACCGTTCACTTAAACCAAAAACAGTATCAAGTCCTTCAGACTATCTGTCTTTCCAGGATCCAAGCTGCTCTGCACCTTAGTCTGAAAAAATGAAACGTCCATGATTGTTTTATTGTTTTACCGGTTATCTCATTGTCATAATTAACGTCCCTGCTTGTTAAGGTCATCGGGTTAACTGCTGGATAAAAGGGTTCTGGTCGTATGATGCTGCGTTTAACACACTTTCAGCCTCCAGCAGCGACCTTTTTACGCGTTTGTAAGTCACAGAAACTCAACCGTTTTCACCCATGACAATGCTTTTAGCGTTTGACCACACCCAACATGAACCAGTCTGGGAGTGGGACTGAAGACCCCCCTCACCCACAAACCAGTTTCCAATCTGCTTTGATTATGGAGAAAATATTAAAATAAATGTTAAAGACTCTTAACCTCCTAACCTGCGTGAGCTTGGTGTCGCTCTTCATGACGTGAGACGTTGATACATTCCCGTTCTTCATCACGCGTGCATCTCAGTCTATATGCCGTGTTTAATCATTAAATCCCATTTTGCAAAAAAAAATCCACAAAGGCGACCACGAGGGAGGCCGTTGAGGCTGATGCAGGCGTGTTTGAGTTTAGTCATCAACCACTGAGGGTTGATAAGTGCAGAATCTGTAGCTTTTGTGATCTTTAGACCCGCTCTCCCTCATTTCCCAGAAGTCTTTTTTTTTATTCTTGTTTATATAGCGTTGCCAGATGTCAGGAAAGCTTAATTATTAATGAACAGACAGGCTGGTTCTTCCATCCCTGTGACAGAACACTGATATTCCTGCAGGAAGATGTGTCATCCTAATGTTTCAAAGTGATTTGTCTTCCAGTTTTGATTCATTACTGCAGATGAAGGAAGCTAAGAAAAAAATGAGGGCAAGGCGGCTGTGGATTGGACACGAAAAGGGGGTAGTGGGGGTGGGGGGCTAGAGACGGGACCAGCAGCGGGAGAGCGGATGGGTGGTCAGCAAGGCAGAGTTGTTGCTAGGAGAGCAACATGATACAGAGGCAGGAAGTAAAGTGGCGACAGTGCAGAGGAAGATAAACACAGTGAAACTGAAGCTGGTCACATCTTTTTATTTCGTTTGCTGTTTCAGTGTTTACATTTGTTGCAGCAACAGAGCGAACGTCACTGCCTCTGCAGCTTTACTGTTACACATTGTTTACGTTGAGATCAGACTCAGCTCATCAGATCACCATCAGGTTATCAGTCTCCAGACTCTGAGTTAATCAGCTGCTCTGAAGACATCACAATTTGATGCTTTGCGTCACTCTAAATTGCATCAGATTTAGCTGTTTCACTCCAAATTGATCTGATGTGACGTTATAGACACCAAATCTGACAGTTTTTTTGTCAACTTAATGTTTTTGGGTTTTTTATTTCTTTTTTTATCAAGAGTAGGTCGTCTGTACCTCACAGGATGTCGAAGTCATAGTGTTGATGTGATCTCTGAGCTGCTTATCGTGACTTCCCATAGGCTTTTTCCAAAAAATGCTTTATAAAGCCAAAAAAAACCGAAAAACGCATGACACATCATTATAACCCACGCGTAACGTAATCAGTATGATTCATTAGCATTTATGTTGACGAGTTGCTCATAAAGGACTGGAAGAACATGTTCTCCAGAAGCCTGCTGGCTCTGCAGAAGATCAGTGGGTGTTTTGAGATTGTGCTCTGATGATAATGAAGTCCGACAGCAGCGGTTCTGTCCCTGCACAGACCTCGTTAGATACGTTATCATTTTATTCAGTGATCAAACTTTGAGACATGACAAGCGCGTTGTGTCCTGGACATAATCTCCATCTGAGACCTGACCTGCAGTTCCAGATTAGACCATTAACGTGTTGTGCAAGCGATAATGAGCGCTTTGATGTCCTTCAACGTGGTTATTTTTCTGTTGTCAGGTGCTGACGGGTGCAGGACGCTGTGATGGCGCTGACGCGGAGGAGGCTGAAGCTTGTGTTGACGGTGATGATGGTCAACCTCTTCATCTTCATCATCATCTCCCGACACAGCAGCCAAGACAAAAACGGGCGTCATAAGATCCGAATTCCTTCCAAACCCTTCTGGGCCAAACTGGTCCCAAGTCCGGCTTACTGGAACCTCCAGCAGCAGATTCTGGACCTTCAGAACAATCCTGTCCTTGGAGCTAACTTGAGCACCATCGACATGGCTGACTGGGTCAATGCGACCAGTTTGACCTCTGACCCCTGCGAGCCTGATTTTAGGGTCACTACTCAGGTGAAAGACTATAATACCCTCCCGCAGCGCTTCAAGGACTTTCTGCTCTACATGCACTGCCGCTCTTACGCCATCAGGGTGGACCAGCCCGACATCTGCCAGGAGCAGCCTTTTCTGCTCCTGGCCGTCAAGTCCCTGGCACCGCACTTCGACCGGCGCCAGGCCATCCGCCAGTCATGGGGGCGGGCCGGTGTGATAGCCAATCAGACCGTAGTCACCATCTTCCTGCTCGGCAACGCCACGTCAGAGGACTATTTCCCAGATCTCTCCGAGATGCTGCATTACGAGAGCCTCCACCATAACGACATAATCCAGTGGGATTACAGAGATTCTTTCTTCAATTTGACAGTCAAAGAAGTTCTGTTCTTAGACTGGATCCAGACCCGCTGCTCTGGCGCGCGCTTCATCTTTAAAGGGGACGATGACGTCTTTGTTAACACCTACCGCATCTTGGACTTCCTCAAGGGGCTGTCTGAGCGGCGAGCCAAGGATTTGTTTGTGGGTGACGTGATAACTAACGCAGGGCCGCACAGAGACAAAAAGGTCAAGTACTTCATCCCGGAGAGCATGTACATGGGCATGTACCCTCCGTACGCGGGCGGAGGCGGCTACCTGTTTTCTGGGGACATCGCTGCACGCTTGTACAACGCGTCACGCCACGTAGCTCTCTACCCGATAGATGATGTCTACACGGGCATGTGTCTGAAGAAGCTCGGACTGGCCCCCGAGAAGAACAAAGGCTTCAGGACTTTTAATATCGAGGAGAAGTACAGGTACAACCCCTGTGCCTACAAGAGTTTGATGCTCGTCCACCCGAGGACGCCGCAGGAGATGATCCAGATCTGGGAGTGGCTCAACACTCCTGACCTGGACTGCCGGTGACGCCTCGGCACGGGGCCAGGTTACCTGACCACAGACAGGAAGCTGTAGTGGGGCATTGCCTCAGGCGGAGGAACCGCTGCCCCGTAGCTCTGAATAACAAGGAAAGGGCACGTCGTTCAGAACGGCCATCATAGTATTCTGACTCGATGTCAGCTGACCCTGCTGTTGAACAAGCTTCCCCACAAGTGACGATGCCTGTCTGTGCGCACACATATTTATACGATAACTATTTATAAGGCCTTTTAAATGCTTTAACACTGTGCGTCGGCTCTCTGATGGAGCGCCTCAATGCTGTATTACCTGGAGTAGAACTAAAGTAAAAGGTGTCTATGTGGGGGTTCTTGTTATGTGAAGGTATTGAGTTAAAACTTGTCTAAAACAAGCCCCTGTCAGGTATGGATTCTTTTGAATTCTCAGTGGTGCGTTCAGGAGACCTTCCACACCTACCAGAGCGTGAAGGGCTCTTTTATTTCACTTCTTTGAAATAAGCTGTGGTTTTTTTACATGCAGCACTTTGTTGCTGCTAGCTTGAAACTTCCTGTTGAGCATTTCCTGGTAATTGTTGCTGGAGGCTCGGTTTGTGCTGCTGTTCCCATCCACACTCCCCCGAGTATTTATTTGTGACTTGCTCCAGTTTAAACTTGGCCAGAAATACTCAACACAAAGATATTTCTGTTGAGGTAATAATTTACTGACCATTTATTCAGTCCTGAAAAGGATTCTTTAAACGTTCTTTTCTTTAGCTTGCACTCTTTCTCTCCGGGCCTCTCTGTTTGTCAATCTTGTGATTTTGTTGTTTCTTTGATTTTTTTATATATACACATAAGAATTGGGACAGGAAATATTAAGCATGCTTTTGCCTTCAGGGAAAAGGAATAATAGAATTTCAGCTTGCTCAGCAGGTCTGAGCTCAGCTTTGCTGCTGGTGGAGAAATCCAAATGCTGTTTCATTCAGGTTCTGATGAATGAACATTCAAACTAAAACAGGTTCAAAAAAACAGACCTAAAGTGCATTTCCAAAAATGTCATTTCAAGCTGCTGGAGATGTCTGAAACACCTGATCTTGATTGGGTGATTCACGCACTGCTGTTAAACGTTGCTTTACTGTGACATCGGTGAGCTGTAAAGTTGGATTAGATGCCTGATCATCCTCTTTTTTTTTTTTTTTTTTTTTTTTATTGCTCCTGCAGTTTTCACTGATACAGTTTTCATTTTATTGCAACCTGCATTTGGAGACAGCCATAAAAACCAAGGACTGGTCCAGTACTAATGTGCTTTAATTCCCTCCAGGACCACGTTGTGCATGGTTTAAAATGCTGGATTATATATATATTTTTTAATCGCTGCGCTTCGGCTACTGAACAGCTTTTTGCACAAATGCCGTGTGTTGTTCTCATTTTAGGAGGGGTTAATTAGGAACAATCCTTTCCAGGAATGTCTGTCATTACCCAGGTGACCCTGGATCTGGTTGGCTGCATAATCGACCGAAAGGGCCACGCTTTTTTTTCCTCTGCTAGAGCTCCCCCTGCTGACCAGGTTGGTGACCTCTAGTGCAAATCCTATTTATTTTTAATCTACTTCGATGTTTTTGTTATAGCAACGTATCTTCTAACGTGCCTTCATCAGTGTCATCAACTGGAGTGTTTCACGTTTTAAAACAGATTTTAACAAGTCAGTGTGAATTTGTGTCAGATTAAAAATGTATGAGTGTAGTGCAGATGAATTTAATTATTTCTGAGCATCTGAAAAGTCGTTGCATTTGACACAACAATTTGTTGGTTACTGAAAATGTTTACATGCCATTTACTTTAATAATTATTACTAAGACGCTTTATTCTTATTTGCCGGTGATTTTTGCTATATAGGTATCTTATTTGCTATATATAGTTATTTTGCTATATAATTTAATTCTTT
The DNA here is from genome assembly GCA_015343265.1 of Pao palembangensis. NCBI lineage: Eukaryota > Metazoa > Chordata > Actinopteri > Tetraodontiformes > Tetraodontidae > Pao > Pao palembangensis. The sequence goes on along the minus strand of CM027083.1, from coordinate 2,589,122 downwards.
TTTTGGAATAAGCTGTATATTTCCAGAAACATGGCAAGGACAAAATAAATAGGATCTAATTTATAAAATCGCCAACTGGGTGGAAAATCAGATTTAGAGAAGTTATCGGGTGATGTAGACAATATTGTGTCACCGCTCGTGTTAAAATCTATTATGATTGGCTGCAGTATCTTAACGTTTTTAAATGTTGTGTTTAGCTGTTAAATCAAACTTTTCTGCCACTGTATATTCACACACACCCACTGTCACCTACAGCTGTACTCATCAGATATAACCAAATGTGTGCCTGATGTTCGTGTTTGTCTGTTATGCTTCTGCAAGCACATGAAGCGTGCGCACCGTTTTATTGTCTCAATAAAGGCATTTTGTGTTTTTGTATATTCCTTCTGTGTTTTTATCACCTTTGTCGCTATTTCATATATAAATGTAATGTTTGCATAAATGGGATACTTAAACTCATTTACGATGTTATGCAATGGCCACTTTTAACAGCAGGGGGCAGCAGCAGCTCTTAAATATATTTCCTCCATGACTCAGAAATAGTTTATTGATCCCCAAAGAGGAAGTTGATTTGATACAGATGTTTCATTCGGGAAACAAGAACTTAAAAATCTAAGAGCCTTAACTGGAAGACTGTAGGAAGAGGGTGTGTTAAAATGTTAAGGCGACACAAACATGTCTGCAGTCAGGCGACTCATGTAGTCTCCAGGGTGTTGATCCTCCTTCATAAAACTAACATGGGACTCTGTTGTCATGACGACACTATTCTAAGCACAGTAACACTCATCATTTGGTGGTGGGAGAGCAGGAGGGGTCATTAGAGGGCTGTGTGTGTGTACTGAATTTCTTTTTCATGCCACATCCTGCCCTGATGTCCTGTTTCAGTAATTCTGCCTTTTACATATGAAATCTTGGTGTGTCTCACGGTGTTCTGCCCCAGGAAGGTTGGGAACATTTGCAATTTACAAATTATTTGAATCAATATGTTCCAGAGGGAGTCAGAGCTGATGATCATGGAAGCAGTTCCCAGACTTTCAATAATAATTTAATTAAAACAAATTGAAGACTAAATGATGAGTTTTTTTTTTTTTTTTTTTTTGTATCTCAGGGTGATCTAAAATTTTAAGGAAACGCAGACCACATCCTGATTCAAGGATGAGGTCATCATCATCACCAGGCTGCCAGGAAACCGGAAACCTGAATTATACAGCAGAGATCTCGGAAACACACACACACACACACACACACACACACACACACACACACACACACACACACACACACACACACACACACACAGATTCAAGTCTTATTCCGTCGCCCCCTGCAGGTTGATGAAGGAACAGCACAGACTCGGGGGAAACTGATGTGGGAGCATCAAACTACAGTAATTACCAGCGTACACACAGAGATGATCTAAACACTGTTCGCATTTTTTTTAAAAATGGTATCCTTGACATTTCTGACCAAAAACATTGCATTTACTGGGAGAATGAACAGAAGAAAGCTTCAGACATTGGGAATATGGAGGCCCCTCTTTCGTGGAGGGACTGAGTCACCTCTCTGATCAGAATCTGCGTTTTTTCCAGCCTATTGGTGAAATGCAGGAAACAGCTGTGATGATGTTTAAAAGGAATCTCGCTGCAGGTTGTTTCTCATTAGCTTTCCACACCTTAAATGGAATTTAGTCTCTCTGTCACTTTCTGTCCAACTGATGGAGGAAAAGGGTCCTGAAGGTGGAGAGACATGATGGATGATCCATCTCCAGGTTTTAACGAAAACACAGCAGATTTTTTTCCAGACACTGATTCTGAGGAAGGAAATTTCACTCAGATTCCCTGCCTGCTTTGGAAGGGAAAATGATGAGATGAGGGAATAAAACAGGCAATAACGGAAAAAACGTCAGAGAAAGAGTACAAATCATCACCCTGACTGGAGCAACAAGTGAGTACACGACAAAAAGACTGAAATTCAACTGTCGCTGCAACACAGTGACAATCACGCTCCTTTCATTCATCAGTGATTAGGGATTTAAAGAAGAGAAAGCCCAAATATAACATTCAAAGGGCAACAATTTACATCAGAAATGGTGGCAAATCCTTGAGAGGACGTTCAGTCACATTTGCATATGTGAACATGCCGCAAGAGGGCGTAGATTAGAGAACCAAAATGTGGACCAAAAATATTATTGCATATTTAAGATGATCTAACATATATAAATAAGATATGCATTGTGGAGATTATCTTAATTCCTGGACCAGTATAGGCTTTATTGAACCGCATAAACCGAAGTTTTTAGTTGTTTTTACCTTCCCTCTGAGCCAGCTTTGCCTGGCTAATGTGTCCACCGACTGTAAAGTCGCATAAACCGTTAAAGTCACTGAAAGAGCTGTTTGGAGATGTAATGAACTGAATTACTCAGATTGAGTTACTGAGGGGGCTTAAACGTAATTGCCTTTATTCGTTGTCTGCTGTGCTTGGGAAGCTCACCGAGGCCTGCTTCAGAGGGATTATGTCATTTATGTCCCAAGCGTTTACCCCCCCTGGGGGCAGTGGTAGTGGTGCTGGTTCAACATCCAGCAGACCCCTGACAGCACAAATTCCTTTCCATGACAGGAGTTGCTGCAGCGTCTCGGATTATTTATGACATTACAGATGCTGCACAGACAGACACGAGCTGTTTTACCCACGTACTGCAGACGTCAGCAGAGCTGCTGTGATCCAGAGGGGAGGGCTGCAGAAGTATCTCCTCTGTGGGCTGCTGTGAACCCCCCAACCCTGCCTGGATCAGTCCATGTTATTACACCTGCAAGCAATAAGTTGCCCAGCCGGAGCCGTTGTACTCTGGAGAGCAACCAAGAAGCACATGAGACTCCCAATGCCTCTTGATCCTCCTCTTTTTTTGTTGCTTCTTCTCATACTTTTCCTGAACTTTTCTCCATGTAGTTACACATCAAACCTAATCAAGAAAAAACTGTCTAACACTTGATACTTCCTCTTCTTCTGCATGTCCGAACATTGGACTCAGTCTTTCACTCCTCGGCCATTTTGTTCTGTTTCTATTTCAGTCTTGCTTAAATAGTACCAGGAATATTTACTCTTCCAGGTCTCGCTCCAGTGTGTTAGGACAGTGGAGGTGGAAATACTGCTGATATTGAACTCCGGAACAAATCGATTATCCTTGTGCCAATCTCAGTGTGTGAGGAGGGACCAAAGATTAGCACATTTTTAGCTTTTTGCCGACTGCGTGCTGCAGAAGCATCGTGAAATATCAGTATCAGCATTGCTGCTTAATAACCATAACATGAAAGCTCAAACTTTTGGGGATTTTGGTGGTTTCAGCAAAAACAGAATACATTTGCAAGCTACAGTAACCATAAAGTTTATTATGAACCTGCAGAAATGCTGTTGTGATAGTAAACGTTATCTGAACTGTCTGACAGCCAGTAATAAACCCGAGATTGTGTACTTAACCCTCCCAGTTAGAGCGAGACGAAAAACCATTAAGGGGCAGCGAAACCGTCCTCGTCCACCAAAGTGCTCACATCTGGATGCGTTTTTAGATTAGGCCCCTAATAGCTGACGTTAATGTGAGGTATTTGTCAAAATGTCAACTCATTCTGCCCTGAAAGTTTCAATTCTTTTTGCCTCAAATCCTGCTCCTCTTTTGTGTGTTTTGACTCTACTCACAATTCTTTTTCTTTTCACAATTTTCAAATGAAAGCAACATCAAGATGCTTTCAGTCTAATTTCATACTAAAACATTTCTAATAATTCTTTCTTTTCTTCAACTAAATCCTGAGCAAGTACATAGAATAAGCACCATTTTAGGATTTTTTTCGACAAAAGTGAATACAAAATCCAAATAATTGCAGATGTCTTTCACTCTGTGATCTTGATGTCAATATTTGCAGCTCTAATTGAAAGACTGACGCACCGAATGACATTGCCATGGGAACAGTGGGACTCACCGTGTTACAAAGCAAATCGAACAGCCAGAAAGTGAGTCAGATCGGCTCTGGTTCGACAAGAAGGAAAGCCCCCAACAAGAAGCACTGAAGGGAACACTGGGCAACATTGATTCGGCACAATCAAACAGGCCCTGTGGCATTGATTAATTACTTCCTGTGTGAATTCCCTTAATGACTTCATCATGCCACCTACCTGCTAATTAACAAGCCATTTAATCAGCCAGGCGGAAGTGTCTAATCCAGACTGGTGGTGGTGGAACTCACAAGGAAGACATTCTTTTCTCCCGCTAGTGCTTTACAAATAGAACACCCCCAAGCCTCCCATCCAGGGACTAATTCAGTCTCTGTTCAGAGTGTGTGAATAGAAGTGACGAGTTGTCTCGTGGGGAGAGGAACTGGTGAATGACCTGCGTGCTGGACTGTAACAGTTCATTCTAAGAGCTGATTCTGGCTGACATTTGTGCGCTAATGATCTCGCAGCAGTGCTGATCCACTGACACTGTTCTTTTTCTGCCTCTTCCCTTGTAAAGTACAAGAGAGGATTTTCATTATATGAGCATATTTGTGAAAGATGTTTGTTTTCCTTCATTGTTTTCTTCTTTCTTAAATGAAGCTTATGAGCTCATGGCCAGTCTAATTGCAATGTGACCCTGGGGTCAAGGCTGCAATCTGTGTGGTCCACTTCTTACATATCTATTATTATAATTACAATATATGTTGTTCAACACAGCTGAAGTGTTGAAATATTCATCTGATGGCTTTTAATGAGCACACTAATGTCACCGTTTCACCACCAGTGTATTAGTAAAGCTAACTAGCAGTCCACATTTCTGTGACATTATCCTCCGCACCTGGAAGTTTTATTCGGTGTAAATTTTTCCCAGAATTCTCTTCTGTTCTATTGTTCCTCCCTTCCTTGTCATGACAATTTCAGTTGAGAAATGATGACCCAGAATGATTCCGGGCAGCTCTTGTGCTGCAGGTGTGAACCTGTATTATGGAATATTTGTAGGATTACACCTGTATCTGATGTCACAATCACATGCACGCTGACTGTTTGCTGATGATGAAGAAATTAATCAGGTTTAGCCCTCGCAGCGGGTCAACCAGTTCAAGAGTTCTTTAAACAACTTTATGGAAACTGTCCTTCACTGGTGAAATTGTTGATTTGTATTATTGCATATTATGTATCTTAAACTGTAATTAGCTGTTATTACCAAACAAGACCCACTGAAGAGCCATCATGGAAAAAATCATGAGGGGGAAGGAGGGATAAGGATAGGACACAAAGGCAAACAATGGATGGAGGAAGAAAAAATGTAAATCCACATTTAACACAGTTGTGGCTTTAACGTCAAGCCACAATAATAATGACCACGCCCTCCATCCGTCTGCAGATCTGACTTCCATCAGCGAGGCTTTCTGCCACTGAGCATGAAGCTGCAGGCGTGCACACAGGATGGCAGCGTTCAAAACAGAAGATACTTATCTGAGAGCCTGGCCCTCTCAGAGATGGAAGCAGAAGGAACATGTGTGTAAAAACTGATATGAAACACAGTTTCCAGGAGACGTTTTCATTCATGTAAATAACTTTTTAGCCTGAGAATCTCTGAAAAATGTTATATTTTGCTGCAGACAACCACCAATATTCTATACATGTGCAAACTCTAGCTACCTATCTAAATGTAAAAAACATTAACAACAGCGTTGATCAAAATAATTAAATAAATTAAAAGTCCCGTCCCTCATTTCAGCGGTCACACTTGGCTATCTCGACTCCTCCAAAGTGGTTCTAACTCACTTAGTGGATATCTAAAGGACTCTGCTTTGTTAACAGTTCTTTTCAAGTGGTCTAGCACCCTCCTCTCCGATTCCAGCGCTTGATGGGCTGCCTTAGATCCTGGAGGGTGCACTTTGTCTGCCCAGCACAGACAGAATGAGGAAGATCAGCTTGATGTGAAACCGTTTCTGTTTAGGTCTAAACTCTACAGGGAGTCAAATCAGTTCTAACAAATCTAGACCCAACACTTTATTAGACATTTACATGAGAAGCAGAGATTATCTTTCCCAACCAAGTAAATAATCTTGGTCGTGGTCCAACCAGCCCACAGTCACTGCAACCAGAATATGAATCTGTAGTTTGGATTCAGCCTTTCCTCTGGCTTCAGAAGTGATGTTATCTAAATACATTTTGGCCAATATAGGGCAGATCTCAGTTGGGGGGATCATTCATTCCTTCGCTACAGCCCTGCTTTGTGTTTTAGACTGAACGAAAAATATCTGAACATGAAACAAACCTCAATGTGGGTACAGAGATTAAGGGGTAAAAATGTTTTTTTGTTGTGAGATTAAAACTATCTCTATTCTCTGGTGGTTTATGATTAATGAACTATTGAAAGGAGCATAAAACTAAATTACAAATGACTAAATGAGAACCGGGAAGGAGAAAAGATGGATGTATAGGGAGTGGCTGAGAGATACTGACTGACTTTTGTCTGACCAGGCCTTTGCTGACATGTAGCCAAACATAAATCTTCGTTTAGCACGCACAGGTTTATCCAAGTCAAACATATGAAGAGGCTCTCTGAAATCATTGCAGCATGCGGATTATGGTGAATCCACCCATGATACAGTTCAAGGTGTTATATCATTTTACATCTGTCAATTTTAATTCGACTCTTTATTTCCAGCATTGTGTCTGCTCAACCATCCCCTCCTTAAAACAGGGTTTAATACATTTATGAAAGCATTCCTCCATGCCACAGCCTATAACCCGAGGCAGCATATAAAAGGATGCAAGATCAATTTCCTGTTATTACAGCAATATCTTTTGAGAGATTAATTTAATCAGCTTCATACTGGCTGTCCATCTGCAGCACTGCTCTCTTGCCTCATATTGTGCATTTATAACGCTTGAGTGGGCATAAACTAAAGTGGAAAAGATGTGTCACAATGTAGTGGTAGTGTATTTTATAGCTATTGCACCATTCTGGAAAAAAAAATCCACATGTGTGCAGGTTGCAAATACACTGATCATTCCACTAAAGGTGGAGTTCCTAGAGCGTTTGCCTAAAACGGCGACGAGATGCTTAATCAAGTGAGAGGGAGAAACTAGAATAAAACCGGAAATTATAAAATAGCCTTCAAAACAAAATGCTTCTCTTAGTGTTTTGTACTTAAAATACCACACGACGCTGTCTCGTTTTTTAAATCTGGTGTTTAAACGAGGAACACCAAGTGAAAGTAGGTCTCTATAAGACTATTGGCTAAGGATTTTAATTTCATTCGCATTACTTTATTTTTGAAATAACCAGAAAATGGATCGTGTTAAAGCGTTGACACTTTACTTCGACAAGAAGAACGGATCATCTAACTATCTCTAACATTTGCATGACTTTTCTTTGGGGTTTCTTAAAAGATGTGTGGTTGCTTTCATTCCCTCTTGAAAAAACACGTTTGTATGTATGTAGTTTAGTTCACGTGTACAAGACCATCACCTGTGGAGCAAACGTGTCAAGGGGCAAGCAACGATTTCCGCTCCCGCAGTGTTTTGATGGTTAGCCGTCGTCGCTAGCAGCTAGCTAGTTGTATGGCTGGCGCTGGTACTGCTGCAAAGAAGGCAATAATTATCTCGCTATCAGCTTTCGCTCTAACGACTTCTTGTTTATTGGAAACCTTCTCTGGGGATAAAGCCATACGGGTGATGCATGGGATGTTACAGTAAGGTGAGTGTCACTGAGTCAAAGTTAACCTAGTTTCACATGTTAAGTCGTTAGCCTGTAGCTGAATCATTCTAGTTAGCGGAATGCGTCGGCTCTGACTATTCCCTGGATCCAGAGGCATTCCACCCAATAGGGGATGTTTACATTATTGATATCTAAGACTCGGTTTAAAGCGTTTTCTCTTTGTTCAGCGTCGTAGACCTTTTGTTTTGACAGGATATTTTAAATCTAATGTCATCGCCTCTGACGCTGTTTTGGCCATAATTTCAGACGCTATCTCCAAACACACTAAGTTAGCGTTCCACACCAGTGATTAGTCCCACGACACATAGTGTCATCAGTTTCAGAGGTACCGTGTAGTATTGTATGTAAAATGAATGGAGAGTGTACGTATTTTGAAAAAATTGGCTGGTACATCATTCAAACTGCACCGGGAAGCAGTGAATGGAAAACTGCGAGGATAAAGCATCCCTGTGCCGGGAGGTTTACCGTTAAATGCTCTGGAATATCCTTCCCAGTCTAACGTCATCTGTTCTTTCTCCTTTCTTTAATCTACAGGAAGGCTACCAGACGGATATATAAAGTGGATTATTCAGCATGCCTTTCGAAATTATTGAATAATTTGTCATCATGCGCGACCTTAAATCATCCCTCGACCACTGCTGCAGAGATTCGGCGTCCCCGCGTTTGGATGTATGAGGGGACTGTTGGAAATCTCCAGCAGGGCGTGAAGTTGTCTTTTTCATTTCCAGCGTGCTTCCATTGAAATATTAACTATGCGTCCACTCGGATACCTGTAAACATCGGCGTGAAATCGTACGAAGGGTGTCCGAAGACGGAAGCGTAGGGCGGGATAGGTGGAGAGAAACTGCCCGTTCCCGAAGAAACATGGCCTCGGTGTGGAAGCGACTGCAACGCGTGGGCAAGAATGCATCCAAATTTCAGTTTGTGGCTTCTTATCAGGAACTGATGGTGGAATGCACCAAGAAATGGTAAGTTTTTTTATTTATTTTTTTAAATTATTATTGTATTGAGGGTTATAATAGTTCAGTGACTTAAGACCCATGAGAAGTGTTTGTGTGTCTACTGGAATGCTGAGCTCATTTATGGTGACACACACAAAGTCTTGTTAGTGTGCAGGCATGTCTGCATGTGCATGTTGGGAGGGGTCAGTTGTAAAATTGCTACGTTTCTTTTTTCTTTTATGCCAATCTTGTTTGGATTGGATTTGGGCTTTAACCTAAAAAGCAGTCCTTTTCCTTAAAACCAAGAGCAGAATCCAGTGATGTTGCTGGGGAGCAGCCCTAACCTCTGACCTTGCCAGATGTCCGAAATAAGTTCTTGCTCTGCGTTCTTGATAATATTTTGCCTTACTGTTGAATTCTGTTGTAATCCCTTGGAGAGACGAGTCAGATATGCTGAAAACCATCACTATAGATAGATAGATAGATGTATGCCACACTAGAGCCTACGTGTGTGTCTCTAATGACTGTGGGGAGCTGTACATGTACCCCCACACATGGATTCTCCAGCATATCGCCCCAGGCATGGATAACCCACCCCCTCAGAGCTCAGACCTGGGACAGATGTTAACGTGTCGGAGAATGGAATGACAAAAATGTACATCTCTTCTCAAAGCATGGGGTGGGTGCACTCAGCATGCTATGTTTTGCGATATATCTTGTGCAGAATGTTATTAAGTCCAAACCGTATGGACAGCCGTCAGTGCAGAAATTGCAGTTTAACTGTTGTTTAAACATGTTAAATTTAGCAGCTGTGGAAGCTGGAGTAGGATGATGTATACACTTATATTTGCCTCAACATACAAGTGTTTGAACACGGCTGGGTTATGTCGTTCGTGAGCCTCTCTGTGTGAGGCTGCCGTCCATCTAAACGTTGGCGTCTTTGCATAAAATATGTTTTAGGCAACATAAAACAAGCAGGCTGTTTCATCAGGGATTTCGCTTCTCTCCGAGCGCTGGTGCATGCCTCTGCCTTCCATGGACTTCATTATTGTTGCAGTAGAAACTTTCCATCTGTAGTTTGCAGGCTGAACTAGCCACCAGCGCTAAGATTAATCTTAGCTCTTGATGTATTCAGAAGCAGAAAATGAAAATCACGCTGGGACTTTCAGCTGTTCTTTGTGAGTAAGGCATTCTGGATGAGGTAATGACACCATCTATAAAGGTTTGGCACCATCTGACTCCTATAGAGGCTGTAAATATTCAATGTTCTCAGAGTTGCTCACTCAAAAAGACGCTGGCACCTTGTGTCAGCTGCATGTGTGAATGCCTTTTTGTGTAATCGGTTGTTTTTAATGTATCATGTGGGTTGTGGAGTGAGCTCACATGAGCATTTTAAGCAAGTCAGAATGTTTTATTGCTTCAGTCTGTAATATTTAGTTAGTTTTATTAATTTTGGCCTCCATTGGAATAAATCTTTGCAGACTTCATAGTCAGATTATACTAAAAACATTGAAGGGTTCAGTGTTTGTGATTGCCAGTGAAATAAAGGCCCCGACCTACACCGCCGCCCCTGTGAAAATCTGATAGGCTGCATCTTTCAGAGATAAAGGTGGGCTGAGTCCACCCTGTAGCGGCTGAAATCTATTTAAAAATCAGCCTAGATTACTTTTTTTTTCCCTTAAAGACGCTCAGGTTTCTTCTGCTCCTGCAAAAATGTATTCCAACTTTAGATAAGAAAGGAATGTCAAGTTGGAGATATGTCTTCATTCTTCAGGAAGATGGAACTATAAATACTCCTCCTGATGAGCATGTTTTTTGTATAGAATGTAACTCCTGAACCAGGAAATGGTGATATCTGTTTTTTATATGTTACAGAATTTCAGAATTGAATCAACAGCACAGTCTCACCGTAGACATTTTCACTTTTAAATTTGAGTGTTATCTTGAATCCCTTATCTGTTGAGCTGCAGCATTTTCAGGTGTGATACATTTGTTGTCTTTCCTCATCCTTTCCGATTTCCTCTTTTCTCCTTCTCCATCCAGCCATCCATCAGCAGTAAGGGCTCCATATAAACCCGGTCCAGGTTTCTTCCTGGGATTCTCTAAAGCTCCCTGTGTCCATTTTCATCACATTTATTGTTTAATGTTGAGGCATTCCTCCCGCAAACTGCTTAAAATTCCATATTCAGCAATGAGGACAAAAACATCTAAATGTTGGACAATAGTTTGTCTATTGAGGCCTCTCCTCAGGCTGGATTAATCGCATGTTGTTCTCCTCCCTTTTCCCCCCATCCTCTCCTCCTCTCTCTTTCTCTGTGCTACACAGAAGTCATTATTTTCCCAGAATTGCTGCTTGCTGTTGTAATCTTTGACACAAAAGCCAGAAACCTAGAGTTGTACTTGAATCACTCTTTATTTGTATTAAGTGTTTCAAATCCTTTAATGAATGTACTGTACTTACCAAAGATGTTGCCACTTCCAAACATTCATAAATAGATACATTAAAACAAAAGTAACTATTAATGGACAAAAATGAAGAAATGCTAATTCTTTTTTTTACATTGAAAATAATGAATTTCCTGATTTTATTGATAACTAGAAAAAGCACTGGGAGAGGGGCAGACCTCCGCCAAGCAATGATAAAAGAATATTTTAAACGTTGTTTTGTTCACATAAACACCGACTGTCACATAACTCCTTGGTCAATTTAATAATTGAATTTTTCTAACAATATAGCACAGAACTGAGTTTTTTGCACTTGTATGGCTGGTTTGCTTTGTCTGCAGAGTAGAGTCGTTTTACAAATCTTGGTAGCTGCAGAGGATCATGGGATAGATATGTGCCAATACATGCACTTAGACCCGGCCTCTGTGATTGACTGGCTACATCAGATCCTGGGAATTGCACCACTCTGTTGTCTTTGACCAGAAGCCAAAAAGCAGTGTGTCCTACATACTGAGCATTTTTATTTTCAGAATAAGGTAGAGTCTGAGCCACCAGGTAATGTTTGCATTTACTATAAATTCTAAACTGCAGGTTTGATATAAACACTGCGATTTGCATTGGCAGACGCTGGTACAGAGAACTCTGCTGGGCTGAATGCTACCACCCCTTCATTATACACATTTTACTGCATATACATGGAATGACAAGCAAGCAGGTCTGTACTTGCCAACTTCCAGGTCCGTGCACTGCCATGAGTGCATTTTGGCTGATCTTTTTTTCTGATAAATCAGATTAAGCCTTTGACAGGTTAATTTGTCATTGTCTGTCATGTTGAGGCTTGTCAATTAATGGTAAGAAGCTCTGCACTTTTTATATTTCTGTCTTTACATATGATTTCCCAGTCAAAATGTTATGTTTTTGTATTTCCTGGCATTAGTTTTATTCACAGTTATGAACTCTGGAGCTTTCATTTATGTCCCATTGACAGTAACGGCTGTTTAATGGGCTGTAACCCCACTCCAGACTACGCTTCCTTGAATCCATGTTCTGAGGTCACCTTGTGGACAATAATAATTGGCATTGATTGTCCAGTTGTGACGCCACAGTGACTGACCTGCATCGGATTAGATCACCCTAACCCTGTTTTTTCTAAACCAGTGTAAACTGTGTGTGTCTCAGCGTGCATGTGTGTCATGCCACGTTTGCTGTAATCCACAGAGACAAAGTCAGGGTTTCTCTGTGTCATGATTTATTCATGTGAGTGTCTCTGCAGGTGTGTGTTGGTGGATAGCTTATCAATATTTGAGATACAGTGGTACAAGTAGTGCTCATTTAGATTGGCTCTCTGATTGTGATCTTCGTACTCATGCACGTCTCCTCTGCTTCCTCACCAGGCAACCAGACAAACTGGTGGTGGTGTGGACCCGCAGGAGTCGTCGGAAGTCCTCCAAGGTTTGTACTGAAGCAAAATCTAAGAATATAGCGAAGACATTTCCCAGTTTCTGCTGCAGACGCTTATATTCGTCCTCTGTCCCGCAGTCCCACAGCTGGCAGCCTGGCATCAAAAACCCCTACCGAGGAGTGGTGGTGTGGCCTGTGCCCGAGAACATCGAGATCACCGTCACACTTTTTAAGGTACAAATATAAACTTATGTCCGTAAATTGTTTTTTTCCTAATTTTTTTTGTCAGTGTCTGAACGTGTGTATGGACAGTATCTGTCACTGAACACGAGGGGCCTCTGCACTGACTGACGGGACGTCAGTGTCTTGTTCCTGCTGTCGGTGTCCATTATAGATCTCCCTCCGCTGGTGTCCAACAGCAGACTGTATCGGACGCTGCTTGGTGTAAGGAGCGTAATTTTTTCCTCACTGGCGTGCACCGCCGTCTGGATGATGGCGTTTACTCTCAGAGTTGGGAGAAGCCTCATAATCCCAGCACTCAAGTTACTGTGACTCTGAACTCTCACTCTGAAACTCGCATTGTCGCCTGTCAGTTTGACGTTGTTCTGCAATGTGTCAGGTTTCAACACGTTCTGTCGCCGCTCCTCTTGCCCGTAACTTGAGGTTTTGAAGTTCATGTACAAAGGTTCGTTTTTTTTTTTTAACAAGACTGTCACTGTTTAACGCTGCTCTACACTCTGAACAGTGCCTGTTCTAAAGGCCACTCTGACATCCTGTCCCACAGGAAGTAATAAAGCTTGTTTGTGAATGTAAACACACACTAACAAGCAAATAGACACTGACACACAAATCAAGGCGCAGAGCGCAGATTTAACCTTTTTAAATGTCCCCACTTCCTGACATAAGTCAGATGGTTCCTCCAGGAGCATCAGAGCAAAGTTTCTGCTGGACATTACAGACAATGTGTACAGTGTAATTGCTTCCGTTGTCACTGTGTTGTGGTGCATGACAGAAATGTATCACATGAGGGGTCATAGAAGCTTATGACATCTAATGACTTTTGTTTTTTAGATTGAAATATTTATTGGAGTTTTGCTCCAGGATGAGTGTTGCCACAGAAACATTCTGATGTGTTCACATGTCTGGATCATCTGGAGCCATCAAGATTAGTTCTGGGACAAAAAAATGAAAAGGTCTAGCGCAATTATTAATACTTGGGAAAATATCTTAATCATTTTCTCTACTTGAGCAGAATTTATCCTGCGATGCTGAATGGGCAAGATTTTATTTCCAAGCTAAAATTAGAACAAGATAATAACATTTGATAATAACATCTTTGAGCTGCTGCTGAGGTTATCCAGCTGCAATATAAAACTGCAGGTATCACAACTGGGTAAACTGACGGGGCTTATAAGGTTTCGCTCTGTTTTTGTCTAGTTGGTGTAATGAAGGATTTACAGAATATGTTGGCTGTAAGATTTGCTTGTCACAATCACTCTGTAACTGGTCAAATCAGATCAAGGTTTATTGTCATGCACTGAGGAGTTTTTTTTGTTTTTTTTTATATATATATATACGCAGGACCCTCATGCAGAGGAGTTTGAAGACAAGGAGTGGACCTTTGTTATTGAAAACGTGAGTACTGAACTGTCCTCCCAGTCCTTTAATTGCTGTGTTTATACCAACGGTGTCTGTTTTGGAGAAAACAGCCAGTACAGAAGATAATGATCTGATTTTTTTTTTTTCTTTTCTGAATAATTCTGTTTCTAGCCTGTATTTTTCATGCACATCCTCTTTACACGTGTAGTGTCTGCCACCGTGTGGTCGGACGGTGCAATTACACTTCCCTCTGACGTTCCACAGACTTCAGCTCTCATGTCCCCTGACAGACTGGTATAGATGCTCAAACAGTAACTGATCATTAGAAAGATTGAGCTATCATGGAAGATGACCTCTGCTCTGTTTATTAATTGATAATGCTCCTAGAAAATATTAATCAAGTTTATTTCCATAGCCAAACTAATGCAATTTCTCCAAAACATAGAAACATTTCAGCAAGTCTGCCCTGAGCGAAAAATAATAAATGTGTAATCTAATAAATCAAAATGAAATTGTGGTGCATCTAAAACATGGGTGACATTGTCTGAAAATTTTTGGCCATAATATTTTGTTCCCAATTTTGGCTGGGGCAAAAAAAAAACCCCAAAAAACACACGTATTCAATCATGTGAACTAAGAAATAAGCAGTTTTAAATTACATAAATGGATAAATCCATTTGTGTCGTTGTGTAACAGTCATGCTTTTACTTAGCAATTAGCTACAGCACTACACATTCAAACCACTTCAGACTCATGAATAAAAGTTACAGTTGAATCTCATAATAAGAGCAACTTGGAATTCAGTCTAACTGCAACTAAATAAATAAATGCAACTTTTGTCAACTAAATAGACCCAGTCATGTCATGGTGATCAATAAGTGTGTTGCCTCTGTCACTTTCTGTACTCATCAACCTCAAAGCAGCACCAGCAGAAGGTGCGCCACCTTTCCCCTCTTTGATAAAAAGCTGAGATGACAAGCAGGTCAGCCAGTGTTCGGAGTACTGAGTGTGGGAAAATGCAAAAGAGGACAAGAACGTCAAAGAAAAAGACAAGTTTGTAGGTTTGCTTCTGCATACCTGGCTAATAGCAGAGAGATCAAAGTCTCAGCAGCATTCTGACAGCTGGAATGGAGAGCACATGGAGAAAAAGGAGAGGAGTTGAGAGAGATGTCTCGTGGAGACCTAGACTGTGGAGCGCATTGTTGAAATGTTTCTCATGATTATATACTTATTCATAGATTATTTTTCCTTTTATTCCTGATTATTAAAATAGATAAAGCTGTTGCTTTGAAGCTTTGATGTAAATAATAGAGATCAAATCCAAAAGGAGTCTTTTTAGAAAGTAGGTTCCATTTTTACAGATTTGCGTTACAAAAAGAGATATTCAATATGGCCACAAGAGGGCAGTCTAGTCCTGGAACTGTGAAGCCCATTTCAAACATTAGTATTACATTTTTTTTTTTTTTCACCTCTTGATGTCACTTGTGTAGGAAAATGTGTCTGTCGTCGACTTAAGTCTAAATATTAAGTCCAAATGCAGTGTTATCACATTTTCATCGTGCTTTGCATGTGTATACAGACAGACTGTTCCCCCTACTTACGCACTATCCACACCATTCAGGTATCTAATCGAATATAATGAACACAGATATGAATGAATTCCCGAGTGAGTGCTGCTTTGAGGAGGGAGACGCGAGGTGAGTTCCTCTGACCCCTCATCAGACAGCGCAGGAGAAAGTGGAAGAATATACCATTGTGCCTGAACGCCAAAGATGATGAAATTCAAGATCCCCGTGCTGTGGCTCTGTCTTAATCTGGGGGCCCAACCTCGCACTAGACTAATCCCTCACTGTCGAATTATTGGCCCTGGTTAGATTGTATTTTGTCATTGAAAATGGCAGTGTCAAACACTCCCTTTTCACTCCCCTATTTGTTCGTCTGCCAAAGCCAATCACATAATCAAAAGATGGAAAAGGGCGAGAGAGGGAGAGAAAGCGATAGCAGGAGAGAGGTGGCAAGTTGAAAATGGCTACACAGTAGTTTCTGTGAATTTCACACTATCCTTGCCTTTCACCCTTTTTCAAATAGGTGCATATTATCAAAAATGGTGGGCAAAAGAAATTGGATGGCTATATTTAAAGACATTGTGCTGACAGGCTCTTTTGTATGTATATTTGTGTGTGTGTGTGTGTGTGTGTGTGTGTGTGTGTGTGTGTGAGAGAGAATTTTCATATCAACCAAAGCTGGGGATGACCACCTTCCCTCATCTTTAAGTCTTTGTGGCAGGATTTAAATAACATGCACAGAAACGGGACCGTTATATTTAAAGTGAGACGCTATCATGGCTGAATGGATCGTATTTACAGTGACACACAGTTCAAGACCCACTTCCTGTGCTCTCTCCTTGCAACTCACATTCACCTTTCTTTAGTTAAAATACCTCAGTGTCATCAGTGTCATTCAGATGAGAAGACATTGTTAAATCTGTGGCTGCTCTGTCAAAACAGACTCAAAATACTTGACATCCTGTTTGCTGCACGTGTAAATGTAGAGCCAGGAAATGGCACTCACAGCCTTTAATCAAGACATGTCACATTAAGGGTGATTTTCTGTTTCCATAATGTGGAATGTGATGATGATGATGATGTTGCTGAATTTGTCAAATTTGAGGCCATGTTGGCGTCACATTCTTTGTCGTCTTTGAGGTGAAGTTCTGCCTGTTATGGACCACGTCCAACTTTCTTCAAGCCACTTTCACACCACATACCTCCTGCTTAGCCACACTTATGTAGCTGCACACTGTCACATGCACACACGACACACACTCATCCTGCCACACACACACACACACACACACACACTAAAAAAACCACCATACTCAACCATTCGCACTCACAGGCTGACCTCCATCATCCACACACACACACACACGGTTTTTCTTTTGTATTGTACCAAGAGCCATGGTGTGTGCACCGCCTGCTACCCCCACCCATCCCGATCCCACTCCCGCCTGGAACACATTACGTAGGCCAGTGGCTTGTGAGCATTGACTGGGCCTCCGGGAAGAAAAACACAATTATTTCAGCCCTCGGCTATTCACGCAAAGGTGACAAAAGCTGGTATGAAGTATGAAATCCCAAAAGTTTCTCCCATACTGAGGACGACAAATTGGGATTAATTTGTGCCCGTGTGCATGCGCGTGTCTCTAAAGTTTTCACCTTTGCTCATTTTTTAGTTCTTAAATTGTTTGGGAACTCCAACAGTCAAATTTATTTTGTCAAAAAGAAGATTATCAGTGTGTAATGTTTTAAAGGTCTCACTGCTAATTTAAAATTTCAAATGCCATATAGTTAAAAGCATTGTGTGCGTGTGTGTGTGTGCATGTGTGTCATCTGTCACAGTAGGAATTTGCAGGGGGTTCTCACAGATTCACACGTGTTTTCCAAATTAATTTAATCTAATTAATCACCCTGAGGAGAGGCAACAGATGCTGGCGATTACCCCCCTCATGCCTCGAGCCCTCCCTATCCAAGAATGAATACACACACACACACAAACCTTTTTAGATAGCGCTACACACTGTTTCATCCATAAATGATTGTGTTTTCTGCTGCTGTACAGCGCATATTATTATTTACTAAACCAAACCATTTCATTATGTTTAAGGATTAAAATACACATAGGATGGAAAAAAAATATTCCTCAGATAGCAACATTTTAATGTTAGCAGCTCTGTTGTGTTTACACACTGACCAGACTGAACGTCTTGTTCAGCCATCTGGCCTCATTTGAGCCCAGGCGGGTTCTTGTCCGGTACTCGTCCATCACCAGCTTGATTGGTGTCTGCCAGTGTTTTCTGCATTCTGACTGGCTGCACAGTTTTGGGGCCTAATACCTTCCCTGCTTCTATCCTTGTTTTCCCACATTTCTTTCTTTCAACTGACGGCTAGTTGGAGTTTGGAATCCAGTCAGTGTGCAAAGAGTTTTAGATATTGGTAGGTGGCCTTAGTGGCCGGGTGGTCCTTCGTGTCACCTTAATAAGCTTACCGACCCATAATCCCCACCACGCCGTCCCATCACATGGTTGTCTGCTGACTGCTACCACCACCATGTGGTGCGTTTGTGCTCCTAACTGTATCTTTGTCCAGGTGCCAGGTTTGGTCAAGTGTGGGTCTTTCAATTAAAACACTGATGAGTCAATAATCCAGTCCCTATAGTTTCTTATATGTAGTTCTATGTAATACTTGCTTTTTGTAGTTTTTCCTCAACTGGCTGTGCCTACATGCATAGCACAAGATAATGCCTTTGTAGTTCCATCTTCTTTTTGATTTTTTTATAGTGTGTGCGTGTGTGTAGCGGTGTATTTATTCTCTGCAGATTGTTTTGACTGTTTAATGCTTATCTTTTCAGGTTTTGTCCTTGCCTTTCTCTATGCCCTCTACATTCTCCATGTGTGAGAGGCATATGTTTGTGGTGTGTATGTACTGTTCAGGCAGTTTGTGTTTATGTCTTTGCATGTGTGACTTTGTATTTGTGCGTTGAGAGAGCTAATGTCTTGTCCCACTAGTCCAGGTCGTGACCTCTGCTTTCATCTCCTTAGTCTGAGGCTCCTGCAGCCCCACTGTGCTCAGCTCCCATCCAGCAACACAGCAGATGTCACCAGACATCAGCGAATACATCCGTGTACACACACACACGCACACACACACACACAGACGCCCAGGCTGCACACACGATCTTACCCACCTCGTCTCACCCCTCTTTACACATAAAGATAAATTCCGACCCATGCACACCCATACAGGTTTTTTTGCTTCATAGTGTAATGTGTGACCCCAAAATATACAAGTGTTTCCTGGGTAACATCCATATTTCTGCGGCCTTCACATGAGTTCCTCTTCTGATTCAGTTTTTTTTTTTTTTTTTTGTTTTGTTTTTTTTGTTTTTAAGGTCGCCAATCGAGCTGAGGAAGTCAGCTGGATTAGTTTGTGTGCACAATAATAAACCAAATAAACTTCAGTTTGGGTTGTCACACCCACCATTATCTGTCACCTGGGAAGTCATCCATTCAAATCATGGCTTCGTGTCCTCTCAACTGTCCTCCTGTCGTCATCCCTTTCTCCCCTTATTTTTGATGCCCCGTCTTGTATGGTGATGATGGGTGGCCAGGACATTTCTGACGCCAACAATCGCGCCGATTGTTCAACGACAGCAGAACGGTTATCGCTATCTCTGTTATTTATTTTTCCTGGGACTTAAGATGGCTGCCAGTGATGGAGACACGTCCGTGTGGCCTCCAAAAACATGAAAATCCCCCTGTTTATCCACAAGCTTGGCCGCTACGCCCACGTAGGCGGATCATTCACCTGATTGTGATGTGCGTGTGTGTTGGGGGAGTGTGATGTTAAACTAATACACAAATGAAATATCCTAAAAAAATGGTTTAAAAGTCTGTGTAGTGCCATTCTTGTGACTTTATCTTAACATCTATGCACAAGCTAGCAGAGATGCGAGCACACTCGACGGCAAACCAAGCCGGCTGTTCTGCTAAGTGGCAATGAATAGTGTCTTGTGATGTGCACTGATGCCAGCGCTAAGCCAGCTACTGACGGTTAGACTGATCCCCACACGTCTCTGTTTGGGATATAAATTTGTACATGTACATGGAATGTTGTACCCAGACAGACAGAGGTCAGGAATTTAACTAGTAAAGGCGACACGTTCAAACCGGGGCACCGCTCTTGCTATCAAAGCAAAAAGTAAACTGTTAATGTGAACCTAAACAATCAGCTTTTATTTGCCTTCTCTTTGAAATCATTTAAGCAGCACTCAAGATGTGAGTCCATCGGGAGAATAATGCACGTCGACGTGACTCTTGTCCTTTTAATGCTTTAATGAGGGGTCTGTGAACCTGACAAAAATAAATTGTATCACATCCACAACCACATTTAGTTATGAAAAGATTTTTTTTTTTAATTGGGGTGACCAATTGTTCATTCTTGGAAAAAGTAATTTCAAAGAATGGCATCCACATGCGCTCGCTAAGGCACACCAGCTCCTTATCCAATCCCTCCACTAATTCCCCCTTGGTAGAAGGTGTTCATTGTTTCTCTTTCATTCTAATCTCTCCCTCTCCTCTCTTCAAAATCCATATTAGATTCTCTTTGAGTTGGCTACAATCGGAGCCACTGAAGCAGAGCATCACCCTGCTAATGCTCTTTGTCTCCCCAGATTTGTCACTTAGCATGGAGAGTACACCTTTGTCATGGAGCGGGGTAGGGGAGAGACAGACTCTCACTTGGGGCAATTGTTTCGTGCTACAGGCCGTCTTAACCCCCTCCCCATTACGCAAATCAGCTTTGTGCTGGATTAGGGCCCTATCATAGCTCTGTCAGATCTGAGTCTAAAACTGCTAAAACAAACAGATCTTTAATGTGAAGCTACAGTGTGTGTGTGCGTGTTGTGAGATTTTGCAAAACCTTTTTTGTGTTGCCTTTACCTGAAAATAATCTTTCAGAAATGAGACCGACAATGCGACTGGCTCACTGATTGGGTGAAGTCAGATTTATTAAATGACTCTAGATTAGATTGTACTGCCGTTTTCTCTTTTGTGTTTGATAAAATTAAGTGAGCGCTCACTTTCAGCTGGCAACAGCTACAGCCATCCCTTTTGTCACGTGCACGTACTGAGACCTCCATCAGCTCTCATGTGCGGAGAGCTCCAGATCCAGATTTTTGCTGGACGTGCACACAAGCCGACACCAAAGTCTGCTAAAGCATTTAATCTGTGGCCCTGATAATCTGAGCTGCTGCTCCACGCAGTAATCAGTCCCACATACACCGTAGTTACTGGCTCAGTAGTGTACTATGTGAGCGTGGTGATGTTATTGGTGGTTCTACACTTCTGTGATGGCCAGAGATGGTGAAATGGTGGAAAATGTGATGAGCGGGCACTTTGTAGAGGAGGATGAATTCTTGCTATAATCCTGTCTATCGCTTTCCAGCCTTCTTACTCCCTCTCACTCATTTTCTCCAGTCATTTCCCGTTCCCTCTGTTGTTCTTCCTGTCAGTGTCCTGCCTGTCCACTTCTGTCTTTCATTTTTGTCTTCTCTACCCTTCACTTTTCCTGCCCCATCCTTTCTTTCGCACTAGCAGAAGTGCAGAGCCAGGGCTTTTTGGCTACTGGTAATTTATTTTGCCATTAGCCCCCTGTCTGAAGTGCATGCCCTGGGTCTGAGTGTGTGGTGTTAGAGGGGTGGTGAGGGCCACCCCAATAAAAAGACCCAGACATGGTAAGAGAGGAGGGCACCCTGGAAATACTGATAAGACGAGAGAAGGAGGCAGGTTGGGATGGAATTCAAGAGGAGAAAGGGTATATAAGTATAGTATAAATACTAGCGAGGTGTCCATCTAAGCATTTTTGGCTTCTATAAAAGACTAATTGGAAAAGCTAAATGGATAGTTAATACACATAATCTGCTATTGTTAGCCTCATTTTCAACACTAAGATGGTGCTGAAAATGATATTTGAAGTTGCATCCTGGTAATCTCAAGGACAGCCATTCTCAACCTCCTGTACCTTTAACCCTGTTTGTATTTTTAATCTTGTGTGTTTTCGGATCAAGCATGCACCTTTTTTTATTTCTGTCATGTCATGATCCTTTTTGTATTTGGCAATAGTTGCGCAATTTGTCCCCCATCCAGTTCCTGACTGTTATACCTTTAGGGGTACGTGTCTGGAGCTGTGTGTCATTCTAATCCATATTCAGCCAAAACTGCAGTGCTCACTGTGCAATAATCTCTTTGTCTTTTACTTTAAAACAAGCCTAATCCTGCTCTTGTTGTGAGTAATCGGCCTTCTTTCTCTACTTCTGCACTCTTCAACCCCCTCTTGTACTTTGTCTAAACTGTTAAGCAACCCTGTGTTGTTGAATTTCACTTTTAAGCCTTTCAGTAATGCGCATTTAGTGGAGACATATGTTTTGCTGTGTAACTTTAACTGTTAATTGACTTGTAGGCCTGTAATGTTCCATGATCCAGAAGAATCTAGCACCATTCAAATGCGGCTTGGATTTGGTTCTGAAGTGAGTCGGGGGGGAAAGTCTGTGTGTGTGTGTGTGTGTTCATTGTGACAATACGTAATATACATGAAAAGGATTTTCACAGTTCATTCCATTATTCGGACCATTGTCATTGTAATTCACATGGCCACAGTGATAGTATTGCATGCCTTTTATGTTCATTGTTGCCTTTAAAAATACACATGCACACACCCTGCTTGATGAAAAAAAATAAATCCTCACATATAATAGTAGCAGATGAATAAATTGGTCTTAATCTTAGTGTGTATGTGTGTGTCCATTACGCCTATACTGCAGTATTCATAGGCGGTATGTAAAAAGGCCTGCCTTATCAGTTATCAGGGGGGACCAAATTGACACAGAGGAATCACTCCATTGTGTGTGGATTCAAAGAGAGATGCGAGCACATTGGATGTCTCCATTTCCAATAACTGTGACCTTGAGGCAAGAGGAATAACACTGTGCCCCCCCACCCCTCGCCCCACGCACACCTCCAATCTGCTGACTGCTAAATTCAACCAGAGCCAGCTGATTTTGGGTGTCGAGGTGGAGGGCTAATCGGTGCTACCTCAGGGGTTTTTATTGGGTAAATTGAGTTTGGCCTTTATTTTATCTGAATCATATGAATGCAATTTACGCAGGCCCTGTTTCTGTTTTATTGTCTGTTCAATGTTCTGGGCTGTACTATCACCTTTGAGGTTTAGATTTAGAACTAGCGCCTGATAAATAAATCAAAAAAGGTGCTTAAACTTCTTAAGAACATCCTGTTATATATCCTTACAAAGCCAGCGTCAACTTTTCTGCAGCGTTGACCTGAGATTGTCCCTTTTTCAGTTTTGGATTTTGTTGTTTTGTGGCAGCAGGCTTAAGTCAGATAATCATCTACTTACAGTGGAATTAGTGATTCATCATTATCCTCATTGTTTGTGATACAGGAGCCAAGTTTTTATCCTCGGTTTTAATAACAACATATTCACCATTTCTACCTTGACTTTAGCTACTGCCAAATTTTATGGACTATAAATTTAGAATAGAAAAGAGAAACTTTCACAATTGAAGGTAGTCATCACTCAGTTTTGATTGTGACTCGTGACCACCATTAAAAAACCATTAGCTGATTGGTTTGTGTGTGTGTGAGTGTGTGAGCGAAAAAGAGACCGCATCTGTACAAAGAAGCCAGATTCTTTTAGCACTCAGCCTAATTAATCCATTGCATGGTGACAAAAGGATCACTGCGCCTCCTTCCTCCAGCCCGTCCCATTGGCATTTTGGGAAAGAGAGATTCAGCAGGACCCCGGGCACCCCTCCTGCCCTGACCCATGCCCCCCCACCAGGGGAGCATCTGTGGATCGATCCAGGGCCAGCTGGCACCAGCCAAAAGGGGCAGGATTGGTCGTTTTAACATATATTTGCCTGTGCGAGTGTTACGGAAATAATTAGGCAGTTCAAAGTAACCGTAAGAACATATCAGGCGTTTGAAACTCGTGTGTGGGTTTGCGAGTGGGTACGTGCATGACTACTAGTAGTGTTCTGCGCTTCAGTTATGCAGTTATACAACTAGGGGGCAGGATATAACCATAGGTACAGACACACACACATGCACACACAGCATCAACCTTTTAATTATTTGTTCTTCTGACTCGGGTCTGTTAAAAATAGTTTAAGAATTTGCATTTCCCCGTATTTCCTAATTAAGACCCTTGTCCCTTCTCTCTGGAATTTGGAAAATGTATTCTTTATACCTCTACTGTACATGTTCTATTAGTGTACTATAATAGTCAGGGTGTAATCTGCAGAGATAAGTTAGAGAAGGGCAGTTTTTTTTCCACGCCACCTTTCCATTCCTCTGATGGGTTTTACGTTAGGGTTGGTGGTGCGGTGATGATATGTCATTATGTTTCCCAGCCAAAGACACAAAACTCAAATGTCAGCACAAAATGTCAAGTGTCCTCGCTCAAGAGTCTGTCATTCAATTTCTTCTGTATGTTTTTTTTATTGAATTGTTGGTGTGAGGAAGGAGAAGGATAGGAAAGAGAAGTCAGAGATGGAGAGAGATGTGGAGGCTATGAGATGGAGGCTGAGATATTGGTAATAAATGGTAGAGTGGAAAGTCGCGATGAAAACTGCAGGGCAGAGGGGAGAGTAATGGATTCAGATGATCTTTCTAAGCAGAATATGTTGTTGTGGTGACCAGTTGCATGAGGAAAGTTGCTTTTAACAAAGAGCAACAATTATTTGCTCCTACAGTTCTTCTGAGAGTGTATGGTTTAGTGCATAGTGATGCTTTTCCCCTGACGTTTAACTTCCCCAAAATTAAATTAATCAGTTGACAATTGATATTCTCTGCTTACATGCAGGACACGCATGATGTAGACGTATTTTTCTTTACGTTACCCATAGATGTACCACTCCACACGGATCCCAGCTCTCCGTGTGTATGTGTGCATGACTGAACGTTGACAATCCTTACCGATAAGACTGAGATTGCGTTTTCCCCACAGAGCCTCTGAGATGTTTGCACGTGCTTGATTTTAAGTATGAAGACATCAGCAAAAAGGCAGTTTGAAGACCTTCTATCGCTCCATCTAGCATATATGCCATCTAGCATATATTGGAGTGCATGTGTACACATATATGCTCTCAATGTGATGTTGTGTAACAGAGAGCTAGCTGCTGTGCTATATTAGATAGGAACGTTATATTCATATGATACTATTTGACATAGTGCATGTGTGTTATAACTGGTCCCTACTTTCTCTTTAGGTATCTACCACTATCTGATCTGTATCCTGGATTTGTTTTTCATTAGTTTTCAGATAAATACACATCATTTATCCAGTGAAATATGGCGTTTTCCCCATTATAAAATGCGAGAGGCAGACACCACATCTGCCTTTAAGATCAAACTTAAAACCTTTCTGTTCAGTAAAGCATACTGTTAGCTTCAAACAAAGTGTGTAGGGCTGATAGATCTAGTTACAGTCAGTTCTCACTGCTACAGGAAGAACAGGGCCATCAAACCCTTACTCTTTCATTTTTAGCATAGCTATGCTGCTATAGGCTGCTCTGCTGGGGACACAAACATGATCCACTGAGGAGTTCCCCACTTCCACAACACCAACCACCATCGCTACTCCCTCACCTCCTCTCCTCCTTTTCTTTTCTTCTCACCAGGATTATCAGTGTGTCCAGTCTTCCTCGCTGTTCTGTGTCTCTCTTTCCCTCTTCTCTTTCTCTGTATCTTTCTGCAGGTCTTCCATCTCCAGACCTTCATGCTGCACGGATCTCGGCCTCTGACAAACCCAGTGTCCACTGTCGGCACCTGCCTATGCTGTTCCCTTCTTTATTAAAACCTGCCTATGCTGTTCCCTTTTTTATTAAAACCTGCCTATGCTGTTCCTCTTTTTATAACAGCCTGCTATGCTGTACTATGTATATATGTATTATGTATATTACGTCTGATATGTTTTAATTTCTATGACTGTATTTTGTTTGTATTTCTGTGATTGTATCTGTTTCTCCCTCTCTCTTTATTCTCTCTGTCCTGTCTCCCTCTTCTTTTCCTCCTTTACCCAGTCGACTTTCAGCAGGATGGTTCCTCCTTGTAAGCCTGGACCTGCTCAAGGTTTCTTCCTGTTAAAAGAGAGTTTTTCCTTGCCACTGTGCTTACCGGGGGGGTTCAGACAATTTTTATTGTAAAAGGCAAAATAAAATTGAATTGAATAAAAACAGTGTTTAAATAGAGTTAAATAGAGCAAGTCAAACAGAGTTAAAGGAACAAGGCATTGCACAGTATCAACACAGCTAGGAGACAGACCAGTCTGCTGTTCAGCGTGGTGCTTTCATTGCCAGACTTGCAGTGGACAAAACCCATCATTTTATGTTGTAGGGAGGGGGTTGAACACAAAAGACTGCAAAGTCCCCAGCTGTTAGATGTCCATATCTAATGGTCAGTGACAAGGCTTTCCGACAGTTCTTATTTGCCACATGCAGTTCTCTGGTGGGCAGCTTGCACGTGCACACCCTCAGATGCACATACATCACTGATTCTGGTACTCTTATCACCTGAGCAGTGACATATTCCCAGTTCATTTTTTTTCTTTTTATTTTAATCATTGAGACCCTGGCAAAAACAGCGTTGACTCACACTTTGGGTAGGAGACACGAAGCTATGTAAACATCCCGATACAGCCTCGATAACCAAATACACACTTATTTCTCTGAAAACTACACTCTCCAGTAATTTGTCTTCTCTTTTTGTTCACCCATTCTTAAAAAAATGTTAATTAAATAAAAATTGCACACATGAATACTGTTTATCATCTCCATGTCCAGGAGTCTCCATCAGGGCGGAGGAAGGCCTTGGCCACCAGCAGTATAAACATGAAACAGTATGCCAGTCCAATGCCCACGCAGACGGATGTCAAACTCAAATTCAAACCCCTGTCAAAGAAGGTCGTGTCAGCCACACTGCAGTTCTCCCTCTCCTGCATCTTCCTCCGTGAAGGAAAGGCCACGTAAGTCTTCTAATATTGTCAGTGGAGTTGGTGCCTTCACAATGCCTCCAGAAGTATGGTAAATAATAAATAGAAATGACAGAAAGTAGGCTGTCTTTGCAGTTTAATATCGCTGATGCTTCTCTGAATTTTGTAGATGGAGGGGCTCCTATGAAATGTATGTACAATTAACCTTTTTGTGACGCCTTCATATTATGATGATTTATTCACGGCTCTAGTTTTAAAGTTGACTTAGATATTATTGATGTTAAAAGAAGAGATCTCTTCTAAGCAAATCCCTCACAGTCTCTTACTGATTCTCTAAACTAAATAGATATAAATGTAGGCTTATTTGTCAGGCAGACCAGTTTGCATTCATTGCGTTTGCATCTTCTCATTTATTGTCAAATGTTCCTCTTTTATCCAATACTTTCATTTGGAGAGGCGCCTTCAGCTGCAGTGTCTGCTGTTTGTTATTCATTCTAATGTGATAGCAGCAACTTTCATTTAAAGACCAACGGACCCACACACGAATACTGAGTGTGAGCAGTTGAGGCCTTTGTTGTGGTGCGGGTGGTGGGTCAATGCAGCGTAACCCTTGTTAACCCTTCGGGGAATGATGTCGACCGCACAAACAAACTCAATCACACCAGTTCAAATGAGTCTCTGGGTCTGGGAAACACCAGACACAAAGAACAGTAGGGAGAGAATAGACTGATTCTATTGGAGAGTGGTGTTGAATGACCGAGGAGGAGTACGCAACATTAAATAAAATACAAGGAGCACGTTACTGGTGGTGGAAGAGTAAAACACAAGAGGCAGTGGGCAGGCAGTAAAGAATGAAAACATTTGAAGGCATTTGAGTGTTGTAGATGATCGTGAAGTAAATTTGAAAAGATGGAAGGTAAGTAAACTTATTACACACATGATGGTAGAAAAGAGAATCGATGAAGGAGATGGTGGGAGGTGTGATCACGTCATCACCAGCGTTGAGAGTAAAAGCTGTGTCTTGAAGTGTCCAGCTAGTTTCAGTGGCATTAAGAGTTGCAGTTTCTGGAGGAGAGACTTGATGTGAGTTTCTGTTGTGTATTTCCTGTGATGCAGAGATGAAGACATGCAGAGCCTGGCTAGCCTGATGAGCATGAAGCAGGCTGACATTGGCAACCTAGATGATTTTGAGGAGGAGAATGAAGAGGACGAGGAGAACAAGGTCAACCAGGAGGAAAAAGCTGCCAAGATCACAGGTGACAAACACAAATAAACTTTGCACATTTTAGTTACTGTCGAATGTGTTCATGTGCACCACTTTGTTTATGAATTCACCTGGACCACAATAACTGACCGAGGCTGAATGGATCATGTGAGCAGCAGGTTGCAGAGGCCAGTCACACATGCAACCAGGCAGAGAAGCAAACTAAAAGAAACTAACGACAAACTCACTGAGGAACTCACTAGTAATACTTCAACCAGCAAGAGGGAGAGCTGCTCTCTGGGAGAGCTGCTACCTTCGATGTTCCAGTCATGATCCACAACAACACAGCCCCCATTACTGTGTGGGGAGAAAGCAGAAGTGTTCTGCAAGGCTTGCCCAAAAATGCTCTCTCAAAACTGCAATTTTCCTGGTACCTCAAATCAAGCAGTCCAGCCCCTGCACTATTGACACCATCACATTCAAACCAAAGGACATGAAGAGACTCTTTAAAAGGCTCAACCAGACAAAGCCTCTGGACTAGATTACATCTTCCTTAAGAGTTCTTAAAGAATGTAGTGTGAGCTTGCAAGTTCCCTCTGTTGCCTCTTCAAATGTTGCTTTCCATGTGGACTCTTCCCTAGCCAAGAATGAGCCAAGAATGACTCTAAGGCAGACAGCACTGACGAAGAACCACCTGCCTATGTACAGCTATGAACCTTCCAGCCTCTAATACACACACCCTGGACAGAGGTTTCCTCTACTCCGCTGACTTGGTGTGGAACATAGCAGTGACTTCAGGCATTTAAATGAAGGGGCCATGGGCATCTCCTGACCACTCCTCATTAACTGTTGAGCTGCAGTGACCAGCATAATTGGCTGTGTAGAATTCCTGACTGGCTATTGTTCACAATTGCGTATCAAAGTATGCTTCTGTGGACGTAATTCTTCTGTATACAGTATGCGTATTCTTGTATACTAGCACAGATCTGTAATTCATTTTTAGCCCTTTTTTATTTTCACTGCCTTCAGGTTCTTTTCTGTTCTTATCCTGGCCTTACATTTCCACTCTCCCATTACGCCTCATTCCGTTCTTCCTGTGTCAGTGGGACTAGTTGACTACCCTTTCATACCTACATGTGGCAGATTCATTCTGCGGTCTAAATGTATGGGTCTTGCTGCTTTCTATTTTGCCTAATCCAACTTTTCAAAGTGCAATCTCTTCAGTTAAGCTTCATGCTTTCTCTCTCTCTCTTTTCCCTTGCTTGCTCCTTTCTCTCATTTATATGTATATGCATTGAGCGCCTACAGCAGTTCTCCACTAGCATGTCTCTGATTCAAAAGGCATGCTGCGATGCCAGAACTTCCCACAATAATATTCCTCCCCTGGATTCTTCATACCCAGCAAGCGCTATCAGCAATATAAACATTTTTTGAACCATCTCACATCCTGTTTTCTTTTCACCATCTATGTTAAATAACATAAAACCTTCATTTGAAAAGAACTTTATATGCTGCACAGGTATGATTATTCATTTTGAGTGTGTGTATAAGAATATCTGTGTATTCATGTGGAAATACTAGATATTCTGCCATGCTACCTATGCTGTGAAAGGTTATCAGAGGTGCGTGTGTTGTCGTCAATACAGGAGGTAACAATATTTTGCCCTTTTTCCTTCCCACTTTCTTTCCTCCTTTCCTGTATGGCTCTGTTGTTTACAGAGATTGTAAACCAGTTGAATGCCCTCAGCTGCTTACATGGGGATGATGATGATGCTGGTGATGGTGGTTTCCTTAAGCAAGCACGCAAAGCAGCCGCTAAGCCTGCTGCTTCTTCCCAAGGTCTTTGTTCATCTTTCTTTCACCTCTTACCCTGTGTTTCACCTCTTACCCTGACTCTCTTGTGAACGTTGCCTCCCCTGCACTTCTGTTCGTTCCCACGAATATTTATTTTTCTTAATCCATTTATTTTCCAGCTTCATTCTCATCTCTCCAGTCCTTTATTTTGTGATGGTGTTAAAATGCATCAGTGGTCCATGTGGTGTATAATATGTGAGCATGTCAGTTGGTGTTTATCCATTCTATTTTTTTTTTTTTTTTTTTTTTGCAACTCTGTGGCCTTCCCGTTCTTACACTGCAACCGGTAGTGAACCAGACAATTGGATGGTATTGAAATTAACTTTTCTCACACACAGACACATTTTTTTGTTAGTTTAGTTGATTTATTTTTTCAAATCATAAATGCATTCATTTTAAATACGGGAGCATAGTGGGGGATTCTGGGGCTAAGGTGATGTGTAATTTCTTAAAGTATGGGCAATTTGTGTGCAATCTGCTCAACAATGTCTCTTTTGTCTTTTTGTTAAATCCTCTATCCGCCGTAGCATCTTTTGCAGGTGCGAAAAAATAGATGGATTGAAAATATTTTCCCGAAAAAAGGGAGGTTTGCTTTTTTTAACATGGTAACACTGAGCACGGAAAATTTTAAGGATAAAGACATTCGTACGTGAACAATCATGACTTAAAATATGGTTCATGAACATCATCAGTTAAGGTGCAAAGAAGTGCTGTGCCCTTTATCAGCCCCCAGCGCTATCCAAAACACCCACAGAACCTTTTCTTTATATCCAGCAGTCAGCACTTTATTAGGCCTCTAGCTCACACACATAAATGCCTTCATACTGACCTACAACAAAGCAACTTGGGATTCAGCTTGAGTAAGGATGATGAAGATAAATAGGACATTTGTCAGACTTTTCACCTCATAGCTCCATAGCAACCTCATACTCTCTTAAACTTTTCCCACAGTAAACTGCTATACATGCTAAAACTTCCCAGAATGCCACACTGTATATGCATTTAAGTCGAGTTGAGCTGCAAAGGAGCTCCCCACTGCACTGAATGTTCTTCATGCTCATGGTTCACTCCGAGGTGCAGATATCGGTATATTTACTTCTGTGAACGTTTGTATTCATTTCATCTTGTGGAACGTATTGTTCTATAAGTGTTTGACCGTGGTTACGGTATTTTTTTTAAATTAGTTTCTTGGTGTGTGGCTTTGTGGCATTAGAACTGATCAACAAGCTGAACTTCCTGGAAGACAAGGATCAGGAAGCATCTCCTGCCATGAGCACAAATCCCTTTGATGAGCCTGATGACAGCCTTCATCCAAACCACTTCAACCCATTTGGGGATCCTGATGTGGAAGGTATGTTTTAGTAGGAATCTTTTTTTTTTTCCCCCTGAGGATTCAGTTGAATTTAAGTAGTTTTAAGTAATATTTTGTCTACGTGAGCCAAAAGTAATGTTTTTTATATAATTATTATTTGTATATTATTTTGTTTGTGTTTCAAATCCATTAAGTACTAAAATGTTGCTTTTATTGTACTAGAATTAACCCTCTCTTCTCTGTGAAGCAGAGGCACCAGCTCAGCCAAGCTCGAGGCAGCTCGATTCCTGTTATGACCACGACTCTTCAAATCCATTCAATGAGCCAGATGAACCTGATCCACAAACGCCAGGGAACCCTTTTGACGAGCCCGATCAGGACACAGACCTCCAGCCTGACCCAGAACCCCCAAAGCCCAGGCAGAGGAAAGGAGCGCGACCTGTTGACATGAGCAAGTACTTGTATGCTGACAACGTTCACAATGAAGATGAGGAGCTTGACGAGTAAGACATAATTTCTGAATTAATTTCCTGTCAATCACCTTCTTTTTGCACAGTCTCTGAAATTATTATTATTATTTGTTTAATTGGTTTTGATTAAACCACAGCTTTAATTTTCTTGATACATTCAAGAAATTTATTGAATTTCTTGAATTTTCTTGATAAATTCTAGTGAATTATTTCCTTGTTTAACTGTCGCTTTGCCAGGTGGATTTGGATAAATACATAGTGCTCAATAGATGACTGAAATGATTTCCAGGATTTAATGAGATACACCAGTTGAAATCTGGAAGGATCCAGGCAGCCCATGATTACCAGTGGCCATGCTGTTTAATGCCCCTTCTTATAGTGAGGTACTCGTAGTTCCCCATCAGGGCAGAGTGATGAGGCAGCTCTTTCAACACGAACAAGGGCACTGTTGTTTCTCTGCATTCTTTCACCTTGTCTCCATGCTTTCCCTCCTCTGTCATGACTTCCCTCCCTCTTTTCCTTCTCCTTATACTTCTTGCTTCATGCTCTCCCTCTGAGTTGACCTGTTAACTTCCTGCCCATAGTCATTTTTATTACACCCTTTCAGACTTTATTTCTTCACTCTTCCTGCCTACACTTCCTGTTTACCATTACTATATATCCCTCCATCCATCCATCTTCTGCTACTTTAATGTCATTATTGAAAGGTATGCTCCAAATGCTTGCTTCCATACTAACTTACTGTTTTGATTTTGAGGTCAGTAAACATAGTAAACAATGCATGCAGTCAAAAGAGCATCTTTTTACAATCTCGGGAAAATTCTACACACACATTCAACAGTCATTATCTTATAAGGTGGACAAAATGCTCTTTTAAAGCTTTCTATAAGGAAGAACATTTCACAAGTTGCTTCACAAGCATTTGTGTCTAACTTGTAAATATAAACTGTCATTCCTCAGTTGTTGAGAGAGCCTGTCACACTGATAGTCATGTGTTGTGTCCCTCTTGTCTGTCGGAAGATAGACAGGTTATAGTTATATTTATTTTGGTCTGTCTCGTCCACCAGAAGCAGCTTTCTGCAGAATAGAAAGTTCAAGAGGGCAATGCAATGTTTTGACTGGAGGTCTTTTCACATCTTTGAGCCAGTGTTGCTCTGTTACAACTGTTCGATAGGCTTGCCTGCTCTTCTTCAGCTCCCTCCTTTTTTTTTTTTTTTTTTTGACTTCATGGCTGGCTTCCATATCACTCTGTGTTGACACAGACACCAAGTAGTTGTAACCTTCCCTTTCAGACAGATACCTAGTCAGTCAGCTTCCTCCCCCCGTTTCAGTCTCACCCCCATTTTCTCCTTCCAATTCTGTATGTTTAGGATTGCTTGTTGAATGTTGAGTGAGTGTTTCAAGGCTGTGCCCTGGCTTTCAGTGCCACAAGCCTGCCTGTATGTTGATGAAACTGTGGAATGTGTAAGAGTGGCCGGCCTTGCGTTTGTGTGCTGCTGTCTGTCAGTAGTCCTCCTTGGGTAGTAAGGATATGAGGTTACGCAGACGTGACCTCAGTGCACCTGCATCTTCTATTACCTTACCACTTGTGTGTATACTGTTCTTTGTGTTGCAGCAATCTTTCATCTCAGTTTTTAAAAAATTTCATGCGGTCTCTGTAGTAGTGAGAATCTCTTATACGTTAATTTTAATTTCACAGCTTTACCCAACTGTTTTTGGGCTATAACGTAAGTGAAGGATCCATAAACTGTCACTTTTACTCCATTGTCAGATCCAACCCCTTCTATGAGCCAAAGACATCAAGCCCTGTGAAGCCCCAAGTTGGCGGCCCCTCCTTGGACATAGGCAGCAGCCAGAAGAGGAGGGCTCCTCCGCCCCCAAGTTCCAGTCCTGGCTTTGGCCCTAGTCCACCCGCTTCTAAACCCAGCTCTATCCCAGACAGGGAGCAAGCCCTGGCAGTTGGGCCCAGCCCAGTCACAGCAGTAATTGGAAGAGAGCTGGCCTCCTCTTCCCCAAAGGTAACAAGACTTCATTTATGTAATATAATAAAAACTGATCCCAATGTCCAGTACAAATAAAGCTGGGCAGTCTCTGGAGTGTGACACTTTGTAGTTATTGTAATTTTTCTAGAACTGATACTTTGGATCTAACAAATCCAAAAATGCAACAGAATTGTAGATTTGGCTTGGGTCAACAAACTGGAAATGTAAGATTATTGCTTAGTATTAAAACTGACCAAACACTAAGGTCAATATTAAATATTGTATGTTCATATAGAACCATCCCACAGTAAAAATGACTTTTAAAAATTATTAATTGTGTTAGAAACCAACAAATTAATTTAAAAACATTAGTATCGATCGAAAGTATTCAAATTTTTGGTATGATATTGTCATTAAAAATGAGCCTAGTTACATTTTTTGGGTTCACATTTCACCTCAAATGCAGGAGAAGAAGCATTTTATTTACTGTTGTGAATCCCACACTTAAAACCTGACAGAAGCTCCCCTAGTGAGGCTCCTGAAATGCTTCCTCAAAGGACAGAAAAATCATACAAGTGCTGGTAGAGCTGTCTGGGGAAGAGAGAGACACCCATAGTAGGACTCCTGGAGCTTACTCCTGGGTAGAGGGAAGGGAAGCACCCATAGTGGGACTCCGAGAGCTCTCTCTTGGGGAGAGGGGAAGAAGAAAGCCTACAGCAAGCCACCTGGTGCATTTTTGTCCTTGGGACACCAGAACAATTAGGATTTTATTCAGTTTATTAACTAATTAGCCATCAACCTTTATTAAACTTTGATTTTAATTAATTTCAGTTGGTTTACCGAATATTACATCGTTGTTTACCCAGCACAAATACAATGCCACCAATCTAAAGTGAATCCTTTTGCTTTTACTCTACTCCATCTTTTTCTTTCTGACTTATTTTTTGGGATGGTGTGAGACTTTTAATCAGCGTGCATGCTCATGTGTACACGTTCACATTTGTATGTCACATCCAGTGGTCCCTATATTTTTTTCCGCCTGCACAATCCCATCTTCTGCCCCATTCTTTGTGCTCGTGAAATTCCCGAGCTCCTCATTTGAATATAGGTATTTGTTTATTGGGCTGTTGTTGCATGTTTATTTATTTATTTAAATTAAGTAAATCATGTCTGGTTCTAATTAAATGGCTGATGGTCACACACACTCATGGCAGGAGTCAGACCACTGGTGGGGAATGATTGGCTGGGGGTGTGGGGATGGGTCGCGGTTAACTGTGTGTTTGTGTGTGTGTGTGTGTGTGTGTGTGTTTCTGTGTGTAGGGAGAATCAATGAGCCTATGTGGGGCTTAAACACAGGGGGCTTAACTACAGCAGAGCGATCACAAGGGGGTGTTGACCCCCACTGCACACTCTTGCACACACGCAAACACCCTGTACAGTTACTTAAATACACACACACACGCGCACACACAGGTCCCCTCTTCCTAATGCAGCTTGCTAGCTGACTGTTTTAGTGTAGCTGGGCGGTGATGCTGGCCGTCCATGTAATTATGGCACAGTGCCTTTATCACCCAGCTGCAGTTGCCTGTGACTGTGGGTGAGGGGGCCTAAACCACTTTAATTACCCAAAGCCACTGGGCTGTGGTGGGCCACACTTTGCCCAGAGATGCCCCTGTCTCCTTAGCTTGATATGAAGGGGAGGGGAAGCAAAAGCTGAATTGTGGGCGAGGATAAAAAGCAGGGGGGTTATACTAAGGGAGAATTGGTAGGAGATAGTGAAGGGTAGAGGAAAGGTGAATGGGGGAAAGAAGATGGTGAAGGAACAGAGGAAAGATAGATGGGGTATTCACAATAAACAAGGTTAGGCCTGCAGTGTTTGTTGACATATAGAGCTAGTGTGAATAGGTTTCTCTTTTTATTCACACCAGGCAATATGACACACATGTGCATGCATACACACATGCAGCCATGTGTAGGCTGTGACCTTTGAATGTATGAAGTCAGAGAGGATTAAGAGGAGACGTTCCCACTTTGAGAGGCCAAGACGAAACCAACACGCCACCACAGTGTGAACGTGAATAGGATATGGATGTGTGCCCATGCCCTCATGAATGTGTTGAACTGTAGTTATAGTTTATACTTTTCCTTTGGCTCTGTTACCAATGCACCATATGCAGTCATTCATGTGTCCTGTGAAAAATCAGGACATCAGCAGGACATATGGTCTGCATCCACTTACCTGCTACACAGCTAATGCACATATGTACTGGATTTATATTAATCTCCTATAAGAGCTTTGCCAGTTGTTGGGATTTTCTCAATCTTGAGAAGATCTTAAAGGACCTGGAAAAGCTGATGTACATTTGGTCTGCAGTCTTATTGGAAATGTAAATGATCTAAAAGGTTTATTCTTCATGATTAAGAACAGAATTTAGGCCCACGCCGCAAAGGAAACTGAGTGCAGATTAGTTGCTTTCCACCTCACAGTAATAGATGTTAGCCCAGCTTAGAATGAGCTCATGTCTTTACATTTCAGGTAAAAGTGTCTGACCTAAATTAATAAAGCTATTAATGCTCAGACCGCTGGACTCCCCCAGTACAGCCGCAACATTTCAGAGTTAACAGGTCAATTTAAAGTGAGTAGTTAATCTTTACAACCACCTCAAAGTGATGTATGTCTTAACCTTGACCGTGTATTTATTACTGTCTCGATAAAACAATAATTACCTCATAAGTGCTGTTGTTCCAATCAGCTTTTTAGTCATTTTCTGATGCTTTCTTCAGGCATTGTGTGTCACATAAAGTCTCTTGTCCTGTGTGAGGAAAACTGAGAAAGAGATGTACAGAAGTTTAAATGTTGCATCTGTGAAAGAGCCGGAAAGATGGAAATGTCTGCAGGATTAATGTAAATCAACAGAAGGAGTTCCTGTTGGGCGGGTCGCGATCTCTGTCTGAGCTGTTTCAGTCCATCTCTTTTCCCTGGAGCTGATTTCACCCCTCCCTGTGATTCAGTGATCCCCTGCTCCTCCTTTTTTGGTTTCATCTCCATCTCTATTCTATAGTCAGACCGCTCTACACTTAGATGCGCTGATCTTTGGATTTTTATCAAGTTTCCGCTTCATGAATCATTTGCCTTATTTTCATATGAAGAAAAGTCGGAACCTGCCTTATGTCTGCGGGGAAAAGTTTGAGAAGAAAAGTTGAAGAAAAATCCATTTTAATATTTACTCAGAGAATCTCAGAAAGAGTAAGATGAGCTGACAGCAGATCTGACAGTACATGTACTCCTAGAACTGTTAAAGTTGAAGTTGATCCATGAATTCTCACAACTCTTGCGTGTCTTTTCTTTCAGAACTTCTACAGTTCTTCCATTTCCCTTCCCTTTTCAGTGAACACCTTCAAGAAAATGAACCAGCTCTAGAGGTGTGTTTTCCCCATCACTTGAAGGGCTTGTGTGATTACTCATGTTAATCAAAGGGTTGAAATTAAATAGAGTTACGCTGGTTGTGAGCGCTCCTGCACCGACGGGAGTAAAAGGCCAGAGCTCTCCTTTCTCTCCTGGACTTTGTTTCACAGCCCCTCCTTCAGTTCAGGCTGCCTTCAAATTGAAATTAGAATAAATTAACATTATTTAATTGAGTTCGCAGAAGGCTGCGATATTTCTTAATTAGCTTTCACCGGGGTTCGCAGCAGGAGAGGACCATGCTCTCACAGCAGTGTGACTGAGGCTGATGTGATGACTGAGGGATGTTATTGGAGGACAGAAGGGAACCCAAGGGACAAGGGCAGTCTTCTGCGGTCCTCTGATCTTGGCCCGTTCCAAGTTATTCTGTTTTGCTATTGCTCTCTCCAGTTATTTTATTTTTATCTTTACTGATAACTTTGACATGCCTTTAAATAAGCAGCAGAGATAAGGAAGATTTCAGACTTTCATTGATGCATGAGTGTTTCCTATACCATAAACTACATTTATTGGAATTGAAATTAAAAACAGGATCAAGGAATGGCAGTTTTTTTTTTTTTTTTTTTGCTTGGTATTTATAAAAGTATATAATAGTTAGCAATGAGTTATTGTGGTCTATTTCTGAGATCCAGGCAGTGAAGACCTGGCACCTCACAGTGGCAACATTGGACTTTCCATAATCTGTGTAATAGTAGGAGAATAATCCTGGAGAGGGGTAAGGCTAAGTCAGCAGGTCTCAATGGCTGCTGTTTCCCAGTGTGGTCCCCTCCCCAACTCTTATTTTCAGCCTCTGAGTGGTCTGTCATTGGATCTGGTGGGAGAGAGGAGACCCAGTTTCTTCTGTCATGCAGTTCAGGGCCGATCATTGGGCTTCCTGTTGTTGTTAAGATGCTGCAGGGCACCGCTGTCATCGACTTAGCTGGGAAGGTATAGGACATGACTAATTACTTAACATCCCAGGTTGAAAGATTTAAGAGAATCTTTAGATAAGGTAACATGCAGAGCAGGTGAATTTAGGCTTCCCTCTCATTCAGGAGTTTTTCCTGACATCTTAAAGAGCTCACAATAATTTTAATGTTTACTCATTTAGGAGAAAGAACGAATGCTGTGCTTTCAGACGCAGTTGCGTATATAGCTGCCATGACAACCGACGTGTGTGGGGCGTATAGTAATATGTAATCTGGTGTGTTTGTCAGGGATATATTTTTGATCCACTTACTGTAATGCGGATATCATTTTTCCACCTCTTCCTCTGTTGGGTGCATGTCGAGTTCACAAGTTAAGCACTGCAAAGAGCTCGCTCTCCTCAATACCCGCGCCGACTGGTGTAAAAGGGCCTTCCGCAAAGCGCAGCTTGTAATCTGCCTTTGGTAAGTCCTCCTTAGTTTTATCTGCCAAGGATTACCTCACAAGCTGCAAGCAGGAGAGAACGAGGGAGACGCAGAGCAGGAGGGAGAGAAATGAAAAGCAAGTCAAACAGAAAACGATGAAGATGGAACAAAATGAAAACAAATCGCTGTGTAATCTCCGAAAGAGAGAAACCTGCTTTTGAGTTGAAGGGAAGTTTCCCTTGCCACTCATTTAGAGAGGGAATTGACTAATCCCTCCATGATTGATGTCTGCTATGAGAGGCTCTGTAGCAGACTAATAGGGCTTATGAGGATGACCAAAAAGTCCTTTGTGAGTGCATGCCTGTGTGTGAGTATGAGAATGAACCAAACCATTTTTTTCTTGTGTGTCCTCCTTTCCAGTGGTCATAGAGGCCAGAGGTTTGAATGACATAGGGCCTAAAGAAGGGGGTAACTTTATCTTAATCTGGTTTTAATCTGCCCCAGTCCTCCAGGTGTATGTGTGTGCTTAAGAAGAGAAGGGTCCAGGGTTTTGGGGTGAGGTTTAAGGGGTTTTCATTGAGGAGATATAAGTCTGTATACTTGAAATCTCCTTCAACCGCTGCAAGGTCTAGGACCCCACACGTTCTCGAAAACCATGCTGACTTAGTCATGCCATACATACTTCCGTCATCCTTAAGTGGTCCCTGCTACATTTTAATTGAATTAAACCAACCATTCTCCATAATTTAAAAGGGACCTTAGAAGTACCTTATGAAGAGATTTGTCTTTCAAATTGCATGCACGTGTTCAAGCGTGCGAGTCTGCGTGCACGCGAGAGAGCAAATGTGCTCTCGTGTTTGAGGAGAGTGAGCGCGGAGATGATAAGGCTTTAATTGCTTCTGTATGAACCCCTTCAGCACTTTCTCTTCAGGACCGTTATGGTATGCAGGTGTGTGTTCTTATGTGCTGTAAGAAATACTGAGTGCTATTTTCAGTTCTTAACTCAATGATCACTGAGTGGGATCATTCCTTTAGCTTTAACTGAGCACTCGCCTCAACGCGGTTGACCTTAACAAGATTTGATCACACGTTTGTTGGCTGTTATTTAGTCAGTGCCTGGTTGGATACATACAGTATGGCCAACAAAAAACAACAGTCAGCCACAGGACTGTTAATGCTCCTGGAAAACCTTGAAATCAGAAATTGCTGCCGTAGGTGGTGTTATGGTCTTTTTCCTATCTGTTGATTCCTTCTTTCTCCTTTCCTATTTTAGCACTTCCTCCAAACAGCCTCCATTTGTGTGTGTGTCTGTCCGCATGTGTGTGTGCGCGTGTGTGTTGATGAGTCAGTATTCTGATCAGGAGTCACAGAAGCTAAGTTTGTAATTATGTTCATTTTAATTGCCTGTGCTATCAACCCTCTCATCACTCTGGGGTTCACACAGTGCTGGACAGAGGCAGACACTCTAGAAGGTGGTTGCACAATTGCCTTGTCAAGACCCCCCACCCACTACCACACCCACTACCACACATGCACTCTTTACCTGAGGAACGTAATTCCTAAAGTGGCCGTCTTAATGAGTTTTCCCTTCCCTTCAGGCTTAGATTAATTGATAAATGGAGGCGTTATCACCATGGCTTATCTTTGATTTCATTGCCTCACTAATTTGTTTGTTGAACATGGCAGTTAAAGGAGATTAATACATTACAGATGCATAAGAGCCGCCACATCTCCTTGTCTCCCATTTCTCCTCCTTCCAACTCAAGCTTTTTAATATCAGGGACATGAGGCAAGGAAGAACATTCCAGACCTTTTATTGATTCCTCTGTTGCGGTTGTTTCCATGGCAAGCTAACGCCAGCAGTTACTGCATCGCACGGCCCCTCTTACCGAGCCGAGGGTAAGATGGGCAAAATGTGAGCTGGCTTCTGTTGTTTTTGCGCTGCTTTGCATTTATTGTGGGTTTTGGATTAAAATTTTTTTTTTTTTTTCCTGTATTTACCATTTCCCTCGTCAGCTGCCAAAAGGTCTTGACCCGCAGGTTTGCTGCCATATACAAAAAAAAAAAAAAAAACATCTGCGTATGAGCACATTTGGAGAGATTCTGGAGATTCTGTTGTTTGGTACATGATGCTGTAGCTGTGCCTACATCCACAGGTCTGTTCTCCAAGATGTTTGGAGCAGCCGAGTGCAAGCGTACCTAGAAGAATTGACGCTGTCTTGAAGGGAAAGGGTGGCCCCAACACATACTGATTTTCATCAAAATATTAACACTTCCATTTTTGAATGCATTCTTAGTTTGCCTCATTTTTTCCATACCTGCCTAAAACTTTTGCATAGTACTGTATGTAGGGTTATTGTTGTTCCTCCACCTGCTTACACACACATCCTGACTCCTGCCTTCGCGCTGCCTACATGCGCAGTCACACACACTCAGACACATTTTTCTCTTGCAGCTTTCTTCCTTGATGTGATTACAACAGTAATGCGATTGTTCCTTTGTATGTTAATGTGTATTATTTTTCACGCTACATTTGTTCTGCTCTCCTCTATTCCATATTGTTCCATCCACTCCACATCTCCATTTACATAATTGAACTTTTGATTGGACTTTTTCCCTCCCCTCTACTCTCATGCAGGCGGCATTTGAAATCCAAAGGTTAATTTCAGTGGTTAGATGATGCGAGGCAAACGGCCTTTTTTATTTTTTTTTTTTTTTTTTTTTTTTGCCCTGCTGAGCCTTTTTCTTAATGTGGACACGTCATACTTGCAGAGCCCAGATTAAACAAATTGCTTATTTTGATTCAATGTGCAATTAAATAATTGAGCATGTTGATAACTTGAGCCTGGTTAATCACATGAGTACTCTCAGCAGCAGGACAGGCTACTTAACGTGCACTTTTATCCTTTCAACTGTGAACAAGCAATAATTTTTATGAGTTTATGTCTGTAATTCAGTATCAGTGCATTCATGTTTGACTGTCTATCATCTGTACTGCAGACCCTATTGTTGTTGCAGGCAGTCTATGTTCATGTGTACTTTCTGTATGTGTGTCTGCACACGGACGTGGAGTTTTTTCCCTTGCTGTAGGCTTTTTGAGCGGATTACAAGTTTTAAAGAGTATGAGATTCA
This sequence comes from Pao palembangensis, assembly GCA_015343265.1. Taxonomy (NCBI): domain Eukaryota; kingdom Metazoa; phylum Chordata; class Actinopteri; order Tetraodontiformes; family Tetraodontidae; genus Pao; species Pao palembangensis. The sequence continues at coordinate 2,547,705 of CM027083.1, read as the reverse complement.
ACACCTCCTCAAATCTGACACTCTCTGACATTGCTTTGAAGCCATGAAAGTGAGATTGGAAAGACAGGGAAGCTCTTTTCTTTCCGCAGAGTTGTGGGTTTATGTCATTGCGTTGAGGCCAGTTAAGTTTCCATTGAAGCGTCATGCCCCAGAGGGAGAAGACAAAGCTGCCACTTAAAGCGTTTCACTTGTATCTTGTTTATGACTTTGAAAGGCCAGACTTTAATGCCCATCCCCATACTATTTAGTCATTTAATTGTATGTAATGTATCATCTATATATCCATCAGCATTAAGGCCAGCATGGTGAACCTAGATAGCGTATTTGACTATTTTCCATAAATTTAAAATTCTGTTTTCAAGTGTACATCTCAGGGAGTAGACTTCAGAAGATTAAGGAGAGATAAGTGGGGTAAGGACTTGTATATGACTTCAATTATAAACATAATTAAGGCAGTAATTCTGTTGCATAAGTGTTGCAAAAATGTTGTTTTTAACAAAGCATTTGTATTGTGGGTCTGTTCCACCACTGCTGATGTTGGCAAAACTCGGCTAGTAGATTTAAAATGATCCCGCCAAATGCTGGAGTAGATGCTGGCAGATAGCTGGAAACAATTTCCAACCTTGGTGCAAGATTTTCTTTTTTTTCTTAAAACCCAAGATCGACCTGTGACGATTTTCTAATTTTCCATATCACAGTTCATCCGCCTTACCCGTGATCTTGAATCGCATCCTACCTCCCTGTGATCACATTGCTGACACTGAATATCCTCCTAACACCAGCACCAACAGCAACAGATGCTTTTATTCCCAGATTTTCCCCCTCTATCTTGTAATTCAAGCATTGTAGTAAGCTTAACCCCTCCTTTTTTTCTCAAACATCCATTTTCCCTTCTTCATTTTTCTTTCTTTGCCCTGTCGGATGTATGTTTTTGACACTGAGGCATCAGGAATAATGGAATGGCTTGTCAGGGGCTTGTACTTTTTGCCCATGCTGTTAGGCTGGTGTATAATAGTGGCAGAGGAGGTTATATGGCACTGATAGTAATGAAGGTTGCCTTTTTATTTTTTAATAGGAAATGTTTGTGGGCCGAGGCATTTCTCCCTGCTAATCCCACCCTCGAGCCGAGCTAGCTACATGACTGTGACACAAACACACATATAGTGACATTCACACAGACAGATAAAAGACAAACACACACATGTGCACACCTTCCTTTAGGGAACACAGCACACTGTTTGATAAGTCAGGCTGCATTTTTTTCCTCATGAAAATTTCACCCCTCCTGTGTATGTGTCCTCCGAAAATGCAGCCCGTCCTGTAAAAGAAGATATGAGATTTGTCCTGTATTTGATGGATATGAACGCTTGAGTAAAGAGATACATCTAAAAGCCTTCATCTGGAAAAGACTTATGGAGTAGTCTGGATTGGCAGTTAAGAATTGCTGACCATACAACTTTTTAAAATAAAAAAAACATTTTAGACCATGTAAAAATCAGCAGAGTGACTGTGTGATAGCACTGAGAAGTAATCTGTTTTTGGTGTGGACACTCCCCACACTAGCTTTACCTGAGAAGACAGGCTTATACTCTGTATTCCTGTTTAGTGATACACTGTGTGTGTGTGTGTGTGTGTTGGTGTTTTGTGCCAGCGAAGGCACAGGGTCTGCGGCGCTGGAGTGTGCTGTGTGTCTAATTGCTTTAATAGCACCTGGTCTCTAATCCGAGGTAATTAGAGCGCTCAAATTAGAAGCTACTTTCAACCATCACTTGAAAAAAGCAGAAAGGGAAGGCCTGGAGGAAGACCACTCTAGACTGAAACTCTGCTGAAGCACACACACACACACACACACGCACACACACACACACATAGTTGTGCTGGCAGACAAAAAACTGGAGAAACAGGTTTTGCTGGTGAAGAGTAGCCGGTGGCTAATGTTTGAGAAAATGCGAAGAATTCTTAACTATTCTTTAAAGTATCTTTTTCTTGTATTGCCATGTTAGCCTGTGAGAAATTACCTGATAGATTGTCATAAACGCATTCTTTACATTGTCCTTCCTGATTCTCCGATGGAGGATTGTGTTGACTTTGTGACTTTTTTGTCCCCCCCCCAATTTAAATGACACGCAGGCATTGTTGAGGCTGCCTAAGACGTGTCTGGAGAAGCTGTAGGGAAAGGTTAAGGCCCTCTTTGAAAGCCGGAAATGTCAAGTGTCTGCCCCTCAGGCTCCCACTACCCTGTCCCTGTTCTGAGACTGCTGTTGGGGCCTGCATCACGCACACGCATCCACGCTATTAGTGACAGCCTCCTTGGACTTTCATCTAATTTGGCCTTTGTGCTGGACTTCAGGCTCATAGTTACAGGTTAAACTACAACAATGAAAAAATCTTTCAGGTGACAAATTTTTCTGTTTTCTTTGAACAGAGTTGTGCCCAATTGGCTTTTTAAATTGACAACAGAAATTCAAGTAAACCAAGTAAACCGAGTAGTGAACAGTTTAATGTTGTCAGACTTAACGCATTATTTTCATATAATGCACGTTTTAGCTCAGACACCATTTATATTGACCTTTCTTTGTAATGATGGTTTTTCGCACACCTCTGGGCCTCATCTTTAAGCTTCAACAAAGATATATTTCTTTATACTCCGTTTAGTGAATGACTGTTTGACATGGCTTCCCCAGGGCTTCAAACAGGCTCCAGTCAGCATACCATTACCTCACGGTACTTTGTTCCCAGTGTCTTTTGCTTAAATATTGTTGCAGTAGCAGAAGGCCACCGACAGAGGGGGTTGGTTGCCTACTGCAAGCTTTGTCATGGGGCCCATGTTCCCTCTGCACTGAGCTGCGATTTGTGCCATGTTTATAACAGTGTGCTTTCATAGCCTGTGTAAAACCATCATGCCGACTAAGGCTTTGGTAAAAGTTTGATTAGGCCTTATAGAATAAAGAAAATAAGCAACATGTATGCAAGTGTCCTAGTATAATCATATTATATCATATATAATCATTAATAGTCTTGGAATTTTTTTTTAACTGTTTGAAAATTAAAAAAATATTTCCCTTCAGTTGAAGAAATCTAATTACTCACCATATAATGTTACTGTCTTCTAAGCAATAGTGCGAGTACATTTCAGTGTCTTTTTGTCACCAGTTTGTCATGACTTTAGTCAAAGCTACATTGACGTTTTTTGCTTTTTCTGTCCAGAACGATCTAAGAGAATTAGCCCATATCTGTGGTTCCATAACCAGATTAGCAAACAAGCAGCTGAATAATCAGAATAGCTTTGGTTCTGCTGGTCATCAGAAGAGAACCGGTGTCTCCATGCCACCAAGGATTTGTGGGATTTTGAGTCTGGGAGACAAAAGGCTCCTAATGGTGAAAGCTTTCAGCCTAGATAAGACTTCAAAGGCAGAGCTAATTAATAAGATGTTTACATTTTTCACGGTCATACACTGCTTTGTGCACGACCCTTCATTACTGTGCGTCTGCATGTGTGCGTGCATATGTATAGGTTCAGTTCACCTCAGTAAATCAAGCTAATTAGGGTGATGGTTGCTCAGCTTAACATTTTATTCAAAAGAAATATATATTGAAATGAGCTCAGATGTGGATGGATGTGGAGGCTGTTGGTCTGTAACGATGTGCATACAAATGTAGTTTTTTTCAGAATATTAATTCTGAATTCTTCTCTTCTCTGCTGACAGCCCAGCCCCATCCCAAGCCCAGTTCTAGGAGGGAAACCCAACGCCAGCCAGTCTCTGCTGGCCTGGTGCCGCGAGGTCACGAAAAACTACCGTGGAGTGAAGATCACCAACTTCACCACATCCTGGAGGAACGGACTGGCCTTCTGCGCTCTGCTGCACCACTTCAGACCGGACGTGATGTAAGAAACATTCTAGCACACAGGGAGAATTTCTCCCTGATCGTGTCTTTGGCAGTTTCAACATTGTTATATGTTGTTTTGATTTCATTCATATTTCATTTAAATAGAAATGTCACCTAATTCTACAAATACAGATGAATTAATGTGGGTAGTGCATGTGAGATTTTATTTTTTTGTATTTAACACTCCAAGTACAGCCTGAAAAACCTGTAGCCACATAACACATTTTAAAAACCAAAACCATGTTCTCGTATACATATCTGTGTGTGTGTGTGGTTTTGCATTTTGGTGTGTTAGTTTTACATATTTTCCACTCTATTAGTTCTCTTGATTGCAGTGCTATGAAATTGCATGTTACAGTTCTAATGCCATTACATGTGATGCATATTTAAACACAAGACTTTCTCTGCTATCTGTCCTTCTCCCTCTTTTTTCCCCTCCTCTCCAACCCTCCCCACTCCTCTTCCAGAGACTACAAATCACTCAATCCTCAGGATATTAAAGAAAACAACAAAAAGGTAAGAGGCAGCCACCGCTGGGCCCTTCAGACCACTTAGCTCCCTCCCTTCCACAGCTCTATTTTTCCTTATTTAGAGATCTGCCATTAATCCCCGGATATGTGTGTTTCATGGTTTAATGGGGAAGGTTAGAAACACACATAATGGGAAATACGTGGACTCGCCATCACACATACACAACAGCCAGAATGTTATAATGATAGCATTCTTAAGACGCCTCCCCTGCTGTGATGCGCGTACTTGGGCAGCATAATTTAGTCACCTGGCAGAGGTGAGGTGGGATCTTGCTTCAGCTGCCTGCTGGGAGCTTACTAAACATCCTCGGCTTTGTGTGTTTTCATGCCTGTGTGTATAATGACAGCATATTTGTCCTGTGTTTATTAGACTGCTTTGTTTGAGGGGGTGTGATGCATGTGTTCATTAGTGCGCTGCACATTCTCCTTGGTTTCATCCCTCGCCTAATAAATGAAATAAATGACACAGAGCAGATGCATTTTCTGCTCAAGCTTAAATACCTATTCACATCTATGCCGTCATTCATGCACAGTCACAGGTAGAGATGAACACTTTGACACATCCTTACTTCCTCTCGGTCCCTCTGGCTTTTTATTCTCATTTTTCTCCTTTTTTGGTCCACAGGCTCTTGCCGAACACATTCGTTCTGCTGCTACACATTCACACACATATTTATACACACAGATGCCCTGGTCTCTCTCTGGCCCGGAGGGCTACACAGAACGATATGTGTTGGGTTCCTGCAGCTTGATTTCCTCTTCTCATACACACTCTGGCTCTGTGATAACCTCTGGTGGCCCTGTTAGGCATGAATGCTACCCTGTTGACAATAACCACAGTGGAGGAAAGGAACAGACCCAATCCCATATCTGCTAACTGCCCCTCACCCCCTCCAGGTGCTCAAGTAGCCCTGAAGAAATTGGTTAGATATAAGTAATAGGGGAATATGCTGTAGAAGGTGATACCTGGTGAAAAGCTGCAGCGCTGTACCAGCAATCTGTGACTGGCTTCTGTATAAAGATCTGCACAAGCTGCTGATGTCTGTGTGGCCATCTGAGCTGTTCCTTTGCAGAGGAACACTGGCCTTTACCAAGTCAGGATTCCACATATACAGAAAAAAGACACAAACCCAAATCTCTTTATGGTGTTTCATGGCTATATTCCAAAATATATAAATGACAATACAGGTTAAAAAAGCAGTATTATTATATAGCAGTATTATTAGTATATCCCTAGCAGTTCTTCACACACAGATTGGTAGTCTAATGCTTTATTTGGCATTGTAGGTGACTGAGAATGAAAGCAACTTCAGATAAAAGGACAGAGGAAAAATGAGTGTTGTGGTTTCATGTGGCACCCTGAAGGTGTTTAAAAGGAGAAGGGTGAAAGATGGGAAACCGCATATGACAGACTTTGGCAGGTTTCTGGTTTACAAGGAATAGATAAAAAATAAAGAGAGGAATTCCAGGAATATAATAAAAACAAGGTCTTGTGATTTATTTAGAAGTGAGTAATAAGACAAAGAGACACCATGACACATGTTTTCCATTCTCAGCCTTCTTTAAGGTGTTCTTGGAATGTATAGAATTTATTGAATGGCCGGACGAAATTGGACCATAGAGATACGACAACTATCTCTGCTTTTCATGGCAAGTTGATAGCTGAGCCCCCTCCTCCTTTCATCTTCTATCTGTGAGGAATGATTGCAATGAGCTCAGACTGCTGAATTATGACAGATAAGGACAATCAATATTGGGGGTGGGGAGGAAAAAATAGAAAAGAATGAATATTCATTCTATGAAATGATCCATTCATCAGTGGGTATGTAAATAAATGCCAGAGTTTTGAGGACTCTCTTCATCTGAGAATTCCAGGGGTGTGCGTGTTGAGATGTCGTGCGTGTTGGGTCTGCTCGCTGCTCCGTCAGCACGCTGCCGCGTCTCTGTGTGCGAGTGTAATGAGGCCAAGGAGAAGTCATTTGTCTTGCCATCTGATAGCGCCGCGCCAAGCACCAGTTTAGAGCTCACCGAGCACAAGCGCGGCGGGGTTGGGCTGAGGGGGGAGGATTGATGATTGACAGAGATAGATAGCTGTCAGTCACAGAGAGGGAGAGGAGGGGGCGCAGGGAGCAGCCCTCCAGGCCAGCAATGGTGGCACTTATTTCCACCCAAAAGCGAAAACTGGTTAGAAAATTATGAAGACACTTGGGATTTTGTGATAAAGAGCATCACCTACATTGTTTGATTGAAGAAACGGGTCACCACATTATTTTCTTTAATAATGGTGCTCGCTTCTCAGAAACATCATATCCTGACATGGAGGTAAAAAAAAAAAACCGGTAGCACTCGTCATAGTACGAAACAAAATGCGACTCAAAAAGCCTCAGTCCCTTCATCTTCAGCTTGCATGCTCTCCCACTCTCACTTTTCTCTTTCGTTCTTTCATTCTCTCCCTATTGAGCAGCAAAGTTGTCGCTCTCTTTCAGAGCATAGCCTGGGCAGAAGGGGAACAATGTAAGCACACTCTACTTCTCTGAATACTTGTTAGAAACCCAATCAGGCCCTCTTATTCTCCATATTCTCCTTCTTTGTTTTCTCTCCTTCTTTTTCCTCCAACTCTCTTTCTTCTCAGGCTTGGAAGGGGGAACTTAAACAGGCTTGTTGTAAAGGCAAACTCTTCCCTGTTCTCCCCTTTCTTTTCTCGCAGTCAGTTCTTTTTTCCTACCTCATCTGTGTGAGCACAAACACATACTTTGCATCAACACAAAGGGACAAAAGAGGCAAGAGTGATGGGAGACGATTGCCAACAAAAGACATCATAATTGATTGTAAATTGAGAAGCATCTCTCCATCTCATTCACGTCTCTGTCCTTGTCTTCTGTCACACAGATAAATTTGGAAATAACCATAAGCTTCATTTTTTTTTTTAATGATTTGTTCAATTTTGTGTTTATGTGTTTTTTAGTGAATAAAAAGGTTGATTTATGCTGTTTCTGACAGTCATACGACAGTGCTGTTCAGCATATTATCTAAATTTTGCACCTTGGATCTGGCCAGATGAACAGATGAAAAGGATCCTTTTCAAGAGAGCTAATTTTTAGTTTCTGTGCTCACTTTTTAAGTTTTGATAACATAAAAACAGAACGAAAGAGGTTTAAGTCCCAGCAGATCTCTACAATTATTCTGCATGTGTAACCTTAACCAAATGTGGATTTGGAAGAAAGAAGGACCATTGCAGCAGGCCGGGAAAGATTAAGTGATCTCTTCAGAACAATCCCAGGGGTGAATAATCTTATATAAATAATGTGGGGAAAGGATCGAGGGAGATTGATAGACTGGAGAGATCTACCGAGGCAGTGAAACAAATGAACAGTGCAACAGGTCGGAATTAGATCAACACTATCAAGCAGGCCAGATACAAGCCGTGATACCTGCAAGAGAGGGCTGGGGAGGATGTGCGAGCGCCGGAATGACGGGAGTGTGTGTGTGTGTGTGTGTGTGTGTGTGTGTGTGTGTGTGTGTGTGTGCTGCTAATCTATTTATTTACCTGTCATTGGCTGCGATAATGGTTTTCATCCCTTCTCTGTCTCAGTCTATCTGGTGATGGGGGATTGGTTTTCGTGTGGCATTTGATAATCAAACCTGAATTTTCTCATCAGACTCTAATCAGACCAATTACACGCGTGACGGAGAGCTTGGGCAGGTTGATGGTGGCAGGTGATAAGGATACATATACACACTTTGGGATTAAGCGCTCTGTCTTGGGTACTGTATCTCCGCCTGTTATCAGGGACAGCGGTTCCTGACATGACCTGTCAGCGGTCATGTCATAGGTGTCTCTCAACCATAAACATGCATCACCACAGGCACGTGCGTCATGTTTAAAACACACTTATATGTCTAATAATAAACCTTGTCCAATTTCCAGAGCTTTACCACTATATATTCCTGTTTAATAGCATGTGTTGTGGTAGTGTTTTACTAAAGATAAATGCTAGTGTAGCAGTTAGCATGTCCACTATGTTTTGAAACGGTCCTTTTGTAATAAATATCAGTCCTTATCTGACATGTTGTTTTTGCTTCTTTCTGTTTTAATCGACAGGCATATGATGGCTTTGCAAGTCTTGGTATTTCCCGTCTCCTGGAACCATCGGACATGGTGCTGCTGGCTATTCCTGACAAGCTCACAGTAATGACTTACTTGTACCAGATCCGGGCCCACTTTTCTGGAGAAGAACTCAATGTTGTGCAAATAGAAGCCAACAGCAGTCGCAGCACGTACAAAGTGGGTGACTTTGAAACCGACACAAATGCCTCTATAGACCAAGACAAGTTCTATGCTGAACTCAATGACGTTCAGAGCCGGCAGGCTAGCTCTCAGCCTGCTGCGTCAGCCAGTGGTGAAGCTAATGGCACTAAAATTGCTGAGGATGGAATGCCGAAAGCAGACTGTACGGTTGATGAAGAAGCAGCCACTTTAAAGCCAGCAGGTCACCTGCAGTCCTCCCCTCCTGTCCCTTCACCACGAACTGTTGGGGTCACCTCAGCGCTGGGTTCCTCCCAAGCAACCTCAGCCTCTGAGGAGAGGGGGGGTCTGACGAAAGCCAACACTTTGGACCTCTCCGAGTTACCACAAAGAGTGGAGAGAGAGATGGAGAAAGAAAAACAGCAGGACAAGGTGGGAGAGGAGACAAGCGAGGGCAATACTGAACCAGGGTCCCCCAGTAGGAGAGGACCCCTGTCCTCTTCCCCACACCACCAGAAACTAGGCTTCTCTTACAACAGGGATGCTGATCTCATCAAGAAGAAGAGAGCCAGTCTTCGTCACTCAGAATCTGAGCCTGCCTCTGACATCAGCTGTCCTCCAGTTAACCACACAGACACACCTCCGCAACAGGTAAGCACTCAGATTCAGGTGAACACACACACTGGACACAAATAAATGTCATAAAAAGCTCTTAAACTTTGAAATAATATTGAAATTTACAAAAATCACCACAGGATTTATGGTAGCAGTAATAAGTCAGGTATCACAAAGCAAAGTAGTAAACTTTACGACTATCTCCTAATTTTATGAGCAGAATCCATCTGTCTGACATTAATGAATTCATATTTTGTGCTGAAATCGGGTATTAAGATTACAACATAAGCGTAAAAAAAGAATTGTTCTGCTTTTTAATCCTTGCATTCCACCTTTGATTGAAACTTTCACAGCTGCAATTATCAAAAGACAGATGTGGGGGACCGTCCCCCAGCATTCGTTAAGCTTCAAATCCCATCCTCATTGATGCCATGGCAGAGGTGACCGCACCAAAATTCTCTCCTCCTGTATTAGATGTTGTCAGCGCCTGTCTTGTTGCCGAGGCCCAGACGCATCGAGGCTGGGACCTTAACATGTGGCAACAGTAGAAGGCACCCAGGAGAACCCCGTGCTTTGACATTTCATTATATTTTTCATTATATTTCTCATCCCTTCAGTTGATGGCAGTTGGTGCCGTGACTGCTCAGGCGTGGCGACGCTTTGCACAGTGTACACCCCATCTTGTCTGACACACACACGCACACACACACACACACACCTGTGTGCCCACTGCCACACACACAAACTCACACTGAATACATTGCTTCCTACGTTGGTTAACCCCAGTTTACTGCTTCCTGTTTACAAGTCGAAAGGTCACGAGCCAGACGGGGGGCAGCAGGAGGTTATGACAGCTATGACACGTTGTTCTGATCCCCTCTTGGATCCCTGCATAGATGATAAAGTGATGTTTCATCACTATAAACATCCATTTTAATGGTTCCAAAGAACCAAAAACCGTGTTTACACTCTCATTTAACACAGTCAACAAAGATGGGGTCTGTTTTTTCACTAAAAGGTCATTGTTATTACACCCAATTTAAAAGATTTAATCCATAATGAAACAAAACAACTGAAAAGATTTAATGGACTGTAATTAGGTTTTTATTGGTTCAATCAATGGCTTACTCTGGACTATGATTACGTTTCTATCCAGATTTTCTCCCTAGAGCTTAATATCATTAACACCATGGAACAACTGTAGGATTTTATCTTAATAATATTTACTACAAATTCTGAGAAGTGACATTAACATTTAAACTTAGTGTTTTTTTTTTTTTTGTTTTTTTCTTTTTTAAAGGAACCAGCGCCTGTTCCTGTTACAAGTTCGTCTGCTGAGAAGGTAAGTACTGCTGAGGAGAAACCCATTTTTAATCATATTGAGGACATAGATATTTTTTGTAATATATTACACTGATGCCAGTCTTTAAAGAGTTAAACTGTCATTAATGTTGTTTAATGTCTTCACGTTCACTGTTTGCCACACAGAGGGTGCTGTCTCGTCAGGAGGAGTTAAAGGAGAGAGCCAGGCTTCTCTTGGAACAGGCACGGAGAGATGCTGCAATGAAGGCCTGCAACAAGAACAACCCCAACTCAGCTGCCGACGCCGCAAACAGGACCCCAAATGTCTGTGACGTGAGTGATTCCATTAGTTATTGTCACATTTGGAAGGAGTCAGTCTTCCTGTAGTTCTCAGGTGTTTGAAGAGGGTGGGAGTTCTTTCCTGTCCAGCGTTTGACCCATGTCTGCCTGCCTCTTTTCTGCATGCTCGTACAGCATCGCCTCACTGCTGGAACAGCTAATAGACTGACCACCAGCCTCTTCAGCACACTGAAGTCTCTTTCACAGTTTGCTGTTCACCGCATGTGCAACATGCTGGAAAAACCTTTTCAAACTGTCTCATTCCGTGGCAGTCCGTCTTGTTGAAGGATTTATGGAAAAGCTGTGAGAAGGAGAGGAGACTTTTCCCGATTAACTTCTGCCCAGACTCACTTATGGGCCACTGAACGTCACAACCTGGACGTGTCAGCGGGGAAACCGCCCGCTCCCTCTCTATAATTATCGCTCTTCGTCTCCCTTCTTGCTCAAACTGACATGGGAAAAATTGTTGACATCCCAGCCAAATTTAGTGGCCCCTTACCTTCCCCAAACTGAGTAAATCTTGTCCACAAACATCTGTCAGTAAAAGTACATTCACAGTAAAGTGGGGGGATGAGAATTGCTGTAGCGTAGCAAACTAGACCAGAGAAGATGTGAGTAAAATTGCCAGGTCTGAAGCAAGCACGCTCCACTGAACATAATATACTGTAGGGGAGGGAAGGATGCACGCTGATGGACCAGCAGTTACCGCAGAAAAGTGTTGTGGTCAAATCCTCAGTGACGCTTCTAAATATTTCAGAAAAAAATGTACTGTGAGAATTGCGGGGACAACAGATTTAAGGTTAAAATGAAATAAATACCCTTTGGTAATGAAATATCTGAAAAGCAGCAGCTGCTTGCCCCTGCATTGGCTGCTTGAAACCTTAAAGAGATATATGCCCTTGAATGAGATGTTTTTTTTGTGTGTGTGTGTGTGTGTCCCTGCGTGTGTATGTTTATATGAATGTGTGTGTTGTCAGTATTATCCTGTGTGTTGGACATGCAAATGTTTGTGTTCATGTCTGCATGCCAGCTGCAGGAATGACCATTTCATCATAATCTGAGGAAATAAACGAACAGCTTCCAAGGACGGGTGGCGTTAAAAGTCTTCAGAGGAAAAAAGCAAATTAAAAGAGTTTTCCCAAAGCTGTTGCTGTGCCGATATATTTCCTCAGTGACACAAAAAGGTCCTTCTCTGTCCCTTTTTATGCAGCAAGATGGCTGACTTTACGCAGATTAGCTCCTTTAAGTAGCCAGACCCAAACGTTTGCTTGTTTTCCCTCCCCATCCTCCCGATTTTCCTACTCATTTCCAAGGACAATTGGTCAAGAACCTCCTCGCACACACTTGCACATGCACACGCTGCTCCCCTGCATAAAGAGAAAGGAGGAGGGGAGATATTGAATTGTTTATTCTTTTTTAATAGAAAACATTGATCAAAGGAATAAGAATGGCCTTGAGGCCAACGTGCTGATAATTGCTAGTGATTAGATTACTTGATGTCTTGTTTTGATTAGCGTGTGTATGTCCATGTTATCAGCTGGAGAGGCCCAAGCATCTCCTTTTTAATTCTCCATCCATCTAAGTAGGTGCTTTGTGGTTTAGCATGCATAAGGTATAATTTAATTCAATTAAAGGAGGCTTCATTCTTCCAGGGAAGTGGCTAATGGGGAGGCAAAAGAATGATTTAGGCTGAGTGAGAGGAGGGGGCTATGATAGATATTTCAGGTGCTTTGTGCTCAAAATACAAATGACAAAGCAGTATAAAATGCACCGACTGTATGGGCTACCCAAAATTAATTTTTGCAGAAAGAACGACACATAATTTTATCTACAAAAATTCAAACCATCAACTCAACTTTGAACTGATTGTAATCAAGGTCAAAATATACATTTTTAATTAGAGTATTAGAGTAATAACAAACACAGTTATCAACACTCATATCTTCCACTGAAGTGTGTGTGTGTTTATTGGTACTTGCTGCAAACTGAGTAGAAAAATACCCATTCTACTGGAAGTGGGAAGTGAGGACATTGTGGCTGGTCCTCACAACTTCTAAGGCCTGTTTGACGATTAAGACTTGGTTTTAAGGCTGGGTTTAGGTTAGGGTTGGGGCAAAGGGGTTAGCTGGGATGGTTAGGATTAGGGTAAGGGGCTGGGTAATACATTATGCTTATGAAAGTCCTCACAAAGATGGAAGTACTAGGATTTGTGTGTGTGTGTGTATGTAGCCTTATTCTCCTGACCTATGCTCTCCCTCCTGCCATCCCTAATTGTAGCCCACAGTGACTGGTTCTTTCATCTAAGGTCACAGGTTCAGTTTTGTCTCTTTCTCTCCCTCTCTGTCTCTTTTGCACCCATCCATTTTTTTCAACCTGCTTCTTTTTCGTTAATATTTCTTTAACTGTCCTGTACTGTGCATTTCTTTTCTCTCCTCTCTGATCATTGAAAAGTGCTAATGGTTCTGAGCCTACCTCCTCCTCCCTCTCCCCCTCCTCATAGGTGGCCCTCACAACATATCACTAGTCCCAGTGAAGAAGTCTTGTGATGTAATGTAAAGTAATGTCATCACCCCAAGCCCCAAGGAGCCAGATGGGTAATTAATGAGCATTCCAAATATTGATTGCAAATACTTGATTCTTTTTATCCTCAGTGAAAACGCACCGTTTTTGTCTCCCTTTCGCTCTTTTTATCGCACTACTTGTTTCCTGTATTTGCTTAAGGTCTTCTCGGCTATTAGCTGATGAGAACAGTAATTTCACACCGGCCTGGCCAGGCTAATTATTAGGATCCACACTATGTTTGGAAGAAGTGACTGTATGTGTGTTTTTTGCATAATTGGATGCACAAGCATATTCTCTCGTGTGTGTGTGTGTGTGTGTGTGTTTCTAAATCTGTAAAAGAAAAAAAGTCTAAAAGTTTTAACATCTGTGGTGTTTTAAATTCTGTGTGTGTGTGGGAATGAGAAATTTTCTGGTATGCATTTTTGAGTGAATGCAAATACCTCGTTGTTTTCCAGGTAGGAGCGTTCCCCTGCTCACTGACTCGTTGTGATTCCTATAATTGGGTCCCGTTTGATTTTTGCCGACTGGAGCCCCGACCGACTCCTCCTCCCCTTCTCTTCTGCCACTTCCTTTCCTCTTCTCAGAAGTGGAGGGAACTCCTGGGTCTCTTCTGTTGTGACCTATGGGTGTTGTCATCCTCTGGTCTTGATTTGACTGCCTTGTTTTTCCTCCGCACTTCAATCAGTGGTTTATTTTCATTCTGTCATTTTACTGATAAACAATTCCTGTAACTCGACCATGAAGTTTAGGGTTAGTTGTAGAAATTAAGTATTTTTTTAGTGTTATGTACTGCATTTTCACTCCTAAAATTGCAATAGAAAATGCTAATACAGCCTTGTGCACCCTGCTCTCCTTTTATGTCCACACTTTGTCATCTACCACCCTCCTTCCCCCTGGGACCCTCACTTTTTTCCAACTTTCCCCTCAGCAGTAATAGTTTTTCTTCAGGTCTCATTTTAACATGGCTGCCGTATCGTTCTTCTCACTGAACCTTTTTTCTTGCTCCTCTTTTCTCCTGTGTTTTCTCCCTCCTTTTTTGAAGAATCTGCCCTAATGAAACCAAATAGTTTTGTGGGCAGTTTCTTCTGTGTGTGGGAATGTGCTCAAATTGGAGTGTGAAGGTATGTGTCGTAGTTGAATTGACTGGAGTGGAGATCAAAGGCACTCTCTAAGTTGTGTGTGTGTGTGTGTGTGTGTGTGTGTGTGTGCGTGTGTGTGTAGGCCTGCTTGTGCATGTGTTAACAAGCAGCTCTTTCAGTTGCATCACTGAGAGCTGATCAAGTCATCAGGGAAGAAATGGGTAATACACACAGACTTGCACGCCTCTTCTGAGCACGGGCCACTCTTGTTTTCACATGCCTCATGTTCACGTTTGACCAAGTGGAAGTGTCAAACTCTTTTTCATGTCCAGGTCTTCTTGAAGTCACATTTTATGGCTGAAATCTTATTGGAATAATGATTATAGTGCTTTGCAGATCAAATTTAAGTCATCTTAAAACTTTGCTCAGCTGAAAGTTCCATTACTGCACTGCATGCACATCAAAGATGCAAACACTGAAGAGCAGAAAAAAAAAGGGACAATGAAAAGAAAAACTGCCGGTGCATAACTGCAACTGCTCCAACCATGTTGGAGGAAGTAGAAATTTGAGTAGAAATCCCCTAAAGTTGCGTTTTAAATTTTATTTTAGGATTAAAACAATAGACATTGGATGAACAAATTGTCCTGAATACCTAAACATTTGAAATTGTCATGTATAGCCCATATAGCATCATGCTGTCTATCGATCTGTTTTTTGTGTCCCTTTTTCCATGCGCAGTTGCAGGTTACCTTTGTTTTTCTGTCAGCCATCTTCAAATGTTCAGCTCATGTTCTCGGTCTCATTTTCTTTTACTACCTCCCTTCTTTGTCTCTCTCTTCCCCTCCCTCTCTCACTAGTAATTATCCTGTCTATGTAAAGGGCAAAACATTCCCATCTTTTTTGCCTGTCCAATTGACAAGCGCCTCCTTTCGAGGTTTGTGCCTGAATGTGTTGAGTTGTCTGTCTCCACGCTCCACATTTCCTGTTCTACCTGTCTTAAAGTACAAGTAACCTTGTTAAGCACAGACAAACAAGGAGGGCTGAGGACAAATTGTTCATTCAAATGTGAAACCACAAATAAACAACCACAGAGGTCAAACCCACACGTATATTTACTAAAAGTCAACTTGATCTTACACAGTCACGCCTTTGTTCTATGAAACTTGGCACGTTAAATTTAACATTTAGTAAATATAAGTCATAGTGAGAGAATATGTCAGTATATTGAGCCTGTTGCTGCTATAGTGTCCACATGCTTTAACTTGTGTTACTGTGGTATTTTACCTGCAAACCAAGACCACACCTTATATCCTCTGTAGAATGTCGTCATGTCAGCTGTTTTGAAAGCAGAAGCCTTGTTTGACCCAAATTATGGTCTTTTGTATGATGGACCCCCAGTTACTGCAATTATTTTATTTTCAATCTAGATTTCCTAGCAAAATCTCAACATGAAGCCCCTGAAATGCTCAAACCATCTCTCCCTGTGTTCATCATATGTGAGAGCAAATATGCAAATAAGGTGAAAACAATGTGTATACAGAGTGCAGGCTGACCCGTGGAGCACACTGAAGCATGCACTGTTAACGTCCTATCAAAGCAGGGACAGCTTGGGGAGAGGCCAAAGTTTTTGGCACACATTCACACACACACACACATACACACAGTCCCTAACCAGATCCATGCTGACATCTCAGATTTATATTTATGTACATATAATATGGACACACCCCTATCATGGACACACACCCGTCAAACCATAATTAGGCCGTGTCGTGGTTCTTTGATAGCCATGTACAGTAGCTCTTCTTTAATTCTTTATCAAATGCATTGATCGCTGTGGACCTCGCGTGCTCATTGATCCACGCACTCTGTCTGGAGCCAGCCGATAAGCCGTGTCTCTCTCGCTTCCTCTCTTTCTCTCTCCCTGTTTTGAGTAATATGGAATTTTTGAATTAAGGTACCCAACTACACCAGTTTAGTAAAAGCGGTCCTTCATAATAAGTTTCAGCTCAGTACTGTAGATGCAAATGCAGCAAGCATTGGCATGAAACAGTCAGATACTCAAGATGCTGATGGCAAAATATTGTCTCGTTTCTGTCCAGTCAGGATAAAAGATTAAAAGGGTTTTAGTCCCTGTTAAATACTCCATTGGTAAGTCTCGAAAAGATAAGAATAAATCTTTTTTGCATTCATTTTACAAAGTATGCCATGTATATTGCCTGTGAACTAAAATATTTTAGTCATTAAGAAGCTGAGAGTCAGTCCTTCAAGACTCCCCACAGAGATAAAGTCTTACTCACATCACTGGTGTCTAACCTGGGAATAATAAGAAAGTATCTGTATTGTTGAGAACAGTTTCATACCTGCTTGGACATCATCTGTGGTTTATCATTCTGCCGTTGGAAGCCATGTTTGACAAGTGTGTACTTACCCAGCCAGGTGATGGTTCTCTGTGTGCATACATACTGTATGTATATACAGTATGTACCTGCACAAGATAGAGACCTAAAGCACCTCTTGACTGTGAATTAATCCGTCATGACAAACGTCTGGAACTGCATGGCTGGTCAGCAGACTGGCTGGCTGTCTAGGAGGTTGGCAACTCCTTTTAGATAGTGGTTTTGTGTAAGTGTGTGTGGCATCACTCTGTACCCACGCCAGGCCTCTGCACATGACCAGTGATGTGTGTCCTCCCTTCCACTCTCCTCTTGCCCAGAAAAAGAGCAACCAAGGTGACAACCTGCTCCCCCTGCTCAAAAAAGCTTCCAGAACAGAAAGGGGTCCTCACCCCAAAGTGAAGCCCATAGTGGAACCCTCTGTCTTAGCGCTCCACTCAACCATTTAGCCTCTCTTCTCTTGGAACCCAGTAGACAAAGTACATGATTGTTCCGGCTGTCGCCATGCAAAGAAGAGAAGTCTCTTCTCCTCCTGAGACTTTCTTGATGCACTGGTACCCAGTGGCCACCAGCTGATTGGCTTTCTGTCCTCTTCTTCTTTCATCCTGACTTTGATCATGTGCAGGGACAGCACACTTGAGCTCAGGTCTTCTCCCTTCTTTTCCTGTTGTCACCTTATGTGGCGAAATAAAATGGCTTCACGCTTTTTAAGTCTGGTAAGATCCGCCACCACTTTCCATTGTAAACAAAGCATTTCCTTAATGTCACCACTCGTTAACAACTCTGCTAAAATTGTGAAATAACATCGATTTCAGGGTTGTTCTTGTATGTCAGAACAAAATCTAAATATAAACTAGTTCAAATGTATTTTAATTTTGGCACAGGTAGATTTTGAAAGTTTTTAGATGCCATTGGGCAGTCTATAAGTTCTAAGCTCCGGTGTGTGCACCAGCTAACCACATACCGTTATTTTATAATCAGTGACTGTGTAGCTGACCAAACTAGGCACTACTCAGATGCATTTTTTGTTGCGTTAATCCTAGCCTCTGGGACAGGCAGAGTCGTTTTCCCATTTCCTGTCCCCAAAATGGCTGACAACAATAATTCACCGGGATATTTTGGTGTGTGCATCTCTGTGTGTTAGTGTGTGCATGTGTGTGTGTGTGTATGTGTGTGTCTGTGTACGTGGATGTATAAAATATTCACCACACACTCCCACTTAAATTGGTAGATGTAGCCACATTTCTAAAGGCCAAGATTGGATATCTAAACCAGTTCATAGCTGCGAGGTAATCAGTCACATTGCTTGTTATCATATTACATTTATAAAGGTTGGATGACTGAATATAAAACAGTAACATGGAAGTGGAGAAGGGGGAAAAACAAAGATTGGAGGAAAGCCTAATGATGAAAGAAATTGTGATTTAGTATAATGACACCACTACAGGCATGTGACAACTCAATTCAGAATAAAGATTGTTAGTTTATTCACCAAATAAAACATTGGCACTTGTTACAAAGTTTCAAAACCTATTCTCTCGCTCTGCTTACTCCCCACGTCACTCTTTATCTTTCTGTCTGTCTTTTCCACTGTTTCTGGCTCTTTATCAGTCTTTCTCAAAGGTGTGTTCCCTTCTCCCTGTGGGCAACCCATTGGGCTTCCTCAAACACACACACATACACACACACACTCACAGAGTGCATTAGGGTTGCTGTCATTTACAATACAGCCCCATTGTCCCACCTTAACAATAGCTACAAACAAACAATTGACATGGAAATGGAGAGATGTAGCTCATTAGCGGGCTCTGCTTGTTTTGTTAATGGATAAATGGGCGGCTTCAATAGGCCAGCCCTAAAACCCCTGCCTCAATATGGAGAAGACTGATTAACAGGAAACCACACGGAGGGAGAACAGTGACGGAGAAATGCAGCTTCACACTCCCGTGGGTCATATGTGGTTCTGGGTGTCTCCAGGAGTTGTGGTGTGAGGTTTAGAATGTGAACCTGTTGTGCGTGTGCCCGTGGCTTCATGCAGAATTCATTTGCACATTTTTGCATCAAACTGCACAGGCCAGATTTATTTGTGTATAGATGTCGTAATGGTGTGTTTTTTGTTGTTTTTTTTTTTTATTTCTTCTGCAGTTTTGCTCTTTCATACACTCAGCTTTGAGCGTCTCCCTGTGCTTTTTCTGCTGGCGGTGACCCGGCCGAAAAAGCACAGTTAAGTTTCAGTTGACATCATCAAGGATTTCTCTGCGCTTATGTTGTGGCCTGTGCTATCAGCAGGATCAGATTGAATGGGCCTGGAAATGACATTTCTGCCATTACTCTGATGGTTACAGCTCGATATTGTATATCTAGTGTCCAGATAGTTTGTCTAAATGTGTGTCTGTCTATTTTCAACCTTATAGTGCATTCTGTATACGTCAATTTAGATAACAAAACATGTTATATTTGTTATATTTGCTGGTAGTCGGTACATATATCAAGATTTATTTGTTCTTTAATAATCTGTTAACATCAATTGTGGCATCATTTGAAGTTAATTAAATAAGTGTCTGATTCCTAAATGGAAATGACCAGATGATTTCACTCTTTTACATGGATAGCATCAACTCCAGGACAGAAACAATATAACTCACCCTTGTCGAAAGGATTTTCATATTCTCTCTCTATTTCTGATTGATTTTTCTGGTTCTTCTCAATCTCCATGGTGTAATTATAAACTTCTCTGGGTTGGGAAAGTGGCGGATTCATCCTCATTTACCTACTCATGGGTCACAGAAATACTTTTCTTCATGTTTTCATTACTTGGCGCAGGAGCGGGATGCAGAGCGGCGCAGACAGCTACGAGAGCGAGCCAGGCAGCTGATAGCTGAAGCGCGATCTGGAGTCAAGATTTCTGAGATGAACCTGCTGGACACGTCTGGTGCAGAAAGAGGCAAAAGCAGCAGGACAAGTCCAGTTGCAGGTCAGCACACACCCCTGAACTCTTACAAATATACACCAGTCAATTCCTATACAGGTGTCACTCGTGTCTATTATTTATATCGTATAAAATGAGGAAAGGTAAAATTAGCATGTGTTTAACATTGGCTGACTTTCTTCATCCACACATTCCCATTATGCTCTCTAAAGGTGTTCTTCATAATCCTCAGAGGAAACCAAAATGTTATTTGACACCAGCCACGGGTCTGAAATCCACCACCCTCACCTTTGCAGCAGCAATTTACCCCATGACTCCCCTCTCGTCTCATTCGACCAGTAATTGTTAATCAACAGAACACGTTGTGCGACCAAATTATACTCAAAACATCATTCACTTTTAATAATGGCTCGCAGAGACAGCAACCGCTGCCATGTATCTTTCCCACTGCTTTCCATTTCCTTGAAATTGGCGTTATTATGATAATGACCATTATTAGGTATCTCTAGTCTTTTGTTTCAGATCCAAACAAGTTGCAGCCCTCTTTTGGGGGCACTTTTCACTTAGGTAGAGGCATGCATGCAAATGAAGACAGACAAGTTGACAGAAGAGATTGGAATGGTGAAAAGAGTTACCGGCAATGTTTTTGTCTCAGTAAATGATTTCAATTGGTCTGCAATTTGTGAAAACTGAAGAAATGAAAGGTGTAAATCGAAGGATTCATCGGTGGTGACTGGCTGTCGGGAAGATTGGCTGAAAAGACAAAGTAGATGGTTCATAAGAAAAAAAACACAAATGGTGACACGTCCAAAAACTAGTAAACAAGAAGTTCAATCAGGACCTTGTTAGATACAATGACAGAAGACACTGGGGCAGAGGAAGGGTAACACTTGATTTGTTTGCTCTTTCGGCTTTTCTGAATTGGACTAATTGTTGATCTCATTAAAAATGGAATCGGAGAAAGAACGAGAGAGGAGGAGGAGGTGAGGAGAGAGGAGAGAAATGCTGCTGGCTGATACACAAGGCCTACCGAGCAGAACGGCTAATCCTAGCCCTCACACTCTCGTTTTCACTCTGTTTTTACTCCCTCACTCCATCTCTCTCCCTCTCTCCGCTCAGCAGCATTCAGTCCTTTAATGTAGCCGTGTCTCCCCCTTCATGTGTCTGCCTTGCAAACAAAACTTTCCAAACTCCATCATTGTAGTCTCCCATTAATTAGGCCTAAACCAGCCACTTGCACGCACACACATCATTGCTAACAAATTGGTGTTTTTGACTTTTCTGCTTTCTCTAATCTCAACCTTTTCTATCTGACAAACGGTGAATTGGACTGAATGAGGGCAGCAGTGAATCAGATACTTTTCACTGGTTGTTTTGTTTTAAATCCTGGGAGGGGTCTGTAATTTCATCTCACAACTGTGAGTTTCAGAAGACGTGGTACTCGTCTCTCTCACAGAAAGGATGCTGTCTTTGGTGTAATGATTGATAAGACATTTAATATGCATTCTATACTAATTTTGTGCATTTTTTGTCATTCTTTCCTTGGGCTTCCCTTTTTATCTTAACCTCTTTAATGTCTCACTTTCCTCCTTTGTCTCTCTGACTGCTCCTATTTGTTTCCCCTTGTCCCACTCCATTCCTACAGATGTTTTGGATGGAGTGGAAGGCCGTTGTGGAGAGAATGCCATTGATGGTGAAAGGGGTGAGGATGAGGAAGAAGGGAGGGCTGAGAATGAGCAGCTCCATGTTGGTTGTGGTGATGATACTGATGAAACCACAGACACCACTGCTTCTACTTCAATGCTGGTTACTAACCCACTGTCACTCGAGGCCTCTGTTCCAGCCACCTCCAGCGCCCAGGGCACCTCTGGGCTCACTAACACTGGCTTTGAGCTAGCTGCTCTGGGTAAAGTCACCAGCCAACTCTGCATGTTTGTCTGACTTTTCCCAACATATTTTCTATTATAATAAATTGCATAGATGCTCCACTTATCTATATAATACTCCTTCATTCATTTATCCAAATGAAAATATTCTGAATAATCCCTTTTCTAATAAAATCTCTCTAAAATAACACGTTACTATGACGCAACATTATCGCAACATCAGCCTAGTATTCCTTCTCTTTAACGAAAAAAGCTTTGTCTGTCTTTCACTGCATTCACTATCCTAAACATAGTAATTATTAGAATATTTAGAGTACTTTTAGAATATTCGAATACTGAAGGAGCTGAGAACTGTGCATTTTTTTCACCTCTTAAATATTCTTTTAGGACTTCATTGCTGCCCGTGTCATTTTATTCCCACTTTCCTGTGCATTTGGGTGTTTTTTTTTTTTTTTATGTGGACTGTATGAGAATGAATTTCCAGGTATGCATGGATGTTTGCATGTGTCTGTGTCACAGAGGGAGGTGGCACATGAAACGGATCCTCTCTTTTTCTTTCATCTTCCTTGGTGCAGTGGTCTGTCCTGGAAGAAGCTGTGGTTACCAGTCTCTGGAAAATAGAGCTGTATGCAGCTCTGGAGGACAGACAGGGAGAGTGGTGGTGCACGGAGCAAGGGAAGAGTAGGGGTTAATGAAACATGATTTTGAAGATGATAAATGTCACAGTAGACCGTTATTTCAGACTACAATTTGATTGGATCATCCGAGCTTAGAAATACAAAATAAGGTAAGGCAGTTTGCCATGACCATCTACCTACCATGGTAATATCAGCTTACACATAAAGGATGGCTTTTCCTCTTTTAAACTTTCATATCTATTTAACTTGCTAAGAATCTGAGAACAATAATGTCTGTGTGTCTTGTATGTTGCACGTGCACTCTGCAGGTTTCTCAGCTTTACTCCTCATGGTTTTGCTGGATACATATACACATTGCACTGATTATCCTTTGATTTCCTTTAGGTACAAATAGCAAGCATGTGGATCTGAAGCTAAAGAAGCTGGTGGATGTCAGCCCAAGAAGAGCCACCTCCCCTTCATCCCCGTCATCCACTTCATCCTCGCCTACCGCCTCCTCCGCCTCCCCAATTAACCCCACAGAAGGACAGGAGGTATACCCACACTCTGGGCATTCATATTTTCCGCATTTATTTCCTTTTCTCTCCTCCTGTCTTTCCTTTTCTCTCTCTCTATTTTATGTGTACCTCCCTGTCTTCTCTCAGCACCATCAAAGGGTCACCGGATCAATCGGGTCTGATTGTCCCTGTTTTTCAGTCGGGTGACCTGGTGTACGCATCAGTCAGTTAAACCACTTCATGTAAGACCTTAGTTTATCCTTCTGTGTCCATATGAGGCGGTCTAAAGCCATGAGACACATTCACCGAACACATAATGTTCAATATTACATGTAGCGGTCTCCCTCTCTTGACTGTGACCTTTTCCGATGGCTGATGTGTGTGTGTGCAAAGGTGGGAAAGGGAGATTGTTGCTGCCGCATGTGTCCATACGTTGTCATGTGAATATTGAGTGAAAAAGTGGTCAGCCAGTCTTAACATCTGTTTAATTGATTTTGAATGTCAAGTGGAAAAAAGTGTGCGTGTGTTTGTGTGCATCTGGGTGTGAATGCGCGTGTGCTCATGGCGACACACAGAGTCTTTGATCATTGATTCACATAAACACCCTCTCGTGTTCAAAGCCTAAAAGGCTTAGTCCTTCATGGCCAAAGGAGAGCCAATGTGTGTGAAGCCACTTGACCCTGACAGAATTCAGCTTTGATTGACGCATAACCGAACCTAAAACATCTCATCCCGCTGTGTGCATTCACTTTCTCATTTACCAGTTTTTTATCTTTTCTTTCTCATTGTTTTATTTTTTTTTGTTTAAGTTCTACATCGTTGTACACCACCTTTTTGGAATCTCTGTCATTCTGTATTTTCTGGCTGTGTGTGCATGTGTTTTCTTATGTGTGTGTGCAAGCCTAGGTCTTATTTCTTGAAGAACGTGATGTGTCACATGCTCTGAAGATAAAGGCCTTTTTATAAATGCATTGCATCTAACAGCTTATCACACTTTTCAACATTTTACCTACCCATCTCAAAAATTGTAATAGATTTTTTTTACTCTGCTATAACTACAGATTTTGTCACTGGCACATATGACTGCATAATTAATTAAATATTCTTTTTGATCCAAATTTCCATAAAACGGAGCAAAGCCTATTTGGGTAATATGATCAGACAGCCTTGAGTCATTTTGGAGAGTGTTCCAAGCAGAGAGGACAGCTAAAATGAATGCTTTGTTTCTAAATTTAGTGTCGACAAGGGGGAACGCATCAAAATGTTGCGCAGCTATGACATAATCCACCACAAATCTCCACGTTATTGCTCAGGACCCTAATGTTCACCTCATGACTTCAGAAACACATTTCCAGTAAATGTGTTTCACTTTGAAAAACTAAAGATTTCCAAGTGAAGTTTGATTCTAAAAAGAATAAACTGCCCCGTCTCACGAGGATGGGGCGTTTCAGTAGTCCTTGGAGCATTTAGTCTGACCTGCAGCAGCATCACACTCACACACACACACACACACACACACACACACAGTCTCGTTATTCATTGTGTATATGCACAGCCTTGGAAGTGCACGATAAGGGCATGCGACGCTCAGCAGACTGCAACGTTAGTCACGCTACACCCTGCATGCGCATTTGCCGACTCGTAAATGCCAAAATCACTGACTCACCACTGACACAGGAATGATAGCATCGATAAGGGATAAAGTGGGAGTGAAAGAGATTCACAGGAGGAGGAAGGGAGGGAACACCCTGATATCTGCTCTCCCCAGTGCATAAGGGAAAACTGGATAGGTCTTCATTCAGTAATGACTTCAAATCTGGTGTAAAATAATCACATCGACAGCCGTTAATCGACAGCCGTTAATCAATAATTATTTATTGTGTCCAGGAATTAGCCTTTTGCTAAAATGCCAGTAATTTAAATTTGCTGTGTGCGTCTGTATGTTGCCTTCAAGTTTGTGCCCACACAACTTAACCTTATCACATTCACTCATCCATCCTCTGGTCTATGATGGTTAATTGGGGATTTTTGCACTTGGTACTTAACTAAATTCATCTCTGACGACATCCAAATGAAAGAGTTTGGGGGAAGCTGAGTGACTAATTGACAAAACAAAGCAAGAGCAGACTAATTGCTGACGTTGTTTGTGAAAGTCAATAATCTGAAGCTAAACTCACAATTCCCCATCTCCAGCTTGTTCCACCAAGACTGTTTCTATTAGCTCTCCTCGCTCTACACACCTCGCTTGACTATCTCGCTCCGTCTCAAGCAGTGGAACGTGTTTGCCCTAATTGTCGACTTTATTACATGTTTCATCGTCTTATTAGGGTTGCCACAATGTCAGTCTTAGCCCGGCTTGGTTTCTTTTCCACTCGGCTTGGCATATTTGGAGGCCTGGTAATAAAGCATTTCTGCATGCCGTTTTTGATAGTGGGAGAAGCAAGCGTGCAGCTTTTTAACACGTGTTCACTTTGAAAACAATAGCGTTTTTTTGCGTTTTGCATAATTTGAATATATTTTCTGGCTCTGGGTTTTGTTGAAAGTCAAGTTAATTGCTTCTTTTTTTGTTTCACTCATGAATGAGAGGAGAGAGAGAGAGAGTCATTCTCAGCATGGTGCTCACCTTCTATCACCTTCTGCCAGATGTATCTCATTATCATTGTGTGCATTTATGTGCTCATGTTTACATTTGCAGTATTAGTAGGTTTTGGCATGATTGACGTATATATACATATATATCTATAGATATATATATCTATAGATATATATATCTTTATATATCTATAGATATATATATCTATAGATATATATATCTTTATATATAATTTCAATCAGAAGTAAGAAGGACTGTAGAAATTGACAGAATGATTGTAAAAAAAGAAAAAAAAAACACGTGTGTGATTGGATAGCATTTATTAAAGTTATAAGAGCAACACCTGCATTGTCTACAGCTTTATATTACTGTGCACTTTGTATTAAACTAATGACATAAATTTTCTGTTTGACAGAATGACGCTCAGGAGTTGCGGGCAGAGCGACTGCGCAGAGCCACCGAGAAGCTGCGCAACCCGGTAGTGTTCAACAAGGATTCTGCTGTCAGGAAAACACAGCTGAAGTCCTTCAGCCAATATGTGGAGAACAGACCAGGTAGAAGACAATCCAACACACACACACACACACAAACGCACGATGCCTGGCCTTAAGTATTTACCCAGGGAGGATTGTTTTGTTACATCGAACTCACACTTGGAGCAGGTTACTGGTATACTCTATGTGTCACTTATTCCCAGTCTGCTGTGTGGCAGATATTGTTACTTTTATTTATTTTCCTTTATTTTCTACTTTTTAAAATTCAGTGTCACCAAGATCACTTTGATTAAAAATGACTTAGACTTGATTTCACTCATTCTTTGCTGTCATCCAATAGTCACAAGAGTAACAGAAGCAGAATTAAGAGCGATAAAAATGAGCAGTAAATCTTTTCCACACTTGTAAAACGTTCTCACTTATTATTTGGGCAGAGGTGAAGAGACAGAAGTCTGTTCCTGAGGATCTGACAAAGGTGGAGGATGACAGAAGTTCACCGACAGAGTTGGACATTTGCAGAACTTTTGAAGAGGAGGTTTGTCCTGTTTTTTCACAAACTACTTGTTTTAGTGGCAGCTTAACTTAAAACAGTTCCACTCATTTGGTCTTGATGTTTTGTATTTTTAAAGTTAGTTGTAAGGCAGATTAGTTGTAAGGCAGATTTTTACTAGTTACTCAACTACATACCTTTATTGCTTTACTGAAGAGTGCACACACACACACACACACAGACACACAGAGCCTGACTTTGCAGGTGCACTAAAGAAAGTGTTTATGAGGTTGCTTTTATTCCAGGCCTGTATGCAAAAGTGTGTGACTGAAGACTGTGTCTTCAGTGTTTCTTCCCAGGCATGCCTCTTTTACCCTCAACCCTGCACCCTCCATCCTGATCCCACACATGCACACCCACGCGCATGCACACATACACACCCACACTCCTCCTCCCAGTACTTGGGCCCCAGGGTTAATGGGTGTTCAACCTTTCCATTATCCCGATCAGCCAAGAATTACCTGCTGAATGATGTTTGCATTAATATAATATATATGGTAATTTCCCTCCTCTTAATTACGGCTGGGCCGAGCGCGGCAAGGGGAGTGGGCTGATCATGTGTAAAATTGATTTGCCAAGGAAAAATATGGTGATAGAGCGAGAGCGCGCAAGAGGGAGGAGGAAGAGAGACTGCTGGGAATCGGCATGCACACACATGCACTCTACCAGTGGAAAGAGTACAAGGTAGAAAAAAGTGCTGTTCTGGGTGGAATGGGGGGGGGGGGGAAACTTTCTCCTGCTCACTAGTTCCCTTTCCCATTAAGAAAAATGAAGTGCATCAGCAATAAAATGGAGATATTTTTCAGATGCATCCTCAGTGGAGAATTTGAATAAACATTTCTCACTTGGAGGAGTTTCTTCTGAGAATAGCAAACAGCCAGGAACCAGAGGTGAAGAAGGGTCAGTAAGAGTGTTTAGGAAGCATGTGTGTCTGTGTTTGTTCATATATAGTTGTACAGTGGCTTACTTATTTAAACCTGCCCCATGACACAAATATTACTGATTGGGAAATGAATGACAAAACTCCGAACAATATACCCAAAGACAAAGGGTTTTTTTCTGGATTTTAAAAATTGATTTTAGTTTGATACATTTAGAGGACAGACTTGAGTGGAAGCTTCACGGTGAACTCCTGGAGGTCAGAACAGACAACTGTTGCCTGTAGTTTTTATGATGACGTTGGTGGTTTTGAAGACGTTGAGGGAACCTGGTTGTCTGTCCTGCTCTGGGATGACTTCAGGTTTCACCAACAGTAATTTATGTCATGGAGGAATATTGATCATGACTGACAACATTTGACAGTGACTTAAAATTGGATTGATTTTTTGTGCTGTGATGAATGATTTACTTCAGTATTTCTCAGCAGTGCTCTGCATTTCTGTAGCCATAGATTTGTTGCTATGACGACCTAAGGATGCAAAAAAGGAAAATAAGACCGAAATGTATTTATTTTTTATTCTTCTTTGATTTATATAATCTTTTTTCTTCTTTCACTTTGCCTCCATTCCTATTCCATTTTCCCCTCCTTCCCTCTCTCTGTTCCGCAATTCTCTTTCATCCCCTTTTTTCTCTCTGTTTAACACTATATTGCACCACTCTTCCTTTCCTCTCATAACTATTCTCTCTCTCTCTTTTCCCCTTTCTCTCTTTGGTTGACAGAAGGCGTTCAAAGACACCAGTCAGTATGTGGTTGGGGAACTGTCTGCTCTGGAGAGCGAGCAGAGGCACATAGACGCCCGAGCAGCTCGCGTGGAGAAGAGGCTGCGCTATCTCATGGACACAGGTACCCCAAGCCCAATTACACTGGAAAAACTGTTTTGGCAAATTGAGCGTACACACACACACACATTGCGTGTGTGTGTATGTTTTCTGAGAGAGAGAGAATCTTTGAAGCCCCACACCCCCCACCCCTTGGTTGAATGTTGCGCGACAGAGGGCTGGGTGGATATGAAAGAAGGGGAGGGATGGGTATGGGAGGGAGAGGAGGTGGAGAAGGGAGGGAAAGGGTGGTTGGGGAGGGAGCGGGAAAGGGGGGAGTAGTGTATCTCGGGGATGGGAGAAGAAGGGAGACCTCTCTGGGCAGGGGTGATAAGGGAGCCCTTCATGGGGGAAACGATAACTGGGTGCGATAGCGGAGCCCCAGCCGTAGCCTCCCTTGCTGCCGTTTGCCAGTCGTAGCCCCAGTCAGCCAACCTCCACAGTATTGAACAGTGTGCTCAGCCATGCACGGATACACACACACACACACACACACACACACACACACACACACCCTCCTACTCCTAATACATATCTGGACTTCATTGATATAAGGAAAGACAGGTTGAGTTAAAGGGAAGAGAGAGCAAGTGAAAAATAAAATATATATTTAAAAAAAACAGAAGGCAACACAACATTAGCGCATACGCAGTTCACAAATCCAAAACATACACACAAACACTGACAGATCCACACACACAGAAAGAACAATCTGTTTTGGTGAATGGAGCCAGCTTTAGAAGGTTTTTATTTAAGGTTTAGCTAGGGGTAAAGTCTTGTCAAGACATGAGACGGCGTATTCAGCCAAAAGAGGGGCCTTTGCTCAGCTAAGTCCCAAATAGACCTGAGAAAATAGCTTTTTGTGATATTTAACCATTCACATCTACAGTAAAGAAAAAGCATTTACTGTGCAGGAAGTGTAACATTTTCTTGTTTGTGCATCCGTTTGTTGCGGTAATTTGGTAGCAGCTTTTCTGATACATCAGCACCAGCCTTGGTAAATTTAGCCCCTAAATTCTGAAAAATGAACACAGGGAATATGAGAGGTTTTCAAAAAAAGCAAACTGCGGTGGTTATCCCATTTTGGTCCTGATATCGAGCCTATCTCACCTCCATTTGCTGTGTTCGCTTTCCGTCTTTTTGCCTCCCTCCCTGCCTCCATGCCCTCTTCCCCGTCACAGCACATGTCATTGTATCAATCTGAAGGACTTTTTTCCTTCTTCTCCCACCAATAAACCGACCACTAGCCATCATGATGCTGGGTTATTTCCAAACACTTAAGCTATAAAGATTCCTGTTTATATAATTATTTTAATAAACATATATATTGCGTTCTGAACCCAAAATAATGCAATTTACTGGGAAAGGAAGAGGATGACAACAGGTAAGTTGAGTAGAGAATAATAAAATATCAGTAAATTCACCATGTTAACTTTACAGCCCAGCAACAACATCGATGAAATATGAAAATGAGAAATTGTTAGACTTTATCTATGATGTCCTCATTGTAACGTGGTTTCATACGTATAATTCCACTATGGTTTTGCATTCCAAAATGGGAAAGGTTGCTCTGTAATGCTGAGTGTCTTTTTTTCCCTTCTCCTTAAAGTCCAATTTTCTTTCCATATCTCATTTTGCAGTACTTATCCCAGGGTCTGATCCAATAGGTTATGGATTGTGCCTGCAGGCCAAGGGCCGCAGGCATCAGTGCAGGATCCACCAGTGACAGGTCCTAAACGACAGTAACCTTTATCAACTCACAAACTGAGGTCACCTTTCCATATGCTGTCACAGATGATAGATATTTTTCTGTGGCCCCACATTGTCAGATTGAAGTTTTGGCTCAGTGGCTGCAAGCAAAACGTACCTTATTGATCTGTCACACCTGACTGGTGCCTATAAGAAATCACCACCAATTTCAAGATGATGTTGATATTTTAACTTTTCTAAACACATTTTTGAAGCTTCCATGGATGATTTCCCAGATATCTTTCGTCGTGTTCAGGGGCCTGCTGAAGGACAGACCCTGTGCTTGATTCTGTAACTTTAGATTGTGAAATCGAATCTTCCGTGAGTTTTGTCTCTTACTGACTAATGAAATGTCTTCTGAATGCGATCAACAAGTTCCCACAACTGGATCAGGAAGGTCTCACTGCTCATGAGTCCTGGTGCGCCTTGTGGTTTCACAGTCAGTGTGTCTGCATCAAACAGTCCCTGCGTAAGCTTGACTAATCCTGTATGTTTCCCTTTAATGACACTGGGCTCGTCGCATTCTTTTAGAAACAATCTGTCTGCTCTCAGCTCGTTTTTAGCGACTGACAGCCATCAGATTTAAATTCTGCATGTCTGAAGTGAAGACATAAACAGATGTCAGTGCTTGAGGATTATGTATCCTTTGCAATTTTTCGCTGCGTTTGTATGTGATACTTTTTAAACTGCAGTATGCACGTGCTGTTTTGCAGATAATTATCATTCCATGCACTGCAGCAGTAGCTCGCATGCAGTCATATGATTTAGACCTGTGGAGGTGAGTTTGGGTTAGCTCAGTGTTCTGTGCTAATGCACAGCACTGTAGTTCTGATGGGCAGATGTGAACAGACAGACTGACTGACCCATGAATGATTGTTCATCTCTCTGCTGCAGCAGCAGAAAGCCTGGGACGATCCAGTTGCCTTCCTGATCCTCTGAATTCCTTCCTGTGATAATTATCACGCTTTCTTATTCTCTCATCTTTTTCACAACCCTTCAGCATAAATATTCAAGTATTATATTTTCACAAGCGCTCAAGTCTTTAATAATTCTTCCAAGTTAACTTTCTCTGCGTTCCATTGTTGCTTTTGTTTTTCAGCCCTCTCTGCATCACTTATTTGTTTCTTTTTATCCCCGTGAATCTTTATTCCTGTCTCCCTGTTTCACCCCTGCCCCCCACTCCTGTGGTTTGTGCACAGTGCGTCGTTCTGCAGCATTTTCTATTACGCC
This sequence comes from Pao palembangensis, assembly GCA_015343265.1. Lineage (NCBI taxonomy): Eukaryota > Metazoa > Chordata > Actinopteri > Tetraodontiformes > Tetraodontidae > Pao > Pao palembangensis. The sequence continues at coordinate 2,516,424 of CM027083.1, read as the reverse complement.
GCAGCCCTCCCCAGATGAATCCCAAGTAATTGGGGTGGTTAATTTATTTACTCAGAGGCAGTTCACAGCACATTAAATAATAGAGATAATTGAACAAGAATTGTCAAGTGTCTTCTGATATCAGGCACATTACAGGAGGGAGTGTGCATAAAACTCCATTTCTATGCCCCCATTGTTTATGGTAATTAAGTACACAGATTTATTCCTTGGTTGCCTTCCAAGCTTATGGCAAGCGCCATTGTTGTCTTCTATTAATATGTAATCAGTAAATAGTTTAATTTTCTAATCTGTGGTTGGAGAATTCACTTTCTAACAACTCTTAATTACTGCTGGGTTCTAATGAGTCTCGCCATGCCGGAACAGCTGGCCAATCAGAGCCCAGGCCCGGGCCAGGGGGGAATTTGAATCCCTGCAACGCCCCCCCCTCGACTAATGAACTTGTTATTCCTACACCAGTGGGAGGACTGTCCTTCACAGATGAAACATTAGGAAAATTTTCACCTCATTCCTGTACAGGGCATATTTTAAAAGCTTATTGATCATATTGGAAAAGTCTATCTCATAGCATTATTTAATTTAATCACAGGTCTGCCTTTAAAGTAAAACTATCTGGTTAAGTATCATGAATCTTGTTAAATCCAGCCATTGTTCTCATTTCTCAAATCACATTTGCACCCAGAAAAAAAATCAGACAGATCAGACAGTCTTTATTGAAAGTTGCACCGTGAAGATGGATTCTAAAGCATCATGTATCCTTTGTAGAAAATCCCCTCAGCCAGCCGTACCTGGCCCCCGCACCTATTTACGCACACCTCCCATTTCAAATAGCTGTACAACCCGCGACAATGGACGCAATTATCCAAATAATAGCACTTAGCCGCACCGCAAAGCTGCCTCTTACCTGCTGCACGTTTGATAAGAGATAAACAAGCAGGGAGAGTTTTAGCTCTCCCAGATTAACATATGTTTAAAAATTGCACTTGGAGCTGATAAGATTGACACAGGCTTTTTATGCTGTGTGCTCTTTTAATCTGCTTTTGTGTCTGCGAGTTGACGAAAGGAGAATGACGCCGGAGACAAACATCATATCCCCCTCAACGTGTGAGAATGGAACAAACCGGACCGTTGTTACTTTGGCAGGGTTTGCTAGCCTCGACTTGGGTGTGAAATTGAGTAGAGGATTACAAAATGTGAACGTCAACCTGTAGCTCACCGCCATCATCATTTTGGATTAAATCTGGATTAAATTATTTAAAACCGCGATAAAGGGCCTCAATATTGATACATACATACATGATTTAAATATGCCAAAGTGTACTAACATTAATGGTAATTGTTTCATGCAACATGCAGGTTTTGTTATGCTGTTATGTTTTTCTCATCAATGTAATCATAATCCCACATGTGTCATCTTCAGAATATAGTCTGACAAAGATTTAAGATGGCTGTAGCATAAGAACTTATATACACACCACAAACGGCATGGGCAGCTTTAAGTACACTCTGAAGCGATTCTTTCCACAAACAAAGAAGTTAAAATTAATTATCGTAACTTTGGCCAGATTACGCTCGTGCCTGCCTTGTTACTGCCAGCAGACTCATCTTGACCTCCTTAAAGACACAAAAATGGCATTTTACCAACTTTAATGGGATAACCAGTATAATCTTTCTCCACTGGCTGAAGGAAAATGTCGGGACTATAATACTCTCCCCACTTCACAGGCACGAAGATGCAGGGAGAGGTTTTAGCGCTGGAATAAAAGCTCCAATTTGAATTTCAGGTTCCACTTTGGTGTTGAAGAAAAAGTTCTTCAGTGTGCTTTAAATGAATCGTCTAACGTTATGTGCCACAAGATTACCCAAACTAATCTGTGTAATCTGTTGTAATTGAAATTGCCGAGCAGAGGGATTGCAACAATTGCTTGTCCATATTCACAGACGCAGCTTGTTAAGCCGAGCTCATGGCAGCTGCGGCAGATAGAGCCGGGACCAGATGAGTTCCATTTTGAAGCCTGTGGTCATTTTCTTGTTGTCAGGGTTACCAAAAGAGCATTCATTTCCAATCGAATGGTTTCGTATCACCCCACAGTGGAATGTGTTTTTTGGTCATCTTGAATTCACTTCAGGAGCAAATGCACTGTGCTTCCCTATGGGGAAGAAAAGAAATCTAGGGATCATTCCTTTAAAACCCACTGCCTTCTTCATGCCTTTGAGGGGACAAAACAAAGGATTTGAGCTTTTTGGTGTGTGTGTGTGCGCGTGTGTGTATGAGACTTTAAGGTTCAGCTAGGTCAGAACACAGATTAACACCCCTTCACGCACACACACTCATGCATGCGCACGCACACACACACTCTCCCTTTCCCACTCATGCCCTTAATCTCCTCGGCCATTTGAATGTTTGAGCAGCAAAACAATTTAATTAGACAACTTGCAAGGACGCTGCCCAAGCGACCAATGCTGAGCTCTCACACTGTTTCTGTCTGCCGCCTCCCCCCCACAAGCCCGGTTCAGAACCAGTGACACCACCCTCACTCCCAGATGTGCACTGCTTCTTTTTTTTTTCCCCTTGTTTCTTTTCTCCAGCTTGGTGTCAGCCTTTCATACATTCTTTAACAGTGGGGATGAAAGGGGGATTTTTAGGAAGATTAGGGAATGGGATCCTCTGGGCATTGTCTGAAAATCTTCAGATAAAACGTGCTGGGCTGTTGGAGTCAAATGGAGGGGGGAGAGAGGGTGTTGGGAAGGGGATGTATCTACTCGCTGCGTCCCAGAAGACATGCAAGATAAATGTTTGAAAGCCATAACAGGAATTATTGCTGGCCACATTCAATTTCCCTTCAGTTTTTGATATCTTTTACCTGCTCTCTCCATGCTTTTATTATGATTATAGATATAAATTTCTCCTTTAAGTCAATTAAAGTCCTTCTAAGTAAGCCAAGCAGTCCTTTCCTCATCATGTCATTGATAGTTCCAATTAACATTTTCAGCAGAGGGGTGAGTGAGGAAAGAGGGGGGTTGTTGGGGAGAATCGGGTTGCGGACAATGGCTGCTTATGATAATCTGCTCTTTATTGGAGCATCCCACCAATGCTTTCATCAGCCGCCTCTCTGGCCTAGACCCCATGAAGCGGCCGCTCCAATAATCCGCGCTACGAGCTGCCAAACACAAAGTTACACATTAATAAAACTTTAATAACACTACAATTGCACTGAATGTTACATAAACTCCCATATTTTTATTTATTCTGTGTTACTTATATTGTGTTTTAAGTGTCATTTATTTTAAGAGTTCATATCTGCTTTTCCCTGTTACTTGAACTCTTTGAATTAAAGCAAATAAACACATTACATATATCAGATTCAAGCGGGACATTTATCAAACTGCAGCCCAACAGCATAATTGAATTTTAACCTTGCAGTCAATTAATCAAGCCTTTCTTATGTTAACGGGTGTGGTGGCACTCGACAATGCAGGTTAATGACAGAGGTTTGGCCAGTAATTACACCATTCACTTGCTAACACAGCTGCTCGCCATGCTACCGTTTCCATCACCCCCCCACACTCCACAACACACTCCTCCCCATTTCCCATTGTAATGAGCACTCCAGGCTACAAATACCAACAGCTGTCTTTCCCAATACATTTCCATTTAAATATCTGTTTAAGCACAGCAATTCTGCATTTGTGTATTGAATCAAAGCTGGAGCGATGGCCGGTGGCACTAACAGCATGGTTGCTGGTGTCAGTTTAATGCAATGCTGTGGGGGGTTTGTTTGACACTTTTCCAAACACATTAGCAACAAACATGTGTTGGGGAGTTTATTAAACAAACCGGAGGTTCCACTCCCAAGCATCTGAGAAGTTTGCCACCAAATTGCGAAAACAGGCTCGAGCTGTTGGTGGCTGTGCAGGATGTGTGGAGATGCAGTGGTGGTCTCATAGGTGGATGAATGATGAACTAATGAATCCCAATACAGATTTCTGAAGTATGACTAATGTTGTTAGCAGAGCCCTCACTGCTCCACAGATTAATTCATCAAGCAAATTTATCGTTCACCTCCTACCACCACTTGTCACATGTCGTGTAATATGACACCCCTCAAATTTGTTCTAACATCTACCCGGAGGGCTCGAGCTGTATCTCTCTCTCACACACACACACACACACACACACACACACACACACTTCTCTTTGCTAATGGAGCGGGCGGAGCCATTTATGCTAAAAAGATAGCAGCTGTCGGTCTGCTAGTTTGGGGGGAGGGTTGTCACTGCGCTCTCTTTCACAAGTTCCTGTTTTCATTCAGAGACTTTTCTAACTCAGTCTTTTTAGTAATGAAGTTAGAATTATTGGATTTAAAATAAGAATTGATCACCAAACCACCCTGTTAAAGGTAAAATTACACCATGTTTTTCTGATTGTAGTATTTTGGGGTGTATGCACACACATCAAAAACCATAAAGTATATTTATTTTTTATTTAAAAACAAAATTATTTAATTTTTCGTACAATTATGAAACTTTTTTTTTTTTTTTTTTTTTTTTTTTTACTACAAATGGTATTTCATTTAAAGCAAATAATGACAATTAAATTCCCAAGTATTCACACTCAACACCTTCTGATTTTATCCCCAGAGGAGTCTCGGGCCAGTTGCTGCCCAAACTTGACTCTCACCTGAATCTGAAGTCCTGGTTCTGGTTTTTGTTAAGCTGTCCCAATTAGCACCATCGACAGATACTAAGGTTTACACTAACACTAAATCAACTCATGTTTCTCCTCCCCGCTAAGCTCCCCAAATGGTTCACACCTCAGTGTGTGTAAACACATACTCGGGGAACTAAACCACCTGGCTTAACCTTAGCTTAGCCCCACAGAGCCCTGGCTTATCTGCAAATTTCAACAGGGATTCCATAACACTGCTTTCAGCTCTGAAACTGCATGTGGCGGAGAGGACGTTATTAGTGTTTAAGGTGCTTTTACAGGTGTGAATCCTCAGCAGAAACATTATTTTTATTTGAAATTGTGTTGATTCTGTCTGCTGACTTGGACTGAAGTAGATTATGTTATACAATTACATAGTATTTATTTTATTTGTAGTATTTTAATTTATAAATATTTTTTAAATCTGTAGATGTAGAGTAGATTATTTTAACCCTTTCTGTTTTAAAGTTAATCCATGTACTGGTTGTAAGTGTAAATATCATGGATAGCCACATAAAAAAATATGTTTGTTTCTTTTTATACCTTTGACTTCCAGATGTTTTCCAGGAGAATCAGTTTTTTTCTTCTTTCCCCCCACAAACCTGACTGCACTCAAACAGAACAGTCAGAGGAGAAAACGAACCCAGAGCCTAACAAATACATGAAGGTTTGGTTTAACTAAATCCCACAGATAATGGCTACTGTGTCATAGACTAAAGACTGTGGGAGTGGTGGTGGTGGCAGTGGAGGATGGAGAGGTGGGGTGGAGGGATTACTCCGGCGTTTTGCATCAGTTGCTTTCTGCTGGGTGGCCCTGCTTGTCAAAAAAAGAAGGGAGAGAGATGGAGGAAAAGAGGGAAGGAGAGAAAAGCATTTAACGCGGCACATTGAGAAGGAGAGGGCTCTTAATGCCATCAAAGCAAGGGGAGAAATCAGCCATTAATTTATTCTGGCCCTCACACACACACACACACACACACACACACACACACACACAGTACACCCATGCATAGAACAGATGCATAGAAAACATGCTCAGCCCCTCTGTTGTCCCCCCAATTGTTGATGATATCACTAACATCTGGTCCATGCCAGCCTTGGAAAGCTACCACGACCAAGGTTGACAGAATGTTTCCGCTTGTCGCAGTTACCACGCCTGCCTGACTGTGTGCGCACACCTTAAATGATTGGTGTGTGGATTAAATTATAGTCGTGACGTGCAAAGAAATTTTCCCGGTTAGATTCAGGAGGAGGGGCCGATGACTGGGCTATTCATTGGCTGATAAGAACTGATGGGGAGGTTAATAAGCTACACACCCAGGTCATCGCTGCCTTTTTACTGGGCTACAGAGGAGAATGGAGGACGATGATGATGATGAGAGGAAGTGTGTGTGTGTGTGTGTGTGTGTGTGTGGCAGGCTGTGGAAGGACTGCATCTCTAGTATCTACTTTTTACCTTTAAAGGTCCTTCAAAGTTTTGTTTTTTTTTTTTTTTCTCAACTTTTGTATGAAGAGCATTGGGACCCTAGTTTCTGCACTTTGAACAAACTTTTTTAAAAAGTTTATTTTCTGAGCACGAGTGTGTCACTGAATACATCCATGCGGCTATAACCATTTAAAAATTAAAAAAAAGAATACCTTGAACGCCTCATCGTAAATAGAAATGATTGATACATGGCTGTAACAGTATCTGCAGATTAATTTTGATTATTCCTTTTGATCTAAAGACACGTTCCCAGCATCACCACTGCTGTTGAGCTGTTTGAAGGCCTGCTCCTATTTTATTTTGTGTCTTCTATATTAACAGTAGACAGCCCCCAATGGTCAAAGCAGAGCTTCTCTGTCTGAATAGAAAAAAATCAGCAAGCAAGACCTAGCATGGGGTCCCCCCTTCATACCTACCCTTGTCTCAGGGCTAATAGGGAGATGCTGGGCACCTTCCCTGCTCCCTATCACCCACTCACCTTAATAATAAAAGAGAGCCCCCTGTGGAAAAGGAGCTAGCATGAGCTGCAGAAGATCACACTGTTAATAGGATGATGCCTTTTTGCCTTTTGTCATGAGATTATGAGTGTGGATCACCTCTTCTGTCTGCTCCTCCACTCTTTTTACTCTTCCCACACACAGCTACAGGCGTCCTGGAGGGCCCCGTTGAGCTGGAGTGGAGACAGGCGTTACCAAGTCTTTGTTCCTCTTCTTGTATGGTAAAAGACTCACTAATGAAATACCTTTTAGGGGGTATCGGCAGGTGAGCTCCCCAATCAGGCAGTTCAGTAAAAACACACACAGGCGTTCATACACTCACATATTCTCTGTCTCCTCTCATCTGCCCCCCTCGCTATATTAATTACCTGAAGTGCTCTGGCCTTGTATTCTGCCGCTCGCTTCCTTCTCTACATCTAAGACGACAGCCACAACGACCTAAGCTAGCCTAAAGTGGGAGATGATTGAGAAAAGGATGGATAATAGTCGTAATAATGAACACTGCTCACAATAATGAGAAAAGGTAATTGAGAAATGGTGCATGGCAGGCCCCCTGATTTTCCTTTTAGAGCCCCAAGCTAAGTAGGGACAGGTTGAAAATCATCTTATTTGTAGCTGAGTTAAATGGTTCTGAGCGAGCGGAGATTTCTGACGCTAAAGCTAAGAGAAGCTGACAAGCATAGAGTCGGATACAGCAGGCTAATCGGCTACAGTGTTTAAAGTCACTACTGTCGTCATAGAATTGTTTTCATTTAATTTCTTACTGACGAACGGCTGGTTCTCATATTTAGGATCACTTTTTAAGACCTCAGCGCTTCACCGTCTTTTCCACTGTGCTGATTGTTCGTCTGGTGGTTCGTCCTGCATGAATGTAGAAATTGAGCCCATCTGAACCATGTTTTGCCCATTTTTGTGTGTGCTTCAGGTATCGCACGTGTGCGCAGCAATGCTTCTGTTTCCTCGTGGCCTTCTCGCCCAGGCAGTGATAGAGACAGAGCGGCCTGAGCTGTAACAGACAGAGCCTGCCTCCACCAGCCCATAGTCTGTCACTCTCTGATAATGTTTATTGATTTGCGGCAGAAACACAATTTGATGGAGTGGGGTGAGGGAGGGAGGGAGGGGATGAGAGGTGAGGTGGGGTCTAAGGGAGGGGAGGGTTGTTATTGTCATAGGATGGATGGCTCTGGAAACAGAAAACTAGTTCTTTTTAGCATTTTCATCACATTCCGCTTAGAGTTGTTGAACATTGAACATTGAACAGCTAGGATGAGCCCTGGAAAGAGCAGCTGCTTAAATGAATTCACCTTGTGATGATCTGCCGATATGACCGATTCATCTGCGGAGTTTATTATGGAGCTCTGTTTTGCCTGAGCTCACACCGCTTCTTCACCTCAGAGGGAGCTGAATGAGAGGTTTCTGGAGGTTAGATTACTGTTAGCTCTCAGGTCAAGCATGTTTGCTGAAGGGTGTGTGTGTGTTTCTATATAAAGAAAGGAGATGGGACAGAGGTGTGTGTGTGAGGAGGAAACATGTTAGCAGGCCAAACCTGTCGTCTGTGTTTAACGAGTCTTTGACCACTAATGTTCAAACAGTGACATGATAGGTTACTTATGTACACTGTGCTGCTCATTAAAAAAGGCTTTGGCCAGTCTCCCCACTGCCATCCATAGTTCACCTTTCTTTGAAACAGAGCTGAGGGACCAACGGCTATCGCTAACATCGCTGTACCTCTGTATTTATCGAGATATACAGTCGCCATTGTGTTGGAATATTTTCAATTTAGGCACTGGTCATGTCTTTTTCAACAGAAACGGGCAGAAACTGCCGCTTCTGTTCATAAAAGAGAGCAGCTTCCTCCATCTGCCCCCAGAACTTCCAGTCATACTTCCCTTTTCCCTCTCTGGCTCTCTCACCTACCTTCACCTAATTTGTGCGCTGCAAAGCAAGCAGTGTTTGACAAATGACACTGGCGGAAAAGGCAGTCATTCTGCCTCAGCGTGAGAGGAGGTTTTGTCTTTCCGTATTCTACATTTCTCTTTTTTTCTGTCCGGCGGGGGAAGGAGGCAAAGAGGTGAGTGTGAATCGGTTAATGTGCCCCATTCACCAGACATTATACACAAGTTCCACAAAGCAGGAATCTGCTCTATACGCTCGGACTATTGTGCCATTGAAGGCGGCTGAAAAGGCCTCATGCAAGCTTCTACAGAAAAAAATAGCCCTCAGCAGCACTCCAGCGGAGAGCAACATCGAATAGAGCAGGAGAACCCACATGTACAGTGTGGAGTGGGGGGGCGATTCTTCCACGTATGTTAAATTACAGTATGGATTAATTTTTCCTCAATGCAGAATAACGATAACGTAACAACATCAGAGAAAAAAATGGTCTCAATCATGTTTTCCTGGTGAAGCAGATAGGAAACTTCATTCTTTCTCCCATAACAAGACGCCGCTCTGCTCTAATAATTAAATCAAGCCTTCGGCAGCCGCAGTCCTTTCCCTTCTCGTCCCCGCCGCAGGCCGCTCTGATTAGGCCGGCCCCCTTTCATGCATATTCACCACGGCCCTTTAACGAGCTCTTACCTAATCAGCAGAAACAATGTTCATCCTGTTCTTTTTATTCCTTCTTTTCTCATTTCTTTTCATGCGAGTCCGGCTTTCATCCTCTTTGATCCCTGCTGATATCAGGCGGGCCGTCGCTCGGACAGAGAGAACGATGGCAGAGAGGCGCGAGCGCGACGCGTCCCTAAATAAACTGCAGTTCAGAAAGTGACTTGGATGCTGAACAGAAGTTCTGTCGCTTCTTTCTCCCCTCCCCCTCTCCTCCTTCTGCGCCTTTTTACATGTCCAATAGACAAATTGGATTAGCAGCTATTGGATTAAACGGCAAAATGGTGGGATAAGAAACGAGATGAACGAGCTGTGATCACAGCTTCTAATGTTTTTTCTTTTTTTGTTAATTCTTTTTTTCTCTTATCTAAAATCACGCCCTTGAGAGAGAACAGAAGAGGTTTCTCTCATCAGGACACAAGGAGGTTTTCCAGCTTGGATGTGCGGTATTCCTTAAATGAACAACACACTTCCACAATGGTCAAAAACTCTGTTTGAGAACTCCAAATTCCGACATTGTCAATTTGTCATTAATTTGACTGACAGCTAATCTTTTAACTGTCGATTTTTTGTCATTTATGAAGCAGAATGACACAGAAAAGCGAAGACTCCCTGCTTATCTCTGTTTGATGTAATAGTAAATTGAATACCACTGGCTACTGTTCAAAACAAGCCGACGATGTCACGTTGCTGTCAGGGGAAATCTGAACAGCCTCTTCCTCCGTTTGATGTCTTTTCATCACATTGCAGCTACTTAATATTTGATCAATTTTTAGCTGTTTAGCGGTCTATATAAATCACAAATATGGTGTTCGCTCCCAGGAACCATGCTATTGTGACATTACACATTTAATTAAAAACCAGCTCAGGCCACCAACAGCAGTCCCAGCACCTCGGGGCTGGTTTCATTATTCCTATCTACACTGAATGGAACAGGGCCCAGATATCCATCTTAATCTTATTTGGCTATAGAAGCTCACCCTGTCTTTCTACCCCGTCTTTCTTTTATTTCTCTTCCCTGAAAGCAGATGGGTTCACATACAAGCCGCTTTCTAATTAGCCTCCCTTCATACCTGAAGTCTCTCACCAGATCCTGTCTCAGCCGTGTGTGAGACAGTAGAACAAGAGAAGAGGGAGACAGGCAATCAGATAGAGGGGTTGTGGGGGTTTGTGTATCAGTTGTATCGTGGCTGTTTGTGTGTCTGATGATTCTATCTTGTTTGTTTCTCACCATCGCAGCCACGTTGATAGTAGAGTTAACAGCAAACATGATATTAAACGATGATAAAACTTTACTGTAGCTAGGAGAGCCGCGTTTATCTCCATCGGACATATTTCACTAATCCTTTGATGTTCCGATCAAGCGTTGTCCCGATGCCAAACTCAAACCAAGATCTTGGCCTGTTCCCGCTCTGCCCCGCTCTGTGTTCTACACTGAGAAATGGCGTACGAGACGAGCAGCGAGACCCAGAAACAACCTGCCAAAGCGCCAGATGCTTTGATCCAAGATGGCCCCCTGAGAGCCAGCATGGATCCACAGCTCCGCCAAGCCAAAGGCTGGATTCACAGACACAGTGTCAGCGCTGGTTGCCAGTGATATTTACACCATTTGTCTTCATGCAACATTTACCAGTTTTTTCTTCTGTTGTTGTCATTCCTAACGTATGTTATTTGGTCCCAGTGTTACTCAAACGCTCAACCCGGCAAAAGTGTGTGTGTGTGTGTGTGTGTGTGTGTGTGTGTGTGTGTGTGTGTGTGTGTGTGTGTGTGTGTGTGTAAAATAGACCCAACCCGGTCAGTGTTTAATTAAAAAATGCCCACTTGGAACATCTACCCTCTGCAGGCACTCATCTGCCCATGGATCATTTCTGCCCCTCGGTCGTCACTGTCTGACTCAGGTGGGACCAGGAGGTCAAAGTTCATTTCTAGAGAAGTTGAGTGAAGGAGTAGGACGCGACAGCTGCTCAGCATCCTGCCCTTGCTCCCTTTCTTCCTTCCTTTCTTCTGACTCAAAATTATTCACCTGCTTCCACTCTATCCCTCCTTCTTGTTGTCCATCCCATTGTTGCTTTTATTCTCACATTTTCCTCTCTCTCTCTCTTTCTACCCTCAGCTCCTCCTTCCTCTCCTTTATCCCACCTTTCCTCTGACCTCCCTGCCTTTCTCCCTTTCCCTCTTTCTCTCCTTTCACCTCCCCTCCCTCTTTTCATAGAATGCAGCCGGTGGTTGGCTGGTAGCTGTTGGCTGGCTAGCGGTGGGGGATATAGCTTTATAATCCCCCTCGTCTTCTAGACCGCCTCGCCACAATGTCATAGGAGCTTAATATTTGCCATTATTATTTGCTTGTTTTATTTGACTTCGAGGCACCACAATGACCTGTCAGCGGCGGCTTTATCCCCCCTCCGAGTGTCGTCCATTTCAAAGTTGACTACAGTAATCCGTGAGCCCCGATTCTGCTAAATCCTGAAGCTTTCTTTCATTTGCTCGTTCATTTTATTCCCTCTCTCTGGTTTCCCCTCCCCGCTCCACCCTCTAAATGAAATTACATACATCTGCTGGCTCAGAGTATCACACATGTACACACACACACACTCCGAAGTTAACACACACACAAACATGGCCGTATTTTGTCACCAGTGATGTAACATCCATCACATCCTCTACTGTATGTGTGTTTGAACTCATTTTTCTAAAGCACATATAACTCCAAACATTTAGATTTTATTGCTTTAGAGGTAATTGCACACTTGCATTATTGACAACCATTAAGAGCAGAAATGAGTCATAACAAACACATTTTCCAAATTTGGCACATTTGTGTGTCACGTTAATGCCTCTTTTTAATCAAAGATCCCCAATTAATGTGCTGTAAAAGGTCGTCTTAATGGTAATTCTGTTATGATGCCTGTCATCGCTTCCCAGCTATTAAACTCCCTCTTGAGAACCAGGGAGGCAAAAAAGCAGCGAGCGATAATAACATAAGCCCTGAGACGATCTTTTCATCCCGCTCCCGTCTTCTTCCATTCCTTTTCTTCGCAGACATATTAAGTGTCAGATTAATACTGCCGCCCTTGTTTAAATGGCTTCCTGCACCACAAAGCATGCGGCGTAGCCCGTTTCTTGTCATAAACAGTAGCAAATTAACCGTCTTATTGGAAAACAGGCCGTCTGATTCTGGTTCTCCTGGAAAAGAAAATCAGGTTGCATCTAATAAATACAAATTGTCTGCTTTAATAGGACGACAACTTTTATCGGACAGTTAAAATATGAAATAGACTCAGCAGCCTGAAGTGTTATTTTAAGATGCAGCGATCATACACCGCGACTCTTCCAGAGATTCGAGGGCGTGCTGAGGAAGTGGTTGGATACGTATTAGCCTACAGTACAGGGAGAGTCTCCTCTATGTGCAGCAGTAAACACCGAGTTAATCCCCCAGCTGAAGCTGCATTGATGTGAGGCATGCTGGGAGTACACACGCAGTGTATTTACACTCACGTAAATAAGTAGTGAGCAAAAAAAAACCTTACAGACATTTATTTTTCTCCTTTTTGTGTGTGTCCATCTGCGTTGGTGGTTAATGTTATAAATAATTGTAGAATATATAACCGATGTTGATGAACATCATTTAACCCTCAGGTGTTCGTTCATTATTTCTCCTGTTTCTGTGTGTGTTTTTTAGGCAACAACAAGGAAGAGGAGGAGGCCATGATGCAGGAGTGGTTCGTGCTGGTTAACAAGAAGAACGCACTCATCAGGAGGCAGAACCAGCTCTCCCTGCTGTATGTGTCACATTCTTTCCACACTCCATGTCCACTTTTTGTGGATTTTTGTGTTAAGCTTCCCATTTCCAGACGGCGCGCAGCACGCGTCCCACTCCATTCACCCCCCGACTCTGTGTTCATTGATTTACACGTGGACAGGCTATGAAATCAATAGAAATGCGGAGATCATCACTCCATCGCCAGTCGCTTCACCATGTGGTCAGCTGCGACAGGTGGAGATGCACCGCGCACAGCGGCCTCTTCCTGTCCTCGTTTACGGCTGTTGGGATTTCAAAGCGTGCCAGCGGAGATTGGAGTATTCATAATCACATTACATCATGGGAAGAAGGCGGCTTTTAAAGTGGCCAATTGACAGGAGGGCTGATTATTAGCCCTCTCTCTTCTCTCTTTGTGGAGGCAAAGAGAAAAGACACCCGTGAAGGACAAATTCTATTAGGGGCCGAATAAGCTCGTTTTTTAATATGGCTGAAAGAGGAAAGAATTCAATTTGTACAGCACGTGCACACACACACACGCAGACCTCACACATGACCGTAGATGGAAATCTTTTTTTTTTTTTCAGTCTCATTTGACCTTTTCACGGCTGTTTTGATGAATTTCACATCTTCATTCGTCCTTTTTTCCCTAACACACGTCCCTGAGCTGTCCTGTGTGAGCAGCCTGTGTATCAGTTATGTGTACTAGATTAATGTGATGCCAGAGAAGGTCCAGGCGAGTAGCTGAATCGATGTTTATTGCAGGTTTCTTTAAGTACTTAATGATTTAGTCATTAACATATTGATGAACTTTGGTGTCTGTGTGTGTGTGTTTTTTTTTTCTTCTCCTCTCTCAACTCGCCGCAGGGAGAAAGAGCACGATCTGGAGAGACGGTTCGAGCTGCTGAACAGAGAGCTGAGAGCCATGCTGGCCATTGAGGGTAAGACACACACACACACACACACACACACACACACACACACACACACACACACCCAGGAGGTCTATTGCCAGGGTTTCATGCTGACTGAGTCCGTTTTTCTACATTAACCACGTTGAATTTAGGTGATTAAATGTGCTGAAGTTGATTTTTTAGTGTTGAGAAGCTTCTGCCAGCTTTGCTAAGTGATTCCTAACTCCACGAGTCTAAAGCAGGATGATCTGAATTCTGCTTCGCCGTCTTCATGAGGGTTTCAGATGCGAGGGATTTCTCTCCCTGATACAGGATCAATACAGTCCGATCCCCCGGCCGGACCCTGACTTCCACATGCCTGTTTTGAAATGTCGTTGCAGAGTCTGTTTACGGGGTTGAAGAAACGCAGGTTTATTATCGGAAGCTTGTTAACGACACCAAAGCCGGGAAAGCAGCCATTGTGTCATATCAAAGTTGTCGAGGGGCCAGGGAAGTTTAATCCCTTTCGACTGCATCCTCTTTGGCAAAATGAACCTTTTCGCAATCAATGCAAATTGATTTTGACATTCGACATTGACCACCGTCACTCCCCACTCCCACCCCTCCCACGCTGGCCTCTTTCTCCCCACAGCTTTGGGACGCCTATTGTAATTTTGCTGGGCACCTGATAAGATACCTGGCCCATCATAAATCAATTGTAATTAGCAAGAAAGGAGGTTGGCTGTGCAGAGGCAGGGGGCCAGGGGGGCGGGGGGGTCGGGGGGGGGCTGAACTGCATAGCCAGGCAGAGGCACCAGACGATGTCACAGCGTCTGCATCCACGCCGATTCCTCCTGAAGGCTTTATTTTAAATGAAAATATGTCAGGCTGCAACTTGAGTCAGATGGGAGGTTTCTGTTTGTGTGTGTGTGTGTGTGTTATTGCTGTAATTCTGCATTTGAAGTGTGTGTGTTTGAGTGGTTTTCCTGCTACTTCTCTATATGGCTTCACATATCGGATGTGTGACCCGCATCCGGCTGCTCCACTGTGTGCGAGGGAGAGAGCAGAGATAGTGCGAGGTGAGGTGGAGAGGTGGTGTGTGTCGTGTCACCACACTCCCTTCTGCCTTCATGTGGACTTGTTGGATTTGCAGCTGACTAACTTATCAGTCGGCCTTATTTTCCTCCCTAAGGGAAGCACTTAACATTCACAGGCTCTACCTTTCTGTAGCAGCCACAGATAGTTCTGCTGGGAAGAGTGTGTGTGTGTGTGTGTGTGTGTGTGTGTGCGCGCATGCGTACGTGCATGTATGTGTTAACGAGGGACAGAGAGAATCTGTTTCTTTTTCTGCATCTACATGTTTACATCTCACAGGTGTGTGTGTGTGTGTGTGTGTGTGTGTGTGTGTGTATATGTATGTGGGTGTGTGTGTGTGTGTGTGTGTGTGTTGAACAACCCAACCATCTCCCCAGCTCCTATTTGGTGCTTGGGCAGCTCCATTGAGCAATGGTCAGGCGTGCGAGTAATTACTGATTTGGTTGGCCAGTTGATGACAGAGAAAGAGAGTGAGAGAACGCTAAGGGCAGGAGGGAAAAAATCACCTGTGGACACACACACACACACACACACACACTCCTCTCAGTTGGATCCTCAGAGGTTTCAGATCGACATTTTCTGCCCCGAATCAGTTAAATGCTGGAGATTAAATTTTAGCTAGTGGCTAAGTTTAGCTGCTGCCCACTTTCTGTTCATTTTAAACCAGAACTGACACAAAAACACAGAAGAATCATTTATTATACTGATAAAAAAAGTATAGAATTTGGAAAGATTCTGGTCCACATCAGCGATTCACTGTAACACATTTAGCAGAACGTTGAGCTCCAGCTGTCAGCTCTGGTTACAGGCTGCGAGCTCTGTGTTGTTGTTGTTGTTGTTGTTGTTTGTCGGCGTGCTCAGTGATAACCACCTCCTTCTGCCTGCTTGGTGCGAAGCCAGGCGGGAAAATGCCATCTGTATGCCACACTCTCATCTTCCTGCCACAAAATTGATCCACTATGCCCTCTTTATCTGCTTACCGATTCGCACCTATGTACGCACACACAAGCAGCTCCTTGGCTCCCTTCAGCTGTGTGTGTGTGTGTGTGTGTGTGTGTGTGTTTTTAAAGTGGACGCCCTCTCACCATCTAAAAGGGATTTATGCATAGCCGGGTCCCAGAGTTTTTCCTGTTACGGTTTGATATGATAAGCTTTTTTATATGTTTAAAATCAATATGTAATCCTATGCAGGAGCTTATCCCTCTCCACACCCCCGACACACACACAAACACACACGCGCACACACATTTGTAAATCTATTTGGGCTTTGTAACACATCGGGGCGGCACGCCACAGACCCTGATTGATTAGGTTCACTATAGAATCCTATCACATGGGCAACTTTTGATGATGTCGCCAAGTCTTTCAGGGTTGCTAGTTGACTGGAACCGCTGATAACAAGTAGCTTCGTTCCAGGAGTTTGTGAGAAATTTAGGAAAATACATTTGCATCTGTGCGTGCGCTGCGTTTGAGGCTCATTCAGGTCACAAATGACTTGAGGACGAGTGTAAATGAATGTGAAAATGTTGGAGAAGTGCATCCTGTGGTATTTATCACGCATGGAGACGAGCGTGGTGACGATGTTTACAATCTTAACTCTGTGGTTTAGGCTTTTTTGACGTACTTTCCTCCTGGCTTCTCTGTAATTTCTTTGGAAATTAGATGATTAATCTTGTAATTACTGGTTCTAGCTGCCACAAAAAACTTTAGGAACAAATTTTTAAGGTAAAAAGACCATTTATTTATTTAAAAAAAACAAAAAAAACAAAAGCATGCCATTAAGTTATATCCAGATGCAGATTAATGCAAGATTGGCAGCATATTAAATGTCCAGACATGTATTGCTGTATTTTAAATTATTCACATTCATTTATTGGCAGGAAACTACAGCAGAACCAGTTTGTCAGATTAGTTTTTTGAGATTTAAAGCAGCAGCACCCCGCGCTCTCCTCACATTATTTTTGTTCGTCCACTGTTTTTCCCAGCCTGTCGATTCTCTTCTATTCTGACACTTTTCTGTCTCTCGAGTCCACTTGGATCTCGGCCAAAATCAGCTTTTTGTGGCTTTTTACAGAAGAACAAGAGGTAGAGAGAGAAAAGAAGAGAGGATAAAAACAACAAACAAAGCGGGTTTGTGTCTGTCTAGTCCTAAATGTGGGAATGCTGGCCTGATCACCTGATTGGTGACAGGAGAGGACATGAGCAGGTACACCTACCTAAGGTCTCTCCTCCCTCTGGATCAGTTGCTTTGTGTTTTTTTTTTTTTTTTTTTTTTTAATGAATGTAGTCAGAGTAGGTGGGGAGGGGGTTCACGGGGATTTGAACCAGCGCATTCTTGTGTGGCTTCTGCAGACTCACATGGTTACCGTTGGCGTGCACAGCGAATGCAAACTCAACATTTGAGTTGTACACACTCCTCTGAGTCTTGCCTCCTTCATGGACGGGGCGGAGCTTAGAGGTGTGTGTGTGTGTGTGTGTGTGTTGGGGGCGAACTGGCTTCAGGATGTTTTGTTTGTCTCTGGGTGTCTGGTTACCCAGCCTGCCCTGCTCTGGTTGTTGCCTGGTCACATCTCTCATCGGTTCTCCTTATTGTTTACCTTCCTAATGAGGGGGGCGGGGCTCTGCCACATGTGATTGACAGCCGTGTCCTCCTCCCCTCCCACTGCCCTGCGCTTGGCTTTTTGGCTGAGATGTTCTCTGAAGGAGAGGGAGGGTGGTGTTTTACATACCTCTGTTTTTCTGGTCATCTTTTTCTCTCGCTCTCCTTGAACGTCAGAGAGGATTGTGGGTAATATGGCAGATACACACGCCTCAAAATGGTCATTTTTCTTGAGAATCTTTTGATGCACGTGACTTTGAACAACTTGTTGAGATTCTTAGAGGGAAAAGTGGTCAGATAAGAGTAAATTTACTGCCCTAAGAGAAAAGAAGAAGAAGAAGAAGAAGAAGAGAAAGTAGAGAGCCAAATATTGGGACTGTGTTCATTTCGCTCTGTGGTCGACTTCAAAGGAACGAGCGGGGCCAACGAGACCTTTCAGGACAAACACACTGTGCCCAGCATGACACACACACACACGCACGCACGCACATGGTCTGCTGCAATTTGTCTGTCCAAAGGGGGAATATTTATTTTTAATATAGCCACTCTTATTTTGACATCTTACAACCTCCTTTATTCTCAGATCAACAGACGGTTAAATATTGACTGTCTGTTGACCGGAGGGGCCAAGTTGCCTACACGCCGTCGAAGTTGCGCACGTCTCCTCTGCATCTAAATCCTCTCGGCAACAAAGCCTTTTTTTTTAATCCACGAAGGCAGGCCGGCTCTAAGCTGAGGGGTGGGTGGAGTTTCATGTGCGGAAGCTGCCAGGAGGTCTGGGAACGTCCGGAAAGATGGTCATCCTGCCATGGTTTTAGATTTTATAGAGGAAGAGAGACGTGTTTGATGGTGGCATCTTTGAAATGATGTTTAGGGGTTTTGGAGGGTAGGTAGGGAGGGTGAATAAGGAGCTAAGGCAGATATTTGAGCCCCCCCTTGGGGAGTTAGTCTTCCCCTGTGGGCCTTCCCCTCTCCCCTCCTGGGAGGAGCTGAAGGGATTTGGACTGGGAGGGTCCCACCTGGACCCTGTGGGGCCCCTTCCTGCAAAGACCCTGAGAGGTGAAAGTCAGGGGAATCAACTGGTTGTTTTTATTAGGTAATTGTGCAACTTATCACATTTTTTAATTGATTGAAAACAGTGACAGATTTTTAACGCTTTAATACTAAAAATGGATTTCTTTTTGGTCCAGACAATCAAATATTAAGACAATTATGAGACAAGAACTGCTCTTCAAGGTGACTTTTTTTCTTAGGTAAACATTCTTTAGTTCCCATAAACCAGGCGGTGTTTAAAATTCCGGGCGAGGGCAGCGTTTTCCTGTGGGAATGTCATCCTTCACGTATCTCTGAGTGCATCATCAGGCTGCAGATTAACATGACAAAGTCTTTCTGAGTGTTTGCACAAGTCAACACATCGTCCTTGTTCACACACACTCATACAGCGTGGCCCCGGCGTGTTTACACGGCGTGTACACACTCGACCACATCTGGTCCAGCGTCCATCTCTGTGAGGGTCCGTGACGAGCCGGCTAAAGTATGTTTCTGAAACCGTTCTAATCCAACCGAATCTGAGACCATTCAGGGGGAAAGCTCTTTTCCTGACATAGTTCCACTGAGATATTCCTCTGGTTGCAGACTGGCAGAAGACCGAGGCCCAGAAGAGACGAGAGCAGCTGCTGCTGGATGAACTGGTCATACTGGTCAACAAACGGGACGCGCTGGTCAGAGACCTGGATGCTCAAGAGAAAGAGTAAGTCACCCAGAGAAAAGCACTAAGTTCTGCTCCTCAGGACCCAACGGCAGGCTGAGCTGTGGCAGGAGCTTCTGAATCCTCCAGAAAGCACAAACGCAGGAAAACTGCATCGCAGGTTATTCTGTCCAACAGGC
This sequence comes from Pao palembangensis, assembly GCA_015343265.1. NCBI lineage: Eukaryota > Metazoa > Chordata > Actinopteri > Tetraodontiformes > Tetraodontidae > Pao > Pao palembangensis. Next base: position 2,496,898 of record CM027083.1, on the reverse strand, counting down.
TGCGTGCACACCTGCACGGGCACAATCCCTCCAGATTAGCAGCGCCAACCTCCAACAGGGTGCCAGACTGGTGAAGCTCAGCCATTGCCTCTGTGTGTGTGTGTGTGTGTGTGTGTGTGTCACCTGCACCTCCTCCCAGCATCGCTCAGACATATCTGACCTTTCGACCTTTGCCCTCCGCAGGGCCGAGGAAGAGGACGAGCACCTGGAGCGGACGCTGGAGCAGAACAAAGGAAAGATGGCCAAAAAAGAGGAGAAGTGTGTGCTTCAGTGATCGTCATTTCAGCTCAAAAAAGAGACAAACTTCAACAAAATGTAGCCGATTAAAGAAATGTATGATGATGTATGATAGTCGCTGGAATCCCGACATGTTCTGATTCCTTTGGAACCAACTTTTTACTGACTGTTCTACCTGGATTTTTCCTTTAATTGTCCTCTGCTTTTCCAGGAACAGGTACAGACGTGATATAAATGTGAGCGAGCAGATCAGGTCAGATTTCTGAATGTGGAGACCTGTAGATTTGGAGGTACAGCACAACTTTTTTTTTGTCTGGGTTTTGTTTTTTGTCATCCTGAGACGACGGTGCAAGTTTCAATTTTACTTTTAAAAGAAAAAAAAAGTTTTTGGTCTTTTCGAGCCGCAACACGACGACCGCCTCTTTTAATTATTTCACTTTTACCTTGTAAAATATGTTAACAGGGGATTGCGTTACTGTTCGTAAAGCTTAACTTTCCTATTGCTTTTTTATTGTCTTTGCTCGAAAGCAGTTTACCAAATGTTTTAAAAAATTATATATATCTGGTATTGTATATTTTTAATCACTGCTCTGACCAACAGCTTCTAGAAGAGCTCTTTTTTGTCAGGATTCATGCAGTCAAAAACCAACAAAAAACAAAAATCTTTATTATTTATTGTTTGTTCTTTTAAGCTGCTTGTGGTGTCAACTACACCAATCATTTCATTTTATCAGCAAACTCCTGGTTTCTATTTATTGTACTCTGAAGAATAGAAAAATGCATCACGTGTAGATCTCCACATCTGTTTATTTATTCCAGCCTCATAACCCACACCTTCAATAAAAGTTTATCATTTCATACTCCTCAGATGTCTCTGTGTATGTGTGTTTAATTGTTTGTATTCATCTCCCGAGGAAGACAAAATAAAGGTATTTTATATAATTAATAAAATATTTTTAATGGAACAAAACTTTATTTTTCTGATCCAGAAATATTTTTAATTTCGTATCAATTTAATTAAATCTGTTTAACGTCAAGTCACAGTGATCAAACTTTACCTGGATTTATTGTATTTATTTAGTTTTCAGGTGTCTCAAACCGGCGCCTTTTGGCTCCCCGCACGGCGTTTACGAATTTTATAATTTGGTGGTTCTGCTCGGCTCCCTCGCGACTGTGTGCATGTTTAGAAATTAAAATTAGCGTTCGGCTCTTTTTTTTTCCTCATGTCAAAGCTGCGAGTGTTCCTCAGAGGAAGATTAGAGAAATCACTTTGTTCCGAGCAGATGTTTTTTCTGTTCTCTCTTCTGTGTGCGCGCTGCAGAGGCTCAATCATCCGCAACCACGCGGTGATGAAGAGGCAAACACCAGCCGTGTTTAAAATGTCCAAATAATGATTTCGAACCTTAAACTGATCCCCACCTCTGACTGAAATGAAATGTTCTGTGACAAAAACCGGGACGAGCGCTGCGTCCGCGGTGTAACCCTTCGCGCCGTCCCTGCAGGCAGCCCCATATCCCCGATTAAAACACGAAAATGGGTTGTGACAGCGGACGGTCTCCTCGGCCCCACTGATACCTCCAAATTAATTTGCTGATTCGTTTCTCCTCGGCGACCTCGCCTCACGCACTTTTACGTTCCCCGCGGCACTTTTTGTTTTAGTTTGTATCCCAGAGCCTTTATTGCGCCTGTGCGTAATCTGGAGAATAAAGCGCAAAGTGGTGAAAGCAGAGGGCTGCACGCACGTGTGTGCGTGTGGGGAAACCTTATAAATAATACATTTTCACCACACCTGTCACGTCAGTGTTAATATTAACCTTTACTGTTTTATCCTTGTTTTAAAAGCGGCAGATATTGGTGCGTAAAAGTTGAGTTTGAATTTATCTGAAACTTTTCATTTTTCTTTGTCTTAAAATCTCATCTTTAGTCACAGTGTTTTTAGCCTAAAATAAGTTACGTGAAATCATTTTAAGATTTTAAGTGTGGTTTAAAAAAATCTTACAATTTGAACACGTCTCTGAATTTCCCGAGTAAATGCTGGATAAAACATAATAAACAGCCCGGTCTTACCTCTGCAGCGCGGCCCGGTTTCCTAGTTAACGTTCCAGCGACGCGCTGCGTAAAAGTCGGCGGTGCGTCGGTGCTGCTGTGCCGCTGAGAATCCTTCAGCGAATGGATTATCTGCTGAGCTTTGATGTCTCCTGGCCTCACCTCACAGGTGCTGAGCGCCATTCGGCCTTCTGCATTACTTCCTTTTCCCTCCGCCGTCTTAAATATTAACAACAATAATAATGATAATAAAAAAAAACCCGCACCTGAGGGAGCCCCGGGCTCTGCGTGCAGCGTCGGGGCTCCTACAGAACTGTGTTTTATGCATCATCGTTTAATAAGCACCAACAACATCCCCGCAGATCCCCGCTCCCAATCCTGCCGGCTGAAGGAACAAAACTTTTCCCCCTCCTCTCCTCGCCGCCTAATCCCAGGCTTTACTAGCTCAGTATTAAGAAAATTCAACTGCAATTTGGGATTAGACGGAATACTCTTATTACAAAAGGTTGGTGCAACTTGATAACTTGATACTTGTTCAGGGGGTTTATCTCGAGGTGTTGTATCGAGGAAGGAAAAGAGGGAAAAAATGTAGGCAACATGTCGGAATAAACCGACTCTTTTGTGGCGTGAGTGTTTGTTGAATGGCCTTTTTGCATAATTCAGCGGAGCTGGTTTGTGTTGGAGAGGAGGGGTGATGGTATTTCGGGCCCTCTGTTCTGACTTTAGATGTGGTGGAAATAAAAAGGTTGGTTAAAAACTGTTTGACCTCCAGTCAGTCGCCACGTTACCCCCCACCCCCACCCCCGACCGCCTTCCCCGCAAAAAAAAAAAAAAAAAAAAAAATAGTGACAAAAGCCTCACTCACAATAAGACGCATCTACGCATCTAAACTCGTCAGCTCCTGTGCGTAAATCACAGTTTCAGTCCCACGATGGTGCGTTCAGGTGTTCCAAGCGTCACCACGGGGCCCCGACGTCCCGTAAGCCTGTCAAAGGTTTGACACACGCACACGCAGAGCTTCTGTCAGGCTTCATTTTCTGAACTTTACATTTTTTTCGGATCTTTAAAGAAAAACAACCTTTGCAAACTCACAGGCCACAAAAATAAATAAAACACATTTTTAAGATGTGTAATTCTTCAAACACGAGTTGTTTTGTGTCTGTTTCTTCTTCTCTGAAATCTTTTCCCTCCGCGGTCAGTTTGAGGTTTACCCCATTAAACTTTTCGTCGACCATCCTCAAATGTAATTCTAAATGGGGATTAAACCTCATTAATATTCATGAGATTGTGTGTGTTGAGGGAGAGAGAGGCAGAGAGAGAGAGAAGGGGGCTGCATCACAATAAAATCAAATTAGGTGAATTTATCTTCCTTCCTCTTTTTCTTTCTTACGTCAACGTTTATTTGTGGCCGACGACCCCAAAGAGGAAATTAATAAGAAAATTAAAGTATTAATAAAAACTCCCTGAGCTCCGCGGCCTGTCGGGAGAAGTGATTTGTGTTTAACCAAAATACTCTTTCAGCCCGGCACCAAACTCGATTTTTACTCTTTTATTTTGACATTTTACCTTAAGGCTGATCCCTTTATGACATACTAAACAGCTCAAACTCGAAGAAAATTTAAAATGTGAGTTTTTAAAAAAAACATTTAGGTGGAGGAAAAGTCAAGACTCCACAGATGCATCTTACTCTTTTTTGTTTTTTTTGGTTCCACAGAGCTAGACTGAAAATGAAAGAAATAATAAAACATCTTTTTAGGCGCCTTGACGCACCGCTCAGCCGCTTCGCAGCGCGTCTTCGCGAAGGCCTGAGGAATATTTCCATCTTGTTTCAAACCTTTGCTTCGACCGGACTCGGGACCGGGTGGCTGCAGCGGAGGGAGGAGGGGTCGCGAGGAGGAGGCCGTCGGAGAGGTTTGTGCGCGCCGATAGGTCATGCTCGCCGTCCGTCAGCGCAACGGCGCGCTCGGATTGGCGAAGGGAGGCGGATCCGCAGGTGTTCTTCGCTCATAGAGGCGCAGGGCGGAGAGAAGGTGATCAATCTTCATCCGTCTCGATGAAATCACCTCAACACTCAAACGAGACAGCGACAAGTTTCCCCTGAAAGCAAATGAGTTTGATTTATTTGGGCTGTAAAAACACCCGGAGTCGCACCGAGGACGCGCTGATACCCGCGTGCTGCTGACTGCGCACTTCTGCGTGATGCCGCTCGCTTTTGCGCCCCGTCGTCGTTTGCCTGCGAGCGGGTGTGCCGCACTCTGAGTTCGGTGTCCTGCAGACTTCCTCCTGCTCCTGCTGGATAATTTTACTGCTGCTCGCCTCTTGTGGCCCAACGCGCTCGGGAGAAAAACCAGGTAACGACCCTTTTCTTGTCTTCTGCGGATCCTTCTGTTTAGCACAAATCTTTTAATTTTCGCCTTAAAAAATACTCGGTGCGCACATGATTTTAGTTTACGTGGCCGTGCGTTTGTTTGCGAACGTCTCAGTTAAGCGCAGATGACTTGAACTGGATAAATGAGGCGAACTTCCCTCCGCAGCAGATAATTCTCAGATTTTTCCGATTCACCCCCGTGGTTGTGTCTTAGTTGGAGCAACTGGCCGGTGAAACGTCTGGAGCACTTAGCAGATAATTGGAGAGGCGTGTTTTGGTTTTTGTTAATTTATTTTGCTGATAAGAGCTCTCCTGAAACGCTCTCTCCCCGGAGGTCTAATCTAAATTCTAATTGGGTTCATTTGCACCGAGATCTCGCCCTTTCACTCCAGCCTGGCAGCGCTGGAAACGCCGCTGGAATACGCGTTTGGTTAGTTGAGGTTTAGTTTAGTCAGTTTGAGGCCTCATTGTTAACGTAATCTGCCCCTTTTAGAGCCACTAATTTAATTCACACGCGTAAAACCTGTGATTTCTTTTTTTTTCCCCCCTCAACGTTTGCTAAGAAACCAAATTAAAAGCTCAGATCAGTTTTGAGCTTCCAGAACTACTGAAAATGTAAATAAGGTTGGATACGTGGATAATTCTTAAATTTAAGCAGCTTTTACTTCAGGAAAAACAACAAATGTATTAAAATATTAAAAAAAAAAAAAAAAAAAAAGTTCACATCCGTCTTTTAATCTGGTGAAAGTTTCTGAGAAAATAAATTTTCTAATTAGGAAATCTGCTCAAATGAAGGTAGAAAATCCTGTTAATTTGTTTGTTTTTAATTTTAAGTTTTAGCTTATTTTAACCTCAGCAGATGTTTAAGCCTCGGAGTCGCCATGATTAAAACCTGGAACAAAATAAAGGAATTGGATTACGAATTTAAAACATCTTCATTTATTAAAAATAACGGATTATGAAAGTATACCAATAATCCAGCTGTGCGTGGAGGCCTCACTGCGGGCTCGCGCGCACACGCAACAGGAAAAACACGTTTTATCAATTAATTCAGCTCGACTGCAGGAAAAAAGTGAAAAATGCAAAAATAAATAAAATAAAACTCACAACGCACTTATAAATAATAATTATGCTCGTTTTATTATTTACATTTTTTTTTTTTTAGTCAAAGTCACCAAAAGTGTGTTAAACACGCTGCAGGATGCAGTTTATTTTGGAATATATATTACAAATATCCTTGATCAATAAACAAATATAGATCACAGCAAGTATGGCCGGATAATAAAATATTATACTCACCAATACATAAAAAGAAATGTTCTTTGCCTTATAGAACGTTTTTAGGTGACGTTCTGTGGCTGCTCACTGCGCATTAATAATAATCATCAGTTGACGTAACTGTGAATCAAAGGATTAACTTTTAAGGCTCCTCTTTGCTTCTAAATGTAGACTTTTCGTTTAAACAGGCCGTTCTGTATTTATCTAAATTCAGAAAACAGATTATTAAACTTTTTATTTGATGTAATTTGGCGGAAAAAAAAATCAGCGTATCCGGGTGGGAAAAAAAATGTCAGCGTTTATTTGCCCCCACTTCAACTGTAAAAATAAACTCCGGAGAGTTCGTCATCACCTTTTTAGCGCAAACCTCTAACATCTCCCCCCGTGTGCGCTCGTGTGTGTGTGTGTGTGTGTGTGCGCGCGCGCGCGCAGTTTCTTGGACCGGGCCCCTGTCCCGTCAGGCTGCAGCACCGGGGGAGAGCGAACCACTGGCCTGAGCTGGGTGGAGCAGTGACCGCCTGTAGCATGATGTCCTACCTCAAACAGCCCCCCTACGGCGTCAACGGCCTGGGGCTGAGCAGCGCTGCCATGGACCTGCTGCACCCTTCAGTCGGGTACCCAGGTAAGACCCCACACCCCCAACCCATCCGAGACCAGCGCTCATAATATCGTTTCCTCTTAATCGGATCATCCAGATTCTGTCTAAATAGTGTGAATAAATGTTTCGGTATTTGTGTATTAATTCTGTGCAGCGACTCCCAGGAAGCAGAGACGTGAACGCACCACTTTCACACGCTCCCAGCTCGACGTCCTGGAGGCTCTGTTCGCCAAAACCCGGTACCCGGACATTTTCATGCGGGAGGAGGTGGCGCTCAAGATCAACCTGCCGGAGTCCAGAGTCCAGGTGAAAATAATCCCGAGTTTTCCTGTCGCGTTCAAAGCCTGAAACAACAGAATTAAAAAAAAGAATATGTAAATATTTATTTAAAATAAAAGCAAGACTAATTTCGAGTCTAATTTAAAACGTTGCTTTGTCTCCGCGAAGGCAGATATTTGCTTGAAATTTTAAATTTATTCATTTGAGAATGATCAAAATTGAGACGATGACGTCATTTCTTATTCGGATTAAATTATAGGTGGAATGCGTAAGGGTGGTTATATTTGTACAGTGATGGTTTTTTGTGTGTTTAAAGAAGACAGTAGGGTGGTTATTATGGCGAGTCTGTGATTGGAATTTTTGAAAGTTTGCCGCATGTTAATTAACTAACGTGTTCTGATTTAAAAAAAAATAAATAAATAATTGAAAAAATAAATTCCAGCAAAGTTTGCTAAAGTTATTAGAGGAGCCCGGAAGCTGGAATTGGATCTTAAATACTGGATCTTCACTGAGCAGCTGGAGTCTTTGCTAATGCGAACAAGTGCAGCTCCTGAGAGGCATCAGGAGAAACCGAGGCAGCCTCTCGCACGCCGTTTGAGTTCTTCTCAGAATGTGTGTGAAACAAAATGCTCTACATGATCTGACCCTCTCGGTGTTCTAGAGTTACCCTGCTGTGCACAGAAACCCAATAGCCTGTTATCTTAGAAGCGTCTACCAGCTCTGAAATTAGACCCCTGGCTGGTCCGAGCCAAGGGGCCGGACTGGAAATGAACCTTGATGGCTAATAACCCCCAATTTTCCTCCATAATGTACTCTTAGCGAGGTCTGTGAGAACTGCTGAGGGTGCCAGTGTGCACGCTTGCTAACGCCTGCTCGGCCTTCTGGGTTGTAGGTGTGGTTCAAGAACCGCAGGGCCAAGTGTCGCCAGCAGCAGCAGAGCGGCAGCAGCACCAAAGCCAGGCCGCCCAAGAAGAAGTCCTCCCCGGCCCGGGAGAGCACCGGCTCTGAGAGCAGCGGCCAGTTCACCCCTCCCGCCGTCTCCAGCACCGGTTCCTCCTCGTCTTCGTCCTCCTCCACCAACCATGCTGTCCCAGTGGCGCTCAGCAGCACCTCTACCTCCATCAGCACCGTCTCCTCCATCTGGAGCCCCGCCATCTCCCCCGGAAACGCTCCTGCTCCTGCCGTGGCCCCGCTCCCTGAGCCCGGACCCCCCTCCAATGCCTCCTGCATGCAGCGCTCCATGTCGGGCTCTGCCGCCGCCGCCACCTCCTACCCTATGTCCTACAACCAGACGCCAGGCTACGGCCAGGGCTACCCCACCCCCTCCAGCTCCTACTTCAGCGGCGTGGACTGCGGCTCCTACCTGGCCCCCATGCACTCCCACCACCACCCTCACCAGCTGAGCCCCATGACGGCCTCGTCCATGTCGGGCCACCCGCACCACCACATCAGCCAGTCGTCAGGCCACCACCATCACCACCACCACCACCAGGCGTACGGCGGCTCCGGCCTGGCCTTCAACTCGTCCGACTGCCTGGATTACAAAGAGCAGACGGCGGCGTCGTCGTGGAAACTCAACTTTAACGCCACAGACTGCTTGGACTACAAAGACCAGGCCTCCTGGAGGTTTCAAGTCTTGTGATTGGCCTCCTCTTCCTGCTCCGCTGCTCCTCCTTTGCTTTTCCAGATTAGCAGATTTCTCATTTTTAAAGACAAACGATTTACGAACCAAAAGACGACAAGATATCAGCAGGAACGCTCGGCAATCTGCCTTTTCCCCCCCATCATCCTCAGTCTTTTTTTTTTTTTTTTTTTTTTTAGAAAAAAAAAAACAAAAGACATCAAAGAAACGATCCCTCACCTTCAAAGACACAACATCAGGAGCACTGGAGGTTTTTAAGATGCGACTCCTGGGATGACCTTAAACGCCAAACTGACTGTTTGCGCCCCACTCTGACCAGCAGCTCTCTGAATGGGAGGAATACCTTCTGCCTGCAGCGCCCCTCTTTTATCTCCAAGCCAATCAAACCCTGTACAGTTTTTATTTCCCAAATTTGTTATTTTAGGACGACAGAGATTTTTAGTCAGCTACACCCCGGAGCTGAAACATGTAAATATGTATTTGGGTCAGTTACAGTGACCACATTTAGTTGTTTTTCCCCCCAAATTTAAAATTGTTTATCACCACTTTGGGAGAGAAAAAAAAAGGAAAAAAAAATGTATGTAAATCTTTAAAAAAAAAATATTCCAAAGAGATGAAATTGGCCATAAAGTTGAGCTTTTATAAGCGCTGTTTTATGAAACCCACGTCTTGAAGCTGAAGCTGCAGAAGCGGACTGGCCGTGTTCTGCAGGTCTCACTGGTTCCTCTATGGGCATTGTTGTGATTTTGGACATGTTTGAACTGCAGCACTTGGCTTGATTGGAGTCAGTTTTTTTTCCCCCTTTTTTTGTTTTTGAGAAAAAAAAAACTGAGTGAGATGTTGAATGTATCTTCAAGACGACCACCCTTCCACATGTTCACCCAATAAAGATCCGTTAAGTCATTTAATTTCAATTTCTTTTGTCTCACTTTGAAGGAGTTTTTTTTCCCTTCAGAATCATTCACACCATCAAATCCCGTCATCTGAATTCGTCACACTTTGATCCAAACGCTTGTTGGGTTTTTTGTTTTTCCCCTATAATTAAAACGGGGCAAATGCAAATGAGCCCATAATTAAAACGAGGCGTGGACGCACGCAGGCCCGTGTTTCCATTTTTGGAGAGATTCTGGTTTTAATCCTCCGTTTTCAAGCTGAAACACTCGCATCTTCCCGCTTCGGGGAGAGAAAGTGTCGGTTTTTAAACCCGGTGACGTTTGATGGAGGCGTCATTGAACGCAGCGCTGTAATGGCGTGATAATTACTCCAGCTTCCCCCAGAATAACCTGCAGGAATTCCGCCGCCTCTGATGCGGTAATTGCGTAGGTGGGGCCGGGTTAAAGGTCAGACGCAAGCACAGGCGCGCGTGTGCGCTCATTGCCCGCTTGAAAAGGGAAAAGCACGATAAAACAAAGACATTTCACACATTTAAGCCAGCGAAGGTAGTGGAAATAATTGAATAGTCGCAGCAAACGAAGTTCCGATTATGAGCAACAAATGGCTAAAATCTGGGGGGATTAATTTTCCTGAGGCCTGTTTTTGGCCTCCTAGTCCGACGATTATTCCGATCCAACGTCATCTAACGGATAAATCGTCAGTTATGTGAACTATTCCTGATAAACTTTCGTTATCCTCAACATATTTACTGGATTTTAAAGTAGTTACGGTCAAAAGAAATATAAATAGCAAGATCACAAGTTGATATAATTTTAAACGTCTTCCTTTCTTTATATCTTTGGGTGCGCGCTTAATATCTGTTTTTCAGCTCAAGACGAAATTAAAAATCAAACCAGAGCACAGTTTAAAATGCCTCCAATGTTAAATTACAAACTCTTTCCTCGATTTCCTCTCAAAAATATTCGCAGAGACATCTCGAGGTCGGTGTTCGAACCCGGCCTGTTCATGTTCGGGTCCACGTTGTGTGTGTGCAGAGCATGTTGCAGCTGCAGTCCGCTCCCTCTTTATGCAAATGAAGCCGACAGCAGCTGAATAAATATCCGAGGACCGGGACATTAAACATGTTTGCGCCAAGACGCGCAAACAGCGCAGCGAGTGTCCACCAACAGCGGCGGATTTGTTCGGATTTGCATCGGACAAACACGTGTGACCAATCAAGCGGGATTGTTTAAGGAGTCTGAGAAGAGAGAGCTAGCGCTCTTACGCCAGACAGCTGCTGTTTCGCCTACAATCACCGGTCAAGGTGGAAGAAAGCGGACTTTCCTCTGCAGCGGCGCCGGAGGCCGCAGAGGCGAGCAGAAATGAAGTAATTAACAAAGATAGATGCAAAAGTAGACCAAGAAATACAGAATTACTGCATCTGTGACCCACTAATTCTGATTTCTGGAGCTGCAGAATAAAGCTGCAGGTAAAACATAAAAAAAAAAGTCGTCTTAGTGACGATGACAAGCAAACGAATTCACGAATTCACATCTTCAGACATTCAAATATGTGTCTGTTTTTCCTTATTTACTTTTGCTGCCTGCATTTTTTTGGGGGGGCTGAAGTTTGTTGAATAAAATAAATAATTTAAAAATATTCATTTTTTTTTTTTGCGGGGGGCAGACTTGGCCAAAAATTCAATTAAAGAGGCATCAAAACAGATCAAATTATGAAATTTACATCCCAATAAAGGATCATTTGTTTTGATGAGTGTTTAGTTTTGCAATGTTTAGTTTCAAATAATCTGTTTGGAAAGTTCAGCCATGTCAGCTGACTAAAAAAACAAGATCAAACACATGCAGCAAGGCGCTAATCCACATTTTCTTTTTCTTTCTGGGCTGAATATTCATCGTTTGTTTCTCAATAACAAAGCAGAAAAGTCAACCAGAGTGTTTGTCTGAGTGAGGGCAGAACAAAAAAACATCCCCTTCCAGAAGCCCTAAACTCTTAGGATCAAACTAAAACTATTTGTTTGCTAAACTATAGAAAATCACAAAATTTACTACAATTTCCATTATATCTATTCAGTTTTCTTGCATGTATAAAACTCTTATAAAGTGTTACATTTAGAAACGACACAGAAATATAAAAAAAAAAAATAAAGCTGAAACCTGAAAGAATAAGATGGGTCGAGTTCATACTTGGCGGGAAGATCGATCACACCAGGCTGCCTGTTGTCATCTTGACCTTTTGACCTCTTGCTTGCTCCAGCGAGGGTGTCTAAACGTGGGTGGACTGGAAACAGTTGACATTTTGTTCACACTTGTCCAGTAAGTGAACCGGAACCCGGCTGGACTGTTTTGGCATGAGCACTTGTGATTTGTATCTGGAAAAGAGAGAGACGTGAGAGAGACAGACAGAGAGATAAAAAGACAGGAAGATGCCTGATCCTTCCTGCATTATTTAGCGGTATGAGACTGCGGAGGCTTGGAGTGTGTCGGAGATCTCGCAGGGCCAGCAGATGCACTGATAGCAGCCTGCATGCTGGAAGTCTTCTGTTTACGGAAAAAAAAGCAGCATTCTTCTTTCATTGGCTGCTCGTGGTCGCCAGACTTTGGCATCACGGTGCGTTCACAGGACAGCGAGTCGATACCGATGAGGATTATATTTACCAGCTGTTTTCATCTGGGGTCAACTGTACACCGATGTGGGCGGAGCCCAGAGTTTCAGGTGTCTCGTATTTCTCTTTTCTGTCAGGTGATGCACAACAAAAAAAAAAAATACAACATTTCCGAGCTTTTGGACATCGTTGGATGGAAAAAGACATGACATCATACCAGGAAGTGAAGGTTTAATGGGTTTTAGACCATTTTTGTGTTTTAGACTTTAGCACCCAGACTAATATCAACTTTTACCTGATGGTCATCGCTGAGTCATCATTCAGGAAACTGGGAGGCCTTCGCCAGACTGCCGGTGTGTCATTTCACCCACAACCGCTGCCAGTCATCACAGGAAGGAGGAGGATTCATCCTCGGAGGATCACAAATGTGAAAAACTTTTCCCGTTTCTCCACTGACAGCCCAAACCTGTTGATACAGCGGAGGGACCAACCCTGCCTCAGTCTGAATATGTGTACTTCAGGAATGGTTTTGGTCTCCAGAACGACGTCACTTGTGTGTCCCAACAGCATCAGGGTGAGAGCAGATGATTAGAAAGGTATTTGAACAAGGCTCAACTCATCTGCAGAGGCTGCAGCAGGCCCTCGCCCAAGTCGCAACTCGTCCTCTAAACCCAGCAGTCGAAGAAGGAGGCTTAATGGAGACTAGCTGGCCTGCGGGCTTTAGCATTTCCACCAAGGTCGTCGTCTTGTTGCCCGTGCACCGTCTTCTGCGCTGGTCACATCTACCTGTTTGCAACAGACCAGATGCAGAGGCCAGCAAAGAAAAACGGCATCTGTCCTCAGGCTGAGGGATGTGCGACATGCTAACCGAAGCCTAGAGAGCTGAGAGCTAAACCCGGTCATGACCTTTGACCTTTAAAATGGGAGACACATGAGTCTTTTTTTTTTTTTTTTTTTTACTTGACTGAACAATAGAAGAGAAACTTTTAGAAAAGCAAGGGGAGCTTTTAACCAGCAACAAACTCAAAAACAGAGCAGACTGACTCGGTGACGACGGGGATGATGAAACAAGTCAGTTCCGGAAATAGAACAAACAGAAAACTGGATGATGGCATTTAACCGACTCTTAAACACCAATCTTCCAGTCAAGTTCAGCAAACAAACTGAAACGTTGCCCCACAGCTAAACACATTACCATGCAAAGCATTTTTATTTCTGAAACGAGAATTGACAACACGGGCTGAGGTTTTTCCCCTGAACGGGATCGTTCTATTATCACCAATATCACCGCTTTGATATCTGGAATCGACAGCAGGTAACAGACATATTTGCTCTTAATAATTTGAGGATGAGGCTTGTGGAGATCAGGGTTAACAAACATAAAACACACAACCTCCCCTGAGGGGAAACAGTATCAGTCTAATCAGAACCATCATTAGACGCGATAAGGCCTCGGCACAAACACAGAGGAGAGAGGGAAGAGAGGGAATAAAAAAAAAGATAACCTGGATAATAGTGAGTGCTGGAGGCTTGATTCATTTCCAAATGTTAACAAGGCCGTTTCACAGCTCCAGCGAGCAGCACCGTATGTTAATACCACTAATAAGCCTATCTCTGCGAGTCATCTCTGAAGGCGGAGATCTGAGTGAGGCAGGGTCTCTAACACAGCTGCTGGCTACATCTGAAAATACAGCACCGCTGTTTATGATTCCACAAAGCAGACATAATGGCTTAAAGGGGGAGCGAGGCGAGCGTTTGGTCTCACACTTTGTTTTCTGTATTACAGGAGAGATTTGACTGTTTGCGTGTCAAAAAGGCAACAGTGAAGGCCATGGGAGAGACGGAGGGAACCGGCGCTTGCCTGTTAAGCAATTTTGCAGCCTTTATTCAAGCTGTCAAGACAAACAATCAGGAGATAATGCAGCCGCGGTTTTGTATATTACAAACGTGTCAGGAGAAGCACTAAAGGCTTCGACAGATGCCACTTATCACCAGCAGGCTCTGCAGTGTGACTGTATCATCAGAGAGGAAATATAGCATTCTGATGTTTACATAACAGAAGTATTAGTATCAGTCAGGATGTAATTCCTTTTACCTCTCCCTCTCACAGAGGATTGACTCCCCCAAAAAACCCACAATCTTTTTTTAAAAGCTAACAAAACAAAAAAAGGGAGCAGAAAAGCATCCTCGCTGATCTTCTGTCCATTTCGAACATCACTTCTTGTATATTTTTTTGGTGGAAATCCTCTTAGAATGCAAAGTAAATAGATTACGATACAGTGAGGGATTAGAGCTCGCGCGCTGCTGTCAGATTAGTCGGCGAGCGCAGCGCGTCGACAGCTCTGACATGGCTATGGCTGCTGTTCAGGAAAGGGGCTCCGCGATGCTTTAAAGATGCTGCCTGGCTCCCGTTCATAAATAAGACTGCGGCCTGTAATCTTGGCCAAAACACACATGCGTGTGCGTGTCCACACACACACACAAAGGCTAGGTCTATCAATAAAAATATGGTTTTACAAATACAATAGTCTTTATTGTTGATTAATAATCAGGTCCTGACATATGTGAAACACTGAGCTGTAACAGCTTAAGTTCATTAACTCTAAAACATCTGAGTAGAGGAAATCTGAATGAATATGTTTTGGGGCTGCCTGTCTTTAAATTGACATGTACACTGTGTGTCTCCAGTAACACGACACCTTTGTCTGTTTAAATACTAAAATACACAGGCCGTATTTTACAGTGCTATAAAAATCGGCCTTAAGCACCATTTCCCTTTGACAGACAGACAGACTCTGCTGGGGAAGCAAACACTTGAGTCCTCTTCCATGAAATCGTACTGATAAGTATTCCATTCATAAACTCACAGCCAGACAGAGTCAGTTACTGTGGAGGTGCTGGCCCGCAAACCCGGCAAATGGCTCTACACCATTCCTAAATGGACCACGTGAAGAGTCCCGGGGTCTCCATCGTCCTGAGAAACAAAAAGAACGTACAGTCAATAAAAGAGAATGTGTGGATTCAAAACCAAAGGCTACATGTTAGCATGTCCATACTTCCACTGATAAACCAGTTAGCCCAGTGCAGAGGTGGCTGGCAGTTCAACCGTCCACCGTGCTGTTAATGCACAACTGCGCTGTTATGACAACAGACGTGAAGGAAAATCAGTTTGGGTTCAATCGTCTTACCTTCCTGCCGTCTCTGCCACCTTCGCCGCTTCCTGCAAAACAAATGACAGACGTTGCTGTAAAGCAGCCATGACACTTTAAACAACGGGCGAACATTAGACATGCATAATCGCACACGGCAGCCCTGGAGCACATAAACACAGACGCAGGCACGCAAGGGAAATGCCTCAGCGGGTTACATGCTCGCTCAACGGCTCGGATGTGCCGCCTTCTCCGGGCTTTTACAGGCATAAACCCTTGTCACTCGTGGCAATCGCTTTTGCTCTGAGCTCTGCGTTAATAAGGATATGATTGACATTAAAACTAAGACTTATACACACATTAAAATGCCGATGCAATTTCCTCCAATAGCCTTCAGTCTGGATTATCAAATGTCAGAGTGATTAGATAGCAAGACAATTGCTAATCAAATGGAAATGGAGTGATTTAAAGTGGAGGGAGAGAAAAGCAGGAGCAGAAGAAGAAGAAGAAGAAGAGAGGATTTCTTGATGAATGTTTGCTGCTAAATGATCAGTTAGACATCTGAGACCAGGAGAGGTTAGCACCCAGACTCAATTTAGAGATTAAAACTGCTTCAAACCTGCCCTAAAAGAGACATGAGGAGACTTCATGTACTGACCTCAAGTTGGTGTGGAGCTGGGTTCTTTCAGACCTTTCATTTGGTCACCTGTTTCTATGGCAGCATTAAGAAATGAAATTATTCAGACTAGTTCTGACAATTTATGGGATTAGCCTGGATGTTAACCTTCTGATTAGCATCAGGTGCCTAGGTGACTAGTTCTCCACTCCTCCAGAAGTAAACCACCAGATTTGAAATCTCCATCGTGGACTAAACATGACCCGATGCTTCACAACAAATGATCAGCCTGTGACCGTCAATCAGCAGGTTAAGTTCTGTTTATCTATATCCTTGACGCTCACGCAGACCTGTTTGTGTCAGCGTCCTGAACACGTCTGGCCTCACGGTCACACGTGTGAGTTTCTCCTGCCGTCTCCTCTCGACTCGGCCATCAGCGCTGAGCGACAGAGAGACAAGTTATCACATCTCTTGCATCCTGTGTGACAGTTAATGGTCTATATTCAATAATACAGTATTTCTAAAATAAAATTGTAGTGACTATATTAGGAGGCTAAAAGTGTGTTTTAAATTGGAATATTAATTACTTTGAGTGCACACAGATTCTGAACATGAATAACAAACGACTGTATTTGTCAACACCATCACATTATGTTGACTTTGGCTTCCGCAAAAAAAAAAAAAAAAAAAAGCAGAATGTGAGGAGTGAGAAAGGCCAGCAGCCATCAAAGAAACATTGGGATGCTTCCCAAATGCCCGTCTCATTCCCGCTCACTTCTCTGAGTGCGCAGTCGGATTTGGGGAATGCGGCAATCGCGCGACGAGCCCCCGAACTGCCATTGTGCTCACCTCCCTCTCTTTCCCTGCTCTTTTCTCAGCGAGCCAAACGAGGGAACGCCTGTGCTGTGGCGCTGCCCTCCTCCGTCTCAGCTAAGCTTTCACTGGCTTCACATGAAAAACAATGAAACTTCATCTGAGACCAGATTACAAAAAAAAGGGGGGTGGGGGTGGGGGGGTTGTTCTAAAGGAGTGAGAAATTGTGGAATAAAAAAAAAAAGCCGAAGGCGTTTGTCTTCTCTCTGTGGCCGTTATCTTTGGGGAGGGTTGTAGATCTGCTTTCTTAGCCTCCATTGGCGGCGCAGGCTAAGACCTGGGGTTGTACGATCGGGCTCCTGGCTGCCAAATCGTACAAACCCTCTTTTATACTCTTTTTTTTTTCTGCTCTTTTTTTTTTTTTTTTTTTTATTGGTTTTAAAAAAAGAGCTTAGGACAACTCTGCGTCTATTCTCTTTTGTGTCTCTGGACCCAGCCTGTTTCAAATGGATGATAGCACAGGATTTGGGATGATGGAGACTCGGAGGAACCCAAAGTAGAGGAGCTAGAGGTGGGAAGGGGTGCAGACAGTCATCAGAGTTACAGTCAAGCAGGCATGAAATGCCTGGATGAACAGAACAGCAGCATCTTTATCTAATACACAAAAATCCCCATATAAATACTCCAAAATGTTGGGGTTAGGGTACGAAAAGGGATGCCCCACCGTCACTTCCTCCCAGCCCACAATAATAGAGACACGGATGGTTCTATTTGTATCCATCTATGGGTGTGTGAGCCAAGCAGGAACAAAGCCAGAGATGCTTTCAGTACGTCTTTAGTCACAGTTTCAAATGTGTCATTCATGCAGACGAGTGCATTAGACAATCACTTCAAAACACCCAGTTATTTTCTGTACTCGTGGGGACTGAACCGTAGTGATGGACTATGGGTTCAGAGTTGGGATCGCTGGGAGCGTAAGACCCGGAACTGATGTGGCTTTGACATTTGAAATGTGGCTTCGGAGGCTTTTAGGATGCAGCTGTGTAAATCAGCTAAGACACAAACTGTTAGAGGCTTCAAGTACACCTTTTTTTTTTAATTAAAATCATCACATTTTACCACCAAGTTCAGCATATTTTTAGCCGAAGAGATGAAAATGGTGTCCAGTAACTAGTGAACATAAATCAATAAGCAACTTTAACACAGCAACTTACACCATTCTCATATAACTCACTGTGTTGTGGGGCTGGCTGGGGATGAAGATGGCAGACTTGGGTTCTTTTCCACCTGTCTCTCGATGCCAAAACCACAGAAGACATCATTCTTTCCTCTCTGGGAAGCTTCTGAGATAGAAACACACAAACTGAGCATTAGATTTCATTTAAGTCATTCTAATAAACTGTGAGTTTTCAAATATTAAATTCAGGCTCTTATCATGTTGTTCATGTTGATTGAACGTTAATTAACAACTGCATGAACTCAAGCGTAGGCTTGAACACGACATGCTCCTAAAGTTTCTGAATTGAAACAAGAAGTCAAATGCTACTGGAGGTTGTGTAAAGCGACAGAGCTGAGGGGGGAGCAGAAACAGACAGATTTCCTTTAACACACACCGCAGCTAACAGGCTTTCAGCGCAACAACTGAGAAAGCGGAGAGAGGAGGTGGAGAACTGGATCTTCAGATAAAGCTCTTGTCTCGTTGCCCATTCAAAGACCCTGCAGTCACATCAGCATTTGTGAGGGGGAGACAGGACGATCAGGCAAACAACTTGGCATCTCCCCTTGGCAGAATGCTATTGCACAGAAAAGAGATGGAGAGAAAAAGAAAGAGGCCTTCCCTCGCACTTGTTCTCACAATGCCCTATCTATCCACATCAACACACTTGTCAGCCAGACGGCTATGAGCGATTTTCCAACGCTGGTATAAAAGAGACCATTTCTAAGCTGAAAATGTGCATCTGCTTTTGTATGTTTATGCACACAAGCGCAGGCCGAAGCTCTTCAGTGGGGATTTTTTATGGGATGTAAAAAAAAATAAATAAATAAAAATGTGCGCATGGAAACATGTTCTGCCCGTTCAAGTCCAAGACTGATGCGAGTGCACTGTTACCAGACATTTACGTAGAGAAAAGAGAGACTATCATCAGGTATCGAGTCATCTTACAGGAAATGAGAGAAAAAGAAATCTGCTGAAATCAACTCTTTTCTAGGATTTTTGTGAAATAATCCACAACTCCAGTAGCCAAGATCAGATGATTTCACTGTTGCATCTCCAAAAAAGGTAAAATAAAAGAATGGCAAGCTAATGCGCCGAGTGGAAAGTTACCTGTACACCAGATCTGCAAAGTAACAAGTGTAGCCCACTCACGTTTACCTGTGTACCTGTGTTGCAAACGTGTGTGTTTGCAGTCACTGTAAAAAGATAAACTGTGTGGTCTTTTGCTGTTTGTACAAGAAAACAGCAGGATGTGCCGCGTCTCACAGTTTGTTGTTTGCTGTAGGGAAAACGAGCTTCACATACACAAAACAGACTATTTCCTATTCCTGTTTAACCACTGTTTATTACAAATAGTTGGCTAACTGCAAACGCGGTATAAACCCACCATTTACGGTAAGTCACACCCAACTGCACACAGAAGTAAACATATTTGCACAAACATGGATGCCTTGGAGGACTGTAATGCGTGAGGACAAGGCAAAAAAAAAACAAAAACATCTGTGTGGATTCAAGCTGGAGATTAACAAGGAGTCACGTGTTCTAACCTCCAAGTCTGTATTAATGTGGAGGAAGATGATTCAATCAGGAAAAATCAGAAAAAAAAGACTGCAAAACATCCATTCCAAGGGGTTCTTGGTAGCATGTATGAAACATTTACCATGGTGGCTAATTTCCAGCTATCATTTTTTATTAACCATCTACAGCTGAGGAGAACGTGACAAGCTGTGACGCTGTGAGGTGAGACAGTTAGAGGAGTGTTTAGACAAATTCAACAGAGGTTTACACAATATTTGGTTCAGTAAAGAATGGACAGCGTAGCCCCAACATTTGAGAAAAGTAAATGTAGGTGTGTTCGGGAGCCAACTGCAGTGTGAACTCTTTGCCAAAGACTGTATACGTGTTTGTATGTAAAGTGAGACACTTATTCATGACGCAGCTTTTCTGACGTTTATATGTGGTCTGTCTATGTGGTTCGACGTTGACACACACAACAGGTATGGGCACACACACGTATCACTCTCCTATGTAATAACTCACATTATATAATATTTGTGGTGTGTTCACCCGTTGACTAATAAGTTAGAAACTATCTGATGTTATTAACAGAAACTGTAGGGAAATAAATGTAAACATGCCAGTGAAATTGTTACTTCTGAATAAAGTAACTAAAAAAAACCTGTTAAACTAGCAATAATTTACTTATGCCTCAAAACATTTTATTTTTTTAGTTTTCCTTTTAGATTAAGATTTGTTGGTTTTCTAGAAGCTTTACGTGACTCACAGTTTTGTTGAGAATCTGGGGTTGGGAGCTGGTCTACAGGTCGGCTCTGGGGGGCTTTTTCTGTCCCGGCACGCATTTATTTCTGTCGTTAATTTATTAGAACATAATCCGGGTTGAGACGGTGTTAGTACAAACATAAAAATATCTGATTTGATATTAAAACATTGACATCTTGACATTAACAAGAGCCTGGAAACTGGTTTATTGGTAGCTGGTGATTCTGGGGTACATAAAATATATTTCATTTAATATTTTTTGTTACATTTTCAATATTAATTTTTTTGGGTTCCTTTTAGCTTTTATTCCCTTAGTTCTTTCTTCCCTCTTTTCCCGCTGTCATCACTCCTTCCATCATTGCTCTATTCCGTCCCTTTTTCCCCTCATTCACTGCAGCACGGCTGTCCAAGGATAGGACAGGCTGCAGGTAATGGAGGCAAAAATCATGGAGGACATGATTAAGAAGCTTATGAAGAGAAGTGAGCGTGTTTGGCATCACATTAGAAATAAAGCAGCATGCAAACAGACCTCACAGTCACACAAACGCTCATTTTTATTCACAGACAAACACACAGATGCTCAGCCTGCAGGGTGTGACCTTACAGTGGAGTTAAATACCTCTCCTGCCTCATTTAGTTGTATGCAATCTCACAAACACACATGCACGCACACAAGCGCGCACACACACACACACACACACACACACACACACACACACACACACACAGCACATTGCCTTCTGGTGTGCTTTAAGTACCAATGAAGGACTCATCAGACATGTTCATCTAGTTCCCTCACAAATTTGAATGTTGCTCACCCGTTGGCCTTTGAAGACTCCATGAGGAATTGTGTGTGTGTGTGTGTGTGTGTGTGTGTGTGTAATCAGGAACTCAGCTTGATCCCCTCTGGTATGTGCTTTCAGGACTGTTTGTGAAAGGGCAGTAGCACCGCCTCAAGTAACGACAAAAATGGGGCTTTGCTGACTTTCTCTGCACTTTCTGCCTAATTTTACACACACGCATTTAAAGACCTTTATCATTACGCAGGATGACATCATCTTTGAAACACATGTAAATTTTACATGAATATTACTCTGGCAGACACGGTCTGATTTAATTCCTCTTTGTGTTATTAAAGAGTGAGGTAAGAGCCTGAGGAAAAAAATCAGTTTAGATGTCAGGAAATGTGTGCTGGAGGTTATCAGGATCCCACCTTCCATTGCAGATGTGAAGAGAAATAACTGGTCACATTCGGTGTCTTTTTGGTTAGACATTATGATTATTTTCTTACCGCTGTCTGTGATGGCCTGGGCTTCGATTTCATTAGCTTTCCTCTTGGCCACATCCGCTAACACCACCTCGCCCTTATCGCTGGCAACATAATGGAGGTCCTTTGAAGGTAATGCAAGAAAGAAAGAAACGTGAACGTTAATCTAAAATGAATCTAGGCTTCCATGACAATAGAGGTTTTTTTTTTAGGGGGGGGGAGAGATGGGGTATTTTGGCGGGAGAAGGAAGAAAGATGAAATGACAGGAAAAAGGAGCCGTTTGAAGCAAAACATCAGAAAGAGTACCGTTTGAATGAAATGTCGTTTCCTCCAAAAACTTTGAAATCAAGCTCCCGCCTCCTCACACACATACCCTCATCTCTCGGTTTTGAACCAGGAGGGATGTTATCTGTCGCATTTGAAAAGTGGCAGCGGAGAGGTCGGACTGTTCACCTTTTAGAAACGCTGGTATTCTCCCTTTTTGGAGGAACATATCCAGGTGGGCACATTACTATATCAGCCTGGAAACAGCGTGCACTCTCTGTAGACCCTCGTTTTAGAGCCGCAAAAACAGATAATACTGCTAAATAATGCCCAAGTCTGACTGATTTAATGTTCAACTGTGGACTGTTACACTGCATCAGACAACCAGCCTGCAAAGTCTGAGATTAATCCATTTACTTCAATCATTTTAAATAACTTGTTCAGGATGAAATTGTGTTTGAAACACTTCTAATAAAGACAAACTATTAAACATTTCATGCTTTAGGATGATATAACAGCAGTGTGACAGGTATGAAAATATACCTGTAAAATTCCAACATGTTGCCCAAGTTTCTGTCACTGACCCACCAGTAGACTATACTTACTATACTTTGTAAAGATTAAAAAAGGGAACAAATGAAAATACATTTGGGAAAGAATGAAAATACCCTGAACAGGCTTTAACGGAGTGAACAGAAAGTGAATTCCTCTCTCATCCTGGCACCCAACAAGGGGCTGCATGTGGTCTCTGCAATTCCTGAGAGCAAGTG
Organism: Pao palembangensis; assembly: GCA_015343265.1. NCBI lineage: Eukaryota > Metazoa > Chordata > Actinopteri > Tetraodontiformes > Tetraodontidae > Pao > Pao palembangensis. The sequence continues at coordinate 2,474,578 of CM027083.1, read as the reverse complement.
CAGGGCCTGCGGGCCCATCAAAGGGGACACGGTGTTAAGGAGAGTCTTCCGCCTCAGCGACATCACAGGACATCAGTGCCATGACTCAGGCCCACTATGGATAACCCTCAGCTGTCTAAAGGCAGTCCCCAGCTGAGACTTCACCCAGTCCTAATACCCCCATATTGTAACTCAGCTTTTGTACCCCTAGAGTAAAAAAAGAGGGGGGGGGTTGGTTTCCAAAAGAGGTGGCAAGCAGAGGGGATTTTGGCAGGGAAAGAGGGGGGAGCAAAGAGAATGAGAGAGGGGTGCTGAAATTGAAGAGTATGAATGGGAACAGATTGGGTAATTATAGTGTGGTGGCTGCCCTCTGTGGAAAGGAGTAGGGAGGAAATGTGAAAATGGCTGACAACAAAATGGCCTCAAAAGATCCTAAATCGGCTCCCAGGACTGAGGAGGCTAATTCATCAGCTGTGAACAAGGACACGGCCCCTCAATTAGATATGAGTGAGGCTTCCTAATTGATAACAAACAGAGCAGCAGAAGATTAAAACAGGCGAGAAGAATCGGAGGCATTCCACTGAACTGACAGTGTGTGTGAGATGATGAAGAAAGCACAAAAGACATGAGGAAGATACGTTCACAGCAATGGCTTTTAGTGAGACAGATCAGAGAGAGAGAGGGGGAGAGAGCGAGACAGAGAGAACAATATAAACATTTGATGCTGCCCTGCTTTATTCCAGCTTAGCTCCTCACAATACTGCCTAAATCTGGAGACAGGGAACCAGAGAAAGAATTTAAAAAAATGTGAAATAATGGAAGAAGAGGGACAAACTAAGAGCACAGAGAGAGAGAGAGAGAGAGAGAGAGAGGACTATCAGCTGCACTAAGAAGGGATAACAATAATACTGCATATAAAACTATCAGATATTACACCTCTTATTCCCTGACACTCAAACACGACACTAATCTTATTTATATAAGGGCTTTAGGGGTTGCAATGCCTGATAAAGAGGGACATTTTAGTGGGCCATTTTGACGAGGAGAAGAAGGTAAGGGAGGGCTACAGCGGATGAAAAAAAGCCCATTATTGACCAATCTTTGGTTTGCCTCCAAATAATCAGGGATTAGGTCAGATGGCAAACACCATCATCCACATTAAGAGACATTAATAGATGAATTTACTGATGAATGCCTGCATGTTTGCAGCTTGTGAGTCACTGCAATGCAGGAAGTACACATGTAAACGCTGTTTTTTTTTAAAGGAGTTATGTGACCAGAGAATTTCTGATCGATATACGACAGCAGTATGTTCAGTTACAACACAGGAACGGTACATTGTTATTTTCTGTCCATTACAAAATACAAAAGCAAGACAGAAAATCCTGGCTGGGAAGGCCAAAAGCAGGCAAAACATTCACAAGTAGAAAAGCACTCAGAGAGCCCAGACCTGGCTGTCACAGAACCTCCTCCCTTGGTGGTAATGATGACCAAATATGGCCAAAAACATTGATCTGACCCTACCAAGAAGAGTGGAAACAAATCCACACGATTTACATGCACAAAATACATACTGTGTCATTAACATAACCCTCAGGCAAGAGCGCACACGCACGCACTTTTCCGACACACCTGTTATCCAGGAGTGTTGTGTTTAACTCACATCTATCAGATTGGTGTTAAGGACTTAATGTTCTAATAATGCTAATTACTCATTTAAGCAACAACAATGGGCTTATTGCCCAAGACGTGGAAAACCTCCTCCTCCCCCAGTCCCAGTATCAGATAGGGGGGGAAGATAGGGGGAGAACCCTACAGGCTTTCTTTACAGCCAGCGTATCTAACAAGAAACAGTACAACCCCTCATTTGGGAACAAAAGAGCTGGTGTCAGATTGGACTATCGCATAATTTGATTTAATTAACAAGCCACATCAAGAGGAAAATGCTGAGGATGACTACGAGAAAAAAAAGGGAAGGGAGGTGTAGAAAAGACAAAAGCTTGACCTAATTGATTATATTATAAACTCATTATCAAAGTCTAATTAAGAGAGATCCAGAAGAACACCATTTATAACGATTTATCAATGCAAACGAGTCAGTAAACCCCCTACCACTACCCCTACATAACCCCCCACCTCCACAGCCAGTTCCTCCTCCCCATCAATTTACCCCAACACTAAAGTGTTTCATTTTAACAAAAGGTTTCTTTTTTCTGAAAAAGGGGCTTGGAGAGCCTCTATTGTTGCTGGAAACAATGGGGTTTGAAAGCATGTGGCTCTGGTGATAGCAGGGGTATATCATGCTGGGCATTTCCAGAAGAGGTGAGGGTGCACATGTTATCTGTAGGTGTCTCAGTATGTCCATTTTATTAGGTTGACAGAGCATTATTGAGTTCTCTGGGGGTGTTTGGAAGTTTGCAAGCGCTCAGGGAAGGTGGGGGTTGCCCTCATTAACCCCATCTACCTTGACTCAATCAGCTGACCAGTAGGTTAAAGCAACAACACAGCCTAATTACAGCAAAGGACAGAGCAAGGGGTGAAATGTCAATGTCCTCTTTCTTTCTGTCACTCTTTTCTGAGGAGGTGCTGCTCTCTTGGTCACTGATGCAAAAAAAAGTGCTCCATAAATGCTCATGCCTGGTGTTAACTTGTTGCAAATCTAGTATAACCTTTCATAATTATCTGATAAAACAGGATCTAGGACAAGAAAGAATCTTGGAAAGTTTTCACAATATCTGTTCTGGCAACTTTCCTGACTTTTTTGTCTTACACCAATTATAGTATAAAATTAAAAAATGAAATTCAATCGTACAGAAGAGATGGGATAAGTCATGCGCAGTTAAAACAGTAAATCAAAAATAAGAGCAGTATTTGAGTTACGGGATGTTCAAACAGCTGAAATGGCTGGTGTACTTAAGTCTTTTAGTTGAGTGCTTTGAAGAGCCACTGAACCCCATCGAACCAACTTTACACAATCATGCTTTAGGATCAAAGACTTTGCGTTGCACTGATCCAAACGATTTCTGTCATTCTCTGTGAAGGAGCCTTCTTTCCTTTACAGAGTCTAAAAATGGGGATTATTTACACTACATAGTATTACACAACCACTGATTTGATGATCTGTGGATGAAATCTCAAGTTTAACAGAACAATGTGATGTAAATATTCTTTTTAATTGAATTAGCAAGCTTTTAAAAAGATGGGCTTCTTCAGGGTAAGTGAAGTTTTAATTCATTGTTTAGTTGCTTTTACTTTTGCCAGAGGAGTTCATTTGTCTTAGGCCAGATGCAGCCTTGGATCTTGTTAGAACATTGTAAAATTATGGAACGTACCAAAAAAAACTCCATATTTACAACTGTGGTTAGGCTGGACTTAAAGAATCCAATAATTCCATCACGCTTTAGCTGGTGTTCCGTTTGTTTTTCCTGATGTCACTGAATTTGAACAGAATGGAATGAATACAGCTGTGTTTAATGCTGTAGTCGCAGCATTTTTTGACACGTGAGCAGGTCAGTTCACTTTTGCCGAGCTGATTTTTCCTAATGTGGTAGAATCCATCATCACAGTCAGCGCAAACCTGAACAAATATGGTTCCATCCACCTCCATCTCTCTGCTCATCGTCTGCTTCCCTTATTCATTTCTCCACACCTCCAAAAGATCCAGGGTAAGACATTTTTTCTTTCCCAGTTACCAATTTTTTTCTCCTATAGCTTTCCATCTACACCACTACCTCCTCCCCCCAATGCCCCGCCTCCCCCCCCCCTTCTTTTGCGCTCTTTCAAGGTCCACAGGCTTGACTCCACCTTTTCAATTCGGCTTCCCAGCAGCACTACTTAGTGGGGAGGTAATTGGAACCAGTGCTATCGGTGTGATTGAGGGAGCGAGAGTGTGTGTGTGTTAATGTTTAAGGTGTTGGTGAAGCATGGAGTAAAGGGGGCCCCGTGAAAAAAGGGGGTCAAACACATAGAAGAGCATTTCAGGGCGAGTGGAAAGAAAAGTGAGGTAGAGTGAAGAAGAGAAGAAAGCTGAAGCCATGAAGGTTGTGAAAATAGGGGGGCCCAACTTGAGATCACACCTGCTTTCTGACATGTGTCTTTCAAGCACACATGTGTGCACAGGATTTCTGGGTACGTCATTGAATGCTCCCATTTGAGAGTATGATTAATACTTATAAAATATAAATAATGTTACTGCATTCACTATAAAGCAAACTACAGTAATTTAAAACGTCTTGTACGTGTGTACTTGACTAAAGGACAGACGCAGTAAAGAGAAAACAGATATGTGGGCTTGTGCTCGCTGGAAAAGATACCAACACCATCTCTTCCCTCGTTTGATATGACAGTGGCTATTTTGTCAGTGAAAATATATTATTATTAATATTTTATTTCCTGAAGCGATCGATTAAAATAAGACCCATCAAACATTTGATATGATTGTTTTGCACCACTCACCATGAATAAATCTCTGTCTTCTAAATCTACAGCGAGGAGGAAGGCCTTCTCAAAACGCTGGTATCTGCAAAGAAGATGCATTTCATTAAAAGGCAAACAAAAAAAGTAAAAATAAAACAATCACAAAACAGAGAAAATTATGTATTAAACGGTCTGTTTTATTGGTTTATTTCTTCTTCTAGCCTGCATACAGAATTATGCCCACACATCTGCAGACACCTCTGCAAACAAAGCTGTCAATAACTGAACAGAAAGCAGTCAGTCAACTTCCTATTATCCAGAATTAAAGCTGGGAGGGAGTCTTGTATCTCCCAGCACAAAAACACCTCAACTTTCCCCGTCTGGAGCCAACATGAAACAAACAAACACCAGCAGAGAGACAAGGTGTGTGTGGAGGGATGGGGGGGGGTTCCTTCATTTGATGTTGAATGAGAGAAAAAGAATGCAGGTAGGTGATAAGAGAGGAGAGAAGGAGCGATGCCAAACAGTGCACCAGCTCTGCTGCAGAGGAACAGAAAGAAAAGGGAGACCAAACAGGAGGTAATTGCGAGATGGAGAGCAGTCGCAGCAGTGTGTGGGAACAACAGGGTCTATTTCAGTCAAACAGACATTTCAAAGGGCTCTCATGGTAGAAGGGAAAATGAAACAAAAGTCCAAACAGGTGCATGTGAGGTGCTTTACCTCATGAATGACTCAAAGCTTCAACAGTGTGTGAGCAAATACATTTAAACCTGATTTCCATTTTAGAACTGTTAAAATAGCTACAGTGGAGGATTTTTGTCCAGAGCTCTTTTCAGATGCCGTTTCGCTGTCTGATTTTACAGCCTTGATGAGTACCACAAAAGATACACTTGGTTATAGGGAAGGCGGAGTTACAGTACCTGAGGAGGTGGTGAAAAAAGCGGCGTGCATACTTGCTGACCAGCTCCCGGTACTCAAGTATTACCACATCAGAGAGAGGAGCAGCTGGGGCATAAAAGACACCCAGAACTGCTTCCAGCTGGGCTACAGAAACAGAAACAGACAAATTAAATACAAAAATCCAACATATACAGTTTTAGGAAATGAGCATTCTTAGCGATTTCCTTCTGCTGCTCAGTCAAATGACATACACACTGCCAGATTTTTTATACTTATTAAAAGTATGGAAATACTACTTACAGGTTTGCCAAGTATAATTGGTTTAATACTGTGATATGATTCTATATGTATGGAAATATGTCTAAAATCAAACTCAGTATTTGTTTAACTCACCCTCTCTATCTGCATTCAGCTTTAGCCTTAGCAGGTGGTTGGCAATGACGCTCAGGCCCCTGAAGCACTCCTCTCCCATGCTGCTCCAGTCCATGGCCTCCAGGATGCCGAGTGCCTCTCGGACCTGGCTGCAACGCAGTCGCTGCTGCAGCAGCTCTCCATGACCTATGTGGCCCCCACTCAGAACACCTGTAAGGTAGAGTTACAAGGTCATCAATACATGAAATAAAGCAGGAATAATTCATTTTTATAACACCAGAACACAAAATGTGCCTTTACAGTCAGATATTAAAATTGTAAATAATCTATATACGTGGCGTCTAGTCATAACTAATTATCTTTCAATTATTTTAGCATTTTTTCAAGCTTTTTGTTGCCCATTTTTCCCAACATGTACATCAATCCTTATATACAACACATTTAAATGAAGTCTGAGAAAATCCTAACATTGATGAAAACACTGCACACTGTTGGATTTGCTCAAATGCATGGTCTTCGTGTACACATGCGAGACACGACCTGACAGAGATCTTTGACACTGCTTCATTTAAACTGCTTAAGAGAGAGGCCCAAAGGCCTGGAGATGACTGACGTGCATGTTTGTAAAAGCGCAACAGGACCAAATTATTTGTTTGTTACTGTGGTTGGCCTCTGCTTATTGAAAAGCTAGATGCAAGTGTGCTACTACAACTACTACTACATACAATAAGAGGAGTGAGGGATTTAAATATCAACAGTATACACACTTTGTGTTGTATTTTGTTTTGTATTTGGGCTATAAAATTTGGATGAAGCAAGTTGCAAAATTCTGGCTATATTGTCCACAGGCAAGTTGCCATGGTGCTAGGATAATTAACAAGCAGATGTGTGTGTGTGTGTGTGTATGCGTGCGTGCGTATCTAAGCTATTAAAATGACAAGCCGACAATTAGCAAGCCCCTAAATTCCCTAAAGAGTGAGTTAATGTACCCAATACATCAGCTGAGTGTAGCAGTCTGTGTGTGTGTGTGTGTGTGTGTGTGTGTGTGTGTGTGTGTGTGTGTGTGTGTGTGTGTGTGTGTGTGTGAGTGAGTGAGTGAGTGAGTGGCCCTTCATTTGGGCGTTGACGTGTTATAAGCTAATTCTGAGCAAAGACAACAGATCCTTGTGGTGACAAGGACAAGTCAATTTAGTCAAACCTGTCTCCTCTACAATATTTGATCAGTCTGTCAGTCACAGATCAACACTGAGCAGGCGGAAATCTAACAAGGAGAAAACAGTGAAAAAAAATTATGTTGCAATGCCTGTAGGCAGGCTTCTTTACAGGACTTATGTTTTAATAAAATAAGTTAAGAGATTTGCTAGTGTTAAAAATTGCTTCTCAAGCAAGTAAAAACATGTTTTAGTAACCAAAATAAGACCTGCTAGCTTCAGCTCTTTTGTCCATTTAACACCTCAGTTCTAACCAGTTATGTAACACTTCTTAAAACATCTGTATAAAAATGTCTGTTTTCCTCAAATGTCACGCAGGGTATTTCCTTGTCTGCCCTTCCACAGCCTGCACCAGTGCAGCCGTGGCCAATGCGTGCCCAGATGAGATAACTGTGGAAGCAGGAGGGTGAGTGTGTGTGTGTGTGTGTGTGTGTGCGCGCAGGGGGGGACCAGGGAGGGCTGCCTGCTATGAAAAAAAAAAAAAAAAAAAAAAAAAAAAGAACCTGGAGCTCTGCCAAGTCTTTCTTCTTTGCCGCCTCCCAACTCTTTCCTCCTGTCATGTAGCAAGCCTTATGAAACAACTCAATACAGAGAAATTGCAAAAGCAAACAAACAAATGAGTTAGAAGTGTGTGTGCATAAATGTGTGTGTGTGCAGAAATAGAATACAAACACGTGTGCATGTGGGGTAAGAATTATCACGGAGAAAAGACGTGCATTGACTTTCTTCATCAAAACCTTGGCAGACGATCAGAGGAAGAGAAGCTATTGTTGGAAGACACACTCCCCTTTCCCTGCACACGCGTGCACACACACACAAACGCACACTCACCAAATCTTTACCTTCCTCATCCGCCCCCACACTCATGCTTTCAAACTTCAGCAGAATGCTGCGTGCCACTGTCACATCTTCTTTCCAAAGTCACAATTAAAGACAGCAAGTGTGTGTAGGTGTGAGTGAGTGTGGGACTGTACAAGTGTGTGTGTACCTCCTCGAAAAAAAATTTGATTGGCAAACTTTATCTGGGGGCCTCTGGGGACTGCGCAGCCACTGTAAACGATTTATCGGAAAAACACATCCCACAATACACCGGGGGCCCTTGCCCTGGGGCGATTATTGAATGACCTCTGAGAGCGTGACTCCTGCTAACCTTCCCGCCCGTCAACAAATTAAGTTTCTTCAGCAGTGAAGAGGTCGACCCCTTTAGCAGCCTTATTTACACAGTTGGGTTCAGACACGGTGTCAGATCCAAAACGGAGAACAACGCGCTCCACCATAGGGATGGTAGTGGGCAGGTGATGAGGTGCCTGGTTGCCTCAAATCATGATGCTTGGAACTATGGCCAAAAAGGTCAAATTGGTGGAGTGGACCTTCTCAGCGTTTCTCCCCTCTGCACACAGGACCTCTGGAGCACAGCCAGAGTGACTAGGGCCAGGAGTTCCTAGGCAATTGAGGCCGACAGAAAACCCACAACCAAATGAAGAAATAAGAAGTGTGTGCCATCGTCCAGAAAAAAAAAAAAAATAAAAATAATGATGATCAGGTTTGGACACCTATGTAATAAAGACCAAATATACATACCTAGTCTGAATCTCAAAGCTGCTAGTGGTCCTCCATGAAAGACCAGCACCAGAATATTTGTCCCCTCTGGACCTCCTTCCAGGCTTGTTCCCCACTGGAGTCTCTCTATGCCTTCACAGCCACGCAGGTGCTCCATCAGTCTTAGCGTGGGAGTTGGAGCTACCTCCTCTGCTACCAGTGCCATGCTAATAGGTGCCAATCCCACATCAAAGCACATCAGCTCCCCCTGCCCACCCCCAACCAGAACCATGGCTCCAGCAGGGTGCCAGGCAACAAGGTTGGGAGGCACAGGGCAGGAAGCCAGAAGAGAGACCCCCCGTCGTTGGTCATACAGTACCAGGGAGGAGTCACTTAGCCCCAGAAGAAGTGCGGCCTCACTGGGGTGACGTGAGCAGGACACAGGCTTGGCTGGTAGAGGCACACGTGTAACAGACAGGCGGCGCAGGCGATCTCTTGCACATTCATATACACAAGTGTCAACCCAGGACCCCTCTCCGTGTCCCTGGGCTAGTGCAGGTAGCTCAACTGTTAGTAGTTGGTAAGGCTGGAGAAGACTGAAGCAACAGTCCATTGGACTGCCCTCGGTTTGGATGGAACTCAAAACCTGCAAGAAGAATCGCATCAAGGAGGGTGATTACAAAAAGTCCATATAATCTCTTCCAACAAAAACATAATAACACATCTTACGTAATAATTTCATAATCATTAGAATTTTGGTATTTGAGTCCATAAGCCATATTATTTTACTTAATATAAATGAAAGGATGATTGGTGACTGACAAACATTAATATGATTTTTATTACTATAATATATATAAACATTTATTCACATGAATGAATGACACTGTAAGAAATCAAATAAATTGTTGATTTTTTTTCAAAAATAAAAAAGACGTTTAGAGAAAAAAGAAAGCAGACTAAATCAGACAAAAAAATAAATCATTACGACACCTCTAAACATCATGGAGGAGTGAAGAAACACAGAGCCTTCAGCATTGCTCATAAACGCCAGGCTGTCAGTCAAGACAGTTAATGATAAGAGGTCCATTTAAACTCAAGGTTAACAACATCTTTTCCCTCAGTCAATGCTTGGCACACAGCAGTAAACAAACACCTCTGCTAACCCATTAAAAGGACCAAAACATCCATACCCACCTGGAGAAAGAAGACTCAAGACCTTTTCCTGATATTAAAAGAAGAACACATAAAGAAAACTATGATCAAATCAAAAACGTAGGTTGCGGAAGTGGGCAGAATGGTCCTGTTAAGCTTGCAGGCTGCACGGGGACAGGTCGCACTGTTGATAAACACCCAGAAGGTACCAGGGGGAGCAGGTGGATGAATTGTGTACTAAACAGCAGCCCAACAGCTCCACAGTCAATCAGTGCGCTTTCTAGAGACAATTTCACCTCACCAAAGCCTCCGTCAGAGCCCTGAATTGACCATAGCAGCTTTGGCTAAATGAGCCCATTTTTTGCCATGCAGACAGAAAGAAGGATCTGCTGCCTGCCTGTCTTCCTTTCATAAAGCTGCCCAGCCCAGTTTTTTGGCAGGCACTGCCAAAAAGGGACTTAGGCGGAGAAAAAGAGGTTTTGTTGTTTTTTTTTTTTTTTGCCTGCCCATGGTCTATAGCAGAAGAGAAGCAGATGACTGTCCTCCTGAAAGCTTTTTTTCCCCTTGCCATAATCCTCTGGAGCTAACTCCTGCTGTTCCCCAGGGGGTGGGTGATATGTGTACATGTGTGTGTTTATTTAAGACAGGAGGCAAGAGGGTCTCAATAAACATATAGTGTAGGACATCCTAGTGAGGGTGCAGTTCTCTGGATAGAATTCTGCAGAGACAAAGTAGCACAGTGCGCACAGACATATTGCAGATAGATCCATCCCTTTGAGTCCATCCTACAGAAAGCTGTCACAGGAAAGACCTCTTATCCTCTCAGCCTCTCATCTCATGCCCAGTTTGTAGTGCCCGCTGTGCTAAAATGCCACTGTCTAGGATGAGGTGCAGCTGAATCAGCTCTGTCTCGTCTGATAGGTGACCCTATGAGGAAAACGAACGTTGTGCCGTGTCACATTGAGCTCAGATGGATATGTTGCATGTATGTTCGAGACATGATGATTGCTTTCCATCTGTCCATCCATCCATCGATTATCAACAAACTAGACTGATCATGAGATCATCGCATGCATCATTCCCTCAAACTTTGACATCTAGAAGGTAATTTATTTGCCAATGAAGTGGACACTCTTACTATCATATTTTGAACATTTTAGTTTCACGTCATTAAAATAACTGAAAGTCTGCCCTGAAACCTTCTGAGCAGATGCTGATGGAACGTGTGAGTAAAAGGACATACAAGAAAGAGAGAGACATGGAGAAGTCTGGATAAACGACAATAAGAAGGACCTAGAATGGAGTGAGAGCAGAGGAAGAAAGGGTGGAGTCATGTCAGAGAGATGCAAAGAGAGCAGACTGAGACAGACAGCAGAAGAGAGGCCTTGAGTAAGTAGCTTTCTCCTGGTTATTGGTTTCAGTGACTGGTCAAAACTATTCTTCTCCATTCTTCTTGTCTCTCTCCCTCTCTCACCAGAACCCCCCCACCCCCACTCCATGGCGTGAAAGATAAAGCGGACAGGCCCAACTGTGTGGCTGGCCCTTGTTCACAGCAGTGGCCTTTTGAAGCCAATTTTCCAGCTCACGGAGCAGAGAAAGACAGGGAGAGACGGACAGAGAGTGACAGAGACAGAGGGACTCGGAGGAGAGTTGAAGGGTGAAGAGAGTTGGGAGGGGGGCACAGGGAAGCTTTAGCTATGTGAATTAGAGTCAATGTTTAGGTACAAAATTGAGAAAATGAACAAGCGGCAGCATTACCAGCAAAATATTCTGCATGCCTGTACCGTCATAAAACACAGAACAAAAAACAAACAGAAGACACACTTGCACTGCAAATGCCACAAAAGTGTTTCCTCCAATTTCTACAATCTAATTTTGGATTGCATTCTTGCCAAATCTCTGGTGGAGTGCTGCATATTTATGTGTATATGTAGCTTTTTTTATGTTTCAGATGTTAATTTAAAACGTTGGTTTAAAACCCATTTAAAATGATAATTTAACCCTTCACGCTTTTAAAGCAGTTTCCCAAGTAATCATAATGAAATTCAAGGACATTTTAAATTTTCTTTTTCTGCAATACATGTGATTTATGAATCAATCAAGGCTTGATAATTATAAGAGAACAGACATCATATAAATGCAGATCAAACAACTATAGAGAAACTGGTGACAGATAATAGCATACTCACCTGCTTAAAAAAGTACGTTTGCAAATAGACAAACAAACACTAGGATCCGTTTATCTGGTGTTTTCATTAGGATTAAGAAATTCAAGGAAATGGTTTGTATGTGTGTTTTGTAGGTGTTGGGAACCGGAGTGAGAATGAAGGCACGATAATTAAAAACGTTAACTGGCTGCAAAAAAAAAACACTATGTTTTTCTACTTTTTCTACCCTCCACCCCCCCTCTGCGCCATGGCTCCACTTATCAGCATGGGGGGGTATATGAATTAAGACCACATAGGGAAAGAAATCAGACTTTTTTAAATGCCGAGAGACTGGCTAGAAAATTGGCTTAGTGCTGCAGATAGCAACCTGAACAAAAGGAACATATATATGAGCTTGAAGTGATTGAAGTAGCTGGCGTCTCCCGATGTGTGCCTGGCGTTTGATTCCCGCCACGGCTCTTACATAAACTGCTCGCTTAATTTCACACCACGCATCTGAAAAATGACAACAAACGCTTTCATTAGAGCGCAATGGCGCAGCCCCATGAAGAGACTTTAATGTTCTTGAAGCGTGGAGGAAGGAGGAGAAGGAAGACAGCACGGGGAGGTGGGGGGAGCAGAGAGAATAAACTAGGTGAAGGAGTGTGATAAATGTGGAGAGCATTCCAAAAACAAGAAGCAGAAGAGCAGCGAGCATCTGTTTAGCTTTTTTTAATATTTGAGTGCTCCCCTCCCTTCAGCCCCCACATTCTCTCCCATGTGTGTTTGTTTTCCTAGCATGCAATTGGTAATGCCCGTTTCCTCACTTCCCGCTTTGGTGTGATGAATGTTTTGCATATGCTTACCGGGTTAGTGATACGAGCAGTAACGTTAAACCCAATTTGGCCATTTGTTTTCCACTTGCTTTTGGCACAAGGACATTTCTGTGTTGACACAGAATCGGGTCACGTGTAGGGTTCCGCCCGAGGCTATGAGGTTGTGTGTCAAAGCCTGTGTGCGTGGATGTGTAGGCGTTCTTCTTCATGCTACACCACAGCTTAGCTCTGCTGCTTATTTCATCTGGTGATGCATGCAGGTGCTACACAGCAGTGCCACCCTCGAGGTGCCTAACACACCATCTCCAATCCTTTCCATGTCAACACAGGTCTCACTATTGTTGCTCTACTCTATTTCCTCACTCTATGTGGCTATATGATTGAGAGAACCTGAGCAGCCTATGGAAATAAAGTACATATGCTCTATAACAACAAACATTACAAACAAGACATAGCAAATCATTTGTGGAGTATGAAGTTCCATGTGCAAACTATGGAACCATAGTTCCATCTGCAATCATGGAACTATGGTACACTACATAGAACTGTAAATAGAGTCACATTACAACCTCAGACTTTACAGAAAAAGGAATATAGTTGAAGTAATTTGAGTTTTTTTTTTTTTTTTTATACCTTGAGGTCGTCAGTGGGTGAGCAGCTGAGCAGGACCAGGTTAAATGGTTTAACATCTATGGGAGTCCAGGGCCACAACACATCAGGCTCAACCAGGGCCCACCAACAGACCGCTACATCTTGCAGTCGGTTGAGGCATACACGCCGGCGTAGCCTCCGTCCTTGCCCACTTGGGTCTACACACACCATCTGGATGGACGGACGGACAGACAGACAGAATTTTTCCTGGGTTCTAACAGCACAGGTTGTTTCCCATATAGTCACACATGCACATAGCATAAGGATTTCAAATTTCCTGTTTGTTTATCTAGTCACCTAAATCAGCGCCATTGCCTTTGGTTTCTTGGTTTTACACTAATTAGTATGAATGTTACTTATTCTGCCTGAAACATATATAAAAAGATATAAATTCTATACTTCGCTGGCTAAATTAATGTATTTTTAAAGTATTTTGTTATTGCAGGGGTGCTTATGGTAGTTTATTCCTACCCAAATACTCACAGTATATTCAATCACAGATGTATTCTGTTAATAGAAAATAAGGTACAGCTTCAGGTTTAAGAAGACTTTTTCTGTCCCTTATTAGACCCTGGTTCACGCATTTTCTACTGAAGCTTGTATTTTCTCTCCTTTTCATTGATGAACCAGCCTGTTCTTATTCATCTGTTCCTTTTGTATTACTGTGTCTGTGATCACTGGTGCCTTCAGGTTTGACCCTCGTCTTCCTAATGCCCTTTTTAATATTAAATCACTGAATGTTCTCTCTCAGAGCTCTCCACTTGTGTCCAGTCCCTTGTGTTCCTGTTTATATGCATCAGCCTTGACAAATGCAGAGCAGACTCAGACCCCGGCACACACGAAACATTTCCAATGAAGGAGGGCAACTTTCCACGATATTTTGGGATTCAGTCGTTTGGTTTTACCTGTCGTAACACCTGACAGCTCTGAAAGTTAACATTTTTGGAGCTGTAATGTTGTCGTCCTTCCCCCATCTTGTTTTTGTCGGTGTCTGAGACTGCGTTTGATTTTTACATTATTAATGTGTGTCTGTGTTTGCTCTGTTAGGCTTTTTGTTTTAGTGATGTGCATATTTTTGGGAAGGTCTGCCACGGTCTATGGGCCACAACAAAGAGATGCACTGTAATGAGCTCTCGTGGTGCTTGGGGCAGGGTGGGTGCCCACACACTGGAGGAGTTACTGATGTAAAACATATATTGAGACACAATTTTATAGATTTTCGCTGCAACACACTGCCCCATAATTATACAGGCCTCACATACAGCCCACAATAATAATCAGTGCCACAACCACATGTCCAAGACTTCCCAAAACTGTGGTAGGTGATTCAGGGACATTAACAATAAATGTCTATCTACAAAACAAGAAGAACAGGAAACAATAAAATCTGCGTAAACAAAGAAACATGCAGACGCTGATGAGCGATACTCCATGAGTAGAGATTTAAGGTTCAGCGGTGCATGTCTGCCTCTCTCTCTCTTCCTTTGGGGAATATTTGTTTTGGGCACAAAATGCAGAAGATAATTAAAATTATTAAAGTAAACCGATGATAAAGGGAACAAAGGGTTTTCTATAAAAAGCCAAATGGGAGATCACTGACAGACTTGAAAGTATAAAGTAAAACATCCCTTAAAATCACCAGGGTTAATACAGTCTCTGCCCCTTAATGCTTGCTCCCTTCCGTTCCTGCCCCTCTCATGGCTCTCTGTCTGTTTTCTGCTGGCGTTTGCTGGTCAGCAATTATCACAAACCACTTTCTGTGGGATGGATTAGTTAACCCCCCCTGACTTCCTTGGTCTAGCTCAGCCAACTGGAGAAGGCAATCGTGTATGTATGGTTTTTTTTTTTTTTTTTTTTTGCAAGGATAGGTTGTTGAAAATGCATCAGTACTTAAAGGTTGTATGCTGGTGTTATGACAAAAATGAGGTTTACAACATTAGCTGGAATGACTTTTAGACCAAAGGAAAATTAACTATACAGTGATACATACTGTACGTTAACAAGAGGATTGATTTGTGGTTTGAGGTTGAGGTAACAGCTAATTAGGAATGACTGACTACTTAGTATTATTTTGTTTATTAAAGCTGAAAAACTGAAGATATGACAATGTTTAAGATACCTACACCTGCAAACATGCTCCCAGATGATACATGTCTGACCGTTTCAGACTAATAGACCTAAGTCATGAATAAACATGGATTCTGGGCCACATACCACAAATGTATTAATATCTTCATCAGAACATATAACTAAATAGGTTAACAAAGGCTTACTATAAAAAACCCCCAAACATTTCTACAATAAAACTGGTTTACTGGCCAGTTACTGGCTTTTCCCCCATTTTTCTTTCTTCTATACACACCAACTGAAGTGCTCCTGCACTCTCTCTTATTAAGTTCCACTGTACCTTTATTTCAGAGGGTGACAGCTTATCTGTGCGTCTGCTGGTCTCAGGGGAGTCCTGGTTCTTTTGGCTGAGGTAGACTGCAGCCACTTGGCTCTGCTCCAGGAAGGACAGCAGGATTAGCCTATCGCTCAGCACCGCTGGGAATGACATCACCACATTTGTCACTGAATGTCATCATCTAAATCAAACAACTGTAGGTTTCAATAATCACAAGACCGTTTTCTTTGCAAAAGCACAAGAACAAAGAGCTATTAAACATTCACTGACTATGTCTTTAATTTGTAATTGTGATCCCAAATTGAGAACTTGAGTGGGAGTTAGTAGCTTTCGAAATACAGTGCCGAGTCGGTACCTTTTTTAAACAATTTTGCTCCATCCTCTCTTCACCTTCTTGCATCCCCACTTTAATTTTTTACTGCTACCTTATAATTTGTACCTTTTTCTTCTCAGTCTGGCTTGTCATCTCTCTTCATGTCAGTGTACAGCAGACACTAAGGTCTTTTTTGTTGTAAAAGAACACGCTTGATCCTGTTCAACTCTTCAGGAGCTGCATGGAAATGCTGATTAGCAATTAAGCTCCCTCCTCCTTCAAATTAATCTGTTTATAAAACCAATTAAATGGAGAGAGGGGGGCATGTCTCTCAGTTATATCCTGTTTTGAGTTGAAGGAGTAAGGCTGCACCCGGAGATTTAGAAATCTAACCACCAATTACCCATGGCATGTGAGTATTTATAAACATGCCAGTATTGGTAAGATTACACTTTAAATCATCATCCCGCTGTGTGAAAATTTCAAATTAATATGCAAATATTTGATAGGCAAGTGAAGCATCACTACAGAATACAGAAAAAAAAGAAGCATCTCAAATCAGGTCAACTCAGTCAGGCTATCACGTTAAAGTTGGATTATAAAGCATTTGTATTAAAAACGGGTACAAGCCTTAAACCTTCACAAAATACAGCCATTAATGACAACTTAGTATCTCACAATAACAGTTAATGCAATAGTAAGCGTCTTTGTAATAGATTACTGACAAATCAAGTTAAATGCAATTCACTATTGATCTCAATCGTAATCTATAAACGGGATTAGGTTTAATCCCATTCATTCCTAAATGAAGGATGGGATATGAAACCAGATTGTGGCCCAATCTGGGACCAGGTGGCTGATTTGGCATTAAGGGGCAGACCAAGCAGACCTACATGACCCGCCGTTCATCCCCCCAACCCACACAAGCAGAGTTATATCTTATAAACTGAGTAACTGTAGCTCACATGAGCATCATAGCTACTGTATGCAGAGCTCAGCACATGC
The DNA here is from genome assembly GCA_015343265.1 of Pao palembangensis. Classification (NCBI taxonomy): domain Eukaryota; kingdom Metazoa; phylum Chordata; class Actinopteri; order Tetraodontiformes; family Tetraodontidae; genus Pao; species Pao palembangensis. Next base: position 2,457,650 of record CM027083.1, on the reverse strand, counting down.
AGCACACAAATCACACCCATAAAGACAAGACAAGCAAGCACATGCTAAAACACGTACAGTCCTTTTCACAACCACAGACACACACACACACACACACACACAGGCTCTCTGAGACAGACTCTAAATCCATTTAATGCCATCTCTTCGGCAGCATGTTGACTTAAGAGGCCAATGGGCTTAACCAAAGCACATTTAAACATGGGTAAATGAAACTGGCTATGAAAAATCACTTATGAATGCTTAAACAAAGAGCATATGCACAGCTTTACCCAGCACTCAGGCCAAAAGATGATGATAACATGATGGTGAAAAATATATGTAATTGACTGCTCTGTATGATGCAATGAGAGCTCCTGGCGGAAACAGGAGGATAACCAGCAATGTAGATGCAAAGTTTTACAGACAGATGACAACATCTCTGCTTTGTCCCATTGTTTATAATAGAGAGCCCTGGATGCTGCTGCTAGCAGACCTCAAAATGAATCAAATCAATTAAATCCTTTTAAAGCGGAAATGGATTTTATCGGAACAATACAAAGCCGTGTTTTAATTTTAAAATGTAAAAATATATTTTTTTATAATTCAAACCGTGATGTACGCTGAAGTTTTGACTAAAGACATATGGGGTGACTTTTAGGAAGATGGTCACGTTAACAAACACAAGTTGTTTTGCAGCTTCTTGGTTTTTACCAAGAAAACAAAAATAAAGAAAATGCTTTTTTATTTTTTGGCTCCATAAAGGCTGACCTTAGTTCATGAAAACAGTTTTCCAAAACATGGTGGTCTTTTGAGACATAAATCGACCTGAAATTTATGACACTTAACTTTCAATTTGGAACAGCAACTCACACAGACAAGCCAGCAATTAAAATTAGATTCAACTTGACTGTAATTGTGGACTCTTTAACTATTATTTTTATTTGTAAATTATGTTTGACAGTGTGATCCAGCCTGGCTCGCTACTCTAATTGTCTCAGGCTAATTTAACAGGTGACAGATGTGAGAACAGCCTCTTACCTCCGACATTCCACCCGCCCTATTCATACACACACAAACCACCATTACTCTAGTAATTAGTGCCTCTGAGGCTTTGAATGGAACTCAGCGGGAAGGAAGGTGTGTGCCCATGTACCTCTCTGGCTGTACGTGTGCCTCAGCATGTACCATTATATACTGTACATATGAGTATAGCTTCAGAAGTATGCAATACTGTATATACTTGTTTATGTGCATGAGTCTGTAATTACATACAGTATGTGGGAACCAGTCTCTACACACACATAAGAGTGTGTTTGCTGTATGGGGTTTATCAGGTATCTGGAGACCCAAGACGGAAGCAGAGAGGGTGGTGTTATGAACAAATAATTGATAAAGAAAGAAAGAAATAATTAGCAGATTTGGGCTGGTGTCCACGGCCCCTTATTCCCTCCTGCTGGGTCTGTAGTGCGAGAGAGCACAGTGTGGAGGGGGCGGTGGTACTCCCACGAGAAACACGCAATGAGGAAAAACACTGATGGATGCTCTTAAGGGAAGGCCCCCGGACACACGCAGCACAAAAGGATTTGCCCGCAATTAGTTGGTGGAGTTGCCTTGCTCACCTGTGGCACCTGTTATCTTTGTGAGTCAGCGTGCACACGAGAGAGTGTCTGTGTGTGAAAGTGGTGAGCAGAAAGGGGAATGTGCACATGTGGGAGCGTGGGTGGCAGATGTCACGCTGAATGTGTGGTGAGCAGGTGGAAAGACACAATCACAGTGTGACAGAAAGCACTTGGTAGCTATTTTTGAGGTTTTAAAATGGCAAATATTAATTGAGAGAGAGTCTAAATGTGTTAGCATACGTCTAAATGTGCAATGGAAAAACTATAAGCAAGCATTACAAATCAGCATAGCTAACAAGTAAAACACACAAAATGTTGCTTGGATTAAATGTACTATAACAAAGTGCCCAGTTATAGGTGATAAACTATTTTAGTTTGAGGAAATAAACATGATCATTGCCATTGTCTGCAACTAACCATCAGTCACGGTGTTAGCTGGAAGGCGGCCCACTAATGTGCGGTCTACACACACTTGTTCAAGTTGAGGTCCATTTAAGGTAAGAGTCACAAGCACTCCGCTACTCAGCATCACCTGCAAAAACCCCCCCCCCCCCCCCCACACACACACACACACACACACACACACACACACACACACACACAAAGAGTGGTAGTTTTCATAACTGTTTTTGGTCTTTAACAGTCTTCTGAAACACAGATTTTTGTCCTTCATAAATCTAAACTTGAATTAGTGAAAGTAAATAATTACCTTAAAGTTTTATATCACTCAAGCCACCAAAATAGCTGTAATGTCTCGTGTTCAAATCAGGCAAGAGATAAATATACTTTACGGATCACAAGCGTGAGTCAATTACTATGACGCAAATGAGGCTCTTCATCGCGTATGAAATAATCCCGTCTCAAGTATTTTTACCTGGCAGCAACTCTTTGTCCTCCATCTAATACAAATGCAGGTGTTGATGTGCAACAGTTCCTGTATGAGATATACACAAAAAACAATAAAAAACTAATTAAAAAGAAGCAGACTTTTGAAAACTTTTGCAACTTTTTACCTGTGTGTGTGTGTGTGTGTGTGTGTCAATCATTCCTGCCACATTCCAAACCCAGCTGGGGTGATTAAATGGGAGGAGAGTGGTATGAAGGAGGAAGAAGGTGGGGTGTGGAGGTGAGATGGGGTGTTTCTGATTTTAGACAATGGTTATGGGTGATGGTGGCGGGTGAATGGGGAGTGCATGTGTGCAACAGCCACAGACAGGATCCATCAGACAAAGCTTGGTCTGTACGGTCACAAGTACAGAGGGGGTGGTTGGGGAGGAGGGCGAATCAAGCAAGAGGAAAGGAAGGAGGAAAAGAAAGGAGGGGGGAGAGGGAGGAAGAGAAGATGAGGGGGCAGCCTGCAGCTCCCTGATCCCCTCAAATATCCCTCTTGATGACAGAGCCTGGTCGAAAGAGAGGTGATGAGAGAGGAGAGGGAGAATGGAGAACAAACGGGAAGGACAGGGAGAGTAAAAGGAGAGGGCGAAAAGAGGGAGAATGCCCCTATTTGTTAATCAATCGCCCGTTTCGGAAAGGGAAAACTTTAAAAATCCCCAGAGGGAGGAAGAAGACAAGAGGCGAGGGAGGAGGGGTTGTGGTGGACGGCCCAACGGAGGAGGCGGGTACCTCTAAGTCCTTCAGCGAATCACGTAGTTTCTGTGGTCGGTGGTTCTTGGGAGTCCAAGAATAGCCTCGAGCTATTAGGAAAAACACAAAGAATTTAAAGATCATGAGACTTGGCAAAGAATAAATTGGGATTTTTTTGGTAGGTTAAGAAGTCCTCATTAGAATTTTTAAAATGTGTGCCATCAAAAGGGTGGCACGACACAGCTGGGTTGAGATCCAAGTATGAAAAGGGATTTCTTGAAGGGTAAAATTAAAGAGGAAACAAGAAAAATCTAATGTAAATGCATCATGACGCCTGTGACATGAAACATTTGAAAGGAACTGCTATGGCAAATTCAAGTTGTCTAGGTAAACATTACATCATTCAGTACTGTAGCACGCTGCTATAAGAACTCAAAAGGCCTTTTTACTCAGGAGTACAGGAAAAACTACTAAACACTCTACAGAAAGCAAAACATCTCTTCAAACACACACAGGTCCTTGAGAAGCAGCAAATATTTAATCGTGAGGACTTTTGATGCTCTTGTGTTATCTCCCAAAGGCAACCTCGCTGTTAGCAGCACATATCTCAACACGTACAACACGAAGGCCCCTTCACTTTCATTTCCATTCCCTTTTCCGCCCATCTCTAGTGGTTAAACAGAGCAAAGCATCTTAAAATACAGCTAATTGAATTTGTGCAACTGCTTCTGTCCATGTGCATGTACATGAAGTTCAGTGGTGGAAAAGAAAACGTTATAGTTTAATATTTAACTCCATTAACAGTAAGATGCATGCAAATGAGGGTGTGGAGGGTGGGGTCCAGAGGAACAGCGGGACAGGGGGATGAGTGTTTTTCTCCTGATAAGGGCGTTTATATTCCACTACAGAGTAAAATGCAAAGTGTGAGAGAAAGAAAAGGGGGACTTTATAGGAAGTAGGACAATTAACAATGATTTTTAAAAAATACTAATTTGAAAATTAAACATGAACATACATTGGAGGGTTTAATTTAACCTCCTATTTTTAACTTACCTTCAGAAAAACGGAGTTTCTCATTGTAGTAGTGATGCTCAAGGGGATTGGCTGAAAACAAAAGGAGAACTGAGACTTTTGATTTTAAAAAAAAAATGAACTACTGTAGAAGATACGTGCTTTTGTGGGTATGAACAAAAAACTAAGCTGAAGCTCAAACAACCCGCTCAGTTCCGAGGGAATGTGTTGGCACTGTACGAACCACAATCACGCCTCATGGCCTGGTCACTTGGAGCAAGAACGTGGCCAGTCCTGTGGCCGTCTTTTCTGGCAGGCAGAAACACCTCCAGGATTAGTAGTATTAATCAGATAAGGGGGTGAGGGGCCAGACAGGCCCAGACATGGGCACCTGCTCCGGGGCTGGGTAGAAAGGGCGGGGAGTGTTTTGGCTGCAGGGGTCCCCCAGAGCACCACTGATGAGGCTGGGTCTACCTCTAGTGGGGAGATGTGGAACTACAGCTTTTCATCAAACGATTGAATGATCTGGACAGATTGTTTAGTAGAGTACGAAGCATGTTGTTCTCTCCATTTTAGAGTCAGATCCACATTACCTCTGTTGAAACCTTATTTTAAAAAAATACATAAATTAAAATGTCAAATAAACAAAGCTTTTAATAAAGCTTACCAAACATATCTGATGATAAATTTTGATATTGATATAATACTATAATAAAAATATAGTTTTCCTTCTCTTAAATCTTCTACCTTTTCCTAAACAATGCCCTTATTTGCAGTTAACAGGATGCTTTGTTAATAAATATACTACAGGAATCTGTCTGATTGAAGACTTGAGTATTTGAGGTTAAAATTAATTCAATAAAGAGGGTAATTTCAATTTTACACATTTTATCCAGTCAGGTTTTACAGTTAAATAAAACCTAAACATGTTTTTCTAGAGGTTTGATTTTTGCAAGTTCAGTCTCAATATTTAATATTGAGCAAGCCTTGAATGCGGTGTGTGTAAATGTTTGGCTAGCTGTACAGCTTCCTTACTCTGCCCTCCCCCCTCAGTGGTATCAAGCCACACTTTAGTAATCCTCCAAATGAAAGGATTTGGAGTATGAGCATCATCTTGTCACTGAAGATTGGAATGAAAGAGAAGTCAGTTACTCTGAGAACGAAGAATCCGCGTGATAAGAGGCAAAAGGGAAGCGACGGAGGGAACACAAAGCACATAATTAAACCGAAATAATGAACAAATAAAAATGAGCATTTAATAACTATGTAGAGACACTAAAATATAGCTAAAATAGCGATGTAAAATACTGATATGATATCCAGATTTCTGCCTCAGAAGTTGGCATGGGTAAAATACAGCTTAAAGAAAAGTACATATTGGACATAAACAAATGCAAAAGGCTGAAATAAACTGTGCAGGTGTTAGTGTAGACTGGTAGTTATTTTTAGGGGGATAGTAAATGAGGAGTTAAGCTTGTCTGCCAATGCTGCAGTCAAGTGTGTCCATTGATATATTACAATCTGATCAGAACTAAAAGAGAGAGGGAGAAGAAGAGCAAATGAAAATATTTACATTTTTCTAACTTTTAATGCTTGCACTGTGTATTGTGTTCAGAAAAACTCTGATTACTCATACAAAAGGAAAGATCTGATCTTTGGTCTTCCAAAACTTTTACAACTATGAGGAAAAGAATGGCAAAGCCTTTCCGGCTTTAGGCAGCACGAGGATGGACTACGTGAAGCCCCTTGCTATGTGATCGGGGAGAAAGTCAACAGTTTAGTTTCCCTATCGCTGTGTGACAGGACCCCGGGTCAACAGGAACACAGGGATTGACAGAGATAGAACCAGAGGTCTAATAACCTGTGTGTGTGGCATGTGCGATGCATGTAATATAAGGTTTTAGGGTGTCGCTCCAACATACTAATAGCATCTGTGTAGTTAAGAATGTGTGAATGCATGAAGGTTAAACGACACTGAAAGGCACAGCACCAATAACTTGTGTCTGTGTGTTTACAGCACAAAGCCTTCCTTCATATAAGAAAGTCAGAAACATTCCAAATACAAGACTGATGCAACTTATCTGAAATGCAAACACACATCCAATATAAACACTATTTACCTGGTTCGCCTTTATCGTAGTACTGATAGGTGCCAATATCTGTGTCTGTGGGGCAAGAGAGGGAGAGGGAGAGAGAGAGAGGGAGAGGGAGAGAGACAGAGGAAGACAGATGAACATCTATCTGTCAGGGAAGAGCAGAAGACAGATCAGCAATTTTACACCATGGGATAAACAATCACTATCAGCCACTGGCCTATCCCGTCTGTCGACACCGGGGTCTGAGCTGAGATAAGGCCCCTGTGAGGAGGAGGTGGGATGATGGGCTAGGGGGGTCCAAGCCAGAATGAAAAAAGGGTAGGGGGCAGAGGGGTATTAATAAAGACAGTAGTCAGCCTTCACACACCACAATGGAGATAGGCAGACACATTTTCACATATGTAACAAATATCTATCTATATATAAATACTGTATGTATTACCCTTACCCTAACCAACAAAACTAAATGCCTATCCCTAACACTAGTTTTGAAATCAGGTCTTAACTCTCAAACAGCCCTGTGAATTGTGAGGACTTCATAAAATGTCCACAATTTCCAAAAAGTATTGTGGTCCTCAATGTGTAGCGTGTAGCATGTACAAGAACACACACACATACACACACACACAAACTGCTGAGGTGAGGCGTTTCTCTCAGCGTTATTCCTGCAGGCCCCAAACCATAAGCAGCCAGACTGAGATTCGCACAACACATCGTTTCTTTATCGCTCCGCTGTTGCTGCGGCTGCAGCTGCTCAGGAGGCCAGGTCACACAGCAGCGTTTAGCTGATGGCAGGCATACAAACACAACAACACAACACTGTTAGTCCTGGCTTGATGTCACTTTTTCCATTTCAGAGACTGACACTATAAACTTATTAGCATATCATTATACAAATATTATATTACAAATGAGATAACCTCAATAACACAGAATAATAAAGTGAATGAATGTATAGAGAGAGTGTCTTGTCTAATTGTCACTGTTATTATTCTATGTAAGTTTATATAGTATTTGAAAATGAAAAAATAATTGCAAATGTGATGAGCACACAGGAAACTTGTATACTTATATACAGTACTTGTATATAGCTTTCATGAATCCACTGTTGTATTTAGGACAGAGACACGTGATAAAAAAAGCGATGATGGAAAATGTTACACCTCAGCAACATTGGTTCTTTCCACAGATATATCCATGCACACATCTACCTGATAGCCGAAGAAACATACAAAGGAAAAAAACAAACAAATAAGGATATGTCCCATCAGCCTGGATATACTCCATGTTGTACCGTTATGTATACACATAAACACACATTCAAGGCAGTCCCTCTCCACGAGACACTATCTCTGTCTAAAGCTCAACAGACTGTGAAAGACGGGACAGAATGAAAGGGATGAGAAAACAAGAAAATGGAGAAACAGACTCTGTCTAACATAAGAGATGGACCGATAGGTGGTGGGACAACACGCAAAAACTGCCAGAAGAGTCAAAGTTATAGAAAAACCTAATGTATTCTTTATAAAGTTCAGGTCGCTTGATGGTTGTTGGTGCCTTTAGATCGATAAACATTACTGACCAGAAATGAATTATGGAATTACGGACCTTTATTTTGTCCAAACAATGAAAACCCTCCTCAAAGATTAGGCTGTACGTATGACGTAAGCTACAAGACAACGTAAGGTGAATGTATTTAACAGTTAGAGATTCATTCACGTATGTGAGAATGAGAATTTAAAGTTTGCATGTAGAAAGTGAAGTGGCGCTGACTGAGAGTCTGATTGCAAAAGATGATAGAGCTAAAGTGGAGAGAGGGTGTGAAAACAAAGTGAGTGGTGACAGAGAGAGCCAGAGAGACAACTGGTGGGAGAGCAGGAGATTGTTCACGTTGATAAGTGCTACCTTTGACTTTGAGTGAGCTCTTGGTGGACCACAAGTGCAGCTCAGCCAGGCAAGACGCCATCTGACGGAGGAGTGGAACCCGAGTCTGCAGAGAGGGATTGGAACGAGAAAGAACGAATTAAGAGATGCGGAAAAAGAAAGGGCGGACCAAACAATCATGGATGACTATCATGTGGGGGGCAAGATAAAGACTGACATTCATAGGTGTAAGGGTCTTCTATACCTCCAGGAACTGTATTTAGTAATTAACACTTATTTAGTTGGATTTTATGTGCACACTGAAGTCATGGACCAAATGCTAATACTTACATTAACACGTGATGGGTGAGCAGTGATAGACACACACTTTGGAGCTGACATTTTAGACAAAGCAGACAAGATTCCACACATCAGGCAGTCAACACGAGATGCTTCTATGACAGACGTCTGCGGCCTGTTAACTTTTGTTCCTGGAGGGTAAGCTCTGCAGGGTTTTCTGAGAAGGACTGATGATTTCTTCATGTTTCTCATGACATTTGTTCTTTTTGTGAGTGGAGTGTAAATTCACATCACCCCCTTCGTCCCCACACGTTTCCCCTCTCTATGGAATAAAGGCTAGAATCGCCACACAGACGACAGATAATGGGACTCCGTGTTGAATGACAGCTGTGTAAGTAAGAGAGTTAAAGATGTGATCGTTTTACCAGGAATGAAGATAAACAGTAACTGAAAATCATTTACAGCAGCTGTCATTCCGATCTGTCGACTCATTTGTCAATCCCTTCTCCCCACACATACATAAAAACATAAGCAACAACATTAAATCTAAAATATATCACTGGGGTTTTTTTTTATTTTTTTTTAATTCAAAATCTAAAATTGTGTGCTGAAGGTAAACAGCACACACCCATAAGCAGGAGCACACACAGCCCGGCTCCAGGACATCTGCCACACTCGTTCTGAACCCTGTTCGGGGTGGCGTTAGGCTACCTGACTCCCTGCAGTGCTGTTCTGGAAGTGTGCAGAGCACTGGTGGAGGGCTGGGGGTCTAGGTTATTGTATCGTGTCTACGATAGTAAAGAGGCTGCTTTAACATCAAAGGAAGAGAGGCAAAACATATGACTCCTCTTTCAAAGACAGTCCACAGGAACTACGACCTTCTCTGCACCTTTCTTTCTCTGTCCCCTCTGGGTGGTGCTTGTGTGTGTGTGTGTGTGTGTGTGTGTGTGTGTGTGTGTGTGTGTGAGATATTGTCTTTGTTTGAGTCTGTTTGATTGGTGTAGTGTCCAAGATAGAAATAACTAAATACTGTATCTTTGAATAGATTTTTGCCTGATAGTGTTATCTGTATGTTTAAATACTTTATTTAAATTTACAGTGTCTCTGGAGAATAAAATGAATTTCTTATTTTATATACTTACAGCTGCCTTACATAGTATGTAGATTTAACTTTTTGTAGTGATTTTTTTTTTTACTTTTTGAGTTTTCAGACATTATCTCTCAGCAAGTTGTGGCTAAAATTAACAGTTGTTTGGTACTTACTACTGTTTATGTTGAAATAGATGCAAAGATACGAGCCAATGATGTCAAATCTGATGACCACCCATGTCTGTAGTCCCTCACTCCAGTCCTTGGGCTAATGCAATTAGAGAGAGAGAGAGAAGAGAGAGAGATGCCGACTTATAACCACCCTAATGTCATTCTTACTCATTCTTTTCTCAGCACTTTTTCTACAGCATCTGTGAATGATTTTGTCTTTCACCATTATTTCCTCTATTCTTCAGAACAAGTTTTCCACTTGTAGTAATTAAGCAAACACCCATTAAACAAAAGGAGCACTCTAGATCCATAGGTGATCCACGGGTGTATATTCACCAAAATGAGATGCCTGCCACAAAGAAACTTATATATTCAGTAAACAAACTCAGGCACTCCAGTCAGGTCTACATCACATACATTCCTATCTCTCACACTGCTGATATGGCACACTAGCACACGTGCTTGGCGAGGCGCATACACTGTGATGCTCAGTATCTTTCAACCCTGGGATACCTGAGGAAATGTCCACATGTGCACATTTACATCAGTATGAATCCATGCAAACAGACTCACAAGTGCTCGTCTGCAGCAGTCTGTAGGAGGGGAAATAGAATAGAAATAGGGGCATAATTAGAAATAAAAAAACAGATAAAGAATCGAAGTCAAATACAGGCCAGCAACAATTGAGACAACAGACAAGCCTTTAAAGAGTCAGGGGGCGACTCAAAAAATACATATAAAACCAGGCGTGCAGTTTTATACCGTTTTCTCAAATTCTTAATAAAAGATTAGATTACAAGGATTAAAATGCCCTCTTTAATAGTACCTCCAAACTAGCTGAAAATAATCAGCTAAATAATCATTAATGTAACTTGACGTTATGATGCTGTATCTTGGTCATTTGCTTCTCTAATCAGTAAAAAAGAGTTCTTTAGTGAGGTTCGGGGAGGTGTAATAAAGACTCTAGCCTCTGGGGTTGGGAGCTCAAACAACCCCCACCGTATCCACCCACTGAGAAAAGAAAAAAGTGAAGGGACAAACTAAAATATATTTTTCTCAGCATGAAAGTGTTGTAATGCCTGGCCCCCACGTATACAGTTACCGCTCCACACATGCACAATCGCATACAACCACAGGCGACTGCAGTGTATCTTCTCAACTGTCGTATTACAACACAGGGGGGTCGCTGGAAGAGAGTGGAGGGTGGGCAAAGTGGCGCCAGGCAGCAGGCCGAAAACCTTTCACACAGACACTTAACAAAGTCCCGCTGGAGTCCTTTCAGCTGCCGGCAGAAGAGGAAGAATAGAAGTGATGGACAGGCAGAACAAAATGAGGTAAAGGTAATACTGCTGCAGAGAGGTGACAGGTACAGTCACTCGGCATGCATGTGGACATGTGTGTGAATGTGTTTGAGCAGTTTACCTGGAGTGTCAATCAGCAGGAAAATGAAGCTGCACTGACATGTCCGCTGGGCAGGTCTCTAGCCAGTGATTCACGTCTTCTAGGACGTGTCTGCGAGTGTGCACGAGTCTGCTTTTATGTGTGTGTGTGTGTGTGTGTGTGTGTGTGTGTGTGTGTGTGTGTGCAAAAAAGACACTGCTCAGGGTTCAGAGGGTGTGAGGAGGTGAAGAGTTTAAAAGTTCAGGTTTTCAGAAATGTAGAGCAAGACTATGTATGTGTGTCATGAATATCTGTGGAGAACGATGCAAAGCTTTAATTTGGAAAAAAAAAAAAATCTTTTTACAATGTGGCTACAGATCAATGTCACTTTAGCATAATTTTGCACGTTTAGCGTTAATTTGATCCAAACAATAATTCATTAAATTAGGTTATTGATTCAGTCACCAAATAACTGAGAATGCAGTTCTCCTAACGTCAGCAGCGAAGGAATGGAGAGAGACAAACGGACAGAGTGACAGACGAGCGGAGGCTCTTCTAAGCAGATGTGTAAACGTCATTAGAGGAGGTAATGGAGGGAGAGAGGTGGAAAGTGGTGGGAAAAATAAAACTTAGAGCGGCGGTATTTACCCAGCACCTGGAGCAGAAATGCAAACACAGCACCAGTCACGGCTGAGACAGGCAGAGAAAAAGATGCGTTTGGTGCCGTCTTCTTCGCTGCAGTTCTGCTTAATCGAGATGTGACTACAAAGAGAAAGAAGCAGACCCCCCCAACTGTTTTCTGACAATACAAAATTTCCACAATCAGAGTGGATTCTACCCTGATTGTCTTTCACTGCTGTTCAGCTAATAGGCCTAATCCTGGCAAGTGTTCCGCTAAAAGCTTGGTGCATCTGCCCTCCGGCTGCACCCAAGGGCAGGAAACACAATACTTCCAAACCAGATGCACGACTGCCGGCCAACTTCAAAGAGATTCTCGGGGAGTGTGTGGCTCTCGGGTGTCTGTCCCCTGTCACAGCGAAGGTTACACATGTCACAGGGACCGCAGTTCTGTTAATGGTGTTGGATTTACCTCTTCTAAAGCTGCTTGCTGCCCTGTTGTTCGCCCCTCACCTCTTGACCACAAACACGTATAACTGGGAAACACACATAGACTCACAAACAAACATGAATTAGTAGAATATGCCCAGACATTATATCATTTGTCTTTACGTTCGATGAAGTAGATGAAGTCTACATTACTTTTTCTATACGTATTTCTAATTTTGTGTCTTAGTTGTATTTTTGCAGCTCAAGTGCTGCTGCTGTGACACCTGCACACATACCTATACACACTTGTCATAGGTGTTCAGGAAGACACGGCCTTTGAAAGTTATTGTCAGATTCACAGAGCGAACCGGACCCCTGCAACACGAAAGGTCATGATAAACGTCCCCTAGACTTCTCAGTGGTCTTATTTTCCCGTCACAATCTCACACATGGGCTGTCTGTCACCTCGCAGATGAGGCCATGACACCTTGGACACCTCTCAGCAGCTTGCGCCTCCTTCTCTGACAGGTTGACATGGCACAGAGTGGTTGGACATCAATGGCAGTTGGACCAAGAAGTTCGTTCTCTTTGCTCTGACCTCAGAGATGGACGTATCTCTTTCAAACCCCTGCTGCATTAGCTCCTGTCTAGTGCTAGACTTATCGCGCTTCATCACAGCAATATGACCTTTGAAAGAAACTGGGGTTGCAAACTTAAACTGTTTTGAATCTGGGGATTGCAGTCCTTTGACAACAGCTAACAGTCATAAAAAACAAAAGCTGAAAAATTAAATAAACCACAGGTCTGGAAGCTCAAATCTTTCTTTAACAGGCTGTTTTTACAAGCAAATCTGACTGGTGATCTGGAAGACTGAGACTGGTTCCTTCTTTGCAGCGAAAACGGTCCAGCCCTGGTCCTTGTTTTTGGAACAATGAGGTGTGTCCTGCCCAAGATACACAAATGACAATCCTGCTAATTCAGAGCTGAAAGCTGCTCTCTCTGCATGGCCTGTTTGACCCTCTATCCTCTATCCTTTATTTTAGCCTGACGGTTATGAGATGGCTGGGGCCTGTGTTGCAGAGACACATTCACCCTGCAGGTAGACCTGTCTGAAAACATCAACTCCGCACCAACAATTCAAACTGCTTGTTACGGTAGAAGTTACACAATCTGGGAATATAAAATAAAAACCTCTGGCTTGTTAATGCTTCCTTGAGGTTATTCATTTGTTGTTCCAGTGTTTTGATTTTAACATGTATTATGATGTAACTACTCAGTGTCTTCCGATGATTTTTTTAATGACCACATTTAATGACTAGATGAAAGGATCTGGAAGAGCATCTTTGTTAAGGCTGGGACAGCGAATTCTGACAGGTGATTTACATCTGTTAGTTTAAACCTGTTTTGTTCTTGTAAAACATTGTAAACATTGTAAAAACATTTTCAGGCTCTGCTTTAGCCGATCAAAACACTCGAGTCTTAACTCGACTTTTAACGGTACTAGGCCTACAGGATTGAAACATTTAGGGAATGAATAAGAACAATTAGAGTTATACAAATGTTCCTTATTAATGATTTCAATCGATCACTGCACATGAATTAGCCAGCTAACCGTCGGCATGGCAACAAGCACTATCCTGGCTAGCATCTGCTGCACGACCCGGGGCCACTCAGAGTGGGTGTTAATCCCCACACAGCCATGTTGTGGGGGAAAACATTCTTTCCTTTTAGTGAGCGCAGACAAACGGCAACAAGCACTGTTGCGGGTAACCTGCAGGCAACCCAACCAGCCTCTTGGAAGCACCAGGAATGTAGTGGGCTACGTGGCCCCCAAAAGTGCCACGGCCCATTATGGCTGCGCACGGAGCTGTGACTGCCAGCATCGGCACCAAGTTGCCGTCACCAGTCCAGTTGGATGGATTTGGGGCTTTAAGTTATTGAAAGGTGGTGTGAGTGGGCTAGATGCAGTTTGTCAGCCAGTCATATTATGCTAACACAATTACATTGATAAAACACATGAACCACCTCACATCCTCTCCAAGGCAGGTTTGCCACCACATCAGTCAGTCAGAGCGCCATTGCAGCAACAATTCTGGTCATCCTTCAGTGAGTGTTTAGAAAAGTGTGGGGCTGGACAGTGATCCCAGTTTAAACCCCAGTTTAAACAAATGTCAACATCCACCTGTGGCAGTGTAGTGACGCCATGTGGCCACTGACACAACAGCAAATACTATCGCACAAAAATTAACATGAGGACACATTCAAAGACACAACACAAGTGAAAATGTCTAAAAGAAGAAAGCTATGATCCACTGTCTTGCAGCAGATCGGTATATGGAGACAGCCTGGCAATGTTAATGAGCAAGCAGTGACAGAGGAACTGAGGGAGCACATAAAGGTAGAGCACAAACCACTAAGTGCCTCCATGTCTCAGTCCGACAAGCACAAAAGTTGGTGCTCAAATTTCTGCAGCAATCATCAGCATAATTTTAAATACAAAAAATGCATGATAGGTCAGAAAAACAGGTTACCTCTGGAATGTGCTCAATATGTTTAAAAGTATATATATAACCTTAAACATACTTCTTCACTGTGACAAGAAAGTGGGGGCAGAAAGGTTGGAATGCCAATTGTTTTATTGTGGTTTAATTTGCATGCTGCGTACTCATATTAAAAAGAATTTTAATTCTTCCCACATCTGCATTCGATGAAGGAGTATAATTATATTTTATCTTTTGCTTATTCCTGAGTCATATTTAGTGAAAGTCTGTCTACTACCAAGTATCCGCCTTAGAAGTTTGTGCTACGGCCCAACACTGACATCTACTGGATCGTTTTATTATTACGCACAAGATGATGACACATGAAGCAAAAACACAGGATAAAACATACCTGAAGCAGAGAGATGCCAAGCTGCAGCTGCTCGAATCAGCCTTTAGAGCGGAAAAATGACTGTGGTAGATACTGGCAATGACAGAAAAAAAACATGAGATTATTACGTTTCATAAAGCAATAATGGGAAATAGCATTACTGATTAGTATACTACAGTAAAAAGTGGCCTTGAGAAATCAATTCCCAGATCCTATGAATAGTTTTCATCAATGTTGGATGTTGTATTGACTGACTTAAAAAATGTATGACGAGAGATTTTGTCCTGATTACGTCCACCAAGGGAGGAGGTATGTGACAGCCAATTTAATTCGATTTAGTTTCAAGTCACTACAACGCACTACTCCTGGAAGAGCAGCCAGATTAATTATACCCCAATTACATATAGAACATATTTACACTTTAACTTTGATTAATGGATTAACCTCTCACGGGCAGCTGTAATGCTAAACACCTAAACAGACAACGTACTAGTCGATGCAAAACATTAGCTACTTATTTGGTTAGCATTATTCAACTTCGGCAATATAAATTACATCAAAATCCTTTGCGTTTGATGGCTTTTATGATATATTCATACCCCGGCTTGGTCTGCTGGTAAACAAGTAGCAAAAAATAGTCTTTTATTTAGATTACTGACACTAACTAGCTAACGTAACAAAGTTATCTCAATGCTAGCTGACGCTGCATTCAGGTCGCTAAGCAACGACAAGCTTATTTAATTCTACTATGCTAACCAAGCTAGCATTTAGCAATCCAGCAGATTAACACATTAAAATACAACATTCTTCATAAGATTTGTAAATACTACTTTACACTTTCGCTGCCACCTGTATGTACTGTCGAATTTCCACTTCATTACAGATGAGAACTACATTTACCGTTTACATTTACCAACCACATCTCTCTGCCGTCAAACAGCTACAAGTGTCGTGATCAGTCAAACGCTTAAATAGCGCTCACAAGCGGCAGAAGGGTCAGGAGGAAGACTTTATTCAAACTGTCGTGCAACTATGGTGAGTAGAAACGGTCAATGTGTTCTGTTCGATAGACAGTCCGATGGTAGTTTTGAAGTAAAACATCCACAAAACGTTTTGTGAAAGTGCGTGAGCCTTCTGCGTCTTCGCAGCAGCACGCTATCTATTCTTTCCGATTTATTTCAGCCGTTTTGATTTGCAGAGCATCTAGTTTTTAGTTGTATAAAATAATGCTGCTAAAGTTGTTAAGAGTTTGCAATAAATAAATAATAGCGCACTGCGTTTGTTATGTAACACTGATGCATGTACGGAAGCAAGAGCCTATATTTAACCGACCCCTGCTTTAGTAAATCCTCCCGACACGAACAGACACCTTCACCATGTGCTCCGAACAATTAAAGTGTCATTTTTTTTTTTCTGGTCCTAACAGCCTTGTGTGTTGCAGGCTGAGCCTATCAGAGTTCTGGTGACTGGTGCTGCTGGGCAGATTGCCTATTCGCTTTTGTTCAGCATTGCCAAAGGAGATGTATTTGGCAAAGATCAGGTAAGGTGCTTTGGCTCACTTACACACATGCAAAAACGCACTCCAGCTACTTTAATCTCGTTAGACAGTGTAAATTGCAAAATCCCAACAAGTACAGCATAAATCCAACTCCCACTGAACAGCTGTGATTGTAGGTTTTCCACGCCATGTCTGGAGTGACACCACAGAATTTTCCACGGCAGTAGGTGATCAGATTGCACTGGGCAGGGTAACACAAGTCAGGGTTGTCCTTGAAGTCGGTGAAATGGATTTAATGCCAATAACATTAACCAACTTTAAACTGACTTGAGTATTTTAGCTGTAGTGATCATGGGGCCCAGGCCTTTGTCTAAAGAGGGCCCCTGTGATGTGATTGAAGTGTGAATGCCTCCACTCATGTTGGTTACATTCTATATCTCATTCCATGACTTCTTTACTCCCTCCTGTCAGCCAATCGTTTTGCTCCTTCTGGACATTACTCCCATGCTTCCAGTTCTGGAAGGTGTTGTCATGGAGCTGCAGGACTGTGCCCTCCCACTTTTGAGAGGTAAATACTTAAGATGGTGATGAAAACATGCTTAAGTAACATGATTGCAAAAGTTTTGGCCAAATCTCATATGTCCCTTTTTTAAATTGTATTTTGCATTTTTGTGTAGAAAAGAAGTTCTTTGAATTCTAAGTTGATTGAAGATTTAATGTATTATACTTAAAAAAAAAAAAAATGCGTCTGATATAAATTTCCCAGCCACACTATGAACCATACACTAGAGTTCATGTAGTGAGTACTCCACAGCCTTAACCTGAGAACTGAAGTAAATATTTATTCTACAAAATTGTCAAGAAAATATACAGCCAACAAACAGTAGCTCCAAAAAAACGGTATCAAAAAACTGATACTGCAGCCGAGCAGTGTTCATTACTGCGAAGTTTGAATTTTAATGTTGAGGCATCGTCATCTCCACCAAGCACTCGTATGCACATAACTGCCATCATGACTTCAGTCGTGAGGCACCATGACGTGCCGTCTGCTTTGTGACCTGGAATTTTTCCTTTGCATTGGAGCCATTTTGCTTTGTTCAGACCGAGGCCATGAGAGGCCCCTGTATTAACAACAGTGCTGTAAAGACAACACTTCATGCATTGAGATGGTCCCGGCCGTACAATACAGTAAAGTCAAACTTGGGGTTGGTCAAAAATGCATTTTTGGATGTGGTGTGATGTGGAGACAAACAAGTTTGATTCTGAAATGATTTAAGTTGGGTATGTGGTTTAATTGTTATAAAGAGCACATTATCCGAACACTGTATGACTTTATTTCCACAAAATTTCAAATTTTAGTAATTTAGTTGATAAATTATGGAGAACTTTAAAATACTAACTTGCTTGAAAAAGGGTAAATGAGCATATTGAACCTGCACCATTTGTAATTTCACCATACTCCTCAGAAATTATCGCCACTGACGAGGAGGAAATTGCCTTCAAGGACCTGGATGCTGCCATACTGGTGGGATCCATGCCGAGGAAAGAGGGCATGGAGAGGAAGGACCTGCTGAAAGCCAACGTGGCCATCTTCAAGAGCCAAGGGTCCGCACTAGAACAGTTCTCCAAGAAGACTGTTAAGGTACTCAGGAGTGGTTTTAAAATACTATTCACCTTTTAGGATGTTACAAATCTGTTAAAATACAAGTTTAAGAGGTGCTAGTGAAGTCTCAAGCTTGAGTTTCCAGTACTTTTGTGTATTTTTAGGTGCTTGTTGTTGGAAACCCTGCAAACACCAACTGTTTGATTGCGGCTAAGTCTGCTCCCTCCATCCCTAAAGCAAACTTCTCCTGTCTCACTCGTCTGGACCACAACAGGGCTCGCTCTCAGGTGTCTTTTCTTTTTTTACCCCTTTTGCGTTTCAGTTCAGAGTTCAATTATTGACACTTAGAAATTCTTTTTTTTATCTGCTTTCTGCAGGTGGCGATGCGTTGTGGTGTTCCTGCAACCCATGTTAAGAACGTGATCATCTGGGGCAACCACTCCTCCACCCAGTACCCAGATGTGCATCACTGTGTGGTTAACATGTCTGGAAGTGAGCTTGCCTGCTTTGACGCTATCAAGGACGAAGCCTGGCTTAAAGGAGAGTTCATCACTGTGAGTTAACATTTCCCTGCAATGATTTAGAGTTTGGGGTTTGTTTAACGTTTGTGCTTGAAGAAAATCCCAAATTAGCATTCCAACACAGTAAAATATCCCTAGCACATTACCATTAGTTACAGCTACATTTTTACGTCCTTGGACTGCAGACGGTGCAGCAGAGAGGTGCTGCGGTCATCAAGGCAAGGAAGCTGTCCAGCGCGATGTCTGCAGCAAAGGCCATTTGTGACCACATGCGAGATATCTGGACAGGCACCCCTGAGGTAAATGCCTTCATTTTATTTTTTTATTTTTTTTCCAGATTGTCTCTACATATCAGCCCTAAAAAGTTCCGATGTGTAATAATCAGATGTTCTATGTATTTAAATTTCATTACTATTGCAACAACATGAATATCCTTCTTGTATTTTTATTTTAGGGTGAATTTGTCTCCATGGGTGTTTACTCTACCGGCAACGCTTATGGAGTCCCAGATGACCTCATCTATTCATTCCCTGTCCAAATTCGCAAGGTGAAACTGATCTAAGCGCCTTATTAGCCAACAGTGAACTTCAATGTGTTGGATATTCATGTGTGAAACGCTGTGAAATTTCAGAAATGCGAAACTCATGAAATCATGTTTCCTCAGGACAAGTCCTGGAAGATTGTCGATGGCCTAGGCATTAACAACTTCTCCCAAACAAAGATGGATGCCACAGCAGCAGAGCTGATAGAGGAGAGAGATACAGCTTTGGCTTTCCTGGGAGTATGACTAGATCCAGCAAAGCCGCCCGACCTGCACTTAGACAAAACTCCAGATGCTCGTCTGTGACATTCTCCACCAAACTCCATATTATTATGTATGTATGTATGTATGCATGTGTGTGAGAGCCAGAGGGTATGGGTTTTGCTAATGCTGACAATAATTAGCTAGATTGAATTTGTGTTGTTCTCAGTCTTTGTATGGGTGGTCATTGTTTAGTTTTATTTGCATTATGCAAATAAAGCCTCGTAAATTTGATTCTTGTTGGTGTTACTGGTGTTTTTTTTGTGTACCTTTTCAGTAGAGGTATGTGGTAAATTAAAAAATATTTTCTGTATTTAAGTGGAGTATATAATCTAAAATACTAGTTTTATTAGTCTTAATTACCAGATTTATAAGTGACCACTTTGTGAGGGACTTTTTCATAAGCTTTTTTTATTAACATGGACACTTCTAGTGAGAATGAAACAATACCATCGCTGTGAAATGTGTATTATTGTGACACAGAGCAATTTAACATGTTCGCCTCACGGGGGCAGTGTCTCGTATGCAGTTCCGTCTAGTACCTTTTACAAATAAAATTACGTAACAAGTATTTTTTCCCCCCTTATACAAGTCTTACAAGTAGAAGAAATTTCAATACGATTTATACTTTGAAACTGAGCAGAACATATCAGCGTTTGAATAAAATAACACAGTAACAAATGGAATTGTAAAGCCATAGAATAAAAATATAAAGTAAGACATATATATATATTTAATAGTTAAAGAGCTACTAAATACAAGGAAGGAAAATAAATAATACAAACATGGCAAATTTAATTCAGAATATCCCAATACATAAACACAAAACCAGCTAGGTTCTTATTTTATTTTTAACTGAAACGTTTGTTTCGTCTTGAAACCAGGACTCTTAAGTGTCGTACGTTGCAGAAATCTATTGGCTCTCTCGATTACGTCACATCACAACAGCGTTTCTTATTGGTCGAAATCTTCCTGCTACGTTCTCATTTGCCCCTTCCAGAAATTAGCGTTGCGTGAAATATCTTACTAACCATTAACTTGTTAAATTTTACCTTGGTTTTTTTTTTTTTTTTTTTTAAACCACCTCACGCTCCGGTTTGGAGAGACATTGGGGTGAAACGCAGGTATTAAAGAGATTGCTTCCACGTTTGTTTCCGGCGGACTCCTCTGAGGGATCGCTGTGGTCCTCCAGACCAGGCCGACCCCATCGACTTTTTTCCGCCAGCATCATAAAGTCATTAGGTAAGAAAGCGATTTTAAACCATCAATATTTTACTTATTTGTCTTCACACGTTGCACTATTACCCAAAAGACACATCCCGATGAGCTGGTTATTGCGCAGCATAACGTTTATTTTATTATTACCTTTGTCGATTTCCTTCGTGTGGCTTTCAGAGAACCACCGTTATTTCGACCAGTTCTATCCTAATTTAGGCTTAATCGGCTCCATGTCTACTTCCACCCACCAGGCAGTCGTTTCTCCGGCTTCTAACCTCTGGGGTTTGTCGTCAGGGACATGTTGCAGGCAAAATCGTCGGCTGTGTGTGTCTGTCTGTATGTGTGTATTTAAGGGGTGGGGGCTCGCCGACTCGTTGGCAGTGGAATAATAAATCGAAAGCAGTGGGCGAGGCAAATGGTTAAAACCATGACTAGGGACTGGAAGTCACAAGAAGAATTTATGACGTGGTTTACGGTTTCTGGTGGAAAGTCAGCGGCAGGAGGATCTTACTGAATGACCCCCCCAACCCCCAGCCGCATGTTCACAGACGCTGGTCAGCCTTCCACAGAGACCCGTGATCAGCCCTCTCTGCTCGGACGTGACACAGGCAGGACCTTCTCGGAGCTGACGAATGATCGCTTGTCTAGGAGACCCTTTTCTTCTACAACCGCTGGAATATTTAAGCTGGAGCGTTTGCTGAATTAATATACATTTAAGTTAAAGTGGCAAAGTTAGCGCCTGAAAATGGAATTTTGTGTAGGAGGTAAGTAATTATATTGACGCTATCTATCAATTTCAGCAGAAATGGGAATGCATATTTCCTGCTTTATTTTAATTTTAAATGTCTTCCAGGCAAGATCCCCCTGTCCTTTATTTTGTAAAGTGTACATTTCATTTAGTGCCAGGCAAGCAGACCTTGGTCTTGCAGACCTATCCCACCATCTTCGCCTAGAGTTCCCGCTGCTACTCTAAACGAAAGCAGCATTGAAGATAAACTTTGTCTGGGTGCAAAAGCATTTATGTAATGTAGAGGCATTCCAGGATGGATTTTGCAAATTTAGGTCAGTATCTTGCATCGCCTGTTTTATTGTGAAAATATTTTCAGTGGGATGACCAAAGCAAATGTCCCCACAGGGGCAGTAAATAATAATCATAATGATTATTATTCATTTGACAAAGTGTTCTCTTTGAGCTTTTTGATGTTTATTCAATAAAGAGGGATATTTATCATGTCATCTTTCCTGTATTAAATGTATTTATGTCTACATGTATCTGCTGCCACTAAAGACAAAAACCCTTATCAAGTTTACACTGAGTCGTGTTTGTCTTCTCTTTTCACACGCAGACTATCTGTGTGTTCCTGGAAAAAGGCAATAATGGGTATTACACATAACGTAATACATAAAAACAAATACTGAATGGCTTACTTCAGACACCTTTGTCAGGCCTGGTAAAGTACAACTGTTTTAGGAAGGATAACTGCCGATCTACACAGTGCAAACCGTTAATTCTTTTATCTGGATGACAGATGTGTGGTCATCTGTGGATTATTTGGCTCGACTCGTATTTTTCGCACTATGTCACGTTAATTCCATGTCCTTTGAGGTCTCGAAGGATGTCAGTGTCCAGCAGCTCAGCAGCACTACAGTCAAAGACAGAAGCCATATCTTATTATATACATGTCAAAATATGGAACGTTTGTGAAAACTGCAGAACCTCACCCCCATCTTCCTCCCTGTCCTGTCCAGGTCTGGGTGAAGGAGACCCAGAAAGAGGGATGGCTCAGTTCCAGGAAATGAGGCGGCAGCAGCTGGAGAGCTCGATGCACAGCGAGCTAGAAAAGCTGCTGGCCACCGCCACAGGGCCTGAAAAAGAGGTTCGCTTGCTCCATCTCTGGCCCCACACCCTCTGATTCACTCCAGCCATCTGGTCATGATTTGAATTGTGCTTGCGTCACTCATACAACAGGGGGAAACAGCACAAAACGGACTCATGTCACTGGGGAAAGGGCCAGTGAGGGTCACACCTTTAAATACAAGTACACGAAAACATCTTTTTACCAAGTAACCATGGTTACCTAAGTACCCATAAGTTCAGTTGTTGCTTTTAAATATAACAAATGTTTAAATAATGTATTTGTAACACGTTGCTGAAGTGTACCAGACTAGTTGAAGAATACCGTTGCCCTTTACAGATCGCTGTAAATTAACTTGGATGCTTTTACACAAGACCTGAGCTGGTGCAAGAATTTTCAAACTGGTTTGACAATGAGCCATAAGCCAGATGACTTCTGCCGCATTTTCTTTTCCTTAGAAAAACGATTCAGCTTTAGTCATTTTTGGCATGTAATCAGGTTTTTGTCTTTTTTTTTTTTTTTTTTCAGGTTTCCAGGAAAGATTTTGAGGGCTTCAATAATCTTTTCCACAGATTTCTGCAGGTGAAAGGTCCGTCGGTGGAGTGGATAAAGATACAACGACCTCCAGAAGACTCGGTAAACCTACCCGGATGTCTTTGTTTCTGTGTGCGTGTGGGTATGAATTATATGTTCAGCGTCATGGTCCGAGCCTCCGCGTAGAAAAGGATTGAGCTGATCACGCAGGCAGGTATTGTCGGTGTCGATGTTTCCAGTTAAACCAAATGGACTGTCTCACAAAAAACAGTGTATTTGTAGTCATGGTGGAAAGTTGTTGCATCAGCTTTGCAAACGCAACTTTGAAAACTTTCATTTGAAAATATTCGCTGCAACCCGTCTCTCAGTAGTAGCAATGGAAGCGTGAACACCAGCGTGTGAACCAGTCAGCGTGAACGTTACTGACGGCAAACTGAAAAAGGGCTTCAGTGAAAACTCTTTAACTATTTAGGGGATGACACTTGTCTCCTGCAGCTTAAATCCCTGCATATCCTTCCCTTAATGCTCAGAAACCTCGGCACAAAGGCTTCATCCGTTGCATTTCTTAAACAGATCAGAAGACGATTACCCTGATGGACTGGTGTAGGGCTTAGTTTTGCCAAGTGCAAAGGCATCAGTGTACCATTCAGTCAGGATTTCCTTATTTTCTGTCAGCAGGAATGCCTTCAGCTTGTTCCTGCAGTTTCCTGAATACTAGCTTTCCACGTTTGTGCTTTTTTTTTTGATACAACTGTTAACTCTTAACAAAATGGGTGACTGGGAAGAAACATTTCCCGGAAAAAGAGAAATAAAGAATAATAAATTGAATTTATGACGGCTGTTCTAGACACTGAAGGACTCTACGACGACAGAATACAGCAGATAAAACTCGTACAAGATAGCAGATAAATGTACACAGTATAAAATAACACCATAAATGAGACAAGCACTCTGAGAGCGCAGACCTCCACCCAGCAGGCACTTGGGGAGAGAGAGAGAGAGAGAGAGAGATCTGAGTTGTCCTCCTAGGTTGTGTTTAACGACGTCAAACCTCGCACATCATGTGTGACACGCGTGGAGTGAAAATAAAAGCCCTGTTCTGTGGCATTAAAGAAACAGACTAACAAATGAATCTAATAATCCCACCTGTTTTGACTGCTACGCTTGCATTTGATTTTCTGCTCCAATTTAGCTGGGAAATGTGTCAGTGTGACATAAATCCTTTAAACCATAATGGATAACGGCATGAAATAGCCTGTGATTTCCCTTTTCCTTTGTGGCTTCAGCTGGTTGCCCACCAGAACTGGTGCCTTCCGACTCGTTTTTGGCTTCTGTCTGACTGCACATTGACAGACCTTCCTCGGTCTTTCATCTGGCGCCCATCTCTTTTTACTCGAACACAAAGCCAGATCTGGCTCTGCATCTTCGGTCTGTGTCGAGCGCAGAGCGAGTGGAGGGGTGGAGGAGGGGAGCAGCTGGAGATGAGGACGAATCTGTAGAGAAAAGACACAAGTTTAGCAGTTAGAATGAGGCTGACATAAAATACAGAAACGGCGTAAGAAGCCACGGAAATGGCAGCAAAGCACGCTGAGTCCTTCTTAATCTGTGCAGGTAGCAAGTATCAACTGTTGGAGGAACCTTTTATGACTTCCTGTCACAGTAAACAAATGTTTCATGTAGAATAACGCGTTGTCCTTCCTCCATGTTCTCTAGCTTCATCACTCATTAGTATCACCCACACCAGCAGCTCTGAGCCCCCCCGACTGTTCCCGAGTTTGCCCGTGGAGGGCAGCGAGTGAGCAGCAGGCGTGCGGAGGCTTGGTGTCAGCCAGAAGAGAGGGCGAACACCAGGGGAGAGGCCTTCTGTCGAGTGTCTGCCGCCGCTCACCGGCGATGGAGAACGTGGGCGCAGAAGGCCTTTTTCCATTCCTACACACAGACGCACAGACTGTTTTATCATCCCCGACAGCGGCGTAGGAAAATTCACACATGCCTCCTGCCTCATAAATGATTTTAGTGAAGCAAAAACAGACTTGAAATTACTTAATTACTTACATCAAATGAATTGATGGCGTCCAGGGTACAAATTCTGAATGAAAACAGCCACCACGCAGGCAACACCAGGAGCAGGAGCGCTGAAAGAACGATCAGGTTGCTGATTTCAGGAGCGTGAGTGTGATTTTGTGAGCGATAGTGGATGAATACAGGAGCTGACGGTTATTCTCGCCCTCTGGTCACTTCCCTTTTCTCCAGATTCAACCTTACGATAAAATCGCCGCCCGAGGCCTTCCCAACAGTGTCGCTGAGAGCCTCAACAAGCTGGTGGTGGTGAAGCTGAATGGAGGCCTGGGCACCAGCATGGGCTGCAAGGGCCCCAAGAGCCTGATCAGCGTGCGCAATGAGAACACGTTCTTGGACCTGACAGTGCAGCAGATTGAGGTATCGCCATCCACGTTTACCTTAAAGCGGCTCCAACAGTAAACCCACGTTTGCTGTGCACAGCGGCACACACCACACACACACACACACACTCTTCCAGACAGCTGTGTGAAATCCTTTTTTCGGGGGTTTTCCGTGAACGTCTCTGTTGCCTGACTCGTGGACGTTTGCCAACACCCACACACCCCCCTGGCCCTGACGAGTGTGTGTGGAGCATGACGCAACACGTCGTCTGGTGTAGGAATCCTAGCGGCGCTCTGTTGCAACGGTGTGTAACGCTCAAATTCCACTTGTCCTGCAAGGTCAAGGGTGAGGAGGCAGATTTGTTTGATTAAAAGAAAAGCTGAAGGCCTTTCTGGAAGGGATCGAATGCGATATCCTTGGGGGGGTTGCGGTGAAAGAGGATGTGTTGGTGTGCAGGTTGGCAGGGGAACAGAGCAGCCCTGTGTGCTGGATGAGGCCAGGCTGTGTCTGAGCGTTCCTGCGCTGATTAGTGGATGTTACCACCAAGACAGGACAAACTAAGCCAGACATTTGTGCTTTTGATGGGTTAATGCCCACAAATCGATGCGACGTAAAGTGGTGTTGGAGGCGCTCTCCTTAGTCGAGTCACAGATGATGCGTTATCTCGGCGTGCCCGCCGTTGCGTTATTGAGTTTACACAATAACGCAACGGCGCGCGCTGAAGTTTGCTGGTGGTATTTCATAACGAACGGGGGAGGCTTCCCTTCCCCCAGCACACTGCTCTCTGTGTCCCCAGTCAGGACTCTCCGTGTCTCTGCAGGTCAGATTCCCTTCTGACTGAATCAGCCTATTTAGAAAGAGAGAAAATGGGTCACACACACACACACATAAACGCCCCCTTTTAGCCAACACACTATGACAAAGCTCATTTACCGTGAACCGTTTACCACAGAACTCCGGCCAAAACAGCGTTCCTCAGAGTTCCTCCCTCGTTTCCCAGGTGTGTTTGCGGTTCCTGTCGGCAGGACGGCCTGTATGGGCTGCACACCCCAGTCAAAAGAGTGAGTCAGCTGTGGTCGGGGATATTGCCGCTGCTAATGAAGTGTCTTGCTAAATCGTCCATGTTGTTGGGAAACAACCTTTGATCATTTGCACATTCCGACCTCCGACCTTGTCCTTTTTTGCAAAATGTCTTGCAGCATTTGAACAAGACCTACAACACCGACGTACCGCTGGTGCTCATGAACTCCTTCAACACAGATGAAGATACGAAGAAGATCCTGCAAAAGTACACACACCACCGTGTCAAGATACACACCTTTAACCAGAGCAGGTGAGAGACGGCGCAGACGTCATGCTCTTTGTCCCGTCTGAACCAAACTTTCCTGAATAATAAATGGGTCTAATTTTGGTGGACAGCCCCTTAGTGAGTGAAAAAGCCATCAATACTTAATAATGCCTTAGAGTTTCTACTTTGTCAGCTGTGTAAAACGTCATTTTCCCAGCCTCTCTTAAATAATTTAGAAGTCTTTTACTGTATATTCCGTCTGCAAGATGCAGCAGTTCAGAGAACAAGTGTCGGAGGAAGCTGAAATGTTTACTGTGAGCGCACAAACGGCACAATAATGATGGTTAAAACCCTTTAGCGTCAAGTCTGCAGTCTCGTATCAAAGCTGCCCATCAGGGACGCTGTCAGCAGGACTTCCCCAGCGTTTAAAGCCGCGTGCGTCTCTGATGTCACCTGACCGGCTCACTGGCGCCGGTCCTCCTCAGTGCTGCAGGGTTGTTAAGGCGGCCCGACGCAGATCTTTCTCACAGGCGCTTTGATCACTTCCCTCGGTTAAAGTGAGGGTGATGTGGGAGCCTGCGCCGCTGCCCCGAAAGTATGAAAACTGCTCTCTCTCGCTCTCTCTCTCTCTCTCTCTCTCTCTCTCTCTCTCTCTCTCTCTCTCTCTCTCTCTCTCTCGCTCTTTGAGGGAGTGACTTACTTTTATTTGAGTTGTTTTAAAGAAGGAAAGTTGAGTTTTGGTCTCCCCGACTCTCCGTGAATACGCTGAAACACTGAGGCAGCTTGTGAGGCAGCGTTTGCACCAGGAGTTGGTGGAACTCATCTCCATTTGGATGGTATTTCCGGGACGCTGATGATCTCTTCTGCAAAGGTACCCTCGCATCAACAAAGAATCCCTCCTCCCAGTGGCCACAGATCTGAGCATGAACGGGCCGAACGCGGAGGCCTGGTACCCTCCCGGCCACGGGGACATTTACGCCAGCTTCTACAACTCGGGCCTGCTGGACCAGCTGATTGCGCAGGGCCGCGAGTACGTCTTCGTGTCCAACATCGACAACCTGGGCGCCACGGTCGACCTCCACATCCTGCACCAGCTGGTCAGCCAGCCCAACGGGAAGCGCTGCGAGTTTATCATGGAGGTGACGGATAAGACGCGCGCTGATGTGAAGGTACGGAAGAAGGAAAGAGTGTATGAACTTTTGCCTTTTTCAGTGTTGGCACATCGCTATCAGTCTGTTGGCCAAGTCTCAGTAAATATTGGATCTCTCCGGGCTCCTGCAGCTCCAGCTGTTGCTTAACTCGGTAGTTCATCTCTCTAACCACACGGCCAGGTTTGGTGCAGAGGTTTGCAGACGGCGCTCTGTGTTGCAGGGCGGCACGCTGATCCAGTACGATGGAAAGCTGCGTCTGCTGGAGATCGCGCAGGTCCCAAAGGCCCACGTCGACGAGTTCAAGTCAGTCTCCAAGTTCAAGATCTTCAACACCAACAACTTGTGGATCTCTTTGACTGCCATCAAGAGGCTGCAGGAGCAGAGTGTGATGGACATGGAGATCATCGTGAACCCCAAGGTGAGCTTTTTTTGTGCTTCTGACGCTTGTTTTTCGCACCTAAAACTCCCCAGAAGCTCTGTGACTGAAGTGGGTGAAAGTAGATATTCCTGGTGTCATCTGGCTTTTGAAGCCCTGAGAGAACAAAGTCATCTGTAATCATCTAAGATGGCTGCTCTCTTCTAGCAGGCGAACATGCTGAGGGGAATCAAAGAAGATCCCAGAATAGTATCATCCGTCAGCTTTTCCCGTCCTTCCTGTCCTGTTATGAAACGTGTCCTGTTTTGAAGCTGAGCAGCACTGCCTCCTCTTCACCGAACCGCTCCTGATTAAATCCTCTCTCACTGAAACGCCCCAGTATGCCCAGCTTTGAGAGCCTCTCTGACTTCCTTCCATCGATTCCTCTGTTTTGAATCCAAAAAGAGGTGCAGAGCAGCTTCTGCTCAGCCCTCTGGTGGCTAATCTGTCCTACTTTGGCTCACTGACACGTCACGCAGACGTGACTTTGTAACGCGTTCCCCTCCAACCACAGTTACATGACTGACTGCGATAACAAGAGCCATTAGCATTAGCATATTAGCCTGATTCAGTCTGTTGACATGATGCGACTCGAGGATGTTTTTGTGGCCGTGACCAGCGGTACAGAGCCTCTGCTTATGCATATGCAGATGTCTTCCTGCGTCCCCTGGCTGCAAAATGAAACTAGTGACATTGTCAGTGTTACATAAAGCGACTCTGCTGTGTAGCAGTTATATAAGTGTGTGGTGCCGTGTAGGTGATAATGTTTTTCTTCTGACAGCTACGAGGAGATAAAATGTATCATAAATGGGAAAAAGTCAATAAAAGCAGACTTTTAATGGGGAGATGTTAGCACCAAAACTGCCAGTGGAGCTGTTTTATTTCTAATTCTGTCTCCGTTTTACTGGAAAAGTGACATTAAATGAACAATTCTTGTGCTCCGCTGTTAAGGCCACAGTCAAGCTCTAAAGGTTGGCTCGTGGGTCCTTATCACAGCCTCGCCTCTCACAATCAGAGTTTTAAGCAGTCTCGCAGGGTCGGCCTTTGGGAATTAGAAAATAATCGGTCTTGTCGGTGTGTATTTCCTGTCATGTGCTGTTTGTTTCCGCTACAGGAAATATGTGACGTTTAAGTGGAAGCGCAAAACGCAGGAAAGCAGGAGCTGCTTTACCCAGCGTGCTGGGAATTCCAGGGAAAGACAGCCGCTCCTCATCTCCTTTATAGGCATCATCTACGTATTTCCCACTAGAACGTGTCCTCTTTTGGTTGCTAGACTCTTGATGGCGGGCAGAACGTCATCCAGCTGGAGACGGCGGTGGGCGCGGCCATCAAGTCCTTCGACAACGCCCTCGGCATCAACGTGCCACGCAGCCGCTTCCTGCCCGTGAAGACCACGTCGGACCTGCTGCTGGTCATGTCCAACCTGTACAGCCTGGACGCCGGCTCGCTCACCATGAGCCCCAAGAGGGAGTTCCCCACGACGCCGCACGTCAAACTGGGAAGCTCCTTCACCAAGGTAACCCCGGGACATCTGCTGGACCCAGGAAGTCCCATCTCAGCTGCTTAACGCTCTCATTTCTTTATCCGTAATCTCAAATTCACTTGTAAATGTCTTTTTCTGACTAACCGTGCGACGCTAACGCGGCGGTGGCGCAGGTTCAGGAGTACCTGACACGCTTCGAGAGCATCCCAGACATGCTGGAGCTCGATCACCTCACTGTTTCTGGAGACGTGACCTTCGGAAAGAATGTTTCCCTCAAAGTAAGAGTCTTTTAATCTCATGTCAAATATTTGAAGGACGCACGATGACACTTACTGGCTGACCTTGTTTCTGTGTCAACACGGACGCCTCTTGGAGATAACTGTCTGACAGAGAAACCTCTCCCAGGCTTCCGGACCTCCTGCTGGAATATTATAATCTGCTTTAAATGTACTTTTATTTTAATCCCGGTTGGGAACAATGCTCTGAAAAACAGGACTTTAGGATAACTGTTCTGCCTCCTCTTCCTCCCAGGGCACCGTCATCATCATCGCTAACCACGGAGACCGGATCGACATACCAGCCGGCTCCATGCTGGAGAACAAAATTGTATCTGGCAACCTCCGCATCATGGACCACTGACAGCCTGTTTCACACGCTCTTCCCATCATGTGACCTAGTTGGCGCTATCCCAGTCATGTGACCTGAATGTCTCCTTTCCTCGCATTGTGAAATCAGTTTCCTTTTTGTCCTCCAGGCTGCTGTAGCTGCATGTGCAGCGCCGCCAGCTGGGGCGCACTGCCCCCTACAGGCTGTACGTATTATGACAGAAACAGTAACATTCGCTAAAGATTAAAACAAATCAGATTTTATTTTTTATTCTTCATCAAAACTAGTTATTGCAACTCCTTATTGCCAGTTAACAAAATCTGTAGCAGTAGATAGTTGAACTATATTAATCACGAATCAGTAGAAGCACATGGGACAGTCACAACAAAAGGGGATTATTTTGTTTATTAATCAGAAAACATCTCCATATGGTATCAGAAATCAGCTGTGATTGGATACAGGCAGTTACCATGTGGTAAACTGATGACGGAGCGTCTCTGAGGTCGAAACTCCAGCAACACTTAACAGAAGAACTTGGTTCGAAGCGAGTTTAACCAGGATGTCCTCAGTTATCGCCAGTCGTAGATAAGCACGTTGAAGCAGTGCAGGTAGAGGCATCCTGGCTCTGCTAAACTCGCTTCAGACCGCAGACCTTCGCGCTCGTGGCCTTGATGACCCCATAAAAGCCTTAAGCCAAATAAGTTGGTCTGAAAGTCTCGTTGCTGTTGTTTCGACTGATCCGTCACGTCATCTGCCACCGAAATCGTGCTAAAAGAATCCAAGATAAGAGAAGAATCTTGGATTCCTGCCCCCCACATTTGAAGAGCAGATGTTGATGATGACTGTGTTGTTTTTTTGAACTGAACTAAATTATCATCTTGTCCATTTCCATTTCTGCCAGTCAAAGGGGACTGTTGTTGTTTGAATGGATTATGTAGGGCGACAGTACATCACATGCTTGTTGATTGTGTGTTGTGGGAACGCACCGAAACTCCAGCTTGATGATGTAGAAGGAGGTTAAACGGAAGCTTGGTAGCACTGCGGACTGCACCAGAAACAAACTACCTGACCGATCGAGCCGAACAAACCCAGCGTCCACCCTCTCCCCTCCTCTGTGCCATAATTCCAACCTTTACGCCTGAACCAAATCTGTTTATGCCTCTTTGGACCCCTGAATGATTATTTCAAGTTGACAACTGATGAACACATATAAAAGTTTATGAGTAGATTTGAGATTGAACAGAAGAAATATCAGTGTTTTGTGTGGGTTTTTTTTAATGTGTGTAAACTCACTGCCTCCATTTCACTGTCAGATCCTCTTTCATCCTCCCACGCCGGGTGTGTTATTTTGAATATTCAACAAGGGTTCAGTGAGAATACTTGTCCAACATGTGGGGTGTGTCCAACATGTGGACGAAAATTCTGAAAGCAATAAGTGTGGGTTTGTGACAGCGACTGGTCTCCGACCAGTTCTGCCCTGGCTGAGCTGAATAAAGTGCAATATAACAAGAACAGTCCGTGCTCGTCGTTAATACATCTGCTTAATCTGGGATTATCATGTCATTTAGTTCTGCAAAACATCAGAAAATGGATGTGAAGTGGTGAAGAACCTCAAATCTGAACTTTAGGATACCAGAAGTTGGATTATTTTGCTCCAGAATAAAGAGGCACACTTTAAATCTGTCCCTTATTTCACTTTATTGT
The DNA here is from genome assembly GCA_015343265.1 of Pao palembangensis. Lineage (NCBI taxonomy): Eukaryota > Metazoa > Chordata > Actinopteri > Tetraodontiformes > Tetraodontidae > Pao > Pao palembangensis. Next base: position 2,425,558 of record CM027083.1, on the reverse strand, counting down.
TTAAAGTTGATTCAAAAAAGATTTTGCTGGAAACATTCTTTGCTTTTGTCTTTTTAATTACAGAGAAGAACAGTGAGTGGTGGGTGGGCGGGGGTCTGACCAGTATGTGTGTAAACAGAGTGGAGATAACAGTACAGAGGCAGCCCTTACACACACACACACACACACACACACACACACACACAAACGCCTGCGTGTGCAGAAAACTAAAACTGAGAAAGGTAGGAGGAAGACGAGTATTTAAATATTTTATTCAAGAGGTATCATCAGTAGAAATGAGGGGTGTGTGTGTGTGTGTGTGTGTGTGTGTGTGTGTGTATTGGTCATTGAGCTCCCTGAGGTGAGTTAGTGTGTGGCAGTCTAAGAAAGGGGGCGGGGCAGTTTGGAAGAAAGTGTGATGTTTCTTCAGTTGATGTGCGTGTGCGTGCGTGTGTGGACGCAGCAGGACTTTGTTGATGAATACTGAGTCGGCAGAAGGTCTCCTGACAGATTTCTGCTACTCTTCATTGTGATTTTGGTCACACATGATGAGAAGCAACCGTGTTAATATCAAGTCCTGGTGGGTCGGCACACAGGCACACGCAGAGCTATCAAACCCGGGGCCTGAAGAGCTGTCTGGGACTTAACATTTACGATCGTTCTCGCAAAGATGCGCTTTAAAAGTCCCGAATGTTAAAAAAAAAAAAAAAAAAAAAAAAAAAAAAAAAAAAAAAAACGCCACCGCCATCTAGTGGTCATAATACATAATGCATGACCGGAATACCTGCTTCGACGTAAATGCATGCAGCGAGATTAATACTGATCAGATTAGATAGCCGTTCCGCCCAGGATAATTTCTTTTTATTTCCCAGTGCAAAAACGCCCCAAACAGGACAGCAGACGTGCTGGATTTAATCAACCCTGATAGCGCTCGTCTGGTGCATTATTCACTGTGTGTGTGTGTGTGTGTGTGCGGATCTTAAAGGGAGGGAGCAGGCCCAAAACCCTTCAGCAGGTGTGTGGCCCAAATCTATTGCTTTGAACGCTAAATTGCAGTTGTGACATGAAATGAACTGATGGCTTAACACGCAGGTGAGAGCAAGGTAGAGGCGGGTTCCCGAAGCGCATGATGGAGAGCTGGACATGGAGGAGAAACACAGAACAAAACCCTCAGAACACACCTAGACTTTTATATCTGCTCAACAATATACTGTATTTTCAAAGTAAAATGCTAAATATCACTGATGTTAGACATCTGACAGGTGACGGACAAAGCAATGGTTCTCGGGCCATAAATAAGCATCTTGGTTTAAATTAGCTCTAAGAGATGTACACGGATGCATATTATGACAATAAACGTGACTTAAACCATCTGTTTGTGCTACAGTATTTTGGTAATTTTTAAAAAATACTGTCTCTGAAAGTTCTCCAGAAAACAAACGTGTTTTTCTTTAATCCAGCAGTGTTATTTGTTTGGTTTTTGTGTCTCTGGTTTCACATGAAAATATAGAAATCTTTGTTGTCATTCATGAAAAAGCAATACAAAGGTCACTTAAATATGAGAAAGACTAAGAGCTCCGTATCTTAACCACCGAGGACTGAACAGAAGTCCGGGACGCCGCTTGTTTCTGATGCACGCTCGGCGTCCGGGCGCAAAGACTACTCCCCTTTCTGCCTCCCCCGAAGGATGCTGGGAAGTCGTCCCCTCTGATTAGTCGAGGGGGCCCTGGAAGATGAGTCTGACGAATCCCTGTTCACCGCTCAGCTGATGGGCACAGAAAGGGCAGGCGGCGTGGAAGGTGTGGGTGCCATGCGGCAGTGGGATCTGACTCCAGTAGGCTGCTGTCTTCTCTGAACAAACATGGCCGCAGGGGTTAAAGGCGTGAGTGGGTGGGGCTGCGTCGACATAGAAGCCCGCTTCGCAGCCCAGCCACAGCGGCACGTAGGGCCCTTTGGTTCGACACATAGGACACTCCCTGTCCCTGCCCTCCCGGCCCTCCCTCTCCTCGCGGTGGTTGCCCCAGTTGTGGTAGCCGTGTACGTGTCCGCACTGGAGGTAGACCCAGGGCTGCTTCTCGTCCGGAGTGTCCTTGCGATGCATCGAGGGGAAAGCCAGCGTGTTGAAGCCCACGGGGCACTGAGGACGAGCCGCATTGATCTCTTGCCGCAGGGCCTCCAGATGTTTGAGGGTGGGCGTGCGGGCGAGGCCTTCGGCGGTACGCCACAGCAGAGTCGCACCACAAAGGTCAATGAGAGACCCATCGACCAGCTCGTGACACTCAGTCTCAACCTGGAACAGAGGGTTGAGAGAGATGAGATGACTTCTACCCAGCTGGTGTACCCTCAGCTCACAGGAAGACAAACGCTATTCAAGATCTGCAGTTGTAGTATCCACCAGAGGACGACAGGGGGCAGTATAACGTCTTCATTTTCCTGCCTCGCTGCTAATGAATGAGTTGAAGAAAATTAAACAATTAAAAACAGCCCCATCCAAAGAGGAAGACATGAGTAAGGATTGTTAAAAAAAAAAAAAAAAAGAAAAACACAAATGAGGGGAGGAGGAGAAGCTCCAGGGGTTTCTGGTGGGACGAACATGAGGTCACCGTGTGTGTCAGGGCACATTTGGCATCAGCACAGCACTGTCATGAAGTGAAGATTCCCTCCAGATGATGTTTAACACACAATCGCATCAGCATAACTACAGACAAAGAACCTGCTCATGTTTGGTTTAATCTGGGCATGCGCACACACGCAAGCACACACACACACACACACACACACACACACACACAGTTATGACTGAATTACAAGCAAGAGAATCAAAGCTTCTGTTAAGTTCACTCAACCCAGGACCACCCTTCACCCCGGTGAGCTGCAGCTGCAATTTAGCCCAGTTCCAGGTTTTTTTAAAAAAATAAATCATTTTCTCTTAATCAGCAAAGTCTTAACATTTTAAAGCCAAAAGATATGTCTGTTCTGTTGGTTTACTGTTCTGTTCTGATCTGTTGTACTGTTCTGGTCACCCACTGGTGACCCGTCCAGGGTTTATTCCACCAACTCACCCATAACTGGTCAAAATAGCAGGAAACAGAGAATCGAATCATTCAAATGTGTTTTGTTTTGTTTTTTTGTGCAGCGATTCCCACTCAGTCACCATATATCAAAGACAGGTGCTTTCCCAACGCTGACTATCTAAACTGTGAATTCTTGGGTGGATTCTGTGGTCATGAACAGCGCACGTGTGTTTTGCACGTGGAGATAAGAGAGCTGTTCATGAAGGGAAGAGAGCAGTTCATTCCTGCTATGCCAGAGAGTCAAACGTGTGGCTGCAGATGAAGAGGCAGCCTAATGACACCACCGCAGACGCGCTGGCTGCATCCTTGTGGTTAACGATGGAGAGGACAGCGCCTAATTCCACAGCAACTTCAGTCCACTACAACGTCTCACTGTCGGCTCGCGCTTGGAGGATGCCCTTTAGACGGCGCTGTTATTCGCAGCGCTGACAGCGGCACCTGTTTCCACGGGGATGGCATCCAGCTGACCCCCTGCCGGGGTCAGGCTCAGGCTGACCTCCGGCTGCTTGTTGCAGTAACAGAATCGGCACATCAGTGCGACAGAGTAGAAGCTGGGCTGGAGGAAGTGACGGGAAAATAGTCTTTTTGTGAGGGCGTGAGGAATGACCATCCAGCTGACAAGGGTTTTCCCCCTAACAGTCAGTGGTGACCTCTGACCTTTAACATGAAGATTCAATGATAATGGAAAACCACAAGAGCCTGAGAGATGAACCTCCACAGAATTATCTTCTGAGTCTTGACATTATCTTTTGACCTCTGGCGCATTTCAGGACATTTCAGCCTACCCTCAACGGCAAACAGCCAGCAAACATCCAGTCAGGGGACTACACGTGACATTTAGTCTGAGCTCAATCCAACTCTTCTCACCATTTTCCCTCGCTGCTGGGCCGAGCGGGTCTCTCGCAGGGTGAAAACGTTGCCGCAGACGGAGATCTCCCTCCAGACGCCGGGTTTAGAGTCCTGGCTGAAGCCATTACGAGGGTGCATCACCAGCACCCCGTTGGTGGTCAGCCCATCCATCTGACCATCAAAAGTCCGCCACTTAGCCGCCTTCTCCTGGAGGAAATAAAGAGAGAGGACTCAGCCATTAACCAAACGCTCATGTGGTCAAGGTTATACCAGCATGTGATGATTAAAACTGACGAGCTAGCTAGCGCTAGCACCGACAGGAGGCGAAACGGTGCAGCAGATTTCACACACTTACCCCTAAGAAGATGTTCTTGGAGGAGTCGAAGCCGGCGGCGTAGATCCTGGCGGTGTAGGGCGGCGTGCGCTGGCACTTGATTCGGCAGGCGAATCGGGAGATGGTGCTCTGGACCGACTGGGTGTCCGTGTTGCTGTGGCTGCCCGCCACCGTGTCCGTCACTACAAAGTCTATAGGACTCTCTGTCGAACGCCCGATCTGGTAGGGAGAGAGAGAGAGAGGTCAATGTGTTATAAAAGATATCAGTATTGGTCAATACTGAACCTGCTGTGTGTGTGTGTGTGTGTGTGTGTGTGTGTGTGTGTGTGTGTGTGTGTGTGCTAGATAGAAACAAACTAAAGGAGGCTCATTTCACGTTCGTTTCAGAACTACCTTTATGAAGCTTCTGCTGCTGATGTAAATCTGCACTGAAGGTTTTAAAGGATCTTAAATGCCTCCAGTCAGACTCAGCCGCCACCACGGCTGTAACTGTGCTGCTGAATCTGTGTGTTTTCACTGCTCCAGACTGCTGTCACGATGGTGACAGAGAGCAGAAACTACACAAGTGATCTCAAATCCCGATCAAAGCCCAGACATGCTACCTGGAACATGTCTGTATTGCTGTCGTGGGTGTACTCCACCACCACCATCTGGACTCGGGACAGCGTGTACGAGATGCTGTGCTGGTCTTTGTTGCTTATGGCCTGAAGGGAAACAGAGTAGAGAAGATGGATTAACGCAAAGACGGCCGGAAGAGAGGAAGAACATCAAAATAGGTGTGTAGAGTCTTCAGTCACAAGCGCTTCACAAAAAATACACACAGAAACTCTGTGATCTTTATAGAGAAGACACCATCTACACCCTCCTGTCTGTCAGGCGGAACCACCCAAAGGCTGTTTCTTCATTCACGGATGAATCAAATTATCCGCTCAGTAATGGACAACAAAGCATATGAACGTCCTCATCATCACATCTATTCATCTGCAAACATCTGTGTGTGTTTCGGTGCCTGGCCGCTGATTTTAAATCACTCCTTCGGATTCAGCAGACGTGTGCCAGATTGGAAGACATTCCCACAAGGTGTTTCCACACTTATAACTCATGAGAATGGGATGAACCGACAACCCAGGAACGTAGCGTGCCTGGCAAAAGCCCCACCGGCACACCCACGGCCTTATAAATGCCCCGTAAACCTGCGAGATTTTGAAGATCTCTCACCACCAGCGGTGAAAACACAGGAACGTGTAGTTTGCCTTCCAAAGCACCATTCCCACTTGTTTTCCCAACATTCCATAAAAGCACAGATTAAACAGCTTTTAAACCTCGGCAGTGGTGTACCTGAGCTGAACCCTGCTGTTTGACCAAGGGGTGTGTTACACTGCAGAACAAAAAGCTCATTAAGTTTGACAAAAGCCTGTGGTGGTGTAACACAGATCCAGTCCCCCGGAACTGGGAGGGTTCATCTGCTGCCAGTAAAGTCCTTCAAAGACATTGTGAGCGGGCATGTCAAAGGAATTCTGTTGTAAATGCGCTAATATTTGTGAGATTATTCCGAATATTTTCAAGTTGCAATAAATAGGACTGCTGGTGCGTGTGTGTGTGTGTGTGTGTGTGTGTGTGTGTGTGTGCTTTACCTTGGCTGCCTGTGGAGAGCAGGCGACGTGAACTGTGCTGGGTTTCACCCCGTTTGCCTTCGGTCTCTTGTAAAGTGCAAAACGGCTTTTACGTCGGCCTCGGTCCCCATTGGGAAGAGAGCCATTATACCTGCATGCGCACACACACATACACACGCGCATACAAACACACGTGCACACACAGAAAACAATGGGGCATTATAGTCGGAGCAGCTGAATAATACTTAGGAAAACAGACATTGTGGAAAATGCTTGAAGAATTTTGTTGTTGTCTCTTCGCACCTGAGGTCCATGCAAGCACACACACACACACGCACGCACACACACAAAATGTCCCATAAAACAGTAAAGCCCTCCCTACATATTCCCAGGCAAGCTCAGAAAATAAACACGAGAAGAGACACATTTATCCTGAAACATAGCTGAGACGGGAGGAATAAACAGCTGTCTCTGGAAACGTCTCTTGAAGTGAGAAAAGGTTTCATAAAACACTGTTTGTACAGTGTTGATGTCTAACCGTTGTGCTTAGACACCGGGGTCAGCACGCTCATAAAAACTGAGATATCAACTTCAGTTACAGATGATAACCTCTGACTGATGATATAGATGTAAACCAGAAGCAAAATGTGAGAAATAGCTAGAGCTCCAATGAACAACAATGAAGCTTGTTCATTTTTTTTTTTTTTTTAAAGCTGGTGTTTTTAGCTGCTGATGTACTCCAGAATGTGTTTACGTGTCAAGCCCCAAACATCTGTCAAAGATAGCGTTCACAGTTTTAAATCTGGTGCAATGTTCTCAGAAATCCAGCGATGGACTGCAAATTAAAAAAGAAAAAATATATGTAATCCTTTAACCAGGGCTGCATGTGAAAAGGGAACCTTCAATGGTTCCATTGTGCTGAGCAGTTGTTTTTGACTATTCAGACACTTCAAATAAAAACACACGCTCCACTAACTGGAGTAAGACGGCGCTGCAGGTTCTAAGAACGCCCGTCCTGCAGCGAAATGTTGGTAAGGAAGAGCAGAAAGGCAGAAATCAGACAACCTTTGAAGGGTTTATGGGTAACCATGGAGAGAGAGCAGCGCCACGGCAACGTTTGGGAGGAGTAACCATGGCAAGAGCATAACCACGGTGAAGTTTATTCCATATCCTGGAGAGGGCAGGACCGTGTGTCGGCACTGCAAACCCAGGTTTCCACGGGCAGCAATGATATGAGAGTAGATACATATACAAATATTCTCAAAAGGGCAAATCCGTGCAGCAATTCCACTGTGTTCCGGTGTGTGTTGCCTTCTTATCTAGTATTGGTGTGTTTACCACCGCTGTGTCAGGAGCAGGTACTGAATATAAAACCAGAGCATCCTAAATTTTCACAGGCTCACAGTGATGACGATGAAAAGAAGAACAAAAGGAAAAGGCCTTTTTCATGTGGTTTCTCATATTGCATACTGCCCCAGTTACCGCGTTACTTACGTGCAATCGCAGGCTTCACTACACTCATAAGGGGCCTTTTTATCATGTGTCTGTGGATGTTGTCCAGCTAAATGTGCCTTTGTTGACATTTTAATGCGTTTGGTCTGACCTAGAATCAAAAACTAGCAACGGAAAAAGAAGAGCAAAGCGGAAAACTGGGGTTCTCCCTTGTAAAAAGCATGAAACTTGTTTTTACTGCTCACGGCACATTTCCATTAAGGAAATTTTCACAGTACATTCGTGCTCCAGCACAACCCAGACCAACAAACTGTGAGTCAGCTGTTGAAATGTGTAACTGTGTGTGTGTGTGTGTGCGCAAATTCTATCCCACTTCTGCATTCCTGGGAGAGAAGGGCCACGCAGTGGAAGAGCTCTCCGGGGAATAAACAGGAGACAGAAGGATAAAGGAAGCCCTTCTTTGGAGAAAGCGTGACTTGTGTGATGAAGTTGAAGGCGAAACGGAAGGTTTTGGTTCCTACGGTTTAGCCTGTGGACTGGACTCAAATCTCAGGAGGTAAAGACCTACAAGGTGTTTATGAAGAGTAGCTGCTGCTGTTCCTGACCCAAAACGATCTCATCTATACTGTGACTGTACGCGGTTTATCATGTTCCAAGGAGAAACACCGCCTTCCGCTTCCCATTTCACTACATATCCATGTCTCTACAGGCCATTATGATATGCTGGTACATTATGTAATGACCGGCAGAGAGCTTCATCAGTCATTACGTAAGGTTGTTGTGTTCACTCAGTGAATTCGGATCGGGCTCTCAGGAACACTGGCTGGACTCAAACGGCAGCGACTGGCTCCAACACAAAAGTGCACGAGGAAAAACGTTGTGATGAAATCTACATTAATGTCAAGCTTTATCCACCCTGCACAGCCTTAACACAGGAGTCATTCTCTGCCCCGGGTCTGCAGCTGGAGCTTGCCCACTCTGGCTTTCTGGCTGTGCTGACCGGTGTGAAAAGCTTGTTGAATAGTTCCTGTTTCAGCCTGTCATGACCACGAGTTACCAGTTGGTTCTTGAGAGCTGTGCAGTCTGGATTTATGTTCGGGACAACAGTGTGGACCACAGCAGACTTATATTCAAGCAGTGACGCAGTAAAACAGCGTTTTCATCTCATCGGGTCACTCTCTTTAATGAGGGTTTATTTGTTGAATATCACACAACTAAAAAAAAAAAAAACTGGAAAAGTATTTCAGAACCTAGAAACGAGAATAAAAGGAGGTTCAGTCGCAGATGTAATGAGCAGCATCTGTAATTTGTGACTTACCCCAGCACAATGAGCTCTCCATACTTCACTGGCACTTTGGTGGAGGCGGTGGTGGAAATGTTCTCCTGCTCTGGGGAGTACATTGGGCTTGGCTGATTGAGGTTTGGAGGAGGAGGAGGAGGGGGTGAGATCCGACAGGGCGAGGGAGACAGGAAGGAGAAAGGTGGGGACGGGAGAAGGAGGTGCTGATCGAATGGAGCACAGGGGGAGAAGAGGAGAAGGAAGGGAAAAGGTCAGCTGAGCCTCAGCTCCACCCTCTCATGCTTCATGCGTCCGATTCTGGAAGCAGCAGTTGTCCTGCCCTGAAGAGTGATGAAGAGTACAAATGTTAGCGCATTTACTCAAGTTTTCTAGATTTAGAGTTTCTACATTCCCAGAGACGTTTAATGTCGGGAACATAGTGAGAAAAAGAAAATTCATTTCAGTTGAGAAAGCCTCCAACCAGTCGTCAAACTGTTGACATGTTACTCACATCTTGTAAACCTTCTGTAAATGCTGATTTCATGGCTGAACTGAACCACCCAGCTTTAAATAACAGGAACTCACAGCAGGGTGCAAAGAAAAAGCATGAGCCAGAGCAGGGGAGGGCACGAGGGAAAAGACGTCCTGTTTACTATGGATGACCTAAAACGTCCTCAAAACAGACCTTGTCAAAACCAACCTACACAAAACTGTGATAAATATGTAGCTCGATCGTGTTTTTCTTCATTAGCTCAGTAGAACAGAAGGCATAACATCAGCACTTCCTGTCTCCGTTCAAAGGCGATTATTTCTCCTACAATTCCCAGAGTGCCATTCTGCAAAGAGAATGAGAAACCACACATGAATAAGATATAGGAAGTAAAGTGTCTTGATGATGAGTGGGAAAGAGGGGGCGGGGGCAGGAAGGCGGATATAGTCCCATCAGGCCGAGTGGGAGAAGTTCATCCCGAGGCCTTCCAAGTGAATATTTGAACCATAATGTCAGACGGGTGTTATTCAGAAGGGATGAAAGCATCATTTGTGAGAGCATCTGTGAGGCATCAGCAATGGAAAGATGCCTCTTAAAATCAGATATGATCTTGCTGAGAGATTGATGCTGTTAATGAAAATGCACCTACGCCGTTCCTGCGAAGCCAGCTGAACGTCTGCCAGTCTGCACATCCTCATCCTCATCCTCATCATCTAGCATCATCCCTTCCTGATGCCAAATGTCCCACGTAAACAATGCAGAGGGGTTATTGTGAGGCCTGTCTGCGAGTATTTTTAATATCACTGGATTTTTTTTTAAACAAACTCCCCCATTAATCTCGAATTATGTATCAACCAGGACACATTTTTTTTTTTTACTATGGGAAATACACATACGTCAAACAGAAAGCCACAGTTAGCCCGAGGATACTGGTTGTTGTAATAATACAGACGCAGGCATGTAAACACTACCAAGGTGCTGCGGGGTTGGAGAAACCCAGACCAGCTTCTCTGCTGTCACTCCAGCGTGTCCTGGGTCTGCCTCGGGTCACCTCCTGGCCTTAACATGCCCTGAATGCCTCCCAGGGAGAAATCCAGGAGACTGCACCTGGAAACTGTGTCTATAAAAATGAGTAACATTCCAATGGGGTCCTTGTTGAACTGCTCTTCGTCTGGCCCTTCACCTAGAACCAATTTGTCTTGGGAGACCCTACCAGGGGAAAACTGCCCCCGACAACATGGCTCCTAGGTTCCTTAGGGCACTCCAACCCCTCCACTGCGATAAGGTGCTAGAGATTGTAGGAGAAAAATGGAACACAGGACTGCGAGGCCTGCATGCATGTAAAATCCTGCCTCAGACCAGCCGGAATCGTCAAGAATTGATAATCTAAAGATCCAGACAGAGAGGGTTTAGAGGCGGCTGCTTCTGCCCTGATCATCATTCTCGAACACTCTTCCACCTCCTGATAATGGACCATAAGTTTGGTGAGGATTTGGTTGGAAATAGTGAACATTAAACACTGGGACTTCAATCAAACTGACAATGCCTGTTTTAATCTTTATACGTTAAAGCCCTGCTAATATTGTCCCTTCATACTAATAACAGCTGCTGGATTTCATCACGTTCTCTGTCTTTCAATTTTAGAGTTTTTAAAAACCTCAAGGACTACTTCAAAGTCTGGGGATTCGGTGCACAACCGATGTATTTTGTGTGAGCGGGGAAGAGTATCTCAGCAACTCGGCCTGACACAGTTCAGCATGGCTGCGAGCCAGCGGCTGCTTAGTTACCCAGATACACAAACCTACAACAATCGTTTGTGAACTCTGCGAGACTGACTTTGCCAGCCGGGGTCAGGGATCGTAACAGAATGCTGCTGACAGCAGGAACGGCAATCTCACACTTGCAAAAGCCCTCATAACTGCGAGGCTGCGCGGCCGACACCTGACATTCCCACCGGTTGCCAACAGAGCACAACGCAACGGAAACATATGTACATGCACGGCACAGAGGCAAACATGCACACGTGTGCACGTTAGCTGGGAAGCAGAACAGCTGCGCTTCCCCTTTTCGAATGCATCGCAAGCCAGGCTGTGGTGCGAGTGTCAAACTGTCCTACTTAGCATGGATTAGGCCAAAGGTCAGATTGTAGCTGCGGGAAGCAAACACTTTTGAGTGGTTATGTGCTGTCACGCTCCCTGGTGTGGGCAACTGCAGTTTGGACATGTGTCCAAGATTTGAATGCAGATCCCTGGACACTTATTTGGTAATGCAACAGTAACACTGCAACAGGCTACTTTAGCATCTGAGGAAGAAACTCGCAATCTGTTTCAAAATGGCCAACAATCATGTAGAAACGCTTTGCCACCATTTGTGACAGCCAAATCCTAAGGGCTTGCAGAAAGAGACATGGACATCTGATAGGACGGAAAACAGGCAGCGTCTTCATCTCCAATTTGTACGATTATCTGGATATGTGGGCCATATATTTAATTTTAAGGAATGACCTTTTGAATTTACTACTTTATTGTATATCTAATGATGTCATTTCCTGATGTTTTATCTCTGCACATTAGCTGCGTACCTACAGCACATCTACAGGCAGCTTATCTCTCATTGCGCCTGTGATCATTCGTCTCTCACCGCTTCCTCTAAGATTGAGGGTTTTTTTAAACCTTTCATATTTAAACGTCGCTTCCGAGTAGATCGCTAGCAGGACACTTTGAGATCTCCATTTGTTTCATGTGGACCGGCAGAAAAACACGTCTCCCTCCAAAGTTTCCAAAAAACGCCGTCTGTCTTCATCTTTCCCTCCTCTTCACTCTTTCATCTCTTCCAAACAGAGTTCAGTTCTTTTAGCACAACAGGCCGATAAGACAAAAGGGTTGTGTGTGTGTGTGTGTGTGTGTGTGTGTGTGTGTGTGTTATTTGTGCAAAAAAACCCAAAGCATCTATTTACAGCAATGCTGACATATGTAATTTCCCTTTTCTCATACCCGCTGCTGGCTTTCCAAAGAGCCGCTTAGCTTTTATATAACAGTTCTGCTTGGTTACAGTTACACAACAGTCGAAAACAAGTCTGCAACCAAAGAGACAGACAATTTTCAGAGAAGGCTGACTGTCTGCTGTCACCGGGCAGAGCGGGACACGGGGTGTGTTTGAAACACGGTGGTGAGAAGTCACTGCGCCGGCTGACTCACCTGCGTGACATTTACACCACTAGCTGTGACTTTGCCAGCCAGCAAATCCAGGCACTCAGGAGCCCTTTAGTCTGGTTCCAATCTGACTGAGGGCTTGAAAAGTAATTTGGGGTCACACACTTACAGGTTGTTTTGAGAATAATCCTTTTGTAATCTTTAAACAGCATGGATGGAACTCTGCACTTCTGTCATGTTTAGTATGAGAGGATCTATTTTTGTCCCGGCCCATTCTGCCACTTCCGCGCACTTCCAGTGTTCTCTTCCTCAGGTCTACAATTCAATTCAACTTTATTTATATAGCCCCCTTTACAAAACAAAAAATGTCTCTAGGTGCTTTACAGAGGTAGAAACCCAGAGCCTGAACCCCCTGGTAAGCACAGTGGCAAGGAAAAAGTGGCAAAACTCCCTTTTTAACAGGAAGAAACCTTGAGCAGGACCAGGCTTACAAGGAGGAACCATCCTGCTGAAAGTCGGCTGGGTAAAGGAGGAGAAGAAGAGGGAGACAGGACAGAGAGATAAAAGAGAGAGAGGGAGAGAACAGATACAATCACAGAACCATAGAAATACACATGGAATACAATCTGTCAGTAGCAACTTCTGCTATGGAGCAATTCAGCCTAGCATCTTTGAAGCAGACACAGGGGTGCAAACTCCCTGAAGGGGGAGCAAGCTGAGATGATCTCCAATTCCAGATGAACTCTTGTTTAAACCAGCATCATGTTTGGAAAGCCATCAAAATATCCCAGCTCAGCGGAAGTGAAAAGCAATATCCAATATCCATGTGCTAACAGCCACGGCCTCCAGGAACGAGGAAAAGATTGCTGTTGCAGTCAAACAGCAGCAAGAAACAGTAGAAGAAAAGCCTCCTGGGAGGTGTAACTGCCTATTATTCTAAGGGAACAATCTAGACAAAAACAAATGTTTATCTTGAGCTGAGCCTGCAATTACAACGCCGATCATCACTGAGAGAAATGATGAAGAGGACAGCGAAGGAAATAAAATAGATCCAGCTTTATCAGAATTTCAGAGAAACGGCAGCTACTAACTGTAGCTTTAAAGGCAGGTGAGAGTTGAATTACCTGTTCAGATAACTGAACTAGCCTTTAAAATAATGTCAAATAAGGCAGCCGATGTGTCATGTTTGCATTTGTGTGGTCTGGAGCCGCTTTTAAAGGCCCAGAGGTTGTGTTCCACAGTGTGTAAGGCTGCATGGTCGGCTTACTCAGTGGTATTGGTTCCCCATGTGAAGATTAGATCCCTGGCGACATGGAAACCGATCTGCCAGTTGGACGGGGAGACGGTAAACCTGATGCAACCTCATGATGCAAAGCAGATAATCCTTTCTTCAAAATTTTCCAATTTGCTCCCTGTTCATGGGCAAATCTGTCTGATAGATCAAATTTAAGGAAAGGAGAAAAAGGAGGAAGGAAGGATTTTAGATCTCAATGAGATAAGCGGTGTGAGGTGAATTCTCAAAGACGCCATTTTTAAATGTCCGACTGGTGGTCCTTCTCGGCTCCACTCAGACGCGAACATTTCCACTCGCGCAGAAACTCCGATCTGCTGTGTCAGAATAAATCCACAGTGTGTCCTGGCACACACAAACCATTTCCATGCAGAGGAAGTATAAAACCCACAGCGGACGTTACGGCGAGGAAAATCACCGCTGCTGCAGTGTTACAGAGAGTTGATGTAGCGTGAATTACAGCTCCTGAAGCTCCGCTCGGTCTGCACAGCAGTCTTATCAGTACACAGCAGACCGTGATGATGTTTCACTGAGCAGCAATCAAGAAAAATAGATTACAGTCTTTAGTCCGCGGGATCTTTCAATCTGGGCGTGTTAGCTGCTCTGCTGAGTAATGTACACACTCAGCATTTTGATGAACTCGGATGAATTCCCAACTCCCCCGGCCATTCTCAGAGAACCGGCGATTGTCGGGTTCACCCGTCCCTGGAGGTGTGATCCAGTATTAACACCCAGATAGATGGAGCTGTGGATACAGGGTTACCAATAAAGAAAAGGGTCAAAATCCTCACCAACAAGCAACAAAACATCTGATCTAAAGCAATATCTGTGGCATCCACGCTGTGCTGTCTGAGATCTCCCAGTAACTACTGGAGGCCCTACACACTGGGACACGGGTGGTACCAGTAAGAGAGTCTTCACACACACACAGAAGTGGGCGATATTCAGCCATACTGAGCTACTTGGTCACCGCAGCTCTGATGAAAAAAAAAAAACAGATTAGAATAATCCATTTTAGCCAGCGCCAACAAGCTCTTGCCACGAAACAATATTCATGCTCATCAGCTATAAACAGCATGGCCTGAAACAAGTGGAGCGAGGCAGGAAGAGGAGTCGGACATCAGGCAGAAGGTGAGAAATGTAACCCTGGTGCTGAGGGAAAGAAACGGCACCACACCGGACCCCTCCCAACAAAACTCCCTTCAACAGAGGGTTTCAAATCATGACATTCAAGTATTTCCTGTGACAAAGATGCCCCGCGTATCCAGTTATGTTTCATATTCAGCTGAGAGTCCTACACTTACGCCAGCAGCACAGAGGGGAGGCTTCCCGCTGACAGGAGGTAGAGGAACAAACCGAAGGGCTGACGTTCGAATTACATCCTCATCAATGATTCAGAGGGAAGAAGGCAGAGCAGCACATGCCCACAGACAACAAATACCCTGCAGGTAGACATGCAACATGACACAAACCCACGCCGAGGCTGGTACGAACAAATCCATATCCACTCGCTGTCCGACGCCTGTCACTCTGCACAGTCGTGACCGTGGCATGCAAGAGGACGAGCTGTAAGGACACACAGACATGTACGTGCAGTTATTTACACAAACCAGACCCCTCGCTTTCCCCCCAGCTAAACTCTGATGTCAACAGACTGTATTTAATGGTCGCTGAAGTGTCGTTGCATTTCCAAACATGAAAAATAAAGCTTTGCGGGGTGATTTAATGCAAAAACCAGGCAACAATTCTCTGCTCACTGCAGGAACACGAGCAGACGGTGATTTGCTGTAAAGTTGATTGCTCCGCCTCATCCCCCTCCCCGGGGGTCAAATAATACCACTTTTGGATTGCGACGCACATGACAGCGCCGGTGGCCTCTGAGAGTCGCTTTTGGACGGCCAAGCGCAATTTCCTGATTGAACAAACTACTCAATGTGACCTTCTTACAAGCACAGCAGCAGGACAGCGTGCGTCTGTGCGGGAGTCAGAGCGGGTTAGCCGTCCACGCGCAGCCACAGGACACACTCAATTGCTGCTATTCATCTGAAACAAAGACCAAAAGAACTCACACACGATGCGAGTAACGGTTCTCAACGAAGCGGCGTTACTGTAGAGCGTCACACATTAACCATCGGAGACAGAGATGCTGTCGGGAAAGCAAACATCTGGCTGATTTGTGTAAAGGTTAGCATGCTTGTGCAGTTTTTTTTTTAATAATAAAGGATTAAGTGCCACTGACAAACGTGACCTGCAGCGATTTAGCTGCTGCAATAACGCAAAAAGGACGTGGGGGGGGGGGGGGTGGGGGGCTGATTCATGTTTCCACTGACCATCTTTTCCCATTTGAGCCCTCGTGGCGTCAGTGACATTTGTGTTAATCCAAGGCTGAAAAAGGGAAACATCTCTGGTCCTGATTGCTCCGCACCTGGGCCCAGTTAGCAATGACTGGATTCTTTTCTGGCTGAATGAGACAAACTGGTGCTCAGCGCGGGTCTCATACGTTTTACAGGGTTGCTCTGATTTCTGGCACTCACAGTCTCTTTATCCAAGGCCAGACTGAACCGTTAAACATGTTATTTTAACCGTCTGCGCTTCAGAATGAGCATTTCTGTTTATGGCTTCAAGCTAGGCTGCTGGAAATAATGATTTAACTCATTTTCAGCAAAGTCAAGCCCTCAAATAGTCAACCGAGTCTAAGTATACGGGCGAGGGGTGGAGAACTTACACACGCTTACACCATTTTAAAGTTGGCGTATCCAACACGTTTTACTGGTAAAAGTGACGGTGACGATGTAAAGGGAAATTACAGTTTAGGGAAAAGGTGCATAAAAAACAAACACTCCAGGTTCTCCGGGTGCTCAGGCAGCCATTATTTAAGGAGGAAATGAGTAGCATCGATCACTAAACAGTGTCTATTTAACACTCGGAAGCACTCTGCAAACTAGTTTGTCACATAAACCAAATCAAGTTTGTCAGTTTTTAATTAAAATACATCTAAAAAGCAACAGTAAAAACGACTTTGACTCTGAATCAAAATTTTCCCTAATAATAAGAGCTGAATATAAATTCCCCAGTGTTTATTTTAAACATGAAAATTACTAATATTCAATATTATAACAAGCTCTAACTTGTTTGAGCTCTTCGTGTGTACTTTTTTCCACGACGCTCCACCAACATTTACAAAAAAGGATGCTATTCAACCGGTTTACCCTTAAAGACATAAAGTTGCCAAAATAAAAAAAATTTTAAAAAAAGCTGAAAAAGCTTTTTTAAAGAGAAGCTGAACAGCTTCACTGTTCACCTCACCCATTTCCTGACTGCGGCGACAGGGGAGAGGCCATGATGCTACTTTCAGCTGCTGGGCAGCAAAAAGACAACATGATGAAAATAAACCAAAGGACACGCGTGGAGGATAAAAGAGAGAGGCTGGAAGAAAAGTTGGAGATTTATTATTAATTTATGGACAAAAGCAGTTGACCGTGCTCGCCGCTGTGCACAAACTTGAATCCCAAAATAGTTATTTAAATATTTAAAACAGTCTCCAATGCATCAAGTATTCTGGCTTCAGCTGCAGATAACATCCCGTTTAACCTGAAACAAGAAGGTTACAGATAATCCTGAACGATGTTTGTGTTTTTTTTTAATTCTTTTGTTATAAAATAAGAATTAAATTTCCCATAGTTTCACTCTAATGTGTTAAAAATTTTCAACTTCTGGTTTGAGTTCACCACAGACTGATGTTATTGAGTTATGTTGACCCAATTTTCATCTTAAACACACACACACACACACACACACACACAGAATAAATATCAAACCAACTGCCCAAGTTTCCAGGTGGGAGTTGCCCCACTGAATTCATTTTTTTGCAGCTCGTTTGCATATAAGGTCAGCTAAAGTGCACATGAACATCCAAAGTTCTAAAAAAAAAAGCACCATGGAGATTAAAAAGAGAGAGATTCTGTGAGATTGATCAGATTGTGAGAACCCACACAGTAACACTAACGTTTCGCATGAGACAGTTTTACCTTGCACACCGTTGCCTCGAGCTCGATGGAAAAAAACCCCGGCGGGTTAATGCCCCTCTTTCCTACCCTGCCTATGCAGAAACAAGACGTATAAAAAACGTGCCCACTGCCTGACCCACTTTCCATAACGTACGTAATCTTCCTTCACAAACTTCAGCCTGTTAACCGGCCTAGCAGAGAATAAGCCGGAGCAGGAGGAGAATGCCAGGATCTTCACGGAGAGAAGGGGGGGGGGAAGCTGCTGGTCAGCTGCTGGTGCCAGAGATGACACCCACAGAACCCCCACTGAGCTGAGCAGCCCTCCTTGATTAAGACAACACACCACAGGCACGTGCAAACAGACAGATGAGTCGGAACACATAACCAATTAAGAACCTGCGCTGTAAAAAACGCTGCAAATATAATAATACTTGATCGTTTTTATACAGAAATTCTATTATCAGGTCAGCTAAAGGAGGAAATGAAAAGATGGAGGAGGTCAGACAGATATGAGGGGGAGAGGTTGTGGATGGACGTGGGGGTGAGGGAGGGGCGTAGACCATTAATGTTTCCTAGGTGGAAAGTAGATGTATGAGACAAAAGAGGCATATGTGATTAAACATGGTGTTGTCTCATCATATTCCGTTTTTTTTTTCCATGTTTGTTGTGTCAAAATGCGTGAAAAGAAGACTGAAAATAAGTGGGGACAACAGGACAGCAGTGGTCTACACCCTGCAGACGCGTTACTACTGATACGTACGGCGGCGAGCCTCCATTAAGACATCAGAGCTCCAGTCTGGCACCATCGGCTCTGGTTTCCTCCCTGAAACTGAGCCTCCGAAGCAGAATCCAGCCTCGCTAACACATAATCAGCCAACACAAATGTGCAAACACACGCATGTGTAACGCATCTCTGTGTGACAGCACACACACACAAACTGTCCCGAGTACTTCGCACTGCAGGTTATTACCATTTATAGGACTGTGAGCATGCGGACTTTAAATAGTCGCTGCAAAAATATACAGTAATAAACATTCTTCAGCCGGCCTTTCACTATTAAAAGGCCAGCGCTGCTCTTTGTTGCTGTGTGGACTCTTGCAGCTCTTCACACCAACGCCACATCGACAAAAGAGTCGGGCAAGGAAGTGCAAAATGTTGTCGCACCTATGAGACACAATCGCTGGTAGCCAAAGCCCCAGATTGACTTACGTGCTAGGACAGTCTGGGGCTGTGGAACAATGCGGCAGACTGTGACTTTTCTGTAGGGTGCGACAGACAACAAAGACACTTAACACAGCTAGTAAAGTCAACAGCAAACATGAAGACAAAGAACCACGTATGCAAACTTCCAGTTTATTATGTAAGTATTGTGTGTGGGTTATTAGCTAAAAATAAAAGGCTATTACAGGCAGCCTATTACATGTACTTTTTGTCTTTTCTCAGTAACAAGGATAGCAAAGTCGCACCAGTGTTATTTTCACATTAAAGATAATTGCAGTGAGGCCTATAGCTTGCTGATAGAGCAGATAAACGCACTTCTGCATTTGCTGGACTACAATACAGGAAAGGGAAGTCAATTAGATCCCTGCTGGCATCAAACTTATCACATCACAGCTTACCAGCAACAAAGGAATGTGAGACAGAAAAGGTGGAAAAGGAGAAGGGAAAAAACAGAGTGAGGAAGGGGTGAGAGGCACGACGAGATGAGATGGAAGATAGACACAGAGATGAGGGGGGGGAAGTCATTAACTGGCAATCATGCTGGATGGCATGAGTCCTTGCACTGGCTTAATTCCTTATCAGGAAATGTTCCCTTTCTCTCTCACTCCCTCCCCATGACAGGTCAGCATGCAGACTGGAAGTGATGTAAACTAATACCTTCATCTCTGAAACTCTCTCTCCCACACACACACAATAAGAAAGAGATAGAGTCACTTCACATTAGGGGGCTTAACATTTCCGCTGAGATAAAGACTGAGGTGAAACAGGTGCACACGAGTGTGTGTCCACGCAACTCCACGAAGATCCGTACTTTGCGGCTGCATCAGACAATAACAGAGGCTCGATGACTTTGCTGCTGGGTGCATGCACTTGGCTAAATGTGTAAAGGCGACGTTAAAAATGATCACACTCACAGGCGCGAGTAGGGCAAGGCAGGTGAAGGATAATAACACGGAGCGCTTAGGCTAGCTGTGTATTAACGTTAGCTCTGTGTGGTCGTGTGTACCCACAGCATTAGCATTGATAAGGAAAGACAAGTGTCTTGTGAACACATACTCACTGTGAAATAGATGATGAAGTCCTTGTATTGTCTTCGGTGTGACGGAACGAGGGTGTCCACCAGCTGCTGGCTGCCTTAGTAAACTTGCTGAGGGTAGCAAGCTAGCTAACGCTCCACCGGCATAAAAATACCAGATTAAATTGTCTCTGCTATGCTAGTTTACCAATAATAAAAAAAAAAAAAAAAAAAAAAAAAAAAAGTCAAAGGTGCCAAAAAAAAATCAATACGGGTGCTCATTAGTCATTCTCTCCTCCCTGGAGCTGTGATTTAAATACGGTCAGCCGTAAGAGAAAATAAAAAGGGTTATTTTAATTGTAATTGCAGCCTCACCGCGATCCCGTCCTTTGTTGTGAGCATCTGGACGTAAACACAGAGCTGATCTGTTCTGCCAGTTCTCGAGCTGCGAGCTTCGCTGGAGGAGGAGAACCGCGAGGGGTTCTGGGATTTGTAGTTTTAGTGTCAGCCGGGCTCCCGTACAGCTGTTTTTTACATCTTTGGCGTAACATTTTAGTTTAAGTAACTTACGTTGTAATATGTATACATATTCTGTATTTTACTCTTACGCCTAACAATAAATTATTATTATAGATAGATAGATAGATAGATAGATAGATAGATAGATAGATAGATAGATAGATAGATAGATAGATAGATAGATAGATAGATAGATAGATAGATTAGTAAAAATGTGCACACTGGACTCTTAATAGTTTGGAAGCATTTAAATAGTTTTTTACTGAATATGTGTGTTCCTGCAAAGGTAGTCTTCATTAAAACATTTTCTATACTATTCTGTGGATCAAAGCACTGATCTATCAGGACTGAAATGTTTGATTTGACACACAGCAGGAGGCAACATGAACTCACTCTGAATGCAAGCGACATCTTTAGCAGCTTGCCTGATTCCTTGCCTCCTCACTGAGCTTTGCTGTGAGATGTTTATCCTTCATGTGCCTTTTCATGTTCACGCTCATTTCAAAGCTTTGCATTGTAACCCCCAGTGCCCCTAACGTCTAACACATCTGCTTTAGTTTTATTAACACAGCTGAATCACAGAGTTAAAAGATGATATCAACATAATAATGCCAAATTTATTTTAAATGCTGTAATTAAAAAGAAAAAGGTAAGTATACCATTTCAAAATTCCAGCACATGCATGCTACATGTTGTCTTACATACAGCTACTTAAGATTTTAGCAGAAATAGCCCTCTCTAAACACACCAATGGGGAAAATTAGACTATAAGTGCATTTGGTTTAATTCCAGCAATGTGTGGAAAAAACAGGAATAAACCGAGCAAATAAAAGATTGCATTCTGTTGTAGTAATACACTCATGCATGTACAAGCACACACAGAAGGTTCTGCCTGCAGAAGCACACTCACTCACTCACACACGCATACACACACACACTCACACCGGCCTTACATAAGCTTTGTACACAATTTAATCTGTTTGAGCTCTCGTGTTTACTTTGCTATGGTTACAACACCAACACCTCTCCTGGACGTTTCCATTGCTGGAAGCAGCAGACACACCTTCCTTTGATTCCTTGGGCGGAGGCGGCGCAGCCAGCTCTCCTCTCTTCTGATGGATGTTTTGACAAGTGGCTCTCTTTCCGACAGCCAATGAGCTGCACATCAGTGCGAAGGGTCAGGAAATAATGAAAAATGTAGAGAAGCACACAAACACAGTGGCTGTGGTCTGATTACAAGCTCAGGTGTGGGGGAACCTGATGGCCTGTACCTCAAAAAGCCTTGCTTGATTGCAAACTTATTTGTAATACACACGATCTGCTGCAGCTACATTTTTCTACATTGAACATTAGGAATCACAAATGTAGTGAAATTCTCCAAAGATTTAAGACATTAATTGTAATTTATTGAGCTCTTGTTTTTTATTGCCGATGCTGGACGGCAGCCTCAACAAGGATTTAGGGGCTGTGGGCAAATGGTTTCTGAAATGTGAAACTAAATATGGCCATTAAAGCCCTCAAGTAAATCAAGTCTAAATTGTAACCACGGACAGAAGTCGCTCGGCTTGTGTCCACATTAAAACATCTGCAGACACAGTGTGACCGAATTAGACATGAAAATTGTTTCTGTCCACGCAGATTTAAACTCAGGGTTGGATCTCGATGCTGCTGCAGAAGAGGCCAGTTAACATTCAGAGTTTAAACCTCTGGCAAAGTTTGCTAAGTGAACAGGTGGCTGGAGTTTCTGCATATGACAGACTGAAATGTGAGAAGGTTTGATAACCAACTGGAAAAAAGCATGCTAGCTTTTCCAATTTGGAAAACAACAGGAAACAGCAGCTAAATATGTTCATCTTTATTTTTTGCGTTACACTCCACATAAACAGGTTTATTTTTATTCTTTGTCATATTTGTGAGTCTTTCACAAATAAAAGCGTCCCGTGTGATGCAGACAGTGAACAAAGCGTCTGTGGGACTGCACCAAGGGCAGGCGGTTCTCAGCCAGATAGCCTTTGTTGTTGTTGTGAGATAAGGCCAAAACATAGCAACAGCTGGGCTACGCCGGGCTGCACAGGGGAGTCGGGACGTCTACGTGGAGAAGTCTTCGCTCCTGTGACAGGATTATGTGATAGAAACACGCTGTTCTCCTGCGCAGCCAAATATTAAATAGCACTACTGTCCTGTGTTTGAGTTGTCGTGCTGCCATGGTGACAGTAACCATGCGCTGGATAATGTTTACAGAATGTTTAACATGTCACAAAGCAGGCACATTGGGTGACTAGACCAGATGAATCAAAAGTGTGTATGTGTGTTGCACATGTGTGTTTCCTTTGTTCTGCATTTGCTTAATTAACTGAAGCTCATGTCTCATGCTGCAAATGCATGCAACTGGGCAGGGACCGCAGTCAAAGCGGTCGAATGTCCTTCTGAAAGTATTCGTGCAGTGGCGTTTATGTGTGTGAGAAAGATCTGAATGATGTGTATGTTCCACTACACTGTAATGTACTCCAGATGTTGCTGTGCAGTAATCTAAACAGGAGGAGACACAGTGACACAACAGTTCTTGATCTAATACCAGCACCTGGTCAGATGCATGACTGACTTTTGGCCAGCTTCACAAACTGTAAATGAGCAGTTCGTGAGGATAAACATGCCAGAACGAGACCCTGAACCACTGGCAAGATTTTTTTTTTTTTTCTTATTAAAATTTTAGCAGTTAGGAGAAGGACAACACCAAAAGCTGCTGCTGAAAAAAAGGAAAGAAAAAAAAAAGTTCTTAAAGATGATTTAACTGATCAATTTTGTGGGATTTTGGGTCATGTCCATGCTTGCGCCCTACGATGAGCGATCATCTGTTCAGGCTGGATTCCTGCACCGCTTGCCAGCATGTTTAGGAGGAAGGGGAATCCTTAATCCTCGGAACATACACACTGCATGGTCCAACATTCATAAGTTGATCCTGCTGAATTTGGTGTTTATGATTTGGTTGAAACGTTTCACTAAAGCCCTAAATTAACAGAATTCTTTCCAAAATATTTCCTGATTAATAAGTAATTGATGAATGAAGCCCATTTCCATCAGTTCTGCGCTGTTGTATGAAGTACATCATTTCCCAGTACACTTGTGACACAGCTGCACTGGTTTCACAATCCCTATCCATCTGTCCTTCCATCTTTTTCCCTCCACTTATCTGGTTCCTGGTTGCAGCAGTCAGTCCATCCTCTCTTTTACTTCCTCCTCCAGCAGCTCCAGGAAGAAACGCAGATATTGGAAGAAAACATAGAATCTATTATGTGACATACTGCGTATTGTGCATAGGCTATCATATATTACTATTAATTTCATCAGAAATAAATACAGTGGCTGTGTAATTAGGTAAGCCATTGTTGCTTAACTCATTCAACAGTGTAACTGGCTGCCAACAGACAACCAGAATCTGATTTCACACTAAACTTAAAGAGCTTTTAATAGCACCCTGTCATTGAGGCTGTTATCCGTTTACCATTGGCTGCATAAAGCTGAAATGCTACACTCAGAGAGGCATGACGGCATTCAGCGTGATCAATGATCTAACAAGTAGTAAAGAAAAGTACTCGGGTTACTCTGACAGCAAAGGGTCCTCACATGAGGGGATGGGTGCATTCGAGGTAAATACCAAGGGACATGTGTTGTAGTGGGCAGCTTGCTGATTTGTTGATGACGTGCGTGTGCTTCAGGCCAGATGAGTTCAGGACTGCGAGTGTCCCAGTCAGCCTGACTGATTTCTGGATTGAAATGATGATGGCGGGTTTAATTGAGGTCATATGAGAAGGTGGGAGATGTTCGTGAAGAACAAACCTCCAGCGAGCTCAGATGCACGCTGGAATCTTCTGCAGGAGGTCATCGGAGGCACGTACTGTAAGAGGACACTCTATATTTGGTACACATGTAACACAAGATTGTTCATTACAAATGCTCCCGTCATCCCTGGAGCTCTTTTTTAGTTGAATGGGAGTGGTTTGCATGGAAAAAAAAAGGTTTTTGACCTCTTTGGAATAATTTTCACTGCTTTAGGAGGTTGTTTTTTTTTTTAAAAGCTCTTAAAGCTCTTACAAAAAAACAGCGTGGACCGCACAAAACAGGAACAAAAACTAAGTTATTACTCCCGGAAGAGAAACCACGCAGTTTCAACAGGCAGGTGAGGTTTCTCATGAAGGCAGAGAGGTCATGATCATTGCCATGGAGACAGGAAACACAGTGATGCAAGCAAGCATGATATCACTGACTACATCTGTTGTTCGTGGCCTGCAGCTGTTTATATAACCAGAGGATCATGGGGGTTTTTGGAGTTTTCGTTCAGAGTGAAATCTGGCACCACTTTTAAACACGGAAAAAGAGAGAAAAAGGAGGCTTTCACATTGAGATTTATTGTTTAAAAATACAACTTCAGCAAAGCACATCTGCCATCACGGTGCATACATGTCACAGCGGAGGAGTGTGCACGCTCTACATGCTCTGTGGGGACAGGTGGGAGGTAGATGGCTGGAGTGTGGAGAGTGGAAATCCCAGCAATTAAGCCTTTAAAAACAGGTTCATTTATTGCTGCATGAATTTAATCTGTAAAGAAACATGAAATGTGTTGCACTTGTATAATGTTTTAAAATACATGTAGTCATATTAATGGGAAATTTATTCGCAAATATGATTTGTGATGGTCTTTTGAGAGTCTGGCCAGGCACAGCGGTCACCCCACTACAACCAGAGACTCTTGGACTTTTTTTAAAAATCAAGACAAGAGCTACAAGCTCAGTCTCTGCTCAGGCTGATAAATTACAGGCGAGTGCACGTTGGTGTCATCATAACTTGATAAAACACAGCAAGAGCTCGTCTATTTATACCAAACGAGAGCAGCATCTTGCAGATATAGAAACAAATGTACAGCAGAAGCCATTACTTTGTAGGGAACTCTATTTTAGAAATCAACATCTAACATTACATACAGCATGTGCAGCCTGAAAAACAGTGTAAACCATCCACAGGGGTCACGTAGAGTCCGTGTTGGTTCTGTACATGGATGTTTTTCCTACTGAGCACCATTTCCACAATCCATCCAAACACAACACTTAGCATGTATGCAGTTTCACACACACACACGGATGTTCAGAGAGCGTCCATGTGAATATAACAATTTCTAAACATTTCTAAATATTTACAAGATTGGCACAACGCGCGATGATGGGCCGAAACAAGTGTTCTCTGTTCGCTTTCGGGAAACGTGCACACTTTCTTTGTTGTAGAGAGGTAAACCAGATGCACGCCACTAATCATTTTGGTGTGGTGAACAAAAAAAAAAAACTCCAAGGGGGAATTATGAGCGTCAGAGGCACGAGCTCGCTGATGTTTTAAGGTAAAGGTTAACAGTTTCCAGCCTCTGCAGGCTCGTCGTGGTGTCATTTCCAGCAGATACAGGAATAAGTGGAGCTATTCTGTAAAAGCATAAACTTTTAGTTCATTATCTGGCTACACGCAGATGATTTAAATGCAAATAAACAGACTACGGAGATATAGTTCATATCTACTGTCCAAATTAGTTTTTGCTTAAAGCAGGTGTGTATTTCATCAGCGTAGGATTAAGACATCTTTGTTCTGACTTTTGAAGCTCTGTGGCCATGAAAAATTAATGGTTCAATGATTCATTTTCAAGTGAAAAGAAAGCAAAGAAACTCCTGTATTATTAAAAAAATGCTCTTGATCTTGGGATTCTCAGTGATTTGAAAACTTAAAAAAAAAAATTAAATCCTATAACTAAAGCAAAAGGAAGCCAACAGAAAAGGTTTTGGGAGTCAGTGTTGTGTTATCCAATTCCTCTCCAATGACTCCAAACTTCTGCGATTACATTCTAGATTTCATATTTATTCCCCATTTCCACAACACCCCAAAGGCACATGTCCATTACCAGCTTCACTCCCGCGCGCGTGTGTGTGTGTGTGTGTGTGTGTGTGCTTTTATTCCGTGTTGCTGTTGGAGGAATATTCGTAAACTTTAACTGCAGAAGTTTTCGAAAACATGACCACATGTTTTGGCTGAAGTGTCCATCCAACAGCCTCCACTCTGTCCAGCAAAGTGGATGATAATCAAACACAATGATACAGTACCAGGACTTTCCCATCACCGACATCCCACCACAATTTTTCCGTTTACAGGCACAAAAAGACAACTCAGAGCCGTCAAACAGACGGCGTGCGTTTGGCAACGCAGGACAGAAATACGACAGTGACACAGCAGGAAAGTGGAGGCCGCGCTGCTGCAGGACGCCTGGATGAGGGGGGATTTTCCTGCACGCCGCAGAGCAATCGGCACTTTTCAAAACCTTCTTCTGGGACTCTGAACACAATCTGCTCCTTGGTTTCCTGCTTGTAAGGCAACCAGGAAAAATCGAACATTTTGACGTGTTGTGTGAAAGTTGTGTCGCACGGGCTGTGTCACATGATCATAAAGTCCTAAAGAGCCCAATCTCTGTTGACATTAAGACCAATTAAGGCAGGAAGAATTATTTAAAAGTGTATTTATGACCCTGAGATGGAGCATGATAGGGTGAAACTTTTCATCCAGCTGCTCATAGAAGTGAATCTCTTCTGTTGTGCATCTACAGACATGTTTGTGGTCAAATTCTGTGTGAAGCATTTTGAAATTGCACTGGCAACTGTTGCAGGATCAGGCAGCTGTGTGCGCGTGTGTGTGAGACGCAGGGGAAGCGACAACGTGGAGGAGTCGGGCAGCTGAGAGTGCGTGCGGATCCACTGTCGGCCCCTCCCTCCACCTACAGACGCCCAGGTGAGCTGCTGTTTTCCCACGTCTCGTTCCCCCACGCCGGAGAGCGGCTCACCGACACCAAACTATCATGTCCGCAGTTTTAGGATGACGGTGGCCAGGATGAGGAAGAAGGTATTCCAGCCCAGGGTGATTGCGAAGCCTCGCCACACCATGAACTGAGACAGACCCCAACCTGCCAAAAACACTGGACGATTAGCATGTAGCATGAAAGCACTTTACTATATTTTAGTGTATTATTTTCTTCTTTAAACCTTCAGTTTTTCAAGCAAATTTACTTTTACTTTACGCATTATTTACTTTACCTTTATTAACCACTGTGCATTTATTTGGTTATGAAAAACTGGAAAAACACAAGCTTAAGTAGGCTTAAGCTTAAGGCTTAAGTAGAACTTTGGGCCCTTTTCAAATGCCCTTTGTCTGAGTTTAACTAGGCTCTGGTTAATGAACCTCTGCATACAGGAAGTGGCTCCTTTGACTTCCTATGCATGGACCTACAATGTAACATAGATGTAGACTGTTTAGAAATGAAAAGGCCACGAAACAGAGGAGGTCTGGGGCAAAGAGCGAAACCAGTATATCTCACATTCCACCAGGCTGAGTTACAGCGGACCCAGAAGTGATTAATGATTTAGAAGACTGGCTAATGAGGTGTGTGTGTGTGCATATCTCCATCACCTGCTGCGCACACAGCAGACAGCAAACCTATGGAACCAGTGAGTGTTGTGTAAGGGGTGCTTCACCTCTGTACATGATACAGCGGAGGGCCTCAGAGGCGTAGGTCTGCGGAAGAGCCAGGCTGATGTAGCGAAGAGGATACGGAATACACTCCACAGGCCAGATGATACCTGGATAACAAGACACTGCCTCAGGGTTGACAAAGCACAGTGCATATCTAGATGTTCTATCCCTGTAATGGACTCCATAAAGCACTTAAACGACCTAATATTTTTCCAAACTTAACTTGTTGTAAGGTTTGACTTGCAACATCCAGAGCAGCAGAGGAATTTTGATCATGGAACCTGACAAAAGCTGCCAAAAAACAGCTGCACAGTTTAGTTTGGTAGCTTTTCTCTATAATTCAGACAATCTCCATGATGTCATACTCCTTTTATCTGCACAATGTGCTTTTATTTCATGACAAATATCCTTAAATTGAGTCAAAAGTCTGTCTGTAGGTTGTGACATTTGCTTGGCACCATACAAACAAATATTCATCTGAAAACTAGCGCCAGTTCACCACAACTAAAACGTCAGGCCTACCACTGATGATGAGGTTTGGGTAGAAGATGCCCAGGGCAGCCTGGTTGGCGCTCTGCTCATCATCGATTGCAGACGAGATGACGAGGCCGAACGAGATGCCTGTGACGCCCTGAAGCACGATGAGGATGATGATCAGCACCAAGGAGCCTTCGTTAGGCACCTGCGGAGCCAAAGGAGAGAGAAAGACAGCATTGGATGCGTGATAAAAGACACCACGCTGAGATAAAAGAGGGTAGAGAGCTTTCCTTCATGTCTGCCGCACGCTAATGCTAGCATCCAGATCAGCCCATTTTAAAAGAGGGCAAGTCGCCCGGCCGTGATGTCGGTTTTATGTCTTACCGTGCATGAAAAGTGTACGCCTTACACAAGAATTACAAATGGTTGATCCATTTTTCTTACTCTGTCAATTGAGAGTATGAAAATATAATACTGCAAAGCTCTTTGAAGAGAAACAGAGATAAGATCAAGAGAAACGGGGATAAAGGGAATGGGGGAGAAACTTAGACAGTCTGATGCTCTGCACTGATCTGGAGCCAAAAGTACAACAATGAATCAAAAGTAATGTCACCCCTGATAAAGTTTAGCCGGCATTTGCGGAGACTGTTACCAGACCAGCGGTGTTGCATAAGACATGAATCTCTTCGGGGCCAAATAACAGAGGAAAATGTCCTGGCTCCGGAGACACAGAAGTTGATCATTCCGTCAACTTGAGTTGAATCTGCAGGCATTTGCAAGGCTGGTGTGTGCCAGTGCACTTGTGCTTCAGTGTGTTAGGACACTATCTGTCTCCCCTGACAACGTGCAAAAATAGCCCTGCGCCGAGAGGCCACATGACTACCCGGTTGCCACAGCAATCCCAGGATTTGTCCCTGGATACGACCAGTGCAGGAAGTGATTTATGCAGTGGTGGTCTCTCTGGACTTTGGCACCTTAATTAACGCACACACAAATGCTCAGTCTCCAGCACACACACACACACACACACACACACACACACACACACACACAGCAGGCTGCAAAGCTGTAAAAAGCACATCTGCAAGGACTCAACATAAACACTCATTTATCCTGTTTTGTCCACTGAATACCTTCGCTGTGTGTTGATTGGTTCATAAAAATGGTCTTCACCTGACCTCAGTGACATTCAGACCTTCACTTACAAACTCACAGGGACAGATGAAATTATAGGTCATGTTCTTGAAACTGCTAAATGTGTTTGGAATTAATTATATGGAATAATTAGGACTCTATTTTCACGTATTCAGCTGTGTCTGAATGGAAAGAAGCAGCATAATAGCTAGTAATGACTTAACCTCCTGCCTGTCCCGTTACAAATTAGGAATGTGATGATGAGGAATGTGATTTGCATTTGGCTTGTGTCACATGTGTCTGCTCATAATCCTTTTCCAGTTTTCCGTTCTGGTTTTACAAACAGGCATGAACTTTACTGGTGCCGTAAAACTCTAAAAGTACTAGAGGTTAGCGTTTCATTTGTTGTTATTTGGTTTTAACATGTAATCTCTTTCTGCTGCGAGACGGGATCTTCCTGTAAGTGTTTGCTTACGTTGAAGACGAGCAGTATGAAGAGGAGCAGCAGGATGATCTGAACGCTGATGACGAGCAGCTGAGAGAAGAGGTGAGCCAGCATCGTCTCCAGAGAGCTCACGCCTGGTACAGAGAAACACATTATTCACAACTGACTCATCAGATCTCATGGTAGAAGATTGAACTGTGTAATAATTAAGTGCAGATTTTTGTGAGATATTGAAATGAATCATAATTAGACGTTAAGTTGTTCCTCACATGCCCGTGCCCTTTACTGATTACATCACTCCCCCTACCGACATAATGATGAACTGCACCGTGTGTAATTTTTGAGCTTGTGTGTGTACGTGTGTGTGTGTGTGTGTGTGTGAGCGTGTGTGAATCTCTTACCTGCGACCCAACACCTGTCCAAAAGTCCCTCCTTCCTCTCCAGGACAAAGGAGAGAGCCGTCAGCCCCACGGCCAGGTAGAAGGTGATACTGCAGGACATGATAGAAAATTCACCGGATGTAACGAAACAACCAGGAAATGCTTGCTTAATGCTACTGATCGATAATAACTCATTAATTCTGCATCAAACTGACCTCAGAACAGCTCCGGGTGTCACAAATGTCGTGAAGTCCGTGTTCATGCTGCCGTAAATCGGCTCTTCAAACTACCAGCAGCAAAATTTAGTCAGCTTTCACAGAATTCTTCGTTGGATCAGACTTAGACTTCTTGGTTTTAAAGTTTGACTGGACTACAAACGTTTCACGATGCATTTGTTGTTACTGCACTCTTTCTTACCCTATCATTTTTACCTTTATTGGTAAGGCGACCAGGTAGGACATGCTACCCAACTTATTATCCACAAAAGCCTGCAAAGAAGAGACACGGCAAGGCTTTTATAGCAGCCATTTCCTAAAGTGGATTCACACATAATCCAGTATTATTTATATGATTTCTGATTTCACATGTTTGAATCTGAATCCTTCTGGTTCCCAAACGATCAAAACACACAGCTTTCACACCTGGAAGGCGTTGTGGAGCTTCTTCTGGAGCATTAAGGCGATCTGTCGGTCTAAGCACAAACACAAAAAGCCCGTCTGTAAATATTTCTGATACACACGCAGCGATTTCAATAAAACCATCCAATTTCTTGAATTTCTTCTTACTTGTGAGGTCAAGCCAGACATGGACTGAGCCTCCATCGACTACCTCCCTGGAAACCTGTCGCTGCATCATCCTGTAAAAACAGGTTCTTAATTAGCTTCTTTGCTCACAGAGCTGCGACGAAGAGCTCTGGGGGCTGCAAAAAATAATTTCATCATTTCAATTGTTGATCTTTTTTAAAATCTATAATAATGTAAATGGTACAGTACGGTAGTGGTAAGGTCGTAGGGTGATTTTTTAAATGTATACCATAGTATACTTTCTTTATAACATGTGAAGAGACAACTTTTGCCTTCTGGGGCTGTTCTGTCACATGAGGGGTAACAAGAATGAGTGTGTGTTTGGTCTCTGTCAGGTGTGTTGGGGACAGGAAGGACCAGACTGTCTACCCAGACACAAACACACACACACTCAGACACACACCAGCAGAGCTACGATCTGTATCCAGAACAACAACACCTACGCGTAAACCTCCAGCTTTGACTCATCCTCACATGATGCTAATTCAGAGGTGTGATTAAAGTAATTAGCTTATAAATAGCTTTAAGTGAGAATTTAAACTGTAAACTATCACAAAACATTACAGCTGCAAGCAGATATTTATGTGTTGGTTACGCAAAGATTTACTGTGCATCTAAAATGGCTCATTTTAGGTCTAACTTTTGAGGGCTGTCACAATAAAGACTAGCAGCTAAAGCTTTTTAAATAGCCTCATCACATATGACTGTCTTGCTCTATTTGTGTGTGTGTGTTTGCCATGAAGCAGGGATGCTGCCGGTGCGTCACACCGCTGCTCTGGAGGAGACGTCTGCCTTTGTGTGGCTTCAGTGTGACGTCGGATAATGAAAGCGATGCTCACAAACGCCATCTTCAGACACATCAGCACTGCTGGTAATCATAACCCGAGTAATGTCCGCCAGCGCATGTGCAACCGCCACACAAATATCTTGAATTTCACCTTCCTTCTTTACATCGAGCAGTTCCCTCTTTTGTTCACGTGGCAAAGTTCACAGCAGGGTAACGGCTCGCACCAGCCCCTCAGCAAATGTTGGTTTTATGCTCTTTTTAACATTTATTCTATTCTTTTTTTATCATTAGCAGCCAGAAAGAAACCCTACTGGTGCATTTTGACCAGTTTTATAGTGAAGAACTGATAAGCTTATCTCACCTTTTTGTTAGATAGCTGGTGAAGTTTGAGCTGAAGCCAATGACGCCCCAGTACTCGCCGTTATAGATCCCTTCAAAAGCATCCTTATGGGACAATGGCACCTGTGGATGTATGTGCACAGGCGCCTGAACTTACATTTGTTTGTTTTAGAGAAGCGTGCATAAAATTTTAATTAAAAAAAGTCAATTTTACAATACAATGTAAAGTTTGTTGAGTTAAAGTTGTTAATCTAAAAATGAAAAGTCGCTATCTTTGTTATGCAGTAAACCGAAGTGAAAGTTATTTGCTTAAAATCTTGTTAGTATCACAACGGGGCAGATTGCTTCCTCTTCCTCTAATACAGTCTGAGGTCTGGACGAGCTTCAATCCAATCTGCTCTGCAACCATCTCATTCATAAACACAATCAAATCAAAACTAAAAGCCAAAGCCGGAGACGCAGTGGTTCTTACCTGGTGCACGCTGGAGTTGTCCAGAAAGGACAGCAGCGATCTGCCGTAGCCGTTGGCTGACGTCTCGTTGTTCACCACGGCGACCTGGATCCCTCTTGGGTCTCCACCGACACACAGACAGATCAGAGAGATCTGGATGACGGGCAGCAAGAACTGGAAACACAAGGAGCTGCAGAAACAGAGGAGAAGGTGACTCCCGCCATCACGCCCCACGCACACGTGTTGGGCTAGCGTCTCCCACATACCCGGGCATCCTCTTCATTCGCACCATTGTTTTGATGGTCAGAGCAGCAATGTTTCTCAGCTTCGGCAGCAGGTGTCTGGCTCGCACCTTCCAGTCGGCTGAACGCAGGCGTTTATTACACACCATTACACATATTTAAAGATTCCTGTGAAAAATAGCTGAAAGTGCACCGACCTGAGCATTTGGGAATTTCCTCGCCGGGCACCGGTCCGACCCCGAGGATCGGTCGACTCTCATCTCGGCCGCTCTCAAAAGACTGACTCTTGTCCAAAGTGCCCTCTGGCGGGATGGACTCCTGTTTGGGACCATTCTGGTCCGAGGACACACACAGCTGCAGGAACGCCTGCTCGAGCGTCTGCAACGGAACAAAAAATGGATGAATGGCAGTTCTGTGCTCCCTCATGACCAGCGATGCAGAGCAAAAGGACGAGTAGCTCTTTAAAAATCGCTGCTGGAGCTGGAATGATGCCTTCATGTTCACGTCTATTTTGTCCATTAAAGGCTACCGTAGAAAAATGGAAAAACAGTCTCACCCATCGATACTTGAATAAGCCTGTTACCCTAGAGTGGAAATGCTTTTACACCCTCTTTTCTTTGGGCTTCTGTTACACTCACTGTTGCACTGTGCTGCTTCATAAGAGCATCTGGAGGACTTTCAGCTAGCAAACGTCCGTTCCTCATGAGACCAACCTGCAGAAGAAGCCAGAGACAGCAACAAGTTAAAGGCAACTTTCATTTCTCCTGTGGCAAACACTGCGATCAAGTTCGGCTCTACAAGAAAGGTCTCAAATCATATTATGAGTTGATTAAGCAGAAGTTTGGTGACATATTTTGTCCTTTTGTGATTAGTGGGTCATGAATGCGCTGTGGAAAAGATTGATTAATCCAAAACATGTTTACCAAAGTCATCCCGGGACTTTTGGACGGATATTTAGTTTGTTTATGAGCTGCAGACACCACTGAAGCCTGAGTATTTCCTGAATGGTGGAACTGGTTTTTAAGTGAGCTTTTTGGCTCACTGTTACACGGAGCTAAGAAGCCAGAAATAAACTTGGACCCCATTTTTGTCTGAAATGAAAAGCTCAGTCACCAGAACGAGGAGGCATTATTGGCTAAAAGAAAGCAAAGTTGCCTTATGACGGTCTAATTTATGGTTTATGGACTTCACAAGAAGATTAGTTTTGAAACAACTACTCGGTTCATTCAGTGGATTTGTGCAGGCATTAGTTTGACAGGCAGTGATTGGGATGTTGGGGGGGGCTATATGGTAGCAACAGATCCTTTCTTTGTGCAGAAGTCCAGCATGTGACCTCCTCACTACAGGTTTACTGTGTCACTGACAGCAGTAAACCTGCGACTGCACAAATTCAATGAGAAAACATGTAAAGCAGCTCTTTGTTATTTGGAAGTCTGCGTGCGTGCACGTACGTGTGGCTGGAGTTCAGATTACACAGGGAACAAGTTTCACTCAGCACAAAAGTGAAAAGTCCAACATCTGGATCTGGTTTTTAGTCTATCGCATCAGATAAACTGATAAAAATCATGCAACCAGAGACAATTAACTTCTATCAGCAAACTGCTTATCTGGAGACTCGGTTTTATATCTGTGAGGTTCTTTTCAGCATTCGTGGTCAAATGAATTATCTCACCACGTTGGCTTGCCGGGCCTCTTCGATGTAGTGTGTGGTGATGATGACGGAGACTTTGCCCGTCTTCACGATCTCCACCAGATGCTGCCAGATCCTGGAGAGGAGATGGCGACGCCAGAGCTGTTACAGAACACCCGGCAACAGGTTGTCCTAATAGGTCAGAGGTGGGCAAACTAAGGCCCGGGGGCCACATGTGGCCCGATGAACTATTTAATCTGGTCCGCAAAGTCTGCACAATAATTTCTCCAAAAGCCAAATGAAGAGGGTTGTCAGCCTGAATGGTTAGAAAAAGGTTCAGACCCCCCCGCCCTTCACCTAGCATGCTAACATGTCCCCTCAAGAAGGTGGGGCCAAACATCATTTGGAGCTTCGTCATCCATCTCTAGTTGGACCAATTTACAAGTTCTTCAAATATTTTCTCTGTCAATAGTCCATCAAGCAGGATTTTTAGCTAACCTCTGATCCTCATTTGGGGGGTTAGTTTCCTGCACCACCTGGCCGGCCCCTTCAGCAAGATCTACAACCCAATGTGGCCCTTCAGGCTAAATAATTGCCCACCCTTGTAATAGATGGTATCAACTTGGTAACCATACACAGGTCGTACACTATAGAGATTAATCAGGTTGGATCAAATCTCCACTGTGTGTGTGTGTGTGTGTGTGTGTGTGTGTGTGTGTGTGTGTGTGTGTGTGTCAGAGAGACTCACTTAGCCCTGAGAACAGGATCCACTCCAACTGTCGGCTCATCCAAGATGAGAAGTTCTGGATTCTGAAGGAGCGCCGCTCCCAGAGACACCCGGCGCTTTTGACCACCACTGCAAGCAGCAAAAAAACCCAGTCAGGACCCAAACGCAAACCTCTCCCGCGTTTCTTATTCTTTAGCTAATCAGGCACCTCATCTCTAGGCATGCCTTCAGCAGGGGTGGATGGGTGGGTGGGTGGGGACAAACCTGCCTGACAACAATGAGGAAAACAACAGGGCCTCAGAGAATGTGAGGATGCCTGACTGCAATTCCCAGATCAGAGCTATCGAACATTCTTGAAAGCATTTACTATCACTAATTTAATCTACCAGAAGTTGTTTTAACAAAACAAAAGAGAAGCAAAGCAGGCATGAAGCTTTTGGTCAAGAGCCACGAGGAACATTTACGCATACCAGAAATGTTTTTCCTGGCAGGCAACAACCAGTAAAACCTTAGCAGAACAAAGCCTCGTCACTTATCTCTTTCAGAGGAAACCAGGTTGCACTGAAAATGACAGGGATGTTACGCAATTGGACTTAGCAGCATATGAGAAGAGCTAATTGAGAGCTAAATCCTGAGATAAACGTTAACTTTTCCTTCAATAACTGCGTGACATTAAAGTAGCACACATTTATTTATTTGTGGCAGTAAAATAAGATTTTTATGTGTTCTTAAAGGTTTTTGTGTGTCCTTAAAACCATTTCAAAGGTCTCAAAAGCTTGTTGGGAAATCAGAGTGGCTGTAAAAGGAGATGCAGGCAATTAACACAGACCCGCTCACACAAGGCTCTGCAGATAAGACTATGCTCAGTGGGATTGTTAAAGTACATGTGTTTCCATGTTCTTTATGGGTGTAAGCATGAAAGCATGGAAGCCTGAGCTGCCGGAATGGTTTGGAATGGATTGGAGCAAAAAAAAAAAAAAGAAAGGCTGATTGTCATTGATGAACCTGCAACACTTTATTCGCCCTTTGTTTGCCACGTTACGAGGCAAAGTCGTAACATTTTATAGGCACCTGTCAGGGAGATAGCAATGTCATTTGTTTGCAAGTGCACGTTAATTTAATGCAGCAGAGTCACGAGTGTCTCAGGGCTGAAACACCTCGGTCTCTGGATGAACATCCCAGAGAAGCTCCAGAGTCAAAACTGCAGCCTAACCTGAGATTTCGGACCAGACTGTTCTTCTGAGGTAGATCCAGGAAGTCGATGAGGAAATCCATGCGTGCCTGGGTGTCCTTCGACGTCAGCCTGTGGATTCGCCCGAAGAAGACCAAGGTGTCGCTGATGGTGAACTCGTTGTACAACGCCAGGTCCTGCAGGAGAAGACAGACGGACACAACGGAGAAGACGTGTGGTTCTGGTGAACAATGCTTAGACATCAGCACAATGTCCACCATGAGAGGCCTCAGACAGAAAAGTCAATGACGCTAGCAACACTGGATATAAGCATTTTAGATGAGACTGACTGAAGTACCTGAGGCATGTATCCAACCATCTTCCCTGGTACTTGGTGTCCAGGGGACGCAGGCGGCTTCCCCAGCACAGTGATGTGGCCCCGAGAGATTTTCAGAGTTCCCACAATGCATTTCAGTAACGTGGTCTTCCCACATCCGCTGGGCCCCAAAAGGCCGTAGCTGCAACGCACATTTGAGAGCGTTTGAGGTGGGGAAACAAATGAATGCCGTCAAAAGGGAAGAGAGGCGAACTCAAACTGCCGTTTCCGCAGCAGGACAGCTGCAAGAATGAAGAGAGCAGACAGAGAACTGTTTATGTGAGACTAAAGATAACAAGATGCTGAAATCAGATAAAAGGCACTGGCTGGAAGAGCTTACGGACGGCACCAGCATCTTAGAAACTAATGGACGCCAGAAATCGTCTGTGGTGCAGCTGAAAGCTGGAAGTGAAGAAGGTGTGTGTCTGCTTTCGGTGCTGCTAATTCTGAACGTTACTCTCTGTTCAGGAATGGTGGTATGTGTGAGAATGGTGATCTGGTCACCTGACGGTGCTCACGTGAAGAAGAACAACAGAGGTGGATCGTCAACAGACAGCAGAAGGTCTGGTTAAAAGGCTTCAAGCTGGACTTTACACGAAAACAGCATTAATGTGCAGCTGATCCAGCAGTTTAGAATGTTAGAATAATAAAGTCTTTAAGGACAAGAAGTGTTAGCTCGCCAATTCTTTCCAGCTGGGTTTGGTTGATGGTGTCAGACTTACATTTGTCCCTGGGGAACGCTCAGGTTGAGGTTGCTCAGGACCTTCAGTTTGCCGTAGGATCGGCACACCTCTCGGCAGCGGATCGCAAAATCCTCCTGTCCGGAAGGCAGAGAAGCCTCCAAGTCAGTCTTCATGTTGTCGACCTTGAGCTGGCGGGGAGAAGAAAGGTTAGGAGCAAGCAGGGGAAAAACACGCTGAAAAACGCGATCGGAAACAAAGGTAAATACCCGCAGAAGAAGAAGCGGTTCATATCAACACGCTGCACAACCTGGAACTATGAAAGATCAGTCAGGGGGACTGCAGAAGTTGAACTTTTAGTATGTATTTTAAGGTAAAAGGCAGCAGTGGGGGTGCTTTTCACCTCCTCTGACAGCTCTCACACTTCCTCATCTCTCTCCTTCATCGTACGAATTTATATATGTAGAATTGATTTGCTTTTCTTCAGCCGTCCAGCTGATAATTACAAACCTATTTCGCAGTTTTTACCTGTAAGTTGTTAAACCAGCTTCCTCTCACGTTCACATTTTTCAGATCTCACCTTTTCTTTAATAATACTCGCTGCACTTTTGATGTACTGAATATTTAAGTCAAACTGAAATAAAACAGTGGGGAAAAGGGGGCTGCTGCTGCATTTTTGCCGAGACCAAAAATGTGGTGACCAAAAATGTGGTGACATTTTCGGTCTCAGTGAAGTCAAAAACAATGATTTAAAGCAAAAGCTGCAGAATTGTTCTGGTGTAGAAGAATTCATGGCACAATCAAAAGAAACAACTCGGACCGCAAACATTCCTGCTGCTATATCAGGAGCTGTTGGCTTCAGCAGCACTTGAGACTTAATCCTTTGTCCAATAATCTCTAATATCAGCCCTCCTTCGTGGGTTTCTCCCACTCGTCTTTAATCCAGAATCTCTCATTTTCCTGCAAGGAGATTACTGAAGCCCACATCTGGATGGAGCTCTGCAGAGGCTGTGGCCTCACAAATGAGGATCAGATGATCTTAATTAAAAAATGTTGGCAACTGCGTTCTACCAAAGGCCAATAAGACTCAATAACCACCTGTATGGCAAGAACCGCCTTAGCACTGGTAAGAAACTACAGCAACCACTCACCCTGAGAGAAGCTGGAGAGGCAACTAAGCCAAAGATGGATGGATGAAGACTGATGGCGTCCACAGACTGAAGACAGCAACGAAAAGAGCATGTGATCAGCTGACTGAAAACCCCTCACCCCAGGAAGTGAAGGAACAGGTTTGGCTGAAGGGCTGGAGGGTGGATACGCGCACCACGACCCGCAACAGGTGGAATTACGCTGGATGAGCTGACCGCAATGTGCGAGTTTGCAAAAACGTGATCTTTGAGTCAGACAAATCTGATTTACGGTCAGGGTTTACGGTTATTTTGTGTAATCCCATCTGGTGCGTCTGACATTTACAATTGGTATTAAAACTGACAGTTCTATTACCGGACAGGAAGGAAACCTCACTCAGCACACAAAGCCGTCTCTTTCCATTCATACTCGCCTCTCTCTCGCTCTGCTGATCAGAGTAAATGCATACCTCCTCTGCCAAGTTGTTGCCAATTTGCGTCAGCGCCAAGTGGAAGAAATCGGCCTTAAACCGGCGCGCTCAAATCCCCCCCCCGGATTCCGCACAATACGAGGCGAGTGAGAACGCAAGCTGTTAGTAAAGAATGGCCTCTGCCGGGATATTTATAAGCCGTGCGTCGGTAGCCTACATGCAACCAGCGACCGCACTTTCACTTCAGTGTTTCACGCTGGATGCGCAGCAGCGGCAGTGCGCTCGGCCGCGCGTCTCTCTCTCTCTCTCTCTCTCTCTCTCTCT
Organism: Pao palembangensis; assembly: GCA_015343265.1. Lineage (NCBI taxonomy): Eukaryota > Metazoa > Chordata > Actinopteri > Tetraodontiformes > Tetraodontidae > Pao > Pao palembangensis. The sequence continues at coordinate 2,386,207 of CM027083.1, read as the reverse complement.
CTCTCCCCTCTCCTCTCCTCTCCTCCGCGCAATTCTCGCTCGTTTGCGTGAACGGAACAGTCCGCCCCCTGCCTCAAAATTTAAATGTCTCAAGAAGACCGTTCCAAACCCACACGGTGCAAATACCGCTGCTGCGGTGATGCGCACCCGTGATTTCTCCCCACCCACCACGCTGCGAAAGCGCGTCACATGCAGCCGGAAAGGCCTGATGCGACTGAATACGGAATACTTTTTTCACTGACTGTAGCAAACTTTGACAAACGGACATCTTACCCACTCCTCCATCTCGTTGCACTCTGCAGGGCGGACCGTCGCATCATCCCGGCCGGCAGCCTCCGCGGCCATGGCAGCAGGGAAAGGGGCGGACGGACTGCACGACTGGGTCTCTGCGAGGGGAGGCAGCGAGAGAAGGGGGAGAGGGAGAGGGGAGGATGAGCTGCGGGACATCAGAATCGAATCAACTGCTCTGTGACAGCAAACAATAACGGTTTCGGACTATCTACCGTTGCTTTGATTTCATGATTAACAAGAAACCATCTTTAGCTTTTGATCCGTCCCACACAGACCATCTGATTACTTTAAATTGCTCTTTCTTTGGCAGCTTTATTTCACAAGTTTAGATTCTTGAAACAACTTAGGTTATCATATCCATGAGGTCTAAAACAGCACAGCAAAAAGGTTGATATCGACATTTGTTTCATCGTGATAACATGACGTGACATAACGTGATATCGTGATCAACATTAAAGAGATAATAAAAATATTAAGGAATGTCTCAACAAGATTGAGGTCAAGGTGTCATTTCAAGAGAAAACACAAGATGGCAGCATAAAACACCACATTTTAACATGGCATAGAAGCGATCAATCCACAGACGTTTACTGAATTCATTATGAAAAGTTTCGGCCAGTCTGGAAGCACCAGGAGACATATTGAGCATGTGACTGTGTGTGTGACAAATAAAGTAACTGGCAGCAGACGTCCCATTAAATAACATTTTCATTCTTATACACTGTACGTTTTTTAAACTACATCTGGTAAATTTTAAAATGCAGATGGTGTACAGATGAGTTGCTATTAATAGCATATACATTTTGTTTACTAGGCCAACTATTGTGAAACATCCTGATAAAAGTGTTAAAATTGTCCACAACAGGCCACCGTGCAGCTCGGAGGTGCAGTGACTCTGAAAACCACAAGGTGGCAGCACACACACATGTAAACTGATAAATGGAGACAATGAAGGGAGGGAGTGATTGAGAGCAGAGGGATAGTCAAATAGGGCAGAGGAGAAATGGAGGAGGGGTGTTTATAGTCAATGAGTGGGACTCAGGATAAAAAGCAATTACTCCTCATGAAACAGAATCTGCTCTATTTATAGGTCATTATGGCCTCAGAGGCGACTGAACGGTTTAATCATTGAAAAGTATCGAGTTTTCACTCTTTGTAAAAACCCCACTGTGTCACCCCACCGACAGGTTTGGCTCTCACACGCTCGCTGCACATTCGCCCCGTTTCTTTGGAAATTAAATGCAAAAAAAAGCCCAAAGTGCGATACGCAAATTGGGTGAAGGGTTGAGGAAGATCTGTCGTGATTAGCCACCAACATACGGGGATTACGCTTCCAGTCTGTAATTAATATAAAGCATACGTCAGCACATATCCACCCATTTCAGAGAGCAGTGGATCGCAGGGGTGCTGTGTGTCAGACTCGGACAGGCGTGGAGACTCCGGAGCAGGAATACCCTCCCGTCAGTGCCACGACGCTGACACACCAGGCTCCTCCGGCGGGCAGGGCTGCCTCTGCTCCGATAATAAGCATCCTGTGCGACTCTGCTCAAGATGGCGGTGCAGGCAGCGGAGAACGACGGAATTGTGAGTATTTGGCAGCCTGATTGTGAGGCGTGGATGGCCCTGCGTGTGTCTCTGCGCGCTGTTCCGTGGAGAACGACAGGCCGGTTGGTTTTAAACGCGCGATCCGGCGCATATTGGAAATACAGAGCGCCGTGCGCAGCGCGGTGACGACGCAAGCCGACTCCTCTTTCATCTGGGGCCGGGGAGGAAATCTAATATGTTGGTGGTGGAATGAAACGGCGGCGTGCGCTCGCAGGGGCCGTTTTTAATGAATATGCACATTCAGAGAAGAACCACACTTGGAATAATCTTCGTGACGCACGGTTTTTGGTCACATACTGCAGGGTTGCTGCGTCCTCCTAATTGCCATGCCTGTGTGTAGATTTTGATTAAGAGGCCTGCAGCCTCCCGGGGCACCCCGGCTGGGTCAGCTCCGATCCTACCTGACCTGCTAACTATCAGTTTCTGTCTTTTGTCACCGCTGCTAAAGAACATGGAGGCTGAGCATCTGAACGACTCGCTGGGGAACCCCGGACTCATCTCACCTGATAAGGAGGATTTATCACGTCTCCTGGTAAGAAAGATGCCTAAACACTCTTTAATGTGCATCTATATTTATCAGCACGCCCCGGGCTGTGCAGTAAGTCCAGTGCACTTTGCGCAGACGGTGCCCTTCAGCGGACGGATCCGGGGCGGCATGCGGCCAGGGAAGAAGATCATTGTGATGGGCATTGTCGACCTGGAGCCAGACAGGTGAGAGAACACTAAATATGCACGCACACACACGTTATCTGTGGCCGGCTTTGTCTTGCGCAGTTAAAGCTATCATCCGTGTGCGCTTGGAGATATGAGATTTGGTTTGTTCTCGGACCAGTCCGACCTGCAGGGCTGCTGTCTGGTGAGGACATTTAAAGAGACGGGTGGCTTTAAGTATGCAGAGGCAGGGCGTTCCCTCTCTGCAAGACAAGGGGGCAAAGAGAAAAAAGGAGACCAAGTGAGGCAGGCTGGGATGGGTGGGTCCTTCTTACCCCAGATGGAAAATTTTGACAAAGCTGTAAGCAAACTTCTCAACGACCTCATCATGTCTCCCAATGTGAATATCCTGGGCAACAGCCCCTGAGCTCGGAAGCTCAGCTAATATTCAGTAAACGGCAAGGAGGGTGAGGAGGGGGGCTGCAGAGCAAAACATGGCTTAAAACGCGGCTTTGGTCTTACACAGCAGCAGTAGAATTACGCCGAGTTATCCTGGATTAGATCCTCAATTCATACGTCTGACACCCTCAGTCCTCTGCTTCCTCCCCCACTTCAGCTTCGACGTGAGTCTGACCTGCGGCCGTGCCTCGGAGAAGGAGGAGCCCCTCTACGACGTGGCCCTGAAACTCACCGCCCGCTTCAGCGACCGCCAGTTCCTGCGTAGCGCCCGCGTCTCTGGGAAATGGGTCGGAGAGGAGGCGTCCACCGCTTACTTTCCCTTCATCCCTGATCAGCCTTTTAGGGTAAATAATCTTTTTCTGGGGGGGGGGGACAATGTCAGAGGTTGCTTTTTTAAGGCACAACTTTGACCAGTCAGCAACTTCTGACAAGTTAGCTTAGCAATAAAGCAGCAGAAGTCAAGTTTGTTGTACGACCGAGGAACAAAGTAAAGATCAAGCTGCGTTTATACAACCAGCATGTTTGGCCTGTAAAAGCCTGCGGTCACCATCACAAGTTCTCTGAGAGATAATCACAAGTCCCCACAGAAGTCTCCTTTGTGCTGGAGAAAATGGAGACAAACAGGAAATGTTTTCCACCCTACGTCACGTTTATCTGCCGCATGGCAGCTGTATCCTGTGTTGAGGAAGGCGCTTGTCACAGCATCAGCTGTTTGTGGCGGCGGGGGGGGGGGTGGGTTCTCATAAGACCCCAGGAGTTGTGCGCTGTGGGATTACAGCCGCTCCAATAATTTTTCACACAGCTGACACATATGGTGTTTAATTAGAATGATATGTGATGTGTTTCAGATGTGGGGGGGGGGGGGAAATCTAGTCGTTAAAAAGCCAGATGAAACAAAGTTAACCCTCAAAGGTCGGGTTAAAAGAATTCCAGATGTACTGATTGTGTATTTTTAGCTGGGAACGCTGACTCTGCTTATGTAACATCAGCTCTGTGGTTGGTTGGAGCCTGAGTGAGCAGTTCAGGGTGATTCAGGCGAAAAGGCTGCAGATGAAGCTTGCCCTGCAGACTCTTCATTAATGCGGAGGTGTTAAAATGTCGTGCAGCGCTTTCAGGATATGGAGAAAAACGGCCCGTCTCGCCGCCGCTAGCACTGATGCATCGTAAGAGTTCCTGGCGAGCCAGGTTGTGATTTATTCCTGTTACGTAATGAGCTGCGCTTCTCTTTGTTCCCTCCAGATTGAGATTCACTGCGAGCACCAGAGGTTCCGGATATTCGTGGACGGACACCAGCTGTTTGACTTTTATCACACAGTGAAATCTTTGACCTCTATCGACACGGTACGGATACAGGGAGACCTACAGATCACCAAACTCGGTTAACCCCTCTGCAAGGGACGCGATCACGGATGATCCACACATGCGTCATCATTCATAACCCATCATGCACCACTGCTGCAGCGGAGGAGCCTGGGTCAAAAGTCTGGCTTTTCTGCCACCTTCCATCCACCTCTCTCCATTCTTGTCCATCTGTTGTTGTTCTGACATGAAGATGCATCGAAGGTGAATGATTTTGCCTCCTTTTTTCCCCCATTTTGTGGCCCCCGTTTTCAGGGATCTCGCAGCGTTTTATTAGATTATCTGTTTTTGCTGAGAGAGAGGCAGATAACGCTCACATAAAAAGGGTAGTTACTCAGGAAAATATCTGGCACTTTTCAGCTAAAATAAAGACAAACAAAAAAAAAAATCTGATTAAATACAAGCCAATTATTCTAGAAACATTAAAAAAAAAGGTCCTGACAGCTGTAATTGACATGAATTTGCGGAAGATTCAGTTAAGTGGAACTGATGAGTATGTTCTTAGCTCTGACGGGTTCTTCATATCATCCAAAACTGATTTAAAACAAAAACGTTTCAGCGGTTTTCGCGGAGGTACATTTGAGCCAACTGGATGTGAATTTGTTGCTCCATCAATCATCAACAGCTCTGAAGAATGCAGCGGAACATCCAGTTTTTCTCCGTGTTCCATTTCTCTGCCCCCTCTTGGGTTTATTCCAGTTGTCATGGTAACGGGCTCCGTTCTCTCCGACCCAAATACCTAAAATTGAGGATTACGTTCTGACATGACGCATCAGAAAATGTCCCATACAAGATTTTTTTTTTTTTTTTTTTTTTTTTGTGGCATTTATTGCTCCTTTAAGTAGGAAATAGCACAGTTATCCCAGTCAAAGAATTAGTTTGAAGGCAGCTGTGTGTTTTTGGAAGCAGAATCGGATCCTAATTATGTACTGAATGTAGTCCTGTTCTTACAGGAGCGTTGGAGATCTAGAGCTGCACGATATTCTTGTCACAGTTTTTGTCGGTTGTGCTGTCACACTTTATTTGTCATTCCTTCATTGTTGGTGTTTGTTGTTCCGAAACATTCCACACCAGATTTTTGGTGCATTTGTTTTTCCAGCTAGCCAACTGATACACTGATGTCTTAAATGCACCATATACTTTTGTCTTTAGCTGTTTCATTCTACACGGGTCATTTCTTTTGGCAAGCAGGAAGTTGTCATAAATGCACAGAAACGGTAGAAACCGCAGTATTAAGTGTGCGTCTGAAATGACTTTCTACACCTGTTACTGTATCAGCTCTTCTACATATAAAGTAGAACTAAATAAGACTTTCTCGGTACATTTATTTACTTGAGTAATAGAATTTTAGATTTTTGAACTTTTAAATGCTCCAAAGAAGGATTTTTTTTTTTTTACCCAAGTAAACCTTGACTTGTGTGCAGAGCAGTTGTGCTGTCGTCACCGCAGGCCAGATCTCACTCAGAGTTTTTTGCATTCGTCACAATTCATAGATAATATTGGCTCTTTTCACATAGCAATAACGTTGCCACAGCAGAACTGGTCTGGTCTGGTCTGGTCTGGGGGAGGTGGGGGGGTGAGCTGGTTTGAGTTAGTTCAGTATTGCAGCAGAACAAATCTGTACAGTTGTTTTCACAGGATGCATTTTGGATATGTTTTTTTTCTTGGTAGTGATCATGTAATACGTCTAAACCACTTAACTCATCTGTGTGTTTTCTGAGTGTTGATGCTACAGTAGATGTGCGTTGGAGTGTAAAACCAGTTCGTGTTTTTGGTTCTATAACAGCACTCGCAGTGCTCTGTAGGAATTGTGGGGGAGGGAGATGAACACTTCAAACCTGGAGAAATTAAAGGGCTCATCTGAGGTGTGTGTGTGTGTGTTGTGGACTTTTAGATCTTGGGTGTGGTGTAGGATTGATGGTAACTGGTGCACTTTAAAAGAAACACAAAACTCCAGCTACTCACAACTGCTGATATTCCAATTAGAAAAAAACGCCCAGATGACCACGAGATAAATGGTTTCTTCCTTAAATAAACAACAAACAGTTCTTGATCTCCTAATGATCCTACCATCCCAGGAAATAGAAATCCAGCCCTTTAAAATGCAGCTAAAACTGAATGTGACTTCATCTTGATTGTAATCTGATATCTTCCCACATTTACCTTTTTTCATATATCCCCTGGTTATTCAGGGATGGCCATAAAACTGAATTGGAAGGCATTATTTGACCCACAGATCTGTATATTCCTGCCATTTTCATCTCTAGTTGTACATAAAAAACTGCCTCACTGGCCTCATCTTTACATTAACAGAAAGCTTTTTCTCAACATGTGAGCTAGTACCACTGAACAGGTTCTTTTTAGTGTTTGCTGTTTCATGGACATTCCTTTTATGTTGCAAATATAGTTTAAAGTTCCATTCTCCTCACCAAATGTTTCTTCAATAATCAAATGCCCAGAGAAGTGAAATAAATGACTAAATGCCGTTTTTCCCCTCCCACTGATTTTTTTACATCAGTAAAATAAAGTGTGTAAAAATTAACCATCTAAGAATATGTAGATGTAGGATCACCCGTTGTGAGTGTTGCGTGGTTGTACCATCATTATCATTTCTATTTATTACATTGTAACAGCAGGGTTGTGTATGGCAACGGTATAACTTCTGTGTTCTGTTTTTATGAAATCATCTCGTTGAGTTTTAATAAAAAACAGAGATTGTCCCTGAGTACTAGGTTTAATAGCTTACTTTTCTGTATGGAAGTAAATCAAGGTTGTGTGTAAAATTAATTAATGTTGGATCAATAATAACTTTTTTTTTTTTAACCTTTCATGGGTTAATCTTCACTTTGTTTTGAGTGTTTATCAGGATAGACCAAGGCTGAGCAGCATCTGTGTGTCGGCTGCTGGAACTTTATGCTTTTGCGTCACACAGCATCGTGTTTTGCTGTTTGATCCAGTTTTCAACCGAACAGATTTTTTGTGGCAAAGAAACATGTTGCAAATTGCCAGAATATCCTGAGATCACTTTGATTTTTTTTTTTTTTCACATGTGCATTGGACCAATGTTTAAATTCAGATGTTGTCTTTGTTATTTTATAAAAACTACTTTAAAAACCAATAAATTTCCGTTATTGGAAGTGTTCGTGGTTGTGGTGACTAAGTAATGTAATTAATTTGATGACTGGTAAATTAATGATGTATCATTTTTGTAATGAATGTAACGTTATGAAATAGCAAACTCAATCTGTAGATCTGTGACATGGATTTATAACGTCATATCTTTTGCTGTTTTTACAGATAGAAACTCTAAATTTCCGACCAACTATTAATAACCGAAAATATTTAATCCTGTTATATTTCTTTGCTTTGCCTTAATCTAACGACCATTGCGTACGACAAATAAAAAAAATGCGTACGACAAATAAAACTAAGTGTGTGTATGTGTGTGATATATATATATATATATATATATACACACACACACACATTTGCAAGAGCAGAGTTCTCTCTAATTTTATCCAATTTCCTACTTTTTCTATGGCATTAAATGCAGCATTTCTTCTTCGTGGATTTCGGGTGCTGGTAGCTGCGTGCGCATTGGGGTGGTGACAGCGCAATAGCGGAAATAAATGAAGGGACGGTTGCTGTAATCGGGTGCAGTCTGTGAGATATTGAAAAAAATGTCTTGTTGTGCCATCGGATGTAAAAATAGACATGGCCAATCAAAAGAAATCCGTTTTTATAGAATTCCCTCGATGTCTACACCTTTTAACGTCGAACGCAGAAGTTTGTGGTTGAAAGCTATTAATCGTACTAACTGGAGCGATGCATCCATTCGGAATGCTCGTATCTGCAGCGTTCATTTTATATCAGGCAAGGATTCTATACATATTTTTTCCGTATATATCATTTAAGTCACTTTAAACCCAATGTCATTAAATACCGTAATTCAGCAGACACATAGTTACCGTTCTTGGCTGGCTAAATGACAGATCAACAAAGGTTAGCAACATTAGCATGGGCACCAAGGCAAGGTAGCATATAAACAACCCTAATTGATGTAGATTTAATATCGCTTCTACTGTAAGCAGATATTTGTTGAATGCCCCTATCTTTAACATTTAGTAAAAACTGACACTGTGATCTGAGACGACATAACATTACTGGTGTTAAAATGACTTATGTTTCTGTACAGGAAAGGTCTCTATGGATCCTACTGATCCAGACTTTGTTCCTTCAGTGTTCCCTCCGCCACCCCCGAAACAGTTTTATGAACTCCCAATAACATCAGAAATGTAAGTTACATTCTACCTTGCTTTTTTTTTTTTATTTCTCTTAACATATCCGAATATTTTAATTTATATTGATTGCTCATTTTGTGGCTATAGGTTCTACAAGAACAAAAAAGGAGCTTTAGTCGTCAGAAAGTCTGCTTTGGAAGCCTTGAAAAAATCTATTCATGGAAGCGGAACGCCATCCAATATAATAGCTTCCACAACAAAATGTAAGCAAATAAGTTTTTTGTCTTTTACTGCAAAATTTCAGCATTTCCCTAAAAACTAGGGAGGTCAGTAAAGTTTTATCTTGAGCAGAGTCATGCAGTTTGCTCGTTTTCTGTAAATTGCTCTCAGACTAAATCTGAGACTTTATAACTGTTTATATACTGTTTCATAACTAAGATTGTATGCTGTTTTGGTTCTAAATTCAGAGTATTTGTCATTTCTCTCCTTCAGATACACAGAGAATCTCTGAGAAGTTCATCCCTTCACTGCAGCCGTGTAACATAAAGGTTGAACAGTTTTCCAGTCTGGAAGGAACACACTTTCAGGAAAATGTACAAATTAAAGAGGAGCCAGAACATCAGTACATCAGTCCAGACATGGAGGCTGACACTTGGAATACTGCTGACTTCACACTTCCCACAACTGATGGCTCCTCATCACCTGATCAGAGTCATAGCATAGAAGTCTATGTAGACTTGGAGCAGCCCCCGAGGGAGGAAATATCTTGTAGATTTTGTGGCAAAGGGTATATGAAGGATTCTTTGCTCAAACAGCACGTATATGAGAGTCACAAAGGTCAAAAGGCATTTAAATGTTTGAAGTGCAACAAAGAATTTGAAGATAGGCATCGGCTGATTCTACACGTAAGAATTCACACAGGCGAAAGGCCCTTCAGCTGTGATTTCTGTGGCAAAACATTCATCCAGAACTCAAGTCGAATTATTCACATGAGCGTGCACACGGGGGAAAAACCCTATTTCTGTAAAAAATGTGGGAACAGGTTTGCAACAAGTAGACACTTAAAGTTCTGCAAAGGGAAGAATCCAAACATGCAGGTCACATTAGAAGGAAACACGGAGGAAGAAATTAAATGCTTTGAATGTGAAAAAGAGTTTAGGAAAAAGGCAGACCTTCGCCTGCATATGAGAGTTCACATGGACAAAAAGCCCTTCCTCTGCAATTTCTGTGGCAAAGTGTTCACTCACAGCAGCACTCGAAATATTCACATCAGAACGCATGCAGGAGGGAAACTGTGTTACTGTAAGAAAGGTAAACGTCACTGTGCTGCACGCTGTACAGAGAGAAGCAAGCGTGCAAAAAACCCATGTTGCTGCGCAAAATGTGACAGACGCTTTTACAGAAAGAAAGAGCTGAAGATGCATTTAGAGGTTCATGAGATGTGGCAGCGGTACATCAATGTGGCCCAATGAAAACAGGAGGCCACACAAGAGTTTACCTGAACTGTCAGATATTGCACAAAATAATGTGTAAATAGGGTTGAGATTTAAGTGAACATTTTAAAATGAAACAAATTACCTCACTGTAGATACAAAAATCAAATCAGGTGTTGGAACTGACATGTTAAGTGCTGGAATAAATCAAAAACCTTTGCTGTTGTACAAGACAGCTACAAATTGTATGTATGTAGTTGAAAAATTGTATGTATGTAGTTGATTGTATGTATGTAGTTGATAACTACATGTATGTAGTTATCAACTACATACTAAACAAGATTGCTATAATTGCTAAACAAGAAATAATCAAATTTCTCTACAATATTTCTTTCACAACCAAAAAAGTTCTTTTTTTAAGTAACCTTTCAATGGTTGACAAAATCTACCCCGTTTTTTTTTTCTAGGTTATTACTGTACAAGAGAATGGCACAAGACTATATTTACATTTTTCTGTGTCATATAACCACGAATCACGTTTTACATGTTAAGTGAATATTACAATAAATTAGTTGGTGGTGGTGGTATTTTATCGTAATGGGGCTTTTTTTAATCTGTGTATGACGCAATGTGTATTTTTTGTTGGCGTCACAGCTATACTATACTACTGTAGGCTGTTTCATGTTGCGTCGGTGGAATGTTAGACACCCACGGCAGCAGGGGGCGCTGTAGAATGGAACAGCATTGCTACCGACGTCAACGTCGTTTCGAATGTTGAGCCATCGACTGACCCGACAACGAGGTGCCAGCCCCTCAACACATCACCTCACCTGCACTTGGTGCTCCATTATGGCCGGAACACAGCTGCTAAGAGAGCTGGTCAACGAGCGACTGGCAGTAGCTGCCGAGCAAATATTCCGACTTGTGGAGAAGACTATAGCTGAGTACCAGGACGAAGTCGTCCGTTCCAAAAAAGAGGTTATCCAGCTGAAAAAGCGTCTGGAACAGCTGTCCGTTTTGAAAGCCGAAGTAATATTAAACAGAGCAGGTGTGTCACGAAGATTGTTTTTAATGTATTCTGTTAGCAACAGCGCTAGTGCTAAATTTGCCAGGCGTAATTTGATTCCATATAACTTGTACTCATGTTAAAAACGTGTCAGCACACCTTATTACAGTTTTATATCGTCATTTGTACTGTACAACCGCATTTGTGTGAGATATTAAAAGCTGTTACTCTATTTTTAGACTCCATTTCAGACACTGAGGATATTTTGCCATCCCAGCAGTCAGATCAGCTTCCCAGTGTGGAGGAAAATGAGGCCCAGTGCTCCCAGCACGTTAAGGATGAGCTGGTGGATGTCTCTATCTCTCCACATCCGAGGGCTGAGGCTTCTTATGGTGTTAAAGATGGTTATGAATCAGAAACAACTCGCCCAACAGACTCCCAGCAGTTTCCTGCTTTTCATGTAACACTTAATGATGGAACAGAATGGAACTTGTTAAACTGTGGTCAGACTCCCATCCAGGCATTTTCGATGGAACACCAACAAACCTTTTTGGAAAAAAGGGTGTGTCGTTTCTGTGGCCAAATATTTTCTAGGGACTGTGACCTGATCAGACATATGGATGAGATTCACATGGGAGAGAGAGCGTTCAAATGCTCCAACTGTGACAAGGAGTTTGCACAAAGGAACCATCTAGCTATACATTTGAGAATTCACACAGGTGAAAAGCCACACACTTGTCCTTTCTGCAAGAAATCGTTTGCACAACGGTCAAATCTCAATGTACACCTAAGGACACACACTGGAGAAAAGCCATACTTTTGCAAAACATGTGGAAAAATGGTTGCTCATAGCTATCATCTTAAAACTTGTAGTTTGAAGGAAGCCAGAGGAAAGCTATTATAAAGTTATTTTAAACGTAAAAAAAAAAAAAAATTTGATCCCATTGGCGGTGAGAGCCCTTAAAGCGTCCATTTGGAGGCTGGTAATAGAGGATGGAAAGAAAGACTCCAACACAGAAGGACACACACAAAAATCATATCAAAAATATTAAAAACGCTGACTTTGGGCTTTTCTATTTCACACAGGGTGGCACCAGCACCATAATTCTCAAGTTTTTGCTCCTTGTTTTGGGCTGACTAAACTGGTCCTCCAGCAGGACAAACCAGCAGGTAATGTTTTCTATATGCAACAGAAATGTCTTTTTTTGTTTGTTTTGTTTAAATTTGATTGTGAAAATGGATATGTGCATAGTTTGCATTTAAGAAAAAGACCTCTGGTTCCTTTATTCTGTTTTACAGCCACAGCTAACTATCCAAAATAGTAGTTCCTCGCACGCATAGTTCACAATGACTTCAGGAACTGTTTATTAGTCTTTAATAGACTGAATAGTGCTGATTTGAAGCATTTTATATTTCCTCCACCTTAAATCTATGCCTTATGCCATGTTCCCACAAAAGTCCTTTTTGTAGCTACTGTCAACAAATTGTTATTGCATTTCTATCTTCCAGAAAAGCTCACAGGCTGTTGTTTGTCTTTACTTAGGCACATGAGGCTTTCAGGGCTTACCAAAAGAAAATATGGACCCAGCAGACCTCATACCATCAAAGTCCTCCCCACCTCCACTGCATGGTGTAGATCATGAGATGGGATCAGCGGAGGAGGAGCTGAGGGGTTTCGGGCAGGTCTCTGTCGGGATGTCCTGCAGGCCTCCTGGCTTGACTGACTCCCTTGATTCACCATCCAGCCTCAGACAATCTTCTCCCTCCATAAAGTCAGCCACTCACCAACCCGGCTGCAACTTTAATCTCCCAGTTAAGCAATCCCAACCCACACTCTCCATGAACTCGGGGTCAGGTTGGAATGGGAGGGACACGGAGAATCAGGCTCTTAAAGCTGAATCATTTGTGCACCTCACAAATGACTATCACAGTCCTGATACCTGCATAGCCCCTGCAGCTAAAGCTCGCCTTCCAAGGGAAGAAATGGGGTTTGCTGACTTCACTGTGTTTACAGAGCAGACTGTGCATCACTGGTGCTGTGGTTTCACACCCTCGGGTAATCCAGAGAAATTGGACAGCGGACTCGAACAGAGGAACTCTTCAAACAGCCCAGTTGAACGAGCCTATAATCCAGGTCAGGGGGTTTTCGTGGACTCTGAGCTCAGCCCTCATTCATCTAAGGCAAAAGAAGAAGATTGCATCATCATCAGACACTGGCAGGAAGGAGATGCTGCAGTTGTGCAACCCTCTCAGGACCAGCAACAGCCTCAGGAAACTGCAGTAACTTTGGTTTTGCCATTTGTGAATCCTTATTTTGAGAAAGAAGAGCCAGACCAGAATGATCTGACCTGCAGGGGGAGTAGTTCTAAAACCTCAGAGGTTCAGGAGGATGGAGGTGAGCAGAGTGCTAGAGGAGAAGAGCCAGGAAACTCCCACTCTGTCAACAGCAGCACCGTGAAAAGTACACAGCCAAAGACAGAGGAGGACCTTCAACACTTCATCTCGTCTGAAACTCAGGAAAACTCTGCTACCTCCAGTCAACTGCAGTCAGGAACATACAGCGAGGACGATACTTCAGATGCCCACTGCGGTTTGGAGAGTCAGAGGGACCCCATGCACGCTCAAACAGCTAATGCTGCAGTGTTGATTCTGGGGACACTCCCACCAAGTGACAGCTTCGCCGATTTCTGTGCCGCACCTGTGCAGGATGATGGAGAGGATTTGTGGGCGGAGTTCACAGACCTGAAGGAACAGGGAGGCGAAACAGCTTGGACTAGAGAGCACGCCAGACATGTTCCTGCTGAAGAGGAGGACAAGTCAGAGCAGCGTGGGGTGACTGGAAAGACCAACTGTCAGGTCAGAGGATGTTTCACCTCTAGAGAAATGTGTTTATGATGACTTGAACTGGCTGCAGCGTGGAATCATTTACCAGAAGCTGTTAGCAGAAAGTTTAAGAAGTTCCCAAATTTTACACAAAAAAAAAAATTTAAAACAGTCTTTTGGAAAATAAAATAATTAACCCTTGTTAATAATTATTATTATCTTTTGAGTATGATTTTTTTTCAGATATTTTTCACCTTTTTTTTCTCCTCCCACAACCAGGTGTCGCTTTCCTGCCATGTGCAACAGCTTTTCCTGGCCAGTTTCCTGGAAGCAGAGGGCCCGTCTCCTGGGTTAGAGCAGGAGGTGCTCAGCCTTGCTGCTCAGCTGGATGTCCAACGCCCCCGCCAGAGTGAGGAAGAGGAGGAGCAACACAGCCAGTGGTGAGGATAAACTGCAGCCCAGTGTAGCCCAGTTATCAGTGTAGATTACATTTGTATTGCAAAAGAAGGTTTCACATTGTGGAAAGAGCTGTTTGTTTGATAATTGTCATGCTAAATTGGGTTGATGTGAATGTTTTTATTTTATTTATTTCTGTGGGTTCATCACTGTGGTTGCAGGATTCAGAAGGGTTTGTGGTGGCTGCACCAGGACCTTCACAGTGCAGTCGGCCTCAAGTTTCAGTGGGGAGGTTCCCACTCAAGCAGGACTCTGCTCAGGTGCCTTGGTGTGGATGCAAAGAACATCGTGAGTTGAGCAATTAAAAACTTTGATTTAAAACGAAAAGATGTCTGCAGCTTTGTCATCGGCCCTCATTACAGCTGCACCTGATTCTTTTCAAACTAAAACAGGGTCTGCAGAGTTCCTACAGCAAACAGCAGACTTGTATGGTGGGCGCAGCCAAAGACAAGCAGCTTTTTGTTGCTGCTTTTCTCACTAACACTTTCTTTTGTGCTCATCAGTGCTTGCTAGAGACCACCAAAGACTCTGCGTCAGCTGCCTGTTCTCCGAGACGCACAGCTGGACCAGCACCAGCACCTCCAGTACAGGTCATTTTCTGCTGTACTAATATAATGATAGTAAATAAGTAGATTGGCTTGGTCACTAAGTCCAGCCTGATTCTCTGTTACACTCTGATGAGCGATGATTGTAGATATTTTTTTGTCTGTACAGGAACCGATTCCCTCCAGCCAGATGGACTGGAACAACCGCGGCCTTAGCAGCTCTCAGGGTGGTCCCTGCCTTCGCAGAACCCCTCACTTCTGGGGCCGTAAATAGACCACATAAGGGTCTATTCACTGCTTGGTTCCTTCGATTGAACCAGTTGAGACCTGGTCTGCACCACTGGCTCTTCCTCACCTGTTGTCCCTCTGAAGGACCCTGCAGTCATTTTAGAGGATAATTCACTCCATTAGCGACCAGCTAACTCTTCCAGTATTAAATAGATCAGTGTTGGTGTCTTTGTCCAATGCATGTGACTAAATCTGTCTTCTCATATTTTTCTTTCAAATATTGTACATTAATAATGTAAGAATGTTAAAGTGCACTAACACTACTAAAACTCATATGCACTTTATGTAAAAAAAAAAAGTCTTTATTCTGTGAAGTTTGTTTTAAAAATAATTTCAAAAGTTCTAAATATGCTGAAAACTGGTTCACAATTCTATGGTAGATTGAGTACCAGTAGCACTAATCTCTTTAAAATAACCTTTTTTACTTACTAACTGGGTCCTGACACAGCAGAATAGACGAATTTATTTTCAAAGCACTTACTTTATGAAAAGACCTGAAATCCATTTAAATACCAGGTTTTACAGGCATTTTGTTATTTTAAGATGAGTTGTGCCTTTATGCTCATAAAAGCATACGTTATCCCTCTCAGCTCTTTAAAGATCTTAAAGAACTTTTTTCCTCATTTGTTGCACTCCAATAATCCTTGTACAGGCTATAATAAATCAATTCATCCTCCACTTGGCTGTTTTTCTGTTGTATTGATTATTAGAATATCTTAATCTCAAGGATTCTGTCAGGACTGTGATGACCAAACCTGTTTATTTCTTTATTTTGTCTGGAACTATTAACCCTAACCCATGTGCCTTAAAAATAATACACGAAACAATAATAAGCAGTCTTTGTTAAAACGTATTATGTTATATTTTTATTTTAAGTCTGCGAATATAGTGTGGTATCGTACTCCGCCCTTTTAAATTCTGATTTATTGGGGTTTGTTGAGTATGTGTAAGATTTAGCCATAATTGGTTGTCAGTGGCTCCGGCCTCACACCGGATGAGCACCCTTCCCTTCCTCCTCTTCGCCCCGTCGCTGTGCGTCTTCCTTCCGGCTTGCTGAAAGAAAGTTGAGGGTGGTTCAGCGGCAACTGGGCTTTTACACAATGGACAGCCAAGGAAGGAAAGTAGTCGTCTGTGACAACGGGACCGGGGTAAGCTCTCCGCATTGGTTTGACACTCTATTATTCCCCGACTTGCTGTTAATGGCGCCGTTTTATAGAACGATTGGCTGAAACAGGAAGTGGAGCTGTCATCGTCTGAGCTAGCTAACGTTAACTGGGTGGGTGTCTGACTAGCCTTTTAGCTAGCAATTTTTCATTCATCCAGACGCGACGCGGAAACCACATTTATCTTTAAACTGAGCTCACTGTTCTCTAACTAACATACCGATATGTTCAGAGCATTTAAGAAAACCAAGCAAAGGCCCATTTCCTGGTACTGGCTTGTAAAACAGAGCACTGAGCTAGGTTGCTAGGTTAATTCTAGCCTTAACAACTGACTGTCTGGTTTATTCTGTCTAGCTGTGGCGTCGGTCAAGTCCCCGACTTATTTTGCGTGATTTGAAATGTGCAGAGCTTTTAAATCTGTACGTTATCAGTCAGTCTAGAATAATAGCTTCGATTCTCATCCATTAGGCTGGCTGTGCTAGCTAGGCCGTGTCGGGTTTATTGGAGAGGAACTTTTGGACCAACTTCCCAGGCAGCAATGTCACTAAGACCTGTAAAACAGCATAAAAATTATTAACTGTTGCATTTATTCTTACCCGGCTGTCATTAAACATATCCACAGGATGTTTAGGCCATATGTGTGTTGAACACACTAAAGGTAATTGTATCTTTAATCAGGTTTTTTTTTATATTATAATTGAAAGCAAGCTGACGTTATTTTTCGGTCTGAATTTTTAGACAGAACAAGCAGATTTTCTTTCATCATTAATGTTGCACACAAGTGGCTTTTTTTCCAAAGCTGAAGGCATTTTACTATATAAATATAGTCAGCACTCAGAGAGGATGTTGCCTTAGCACATTGCAAATTTTTTCGGCTTTTTTTTTTTTTTTTTTTTTTTTCTTTAGAGCGTTGTTTTAAGAACCCTGCAGGGTTCAGACATTGCATCAGGGTTGAGATCTGAAGTCAAGAGGAACTGAAAGCGTCTGTCACACCCACAAATGTCAGCAGTGCATTTTCATGGCTGTGATATTGAGTTTATTGGTATTTATGTCCGTGTTGGTTCTCCAATCAACCAGATTAAGCTTTTAAACTTTAATTGCAACATTGGCTGTATTTTTTTTACTTTATTAGTTCTTCAGTGCTCTAGTTTCCTTATTTCTCTCTTTAGTTTGTCAAGTGCGGCTATGCAGGCTCGAATTTCCCTGAGCACATCTTCCCTGCTCTGGTCGGGCGGCCCATCATTCGCTCCACGGCAAAAGTGGGAAACATCGAGATTAAGGTAAGGATTGGACACCCAAAAACTCATGACACTGCAGAACTTGTTTACATTTCTTGAGGTGCAGTTATCAAAATTAAATTCTCAAAAAAGATCTATTAAGATGAAGCCATCAGCAGCCTCCCAGTAAAAAGGAGCGTATACCCACATCAAAACACTGTAAAAAAAAAAAAAAAAAAAGTGGATCACTGTGTTTGTTCTGTTTATTAGTAGCCATTTAGCTATTTATTTTCCCCTTGTTATTTTGTCTTCCTTTTGCTGTGCTTTTTTCCTTTGTCATCTTTCATTTATTGTCTACTTTCCTCTTCCATATGTTGTTCTCCCATGATGAGGTAGAATGCTAAGAAGATGGTAAGTTCAGGCTGGTGTGTGCCTCCTGTTCCTGTCTGCTCTGGAGAGTTGCCATGTTTTACCTTAGAAATCTTAAATATAAAATGTCTTTATGCTTCTTGTTGATTTTCTGTTTGTCCTGCTTTGATTTCCCCCTCTGTCATTAATTCATCTACATCTTATCTTGTCTACTCTGAGATTTAGTTTGTTTCCTGTTATTGACCAACTTGCATTCAGACGTGCTTTTATGAACGCATTATTATTATTATATTATATTTGTTATTATATTATTATTATTATATTTCTTCTTTTTAATTTATTTTGAAAGAGTTGCTCCTGTTGTTTAAACACCTGAAAATATCAGTTTGCAGTTGTAAAAAGGGAAGATGATTGTTCTGCTTGAATGCTTCTTGTCAAAAGGTTTTGTTTTTTTTTTTTTGCTTGTGTCTATTGAAGCTAAATGCTAATGCCACAGATAATGGTGGAGAGAATCAGGTGATGTATGAGCGTTTCATCTTTAAACTGAAGGACGTATGGTGAACAGCTGAAAGCCAGAGACAGAAGCACATCTGTTTTCTTGCTTTCCTGAAGACCACATAGAGGGGCTCTGCCTGCGACTGCTATTTTTTTTAATGCCAAAATACACAGGATGAGCACATAAAATGGCAGCCTTTTGTAGGCTTCAACGATGTCTAAGAATGGAACGTGAGACCGTGGACTGTGGTTAACAGGACGCCCTTACCAGAAGGTTGTTTACATTGCCAGGGTGCTTGGCATGCAGACTGTTGAATTGTGCTGAAACAGGTGTGGACGCATGAGAATATTTTATCGTGCATGCCGCGTGAGTTTTAAAACAAAACCAACAAAAGCAGCAGGGTGATTTGAACGTGCGATGCTCGTTCCTGCCTCACATCGGCTCTCAACGATCCCAGTCACATTCCAGACTCCAGAGCTTCTGTACCGTAGCATTTACCTCTGACCTTTGAACCCTGCCTGCAGGACCTCATGGTGGGGGATGAGGCCAGCGAGCTGCGCTCCATGCTGGAGGTGAACTACCCCATGGAAAATGGCATCGTCAGGAACTGGGACGACATGAAGCACCTGTGGGACTACACCTTTGGCCCAGAGAAGCTCAACATCGACTCGCGTAACTGCAAGATTCTGTTGACGGAGCCGCCCATGAACCCCACCAAGAACCGTGAAAAAATCATTGAGGTATGTTGTTCCTGAGGGGCGTTGTTTTGTATTTGCGCAGACCCGGTTAGAGGCTCGCAGATCAGATCATGTTTAACTCTGTTCTACACTCCACAGGTGATGTTTGAGACCTACCAGTTTGCAGGCGTCTATATCGCCATTCAGGCTGTGCTGACTCTCTACGCTCAGGGTAAGATGACACAGGAGCTTTGCTAGTTGCACCTCCGAACTTCCATAAAGACACAAACCTGTACAAGCTTTGTTTTTCTCCTGAGTTCAGAACCAGACTGTGAGCAGTAGGGATTAAATTTAGCATGTGTGTCTGGTTGTTGTTTGTTTACCAAGTGAATAATGGAGACAAAGAGTTTGCTTCAGTGCAGGGACTTTTTGTGGACTTTTATTTTGTGTTTTAGGCCTTCTGACCGGTGTTGTTGTGGACTCTGGTGATGGTGTGACACACATCTGTCCGGTGTATGAGGGTTTCAGCCTCCCTCACCTGACGAGACGCCTGGACATCGCTGGCAGGGACATCACCCGCTACCTTATCAAGGTATGTAGTGGAGCGCAACAGTGGAGCACACGGATGTGATTGTGGACTAGGGGGAAACAAAAAAAACATCCACCATCTTTGCAAAGCAACGAAACCACTTTTCTTCTCTCTCCTTTGGGGTGCAGTTGTTGTTGCTGAGGGGCTACGCCTTCAATCACTCCGCAGACTTCGAGACGGTGCGGATGATGAAGGAAAAGCTGTGCTACGTGGGCTACAACATCGAACAGGAGCAGAAACTGGCTCTGGAGACAACCGTGCTGGTGGAATCGTACACGGTAAATGTTGACACTGATAAATCCACATTCAATCGTGTTAATACTGAGTTTTTAATCTGAAATATCCCCACTGCTGCTCCTGAGCTAATTCGTGTCAGATGTACTGTATTTTGTGGTTACCATGTATATAAGTGTGAGGAGTCACCGAGGCAACAGGTTGAAGCTCTTCCGTAGATACTATGAGCTGTTAACCACAGTTTAATGTAAATAATCTAAGATGCCCTTTGAATCAAACTGTTTCCCCTAAGAAAACCATGGTGACAAACCAGGTATTTGTGTCGGACAGTTTAGATTTGGTTGAGTATTGTTGTAAGAAAAAGATTTCGGCTGATAGTTGTGCAGTGTCGGTGTTTGTCGGACAGCGGGTTTATGGCGCTCTGAGCAGAGCAGCCCAGCACGCAGCTGCTCCGGCTCCAGGTGAGAGCGGTGCTGCTGACTAACTGTTTGGTCTGGGACTTAAACGCATGGAGGTGCAGCCTCCCTCCGTCCACCTTGCTTTTCTTTCCAAGGTTCTTTTCCTAGCGGAGGGAACCGCAGAGTCTAAACGCGCCTTGTGAAGTCTGCCCCGCTGCACGCTTTACCGAGCCCGTGTTGTGTCTTGGAGCTCACTGGCCATGAGTGTTTGGGCTAGCGGAGCCGCGTGCGTGCGTGCGTGCGTGCGTGTGAACATGTATGTGTAATTATCGTTGGTGTGTGCTTAAACAAGGAGGGCAATGTCACCGTGGTCGAAGGGCCCTGAACCCGTGAGTTACATCATTTCCTGTGCAGCCACTCTGCGGCGGTGGCTGGGCTCCACTTCCTCCCACCAGCCTTGACTGAATGCAGCCTTTTTATAGCCGGACACTCGTTCCCTCCACTTCATTTAGAAGCTGACACACCAAACACAGCATTTATGTTCAGCGTTTTCAATTGTCATTAACTCGGTCACAATGGCAGCGTGTTGGTCCTGATTCCTAAACCCTGCACCATCTCTGGTGTCGTTCTTCTTCTTCTTTTCATGTCAACCCTCCCACACTTCCCCAGCTGCCAGATGGCCGTGTGATCAAGGTGGGAGGGGAGCGGTTTGAGGCCCCGGAGGCTCTGTTCCAGCCCCACCTCATCAACGTGGAGGGTGTTGGGGTGGCTGAGCTTCTCTTCAACACCATCCAAGCGGCTGATATCGACACCAGGTGAGTGAAACAGAGGCGCGAAAGTTGAAAGTTTGGCCACCTATTGAGTTTATGTATTATTACAATTTCAGTGTAATCAGTTTTTAGTCGTCTCCTTTAACTTTCTTCCTACTCTGTGTTTCCATCACCAGGCCCGAATTCTACAAACACATCGTGTTATCAGGAGGCTCCACGATGTATCCCGGCCTACCTTCTCGGCTGGAGAGGGAACTCAAGCAGTTGTACCTGGAACGTGTGCTCAAAGGGGACGTGGACAAACTTTCGGTTAGATTTTACACCTGCTCTTTTCTTTGCTCAGACTGTCAAACCAGTCACAAGCGGGGCTGTTTTCTTCAGAGTGGTTAGTTAGAAATACTATCAATCACGCATAGACGCAGCACAGCTAGATCACTGACGTCACAAGGCTGTGCAGTACATGCGTCCAACAGCAGGTGGCACCAGATGTCAATAGACGTTCATTTAAAAGCTGAATATCATTTAATCACATGTTGCTGGATCCACTTCATAGAGATATGTTTGACTAAATTAAGTTAGAACAAGATTGACTTTTACAGCCACATTAACTCTGACCCTGCTGATGTCCCAAATATCTCTATAAAGTTCTGGTTGGATATTCTTCCCACTGTCAATTAGTAAGTGCAAAATACTGTATCTGATCTGGTTTCCCAAACATTTGCCCTCCCGGTGTTACAGCTAATATATTTAGTTGTTTTATGCAAATCTGTGAAATAACCATGTGAAGTTGAAGTTGGAGTTTAGGCTGAATTGTGTGAGTTCTGACCTCTGCCCCCTCTAACAGAGCATTTACACCATAGAACAGAACTGGTCTCAGACTCTGTGTTACTTTGTTACTAGAAATTCAAGATCAGGATCGAGGATCCTCCCAGGCGGAAGCACATGGTGTTCCTGGGTGGAGCCGTGCTGGCCGACATCATGAAGGACAAGGACAACTTCTGGCTGACCCGGGAGGAGTACCAGGAGAAAGGAGTGCGCGTGTTGGAAAAACTTGGAGTCACCGTCAGATAAAGCACTGCACGGACAGACCGCAGACACACACACACACACACACACACACACACACACACACACACACACACTCTGCAGTCACACATTTCCTCCTCATCTACATGGCAGCACATCTATTTATCCCTCTCCTTTTGGCTCTTTATATTCCCTGTACCTCAGGAGGGAATTGAGCTGTCACCTCTCCCACTCACACTCTTTCTCTCACTCTCTTTCTCCTCTCTCTCTCTCTCTCTCTCTCTCTCTCTCTCTGTACTCTGCTCTGCCTCTTGCCTCTCCCGGTTTGGAATTGACTCACACTCTTCTCACTTTGCAAAATCCCAGATTACCAACGCCATCCTTTCAGGTCGAAGCCCGTCTGTCTCTGCAAACTTGAGCAGATGGGTCGGTTTCCGCCCTGCTGCTGTTCTTTTAAGCCTAATTTTCATAGCAAGTTAAAAACCAGGGCGGCGCCTGATTATCCTGCATGTTTACCTGAGAGTGTCATAGATAAAATGAGGTGGGTAAACACGGCAGTAAAAGTTGAATGGAATGAATTCTAATGCTCAGATTAAACAGCCACGGGCCGCTTTCAGCATCTGTTCAGGTGCCTGAGGGCCGATCACTGTCACGTCAATGTTTTATTGAAAATTTTTCTTTCCTGGGAGTGGGTTTACTTTGTTTTGCTTTTTTGTTGGATGTATGACTTCATTTGAACCTTTTTTTTAATGATCTCTTTGTTTCCATTTACCTTTTCTCCTGTTGCTGTGCCCGAGGTTCTGCTGCAGCAGAAGTTCCTCCTTGCTTTTATTTTTTTATGATGGCTGAGTTCTAAAAGGGATAAAGGCGCGACACGGGGCACGCGACGGTACCCTGGGGTCCGAGGGTGACGCCGTTGGCGCGCCGTCTCGCGACCTCGCCTCCGCGTGTGAATCTAAAGGTGAAGGGACGACCGCAGCGAGGCCGTCACGTCTCAGATCCAGCGAAAAGAGGGGCCGTCGAGGGGGGAGATGGATTTGAATCTGGACGCTGAGCAACACAAAACTGGGAAAAAGAAATGGTAATTTCTGGCTGTTGAAAGGCTGCGGAGAGCATAATTAATCTCTCCGGTCTTTCACTCCCAACGGTTGACTTAATGATTACTGGAGGCACTTCTATTACAGGCGTAATAAATGTGTATATTTTTTTCCCCTCTTTCCATGAACGTCTCCAGTGCCAAGTGCAGTTAATATTAACTGGATCTCATGTTTTGATGTCTTTCTCTTTGTCACTTTTTTACTTTCCTGTATTGTTCATAGCATAACTGCCTCACGCTGATTTAAATAAAGAAAATGATTTATAAGGTGGATGTGTGGGGGGAATCTTTTTTTTGTTTTTACAGGACCCTTTAAAGGAAACAGCCATGAGTAAAGTGGCGTTTCTATCATTCTCTTCTAATATGTGATTACACGGATGAACTAGGATGAATTCAGATCACAGCTGTATAATTCTCATAGTTGAGACTTGAACCATTACGTCTTTGACAGAAATGAAAGTATTGTCTGGTAATTTAATAGAAAATCAGTGACACAGCTGGTAAGATGCTTTTTTTTTTTTTTTTTGTCTTGGAGAGATGAAGTATTGAAAATTGAAACTAATAAACAGTCTTTGTTCAACAGGTTTTTGGGTCAGCATTCTTTCTCCAACATTCTTCCACATTCATTTTGGTTCTGATAAAGAGAGACAATGTTTTTATTTAATTTTTTTATTTTAGCATTCTGGAAAAGACTTCACCTCTGTCACAGCAAGGAGAAAATATCTGTTTGAAATCACTCCACGTTTGACAACCATCGTAGTAAGACGAGGCAGATACAGTAACCGTGGTGATGTCGCCACAGGCCAGGAGGAGGAAGTGGAAATGGAACAGTGGCAGAAGACTGGCGCCACCAGAGGAAGAGGCTCTCTTTCCGTGCCTTCCAGCCAGACTATTCCGGCATTGTTCCATTTTAATCCCTTGACTTCGGACACTTCCCTCTCTTAACCCTGAACTGACGCCTCTGGTGCAGCGTGTGAAAAGCCCCCCTCCCCCAGGCTGCTGATGCCTTGCTGGAGGCATCAACATCAACTCAAACTACTTTCTTTTACTAAGTAAGTCCAGCTAGGGTTGAAAAATCTGATTTTATAACATCTTTAATGCCAGCGTGCCCAGAAACAAGCGGCGATCATCTGGTTCTTATCACATGATTTCCTCAATTACTTGGAGGGCCTTAGAAAGCTGAAGTATCTTCCAAGTAGTGTGTCACTGCGGGCATCTACAGTGTTTTAATTTGAAGGGCTACTTCCCCTTCCAGTCTCTATCTCAGGCGTTTAGTCGCGTTGAAACATTAAAATAAACTAACCTGGACTGTTAAACCTGCACGCTGCTGCTGGACAGAAGGACACAGGACAAACCGTCCATCCCTGTAAACTTTACCGGGAAATGAGCACGAGTGCTTTGTGCGCCCAGAGAGGGGCCATGCTGACCCCATTACATGAGCAGATATCTTAAATGTTTGCACATGTGGACTGTGATGCTGTTTGCAGCCGTTGAGCTGCTGAGCAGGCCCCCATAAGCCCTGAGGGACCTTCTTTTTCTTCTCTTTTCTCCCTCCTCCTCCATCATTATCGCCCACATGCTTTTCCAGAGACATCCTGAGTGAAACAGCTCGACGTCCTCGATGGCTATCACATGTTCCTGCTGAGGAGGGAGACGGCAAGGAAAAGACATCTTGAAGAGACAGAAACAGGGTGTACTCACTCAGGCTGATTCTCTTTTTGTGCTCCCTTTTGTCCAAAGGTTTTTACAATGTTCTAGGAACTTGGTCTTTATCGCTCCGGCTTGCCCTTGATTTAAAAATCCTGTCCATTAAAAGAATTTAAGCTCAGTACTAAAATCAGACCAGAGACAGGCACCAAGGATGACCTGTGGGCTGCCTACAGGTCAGGGCAGAGTCTCTTTATCAGCCCCTGGTGGTAGGCTGTGAAGAACAACAGGGGGCTCCTCCCTCCTAGCCTGTTTAAGGCTAGCTACCCTCTCCAGAGGGAACATGAGCTGTTCCTGCTTCTCTCCTGTAGCCCAAACACACGACTATCAGGCAGCTGTGAACCCTCCACCACCCCTGGGTGTCCAGAAAATGGACAATGGCTCACTGACAAGTTGCTAAAGATTATATAATAGGAAACTGAAACCGGAAGAAACACCGTGACTCACAGGTGAGATCCGTCAGTGATGCTGATTGAATCACGAGGTCTAGATACTCAAACAAATGAGCCGTTTCACCGTTCAGCCGTTATTCCGTCAGTGAGCGTTCCTATAAATACTGTACATTCAATTCCATTTGACGCAAACTAGCAAACATTAGCTTAGTACAAGAGGTTTAGCAAGCCTTCTGTTAGCCGTTAGCATACCTACAAGCTAACAGAGGTTAGCTTAGAGGTCACTGTTCTGCTTCTGAAAGTTTTAGACTATTTTTCTCCACAGATGTATGCAGAATGGAGGACGAACAAAACATGCTTCAGTTTAATGGGGAAGAGGCTTTGATCTGAGGACAAAATTAAGTGGTGGAGTCATGCGGTTTCACTGTTTTTGCTCGTTTTATTGGAGGCGGAAGGTAAGACACACATTTCACTTTAGTTTGCTTACAGACCTGGCCACCCTTCAGTATCTACAAAGCACTTTCTGTTCCTTCTCGAAAGCAAGAGCTACATCCATCGTACATGTTAGAAACTTATTAAAAAAAAAAATAGAAATAAAAATGTACAACATACACTTGATATATATAATATAATTCTGCTCTTTTTTTTTTACAGAGGTAAAAATACTAAGTGTAAAAAATGGGTCTAATTCATTACAGGGAGGCTTTAATTTTCAATTTAAATACACAAGTAGATAAAGACAATGCATTCAGGCACTTGTAAATGGCTCTGATGGGAGAAAAGTCTTGAGTATCAGATTAGATGGAGATAAAGTTTTGAATATTTTCTTTTTCTCAAACGCACACACACACACAGGACAGGATGTATGCATGCAACAGACACAACCAGGGTGGGAAACAAGACATCCATAGGCTTCCAACTACATTGAAATTTCCTTGGCAAAACAATTAGGGATGGATTTTCCTTTTCAGATGACAATTTCTCCCAAAATGACCCCACATGATGTCCTGCTTATCATCAGATTTCTTCTGTGTTTAAAAGCTCCTTGTTTCTAGTCACGTGTGAAGCACAAAGCACCTGATTGGCTGAGAATTTGTGTGTTGTGCTCTGGGTGTGTGATTGCGATTGGTCGGCTGAGGTGCCAGTCAAGCGGCAGCTGCTGCAGCAGGTTTCAAATGTTCTTTGTACACTGTGTTTGCCTCAAAGAATGGACACGATCCCTTTTGTCAACAGCTGACGTAGGCTAAATTTGGGTTGTTTTCTGAGTGATCTGTTGAGGGAGTGGAGCCCAGACAAATAATTGTAATCCGTCTCTGTTCGTCACGTCATATTTAACACAGAAACACAACAAAGACGCCAATCATCTCATTTCCCAACACTGACCCTTAAAAAAACCCAAATGCATGTGTTTTCAAGCTACCTTTAACATGAAAATCAATACCTTTATTTGTCTTTAAAAGCCTTAAAATCAACACCTCCGTGTGTGTGATGGGACGGATTTTAGGGAGGGGGCTGATTGTATGTCGCAAAGAAACCGGAGGCCTTAAAGTTTGTAATTACGGGGATAGTTTGTAAGGATGCTGATTGCTTGGAGCTTCGTTGTAGCAGACATCTTCAGCGCAACGGGGTGGCGCGTGGAGCCGCACGCCATTTTTAAGGCAACTTCAACGCCGTGACAGGGCGCTGAAAATCCCGAGCCTTAAAACACAGTCGTATGTACTCAAGTAGAATAAAAAGAAAAGAATCGGACTGAGATTCGAGACGGATTCCTGGTTCGAGTGAGAGTTCAGGCACTGTTTTATGTGAAAGGAGCGAGGAGACAAACGTTGGCGGGACGAGGATTCGTCGATCACAGTCCAGCACGTCCGGCTGGTGGAGTGAGAGAAAATAAATAGGATAAAAACATGAATCTTTGGGCTATTATTAGAAGATTAAGATGAGTACCACGTTTGTTTCAGTCAACAGAAAATGTTGCTGGCAGAAAGCTATGGTGACTATATACATCAGCTTCACTATAAGCTGCAGTACGGACAACAGAAAAGGCCTCGGCGCACGTTGTAAAGCATGCACGTATCTCACACACACTCTCACACACACGCAGAACAGGTGTAGTGTCTGATTTGTCATGTAGCCGGAGTTGAGCGGGCCCCATAATGGAATAGAATATAAACAGAACGGCCACACATACGTCAAAAAGGCGAGAAAAAATAGAATAAACAAACAATTCAAGTTCTTTTTACGCTGAGTCGCTGTACAACGTATAAAGTACCTGCATTTGTGATACATGACATATAGGTCAGCTATAAAAAAAAAAAAAAAAAGGCCCCCTGAACAGAGTGCTCTCTCTCTCTCTCTCTCTCTAAAAACAGCTTGAAACGGCCAAGTGGAGAGAGGAGGCAACCGTCTGCCACCGAGGCTGAGCTTATCTTCCCAGGCTGTCGAGAAAATGCACCAAAAATCTCCTGTTTGCTTTAGTTCAGCGTCCTGAATCTGCAGAGAAACCAAGGCAACGAGAGGACCCCCCCTCCCCCCTCCTTCCCTTTCTCTGTGCTTGTGTTGGGTTTCGGTCCACCTCGCTTCCAGGTGCGGGGGGGGAGGGGCTCATCTCAGGGCCTTGTGTCGACCCCCGCAGCAGCCGCACCTGAGCCCTCCCTGGTGGCAGGCGTGGAGGGGCGGGTAGAGGCACAGGCACGGCGCCACCATAGACAATCCCAGCAGGGCCAACCAGCGCGTGCCCAGCCGGCCCCCACCCCCGCCGCCGCCGCCGCCACTCTCTCCCCCGTCACACGAGCAGGGGTCCAAGTAGTCCCCCTCGGGGTCTGACATGCAGTGATACAGCATGGTGTCCGCCAGCCACATGCAGCTCACCCTGCGGATGCAGACTCTGACGGGGTCGGGGGCGTCCTGGCAGCGCCCCCTTCTGTTGTCGGCGATGTAAAAGGCCTCGCCGCAGTGCTCGCACTGCGCTCTCTCCGCCCCGTCTTTCTTCCGCCCCTTGCCTCCGTTGGTGGACGGAGAGGAGCTGGGGAGGAAGGAGCGGGGCTGGGAGGAGACAACAGAGGAGACGCCTTGGTGGTACAAGCCGCCCTGGCCCTTACTGACCAAGGATGCGAGGGCGGGGTCAGAGTCCGAGGGCGACGGGGCCGGCGCCAGCGGGTAGCTATAGTCATGCTTGGGAGCGTCCGGCTTGCCGAATTTGACGTAGGAGCCGGAGTCTTCCATCTGGATGAATTTGTCGCGCACGTTGGTGTGGCGGTAGTCCTCGTAGCCCGTCAGCCAGGGCCGATCGGCCTGCCGCCCCTGCTGCCGCTCGGCGGGCCGCTCCCAGCTGCGCTCCCGCGGGTTGATCCGCACGATTTCCTCGTCTTCGAAGGTGACATGACGGGAAAGCCGGGGCAGCGGCTGAGGAGCAAGAGGAGAACGGAAGCAAGAGCACGTCATAAAGCAGGTTCAACCGCCACGGCAACACGGACGCACGCCGTCTCTTTGGACTCCGATCGGCGCTGCTCTTTCAACGTTCCCCGTCAACGTTCCTCTGGGATGCAGGTTCTGAGCCTAAACGCTAACCAAAAGCTCATGTTCTGCGTTAAAGGCGGGTCAAACAAGGTCACCTTCACGTGCGCGCAGCCTGAGGCAGGCAGCGTGTTGCCACAGCTACATGGAAAAAATAATCACACTACTGATTACTGATTACTCCTCTAAAAAGTAGTTTAGTTTCTTTACTGATTACTTTTTTAATCTATTAAATACGTGCAACGATGGCACGAAACGCTGCTGTCACGCCATCCGTGCTTCGAACGAGCACGGTCACGCCATCTACAGTTTGAAAAGTTTGGTTTTTTTTGTAAAACACTAACATTATTTATTTTATCCATTACTTTTTCTATACTGCACAAATGAATATGATTTGTAATCGGAGACTGGTTTTAACTATTTTTAATCCATTTTTTTTTTTTTATCTTTAAACGGTAATAAAACAAAGTACTGGCAGCTGTAGGTATTTAAATAATCAAAATACCATCAAAAATCAGCTTCTATATTTCGCAGAGTTTCAGAGTTGCACTTGAATGCACCATCAAAACGCTCACTCGCTTTGCGGTACGAAGCGATGTAGACAGCACTCAGAATTAACGCGTAAATGGCGCCAATGTGTCTTTTCGAAGCGCAGATGATGTGACGGCAGCCAGGAAGCGAGGACGAATCCACCGTGTTTAAGGGCAAATCAACCGAAAAGGACTTCTAAACAGTAACGCTCGGATAAGTAACTTTAATCTGAGTACTGGTTTTGAAAAAGTAATGTGTTGGATTACTCGTCCCCCCCGCCCCCCCTCACCTGGTCCAGCAGGTAGTGGTCTGGGAGCCTGTAAGGGTCGTGAAGGTCGAGGCGGTGGCCCAGCATGCACTTGTGTCTCTGCGGAAGAGGGGAGGACTCCAGCGGTTGCAGGGAGCTCTCCAGTTTCTGGGAGGAGTTGGATGAGCTGTCCGTGGTGTTCTGGTGGGGGTGGGGGTGGGTGGGGGAGACAAACAGACAGGATGAGGGCTGGAAGCTCGCTGGACACACCAAACAAACAGCCATTGTGAAAGGATGCCACCGCTGGACAAACACAAAACAGGAAGTCTGGTGAGAACAACAGGAAGGGTGAGCTGTGGTTTCCTGAGCTGCGCTGGACCGGGACGTTTGGGACCGTCAGGTACGGACCGTATGCGAGTCCGCTCCCCTCCCTCAGCGTCAGAGTCACCAGCAGAAGTTCATGAATAGAACTTAGCTCCTCCTGAATGAAATTGCGACGCTGCTATTAAAATACCCTAGCCTGGCTTCCAACTCCTGCTTCCCTGCCCACTTGCTGGAGTGTCCTTGAGCAAGACGCTGAACCAGACTGCTTGCAATGCAGAGTATGCCTGTGAGGAAACTGGACCCCGCGGCCGCATCACGGGTCTGCGGCTCCACAAACAGCCGTGGAGCTAAATGCAAAGGCTAGCATGGTGACAAAGGCTTCTAAGCCCGACGTTCCCGTCAGGGCTGACGGGAACAGAGGTCGCCTCTGCGGGAATCCACCCTGCAAATGTTGAAGTCAACCGGACCGGTTCCCAAGAAGCTGCAGCCTGTGTGTGAAAACCTACAAGCCAGGAGTTAAATGACCCAGATCTGCTGTGTGTGTGTGTGTGTGTGTGTGTGTGTGTGTGTGTGTGTGTGTGTGACTGTCTGCTGAAGCCATCCCTGTTATATCCCGCTCCCCACATGGCTACTGCCATGCTGAGAATTGCCCCCCCCCCACCCCCCAGTTTTCTTACAAAGCCCTCGGAGCAGCTGGCCAAAAATAACATGACATGCTGCCTCCGCTCTGAGCTCCGCCCCCCTGGAGAAGGCATTACTGGGGTGGGGTAGGGTGGGGGAGCTGATAGGGTTTAGAACCAGTCCCACTCTGGCCTCCGTGGCTGCAACTAATTGAAAACCCAGAGCCGGTTTCTGCACGGGAGGACGGGGACAGTTGGGGGGGAGATCTGATATTTTTGGACATCCTTCCTCTACATACTCCGGCCCGAGGCTGGATGGGGGGGGGGGCGGGGGGGGAGCATTTCTAGTTATTTTCTGACACATAACATATCCCGAGTCAAAGCTCCAGAGAATTCATCCTTCAACGGGCCCGTCTCGCTTTGGCGGGATGAGCCGAGGAGCTCCGACAGCTCCCGCTCCCCCTGCAGCGAGGAGCCACAACAGAGACAGAGCCCCCCCCCCCACCCCAGCCCTCCACAGGCTGTAAATCTGCTGTAGCATTTCAGCCTGTCCGCGACTGCCCGCCCCGCAAACCCTGCCGCCACGGCTAAGTTTAGAGAAGGTCATTAGTACAGGATAAGCAAGCGGCGCTAAACATATTCGGTGGTCGTGAAAATGGATGCAGAGGTGGTGATCAGTCAGCGGAGGTGTGCAGAAATACAGAAAGTAAGATACAACACGATAAAAGACAGAAAGGAGCGAGATTTGGCCTGCGGCTATAATCAGACACGGACTCGTGCCTCTTACAATATATCGTCATCACCGGGCTCCGTCCTACACGAACCAGTCTCTCTGTAGTCTCTCTGTCCTCAAATGGATTTTACAAAAAGAATTTGAGCAGCAAAGTTATAGTTTGTGTAAGTTTGGCAGATGAGCGTGAGGCTCCACTTGGCCCCCGGACAGCGCCGCGGCCTCCCTCCCGCCCCTCTCCCAGTGTTTGTGTGTGTCTCGGCGGTGGCTGCACCCTCCCAGCGGAGCACCTATTAGTCTTGGCTCTTACAGACAGCCCGAGTCCAAGATGAAGCACGAGGCGCTTCCTCTCGTAAATCAGCGCTGCTGCACTAAGCTGGGAAACAGCTGCTAGCTGCTAGCTTGGTGGCGAGCCTCTTTTTCAACTGTGAAGGAGGAGAGGAGGAGAGGGACGCTCGGAGGTCATCAGTGGAGACCGAGGTGGTGGGATACAGGAAGTGACCCCGTGACCCTGCCTAGACACTGCTCCGGGGTGTCTGGTTGCAGAGTGGGGGGTGGGGTCCTTCACGCTAACTTAGAGCGTGGCCCCGATGCACAAGACACAGTCATCAGTATAGGAGGAGGTAAATGTAGGCGGGGGGCCTGCTGCCCGGACTGGTTTTATTTCAGATCCAGAAAAGCGCAGAGAATTAAGAGTCTCCAGTTTCACGGTGTATTTTAAGACCAATTTGAACGAGGATGATTGAACAAGTCCGCAAATAAAGCTCTCACCCACAGACACTGGACACACAAAAAGGAACGCGGTTTGGGGAAAAACACACCAGCGTGTGAGCACAAGTCCAACCTACCGCCTCTCCAGAGCCTACACACAACCACAAATCCAGGTGACGTCGCAACAGCGTGGGCTGAGCTCGCCGAAACCAAACACCTCCACCACGTTTGCGCAGAAAAAGGCGGCGGCAAACAAGCTAAGCTAGATTCTAGCGTCCTCTTAAGCTTCACAGTAAAGGAAATCCTGCCCACTTGTGCCTGGAGGTGCGCTTCAGACTAGCGTGACGGTGATTCTGGTAGACAACTGGAATCTGGACTGGTTACAGCGAGGACCAGTGTGTGGGAAGCGCGCTTACGGTAAAGACATCATCGTCGCCCAGCTCGCCCTCATTCTGGAGTGCTGTGGAGGAGGTGGTGGAGCCTGCTGGGAGGAAGATGGCAATCACTCAAACGTGCGCTTGTGAAGGACAAGACAAAGATGCACCGCGGCGCAGCGTACCTTCAGCCAGGTCCTCGATGGCTTTCCGCACGCCCCTGTCAAACGCTCTGGCGTCAGCTGGACTCTGAAAGGACAGGCCGCACTTCCTGTCCTCCACCTTCCAGTGGTGAAAGGTGGGATTTGCTATGGTGTACACGAGGTCCTTCCTCAGCGGACAATCCAAAATCACCTGTTCACGTTACACACAATCAGCCAGGTTTTAGCAAGGTTCAGCGCTAAGCTAGCTTTGACACAACTTTCCGTGTTTTACCTGCTTGTCTCGCAACCGCTCTCCACGAATGAGGAACTGGGAAAGGCTGGAGGCTGGGACGGGTGCTAGCTCAGGTTGCAGCAGCCGGCACACCCCCACCCTGGTCAGAGCACCGCCGTCCTGGGCCAGCCACCCGCCGGTCGAGTCGTCCCGCGTCATGACCACCGCTTTCACACGCACGATGTAGCTGTCACTGTTCAGAGAGAGATGGGACATCATCAGCACGCTTGTGTTTCAGGAGCTGAAGAGCGTTAGCGCCACTGCAGTTGATTGCAACGCCGCAGTCACGCGGTGTTTGAGGGCGTCTCGAGTCACGACTGTGCCTTGCTGAGGTGGGAGGTGTCGCACCGGGACCAGTCACTGCAAACGCTAGCATTATTTACCCCCAAGATGCTTCTTCTGCACTTGTTGTTGCTCTTACTTTAGCTAGCAAATGAAGCACATCAAATATGCATGTTTTGGACCCCGGCGAACCAATATAAAGCAAGCTAAACTAGAGCAGAATCAGAAACGTGCACACAGGAAGTGGAGTCGACACGTCAGTAAATGATAAGAAGTCTGGGCCAGCACCTCTGGTGTGAGACGGCACAATGGAGGTAAATGCAGAGACATTCTCAGGCGTTAGCATGACAGCCGCCACCCCTGTGGGGACACAGTGAGCGTGGTTCCAATCCACATGAATGAGCTGACAATAACAGGACGTGCCTCTGAGTGTGGCTGCTAAACTGTGTGTGTTTGTGCAGGAGGGAGGGCGAGGAGGAGGAGAGGGAGGAGAAAAAAGGAGAGAAGGAGGGAGGCAGTGAGTGGAAGCAAACGCGAGAGGAGTTGTTATATAATTAGCTTAGAGACAGTCCCAGGGATTTCATGCACACATGCGCGGCCACGCTCGCATCCACACAAGTGGTAAAACTGGTTCACCAGCTTCCACCCACACATTCATAAAACCGAATGAATGACAGAGTGACTGATGGCAGACAAACACGTCGCGCACGGAAGCAAAGGGCAGATTCAGATTCAGTCACAGGTCCTGCACCCGCCTAGAAGCGCGCAGCGCTGCTCTGCTCCCCGTCCAAACATCCAAGAGACAAAAGGGCCTCGGCCGACCCACGCCAACGGAATCATCCAGTCAGAGGCTTGGACCACGCGCCCGCGTCCCGTTTACAGGAATAACGCAGACGAATGTGCGATACGTCCACAGCTTTCTGCGGCGAAGCGTCACATTCGGGGGCCGTCTCGTCTCGAGCCGTGTTCGGTGTTACCGACGGGCCCTGTAATCTGTGGCCGGAACACACAGAGAGCCCCAACCAGCGGCAGCACGCCGCTTTATTCCGGTCTACTTGGAAGTCAGCGCACATTCTGGCACAAATAAACACGCGCACATTTGAGAACTGATAATCCAACCCCTTCGACACAAATGTGGCGCTCACCCCGACTTCAGAGGCCTTTTCTTTTTGTCTTCTTTTTTAGAACGACAGGAAGTGCAATTTGTCGATTTAAACTGATGACTCAGTTTAGAGTCCTCTGAGCAGGTAGCACTTATATCCCTTTATAACCGAGCTGTTGCCATTAGGTCTGAATTGCAGGGTGTGTCACGTTTCTGCGCCTTAAAAAAGGGCAGATCGGCGCACTCGCCTCGCACAACCTCCGTCACCTCGCCACAATGTTGCCTCTTGGTAGTAATGACTTAAATGTTTTTCTATACGTCTGTAGCCGATGTTTCTGACTGACTGCCAGCTGACTTCCTCCCAGTATGACTCAGTGGCTCCTCTGCGTGCTGCAGCCTCCATTCGCTAAAGTGTAGAAAGTCTGAGCGCCTGTAAAAAAAAATTAAAAAAAAGAAAATATATATATATATATATATAATTCAAAAAAAAACCCAGCATTTTGGCTCAAGCTCATTTTCCGATTTTTGTTGAGGCCGTTCGTGCAAACAGATCGTGTTTTAGTTTCACAGATCAGAGCCACTGATACTAGGTCATGTGACTTGAATGTGGGAAGAAACACCAAAGCGGTTAGCTAGCAGCAGCTGCTAAACCGAAGCTGCGCTGTCTAATTTCGATGGAAAAAAAGAAGAAAAACAGACTTCTAAGATTTAAATTAATCAGGTAGGAGTCACAGAAATGGAAAACAGTCATGTAAGTGGTTGTGATGGTCATATTTAATCAGGTATTAAAACGGCAGCTGTGCTTCGAGCACACGTCTAAAATGTTGCTGTCAAAACAAAATTTGCTGTAAACGCCTGCAGATTCCAAGAGAGGCTGTGCACAATTCCTCCAAAACGCCGCGCGGCTCTAGTTGAAATAATGTTTGAGAAGAGCCTAATTAGCGAGCCGACCTCTCTGAAGTGGCTGCGTGTAACAACGTCGCAATAAAGCAGTAAAGTGGCCGCGGAGGAGGTGCAGTTATCAGGCCTGGAATTCAGCTCGTGGGTGACGGATGAAAGGCCGGCAAAGGCACAGCGGCCCTGTGCGATAAGGACAGCTACACTTCCTCTGATAAGGAACAACTGGCCGCACCTCTGCCTGATCCACAGAACCGCACACACCCGAACAGGATCTGCCCATCCTCCACACACACGTGCACACACGCACACACTCACACACACACACCCTGAAGCAATCAGGAAGCCATTAGGAGATGCTTCACAACCACAGTTATATCACAACTGATTCATAGTTAAGGTCACAGAATACTGACTCTTTCATCTGGGACACACTCGTTTCACACTTTAGTGACAGTCTGACTTTATTATTTCCTTTATTCTCTATAAAACTGTAATGATTTATGAGGCCAAATTTGTTGTATCTGTACCAGCTCAGTTAAATGTAAACGTGCAGCAAAGCTAGCAGCCTGTTTTTAATGCGGCTCTCCAGAGGTTTTTTTCAAGGGTAATTTCGGATTCCGACGCCTCCTGAAGGGAACACAGGAAGCAGAGGCGGTCGGCGTAATGGGGTGAACAGAGTTCATTCACAGCTATTGACACCGGCGGCTCCTGAGGGGACGTTTGATCAATTTTTTCTGTCAATAAGCTGTAGTTACATGGAACCCTCACATGTCTGAGCACAGGCACAAGACTCACGCCGCCGGTCACGCCGGGGGGGGGGGCTAATGCAAAGCATCCTACAACAGGTCACATGGAGCTGAGGATCAATTACCATCATCACAGTTTGTTTTGGAAGAAACTTTCATCTCAGAAATTAAAAACAGAAGCCCAGCAAACGTGAGGCCTGACCGACGCGCCCCAGCCGACGGACGCGGTTCCACCGACGCCCCGTCTCCTCGGCTAATTTATCCGAGTCAAATGTAGATGAGAGGACTTTAGGATCTATATTTTACCTCCTCTTCTGCGTTCCACTGTCATCAAAGCGTAAAAAAAGATGCTGTGTTTGATCAAGTAGCCGTCGCCTACGCGAGCCATCAGATGGCGCAGGTTTGTCTTGTCGCCGCGCGGCCCCTGGTCCCGCTCCAGGGCTCGTATAAGATTTGTATAATGAACATTGGGAAGCCTGTTCTCTTAGGACTTTAGTCTAAACATGCTATTTAAAACTACACATGACAGGCTGCTCCATTTCCTGGTACCATTTGTGGTTGATCTTAAATAGCCTGCAGTCGTTTTTGTTTTATAGCTATAATTCGCGACGCTGACATGGACACATCCACTTCTCCAAAAATGTCTTTGTCTTTAGCAACGACTCAAGAGCTCCTGCAGTTTAACTCTAGGCTGAGCCTGTTCTTTCAAACCGGGGCCTTTCCCACGCTGCCCAACTCCTTTTCGAGGACGCTAACAAGCGCACGCCATATTCCAGCCCCTCAAATTACAGCTTCATGGCTGTGTTCCAATCTCAGCTGAGCTTTTAATAAGACTAATAGCTTTATCGCGCATTAATGACAATATCCTGCTAATGTGCTTTTCATACACGTTCACTGTCTTTCTGCAAACACTAAGCAGTTAGCTTTGTTCTAAACACTAAGCAGTAAGCCACAGCAGCGAGCTCGCTCCCAGTTAGCCGCAACGATTAGAAAGCTTTACCTTGTACGCGTTTTTCACTGCTGCACCCGGGGGAATGTTGGGTCTCTGTTAGCTTGATTCATAAAAAGGAATCTGGTCTGAGGGACTTTTACGGGGGGGAATCAGTGCCGCATCAATAAAATTCAGACACAAGGGCGCGACATCAGGCCTGTCGGTATCAGTCGGTCAGATTGGCCTCAGACTTTTCAGGTTTTGTCAGCGGAGTCACGCTTCACGCAAATAGTAAAGCGTGTTCCAGAGAGAGAGAGGCCAGATGATTGTAAACATGGCGAGGAGGAAACATGCGGAATGATGGGAAACTCAAACAATTCTAATCTTAGTCATCTAGTCATCTGATGAGCAGCGATAAATTATAAAAAAAAAAAAAAAAAAAAAAGGGCGACGAACAATCCTGTTCTATTGTTTGGTCGCTAGATATAAACAGCTCAAAGCATTATATAACTGGTCCAGATATCAACCAATGATGAGCTGCTCTGTGAAACACAGGAAGTGCCACAAACAACGATCCACTGAGGACGCCCCTGGAGACGGCGTTGAGCATGTTTGTAGTCTTCGTGCACGCAGGGCGCAAGAATTTAACCGGATTATCTGCGGTCTCCCATCTTTGCAGACTGACACGATAATTCACATGAGTCTGGCTGGCTTAGGCATCGGGCCGTGGCTGGCTAGCTTTAGGTTGTTTCATCGATGGGGATTGGTTCGAAACCCGTCAGAAAGCGTCGGGCCTCGTGCCCAATCCTGTCAGAATAGTCCCAGCGGAGACAGGATTAGCACACGCTACCGCTAGCAGCCACATTCATTCTAAATGTGTTCAAATGGGTTTGTTAGCCGATATTGTTGCTGAATAGTTACTAGCTCCAAACTCCCGCTAGTGTTTCAGTCGAGCCCAACGATTATGTTTCGTTGCCGCGCTGACCTTAGCTGAATGTCACCGAGCATCTCCGGTCCAATCCTGACAAAGCACATGCTGACCCTGCAGCAGCCCACGACGGATCAATACATCCGCTGCTCGCGTGGGAACGCCAGGCAGATGGCTGAAATTGTGGAAAACAGGTAGGAAAACGGCCCGGTAAGGCCGCCGCCAGCGCCGCTAATCAAGTCCCAGCTCACAAATCAGGTTGCTGGTGACCAGTTCAAGTGTGTGCATGAGTCATCCTCATGAAGGAGGAAGAGCACTCTGCACAGCGAGCCTGCATCCAAACCAGCAACCCAACAAAAGTGGGAGCGGCAGCGATTATACGCTGCTTAACGTGACTCAAGGTATATAAAGGTGTGTCTTATCAAGCAACAAATGGCCGCCATCCAGCCCAGCCCAGTCACACGGCCACGTTTTTTGCACGGAGCCTCAGCTGGATGCTGCTGGTGCGCAGGAGTGGAGATTTCACGTGTCCCTTCACGTGTCATCCCTTCCACGGTGTCTAGTCACCTGGGTGTACCTTTACGTATAACCTGGAGGCCGAGGGGAGAAAAGACTCTTGGGAGAGTTTAAAGTGACTTCAATTTACACCAACTAGTGTTGGCTTTTTCCTCAATAATTCACATTTCATCATCACAAAGACCCGGACCTGTTTGTGGACCTTTTATTTATTTAACACCGTGACCTTCTAAGTGACTCGATAAACTAGGTCTCGGCCGTTTTATCTGCTTCCCAGTTGGACAACTGGTGGGGGAGCAGGCGGAACTAGAGCTGACTGGGGCCGGCAGTCATGAATGGAGACGCGCTAAAGGTTAGAGGGCTTTTATGAATGAGCCGGCGTCGCAGACGTCTCCCACTGCGCCCTTCGCCCTTCCACACCCGCCGGCAGAGCCCTGCAAGGCGGGCATTCCTGCCGGGAAGGGCCCCGTGCGGCCTGGCAGGGACGGAGGAGCTCCGGACTGCAGGGTTTGTAAAATGGCAACCTGGGATCCAGCCATTTAAACGGCTGTCGCGTCATAAACCTGGAAAAAAAAAAAAAAAAAGATCGCGCACAGCCTCGCTTCTGCGCAAAATACGGATCCCCAGGAGAAGCGAACCTCTGACCTGCACTAAATATCTCCCAGACCAGCCGCTGCTGCCTCCGCGGAAAGCTAATTTTAAGATCCAGACGCTTCCATATCGGCGTCTGGCTGCCGTTTAAACGGGTCGGCGGGCCTGCACGCTGCACACGCACACCGCGCCGGCATTTCCGACCGCGAAGCCAAACAAACGCGCATTTTTCGGTGCCACCCGTCGTTATTGCGGGGTATTTTTTATGAATGGAGCGTGGTAGGATATGCAAATGAGGCCGATTGAGAAAGAGATGGCGGATGAGGCAGATCGGATATCTCATATCCTGTGAGACTTCCCCCTTCAGCTCGAAGCAAACATACAGATGTGGCCAAATAACGAGGCCAACTCGGCGCCTCGGCTTCTTTTCACGCACGGAATGGAGCGGTGCGTGCGTTCCGCGTCGTTTGCGTGTTTATAAAAGGTGTAACTTCGGGGCGTGTTTGAGTTTCTAAGTTCCGCTGCAACAGGGCCTGCTCTCTCGCTTCAGATCCTTTCAGAAAATGTTTCCGATCCACCCACGCTTATTCCCCTCCTCCCCTTCATTCTCTTTCGCCTTCTCAAGATCAGTCTACACAAATGTGGGGCCCTTAAAAAGCCCACTCCCACGGCACCAACGACGCGCCGCTTTAGCGCGGATTCGAGCAGCAAACCGAGTAAAAACAGCTGAAATTGTGCACCACCGTAAACGAAAGCGTGCGCGGCGACGGGCGGCTCAGCCTGTGCATTCCACCAAGTTGCTCGAATCATCTCCAACTTGTAGCTAGGCGCTGGGTGAGGCGAAAAAACTGCACTCAGAGAGAGGTTTAAGGCAGGATACTCACTCGTTTGGGTGTGTTTCTTCTATCATTTTCTCGTTTCACCTCAGGTAATGGACCGCGGCGCTTGCATACTTCTGGCTCGTCATTCTTTCACCGCGGATCCTCCGACTCTGCATAAATCCCCCTTGCGCCTTTGTGCTTGGAGTGTCGGCTCTCTTGGTTCGCCTTCGACTGGCCGCGTCTTTCTTCCTCGCTCTTCTCCTCTTCCCTCCACCCTGGTTCCGCGGGATCGCCAAACGCTCTCGACCGAGATTGTTAACGCACCATCGCCTCTGGTTGGTAAGGTGAAGCCTAAACAGACAGTTTGGTAGCCGAATCCAGCTCTTCTCTCCACCCCCCCCCACCACCTCCTTCCCCCCAAAACACACGCGCTCACACACGCGGACACGCAGAGCACTCGGTCCCAGTTCAGCTCCGCGGGCGCATGTTTTCACCGAACCACCGCAGGTCGAGCTATGCGTAAAAAGCGCGTCGTCGCTGGCGTTATCGTGGGGTGGCCCCGCTAGAGCCCCATCTCCCTCTCTACTCCATGTTGGATTGCAGGCAGCCGAGGTGCTCCAACGACGCCGGGGGAGGGAGGGAGGGAGGAGGAGGAGGAGGGGAGGCAAGGCGGAAGCAGTGACGTCGGTCAACATTTTGGTCGAGGGCCCGCAAGCCGCAGGGGCCCTTGATAAGTGACCCTCCTTCCTCTGCTCCGGATCCACGATTTCAACATTGGTCTTGTCACCTTTGTTCTTAAATTAAAGGCAAAGGATTACGTAATAAAATTGGAACAGGGCGTAAATACGATTGTGAACTGGTGGACTTTATAAAAGGAAAGGAGGAGGGCAACGCAGCGGCCTTAACGAGCTGCTTGTTTAGCTGCACGATATCAAGCCGTGCACCTTAAAATAAAATATCCTGTATAGAAAGGATAAACCCACGTTATCTTCTCCAACTTTTTTTTTTTTTTTTATGATCCCAGTGAGCGACACAGGTAAAACTTTGAAATGCACTAGTCTGCGGATTTATTTTTCAGATCTTTCAAGAGTGAGGAAGTTGGGTAATTAGCCGTATTTGCTTTCGCAGGCTGCTGCCAGATTTGTTCCTGACTTCAACAGTCACCAGCTTTGTTTTCAAGTGCGGGCAGAGGCTGATTCTGGACCGGTAGCGCCCCCGTGCGGTCATTCCTGGGTGATACAGCCAGTGGACGTTTATGGGTGAGTTCAGATCTATCGTATTTATTCATTTTAGTTATCAATTGTAAGTGAGGCGTTGCAGTGAAGTAAAAGGTACTCAGATCTATATCTACAAAGTATTAGACTAATTATATATAAGGATTGACACTACACTACCAGAACGCTGCGTATTTGTCGCGTGAACAGTTATTTAGGGTCATGTCTGCCCTCGTGTGGCTCTAATCTGTCATTGCAACTTCCCGGCTATCGAATTTGTTGTCTGTGAATGCAAAAATACTCACTTTTATTAGGTTTCTTTACTCGACTGTTCATTAAATCGTGCTGTCGGTACTCTCGCCTTGTATCCCCCTGCTGTTCTAAGTTTTGCTTTATGTTGAGAAAGAAAATTTAGCAGAACAGATCTTTGCCCTCAGGTCGTTAAAGGGTCGTTATTCAAGGCCCCCCTGTGTATACAAAACGTTAATGAGTCCATACCCAAAGTCAGCCTCTCATTCATCATCGCTGCAGTAAACACAGCAAATCTGACTGGAAGTCAGACATCCCAGATATGGTCCCACAAAAATGGCCAAAGGGGGCCGTGTCCACAGACACAGCTGCTCCAAAATTAACTTTAGAGGCCAGTAATGAGCAAATATTCCTATTGAATATGATTAAACAGAGGTGTAGCCTCAGTGAACGGTATATGCATACAAAGCAGATCACTTTGTTGTTAATTCAAACCACAGCACACAGCCCCCTTAGATGAGAGCCCCCCGTGTGACCTTTCTGACCCTGCCCCATCAAAATCAAACCAGACTCGTGCACTCTTCTCTCGCTTTCCCCTGCCCTCTGCCTCCAAAGCCCCTCTTCCTTCACTCTGCATCAAAACCCTCCACATCCAGGGGATAAATGAGGCTGCTCTGGTTTGTGGTGTCAGGTCAAAGGTCAACCTCGCAATTCTTAAGGCTTCTGAGGGCAAACTGAAGTCGCTGGGACTTTTCTTACTGCAGCCTCCCTCCCTCTAACATCATCATCATCGCCCCACACAGGGCGACGACCGGTGTTGATTTTGTTTGACGGCATTTGGTCATGTGACACAGGGAGCCCTGTGGGGTAAATGTGTGGGTCAGGATGGCAGCCAACAGGAGTTTGACTGGTTGGTGAAAGGCTAACGCTGATAGCGTGTAAACTGGATGGAGGACAAACTGCCTCCTTTGTCCTCTTTCAGCCTTCGTCCTAAAGGATTTACACAAATGGTCCTGCACACA
Organism: Pao palembangensis; assembly: GCA_015343265.1. Lineage (NCBI taxonomy): Eukaryota > Metazoa > Chordata > Actinopteri > Tetraodontiformes > Tetraodontidae > Pao > Pao palembangensis. The sequence continues at coordinate 2,344,129 of CM027083.1, read as the reverse complement.
CAGCATGGTTATTTCATAGCTCAGTGCTTTGTTGTTTTCCAGCCCCCGTTAACAGGATGCTAGTTGGCTTTGATCTGATGTGTAGCTTTGGTCAGAGAAGTCCTGAAAAACTGAGAAGAAAGAAAAGGCAGCGGCAGCATCTGTGAGGGTCCTGGAGCATTTTATTGGCTGTTATTCACAAAAAAGGACAATTATTTATTAATGTTTCAGTAAATGAGGAGCACCTTCTGGAGTATATAAATAAAGCAGTAAATAATGTACTTTTCTTCAGACTCTACTCTGATTTCTACTGATTTTTAGCTCAGACCTACAAACGAGGAGTGCAGCGTGTGTGTGTGTGTGTGTGTACACAAGTTCAGCAGGTCATCAGTGTTTAGTCTGTGCTTCTGTTGGCGACTCCACGTTTGCAGATAAACCTTCTCATTGTAAAATCCACCGGTCCAGATGTGCCCCCCCCCCAGATGCGGTGCTGTGCGCTCGCTGCTCCACGCTAGATCCAGAGGTGACATTTAACGGCACACTGTCTGATGTGATCAACCAAAGCGGTCTGGTGGTATCTGGACTCTGGTTCTCAGACATTGCAGCACCAGATGGTTCTGGGGCCAGACTGAACCTGGAAACAAGTCCTCAAAGGTCACGCTGATGCTCATAATCACGGAGAAAATGATAGAAAAACGTTGAATCTCTAAAGTTTGCCATGGCCTTGCTGAGGTGACGTGAAGCTCCGTCTCGTCAGTGGGCTCAACCGTGCTGTTATTCATGACAGCTCTGACATAAACGGCTCATTATGTCGCTCTGGTTGCCGCTGTAAACAAATCCGCTGGTGATCAACCAACTCGACGTAATCTCCTGCTCGGATTTCCAAACATGCACGTGCACTTGACAGATCTGTAAAGCTCTGGTGTGTCAGCGGAGAGCAGGGAGAAGTTTATCAGAGTAGATCATCAAAGCGCAAACTCTGTTTTTCAAAAGCCGTCTGTGATTCTGTGCATGTGTGCATGTGTGTCTGGGGCTGTGGGGGGGCGGAGGAGGGCTCCAGGGAACAGAGAAGCTTCCGGGGTGAACCAAAGTAATAAATAACTAAAGGATAATCGATGTCAATAGGTTGGACCTTATCAAAAGCACAGAGAGCAGCAAGGAAGTTTGTGGTTGGTTCCCATTTATACGCTCTCCCAGCGGCCTCGTTGGTTCCAGTTGCCCCTCAGAGTGAGTGAAATAGTCTTTGAGTTTGCTAACCGCAGTCTAAAGCAAAATCTCACCTTCATTTTCTGCTGATGACTCAGTTTTTCTGATGATTAGACTCTCAGAAAAGGAAAAAAAAGCCCAGATTTCTACTATTTTTCCTTCACACTGCAGCGATATTCCCTCTGTGTGAGTATGTGGCAGAATCCTGTCTGAGTTGCACTAAAGACAGAAGGAAAAACGCTAATTTTAATCCCAAATTCCTGCTCCTCCCGGCTGTGTTGTCACTCTGAAGCACTAAGCTTTGCTGGTGATCTTCCGCTCCATTTTTCCATTTCCACGTTGGTGTCCCTTCCTCTCTCTGCCGATTTTCACCCCTAGATTCACATTATTGTGCCACAAAACTGTCAGGATTGGATGTTAAATACCCCAGACTTAGCAGCCTGTCAGCTCCAGCCTGACGTGTGAAAAGGTAATACAGAGGCTCCTCGCCGAGGACGCCGCCAAACACCACCCACCACCCACCCTCCTCCGAACCGTCCTTGGCCCAGCAGGCTTCCCACCTCATTTCAGGCAAAAGCAGGTCTGATTTTATTTGTTCCTGTGTGACACTGCTGGTGACAGAATAGTCAAAAATGGATAAAAATGTTGGGTTTATTACCCAGCAGCTCCAGGTTTTCTCTTCCCCTTTTTGCTGTTGGGTCATCGTGTCGGAAATGGATCTCGAAGAATCTGGACAATTATTGAATGGATCTTTGGTTTGGTGGCTCAGAATTTTAAAAATCTTTGATTGAAATAATAATAATAATAAAAAAAAATCACTTTTGCAGTGTAAAAAGCTGAATTCCGACACGTCTGGAACAAAGCTCCAGGAGGAGACCTCATCTGCTGATCGCTAGTTAGCAGGATTCAGTTAGCGGCTGTTGCACGTGCTCCCGGGAGCGTTCATACATCTTTGCTAGTGGCCGTGGGTGAAACTTTTGCCTTCACCGGTGAACTCTCACGTGCTATCTGGTTAGCGTCAGCTGAGAATGGAACCTTTAATCCGCTTGACTTTAGTTTCAAACCGCTTCTGCATGCATCCCATAATGAATTAGCAGAAATCAGATTCAATTCATCAACTTTAAAGCTTTGTTCAAATATGCTGACACAAATGTCCTCTCAAGGATGGGAAAAGCCACTGGAAGCACTGGCGCCGTTGCGTTTTTAATGGAGTCAGCGCGGCCTTTCTGAAGTCGTGGGCTTGAAGCCCGTAATTAGTGCGACACGCGTGTTGACAAGAAGCTCGTCAAAGCATTAGGTTTTAAAGCTGACAAGCCCTGAGCGGCCTTCCAAACAAGCGCCGTTAATTTCTGCGTCTAGATTAAAAACACCTGTGATAAACAAGACAATTATTGTGTTCGTTCCGTCGGGGAGACGCGCGTTAATCATACACGTATCCTCCCCCGTTAAAAGGCAACTTGATATTCCCCCACAGAATTCCCGCTGATTAACTCGATACTCACGACTGTTTAAAATTCATCCCACCAATGAGCCAGAAACTGATCGTGCACGTGCCTGTGCGTGCACAAGTAGGTCCCGTCCCCAAGATCCTGGATGGTGAATGCATAAACTATCCGAGTCCCTGGTGTCAGCACAATTAAGCGTTAAATAAAAGCGCCACTCCTCGATGCTTCGGCTACATTTTAATTAGTCAAAGCTGCTGAATTAAGGACCCGTTTTAGTAAAATAAACAGGCCGGGGAAAAGTTCCCAGGAGGGAAACGCAGAGAGAGGCCCGATTGTGGCAGGAAACGTGGAGACGGCGACCGAGACGCTTCGGATTTGCTCACTGAAGACACACTTTTCTATTCTGGCTGCACCTTTGCAGTTTTTTTTTTTCTACAGAAAAATGTAGTTTCCTAATCAAAATCCAAGTATTCTGATCACTACCTGGAGGGCGAGTGCTCCGTGAACCGTGAATTACGCACCCTAAATATTAGGAACATTGATGGTGGCAGGCTGGCGACTGGTGCAAAGGGCATTGGGTCAATCCCAGAGCTGCGACCTTAGTGTGTGTGAGTGGTTATTCCTGATGGGCCGGTGGTCTTTGAGGGGTCACGATGAGAAAATCTGACGTGTCCTGTGGATATCAAACAAGCCTGAAGTGCCTGCGTGCAGTTTTATCTGGTTAATCCGGGATTCTGAAAACACGTTTGTGAGAAAAACTAAAGCAAATATGCAGTTTAAATGAGAGATTAGCAGCCTGCCTTTCTTTTGTGAGACTTTGCTCTTGAGTTCTTTTATTTCTGCAGAATTTTCGAGCACTTTGTTGTCCTCTGTGGCCAGTCCTCTGTCTTCCTCATCACCTGGAGCATCATCGCCATCACTCATCATCATCTACTCTCACTCTGCTCCTCAGAGAGTTCTTCTTCCCTGCCGTTTTCCGCCTCCCATCCCTTCTTTTTCCAGATTTCCACTGACGTGACAACTTGCATGCTGTCTCATCTGTAATCAGGTTGTCAGCGCCATTTTCAAACACTGTCAGGCGTTTTGTTCCGCTGAGGCTCAAAGGCTGGAAATATATCCAAAATTCAAACGGGAGCATTGTCAACACATATGTAAGACAATATGTTCCCCTGTCAGGGGATTTATTTATTTATTTGTTTATTTTTTAAAAACTTAGTGAAGATTTTAAAAGTCTACAAAGAGCAAAGTCTGTTTTTAAAGGGCTGTACATTACATTTGTGGTAAAGATTAATTAAATTTTAGATTAAATGTGTAATAATAGCACTAAATCTGCATTTCGCAGTTATTCATTATGACGCTACTGAATTTACGGCAGACAGTAATTATGAGCAGGTGTAATTCTGTACTGTGACCACTGGAGGGCAATAGAACCACGGCGGTAAGACAGTGGGGGGCCGGCTTATAAATGCCCCAGGATCAGTGTTTGAGGGCAAAGGGGAGAGTGAACATTACTTAGAATCAACGTGCCTAAACTTCATGAGTACACATTAGAGCCACGAATTCAATTAAGTATTAAAAAAGAGAAATTATTCTTATGGAGTTAGTAACTTTAATCTGCTCCAGATTTGCTTTATTAGGATTACCCACTTTAATGCTTTTTTAGGTTGACGGTGTTTTTACCTCAAAGAAACTTGTTAGCAGCAGAGCTGACAAAATCTATTAGCGGTGACCAAACTATTTTTAAAAAGACACTTTTAAATAAAAGGTAAGGGTTTGCAGTTATTTTTCTAAGCTTTGTGTATCTTTTGACAGTTGCTTTCCACTTTTGGGAGTATTTATGAAAATACCTTCGCTTTCTTTACCCGTTCTCAGAACGGCTCACGTCTTTGCAGCACCTATTTACAGTGCCATAATAACAGCTAGATAAACTCTTTTGATGTGCGGCGATCTCAGATCTCTTCCCTCCGTCTCTGATGGAAATGGGTTTAGACATGGCAATCAGGACGTATTCACGTATGGGGCAGTGATTGATTCTTAGATTATCTTCTGAATGCAAAGTTCAGATTTCCTTCTTTAGAGAAGTTTTTATTTTGAACCCAGTCACAGTCAGCCAAAAAAACTTTCCATGATGGGAATGGGCCACCCCGACGAAGGCGGCCTGAGGTGAATTCAGTCTTTTTTCTCTGCTGCCGCTCATACGCACCAATTTACACCGTTTAATGAATCATTATCAAATGTTTGATGTTCTCTGTTCCACACACATGAATTAAATACTGCTCCAGTCTTACAGGAAGTGAGAAAGGTGATCTTATTTGCATTGTCTGCACCTCCCTCCTACTTTAATAAATGAAAAGAGCTCCTAGGTCCTGGAACATGGAGCCGTCAGCGCAGGCAGAATCCAGAGGAGGCCGTTCGTGCAGGGCTGGAGACGATAGGCCGTCGTGTCAGTGCAGCTTCGGCATCCGGTGACAGATCCTGTTTTTCAATCTTGTGTTCCTGCGAGGGAGCGAGAGTCCAAACAGAGTCATAAAGTGCTGCATGGTTAAGCCTGATGAATTAATAACAGGGAGGCAGATGGGTCCCCGGGGCATTGTGGGAGCAGAGGAGCATGGAGACAATGTTGATATCACACACACACACACACAGGTCAGAAGTTAACTTGGTTTAGTTTAGAAACATGTAAATTAGGTTTTGCATTTTAGACTTGGCACATCGTTAGAAAATTATCTGCTGTTGCGGCGCTAATGAAGGTCAGTGAAGGTCAGAGTGATGCCGACTAAACCAACATTTCAGTTTCGACTGATGAAATTGATTTCATTTAAGATGATTTTGGAGGCCTGGGTTGAACCCTAACATGTTCATGCAGGGTTGAAAACCCTCATCTGAAAGTCTCATTTTACCCAAAGTGGACTCAAGAACTGCAGCGACAAATTAATCGTCACGGAAACGCAAACAGAAGCTCTACATGTGACTGAGGGTGGATTGTTGTCACAACATGCTAAAAGGCCTCTGCGGCGCCTTTGGCTTCTCAATCTGCCATGTTGAATAATTGAAAAAGTGGAGTTGTGGAGTTGAGGCACCGACCCTGCGAGTCTTCCAGCTCCTCGTCTCCTGTTTTCTTAAGCTCTGACACGGTGTTGCTGCACGCCTCTCCGCTGGCGTGCGATCGCCCTGCTGGGTTATACACGCCACCGGTATGGGGATGTACTGAGGCTGCCGGTCTTTGGCCGAGCGTCTCCACACGGCCTCAGATAAATATGTATGGGCAAATACAATGCACACAGATGACCGGTATGAAGTCAGAGAATGTACTCTGGCACAGAGAAAACCCTGAATGTAAACAGCACCTCTCTCTCTCTCTCTCTCTCTCTCTCTCTCACACACGCGCATCACTCTGCTGCACAGACCTGCATGTCTGTGAGTCTGAATTTGGGCTGTCAGGCCGATGGCAATCATGCATTTATGCATTTGTGTGCATTGTTTATGTGTGTGCAAGTTATTCCATGTGTATGCATATGCATGTGTGTGCGTGTGTGTGTGTTGGCTGCCAAATGTGGAGAGCAGGAAGAGGAAGAGGCTAAATGGTTAGAGGGGGTGTTTATTTATTCATTACCCAGCGGCCTTCCGTGGTTTCAGGGGGACATGGCAACACTTGTCCTGGGCCCTTTAGCACTGGTCTGTTTGTGGCCCGCTTCAGCCCTGCCAAAGCCCTCAGCTCTCGACTTCTTGGCTCTCTTCTGTTCTCTGTTCTGTCTGTTTCTTGTTTCGTATTCAGATGCTTCGGTTTGCACAGTACTTCTTCTGTGGCAGTGTCCAGCCTCACCTGTCCTGTTTTGTCCTCTTTTGCCTGTTGTTTTTGATAGATCACACTGTTGCTCGTGAAAGCCGGCGTTATAAATGCAGTACCGAACACTTTCAAACAACTTCAGATGTTTTAAACAGTGCTTGATAGGTTGCACATGAGGAAAAACAGGTTTTTCCCCTCAGGTCCACACTGACCAGTTTTGGGTCCGTTTTCGGCGTTTTCTTGGCTCCCGCCAAGCACAGTCCTTGAGAAATAAAATGTTTCTCTCATTAGAGAAGTCTAAAACGTGTAAAATAGAATGAATCGCACATTGGTGGCGGCCGCTTATGCAAACACACAAGCTACTGGAGCTTGATGTGGCGCCCCACGTGACCCGACTGGGATAATCTCTCCCAGGGTGGAGGATTGATCCCGTGACAAAAGTACTGAGACGTGCACACGTCGTCCCCCTGACCTTTCTCTTATACGCGGCCCGAGTTTGTGTTCAAACCCCAAACCGATCAATGGTCATACTGGGGGGATCAATTTCTCGGCCTCTGTGATGTCACATCTGAAGGAGCTCGGCCAGAGCGACGCTTCAAAGCCTCGCGTCTCCTCGACAGTCAAACCATTCAAATCAAGTCCGATCAGCATCAGGAGCTGATGAGAGCCATGTGTGATCCTGCCTTCAAACCGTCAGGTTTGCCTGTTTCCTGCCGTCTGAGACGAGTCCAGCGTGGATTCAGCAGCTCGAAGTCTGCTTTCAGTGTCGGTCGCCGGGGTTAGCATCCTGCAATTACCAACTGCTTTATTAAATACAATAAAAACAAAGCCTACTGGATGACATGTATAAAAGCTAACCCAAATTGAAACTCTAGACCAGCGGTCCCCAACCTTTTTTGCGCCACGGACCGGTTTAATGTCAGACAGTATTTTCAGGGAGCGGCCGTTAAGATGTGGTGGATAAATACAACAAAAGAATGTGATACGACCGTCATGAAAACTGTGGTATTTTCTAAATATTATAATAAACGTGTGTCGATAGTGAGCCAGTGACAGATTTAACAAAGAGAATCCGGTAATTTTCAAAATAAAACATAGTTCAGTTTCAGATAATAAATAAAACAAAGTAATGTAAGTTATTTATTTTTTATGTGCGGCCGGTACCAGATGACCCACGGACCAGTACCGGTCCACGGCCCCAGGGTTGGGGACCGCTGCTCTAGACCTTGACTCTTGACTTCCTTCGATCCTGAGTTTGCAGCTAAGCTGATGCTGTGGTCCACAGGAGTGGTGGTTCTGATGAGTTGGAACACACACACAAGTCATCGCCGCCTCTCAGAACATGGCCAGGAGGCCATCGTCCTGTTATTATCAGCGTTATATTTTATATTACAATCAGGCCAAAAAGGAGCTAAAAAGAGAGTTTTTGAGACAAATGGGTCAGAGGGGGCAAATCAGCACGTGTGAGGTAAAATAGTAACCCTTCAAAGAAGAAGGGGGGGGGGGACACAAAAGTCTAAAAATTTTATTGGAAAATAAAAATGATGTTATCCCGCAAAAACATTCTAAATGGGCTCGGAAGGGCTGTGTATGGCGGGAAGCCACACAATGTACCTAAGGCACTGCAAAGTGTTAACATGAAAAACACATCAGAGGAGAGGAGGGATGGAGGGATGGAGGGAGGGATGGAGGGAGGGGCGGGCGGACTGTGGGGGCATGCACGCGTTGAAATGCAGACATGTGGCCAGTATGTCCCACTTTGCAATTAGCGTGCCTGATATGAGCGCGAGCGTGAGCGTGAGCGATGCGGGTCAGCGTTTTGAGCGAAGGTGTTTTTGTTGAAGAGAGGAAATCTGAAAATTAGAATTGGATTCAAATTTGCCTCCGATGAAGGTGCGGAATCTTTGCGCCTTCATCGTTGTTAAACTCCGGAAGGTTCTTCTCACCTCGGTACGTTGCAACGGTGGAAACGGTGAAAGAAACCTGCTCAACAGCAATATTTTAGTGCCAGACTACAAGAGTTTTGCGCTGCTTTGGGTTCTGAGGTTCTAAACCCAGAACCTTGTGGGCTCTGACAACTGCTCCAACGTGTTCCCTCACAGTATCGCCATCCTGGAGCCAGAGATCTGCAGCCATTGGAGGTTTCACCGGAGGAAGTGATCAAGGACAGATTTTACGCTCGCACCAAGCAGCCTTCCGCCATCTGCTTGTCTCATTCGTTTTATTAACACGTAAGCATCTGTTGTCTGTCCTTCATCCTTCATCACGTCGCTCCCTCCTTTTTGGCTTATTTCTCCAACAGCATCTCGACCACTTGGCCCTTAAAGAAGACGTTTGTGTGGCCGCCCGGTTTAAAGTTACAGACACAATCTAAACATTTTGCCCTCTGAGTGGGTCTGCAGGAGCCAACCTTCCCCCCTTTTAATTAGGATGTAATTGTGTAATTATGATAAACAGCATCTTTGTTTCGGTGCTGTTTTTTTTCGTGTGTGGAAGGCAACAGTTTCAGAAACTGCTCCTCTAATTCCTCTTTGGAGAAAACAAAGCCGAAACTTGACAAGTCTAATTGGAGAAATGGAACGCCTCAAGCAAAGTCTTGACAACCAGGGATGTTTGTGAGCACAAGTGCGCACGCGCGCGTGTGTGTGTGTGTGTGTGTGTGTGTGTGTGTGTGTGTGTGTGTGTGTGTGTGTGTGTGTGTGTGTGTTCTCACATGCCATCTTTTCTCTGGCACACATTTGCAAACTTTTATTTGATAATGAGGGGAAAGCGCACGCTCGCATCCCCCGACTCTGCTGCCACGGCGGAATGATTGTGACAAGAAAGTAAGAGAGGAGCAGAGTGAAGAAAAAGGCTAACGAAGGAATTAGTGGGTTAAATATCTCAGGGACGTTCTCGTCTTTGTCTCCGCTGAGCCTCTGAGTGTTTACATCAAACCTTTGAAGCCTTGAAGGTTGCAGGAAGCCACGCAGGAGCGGCAGCCACAGAGCAAACACTGACATGAATGAATGGCCTCAAACTAGTAACACACACTCACACACACCTACCCACACAGACCCATGAAAGCACATTTCACTGGTCTGTTACTGGTGCGCCGTTCCACATTTACCACAGCCGATACATCCACTTAAAGTAAAATATGTCGGAGCGGCGTGAACCTTGGAGACCTCTTGTTAAGAGCTTCGACTCTGCTGTTTAGTCAACACTGAGGTCATATGAACCTTTAACCCCGTGACTAAGCTCAGATTACACCAGCTCTCCTTCAACCCATCACTGCCTCCAGATCAAATAATATGGGAGGATCTGATCCAGAAGCTGTGGCTAATAGCCGCCCGACTCTCGGTCTCATAATGGAATGAAGCGAGCTGTGGACTTAGCTTTCCTGCCCGCAGGCTTTAATCAATTTCGCCTCACGAGGGGCCGGGCCACGGAGTTCACTGTTTGCAGGGTTTGATAAAGGAAGCCGAGCGGGGCCCTTTAGTTTGGCCTAATGTCAGGTTCACCATCAGATAAACACGCTGATTTGATCTCAGTGCTGCAGGGGGACGACTGCTGCACTCGCAGGAATTCTTCCGATCCGACTGTGGGAGTCTGCCCAACAGTCTGCCCGCCCCTCTGCCACATCTGATAGCACCCAAATGCGTTTGTGAATGCATTAGGTTGTAATGTATAGATGTTTGGACCTGCACGGACGTCGGATAGAAACTTCACATCGGCACCATCACAAATACACACGTTTCCCCCCCATCTTGAATGATAGTTCAAGCTCCACGTGAGACCCTTCCCACCCTGCCACGAATGTCCCGGAGAGCAAAGCCCCTGTTAGTGTTGTGGGTAATGCTCCCATCCATCCATCCCACCGTTACTCCGTCTTTTAATTGCCCCAAACGCTTCCACCACTAAACCCTCAACCTGCTCGCATTAGATGAGCTGTTTGCTGCTCTCATAACCCCTCTCATGTGGCTTCTTAACAGGAAGGCTGATGAGAGGGGATATTAAGGCTGTTAAAAAGTAGAGGAGGACTGGGGGCTTCTGGGAGCCCGAAGAGGCAGGAACCTTTATTGGAAATGTAATTTTTGTTTGTCTGCAATTACCTCCCCACTCATTTGTTTCAGCGAGGCTGTTTGCAGCAACGAGTGAGTGTGGTGGATTCTCCCAACGATTGCTCTTCTGAGAGGCTGCACTTTATTACAAATGGGAAAGCTTTCATTGCAGATTGGCCCAGCGCTGCATGGGAAAAGGTGAGCCACCCCGGCTCTCTGGTGCCAGCCTGCCGTGGGGAGAAGTTGTGTGGAGGTGAAACCTACCACGCGTGCTAAATCAATTGTAGTCTGGATGATGTAAAAAAAGAGCGTGATTATAGTCTGATTGCAGAAAGCAGCTAGAAAGCTACTGGTGCCGCCATGAGGATTACTGGTGGTCTCTGTTAGTGAGCAGGTCACATGTTTGCGGAAATTTCAACGCGTTAGCATGTTTGTTTAGCTGCTTGTGCTTTGGAGGAGACCTCTTTGTTGTCATTCCAACTTTATAATAACAAATGAATGCATTTTAATGATCATTTCCATCAAAAAAAAACACATTTTCTTTTGTAAGGGCTCTTATGTAATCAATAACTAACTGGTTTACGCACACTTTACTCCCCGGCAGTGTGCCTCTGTGGGCATGTTATCCAGTTAGTAACAGCCAATCACTTTGTCATCACTGGAAATTTTTTTAATAAGGTCAGTGCCCTCTGATCTCTGCCCCCACAGAGCAGGGCGGGCGCAGTTCGAAGCCTGCCCCACACCGGGAGGCGCCGGCACAGCTCCCAGGACCTTGGGCTGGGGGAACTGGGAGGGTTAGGGACAGGTCTGGGAGAAGGTAATTTGATTGGCGCAAAATTAGGGACTTCTCTGCCGAGGCATTAGTGGAGGGTTCCTGGTGGGTCATTTAAGCTTCACTTCCTCCATATTTCTCAGCTTGATTAAAAATTGATCGGCAACAGCAATGTGAATATATTATTGGGGCCATTACTCACCCCTGACAGATAATTGGATGGTACACACAACTCTATTTTCTTTGGGGGCAATGCCATCACTTGTGTGAATCCAGTGTGTGTGTGCGCGCGCGCGTGTGTGTGTCTAAGGGAGAGAAAAAAAGATGGGAGCAGAGTGACGATGGGTGTGAGGAAGTACTAAGTGGATTGATGGTTCAGATTTAAGTTCTTTTTTTTTTTTAACCTAAGGTAATAAATCACAGCCCTTCTCCCTGTCTCGACCCCACAGTCACAATCTATGGGCATGTTTGATGGATATGTTATCGAAACATCAGGAAAACCATTTCATATATATATTTTTTCCCTGGTAATCATTCAGAGCCTATTTTCCCAACGGTTTGGAATGCTGCCATCAACGACATTGTTGACTAAAAGCAACATGGATTTTGGATTTGCCTTTAAGTTTCTGCTCGTGCCCCTTCTCAAATTTACTTATTCCTGAGACTGAAAACACACGAGAGCTGCGGAAAATATCTGTGAATAAGCCAGTCTGATAGCAGTTAGCTAGCGTTGCTGCAGGCACACAGGGATATTGGAACGAACAAAATGCATTGTATGCTTGGCGGCTAATGCTATTTGCTCTTTGCCCAGGGCTTAGCATGCTGCTATTTTCATGCCTTCTTAATGTATTAAATTGCATGAAGAAGGAGATGGCGTGCACGACAAGTTATGGGGCAAAGCAGAAGATGTCTGCTGGTGTGCAGACACGCAGGGTCTCTCTTGTCTTCAACAACCTCTTTGACCTTTTATTCTATGCTGTATTCTACCAAAAATCTCTGCAAATAATGATTTTAGATTATTATTTAAAATAATTTGGAAAACAGCTTGTACAAGTCTATGTAATTATAACTCAGTGGCTGCTTGATTTCTGTCCTGTGACACATTTTCCTGGAGAGAAAATGCTCATATGTGCAGGTGATGCAGGAATATGGACCAGCGCTCTTCCTCCTCCGTCATCGTTCGTAGCAGAGGGCCAAACCTGCTGACTCTGCAGTCCAGAGCAGGCCAGGAGCCGGTAAGCTCACTTTGAAACCGGAATAATTCATGTTGCACCCAAAACACCCCTGAGCCTACCTGAACATAAAGATCATGCACCCTAAAGAAAAGAGGAATAATAGAGCAATGCAGAGAAAAGTAAGGAAAAAAAGCCTCCACATGCAGCCACTGACCACAGTCATTTTCTACACGGGAACCTTCTTCCCATATAAAAATCATGCTATGATTCTTTGCTCCTTTTTCTCTCTTCTTTCTTTGTTCTTATCCTTCTTTCACTTCCTCGCAGAACTGTGAACACTTCTCCAGACCCTCCCTCTTGTGGGGGGAAAACAGTGCTTCGCCCCGATAAAGACGCTTCTCCCGGGTGGAAATTACCGGCAGAGATTAATAACGACATCAGGCAGTAATGATGCTGCACCGAATGAAATATTTATTAAAGATCCCTCTGCTAGCAATTAGCGTGGCATGTAATCGTTCAGCACAAGAAATCAAGATGATTGTGCTGCAGTCCCCTTAGCGTTCTCTATTTAGCCGCCCCCTCAGCCCCCCTCCCACCCACACCCCCCACACCGCAAACTCGACAAACATTTACCGCCTCTTCTTCTCTCCATGACAACAGTCCCTGTTTGGGGGTGGCGGCCGCGGTGGTCCTGCATCCAATCTTAATTACAGACACTTTGAATGTTAGCCTGGAGAACGCTCCAGCAGGCAAACTGTTGATCGGCTGGGGAGGAAATCAGGCCACAGGCTCGTCGAAAAAGTGCCGCCGTCTTTGTCTTTGTTCCAGTTTCCTGCCAAGTTGTCCAGGGCAAGAGTGAATGGAGAGAAAGCCTTATTATTGGATGTCTGTCTTGCAAGTCCAATAATTTCAAATGCCTAAAGGGACAGGTTGTAAAAGTTACCTGGAAGTTCCTTTTTTCACTTGGATAACTTGAGAGTTCAAGGTTTTCTGCTATTTAATAAAGGTTTTAAGAGTGGACATAAAATCCTTCCATCTGAAGGCTGTTCCAGTGACCTTGTTTCAAACATGTTTTGTTAGTTTTAATCTTTGAGATTATAGCTGACGAGTGATATTAACATAATTGGATTCAGGAGGATTTTTATTGATATTTCTGTACATTTCTTGCCCTTAAGTAGAAACACGGAAGTCAGACTTACATTTATATATTATTATACTGTATATTTATAAGAACATTTATATACTTAAAATGTTGATGATCTGTCATCAGTACTGGCTAATACCAACATTCCAGGTCCCTTCAGTCACCTGGGATTGGGGTTCACCAGAGGACGGAACATCCTGGACCAAATCACTTCAAGGACGCAGCGCCCTTGAGGATCTCTGCCCTTGTTTGTGTCCATGTAAGCGTAACCTCATTTTCAAGTCACCGCTTGAGAAGGACATTGACGAGAAGGAGGAAGCGTGAAGAGGAGGAGGGGGTTGTTTTTACAGAAGAGGTTGGAGGTCAGATAATCAAAAGTGTCCGTTTATTGGCTACATCGTCAAACCTCAAGGAGCTCATCAATGCAGCCAGTGAAGCGCGTGGATCCGCTAATCAGCTCGCAAACCAGTGTTTAGCCATGCTGATGCTGTCCGGAGAGCGACGAGAAAGAAGCGGAGCGAAGGAGTTCGCCGGGGTCACGATTGGGAGAATGAGCTAATGTAATAGCAGATCGCTTCATAAACCGTTACAAAGGGTGGCGACGAGAGTCGGATCAATTTGCAATATCGCACGGGCCCCCGTCAACAAAGGGCCGCACATGAAAGCAAGCACATTAAGTGATGCTCGCGTATGAACCCTGACAATCAATAAACATCAGGAGCGAGGGGAGGCGGAAGAGCGCGCACGAGCCAAACACGGGGAAATCAGCAAATCAGGGGGACGGAACGATGAGGCTGGAAGGAGGGATGAGAGAGAACAATAAAGCAGAGATATCTGATCGGAGTTCTTTGTTTGACAGAGTTTGCTAGTGTTCCTCACTCATACTGTTAATTAGATGTTATCTTTAGCCCTTTGATGGGTTAGATAAGATGTTAATTAATCTTTGAATCTAATTAACTTTCTGGCTATAAATAGTTTAGGCCACATAATTTTACCTTTGAAATGAGGAATTAAAGTTCAACTATGAGGAGTTTCCTCTTTCTATGGGTGTGTATTTCCAAGAAGTTTTATATTCCTTTCAAAGATCCGTTTTTCACAAACTTCTCAGGAAGGACGAAGCAGAAAACTGTCAAAAATTAGGCTAAAAAAATGCAAAAAAAATTACAAATTTCAGAAAACAAACACACACACACACACACACACACACACACACACACACACACACACACACACACACACACCCACCCACCCTTTGGCCAGCCCAGCAGGCTGTGAACAAAACTGGTGCCCAGTATACAGAGTACCAATCCCATTACGTGCCCCGTCCCTTTCAACCGAACAAAGGACGGAGACAGCGAAAGGATCTAAACCTCCCTGAATCAGGCAGGAGGAGGAAGAGCAGAGCTGCGAGACGCCAGGAGAGAGGAAGAGATGAGAGGCGCTGAGGGTGCCGGGGTGGGCCTGCTGCTGGAGAAATATCTGACAGGCAGCTGGAAGGACTGTAAGCTCATTTAGATAAATCGACATCCCCAGCTGAGATAAAACCAATGATGATTTGTACTTTATCTTCGGGGGATAAAAGCCGTTCTATTGGATTTGGTGGGGCCGCGCGCTGCATCCTGGGATTTCTGGGGCTGCGGGTCGCAGCGTGGCGGGACAGGCGAGAGAGAGGGAGGAAAGGTGACTCCTGCGAGGAGAGGGGAGAACATTCCCATCGTTACCGGGGAGACGGAGGGGGCACGGGGAGGTGATCCACGCTCTTTGGGGCTTCCTTTCACTGCCTGCCTGCTGCTCTGTCTTGGTCACCGAGTAATCCGCCGTACTTGTGGTGGTGAGGTCATTCAGTGACTTCTAGGTTCCTTTTGCAACTTATGTAAGTCATAATCCAGGCAAATAATAATTAGAAAAAACAGTTCTCAGTTTTTTCCTGAGCGCAGGGCACTCTTCACTCACAGGCTCCTCTGCGGCTGTTTGCGTCTGATGGCAGCGGCACTTTACTCATTAATATTAAGGGTGGTGCAACCATTCTCGACATTAAAAACTGCCACATTTCGATTTAGATCTTCCCCCGCTGCTATTCGTGGCCTCAGGTAAAGAGCCCTGCATCTGAAAAATTCAAGAGTCCTTAAAGCCCTCCTCACAAATTAAAAAGTAATTAATGTGTCTTTCTTAAATGTACAGCGCCGACCTCGCTGGCTGCAGCCTAAAGTGGTCCGCTCACGGAGCGGTGAGCAACCAGCACGCTGGGAGGAAGGAAAAATCAACTCCATTGCATTAAGGCAATTAGACCAACCTGGTCTAAATAATAAACTTAAAACCACACAGTCTATGTTCAATATTTCATCTTTTATTCAGGTAGTGGGAGTGCTTCTATAGTGAATAAGCTTTCTCCACAGCATGGCTCTGTAATGCAGGTATTTTCATGGGAGGCTTTTAGGGGCTAGATAGGTAAAAGCCAGTGGAACACCCCACCCCCCCGCCTCACCCCCGCCCATTCCTGGGGCTGAATAATGAATCTTTTACCTGCGTCCTGAGCTAAAGTTTCTTAAGTAACTCCGTCTGGCCCCATGCATATGAGAGTCAATCTGTGTCTCTTAGCAGAAGAAAGCTGCAGGTGAGTTGCGAATCAGACGTTTAGTTTCGGACAAAAACAACCTCAGCTTTCTCATTTTTGCCGTGGGAACTGAGGAAAAACTCACATTTCCCCCCCTAGTTTAACCATCAGGTGGTCGGAGGCTTGTCCGCGGTTTGACCTGTCCTCACACCCTTGTTTAGGACTCACAGGCAGGTCGACAGAGCAGCAACCCTCAGCAGAAGTGCTTCTGCAGCGACAGTGGCTAAGCTAAATGCGGTAGAGGTTAGCAGCAATTAGCATCGGTGGGTACCCCGTTAAATTGAATTTAACGACAACACAGCAGCCCTAGCGAGTGGGAACTAATCCTGGACCTCGGAACATTATGGTTAATGGGCCTGAAAGAAAATGATGGCCTTTCAAAAGCAAAACCAATTAACAGAGAGCGGAGATGTCTAGTGCTGAGCTTTCCAAATCTCATAAGAACGTCTGCCCCTTCTATTATATAACAAGATTTCTCTTCAATTTTGAATAATGTAGGAGGTGGGGAAGCGTGACATACAGTAATATAGCTATCATAACTCCGAAGGGAGGAAAGGGGAACGTGTTGGCAGAGAAGAGTTCGACGTCCTGCTGCTGCAGTTGGAGACCCTTCGGAGTCTGATTGTGTTTGTTTGGACGAGACAACATGTCCACCATGGTTTCCAGAGGAGGTTTAAAGAAATGTAGATGTGTTTATTACCGTGTGCACGCTTTTAAAGCTCCTGGACAAAAGTTTTCCTGTCGCCATTTTAATCACAACTCCCCCTTTTCTTTTCTGTCTTTTCCTGCTCCTACAAAATTAAAGAACACATTCTGAATTAACCTCATGAATAATGAAACACAAGAGCAGCTTTTTGTTCCTGCTCCGTTGTCTCCCGCTCGGCTTGTTTTGTGCGATCTCAACAAGGCCTGGCCTCGTTTCTTGAACTGTCCCGAGGTTCCCTCTCTCACCTGCTGTGCTGGGACTAAAAACACCATTTACACTGGGAGCAGAGCTTTATCTAAAGATGGTCTAATATAGTTTAGACAGCATTTAGCCCTGGAACAATTACGAGAGGTACTTTTTTTAAAGAGCCGTTACGCTGGTATGAAACCGCGTTGACGTCTGAAAAAACAGTTTGAAAAGCTGGAGTGTGGTAAGACTTGGTGAGTTTCTGCAGGTCTGTTCCAGTCATATATCAGCATAATTAAAGGCCGGCGTAATGACGCAGGGCCTCAGCAGCATGATTTCTGCCTGATCGCCACGGCTCTTCATTAAGACCACTCAAGCTAACGAGCTGTGGCCATAATAAAGTCCTCCCCCCGGTCTGCTGCGGTGATAAAGCAGCTACCTAAAGGAAGAGGAGGAAGGGCCCAATATGGAATTAGTCCTGGAAAGACTTCAGCTGAACTTGCTAATGACTGCTCGTGGAAGAAGCCGAGGTGCTTTCACCCGGGCGGCGTTTAGCATTCAGCACGTGCCTTCTGCGTGCTTTCTTTGTTTTGTCCTTATGGTTCTTCCTCCAGTGTTGCGCCTTCAGACTCACCCATTTTAATTCATTAATTAATTGATTGATTAATCGCAGACAGCCCCTTACCCTAACCATCCCAACTAACCCCCTGGCCCTAACCTAAACCCAATTCTAACCCCAACCTTAAAACCAAGCCTTAACCCTCAAATAGGCCTTTGAAGTTCTGAGGATGAGGCAAAAGGTCCAAACTTCCCAACAATGTCCTCCCTTTGCTAGTAGAATGTGTATTTTGGTACTCAGCATGTAGCAAATACACACACACAGAGGGAGTTAATTTTAACCTGTCAGGGAAACACGTCTCTGATATCATCTTGGAATGAATCCTGTGCGAGCTCCGTGTGTATTTTTACATCTTCGGTGTCGGTTTCCGCTGCAGTTGCCTTGAACTGTCTGGCTGTAATTAGTCACACAATATAACATTAACCTGTAAATTAAAATCCATACAGTTTGACGGGTGATTTAATTCTATCGCCTTCCTCCTCTGCCCCTCATCCTGCTGATAGCTACCCACACACCCTCTTGTCTGGTTCTTTTTCTCTGTTTTATTCGCCGTGGGCTAATCCCATTATAAATTCTTTATATAGCCTTTTCCCCTAACGATCAGTGGGGCTTACTCCGATCCTGATTACTATTGTACACTTAGCACTACATAAAGCCGGGAATTAATATGCCCTGCTAGGACAGTTGCTATGGATCCACTCGTTGCCTTCTGAGGGATCCGTAAATTGCTCTCCCCAGTGGCTTCCCACATACCAGACGGGGGGGTTGAAAAATAGGGGGTGAATCTCCGTCTCTTTCGTGGTCTCTCCCAGAGCCCAGACGAAAGTGATCCACTCTATAATTCATGATCTGCTTTTTTCTTTTCCTTCACTTCTTGGATTTTTCTTTGTTTCCCAACGACGCTGTGGTAACCTTTCTCCCCAGTAGACCTGGGATCTGGACCAGTACGAGTCAGTGGGCATCGCACATGGATGCACGTGAGGGTGATTGTGGAGATGTAAAGTCAACCCAAGTGAGGAGCGGTTACCTAAACTTCTAAAAGCTGCAGATGCTGATTCAGACATCTGGTGTGAGATCTCAGGTATATTTTCCTGTCTCAGGTGGAGATTGATTCCTCCTGCAGGGAGACGTTTCCATGTGTAAATCATTCAAATGAAAAACAAAAAGAGAAGAAAAAAAAGAAACAGTTGAGGGGCCTTTATGTTGTTCTAAAGGCTTCTGAAGGAGCAAAGGAAGATTTCTCTTTTTCACATCCCCCTCTTTCTTGTCTGAGCGCTGAAAAAGTGGAGCAGTGAAGTTTGGGCCGAGGCTGCGCCGATCTCTGGGGACGCCTGTCGAGAAACAGCCCGAAACACGTCTTTTTGATTCAAAGTTCTTTGTACTTAAACTTCACCCTGTGAGCATCTTCATCCAGTCAGTCTCTTTTCTCCAATTTGTGTTCACAACAGGCAAAGTCCTGCAGTGTCTGAACTCTCTTTCAGAGGTCTTGTGCAGCCTGAGATCTTTGGTTTCCTGTAGAGTCTTTGCTTGTATTTAACTGGTAACATTTGTTTTTTTTTTTGTTTTTTTTTTTTAAAAACAAGTGTTGCTCGGTTCCTGGTGCAGGATTAGTTTAGCTTCCTCGCGTCCTCCGGTCTCTCGTGCGGGCTACATTCGCTTTTGAGCGGCAGCCAGAGCAGCAGCTGTGTCGGCGTCTGCATCTGGCCGCTTCCCTCTGACACTCCAGGTCACAAGATGGATGCCGGAGATGATGATGTGAATGAGCATCAATGGGAAGAGCAGGTTTCACTCACATGTGCCACTTCTGTTGGCCTGGCAGCACGAAGCTCCGCTACTTGATTACTCTACCTGCTGTCGGGTTGTTTCGGTTTCATCTTTTCCACTTTAAAGTCTCGTTTGAAGAGTTTTTAAAAAATATTTCCTATCTTTAACGCGTTTGCATTGGAGCCGCTGATTATACAGTTCTACAATAAAGTAACATTTTTGTATTAAGGATCTTTCTTGCTACCGGCCCCTCCATCCCTGAAGCATCTGCAACGCTCAGGCCCCGACACCGCCAGGCTTCATCCCTCTGTGGGTGTGACAGGGCCACGGCTGCACCAACCGCCCCTGCAGTTGCGGTTGTACGGAACGAGCGACACCCTGTAAAACACACACATGCTCTGAGTGATCGTCAGGGCCAGGTTCAGCACCTGCCCTGGCCCGCGCAGCTTCTCCTCCAGCCAGGGAAGCTGATGCCAGCGCACACTGGGCAGTAGCCCAGCATTTCACATCCAGGTCCAGGGCCCAGAGACCGGGGCCAACAGCTGGCGGTGTGCAGAACGAGCCTGGAGGCTTCCACAGCAGATGAATCACCACGGATTAATATTTAACTCCAGACTCCTGCTTCCCTCCAGCATTTCTCCCCTTCCTCCCCCTCTCATCCTTCCACCACTCGTTATCTGTACTCTCCCCATCACCCAACCTGCAGGTAAGTTGGCATGCACTGAATAAACTTACACGAAGGGTAACTTTTATTTATTTATTTTTCCAGTGTGAACTGACACGTGAGTGCAGTGTGGCGGTACGGACAGGTGAGGCTTATGATCAACCTGTGTGCACATTCCAAATGTGACCGAGCTCCTTCGTGATCTCCAGCGCTTGCTGTTGGATTGGCAGGCGCCTGTGCTGGTTCGAGTGGACCCGTGGCAGGCTGAGAATGGGCGAAGGTGCTGATGTGAAGCAGAGAGGGTTTCTTTTAGCAGGTATTAAATGCGGCTGAAGCAGAACGTCTGCCCATAATGGCATTCTCAGATGGGATGGGTCATGACGACTGCCTCGCTCCTTCAGCTCTGATTTTGCCATTAGAGCATCGGTCTGCTTTTTTTCCCTCCAGTGTTCCTCTGTGTTCTTTCCACCATTACACTAACCCCCCTTTGCCTTGGCTTCATCTTTCCCTCTTCCACCTCTCTTACTCTCGTGTGTCTCTTCATGTCTCCATGCATCTTTGCTTCTTCCCCTCCCTCTCCTTCAGTGTGCATATATGTTTGTAAAGATATATCGGTCCCCTGTGGTCGCCTCTCATTCGCATGCGTGTTCGTGAGCCTGAGCCATTCAAGTGTACATAAAACCCAGTCTTTATGGCCAGACATAAAAGAGAAAGGAGGGAAAGAGAAAAGAGAGAGATTTTCTTCTGTTCCTTAAAGAAGGGATGCTCTGATCTTCCATGTAGCGGATTAACCTTTGATGCACCCGCTTTTCATTTGGCTTTTTGTTTTTTCCTCTTCTGCCGTGACTTCAGACACAAAGGCGATTTTGTGCTGACTGAAAAAAGGCCAATATTCTGTTATCTGGGTCATGTTGTGACGGTGAAGGAAATAGAATTATTTTTTTGTCTCTCTCCATTACACTCCTCGACCCCCCTCTCGTCCCTTTATGACCACATTCAAGGGGAGCGCGGCGGCACATGGCTGAATAAGTTACCAACCAACGGGCCAGTGGAATTATGGGAATTCATGGGAATCGCTGTGGGTACGGGGCCTTTTGCAGGACCACTTCCTGTCTGCCTGATTCAGGGACGCTCAGGGGTGCTCGAGCCTCTCTCCACGCCATCTCGGACTAGGCCTCAGCGTAAAATCTGTCTCTTTGTGTGGAACAGGACTGAATAGTCGTAGCGGGGCCAGCGGCCCTATTGTCTTTCTCATTGACCAGGGTCCAAATATGAATATGCATATTCATTAGAAAGCCTTCAGATTGCACGCACCCCCCTCTTCCCACCCTTCTTTGTTCGTCTCGTTATAATGTCTTTACACTGAATTTTCATTTCCATCTGAGGCGTTCGGCACGTGAAAGGTTATTGTGCCGCACCCTTAAGGTATTACAATGGTAGAAAGGATAAAAAATATAATTACCTTCATTTTCTGCATGATTCTGTGATTAGCTTTGGATGATTATTCCAGGAGATGTGTCGATTAAGACCATAAGGTGAGTCTCAGTGGGCTCGGAGGAATGAAGGTATTTAAAAACCTAGTTTGTGGTGAGGTCAGCATATCACTTTCCTCTAAACTCAGCTCTGTAGTTAAACTGTGAGAGTCCCAATCCCAGGTTGTCTAGCGAGGAGGCGCACAATGTTACCAGTCTCAAAGCCCTGTTATCAATATTACAAGGTCAAAGGTGCTCATGTGCTCGCAGCATTTTCTTTCTTTAGCTTTTAAAGTGTGACGTTCTCCCTCTTAATCTATAGAAGCCTTTGCGATTTCGGTTTTCTTTATCAACCACGTCACGGGTTATACAAAATAGGCCGCCACCATATTTGAACCTACTGCCCCATATGAAGGCAGAGATGACGGTGCTAAGATGGATGCTACAGCGTGCACACACACTCACACACACACACACACAGTTTGCTGAGTGGGTGGAGTCATACATTAGCGCTGTATGTTGTCATTACCGAGCCTTTGAGTCAAGGCCATTAGTGCCACTTTCCTGTCCGGTGGATTACCGGTCGTCTGTCACACAGGCCCAATGTCCGACACCTGTCACGGTGATGGATGAAAGGGTCCTTCCAGTCTCTAATAAGGTGTCCACAGAAATGCCCGTGAGGAACAAGCTCTGAGCAGCGACACACCCTTCATCAGTAAGAGTGATTGGAGGAGCAGGACCACTGTGTGTGTGGCCGGTCATAAACAATGGCGTAGCGTAGTTGACCTGAACAGTTAAAGGCTGTACCTCCTTCTGTTGTCCATAGTTTTTCTTAAAAACAGAGAATTGCTTGGAACAAACACGATAGGTATCTATTTGTGTCATGCTTAGCAGTAATGTCAGTGTCCTTCCTGTTGATGTATGCATACAGAAGCTAGCCTCTCTCAGAAATACTGTTAGCGTTAGGGCTAACGTTTAGGTTTACGCTGAGGAATTCCTCATCAAGGATCAAAACTGTGGGTGGAAGGAATGTGCATCTTTAGAGCAGCTGAAGCAGCTCCTCTCTAATCCTGTCTCTCTGTTGTTCATATCTGTCCTGCAGCTTAATAATGAATGAGTCAAGATATTAATTTTCATTATCAAACACTGACCTCTAATGACACGCTGCTCGCCGTGGCAGCTCACTATGAGAGGTCCAACATATGGAAACATGATTCATAGAGTTACTTTATACAGTCTCTGGGTGCACACAGGCGTAATTACACCCCGGGTCAAATATGCTAACTTAATGACTCACAACAGTAACTGAATATATGAATGATCAGTGTATTTACAAACATATATTGTGTCATGCAGGTGTAGAACTAAACATTTATGAATTTCTGTCATGCGTGTTCGGAGGAGGCGCGTCCACGGCCGCCGTTTGTGACGTCATTATTTATTTACCTACTCCAGGTATCATTTTTCATCCTGTCAGTGGAGGCAGAGTAGAAACATCCCTCAGTGTGGGCTGAGGCAGCCCTGAACATGCTGGGAACTCCAGGCAATAGGAAGTGGCACTAACTAATGTGCTTATTTGGAAACCCCCCACCGCCACCGCCACCGCCACCACCACCCCACTCCCCAACTCTGTCTTGGCAGGAGACCCCCGTGTTGCGTTGGTGTCTACTAGAATTCACCGACTCCCTCTGACTCTTTTTCTCCCGTTCCCTCTCCCACCTTCTCTCCGTTTACCGAATCTCGGCCTCGGCCTCACACAGCGTGACTTCCTTCCCTGTCACATTCCTCAACTTATTGTTCTTTCAATCATTATCTAGCTCAGAGTAACCGTTTTTCTGCCCTCCCGCGGTCGTCTTTGTTTTACCCATCACAAATTTGCCCAACTTTTAATCACACTCCTCAACCCTCCATCCTCCTTCTCCTCCATCCTCTCGGTAGAGGTGGAATGTGTGGATGGAGCTGCGGTACGCTCTGGGCAGAAAAGTAGGCCAGGATTACGTCTGCTGGCTTGTCCCCAGTGAAGCGTGTGTTGCATGTGTGCATATCTGCGTCTGCGTGTGTGATGAGGCCTGGGAGAGAGTGGGCATGCAGACTGGCTAGCCAGCAGTCAGGCCAGAGCTGGGCATATGGAGCCTCAGCATTGGGCCAGCAGGTATTTTTTCGCGTCTGCTCTCTCCTCCTTTGTTTAATATTTCTCTCCTTCTTGGCATTGCAGCGGCAGAGGCCCGTCGGTGCTGCCAGACCTACAGTGTACGCTCAGATGGAAAACCACTGCTGTCAGAAGCAAACGCGGGTACTCAAATGTCATAAAAGAGCTTTTTTAAGCATGTATTTATGAGTTCAACCATACCTTTATAACGCCACCAAAGGACACACCACAAATTCCCCTGCTTTTCCAGAAATATACAAAAGCGGATTAGATTTTCTCTACATTAAACATAAGAATAAATATGACAGAAATCTGATGAGTAAGAAGATAAGAATCTGATAAATAGTGATAAAATGTAAAAAAAAAAAAATGTAAATTTAGATTGTAGTCACAAACAAGCCAGAGCTGTACCTACTACTACCTACGATGTATACACACACACACACACACACAAACCTTCAGTTTCAATCCTCATCGCTTCAAACCTAATTGTTCTCTTAATTAGGTTGCAGAGCTGTGCTCATGGCTGCAGGGAAGCGTTTGAATTTCCATTAGTCTTTATTTTTATGTAGATCCTGTTGAGCTGCATCAGAACTGGATGATGGAAACGTTGAACTCCGACTTGTTTTGGTTTACTTCTAGATTTGACACGTTCTTCACGTTTTTCTGCGTAAACACAGCCTATAAGCATATGTAAAAAGCCCTGAGTGGTATGTATTTCGACGTGTGTGTTGATATCGTTTTATCCTTTATTAAACTAAGCCAAGTTGCTCGTATTTGTAGGAATACAGCAACCGGTGGAAGCATTATTAAAAGTTAAAAACATTCCCCCGTCCAGGTGAAAGTGTTTAATGCTCAGTATTGCATAGCCGTGCAGGTGAAAGTGTTTAGGGCCGGGTAACGTAGCCTCGCCTGGCCCCCCGCTCTTGCAGCTGCACATAATTACACTCGCTCTATCTCTTTCTCCCTGTTTTGATTGCTTCCCCGTGTATGTGCAGATTATCCGCCAAAGGCACGTGAAGTACAGTAAACAGTACGGTATGCCCTTCTGCACGCATCATTGGCTTTTTGTATAAACAAGTAAAATAATATCTTTTTATAAATCATTTTGCGTTTTATAGTTCCCGACTACTGAATCAGGTAAACTTTGACGGACATTTGCTCGATTCGTATTATTTCCTTCTGTTTTTTTGCGTAGATGACCGCGAGAGGATAGAAGGCAGAGAGCTCCCATCAGCCATCAGCCTGTGGCTTTCCGTTGCCTAATTAACCATCATTTTATCCACGGCTAGAGCTGCACTGATGGGGGATAAGTCCGTCTTTGGCAGAGCAAGGCATGCGTGGCCATTTCTAATCAGGGTGTGTGGAAGTGGGGTGGAAAACACCTGTTGTGGGTGCAGGTGTACGGCCACCCCTCCCACCTCGGTGCTCATCCTGAGATCTTTGTTCTTTCTGGGATATTTCCTGATAAACGTAAACTAAAACCTTCTGGAATCATTTCTACATGCAAAAACACGGGCTTGAAACACGTCTATAAATGTCATCTTTGAGCTTAGAAGCACTATTTCCTGACACGTGCAGGCTCAACCTCTGCAACTGTTTTCCGTAAACGTGCTTCTTTACTGCGCGTATGACAATAAAGCTTTGAATCTTAAATCTTGAAAGGCATAAAATTCCGCAGAAAAGCTAGAAAAATCAATTTATTCAAGAACAGATTATTATTCTGAGGATTATAAGTAACTGCCTCGTATTCCTGGTGCTGGAGCTTTTCCCAGAAGAATACACCCTGAACAAGTCATTCACAGCGTGTACACACACACACACACACACACACACACACACACACACACACACGCACACAGGGAAATGTACAATCACAAATAATTTGTTATACGACTCTAAAAGTTGCTTTGAAGCTATTTTTCTGCAGCTCATCTAAATGAACCCAGGGGAAGAGGGTCAACAGCAGCGCAGACGACGGCGTGACGGATGTTTTCAGGGTCCTGATGACAAGGCCCTGGTTCCGGCAGAGAAGGTGTGCACCCGCGTGGCTCCGTTATTTTGGCTCTCCTCTCCTGCATTTTCCCTCTCTTCTCTTTTGTCTTCATTGGACGCGGCGTGCGTTTTCCTCTCCACTGAAGGAAGCAGTGCATGGATAATGTGGTTACGCTGTTACTGATGCATAAAGCTGCGTGTCTGGTTCTTGTCAAGACCTTGCCACCAAAGTCAATTTGCCCGTGCCCTGGCAGAATGTAATATTTCTTTAATCGGATCAACACGGAAATTACGTCGGTGGACTGTATTGATACGAGAGAAAATAATTACACTCGGAGCTCCAGGAAAAATTTCACCCTCTGAGCATTACAGTAAAGTACATAAAAAATAAATCTCCCTCCTCTTCTCTGTTTTGCAGAATGAGATAAGGAGGAAACCAGGAACGTAGATAGATGGAGCGCTGTCCTCCCTCCAGCCTTTCAGCAGATTTTTCTCACCCGGTGTTCCACCAACGTCCTCCAGCCTGATGCAGGAAGAAACGCTCGGGTCTCAGCACCGACGGCAGTCTGAGGTAACGCCAGCACACGCGCAACACCTCTAACGTCCGGCAAACAGACGCAGAATTCCAAACCTGGTGCTCCGCGTCAGATTTGGGCTCTGTCCTCTCCGACTCTGGACCTCTGGAAGGCTCCGTCTGCAGTCACACACGCCTGCCGCAGCAGCTGCAGCGTAGGTTTAATTTTTAAGAAAACTGAAAAGTGCTCAGTTAATATTTGCTATATTAGCTAAATCAGCTCCCCGAAGCACAGTCACAGTGTCTAATGGGTTTAGTTACGACCTGTTTGTGTTGATCATGTCCTCAGCTGCTTCTGATCCAGTTTTTTATGAGATGAAGATGAATATTGGCAGGGAGAAAACACAATGCTCCTTGATCATGCTCTCAGATGAAGGATTCATTTGCCCTTCTCCTGAATGAGCCGTTCAGCCTGCTCTGTAATTATTTAAGTTCTACTTTGGGTTAATTATTGTCATTAGCATTAAATTTTCGAAATGAGGGGCTAATTTCGAGACAAGTGGCTTGAGATTCAGTGGAATAAAAAGAAAAGGTGGGGAAAAGATCCCACATGAGGATGTGAAGTGAACCGATCATTTGTTATTGGGCTGGAAATTGAGAGGAAACAGCAGGGAAATAGCGGAGGAGGGAACAATTATTCTAATAGTGTGACAAATGCAGATGCTGCAAATTAGATTTATTTTAGCAGAGATGCTCCCACATCCGTTGCCAAGATACAAAACACAGAACTGTGATAATCTTGCAGAAACCTGTGACCCTGAACCAGTATGACCTGGTAAATGACACCAAACCGGCCAGTAGTTGAGCAGACAGACGCGGCTTTTTGTGTATTTATATCAACCAACAGAACCAAAATGACCAGAATAATTGTGAAAACCGATGTAACCCAGAGCAGACAGTCATCCAGGCACCATCTCCAAAGCCTTTTAGAACACATCAATCAAATCTATTGCTCCGTTTTGATCTGTTTTGTTTTTCCTGATACGAAAGTTTCGGGGATCCTCAGGTTGACCGGAGATGGAATAGAGTTTGCTGTGTGCAGCCAAAGGAAAGTTTCAAGGGACAGGATGATGAAGGCTTGTTTGGCCTCTGTTTCTTCTCAGTAGAGCAGTCCAGCGTGAGGAAAAGCTTGTTAAAACCCTAATAGTAGCTATCAAAGGCTATTGATTATCTTTCCCGCCCTGTTTGGGTGACAAAGTGAGCATTAGCTGGAGCCATAGAGAGCTTTTTAAGACGAGCTTCCTTAGGGGCCACTGGGTCCCCTGGGCACGCACACACACGCACACACACATGCATACACACACAAACTTGTGTCTCCTTTTTTTTTTTAACGCTAACACACTACTATCCTTTCACCCTCCTGCCACCAGATAATCCATTTTACAGCCAAGGATCAAACACTGAAGCCTCTGGCTGTGTGCTGCAGTGACTACCATAACACACACACACACACACACACACACACACACACACACACACACACACACACACACACACACACACACACACACCATCCTTGCACACATTCACATGCACTAAATCCTCATAAAAGTTGGGTTGGGAACTTTTCCACTGTAGTCCATTTTCCTTTTCCTTTTTTTTCCTTCCCTGCTGTCCTTGGTGAACCCAGATGAACATTGCACTCGGAACAACAAGCACCATCCTGCAAATCCTGACCGATGATGTAAAGCTGCAAAGCTGAGCTGCGACTCTCGTTCTTTTTGTTAAAGTGCATTTTTCCTCCAGTGGTGCCAGAATACTCAAGCAAATTCGGTATGTTAGGAACAGAAAATGAGGTTATGTGAGGCAAGTTATACATAAGGCATTATAACAACCAAATTAATGGATGTCTGCTGAAGTATTCATGCGATTAACCCCCAGATTTAGTGCAGGCTACATGGAAATTCGGGAAGTTCAGAATTGTGTGTTTGCGTCTTTTTCGCTTGGTTGGTCGGCATCTAATGTGGAGGAGTGGAGAAGTGAAACTACCCTCAATCCATTTTCCTGTGCTGGAGTTTGGGTTTGAAGGACCTTTGGCTGTTGAAGGCTGAATGTGACAGCAGGAATTCATTCCCGTTTTTGGAGAAATGCGTCATTACTTTCATGTGTTGTTTTCATTTCCGAACCTTGAGTCTGACTCCTTGTTGACTGATTCATTGTCTGAACTGTTTTGTTTTAGCAGCTTTGTGTTGGGCTTTGTTTTTACCGCTCCGGATAATAAATTGGAACTTGCAAAGCATCAGCTAAAGCTTAAACGTCTAGACGGATCTCTTACAAAAATGTCTCTGGAGATTCTGGAGTTGGTGTGTACAGAGCCCCCACTGAACAGCACCCACAGCATTTTAATTCGTGCACTAATTTCTATCGTATATATTGTTGGGAACTGAGAAGCAACGGTCTGCACAGAAGAGGCGTCACCTAACCCGAAGTGGCGTGACACCACCGATGTATTTAGTAGCTTAGTAAGAGGATATTCAATTTATTAATGATGCAAACCACAGGCTGTGTGTGTGTGTGTGTGTGTGTGTGTGTGTGTGTGTGTGTGTGTGTGTGTGTGTGTGTGTGCAGATGCATGAAGTGGAATCGAGCATGAATTGAAAACACCCTACAACCATTTCGCTGCATCTCTCAATTAGGCCATCATCTCTGCAGGACACGTGAGCGCTTCCTTCCTTATTTACATGTGCACGCTGCTCTGCTGCTGAAGATCAGAAGTGTGTGTGTGGTCCTCTGCAAAACGCAATAAAAAGACATAAACCATGCATTTGATTCTGCTGTAAATGTGAGCAGGATCAGCGTTCTTTACAAATCAAAGCGAAATGCTTTCCGGCAGAAATCTAACTTGGATTAATACAAGGGACAGTAGCAGAGGTCACGAGGTCACGAGGTCTGACTTCAGCTTAAACGCTTGTAGGCATTTGTGGGGATGTTCTCCAGGAATCCTGCCATGGACACTAAATCTTGTTTAGCTGCACATGATGCTGTCTGACAGTCTCATCGGTTGCTATAGACTTGCTTTCTAATCGCTGTTGTCTGGTTTTCTGGTCCCTGAGGTTTACCTGTTGGATCCTGGAACATTTACTTAAACAGTTAGAAGTTCGGAATAATAGAATTCTCATAAAGTTTTCTTTTCTATTAAAAGTGACTGTGTTTGTGGGGGCAGGGCTGATTAGATTAGATGCATCTGATCAGACTTGAGCAACAAGAAGCACTTTGGTGAAATTAATAAATTCTCTTTTGTGCTTCAAGTCAGATACATTTGATTTAGTCTTAAATCAACTAAATTGCATTAATCAAGCTCTGTGAGTGCCTCATGATTCAGTAACCAGGAAATAGCTGTAAGATGGAAGAGTACAGTATTCAAAACAAAATACCCTCCCAGTCCCAAGTCCGTATTCCCAAAGCCCATTATCCTGGGGTGTCAAGACATAATTTAGACTTTTAAACCGACCATGCATGTATTTGGACTGAAAAGAAGCAAAAAGAATCTTCAGCAGTCGACTAAAGTGTGAAGCACATCTTTAATCCTACTTGACCCGCCAACTGTTAGATCCAGCGAATTCAAAACGCCAACGTTCAACTCTCGATGGCGTCGCGTCTTTTTGCATCTCTGGGATACCAAAAGTGTCCCCAAGTTCCCTCGCAGATGCCACACGACCAGCAGCAAGAGAGGACCATTGAAATATTCAAGCCTAGTTTCAGATCTAGCAGACTAATGCGGGCGGGATCAATCTAAGTCTGGTTGCAGTGGCTGAGAATCAGAGAATCCCAAAAGACAGTTTTAAGTAAACTGTCCCGGGATCAACAAAAATTGGTCCGTGCAGACTCATCGCGGATGAGTCGGTTAAAAGCAGCGGGAGTGGCGTCGTAAACATCTCCGAGTCCAGGTGTTGATGCGCCTCGTAAATCTCAGCTAAGGACGCAGCAGCGCATTCAGACTGCTTTAGAAATGCAGGGCCACTCTGTTCCCCTAATATTTTATACATGAAGTGAACCATTTACAGTCTGATGAGCAAGTCTGGCTTATTAATGATATGGCCGTGCTCTTAGGGTGTCGGGCGCCAAGCAAATACTCATGTAAAATTAAACACGATTTGTTTACATAGCCGTGCGAATCAGACCACTCTGGACTTTTGTTGCAAAGCCCCACCAGGCTGCGTTCTGCTGATTTCAGTCGGTGGAAACGCTTTCAGGGGTTCACACATGGCTTTAGGAAACAGCGGCGTTTAAATGCACTCGAATGTTCTGGGAATACGATTCCTGTTTGAGGATTTTCCGCCTCACACATCTGCTGAAGTGTAATCAGCTGCAATGATGTCATGAGTCACACAAAGTCCTGACAAGACTAGAAGGATGAATTATTCAATGATGGCTCCACTTTTCTGGAATTATTTTAAGTATTATAATTGCAGCTGGGCTTGCCTGCTGATGGAGGGAGAGCGGGGCCCTGTGGGGAGCGATCAGCATCAGTCAATGATATCAGGTTACCGCCAGCGCACCAAAATATTCCCTTAATGACGGCCTAATTGAAGGATAAGCATCGACTTGATCTGAGACCAAACAGGGCCTGTAGATGGTCCTCGCTTGGCCTCGTAGGCTGCAGAGTTAGAAAAACACAAAGCCAGACACCTTTGTCACTGAGAAAACAGCCTCCCATTCTCCTGCTTTAACTTTGTGATGGAGTGTAAAATCTGCTTACAGCAATCTCTACCGGAGAAACCAGAAACCATCCAGAAAGTGCTGACCGGCAAGGTTTTTTTTTTTTTTTTTTTTTTTTTTTGATTAAAGCTTAAAAATACGTGATTTTACTGACAGCTACTGAGGAATCTTAACAGTTTCATAGTGAAAATACAGCCGTGAACTCATCAGGTGTAAAGATGCTCAACATATCTGGTTACCGCGGCGTTAAAAAGTGAACCTCCACGTTTGCGAGAACCGCTTGTTTCTTTAACTTCGATGACAGTTTCTCATCTGACTCAAAGATAATTCTGCAGTCTGGGGAAATTATGGCTGCATTGTGCTCTTGAGAAGATAATTACAGCGTTAAAGACTATCTCACATGAGGATCAAGGTTGTTCCATAAATGAAATGCATAAATGTCTGGTTATGTATGTATTTTCAGCACCAATTGTATTACACCGTGTAAATGTGTGTTTTGACGTATTTCCCCTGCTGATAACAAATGAAAAAAAAAAAAAAAAACCTGAATTATTGTGTTAATTGAGCTGTTGTCAAGAGATGAATAATCATGCATGGCCCATTCCTCGCGGGAAAACAGCAGTCAAAATTAACTTTCAAAGAAAATGTCATTTCCATAATTCAAAATTTCATTTTTACATTTTTTTCCCTCTCCTTATAATTGGGTTTGTGACCCGAGAATTACCGGAGTAAACTCGGTAAATAGACAAATAAGATACTGAATGAATTTGTCAGAGATCACACTCGCGTCTCAGGTGGGGAGGCCGGTTGTGATTTAGGTTGATGGACGACTAATCAGGAAATCAATTAGGCCCTGACCCAGAAACCGAGACAAAAGGGGAGAATTCTTCTCCTCATTTCTTTCTTCTGGCTCTTCGTCTCTTGACTCGGACCCTCTGATTGGACAATGAAAATCCTCCGGGCTTTCATATCTGGGCATGGATCTATTTATAACACCTGACCTGTAGCAGGAAGAATACATCAGATTCAGTTTTACACAATAGTTTAAATCACATCGATGAGAGTTTAAAACTCAATTTGTGATATTTTTCCAAGTATGTCTTTTTGGATTGGCTGACAAGTTAAACTATCTGTGAATTCAAGCCACACACACACACTCACACACACACACACACACACACTCACTCTGGGGTCAGACATAAAGACTCACCTTTTCAGCAGCATCCACTTAGTGCTCCGCAGGCAGACAGACATAATATCCGCTCACCTCTGTCCATCATATTCACTGTGTATTGATTGAGTCAAACAGAACAACTGCGTCTTTATGTGGATGAAGGTGAAACGCAGACATTTCCCCGCAGAACGACAAAAGAAAACCGGGGCGATGGAGATCAAAGAGAGCATTTGATTCTTTAATTTGATGCTGCAGCAGAAAGGTCCTGGTCCTGCTCAAGGTTTCTTCCTGCTCCTATACAATCGTTTACTTTAGCTGCTGCTTCTCTGTCTTCTCCGTAAAGAATAAACTCATCCTGGTGCGGCTTGATGGAAAGATCTCTCCACTGTTGCCTCTGAACACGTGCTAACCTACCCAATCACTCAGTTTTGCATGTGCAAAAACGTGCAAACTTACTGGAAGTGTTAAATTGTTAAGGCTGCTGTTACGCCTGGAAAAACAACAGGATTTTCCCACTTTGCATTTTGTGAGAGACACTTTGGATATATTAGCGCTTCCAAACGAGAACTCCCTCGGTCCCTGTAAGTAAACCTTCCAAATCCCCAGCTCTCATCCCTATTTTCTCCCCAAAAACGAGCATTAGAGGGATTGCCCTGCTATTGTTGCTTCTCTTGGGAGCAAATCTATTTCTGCAGAGATGGAAATTGTCGGTCCCCACAAAGCTGCTGACACACTCTCAATGGAGGTGTCAATTCTCAAGGCCTCGCCATTGTGGACTGGATAATTTAATTGGAGAGGCACGACGGTGTGTCCCCGGTCGGGGCATTCAAATGTTGTATCGCTGCCTGTCCCAGTGCTGGCTCTTCTCCTGCTGCACAGATTCAAGATTTAACTCCCCCACTCATTTTCCCCTCCTCCCTCCCCTTCCTCCCCATGCTGGCCTCGGCCCCTGTGAGAGTCCTTTGTTGGGAGGGTGATGTGGCCTCGTGGCTCCAGAGTCCCACTGGCTGTTTTGGAGCGGTGCAGGGGAGGAGGACGAGCCTACGCTGCCATTACCTGGGAGTCGTCTTAGGGGCAGGAACAAAATTAGTCGCCAGATAATGAAGCTGTCTTTGACTGCATGAGAGCGCGAGCGAGGCTTGGAGGGGCTGCGGTGCACAGGGGGCTCTCCTGTGCGGGGGGCCTCTGCAGGGCATGAGAAGCATGTCTTTGGAGGAGCACCTGCTGTCAACGGATGCTCTGTTTTTCCAAAATCCTGGCATAGTTCAGGGTTGAAAGATGCGCAACGGTTGTAACGGAGCCGAGCACATTCCTCTGCACGGCTGCTCCAGGTGAAAGGGCTTCACACACAAGTTCTTAGGCGTGCGCAGGTAGAGGCTTCCTGCTAACTCTGGGAAACTTGCAACGGCCCTGAAGCGCTCCAGGGTTTAGTTTGATTTGAGTGGCTCCTTCATGCGCTGTGATTTCAGATTGTACCTATTTCTTTGCGATTTTTGTGCGTCAGCGCGTCTTCTGTGAATTCGTCTCAGGGCGCAGTTGTCACGACAACCTGCATGCCTGACTCATGGCTGCCCTCCAAGCTCAGACAAAGCTGTCGTCGAGTGAACCAGGCGTGTGTCCACCAGACCTGAGGGGTGCCGCCACCGCTAACAAAACACACAAAGACCCTTGCCACTGGCACTGGCCTCCACCCTGTCTGCCCGCTATCCTGCCCCCAACCCCTCCTTCCAGGAAGAACAAGTTCTTGAAGCAGCCCTGCCTCCCGTACCCAGAGTCGGGCCAGCACTCACATCTTCCTTTAAAAGATATCGATTCCTCGGACTTAAATTCAAAAGCTCTGAATCATAACTGAGTCCAGATCAAGCTCTGCTCTGTTTGTGTCGGCCTCCATCAAAAACACCACATCCTTCATTTCCAAATCCTTTCAGATTGTCTGGCCATGTCTGGATTTTGCGGCCTGATGAGCCCAGATGACATCAGCGGCCAGCCAGCCCTTGTTTTAACGACACCATGAAGTCGGCCTTTAGATTTGAGCCGGTTCTCTTCTTCTAAAGGCTGATTCTGCTCCACCGTCATGGCCACATTAGACGTGCCGAAGCCTCCGCGTTTGAAATGTTAAGAGCGCGGACGGACGCTGTCAAGTGGTGAGTGTACCGTCTTCGGTGCGTCTGACACTCCGTGCGATGAGAGGTGACACTGAGCTCGCACGATTGTCACAACAGCGCCGTGTCAACTTAGAGAAATACCTGTATTTAAGAGGACTGACAGACGGTTCAGGACGCTCGCTGGCCAACCAGCTTCTGTTGTGTCGGTTCAGCGGAGCAAAGCCATAAAAATCTGTTAAATCTCCACTGAGGCTTTTGTTGCAGCTTCCTCTTTGTTACCCCCGAGTCCTGTTTTCACTGACCTTTTTCACGTTTGGAACACATTCTGACCTCAGATTTTTTTTATTTTTTTTATTGGGTTAGGCTTTTTTTGTGTATTTTTTTTTTTTTTAAATCATTAACAAATGTGTTCAGCCCAGTTCATTACAATAATTAACAATGAATGTGAGCCTATGGATGGTATTTAACGGTCTAAGTTGAGTTGTTCTAATGACGTTCTGAACGGTTCCACTTTGGTTAATAAAGTGTGGAGGAGAAAACTAACCTGGAGGGAAGCAGCAAACGTTCCGAAGCGTCAGCAGCAGGAGAACCAACATCTTGCTGATGAAATGAAGGTGGAGGAAATGGAATCACACACAGTTTGGATTCTGAAGAAGACCTCCGACCTCTTAATGATTATGACCCCCGAGTCCTTCCCACAATTCCCCGGGTTCTCATCTTACCCCAAATTATCTATCGGTGTTTAATGATTGCAGGGACTCTGGGGTGAGCTCCAACTCTAATCAATGAGCCTCATCTACGGGGAGCTGGTTTCCCTGGTGACACCGTGGTGATGAGCTCCTGAACAGTTCCCCCTTTGATGTGGAACGTCTGTCTGAACTGGCGAGATTCCCTCGCCGTCTTCTAACCCCTCGTCGTTCACCGAGCCGGCTGTTTTTTTTTTTTTTTTTTTTTTTCTTCTGAGAACAGTTTAAATGCGAGAGTCGTCAGTGAAATTCCACAGCTGTGTCTGGGAAAATGCACAGCTGGATTCTGATTTTGCTTTTTGTTTTTCAGCCTTTGGGACAGACACTGAGTATATTCCTTAATTTATACAACCTTCCACTGTGATTTAGAAATGAGTATTCTCGCCTCCGCCTCATCATCTCTCTAAAAGGCCCCCAAAGAAAACTTAAAAATTAAAGGGACGAGCATCTTCCCCTGCTCTTCTCATTGATAAAATGTTTCCTCTTCCTCTTTAATTATTTACTCCGTTTTCATTGGAGAACTCCCAGCGGCACCCGGTGAGATTTGCATCCTTATTTATTTGTCATATATCCTTTATCTCTCTAAATTCTTTATACCTCTCCAGCGGCTCCATGCATCTTTCATGCGCTCCTCAGCAGTGTTTGCAGGCCTGATCCAGCCACATTTTCCATGTCACGCTGCAGCTGCAGGCTCGCCTGCTCCACCTCGGCTGTGTAGGCCAGATGAAAAATTCACCGTCTCATGCCGTTTAATTCCCCCCCCCCCACATCAGGTGTATTTCTTTATTTTTACTTTTTGCATCATCAGTGTCAAAAGTCTGTTTACTTCTTTTCTTCTTCCTGTGCTTTTACTTTGAAAACTGCCAACGAAGCATCCCTCTGACCTGGAAATGGCTCTTTTGTTGAGGATGAGTGACTGACACAATTAGGTGGCTGTGGAAATGAGGTGTCAAGCGTATTTATTGAACTTTTTTTTTTTTTTTTTTTTTTTTTTTTTAAGGGAAAAAAAGTCACAATGTGAAGTGTTTTGAGAGACCCTAAACTGCATTTGTAAGGTTTTAACATTTGGGACCTTTTCACACATTTTTTTTCACACATTGTTTTATAACGTTCAACCATTAAAAAAAAAAATGTCCAGAAGAGCTCAGACACCCAGGAGGGGGGGGGGGGGGGGGGGGGGGATCACAATAAACGTAAGAAGATAAGTTTCTGACGCAGTTAAATACTTTGAACTGGCTTGGGAGTCTTTACCACCTCCGACAGAGAGCAGAGGGATAAAGATAAACATGTTTGCAATGGTGTAAATTTAATTCTCCATTTGGCCTTTGTTGCCGTGGCGAGGATGGAAGAAGGCAAATGCATTCCCAGCTGATTAATTCCCCCCAACAGTTATTCCCTGTCTGTCTGTCTCTGTTGACATGCTGCCACTCCGCGCCGTTCCGCCGATTTTTATTTCCCCAACATGGGCACAAGCTGAAGCGCATATGCGGCGCTCAGTGTGGGAAACGCTGCGGCCTCCCCCCCCCCACAAACCGGAGAGCAGCACGCCGAGACAGATTGCGATGCCGGAATGCGCCACCGAGCCTTACAATCCCCATCTGCTCGGGCAGGCCGTGGAGGAGGGAGGGAATGATGGAGGAATGGAGGGATGGATAGGGAGGAAAAGAGGCAGAATGATGGAGTGGCTATTAAATATACAACATGCAGTGGAGAGCATGCGGCGTGTTGTTGGGAGTCTGCATTATGGCGCCGCGTCATAGCTCCATCTCTTCATCTTTCCTTCCTATTTTAGTAACAGTTTGTGGAAAAACAGCATCTCTTTTCTCTGTTTGCTCTCTTTTGTCTGATATTGTCTCTTATATTAGCTTTTCTTCATTTTTCTTCATTTTGTTTCTCCTGGGCTGTTCCTTCTACGTGCTTTCTCTGGTATTCAATCACAGCAAATTGGGACGCTCTTCAGGTCTTTGGTGGCAGGAAGGAATCTGAATCGAGAGGAGGCTCGGGGTGGTGGGGGGAGAGATATGGACGCCGTCTCTCAGCTTCTTGACAGCTCGCTAACGGAGCCCCACTGAGGTGTCTCTCACATTTTCTCCCCATTTGCCATCTAATTCACACGTCCCTGAAGTTCACTACAAGATAAAAAAAAAGAAAAAAGGTAGTAAAACATTGTGAAAACATCCTCAGATGACAGTCGTAGCGTGGCGGGAGGTGGGCGGGGCCAGTTACAGGATATGTGGGTCATGTGCTCACGTCAGACTTTTCTTTCCCCTCTTCCTCTCTGAGGTTTCTTCATCAGGTAGGGAGGAAGGTGGCCTTCTGTCATGGAACACAGTGGGCTGGAGGAACGTTGGGGGGGGGGGGGGCAGCCTGACTGGAAAACTGTGTCTGGCTATTTTTAATTCATGGGATACCACCTGGCTAATGGTGTTTTTGGATCCACTGGCTACCCGCAAGCCCGGAGCAGGACTAGTTTCAGATCATCTGAACTCCACCAAATGCACCGAAATTATTCATGCGACCTGCATTATGAGCTGTTTATCGTAATACTGGAATATTAAAACAGATCAGGAATGTCAGGTAGCATTAGCGACCCACACGTCACAAATGAGTGATTCGGCTTCGGGACTCTTTCTTCTTTTTAGAGTAATAGTTTATAAACCCAAAATAACAATTCTAAAATAACAAAAGCACAATCTGAGATAGCAGCCTGCACTGAAATACATATGAGTGTATCCACAATTCTTTAACAACGTTGTGATGTCAACATTACAGGAAACGTTAACACAGTCATGCTGGAACTTACAGTAACCAGCAGGCCCCCGATCTTATCCTGCCCATTGATTTCCTCTGTGGCCTTAAGTACTGACGGCTTCAGCTTAAGATAGCTCCAGACCATAAAAGGCAGATTGTCCAAATGCAGCATCATGTGATTATATGAAATATTGATAAGAGTGGGCTCCTCTCTCATCAGGACTTATAGACAAACAAATGGACAACTGACCGGTCTGGAGTCAACTTCAGCAGCCTGTGGGAGGAATTCTGCACTATTTTAAGTCGGAAACCTTCAGATTTGATCAAAGTATGAGCACCACAAAAACCAAAAAATTAAATAAAAATTAGAAAATCATTTTTATTCTGCACAACAAAGCTGGGTAAGCTGGAGAATAAGGAAGACGCCTCGTAGGTGACACTGCATGGGTGTATAATCAGTCCCAAACTCACTTTTGTGGCTCCTTCCTGTATTTGGTCCCAACCTAAAAGACACTGATGAACGATATTCAGCACATCTTATCGGAGATGTTTATCATCATCCACCCAGCAAAGACTGTAAAATCTGAGTAAGGAGAGATAAAGTTATCTGTCTAAGCTGCGTTATGTCTGTCAAATCGATTATCACAGCTGTTATCTGCAGCTTAGCACGAGCGGGAGCAGCTCTTCAAAAAACATCTGACAATTTTTATTTAACAATAAAAAAAATTCCCACTGGAAAAAACGCCTCCATGTGAAACTTCCGATGTGATTATTTTAAAAATCTGCTCTCAGTTTTGCTGCTGTTTTCCTTGTTTGTCATCAGCATGTTTTAGACTTCCACACACCAGCTGCAGCACAACCTCGACTTCGATACAAATAAAGTTGTCCAAATCAAAGCAGCTCCGTTTTCCTTCCACGGAAGCAGCAATTTGAACTTCCCACAGAGAGCGATTCATTAACTGCACACATATTTTAAACAGTCCCCTTTTTTTTTTTTTAACAAGCCTTCAGTTGTTGAAGGGAATGAGTGCAGGCGTTCTTCCATCAGCTGCACACGTTCCTCTGATGAGACAACAGCGGCAGACATTTATGCAAAGATGCACTTTCAACTTTCTCAGTCAAACGGGTGACAACTTTGATGTCGCGTTAGATGTAACGCGGAAAACTTGACACGGGTATTTACCAACAAAGCCGGGTTCTCACTCATGGGCTGTGCAGAGTAAGAGGATTAGTTCTTTCTCTCTTCTTCAGAGAAAACTACAACTTTCTCTTTTAATTGAGGTTTTGGTGACTGAAGATTTCAAGCAGCTGGATTTGAAGATATGTTCTTTCAAAATGACTGATAGTAATATCAGTTCAACAGTTTTTTCTGATTTTGTATTTAGCTTATATTCTATGTCACGTGCTCATTTTAAAGAAATGTTGATTTTACTCATTTAAATGTTCTAGAAATATTAGTCATTATTAAAAAAAAAAAAATCCTTGGGCGACGCAGGTGATTTTAAGCTCCCATATTTTCATTTTTTTAACCTGTTCAATTTCAGTCCTTAATTTTGAGCAAGCGCATAACACACTCAGCTTATTCAATGTTCAGTACAGGGTTAATAAAGCAAATTACTGCACCTGTAAAACATTACGGAGCCCATTTCAGCACCTTCTTCAAAACTTTGACACTTTTGAAGGAATCTAAAGAGGAAGGAGGGAAAAATGCGAGATGATGAAGAAGAATCGCGGAGGGGAGGATGAGTGTTGCGGTGGGTGTGGAAACGAGAGGGAAAAAAAAAAAAAAGGGGAGATGTGGCAGATTTTTTACCTGAAGGCAAACGCGGGGAGAGGAACCCACAGGTTCAGCGGGGAGCAGCCGTGCCCGCCCCAGTTCCAGGAAGGCCCTCTCTGCCGTGATCCATTATTCAGCAACAAGCACAATTAGCCTTTGTAAAGCTATTTTTACAGGCTCCGATAAGATAGATTCAGTGTACAAAAGAATGCGCAGCCCCCCTCTTCCCCTCCCACGCATCACCGCTTATTTATTTATTTATTTGGCACGTTAATGCGTCAGAATGGTATCGATGTAGCTTTTATCCCTTAACTTATTCATCAGGACTTTCAGAGAGTTTGTTT
Organism: Pao palembangensis; assembly: GCA_015343265.1. Taxonomy (NCBI): domain Eukaryota; kingdom Metazoa; phylum Chordata; class Actinopteri; order Tetraodontiformes; family Tetraodontidae; genus Pao; species Pao palembangensis. The sequence continues at coordinate 2,304,279 of CM027083.1, read as the reverse complement.
AGAGCTGTTTAGCGAGGCGTCGTTGGCGAAGCTGCAGAGATGAGATGACTTAAGTCGGCTCTCGATGGTAAATGTTTGAAGGCAGTGATGGCATTTGACAGCGAGCTGACCTCGAGGACCTTAACGAGCACTTAGCAAGGGAGGCAGCGCGCTAATATTCAGCCATGCCGAAGTGCCCATTTACACAAGAGGCCGCGTTGGAGATGGGGATGCGTCGGACAGACAGACAGATGCACTCGAATGGCTTTATGATGCAATGGCACTTTTATAACAGGTTGTTAGCTGCAGTTTTCTTGATGTTACAATTAAGATCGAGTAGATTCTGCCCGCGTCAGCAAAAGATTTCACCGTCCCTCAGTGGCTCTGCGCTCAAAGTCGGAACCAACCTCAAAATGTGGCCATTTTCACCATTCTGTTTTTTTAATGTTGCTTTATATACAGACAAACAAATGAGAGAAACACCAGTGGAAATGCAACCCCCCGACTTGGTTACACATTAGTAAATGGGTGCTGTGATGCGTTTCTTTCTCCTCGGTTTGCCAGATTCATTCCATCACGTCCTCTGAAAACTCTGGTCATGCTTCGGCCCTCGGGCTGTTCTGCCTTTCTTTCTTGAAGTGAGATGAGGATTTTCTCTGCACCGTGTGTTCATCATTTTATCTTACTAAATATTAATTTGATGAGATGGGAGTTTAGAAACTCCCCTATCTATGATCTGCCTCCTTGCCACTGGTATCTGGAAATAGATTTTCTACACATGTATGGCAGATTTAGCAATTTACGATACACAATGCGTATCTCACATCGCCAGTGTTTTTTTTTTTTTTTTTTTTGAAAATGAGACCTCAGAGCCTTAAAACCTGTAAATAATTGCAGCTATTTTCTGTAGCTTAAACCAGATCTCTATGTTCTGCCAACGTTACCATGTCTTGCATACTAATGTTTACTATAATTGGCATGCCTGCTTACATGTAATATACATTAAATCGCATAAAAACCTACAAGTTGACTTGCAAAGCGAACTGCTGCTACCTATGACTGCTTTCAAGATGAAAGCGTGGAGCCCACTCTTGGCATAACCAGAGCTCTTTTAAGATCATATGCTGCCCCATTAGCATGAAGCCAAATATGCAGCATTATTAGCTCTCATTAACATGAGGTATCTCTTAACAAGGTTGTTAGCACATCCCAACCACGTGCTTCAGCTCTTCGTGCAGGTGCCATCATTACAGCAGATCAGGCAGGTAATTAGGTTCTTAAATGTATGTGTGTGGACTGGGGTATTAGCAGGGTTCATTAGCCCACCCCCGCCACTTATCCATCCCTTTACTGGAAGACCACCCCCTCCCTTTTCATTTGTGCCTTCTTTCTAATCTCCACCAGCGTTTCTCCTGACCCCCTTGAGCCTTTTTACCCCCTCCTTCCCCAGTGCAGTATAGGTGGTTAGGCGAGGTGGACGGGTGCAGGGGCTGATCAAAGCCCCGAGGATCCCTGGGGAGGACGTTTTCAGAGAGTGGGGGGATTCAAACAGTGGACTAAACCTGGAAACCAGAGCTGCAGGAAGGCGGGACAGAAGATCTCAGCACAGCTGCTTTGACCTGTGAATGTCCCTGATGTGCTCTGCACGATGAGAAACCTCAACGTTGTCATTTTCTTTTGTTCTTTAAGGGCAGAAGAAGTATGAGAAGAGTCTGGATTAGAAGGAAGCGCGTGACGCATATTGCGGTTGACAGAAGCATCAAAAACAACAAAGTGGTCTCTGGAGGCTGACAGTGTCCCGTGTGTGCTTGAGTGTGCATTCAGGAAAGTGTTTGTGCGCGACAGACCGAGATAGAGCTGTGCGGTGTTCAGCCCGGTGTGTGTCTGTGTGTTCTATCACATCAGAGACATGACAGGCGCAAACGCTGATTCAGTCTGGCGGTGGTGTGTCAGAAGAGCGCCAGGGAACCTACGGGCAGCAAATGATATTCATTGGTCTAAAACGCTCGAGTTGGCCGGCCGGCCGGCCTTGTTGCAACCGCTGGTGTCATGTTACATTATGACCTAAAGATGACAGGGGACGCCGCTGCGCCAAAACAGAGGGGAGAGAAGAAGAAGAAGAAGAAGAAGAAGAGAACATGCAGGTGAGCAGAGAAGGTGCGTCCTGCAGCCTGGCTGAGGTCTAACTTTGCTGTGCAAACATGCATCCTTATACGGTATGTTCACCGTCTTTGACTAGTCTTCATTATTTGAGAGAAGATTTTGATTAATTTTATCTAATATTAAACTACTTGTTGATACTGCTCGGCGTGAGTGTACCTAACATGCTTAATGTCAACAGGGGGCGCTGCGGAGCAATGGGGAGATTTTGTCTGAACTTCGGAGACATTTCAACACAGCAAGTATTATAGCAGTTATTAGGCATATGGAACCATTTAAATGTATTTTTAGATCAACTTTGTATCTGCTTTCTTCTCCGTTGTGTATTACTAACATGGTTTTGAGGTCAGTTTGAAGAGTTTGCTGTTGGCTGCGTCTCCTCCAGAGAAAACATCAACTTTGAAAGGAAAGAGGAAATTAGACAATAGTTTATGTCCAGATTGTCAAATTTCAATTACAGACAGGAGGACAGCAAAAGCTGCCAACATGCAGCCTGTTGAGTGTGTGTGTGTGTGTGTGTGTGTGTGAGTGGAGGGGTTGCTGCTTCATCACGAGTGATAAGTGATACATGTGAATTTGTGAGCTTGCGTAACAAAAAGAAGATCTAAGAGTAAACATCATTGTTCAACGAGCAGAAAGGATGAATCCCCACACAAAAACGGCTTGTGAAGAGAAAACTTTATTGAAGAATGAAACAATAGTGTCAAGGTGAAACAGGTTTGTTGGTTTGCGGTACTGAAGGACAGAGTTTTGTGTGTGTGTGTGTGTGTGTGTGTGTGTGTGGAGACAGCTGTGGGCGACATGCTGAAGTTCTCCATTGTCTGCTCGTATTTCGGGCCGATCCACCTTGCTGCTGTGGTCACATAATGACGGAGGTTTTCGGTGAAAAAGTCATCAGATCCACCAATGAGACTGCGGAGCCACGTCTGGTGTCTCTGCGGTAGGAGGGCCAGACGAGTGGATTTGTTTGTGCCTTTGCCAATGTTGTCATTCTCAGTTTCCTTCCCGGCCTCGGCACCACTCCTGCCAGAGCTTCTGCTGAAGTCGGTTAAAGTCTCGCGCTCTCGAGGCTGCCGTCCAGCTTTGCAGATGCAGATATTTCTGGACTTATTAGGACATTAAAAGTGCAATACAGTTTTACAGTTAACAGGATAAATATCATTGGCAGCTCGTCCAGTTTACGCTGCCGCTGAGCAGCAACACGAGTCCAAATCGACCCTCTGACTGTTCCTGACTTCCCTTTTTGGTGATCTGACTTGACCTTTGCGCTGACCTCCGGATCAGTCAGCCGGACGAGCTCTCCTCGCAGCTATGGCACCGGTATCCCCCTCACTCAGTCTGTGCACGTCTACCTGAAGCCTTTAACCCGAGTATCTCCTCAGCGCTGCAGCTGTGCTAACATCTGTGCCCTGTGTATTCTTGGTCCGCTCCATTCCCTCCTATAACCCACCATCCCTCTGATGGCCATGAATAAAGGAGGGAACAATCTGGATACTCTGTTGCACAACATGCTGCAGGGACTGAACACCCATCAATAATAGATTCACCCTCACCTTATGTTTTTTTATTTTGTCAATGGGAACAAAAATATAAAATATACTGCGCTGCTTATAAAACCCACTAGGTTTTCAAGCTGTAAAGTCCAATAAAATCTTTCAGTTGATCCAGCTTTGAGTTGAAACCTTAATAATAGTTTATATTTAAATATTTTCAATGTTTTATTTTGTTGGCGTACCAGGGAGCTTTATAAAGCCTTTATATAGATCAGTGTATTATTATTAAAGCTGTGAAATAATGCAAAACATGATAACCTACATCATGACAAAGTTTGTAAAATAGGCTACATATTATTTTATACATATATGAAACAAATCTTCAATAAGATAAATTAATTATGAGGGCAATTACTGTAAAATCTTTGGAAAGCAAAAGTATTTTTGTTAAAAAGGGGAGAATTGTCCAGGTATTTACATGAGACAGGCGCAGAAATTTCTCCTCTGAATCTCTGATTTAGGAATCTGGAAGTGGAATTTCAGATTTTTATTCAAGCTATTCCCCACCTTCATATTTGCAAATCTATTATTTGTTTAAGGAGTTATAAAACGGCTGAAACTGTCCAGTCCTCGGTGAGATTGTACTGGCTGAAAATGCTAAAAAATAAACCCCCAGTTGCACTTTGGCTCTGCACAAATTGGCATAAAGGCGGGACCCAGTTAATATGGTGTGAGACTGCTAATGGCTTTATGATTGGATAATTAGGGGAAGGTGTGTAATTAGAGGAGTAGTCTGCTCGGCGTCGCTGCTGGAGAGAGTGGGAACAGGAAGACTCCCTGCTGGCTGCTGAAGGGTGTTTATGTGTGTCAGGGCCCCAGTGTGTGTTTTTGGATGTCATTGCGTGTCTAGTAGTTTAAATTCTTCCAAACTTTAACACAGACAGTAATATTTAGAAAAGCGTTGAATTCATTCAGGTTTTTGGATATTGTTTGTCTTTTTTGGGGGGAAATATGTTGCCCGTTTTATTCCTCGTGAAAGCGCTGCGTCAGTGAAAAGCTCCCCAGTTTAAAACAATTTTTGCTCACCTTGAGTTCAGCAGCCCAGCCTGCTGCTTTAAGAGTGTGTTTTTAATCCAGGAGAAAATGACTGTGAAGCTAACGACTTCTCCCTCCACCCGTCCACCATCTCCAGACATCATTAAAGCCAGGCTATAGCCCCAGGCGGCACATGAACCCGTTCTTCAAACTGTACACTTGATCCATAATTCAGCCATCTTCCCTGAATTATTCAGGCAAATAGTGGGGAAAATAATGGAGTTCACCGAATCTTACTTACACATAAAACTGTTTTAATGTCGATTTGAATTTTTGAGGCTTTCTGTTGTGGTGAGGGGAGGGGTCTTAATGTGGCCTCCTTCTCTCCAGACCCCATCGTGGGAGGATGGGTTGGCTCGTAAAAACCATTAGCTCGCTGTAAAGTTTGCAAATGAATACATTTTCAAACGCGGATGAGCCCCAAAAATATTTGCAACTCATTGATATATAAACACTTTAGAGGTTTTTCTTTCAGAAAAGGATTTGCCTGTAAAATGTGAGAGCTGTGACCATCCTGACTTTATCCTCCACACTGGTATATATGATGAAAAGCTAATCAGAACCGCTCGCTCGCCTCCGCACATTAACAGGGGACAGGAGGGTAAATGCAGAAATGACTCCTGCTTGATTCCCTACCCTGGAAAAAGGCTGAATTAACATTAGGCGCATACTCCCGCTGCAGGTCCCAGTCTTAAATCATTTAGTCTCTTTGGAGTGGGCTAGTCCATGCAACTTTTATCGCAGGAAAAGAATCAGAATTCCCCAGATAGAAGAGGGGTGGCTCATGCATTAATAAAGCCTACAGTACATGTTAGCACTATAACCTTGCTCAGGGGTTTTGCTTTGCACACAGCACATTACTGAGAGGGTTTATGTGGGATCATATGCAGGCTGTGAGCCCACGCTCTGTAACAGGGCCTTAGGTGGTGAGCTGGGACCTGGAAGGGCGTGCAAGAGAGGGTCGTGCACGTCCTCACAGTCTGGCGTTTGATTCATATGAAGGAAACTTGCAGCCTCTAATCTGGGAAATTATTCCAGAATGAAGATATTTCGGGAGGAGCATCATGACACTTAACCGTACACAATAACCTTGATTATTATAATTAAAAAGGCTTCTTAATCTCTAACTTTTATATTCAAACTTTACATAGTTCTTTACCCTTTTTGTACTTCTGAGCAGCATTAAATGCACATTAGCTTTCAGACTGAAAGGACTTCCTGGACTTTCTGCACCTGTGACAGATGACATGTATTTGTAGCTATGGAGCATATCGGGGGCGGCTGGGCTTCGGTGATTGCTTCCATCAGCGCCATGCTAAATTTACACGAGTTGCACGCCCCCGGCTTTAGCATGAATTGCAGAAACCCTGAAGACTGATTTTGGACAGAGGTCCGACAGGGCCAGACTACAGCAGATTAGGATTAGGTTGTTTAAGATCACGGCAGGTTTTTCTTCTCCGCAAATGCCTCTTTTGCTTGATTGGAGACTGCTGAAGTTATCAGAGACGACTTGACAGGGCTGATGCTTCAAGTGCTACAAATGAGAGGACATGTCAACAAATCGGGTTCACATGTTCTCCTTTGGAATCAATCAATTAATCTACGCAATTATGTTTATTATCCATCCACTTTTTTGGCTGCGTATCAGAGCAGAACATCCAGCGATCATGGAGACCTCCATCAAAACCAGTCAAACACAAACCTGACGTTCAAATCCGACTGTGGTCAAAGAGCTGCTGTGGTTTACAGAGATTAACGAGGGGCTTACATCTCCAGTCATTCCTTGACTTCAGCCTCATGTCTTGACTTCCTGTCTGTGGAGACAGATGATGAGAGAGAGACTGAAACAAGAGCGCCGTGTGCGAGAAAGGCGGGGCCACGGAATGGCTGTGGTGTAAGGAGCAGCAGCGAGAAGGAAGCAGAAAGATCACAGTCAGGTGTGGAGGAACGAGGACTAGACATGAAACCTAATTTGACACATTTGCCCAAAATTCCAGCACCGTCTGACACTATCAACACTTTTATTCTCTTTGTCCTTTTACCAGTAGACATGAAGCCTCAGAGGTCTGTCTTTGGTCAGAAGGAAGTCATCCTAAACTCCCTCCCTTCACATGATCTGGAGGGAAGGAGCTTCTTCTCTAGGTATCACAGAGGTAGAAGTGATCTGTGAATTTTTGACCCTCCGTAGTCCCCAGTATGCAGAGGCGTGAACATGCATCCCATTAAACAACCAGCTCTTTAAGGTCTTTGAGGATAAAGTAGTAGCAGGTCTTCAGTGCTGGTTCCACTCTGAGGTCAAAGGAAACACCAAAGCTGTCATCAATGACAGTTTGCACAAAGAGTAATCCTCCAGAGGAGTGGTCTCCAACAATGCCCTCAGTGGAAGCTCCCTTTCAGGGGAGAAGGCGTGAGTCACTGACTCCTGGAGTACATCTTAAACTCCAGAAGGTGTTTCCTTCCAGGTTTTGATCACACATTAATTCAGCAGCATGGTTAGCATCCTTATTACTGTTGTCATAGACACTCATGTGTTCTGCTCCTGGGAACAGGAATAAGCCCCTCCCGTCATTCTTTTGGACTGGGTTTTTTGTAAGATGCTGATGTATAGTGTTCAGCTTTTTAATTGATTATTTGAAGCCATAAAAAAGGGATGAAACCTGGTATTTCCAGCTGCGATCTGCTCAAATTGGGCTCATGAACTGGAACTTGACACCGATGCTCCACTGCTTGGTGCTCCTATGCAGACTTTGGCTTCAAAAGCTCCTTTAGACAACAATTTGAGATTACTTACAGGGCAGCAGCATCCAGCAGAGAGACACGAAGCTGCCGGTTGCTCCTTTTCTCTGGTAATGAAATATTCATGATAATTCATTGAAACACCCTGACTGACTTATGGGAAAATGACTGAAACACATCTAAAACAAAGGAAGTGATTGTCCATTGTGAAATAAATCACAATCAAGCTGTTGTGACTGACCATAATGATGACAAGGCAGGTTCTTTCATCAGGCTTTTAGGGGAAACAAAGTGATAACGCTGGTTCTACAAGAGGTTTCCAGATGTAACTGAAATCCTTGAATATGTGTGAGAAGATAAACGTAAAGGTTAGATGATGATGGAGGAAGTGTGTGCATGATGGACAGCTCTTTTCTGCTGTCTCTATGGCTGTACGTCCACATGCATCTGCCTGAATCCGGTCCTGTGTGCCTCCTAATGCCAAAGATCTTCTGTGTTGGCTCAGCAGTGAATAACAGGAATTGTTCAGCCCACTCTCCTTCTATTCCCTTTCTGCCAGTGCCAGCTGGCATCTGGTGCCTGTCAAATGTAATATTCAGCCTCTGCCATGCCATCGTGTCACCCTCTTACACACACACACACACACACACACACGCACACATTGCTATGTACTGTATTTGATCACATGACCCTCCAGCTGTGTCCACACGATAACTCAGTCATGATACACTGCACCCTCTCTCTCTCTCTTTCCCTCTCTCTCTCTTTCTCTTTCACACACACACAGACACACACACCTTTCAAGTCCCACGTTTTCCAATGATCTCATCAGATTAGCCCCAGATTGCTACCTATTACAGCCTCACTACTTATTTAGCAATTTAGCTAGGGGAAAAATTGCCCCCGCTTGATGGCTAATTTTCAGAGGTGACATTTTGCCACATTGGACTGTAACGCTGAAGGGCCCACTGTTGGATAGACAGGGGATCCAGTTGTAGCAGACCCATTAGGACTAAATGATCCCTTCTGAGTTGATTTACTGACAGGGGTCTTCACTTTGTAACCAGTGTGGACAGAGCAGTCAGCAAAATGAGGGGGCTCAGAGCTAGGGGCCAAATCTGCTCCGAGCTGTGCAATTTCTGACTTAATGGATCTCTTGCTAATCCTGGTCAGGTGGTGCTGGTGCCATTAGGGCCGCTAATATTTTGCATTTTTTGGCAGTATTAGTTGCAGGTCGTGCACACAGGGCAATGTTGGCACTGAACACCTGTTGCAACAAAAATCCATCGAAATGAAAAGTGTTGAACCACAAAAGGTCAAAGACATTGTGAAATGTAGAGTCGCAATGTCTCGGTTTGTTTTTCATCTGGATGGAACAGTTGTGTGCATCACAAGCCCCTGAGGTGTCATAACTGATATACAAAAATCCGACATGAGGCCACCGTGAGCTTGCAGAGGCACCGTTTCACCGTGTCTGCCAGGTAGATTAATAAGATTAACTTTGTCTGGGGTATCCAACCAGCCCTGATAACGCAGCATGTTGACTCATTAGGGCGTCCAAACTCCTCCACCATGATGGGATGGCGCTGAGTTGCTACAGGGATGAGTTTTACGCTCCACGCAGGGCCGTTCTTTAATTATCTGAATGACGCTGAAGCCCAGTAACAGTAATATTCTTTTTATATATAGACTATGCGGCATCGGAGGCACAGCAACACAATTATGGGCCTGATGATCACCAATTTGAGGACCCAGAAGAGCTCCAGCTGTGTCCTCACATATTGGCCAGGACTATTTGCCTATGCTGCTCCATCTACACACAAACACATATGCATAATGGAGAAATAATGTGATCTTCCAGTAATTTGTTTTGGCCAAGGTGGAACGTAAAGGGACGGAGAGTCAGAGACCAGCTTTCTAAATGACATGCCCCTATGGCCTAACACGATTAGAATTTAAACTACCAGCCTTTCTTCAGGGGTCGAGATGAAATATTGAGATTACCGCCGTGGCTTTTGCTCTCTTCCCATCTTCCCGCGACATTCCCTCGCTCCGACATTTGTCTGCCAATCAAAGTGACAGACAGCTAATGCGGAGGGGACACAGAGGCGCGGCCCGCGGGCTCGCTTTGTTCTTAGTTTGTGGGTTTGGTGGAGTGATGCATCCATGTTTCCGTGCTTTACAGAGGAGGTGTTCTGTAGTTGATGATGCAGAGGAAAGACGACAGACATCACAAAACACATCAAATAGCGTTTTCTAGCCTAAAATAGGACATATTTTAGGAGCATTTTTATGCTATATAATATTTTAACGTGCACAGATATGGTGTAGTGTAGATTTTAAATTAATGTTTATATAGTTAAATAATGTCAAAAATAGGTGGTGGTTAAAAATTCCCTCCCTTTCTGGCTCTTTTTTGTACTGTAAGACTGAAGCACAGAAAGTGTTTGGCACAGAGGCAGAAGCTCATAATTATTTGAATATTTTCTCCCTCATGAATAATAAAAAATCCTGCTTGCTGAAATGGATGTTCGGTGTGTGCGCACGTGCGCGCCTGCACACCTGTGCTCACAGATGACACCAAGACTGTGAGTGTGTGAGATCTTATCAATCTCTTCTTTTTGCTTTCACTGGTTTGTGTTTATGTGTGTGAAGAAACGGTCAGGAAAAAGAGGTTAAAAGGTCACCGGTCGCCTCCCTCCGCGGTCCCAGTTTGCCAGTGAACAAATGTTTGCGTCTGTGATCTTCTGGTAGTTAGACAGTGTGTGTCCCCTCAGTTTTATCACTGCCAGGACAGCAAACATGCTAATGTAGCGACACAGCGATGATGAGAGAGAGGCAGAGAGAAAGTGAAGGACTGCAGCGGTGACTTGGTGGATGGAGGCTTCAGGTTCAAACTGGCGTTATTGCACAAATGTCAGAGGTCTGATTTTAATGCTTGAACGTGTGAATGTTTTGCCACAAGAGGGGGCTAGGAGAGTTGGAACGGTCCTTGACTTCCTGACACATGGTCAATAAACGCTCCTAAACCCTCTTTGTTTCAGTATGACTCAGTTTTTAATTTTCAGTCTGATCTCTGCCATTATTGTATACTCGGGTTTATTGGTCTCAGAGGAGCTCTGATGATGAGTCAGATAAAAGACTTCTCTCCAGAACTCCTTCCAGACTGACGCCACTCATCCATTTCAGAGAGCTTTACAGAGACATCCATCCTGTCCTCAATGAAAGTCATGTCACATTTGCGCTAACTTGGCATCGATACAGACGAAAAAAACACAAAACGGAGGGACTAGAGAGGGAGAGGAAAGTCTAAAAAAAAAGAAAAAGAGCCGCTTCTTATTCAGCGATTCTAATTTGAATGTAAATTGCAGGCAAATGTCACGGTGGAGCAACATGTTCCTGATAATCTCAGAGGAACCAGGAGAATGAAGGCACAAAACCATATTTTGTTGGACAGGTGCATGACAGAACCTCTCAACATGGCTGTCATTTCATCTGCACCGTCTATCCTGGAGACAGCAGACCATGACCAGCATGCACGTCGTCCCACAGTCCAGGACTCAAGTTCAATGTGCTTCTCCTGCGCCGAGGACGGAACAGCTGCAAGTGCCAGCAGCTTTTTCTCTTTTTCCTTCTGGCTTTATTCCCAAGGAAGACACATATGCGTCTTGAATGGCTCTCCACCCTCATTCTATCTACTCTTTCATTCTTTGTGTTTTTTTTTTTTTTCCCTTGTTTTTGCCTAAGCTCAGTTTTCATTTCATTTCTTTGCACAAAGCCACGCCTGCATCTGCTTCAGCAGCCCACTTCTGGGCAACGTGCCACTGACCGGCCGTTACACAGACACTTCCTTTTTCAACACTCCCAAAATTGTGATGCTGTTTTCACAAAAACATGCACATTCCTCTGCTGTGTCCCCGTCTGATGATGTCAGCACTGGATTGGTTAAGGGTTTTGGTTGAAGGCTGTGTATGGCTAAGTGACTGTGAGAGCCCCCAGTAATCCCCCTGTTCGGGATGGGGCCCACTGGGACCCAATGAAAGATGTAATAGGATCCCTCTGTATGCCTGCTCCCCCTGCAGGGTTAGAGATTAACACTAGTGTCATATTCAGCTCCGTCTGCCAGGGCTGGACCTCTCTGTCACACTCCCTAACAAGCTGGACCATTTTACAGTCTTCAGATCAAATATCTGCAAAGATTATTGCAGATTAAAACACGTCAATTCAAAACATAAAAGAGGCTTCATTTATTGAAGATTTACTCAGGACATGCAAGATGAAAAGGAAAAATACTAAATTATATATAATTTTTAGAATTATATAATACATATATCTATATCTATATAGATATAGATTTTCAAATCGTAAATAAGTCGTCTTATTTACGATTTGAAAATAACCTCTAAAAATGAGCATCTTGTTCAGTTGAACACAATGAAAGACATTAACGGCGACATCTGCCTCAGGACGGAGCGGCCTGGTCCAGAGGTTCTGTGTTTTGGATGCCATTGAAATGAGTGGACAAAAATGCATGCACATGCACAAACATCCATGCATACTTACATGACGGGAAATAAAAAAAAAATCTGATGTTACACGGCTGCCAGCACAGGCTGCCAACATTTCTGGAGCCAGTAAAACGGCTAGCTCTGACCACTTTCAGTGGAAGTGCTGACAGAGTGAGAGAGCTGTGAGCATAGAGAGCCAGTGTGCTGCAGTTTGGCAAACCTCTGGACCTTTATAGAGTCTGCTGGCTGCTGTGTGCACAGTCTCCAGCTCTGGATCCGCTTCAGAGGAAAGAGAAAAGAGTATATTTGTGTGTGTATCATTGCATGGCTACGGTAGCCTGGCAAAACCAACATGCATCCATACTGACTTAGTGGTGGGAAAACTTGTCTTGCACGTGTGCATGCACATGCGCACGCACGCGCGCACGCACACACACGGGCAAACACAGTCAGGAGTCAGCTGTCGACCGCTGCTTCTCAGCTCATTAAACCAAATCCCAGGGACTGGACTGAACAATTTAAATGAGAACGCCCCACCCCCCCTTTTGAAGTTTTATTCCCTTTAGTTCACAGTAGCCATGAGGGACTTTGGCACCAAGTAGTTACAGGATCACAGTCACACAAACGAGCCACCCAGAGAGCCCCCCCAAAAAATGTTTTTCTGCACAATTGTTCTTCTGGTGGCAAAAAAAAAAAAAAAAAAAAAAATCTACAACAAACATCAAACAAAATCAAAAACTTTAAAACAAAGGAAGCAAAGACCAGAGTTTGTTGCAGGATTCATCCCGAAGGCCAAATCTCATCTCCCGACAGCAAAATTTCTGATTTCTATAATACGGAATCAGTGGCTACTGAGGCTAAGTGGAGCTAGCTGCGCCGCAGGCACACGACCTTCACAACCTACTGCAAAAGTTAAAAGAAGGGGGCACTTCCTGAAATAGTCTCTCATCTATGGAATGGGCCTGTGCAACTGTGTTCTACCAGCTGCAGGTGAAAAAGCCCCTTTTACTTCTTCCATCAGCGGTCCACCTGGCATGTCAGAGCTTTTGGCATCAAGCTGGTAGCTTGAGCCAACAACTGGATCCACTGATGTCCCTTTTAGCCTAAGCTGTAACCTTGGGGAGGGAGAACCTAGTTTTAAACCCTGAAATTGTATATAAGTGTAAATCCGACAAAAATCCCCCACCCACCACTCCCACCCAGCTCACTTGGGTCTATGTCTTGTAGCGGACCCCAGTGGAAACTGGACAACAGCAGTTTTTAGAGGAGCTTGGGATTGGGTTTGGGTAACGGGGCTCGGCTGACATTCCGAGGGACCGTCCTCGCTTCCTTGTAAGGGCTGAAAGTGAGAGCAGATTAGAGGATTTTCAGTTGAAGTGACTGTTTTCAAAAACTGATTGTCTTCTTTAGCTCGCTGACGCTACCCCAACACCGAAAAATGCACAACTATCAGGCTGCAGTTTGCTGTGAGGGAATTTCACAACCACTGAGCCAGAGAAACCGGCTCCGTCTGGCGATCGCAACAAGATTCTCAACCCAAACCAAATATAAGAGGAATCTTGTTTTATAATTTATAGTGTCCAGGGTCAAGCTAGACTGAACTGTCCTGTTTCCCAGCAAACATCTTGGGTCATTGTGATTTTTGGATTCCTCACTTCCTCCAGGATTTTGTGGATGCCTGATGTTGAGGCAGGGGTTAACAATTCCAAGACATTATATAAAGAAGATATTTCAAAAGTTTTAGAAAAGTTGCTGGTCACTAAGAATATTATATGCATTCTTAAGATAAAACTAAGCTCAAAATAGCAAAACTGGGTGGCATTAAAGTGCATTAAACTTGATTTTGTGCCTGCAAAATCCCCCCCACCCCCGCCCCGACCTCAGACCCAGCCTTGATTCCTCCAAACATTTTTTGGAAGAGGCCATCCCTGGCCGTTCCTCTGTGGAATTATCCTTACCTCTCCTCAACCCCCCCCTTCAGCCCAGCATCATCCTGCGGCCCTCGCTCTCTGTATCAGCTTTTTTTTTCCAGGGATTTGCCTCCCCAGTCCCACAAATCAACAGAGGATAGATGCCTATTGTGCCTAATCAAAGCACTTCCTCCTGGGGTAATCCCTCAATTTGAGCAGGAAGAAAAGCCCAGTGAAGGGGGGGATGTTCTGGATCAATCCTATGAAGGGCCCATATTATACACTCTCATTTAGATTTCACCAAAGAGAAACAGCCAGCCAGCATTCTTAAACCCACGATACCCTCCCCTCCAACCACCTCCGACTGCTCTCCTTTTCTGTTTGTGTTTATCTTTATTTTACTCCTCTTTCTCTCTTTATTAATCTGTTTTTTCAAACGCTGCTATTGTCAGCGAGTGTCCTGGCATGCCAGCTGGTTAGCACGTGGCAGCTCTTTTAGTGCTGCTTGTTTACCAGAAGAAGGTTGAGGATGATTGGTTCTTTGCTGGTGAAAGCGTGTTCACACAGTGGATGTATGATGACAGGAGCATAAACCGCAGTGTTTCAGTCACTCAGTGCACAAAGGCCTGGGGAGCTTTTGCTTTTGGAGGTGGAGATCTGAAGACGTTTGTCAGGTGAGCTTGACTAGGAAATTAGCACATGTCAGTTAGGTCATTCATGCGCAGATCAGCAGCAAATGTTGTTAATTGCCTCCATTTTTCTGCATATTCGATGCCTTTCTCAATCCACACTATTGCGAATCAAATTGAGGTTTTTTTTTTCCCAGTTATTATACTGAAAATGTTGTGGCCTGAAATCCTTAAATCAGAACTAAATAACACTGGTTGATTCCCTTTGCAGAAACTCAATCAACATGATTGGAACCTGGATAGATTTGCAGTTAACTAGATATGTCAGTCAAGATCTAAAAACCTGTGATCACATCACAATATTCGGATAACAAGAAAAAGAGTAAGTGCCCGAAAACATACAGGCGTAGAGCTAAATCCTTTAATTAGTTAGGGATTATTCCTTACAACGTGTTTTTCTTATCTTAAGTTGCACTGGTGGGTACCACAAAGACACCCTCACCCTCAGCATATGAAATGAAATGAGTTTCCAGAACAGCAGGGGGCAGTAGTGTGTCTGATTGACCCAAAAGACAGCAGCTAAAACGCTAACAGTTATGCTGATTTGAGGCGTTTCTCAATACTAAGTATACAAGTAGAGATGTCTGGAGTACAAACCTGGAGGTCCACACTCTCGTACTCCCCGTCACTGCTGGCTGCTTGTTGGGCTTGGTCAGGCCGAACCGCAGTTCAACATGTTCGGCTGCGTCAACAACAACAACCGTCTCTGATTCTCTGATCTTTAGGCAGTGCAGAGAACCACCAAAGTGGCTCTCAGCTCAGCGTAGACGCCGCAGCTTTCTATGACTTTCTGAACACGCTGCCCCGTCCAGACAAGGACAGATGTTTCTGTTGCGTCTGTCGGATCTAAGTAATTGTTGTCTTAAGTCTAAGAGACAGCTGCTCGTCGTGACAGAAGATCCCAGTACTTGTCTCAGACTCACAACCTTAAACAAATATAATCCCAGCTCCCTGAGTACTCCCCGCTGCTTATAAAATGATACATTTCCATTTATTTTGAAATCTTTGATGTTCTAGCCTCGTCTCCCTGGAATGTTTCTTTTCTTCAGCGAGTCATTGATGCTGTGTAACTCAAACTCAGGGTGTTGGCGCACCATCAATGGATGTCATTGAGCATAGATGACAGAACATGACCTTTACCGACGTTCTGAGGTTACTGTTCTCAAGCAGAGGAAGTCAAAATAGATGAGCGGATTAAGAGAGAGCCAGTGTCCCTGGAGACTCATTAGAATAGGAGAGATATAAGGAGAAAGAGTGGAAAGGACCAATCCCAGCTGGACTGACTTCACATCTGACCTCATCACCAGAAAAAAACAGACTTGGTGGATATTCATCCTGTCAGGTACCCACACCAGACAGAAGAGACAGCAACGTTCTCTCCAAACATGTTCCTCTGAGGTTTTGGGCTTCCTGTGTAGCTTATCCACCAACCTGTGGGAGCCCTGAATTTGTTACGTTTTCTTACTTCAGATTTCTTTTATTTAAATTTGTCTGTTTCTTTATAAAGGAACGCAACCACACTAGGACCAGCAGCCGTTCAGTGCTCAAACTTGTGTCCAGCAGCCGCTTCAGAAGTGATTACCATACGTTACCATGGTGACAATGGCGGGGCTAGCTGCTTACTTGCTAGTTTAGTAGATAGAAGACACATACTGAATTATTTAATCAAATTTCATAGATGCTGCTTTTTATTAAGTTGATTACACGTTTTGTACATTCCCAGATTGAGTCCTGCAAAGTCAGGAAACATTCCGCAGACCGTGTGTGTGTCTGTTCCATCTGTCTGGAGGGCAGCAGTGCTCCAGCGTTGGCAGCCATGTGTGGTCCAGATTGTGATGATGTGATGGATGATGTGAGTAATTCTCATTAACTGGGAAATGGCACCTTAACGTTTATGGCTTTCCAAAAAGACATGATTACCTGCCGACCATTCTGCGGTCAGGCTCACTTTAATTCCCAGATTACGCTACCCTCGTATACCATGTATGGCCGATGCCTTGTGAAACAGAACACACGGCTGCTTTATTTCCCAGTTTGCTGGCACTTCCAATAAGTGCACTTAGTCTTCTTTTTATTGCAACTTCCTCAGTTTAGCGGTACATATTTTCCTGCACCAGCAATTAAATAAGTTCTGAGTCTGGTCCCCCAATATCCACAGCTACTGAATATGGTTCTCTCTGCTCTTGGAGGCCCTTAAGTGTCACAATCGGTTCCTCTGGCCTGTTTCTAACCTAGATCAAATGTTAGGCTTTAAAAGGCTAAAGTGTGACGTGGATGAGCAACTGCCTAAGAAACACTTTAATCCGAAATGGTGTAATGTATTTATTTTCACACCCTCTGATGGTGTTGCCCCTTCTTAGGATTACCCAGGGGAAGCAGGGGGTGGGGATGAGGGCACGAGGGCATGGCAGGAGAAGAGGGGGTGGTCACCGGAGCCCTTCGTCGCAGAGAACAAGGCCTAAAATCAGAGGGAGAGCAAGACAACAAAGAGCTGAATAAGAGAAACAATGGGCATGTAAAAGGATGCAAAAAAGATGGAGTCAGAAAGAAAAAAAAAGGATGTGTGAGGGGAATAAGGCACCTCTAAAACCGAGGAGAAATCTGGCAACACAGAAAAGGAAGAATGCCACTTTACAATTTGGAATGCTTGTATTCAAATAGGAGGTCGCAGCTTTGGAGCCCAAAGAATGCAGCTATATCTGCATTGTCACATCCCCCCTGCTTGGATAAGGGGAAAAGACACCCTGGCAAATCCCATTGTAGAGCTTGGGAGCTTCATAAAAGTTAAGGAGTGATGGATATAGTCTTGGCCCCCTTATGAGATGAGGATCTATCTGGCCTGGCTTCGGAAGCCCCAGACGCATACGCAGGGATATTGGAGGCAATAATTCCCCGGGACGAGAGCACACACTGGCTCCTTTATATCACCCACTAATATCCAATTTATGGGCTAGGCCCTGTGCCAGAGCAGCCCCCCAGAACTTAAAATGCACAAACGCCAGTATGAGATGGAATTAGGGCCAAGTTCTCTTTTCTTCTATTTGCCAAAAGTTTGAGGCTTACAGAAATATGAAACTATTTTCCTCTCTCCTTCCCTCTCCTCCCAGCATCCCTCTCATCTGTCCGTTAACCCAGTTCATCCATTAAACAGACAAGGAACCCAAAGCAACAAAGAATCCCGGCCCGGGATGGAAAATGACCTGATGCTTTGTGGTTTTCACTTAATTTACAGGTTTTCCAGCAGAATGAGGAGGAAATGTTGTCAACAAGCTCCGCTGATTGAAAGTTGCAGTCGTTTAATGCGTGTGGGTTTTCTTTGAAGCCCAGCAGTCTCGGGGCATGTGGGTACTGCCAAAGTCTGTAAATAAGCAAAACTATGGAGAACGGGGTGTAGGGTGGGGGTGGGGGGTCGCACTCAGATGAGTGAGGATTTATTCAGATTCGGAGCGAAGAAAGTAAAAGTTAGACAGTGTAGACATGCTTAAGAGGCATGATATTCTCTCTCTGCTGATCTCCTTATCCTCTCCTTAGTTTCCCTAAGCAGGAGACTAAGTCACACACACACACACACACACACACAGGATGAGTCTCCCATGAACCTTGCCAGCCCGCCTTGCCTGTGGATGTATTTACTCATAACAAGGGCTTAGGCCAATAAGAAAAAAGGTGATATACACTGTGACCAGCAGGGGATGGTGCTGCATTGATGCTTTAAGTATTTTACACTTTGCTAAGCTCTCTGCTACGTCGGTGGATAACCTCTCGCAGTTGTATCAGCTCCATCTGGAAAAAAAAAACAACACAGTCGCCGTGACGACGCTGATGTGATGAGGAGAGCCCCCAAACTGCTGCTGCCAAGAACCAGAACCTAATGGGAGACTCTCTTCTGACAAAACAATGGTAGCATCAGTGTTGTGAAAGTTATTAAAGCGACTGAGAGCTGCAGCAGCAGTGTGATAATGACAGGTTCTTGGCAGAGTTTGTAAAAGTGAGGATGCTCATGAGAGACCTGGACAGGCTGGGTGATGCTTCTACACATGATTTATTATTAACACCGAGACCACTGGAGACCCCGTTAGCTCCAAAGTGTGAACATTTATCCCAGCACGTCCTTTCAATAATAAGATGATAAAATATTCTATCTATATTTAATACAAATATCTCAATAATATCTGTATTGTTATAACTTGATCCTTCTAAGCCACTGTACAAACAAATCAACATGTCTTTCTTGCCCTGTCGCAATTCCAGAATATTCCAACTTTGCAGCACAATCCTTAATACGCTAACTTCAGGCAGGCGCTCACTCATTATCTGTTAATCTCCCTTTAAACCCCTCTCTGTCTTAATTTACCAGCTCAGTCTGGCCAAAGTCTCTAAATGCCATCACGCTGGAGAACCCAGAGCCAATATCATTCAAGTCCCTGCAAAGGTCAAGCAGAGTGTGTTTGAGTCATAAAAATCCGCCATCTCATTATTTGAGCATTTCTCCAGCAGGGCTGCAGTGCTGTGGAAATGGAATGATGTATTGGAGCTGGTCAATAGTGGATCTATAATGACTGTGTTGTCGGGCTTTCACTTTAGAATAATTTATTACTGTGCTGATCAATAACTAATCTTCGGCATAGTCAGCACTGAAATAAAGAGGAAAATGATGACGGCAGGAGGAGAGTAGAGCAGAGGATCTGCTGGAATGTGTGGGAAACTGATGCGCCTCTCCTCTGTCTCCATCTCTCTCTCTCTCTCTGGACACACATGGACACACACACACACACACACACACACACACACACACACACACACTGCTGATTGTGAGCGGAACTAACAATTTTGTACTTTTTGAAGGCAAATTATTTATTCTTGGAACATTATTATGATTCCGATTAAATTTGCTGAATGAAAATGGATTCCTCGTGATTCCACAGTGCTTTGCTCGTGCACTGTGTGCATGTGTGATGCTCAGTTGAACATCTTCCCATGTGCAGTAGCGTCCGTTTTTGCATGTTTAGAAGTCTTTTACCTTTTGCACCTGTGCAAGTGTGCATCTATGTGTCTGTGTGTATGTGTGTGTGTGTGTGTGTGTGTCCATGTGTGCATGTTGGCCTGTGGATCTGAGGGGGCTGAACCCCATGCCCTCAGATTAGCCCCTGGTTGATAGGATTAGGCTCTAATGACTGGGACTTGGAAGACAAAGGGAGTTTCTGCAAAGAGGCTTAGATATGGAAGAATTAGCAGCAACCTTCCATTGCTCTTTCTAGCTCTGTTTTTTTTTTTTTTTTTACTTTTTTCCTGCCTTGTTCACCCTCTCCGTCCCTTTTCTCCTGTCTGCATGACCCTTCCGCTCATTATCTCTTGCATAAACTCTGCTGCTGGAGACGTTCAGGCCCAGGCCCCTCTCTACCACCTTGTCCTACCTCCAGGTCCTCTGTTTTACTCTCTGGTGTGAACAACGTGCGCGCTAGTTTGGATGTGTAAATTGGATTTAGATTTGCTTCTAAACCCTGAGCTCTAAAACTGTTATGGTTATATTAAAGTTTGTTACCTAACCAAACAGGATTTGTCCTAAAATACCATTATAATGGCTGGTTCTATTACTTTCACTTTGCTTCCATTCTTCAAACATTGTGTTTTAATATGTTACAGGAGCAAATGAAACGGGGCAAACGATTGTTGCTGTGAGATTTCTTACTTTCACTCCAGAAAAATGATCCAAAATTGAGCTCTCAAGCATCTTTAAGCCCTCTGATTCGGCTCAGTGTATCGATTTGATTTCAGCTCCGCAGCACCAAACGCATCCTTTTTCTTTTTTTTGGATAGCGGCCTTATTAGCGTCTATGCTAAATGGTCTGATGCCCAGAGGCCTCGCTCAGGTTCTAATTGCCCCGGTCTCAGATGCTGTCTGACGGTGAGCACCAGCCGAGACGCAAAACAACAACGGCAAAAGAGAGGGATTTAAGAGATTTTATGCCAGCTTATGTAAGCAGAGCAGCTCCTTTTGGCGGGGGTTGAGGGGCTGCGTGTGTGTTTATGACTGCAAATATAAAACCACTGGTGGATGGAACCATTAGAAAAGTGTTGCAACAAGCCCTGGTTCTGTAATTCAGAGCAAGCGTGTAGTGTGAAGAGGGGGCAACACTAAGCCCGTAATGCGGATGTCCGTACGGACGGACTTCAAGACTTGTTTAGGAAGTCAAGTATGTTGGTGTGAGTCCGAGGGCCCGAGTGTTGGTTTACTGAGCCCCAGCTGGGCTCTAATCTGGCTGACTTTCATAAATCTGAGTGGGCAGAGCAGACGAGAGCACTGGCATTAGCACGGAGCGAGCAATGTGAGCTTGTCCACCAGCCAATCTCCTGTCACTCCTAATCCAGTTACTCAGCTGTTTATTTAGCTTCCTGCCAAAGTGCCATGGCTTTAACTTAATATTTCAGACTTTTTTTATATAAAGGGATATGTAAAGTACATTCAAGTGAGAATGTATCTGTATAATAATAAGTTACTCTGCAGCCACTTCTGACTTTAGAGTGAAACTGTTTCACACATGCTCAGAAAACCTATGAAGCACAGAAGAAGGGAATAATTAGTGGGCCGATATTGTGTTAATGCATCATTTTTGGTTTTCAGTGAGAGGTTGAAAGGCTGGAGGTGGATGAGGGATTTGCCAGACAGCCTAGCTGCACATGTCTGAGGGGCAAGAGCCCTCAAAGCCAGAGCAAAAGCCTTTACAGAGTAATAACGGTGACATCATACACTTTTCCTTAACTACCCCAGGAGTTCTGTTCAGTCCAATTTGCCCGAAAATGCTTACACACACACACACACACACACACACACACACACACACACACGCGCGCGCGCGCGCACACACTCTCGTCTGCTTTGTACACACGCCTGCGAGTGTTGGCTTTTATCGGCAGGCAGTAGATGAGGACCAGCTGCAGCTCCAGTACAAATACAGTGTGGAGAATCAGTAGAACAAAAAGAGAGATTTTAACGGCGCACAAATGCAGGTAAGGGTCTTTATTCTGCCAGATCAGGTTGCACTGATGTTGTCAGGCTCACAGTGGCTTTCAGGTGGACCGAGAGGGTGTGTGTGTCTGTGTCTGTGTGTGAGTATGTGAGTGTGACGCCACATGCAGCCATATGTGATGCGTTTTTCATGCGTAAATGGGACCGATGGACTTGACTTTTGGTGGGGGATTTTAGGTTCTTGGAGCAACAGTTTGACTCCCTGTGCACGACTGTCTGAGGAACTGACCTGGGATCTGTTATGGGTTTGGACACATCAACCCATCAGGCCCGTTTTGCTCCCACTTCTGAGGGCTGAAACCAAAGGTCGCGGCCCTCTGATGTCGCCGAGTCGACCCCAATCACCACCGGGTTTTAGATTACCGCCGGCTGAAAACAATGGAGCGATTCTCGCTTTCGTATTTGTCACAAATGACGAGTGACGACAGAAAATATAATAAATGCACCAACAAGAGAAAATCCAATAAAATGATAAACGTTATTATTGTACTGTTTGTGTATATCTGATAATATTTTTATTATAGATATTTGTGGGGACAAACTTGAACAAATGTCACTGAATAAAAAAGTATTTTAGTTCTTAATATTAACATTAAATAGTGAAAAAAAACTACCAGATAACAAACTTGAAATCAAAGGATATATTATGCAGAAATTTACAAAATGTGTAAGTAAAAGAAACAAACACTGTGATAATCAGTTTGAAATGCAAAGAAGTGATGAATGTTTATTAAATTAACTGAAACCTTTAATTTTAGAGGAGAGCAGTCTTTAAAAAGGGTATAAGTAAACTGACTGCTGGTAATTGTAATCCAACATTTCTGCTAATTTCTGATTCATCCTGCGTAGCTGAAGGGCGCAGCTGTAGGAAAAATACAATATCTGAGTTTATCATTTCTTCCTGCTTTTAGAAAATCAAGGATGAGGCAGCAAAGGCAATGAGTAATTACCTGAAGCAGGTGTACTGGAACGTGTGATAAACAAAGGAGAGCAGGAAGAGTGGGAGAACAAAGAGGAGAAGGCTGAAACATCGACGTGTGCCAAGTCATCTGTTGTCTTTTGACGGTTCTGACACTTTGTGATAATTAACAAAAGCTAAGTGGGATAAATCTGCAACAACCTGATTCTTAGACAGGAACTTTTCCACTGACAACAGGGATGTGTGTGTGTGTGTGTGTGTGTGTGTGTGTGTGTGTGTAGTTTAATTGCTTCCATTTATTGCAGCGGTGGTTTGTGCATGGCAGCACCAACCTTCTGTACTTTCACTTACTTCTGGCCCTCATTGTTATGACAGGAGTTTGTGCTTTGAAAGCTCCTTTATTGCGACGCCGAGGGGTCGTACGTCGTGACCCCTGACCTCTTTATGATCTTCACTGGAGATAAGTTTATTTGGAGAGATGGCTGCACTCAATCAGGCCATTTGGTAATCTGATTCATGCTACCCAGATGGACGGGTGCCCCTTTTCTGAACTGGAATTCAAGTATGTGGCCTTATATTTATTGATTCTTTTGTTTATTTATTCTGGGTTACTGTGGCAACGCCATCAAACCTGCCTTTTATCATCAGTCTGTTGTCAAGGTGAATATTTTCTCTGAAATCGCTTATTCAAACTGGTAACACATGGACTTTACGTGCTTTTTAAAAGATTCTGCAGTTGAACAGAATAAAGATCTCCCGGTTTTGCTCGTTGGATGTCGGACCTCCCAGGCTGGAGATTTTCAGTCTGAGATGCACCCGGAGACCTCAGTCTGACAGTTCGTAGGTTGGAAAAGCTGCGGCCGCCTCCTGAATCTCAGCTTTCAGTTCACAAACCTTCATTAATCTCCCCAAACAGAGGTTGGTGCCAATGAACTTGTGTTTACTTCTGGAGCTGAAATCTCATCATTTCTAGAGTAAAAATCAATTAAGAATCAAAGTGGCTGTTTGATTGTGAGCTTCATACCTGGAATATTAATAAAGAGGAAAAAATAATCTTATAGACTCTGTTGTTTCAAAAATGTATTACATGTTTAATGCAGAAGTGGAGTCATGTGAAATATAACTAATCCCATTCAAAGCTGGAGCTTTGCAGCGTTTGAATCCTGCAGCGAAGGTTTGCTCACAGGCCCAAGGCGCTGTGTGACTCTCATATAATTCACGTGTAGCTGATGTTTCTGGGCTTCTGCCGGAGCTGTACTCCCAGGCCGTTCTCTACGCCATTCTTAACTCACACCCATCCAGGAAAAGATGAGTCTTCACACATCTGCACCCCCTCCCTCCCCCTTCTCCTCCCCCCTTCCTGGTTTTACAGCACAACCACAACAGCCTTTTTCACCGGCTCCATCTTCATCCTCATCCTCCAGCTCGCTGCTTTGCCGCTCTCCTTTTTCTCACTTTTTCT
Source organism: Pao palembangensis (assembly GCA_015343265.1). NCBI lineage: Eukaryota > Metazoa > Chordata > Actinopteri > Tetraodontiformes > Tetraodontidae > Pao > Pao palembangensis. Next base: position 2,280,301 of record CM027083.1, on the reverse strand, counting down.
TCCTCCCTCCCACCCCCCCCCCTCCAAGGTGCTGATCAATTCACAGTATTCCTGGGAGGTGTTAGAAACCCCCACCCTCCTCCCCCATCTACCCACTGCCACCCTTATCCGTGCAACTGGCTGCCCAGCACAATCCCTCTCACGCCTTCGGTCATCCGGATCATTCATCCATGGATTGTATTTTAGATGTGGGGGACAAGTTCATGGGGGGATGAACTCCTCTTCTGTTCTTCTATGTCTCCTTTTGTCCTGCTCTCTTCACTCCGTCCCTCCTCTTCCTCCCGCACCAAAAGTGTCTGCGACACCATTAACACACCTGAAATAATAGCCGCAGCGACAAATGCTGCAGAAAGGGGGATGAAGGACGGAGGCGCGCGTGATGGAGTGATGAGCTCTCAATCTGTCTGTGGGGTTAATTCAGACCGAGGAGCCTTTCAGAGTAAAAGTTGAGCCGGTGACCTGGTGGCCGGTGGCACAATGTGAAAATTGATTTGGCAGTATTCAGCACAGCTATAATCACAGACCTCAGCCTGTGTGTGTGTGTGTGTGTGTGTGTGTGTGTGTGTGTGTGTGTGTACATACATAATTCTGTATGTGTGTGCATCTAATTTTACACGTTTTCCTAAAGCAGCTGTTCTTCTCATATGTATCTGTAGGTGTTATTGGTGATGTCACCCTCACTCCGAGCGATTCTATACATTCAAAATCGGCTATTTGTAGTTCTTTATCATCAGCCCACGTTTCGCCTGCGTAGAGGAAGCAACAGCAGTTTTTTCACTTAAATGTACTGTTTTTTATTAAAGTAGAGAAGTAGAGAACTGAAATATATAGGCAATATTAGCTCCTGTTTTGTAGATGCATTTAAATGTAATTAAAAAAACAATCCAATAAATATTTTTGCAATAAAAAGAATTAAAAGAAACACAAGATGACACTAATGCATTTTAGCGTGATCTTTAATATTTCATAGGAACAAGAAAAAAATATATTTACCTTAGCTGTAGAATTAATTATATTTAATAAGAAAATATTAAATAAGAATAAGAATTGCAATGAATAAAATATTAATTAAAAATTGTTTAAACAGTTTTCGTTTAGTCTGCCGTGTAATTCCAAATCTATCCGGTAGGAGGAGCACATGATTAAGCATTAATGTGTGTGAGAAGCTCGAGCAGCTCAGGAATTAACATTTGGGCCAAAAGTGGAGAATCCAGCAGGAGTGAAAACTCCCAGAGGAAAGAGTCACACTTAGAGAGGCTGTAGCCGATTTCATGCTTTGAAATGAATACGGCGACACGTTATATTATTGCTATTGTACAAAAATATGGTTTTACTGCACTGACCGCAAGGCAAAGTATATTTAGTGCCTTGAAATTAAAATCCTTAATAGAATCATGTTAATCGCCCATCGTGTATTAATTCCAATCTTTAGCAAACTTTCTAATGATTTTGTCAAAGTTTGGCCCTCTCGCTTGCTTTTCTAAAGGCCTACTTTAAAACAACTCTTGACAAACGCTTAAAATGATTATCTGCTTCCACGAATGCGATCATGTAATTCCTGAACAAATAACTCCTAATTACACCGAAGGGTCTCCTTAGTCTTCTGTCGTGGGTGTCGCTGGATCCACACAGCTCAGATAAGCGGTGAAACTTTCCAGGTCTCTGCGCGCAATTGTGCCGCAGCAGCAGTGACACAAAGCAGAGAGAAACTGCGCCTTGCAGATCCCAACACGTCCGGGCGCAGAGCTGCGGGGCTGCAAAAAAGTTTGACCTCACTTTGACTCCTCGGGTTCCAGCTACTCCTCGTAAACGGCGGCAGAAGAGAGATTCAAATAAGTTGTTTTTGCTCTGAGCGGAACAGTGAGGCTATGTGGAAGAACGCGTTTATCGCACCTATTTCTGCGCGTGCGTGTTTGTTCATAAAGCAACGTGAAGGCTGTGACTTGCTTTTTGTCTTCACACGGCGCAGGTCGTGGCGCACAGACCCTCTGATGACGCTTGCATTTGTCTGGCCATCCTCGTGTTCTGTCAGTTTACATCCTGTGATGTGAAAGCAATACCTGCTGCTTTTATTGAAACGACCTACAGCATTACCGTCACTGCAAAGAGGATTAAACAGAAAATGACTGCCCCCCCCCCCATTTAGGATGCCGAAACGCGCTGACCCTCAGGGAACTCCACGACAGAGACACGAGGAGTTGGCTTACAAAAGTAAGCCTGGTTCACTCAAGTGGCTGAATAATATTTTTGTCAGTATTTAAGGTGATCGGGCGTCGAGTCGAGGTACCTTTATGATTATTATCGTGACTTTTTTCCGTGACCCTCTGAAATATAGCGTCGTGACGCACCCTGAGGCGCAGTGAGCTGTGTAATCCCGAGTCCTTTAACTAAGCCACGAAAACGAATTTAAACGGCGTATTGTTCTTGATTTAAAAACAATAAGAATAATGAAAATTGAGAAATACAAAGTTAAAAGGAATGAATACGCTTTAAAATGAAAACATGAGGGCATTCTACTCACCGATAAATTATTTACTTTACCCCGAAGAGCACAAAGCTGTTCAGTTCATTATTTGCTCCGGTCGCACTGTGCGTAAAAGTCCGTGCGTCCTGCGCGTTGTCGTGGCTCGTTTGCGCCCTGAAGGCTCCGTGGCCGGGCTGCAGGGCGCTTTGATCGTCCTCTCATGCCTCTAAATTTGTCTGATCCGTTGGCAGCGCTCAGGTCTGACCGCAGGAATCAGCTCTGAATGTGTGAAGCCGCATTCTCGTGTTATGACAACGTCTCTGGCGCCGAGGGCACATGATCGATGACCGGACGCGCAGCATCGGAAGGAAAAAACTTAAAGCAGGCTGTCACCGAGCAGCAACACTTTAATAGCATGGCCAGAGGAGAGCGCGACTCATTCATAGACGCTGCAAACATTTAAATCAAAGTTTGGGATCTTACACACGAGCTGTTTAAAATACGGAAAAGTTAACTGGAAATTCACCCAAAACTTATTCTGATTTTAAACTACTTCGTTGGTCACGAAGTGTATCCTATATATTATCAGACATTTAAAGATTTATTCATAGCTACTAAATCCATATTTTTAACATACCTATTTTTATTTAGGTGAAGAATCAACCAAATTAAATTTGTAAATTTAAACGAATTATCTACACATTTATTTTAAATTATATCATTACTTTACCTTAAATTCCATAAAGGTTCCCCGCAGACGTTTATCAGAACTTTATAAATATTTAAATATATTATTTTCTTGCAATTTCTTCAGGCCAAAGCGACAGAAAGACCAGACATAATGTCTTTAGAGTATCTCTGTTTAACCTGGGCGTGAGGATTAATAAGTAATAAGCGTGTGTGTGTGTGTGTGTGTGTGTGTGTGTGTGTGTGTCTGCGAGGGGGAGATTAATAAAAGACAAGACGTGTGCTCCGTAAAGCCTCTCTCAAATAACCCATGTTTTGGGGGATTTATAGCCTGTAAAAGTTAACTTTAACGTGGATCGTGGTTTCTATCCGCCAACGATGTTTTGCTTTGAGCCTCCTCGCAAATGTGGCCTCAAACCGATCAATCACACTCGGATCGATCATAGGAGCAGCCAATAGGGGGCTCCCATTCCTTAGCCTGGCTGCCATTGGACAGCGCGGGCAGACTGGAGCGACCCATTCCGCGCTGCTGCGGGGGAGACGGACGGAGACGCAAAAGATGCTTGAAGAGCGACTCCTTTCCAGGAGGAAACACGCAGAATAAACCCTGATTGTCAGACCAAAACACTTCTTTTGCTTTCACCCAGAGAAAACAATGATTCTTCGTAAAAACAGACAGCCAGTGCTGACGGAAAAAAACACGACAACTGTCATTTCTCCACATTAGTGATACTGAAAAGTTCATTTCTAATTATGACGTAATTGGCAACTAGTTTAGACCACAAATATAGAATGCAAACCGTGTTCACAGCGCAGGAACTATTGAAAGTCTATTGGCAGTTGGAAACATACCCCAGCAGATCTCATCAGGGTGGAAGGGTGGATCAATAAGGTGATAATAACCCGATCACCAGCTGATCCCAGACCCGCCAATCTGCCCTGAACATGAGCGGTTTTTAAACCGCTCCAGGAGTGAAAGAACAAACTTGAATGGTGCTCTTCCTCCCCGTGTTGTTGCAGCTCGCAGTGAGGCTGGCCGGGCTCGCCTCGCAGGGTCCTCTCACCCGCCCACCGCCCCCCCCGTCCTCGCCACACGACTTGCTGCAGCCCGGTGCGTTGTGTAAGACGCGACCTGTTATGGCCACCACTACTTCCGGGTTTCGGCAGTCTGGACGCGATCCTCCGCTCCTCCTCATCTCAACACACACATCCATTGTACACAAACGGACAGGCGGCTCATGCATACACACGCACTCGCGCATACAGACGCATACGCACACACGCTCAGCATCGATCGTGGCTCCTTTAAGAAAGCCTAAGCCAGAATTATCACCCCACCTCCTCTTGATCTCCTGTAGACGCTTTTGCATAAGAAAATCAAGCCGGGGTCTGAGAGTGATCAAAGAAAACGAGAGGAGAGCTGCTTCATTTTTTCACCGTGATTGTGACCATTAACAGTGAGGTGGTGCCGATTCCGTGGAGACGCGCGTCGGACCATCATTCATCTACTTTTGACAAGCCCTCGCGTTTTGACTGACACGCGGAGTGGCAAAAAACATGAGAGTCTCCAGTTTTGTTTGAGGGCTTATTTTATTTCCATCCTGGTATTTGAGACGGAGCCTGACGCCGTTGCCCCGAGGATAGCCGAGGACCTATTCGCCGCGCCTGGGCTAAACTTGCACAGAAAGCGGGGTCTTGGCTTCACCGATCTTTGGGGGGAAAGCAGGCTGCGGGATTTTGACTGAAACATCCTCCACGTTCATTTGGATTTTCTTTCTTCGCTTCGTCTCCACCCTGGCACCGGAGGGGATTTATCTAAACTGAAAGGACGACCAGGGAGTGAGGAGGGTTATGGCGCAACGGGTACGTAGGGCGATCCCCCCGCAAAAAGTTTCTGCAAGTCCGCTGGGCGATGTGTACGCGATCTTGCATCGTACCGTGGCTCAATGACACACATTTCCGCACGGATTCACACTCGCGGCCAAAGTTTTTGTCGTCTTCGACACGCACGGAGGCGCGGTGTCATTTTTTGGCGTCTTTTGGCACGGTATTACGCACGACCGGACTCGTTTGCTCCCCGATCCGGCCCGCTGAGGGACGCTGGAAGCGCGATCATACCTCACGTCGACTGTGTTTTTTAGATTAGTTATGACAGGCCAGTTACTGGAAGCGAACTGGGGGAGGGTATGGAGGCAAAACAAACCTCCACTATTCTTTTCAGACAGTTCCATCAAGATTTTATATCGAGGGGAGCATTTAGAAACAAACCAAAGTATCCTTATTTCGCCGTCACCTCTGCTCCATCAGTCAGATTTACTCCACCAAACCTTCTAAATTACCACCATAATGCCGGTGAGGTAAATTTTTTGGTAATGAGGTGATGACAAACGCTTTGATTCATACACCCCAGGACTGCCTGAGAACAGCGGCTGGGATCTTCACACGGGGAATAACCAGTGCAAATGCAGGGATGTCAGAGACTCTTTCCAGTTCGCACTGGAGCTGCACCACGCTGGGGTTTGCACCTTTGCCTTCAGGGTGAAAAAGCTCGGCTTTAAGTGATAATGCTTTTACGCTGTCCCCTCAACGCATTTGGCACGACTCGAGAGCATTATCAATAATTCACGCTTTTAAAAACCCGTGAAGATTTTATTTCCGGAATTTCTCTTGATTGTCCACGATATTAAAGTATTTAATATCCATAAAACAACCGCGCAGAAGTGATAAAAGCAACGAGTGAAAAGGGAAAATTCAGATTAAGTGAATAACACGTATATAAACTCGTGTTTCTCCCACTAATCACAGTGTTTCTGATCCGTAATAACACGCTGCACTATTGCGCGGCTTTTACAATTAGAAAACACTTGCAAGGACCGAGAATTCAATCGTTTGCTGTTGCACCAACAACAGTCATAATATTCTGAACAAATTCAACAATATTTTATCCCATAAATATCCGAACACGTAACGTTCTTATGAATAAGTTTAGAGGGAAAAGTTTTTATTTTAAAATAAATGCCTCCTTGTTATGCTCAGACTCAAGTCTTGATGTCAAAACTTGTCATAAAAACGAGTTTAAAAAAAAAACCTCAAGCCCTATTAGCTCCTCTAAAAATTACGATAAATATTGAAATATGCAAATGAAACCTTTCTGTCGTTTTACCTATTTTTAAAGTGAGAAACAATATTTCAAAGCTCAACTCGCCCACTTACAAACAACCTGAGAATATAGCTGACACACGCGACTTTAGTTTTTCAGTCAACTTTCGGGCAGATTTGACTTCTTCCCCTCATGTGTGTTTGTGCAGTACGAAGACTTGCCCCACTACGGGATGGACGGGGTGGGCATCCCGACCACCATGTACGGGGACCCGCACGGCGCCCGGTCCATGCAGGCTGTGCACCTCAACCACGGGCCCCAGCTGCACTCTCACCAGTACCCGCACACCGCCCACACCAACACCATGCCTCCCAGTATGGGCTCATCGGTTAACGACGCTCTCAAGAGAGATAAAGACGCGATATACGGGTAGGTGCGAGGCTGCAGTCCGCGGGCAAACTGGCTGTCTGGCGGCCAGGCGTGTGTTATCCAGGCTGACGTGGGACAGTCATGAGTGCTGCAGATGCAGAGTCAGTGGCGAGCAGGAGAAAAGAAGGATAATCATGGTCGAGCCTGGGACTGCAGAGCAGAGCTGGCGCTGCAACGCAGGGGAGAAAACTTTGATTCTAACTTTGATTTGGAGGGGTTTTAAGATTGCTATTCGAATATTTTAACGGTGTTTCTAACAATTCTAAAATTAAAGTGAAAAAAAAAATCACATTTTGAGATATTTTTCCATTTCAGTGAGAGTAGTTTAGCAGACTAAGCAACTTTTGAATTACATTTTAGAATATTAATGTCGTGGTGTAGCTAAATATAACTTTTGTTCAGAATGTAACGCTTCCATTAAAGTGTCACTTGTCATCCATGAAAATAATAAATAAGCCTAAGCAACGTTATTAATTATTTGTAATTAAAAAATGTTGCGTAAAACGTTTACGCGTCACCTTTAAGTTGTAGCCGTTAATTTTAAATCTGAGCATGTTCACTGCTGCTTAGTTTGCCCGTCGTAAAGTGAATCCTCTCATCAATAGCTCCATATTTACTCTCTTGTGTTGGACAACAAACACTCGTCAAATGTGCGCGCATTTGGGCGCCTGTAGCCCCAAACGCATAGGCGCGCCTGCTGGATCCAAATGGAGACTTGATGAAGAAATTGTTTGACTGACTCTAAAGCTTTTATGCTATTAGGTGCAACTAGATTTAATCACAGAGTCTGCTGGCTGTTTGCAGCCTTTCTCCGAGCCCCTGCATAATATAATAGCAGGGCTGCTGCAGCAGTCCCCATGGGCGAGTTGTTGAGCAGTAGCATGGCTGGCTAAATCTAGCCTGGAGTAGTCTTGACCCCGCGCTGTTCTCTCTGGTGACATTTGCTATTGTGTGTGTTCCCAGGCACCCCCTCTTCCCCTTGCTTGCACTGATTTTTGAGAAATGTGAATTAGCGACTTGCACCCCCAGAGAACCCGGTGTGGCGGGAGGAGACGTCTGCTCATCGGAATCTTTCAATGAAGACATAGCAGTGTTTGCAAAACAGGTCAGGAAAGTTTGACTTACAAAAAAAAAAAAGAAGAAAAAAAGTGTGTGGTGGAGTTTTTTTCCTGACCGTATAAAGTTATTTATGGTTTCTGAGAACAAAATGTGACTTTAAAATTTCTTATTGTAGATTCTCAGTAGTCGCTGTGCGTAAAAGATGATTGAATTCACCACCTTACATGTTATATTCACATTTTGACTGAAATGTTCTTACTTTTAGATTCGGGCGGAAAAGCCCTTATTTTCATCCAATCCTGAGTTGGATAATCTGGTAAGATACATGCTTGTTTTCAATAATTCAGATCGTATTTGCATGTTAATGACCGGTCTGTACGCGTGCGTCAGAGCCGTGTGGGGCTGTAAAGTAACGCAGAACTGGAGGTGGTGCTCCCTGTTTGGGGCTCTTTGATATCAAGATGGCCCCCGGTTGAATGTGCAGATGAAGGGCGGCTGTTAGACAGCTGTCAGAAACCTTTCAACTCTGCCTGGAAACCTACTTAATTCCTGTTTTTACTGTCCGGTTTGGTGCAGTTGGTGGCTGAGAGCAGATCTCTGGAACTCACTGCTGCCAGGCTCCACGGTCTGCTGGAATATTGCGATAACTACAAACGTTATTATCAGTTCTGCATAAAATCCATCAAGTTACTCTTGTCGACTGCAAAACTGTTTAATATAAAAAGTTGCGAGTGGCTTATTTATTTCAGTATGTTGTTGTTATTTGAACATTTTCAGATGATTCAAGCCATTCAAGTTTTACGATTTCATCTCCTGGAGCTGGAGAAGGTAAAACTCTCTCATCATCTCTGTCCAACGTGCCACTTTAAACCTACACGGGCCGCATTTGCAGAAATGCATTTTTGCTCGTCGCTTGTAATTAGCGTCAAAATCAATCACGGGGCCATTTCTCTTCCCCGTTTAATCACGACGCAAGCTGTTACAACTGGAACGGCCAGCGCACAGCTCACTGCCCAAACGTCTCTGTGCGTTTTAATGAAATTCAGTGTTGGCAGAAATTGTACGCAAGGTGAAACATCCAGGCGAACTTTGTAGCTTTTAGAAATAATTCCTCGCAGAGGGGGAAAAAGGCCCCAGGCAGCCATCTGTGGGGAGGGGGGCACAGTCTGATCTGTCTGCGGATCAGACGGACTACAGTAGCCTGTGCCGTCAGTCTAACCGTCAGCTGAACCGTCATCAAAGCAGTTAATTCGTTTTCATTTCAGATCTTGTTCTCACGCACTCGCTCCTCTCTCGTAAATGTCCGGAGCAAAAAAAAAAAAAAAAAAACAAAAGTCCAAAGTAACTTTTGCCCTCCGTTCTCACAGCTGACCTTTCCCAGGCGCCAGGATGCGCCGCCTTGGCAGTGATAATGTAATAAGCAGCCGAAATTACAGTGTTTACCTTAAATGTCAGTCAAGCGGGTCGCACTGCTCTAATGGCCGCTACCCGGGGCACCGATGGCGGATTTAACACGGATGTTGAGTGCGTTGTCGCCCCTGAGCCCTCTTGTCACTGTCAATTTTCAGCGATATCTCAATTTTGAGTGCAGTTAAAAAAAAAAAAAAAGAACTTATTAAGCCGCCTGCGTGAAGCTCGAACGTCTCATCACAGGACGCAGGGTTTTGGGACAAAGGGAAATATTCTTGGAAAAAAACTTCGGAGTAAAAACAGATTTTGGAAGGTGGTAGATAGATTACGCATGTGAAATTACACGTTTGCCTCAGTGCGTGTGTATGACGGTCTCTCTCTCTCTCTCTCTCTCTCTCTCTCCCTCCCTCTCTCTCTCTCTCTCTCTCTCTCTCTCTCTCGCTCTTTCTAGGTGCACGAGCTGTGTGATAATTTCTGCCACCGGTACATCAGCTGCTTGAAAGGAAAGATGCCCATCGACCTGGTCATAGACGAGCGGGAGTGCGGCTCCAAATCAGACAGTGAGGAGATCACGAGATCATCGGTGGCCCTCGATCAGGTACCCCCTTCCCCCCCCCCCCCCCTCCCCCCGGCTATTCACTCATTCTGGGTCACACTCCTCTTATTTGCATAATGATTCCGGTCTTTTACATTCCAACCATCGGAATGAAGAAATTGGGAATAATGTCGCCATTACTGGCCCATTAAGACCTGGACCTGGGACGGACCCGGGGAGATTAGCTGGAAAAATGGCCGCCACAAAGCTGACCCGCTTCGTGTCGATTTTAATTTAGCGCCACTCTCCACTTTTGTGGCCTTTTTATTTTCTCTCCTGCTGGACCCAAGCGAAGCGCTGCCGGCTCGTCAGTCCTGAGCGGCCCAGGAGAGAGCAGCAGCAGGCTGGGCTGCGCAGTTTCAGGAGCCTCGGTTCTTCCACTGCTGAGTTCACGGTTCATTACGCGTCTTGTCAGTATTTTTTTTCTCAGACATGAGTGCACATTGCTTATCGAGACCCCGCGTCTCCTCCTCCTTTATTTCGCTCAGGGCGCGCAGATTTAGCCGCAATAAAAAGGTTTATATTTGAAAGCCATAGAAACGGCGGACATTAAAGGTAGATTAGGGAGTGTTTCCTTTTGTGCCGATTTCAGAGATAACCACGGTCTTCATTATGTGCTCCACTGACTGTTGGCACTCCGGGGACATTGTAGTGTGCGCGCAGGCATGACCCTAATGGCCCATACACTGCCGTTAAATAATGATAACAGAAACCGATGATTAGAATTATGCAAATCTGGGTTTTCAGCCATTAATAGCTGCAGCCATTTGTGCTGCAGTGACAGGGTTGCAGGCTATGAGACGACGTTTCAATAAGTTAAACTCTCCCAGTAAGTGTCGCGCAGAGAACGTAGGGATCCCGACGAGGGAAAAGAAATCAAGTGTCCAAATTAAAGGGATTAGTCGGATTGTCCGACATAAAAAGTAATGAAGCGATTAGACTAAATAATTTAAATCCGCGGACTTCCATATGGTTGAGTGGCTGGTCTGAGAGAAACAGCCACTGGCTTTTATGTTCTGTTCTGAATGGCTGGACTGGGAGCCCGAATGGGAAGACCCCCACCCTGCTGCGCATGCACTCTTCCATCTCAGGCCCTTATGGCTGATTATGGAAATGAGAAAGATCACCCGGAAGATAATACTTCATTTAATCCAGAAGCAGAATTAAATAACACAGACGCCACTTGTGCATTTAAGTGTCTCTTTGAAGGGTTTATTGTCCTCACTGGGGGATTTCAGTTGTCAAAAGTTTTTTTTTTTCTTTTTTAATAGATAGGTCAAGACATAAGCTTTGTGATATATAGATATGGAAATAGAGTCTGTGAAAACCCTTGGGTTTCTAGGTATATGAAGAAAATTATGTTGTGCTTGGGGCACTTATCCAGATCTTTAATTGACTGTAAGATGGAGACATGGCCTATTTTAATACACGACAGTCCCCACGTATGGCTGATTCAGGGCAAATCCACGTAAGCTCATATTTACGCCGCTATGTCAGAGCAATAAAAAGGATCTACAGGCGGAGTTTGCATCACAGATGCAAAGAAAACTTTCTGACAGATATGTCAAATTGAGGGATGGGCTCATGTTCCAATGGGATAACGTGGAGAGCGTCCACAGAAGCAGCCTGTGTGTAATGGGCATATCCAAACAGGCAGCGGGTGCGTGCCTCCCACTGCTGAATACTTACATTGTCGGTCTAATGGCAGCACACTTCACAACTTACTCGTGGCCTGAATATATGTGTGTATATATATATATGTATATATACATATATATATATATTTCCGTTTTTGTGGGCTATTTTCGCGTGACATCTTATCTGCTGTTGTTAGGCAGCGACATCCCTAACGAATTTGCGTTTTTGTGTGTGCATTATCTCTTTCCATATGTATTTTTAATATATGCCCTCGGGCATAAAGTTGAAGTGGACTGGAAAAAAATGCTGAAAATTTGCACAAAAGAACAATGTTAACAAGAGGGAGAAAGCAGGCTCATTTATTCATAAACCAATTTATTCCAGTAAGGCGACTGTGGCGGCCCAGAAAAAAAAAAAATACTTTGAATTTATTAAACTCAACAATCCAGCGACACTGAGTCTCGCGCTGCATTGTGCTCCTTTGCGTCATAAGGGTGATTTTGCGAGTATTCTCGCCTTTACGTTGTGCTTCGAGTCTGCCCCTGCGCGTATGGAGGAGGGACAGCGCGGCATCGCTGAGAGGTGAAGAAGTCAAAGAGGCTCTGCTCCGGCTTGTGAATGTAGCTCAGCCAGTTTGGGCTCACCCTCCTCTGTTTGTGTGTGTCTTTTTCTGTGTAGGTGTGTATGTGTGCAAATATGCTCAAGCTGTGTGTATGCATCTGTCTACAAGCATGTGTGTGTATGTGTGTGTGTGTGTGTGTGTGTGTATTTGCAACACCCCCCTCAGGTGCTATGTGAGTGGAGTGACTGCTAGCACCAGTTGGACTTCTTTAACTCTTTCCTTACTGCTCTCTACCAATCTTCCTACCTGGTTTTCTTTCCGCTTGAGTTGCATATTTCCAGTTGTCCCATTGACCAAACATACATTACTCCAAATCTGGCTGCATGTAAAAAAAAAAAAAAAAAAAGCAGCAACAAGCATTCCATTATAGTACGTGAGTCTCACGGAAGCGTTTAATGACCAAAACACCTTATTCCTCACTGTGGAAATGTGGCATCAGTGGTGATTGTGTCTCCTTCTGCTTGGACCACAAGTTTGTCTGATCCCGCAGACGTGCAGAGGAACAGCAAGGCTGCACATCATTTGCACAGTTGTCTTTAATTGCACAAAGCGCACAGGGAGGAACTCAGCAATTTGCTAATGAACTCCAAGGGCCCCGGTTCTCTGCTGTAGAGCAGAACACCACTAATAGTGTGGAGGACTCACTCCAAGTCTCAAGAGCTCCTCTTCCAGATTGAGCTTTGCAGCCTGAAGTAGGGTGGAAATAATTGAAATTTCTCTTCAAAATATTCTCCGCCTGACTTTTTGTCTGCGCGAGAGTTGTCAGCGAGCGCTCAGCAGTTGATTTGTTGAGTTCATTTTGTCGAGAGGCATTTTTACACAAGAGACGTGCTGACGTGGACGATTCTGCTGCTGGAATTGTGAAAAGAACTCGGAATATTCTGCAGTCTAAATCAAAGTAGTTGTCCCAGTTGTCTGTTAGCGTTAGCACTGCAGTCAGGCTGTAAGAATGTACTCTTGATAGCACTGTTTTGGCATCTTTTTCCAAACAATTGTCACTGTAATGCCATACAAGTGCTGGTTTCCAGGTCAGTGAGACCCAGCAGTGTCAGTTTAGCTAACTTTGGTAGTCAAAGGGTGACCCCTACTACCTCCCCCCAACAATTCAATAGAATCCCTGACCACTGGGGTCAGCCACTATTTTCCTAATCAGTACACTGCTATCGCTAATCTATCCGCCTCTCGTTGAAGTATGGATCGAGTTTCACCCGGCTTCACGGGCTCACACACATTCCATCTCTCTCCTACAGTGGCACACTGCTGCTCTTCATATAAACTCTTGAATCGTTGTGGCAATTGTCGGTAATAGCAGCTTTTGTTGTTGAATAGAGGAGAGGTTTGAACCCCCTCCCTGCTCTGCACCGCTTTCTCCTCTTCCCTCCCATGAACTACCCCCTTTTTTCTCCCACTGGAGAGTGAATACGGGGTGGCTGTTAAGGATTCAACAAGTGATACAAAGAGGCGACCACGTGACTTGTGTGTTCCTTAGCCTCTTTATTATTGCGGTGGAATAGCAAGTAGGGGTGATTCTGATTAAGCAAATCAAGGCCAGGGCGAGTTCAAAGAACACAAATGGGAGGAGCTCAGTCCGTACTTCGGTGTTGCGTGTCAGAATTCTGCTTTCTGCAAATGTAGTAATTGTAAAACATCATTTTGTAAATGAACAAAATCCACGACAAAGTTCATAAACGGCGTGTGTGTCCAGGCACTTATGATGGGTTGGCCGTGTCTGTCCGCAAGGCCTGCTGCGGTTTCTTTGGCTAAGTAAACAATAACCTGGCTTAACACGTGTGTATTTAGCTAATGGAAAGTTCCTCTCCCCCTTAACCCCTGCAAGCCTCTGACAATGGCTGCCGTCACAAACAGCCCGTCTCCAAGGGATCCAGCGAGAACATCCCATGGCCCTGGCAGGCTGGGGCTAAGCTAGGCTAATGAAGAAGCCGCAGTAAAACATGTCATTAAGAAATTACGGCTGCCTTTTCACCAACAGCTGAAAGAAAGAAAAAAAAAGTGCTTTGTTTGGGGTTAGGTAGCACAGAGAGCGCTCGAGTTAATGTTTCTATTTGGATTTCAGCTCATAGCAAGTAAACAAGCGAGAACTGAAGCGGAAGAGGCCTCAGAGGGGGGAAAAAAATCAGTTTGTGAGTTTTTGCAAGTGTCATCTAAATTTAAAAGCTTTGGTAATTATCTCAAACATGTAATTATCTTCGGTTGTCTCTATGAGGTTAACATACTGGTTTTAAAAAGCCGGTTGAAGAGTACCTGAAGGCTATTCAATGTAGCATACTTTACTTACTCCAGAGACCAAATCCAGTTTTCTCCCTCACCCCCTTCAGCAATTATAAGGTTATTTCTTCTTCTTTGTCTATTGTGAAGAGTTGGGGAGGAAGGGAGCACCGAGCAGAAGAGGAGGGAGGGGTGTCTTTTGCTTTCTCAGTCTTTTTTCTTTTTTTTTTTTTTGCCCCGTGCATACCATTATCAAACCCTCTTTTCATTTTGGAAGTGCTAATATTGCAGCAAGGGGAGAGGAGGGGCGGAGAAAGCAGAGAAGGATGAAGAAGTCGGTCCAGTTGGGCAAGCACTCGTCTGGCTGGTTATCAGAGAGGCAGATCCTGCTTTATCTAGTCAGTGGAAAGCAAAGTAAACAGGAATGTACAATAGTTGGCCTTTCACTGACAGCTTCCCCGCCAACATGCAGCTGAGTGCGGGAATGTGTTCGGAGTTAGCGCGAGCCATCTCGCTGCCGCTGTAACACATGGCATTCTCGCAGCTTTGGACTGCAAAGGTCAAAAATGGTGTTAAAGAAAACAACTACAGAGAACAGATGCACTAAAGCATTCTGGGGAATGGAGTAGCCCAACTGTCATCTTTGATTCGGATATACCACCACTGAAGAGGGCTGATGTGTGGGGGGTTATCTGGATATTTATGTCTGCGCCCTTAAGTATGCACATACGATTATTCCTGCACGCTCACTGGTGCCGAGTAAATATCCATATCGCCCCAAAAGGTATTTTGGGGGGGAGGAGAGGGTGGTGGTGGTGGGGGGGGGCACAACAACAACAACCTTAGCCATTTTCTTTATTATTGCAAATGAATTGGCAAGGCAGCGTTTTTTGCATGAACGCTTGTATGTTATGGGGCCTGGCACAGCGCGAAAGGGAACCCCCCACCCCCCCCCACCCCCCACCTGCATCTGAGACCTAGCACAATGAGAAGGCACTGGATTGGAATGCCTCACCGATCATAGCGGAATCAGAATTTCCAGCAAGGAAAATCTTTTCACGGCGAATTAGGGTGGTGGAGAGAAGAAAAACGGTAATGAAAAAAGAGGGGAAAAAAGGTGTGTGTGGCTCACAAACAGGGTTCCCCCCGCTTGGCGCGGCAGATTTAAGAACTTTAGCTAAAGCTAGACAGAATAGAATGTGGAAAATTGAATTTATTTAACAATTAGGCATTGAATTAATCTACATCCTGCACTGGAGAAAGAGAGAGAGCGAGAGAGAGAGAGAGAGAGAGAGAGACAGAGAATGGGAGGGATGGAGGTAAAGAGAGAGAGGTGTGTTTGTCCTCTGTTTCCTCCATCTTTCTATCTTCCCATCTATCACAGACCATTTTGTTGCACCTGTGTGTGTGTGTGTGTGTGTGTGTGTGTGTGTGTGTGTATTTGACTATGCCAGTTGTGTGATGTTCTATTTGCTGAATATAGTCATAATTTTGCTGCAGGCAAGAAAAAAGGGTATGTTATTTGTGCACGGGTGTGTGCATGTGTGATACGTGTCAGGCGTGTGCTGGTGTTGGACTGTGTGATCTCATCCGTGTGTGTATTAATTGCGTGTTAGATCAGCGCCCGGGCCCGCTCTGACCAAGGGGTGGCCTGTGATTATAAATAAACTTCCTGTCCCCGTGGAGATGCCACCAGGTCCTGTCCCGGCCCCGCCCCCTTTCCCCGCGGGGCCTCAGCGGCCAGCTCCCAGCAGGCTCAGCTCCCTTTTGTTCAATTACAGCAAATGTGGTAGTTTGCCATCTCGCCTCCACTTTGTAATTATATTTTCAAGTGGAATTTGTTACAGAATTAAAACAAAAAGGCTGAAAAAAAAAAGAAAAACATATTCTTTTTGCAAACCAGGGCTCTTGGGGTCTTGAATACTTACTGTCCGGTCCCCAGGGTGCTGTGCTATTCTGTTTCGCAGCGCTCTGAATAAACAAGCTCTGCTCATTTTTAACAGCTCCACATTTGGAGGAGCTGGCAGAAGTCCGCCTTAACCGTTCGCCTGCTGAGCATGTGGTCTGGATTACCTCACTTCTGATGTTCTCTGGAGGTTCTCGGTCATGCACGGGTGTTTCATTTTTCAGCGCAGACCGAAAAAAAGAAAATGTCTGTGAGAGCCAAAAAAAAAAAAAAAAAAAAAAAGAACTTCTTATCTTATCCCAGTGAAAATCAATGTTTATCTCACCGATCACAATCCCAGTCATGGCTTGTTCAGTGACTTTCCTCTTTATTGCAAAGAATCAAAGCTCAATTTAGAAAACAATGATTTTTATCGTCCATGTAAGCACTATTATAATCGCACAGGCCAGGAACATCAAACGGGCCGTAATACGCCTCAAATGTGTGAAATTTGCTGACTTTTCTCTTATTCTGTTGCACTCACATCTAGTTTAAAGCACAAAGATTCAAGAAAAATGTCCAAGTCTTTCTGGACATGGTAGTTCTGCCCATCGTAAGCTGATTAAAACCAGTCGTTCTGTCTTCGGACCAGCTCTCCACCCCTGACGTGTAACTCAAACATCACGTTGCCCTCTAATATCCTTGTTTTTGTTATAAAATAAAGCAAAAAAGGGCACATGCTTGTGGCAGAGTAGGCTCAAAGTGTGTGTGTGTGTGTGTGTGTGTGTGAGGTTTGCTCTGTTTGTTTGTAAGATGTTTCCTTGTATTGTGAAATCCTTTTCTCTCCCATCTTGTATTAATGTTGCTTCTCAGAATCACAAAGATAAGATGGTACATCTGCTTTAGTTTGTGTTTTTGTGTTTTATTCACCTCTCTCTCTCCCTCTCTCCCTCTCTCTCTCTGTCTTGTCTGGACCTGGACCCGGTCCCCTTTAGACGGCTATGCTGCGTCCAGCCGTGGGCCATCCATCTTTTTTGTGTCTTTCTGGTCAGCTCAGGCCGCTTTTACAGGCGTGTGTAGCAATACTTATTTATCTCTCTCTGGTTCTGCTCTGTTCTGCTGATGACATCACTCTCTGGCTCTGGCTGCAGCCTATCTGAAGTTGTAGCTGTTTTGTATTTTCATCTGCTAGCGGTTTGAGCCAAATGGAGGCAGCCGTGGGTTGCATGCCTTAGAAATCTGGGAAACAATGCAGCATGTTTGCTGGCTGTTCGTCCAGGCTGTTCTCTTTATTAACCTCTGAAACGGTTTCACGCATCCGACGCTCACTGCTTTTTCTGTCTCCAACAGACGTCCTGGAACAGAGATCACGATGACACGGCGTCCACGCGCTCTGGAGGGACGCCGGGGCCGTCCAGCGGCGGACACACGTCGCACAGCGGCGACAACAGCAGCGAACAGGGTAAGAGACCCCCTGGGGGGGATACACCGCAGCAGCGTTACGCTTTAGCCTCAGAGAGAGGTCAGAGGTCGTAACCAGGGAAACCTGGTGAGCTGTCACTGCATGGCTCGTGGGTGCTTTGGCAGAGCAGACCCAGTGTGCTGGGAAGCTCAATGGAATTAGCTGCTTTTCAGTTCTTCGGCATTCAGCCGCATCACATCAGCGCAAACGTGCGCGTTCGCGCTCTCAGCGTTCAGTCGGTTTAGACTCTGCTGCCGGGTGAATTCGCAGAAGTCGATGTGATTGTGGTTCCCGACTGAAAGAATGAACGCCAAAGCAACAGCTGTAGTTGCAACATTGTCCACAGGTGGCTTCAACGTCGCAATTTGCAAAATGTAAAAGGTGTGTGTGTGTGTGTGTGTGTGTGTGTGTGTGTGTGTGTGACATGATTAAGGTTTGTTCAGAGCCCTTTAGCTTGGGCTGGACTGAGCCTTTGCATTCTAAGAATTAAGATGTGTGTGTGTGAGAGCGAGAGAGAGAGAGAGAGAAAAGCAGAGGCAGCAGAGAGAATGGGCTGTTATTGGGGGCAGCGCTGCAAACAAACTGTAGGCAAAAAAGCAACTTCATATATTATTGAAGACGATGTCAAGGCGAGCGGTTTGCAGGGTTGCCAGTGCCAGGAGGCAGAGCCTGGGTGGGAGCAGAGAGCGCCGCCATGCCTTCCACTCCGATGAGCAGCCATTTATATAGTCAACACACATGCACATGCACATGCACGCACACGCTCTCTGCCTCTCTTTGTCTGTCTCTCATCCTGTCTTTTTGTGTCTTTCCCACACGTTCTGTCTCTTTCTCCGCACTGAAGCTGAGAGACTGAGAGGTCAGACATGTGGAGGTGAAAATAAGGAAATGGATGGATGAGGTGGGAGAGGTGAACACACCGACAGAAAAAGGAGACGTCGCAGGGTGACACAAAGCAATGCTGAGTGTGTTTCCATCTGTGGATTCACAACCGATGACTAATCATCTGAGGGAAGGGCTGATTGGCTGCGCTAATGAGCGCGTCCTTCATTGCTTATGGGCTCTTGCCTCCTGTGACCTTTGTCTTACATTGACCAAAGCGGCACTTCGTTTTTCACATCTTCCACAAATATAGGCTCCCCCTCCTCTCTTTGTACCTCCTCCTCCTCAACTGTAGGTGTCTCTTTGTTGCTGACGTTCATCAGAGGGTAACAAATTTAGGCTTGTTTGTGTTGTGCATTTCATCAATATGTGTGTTGGGGGTGTGTCATCGTACGGAGGCAGATTCTCTAAAAATGGTGCGTTTAAGGTCGTGTTGGTAACTACAGAGATACATATGATGTAAAGAGGTAGATTTTACTTTTAGAATTTAAAGGTGGCTACTGTTAGAGTTGCAGTAGACATTACAAAGTCTGTACACACACACACACACACACACACACACACACACACTGGAGGCCATCTTGGATTGCTTTCAGCTTTATTTGGGTTAAGATATCTGCCACGTCACGTTGACTCTGGTAAACTGTGTGTCAGTCACTCAGTAATCCCCATAAGCTGGTTATTTATCTGTTTGGCACTTTGCTCGCTCTCTCCCAGACTGTCTGTCCTCCCTCGTTCTCTCTTTCATCTCCGCATCCTCCCTCTCTCTTGCAGTTTTCCCTTGTCTCCCTCCTACTCTCTCGTCTCCCTCTTTTATTTCGCTCTCGGTCGGTTTCTCTCTCCTTGTGATCCCCGATGCTTCTCTTTCACTCTCCTCCCTCTTTGCTTTGCTCCATACCTCCCACTCACTCTAAAAACGCAATCTTTGTTTATCCTTCTTCATTTCCCTCACCTGTCTTTGTTCTTTTTACTCTTTGTCTTCCCCATCTGTCTCTCTCTCTCTCTTGCATTTTTTGAAATCTTGTCTTTTTCCTCCCTCCGTTCTTCTCCAGCTTCATGGCTGTTTCACTTTGACGCTCTCTCATCCCATTCTATCCTCATCCTCGTTCTCCTTTTTCTCTTTAACCTTCTTGCCTTGTTCGTTCTTTCCATCCAGCCCTCTTTTCTTATTTCAACTTTTCATCCCCAACCTCCTTCTTTACCTTTTACAGATTACTCTCCGACTGACCTTTCCCTCTTATGTCCTTCCTCTGCTTTCTTCATTTTCCTCTCCATCTGCACAGCTACGAGCCACCATTCTCTCCTTTAGCCATTCCCTCCTTCTTTATTTCATCTAACCTTTATTCTGCCTCTTTGCTCTTTCTCCTCAGCGGATTACAACATCTCGCCCTCCCATCGTTCAGTCAGCATCTTTCCGAGTTGATCGATAAGCTAACATTTGTTTAGACCTTGGAGGTGATTTTACTGTGAGAAATTAGAGTGTAAATACTGTACAGACAAAACGCGCTTCCTTTATTTTTGCCTGTGGTGACAGTCTTCCCCTGCTGGGCTGTGAGTTACGGCTGCTCATGCGCTGACCACAATACCAGTGGTATTTTTTTTGCACTGAATTCCATTCACAGAAAAAAAAGAGTGAGTGAGGATTTGCATTTTCTTCACACATGTCATTAAAAGCAGTCCTGGGTGTCTTGTCTTTCTTTTAAAGGACACATAAGATTTCTCTGGGATGTCTTTGTAAACATCCACCAGCTGTAACAGGCAGAATCACAGAGACTGCCTCTCGTTAATTAGTCCCACTCCATTAGCCAAGCTGTTTGCTAGCTACTTCCTACCAACGGCCCCTTTGTTTTGTACCCAGAGGTTCTGTGGAGAAGCCTCTTGTAGCTGTTGTTGCCTTGGAACATGCTTTCCTGTAAAGAGTAATGCTCGAAGGGCTGGGGGAGAGACGCTGGGTTTTTAAGCGAGGGTCTTTTGCCCCAGTATGAAACAATCCTCTTTGGCTGTGTGAATTTGAAAGGACACCCCTTGGCTTCTCCGAGGGTTGGCAGGGGAAAGGGAATAACGTTCAGGCACTGAGTCGGGCAGCTGCAGCCTTGTGGATGCATGTGAGCTGAGCAGGAGAGCAGAACAGAGTGTTTGCTATGTTTTGGGAAAATACAGGGTTTCCCTTTCTGCTTGTCAGAAACATCCAGGGAGTGAGGCGATGACTGCTGAGATTAGATATGTATCACCAATTACCCAGACCGTTTGTAAAGAACGCGGTGTGCTGCGCCAAGGCAAATAGCTCCCTGTAAGGCTATGTGTTAGCGTCTGCATAAATTTCTAATGTCTGAGTGGTGGCCTGTGCTTTCTGGTTGTGGGATTGATATCTCACTCTGAGAGGTTTTATGCTTTTGGCTGTTGCAGGAGGAGGAATACCCTTCGCACTAAAGAGAAGGCTGCAAGAAATAAGTCACTGGTGCTTCTTTCTCATAAATGCCATATTTCCACGTGTTTAGGGTCGCTCCAGCCTTTGTAAATGACTGTCTCGTAGAGTATCATCATCGAATACTCCCCGTTCCTGTTTTCATCCCTCCGTCCGCACTTCGACCTCTGTGCCCTCCAATAAGGTCAGGCCACAGAGGGACTGTTGCTTCCTGCCTCCTCATTGGCCAGTCTCCAGTGCTGGGGCGCGCAAACGGGGACATGAGCGAGAGTGC
The DNA here is from genome assembly GCA_015343265.1 of Pao palembangensis. Classification (NCBI taxonomy): domain Eukaryota; kingdom Metazoa; phylum Chordata; class Actinopteri; order Tetraodontiformes; family Tetraodontidae; genus Pao; species Pao palembangensis. The sequence goes on along the minus strand of CM027083.1, from coordinate 2,259,143 downwards.
CAGGCAATCAGTTGTTAAAGCCGGCTCAGCCAATCACTCGGCTTCACGTGGACCCCTCAAAGTCACCAATTAATTGGTCTGATTGTCCAGTAGACTGGAAGAGAGAACGGTGAGAGTGTGTGCGCTGGGTGTGCATTCCCGTGCATGAACGCAGTCATTTAATGAGCACTCTCAACAGTCCTATACATATTTATTTATATGCATTTTAATTCATCCTGTAATTTAATTACATATAAATGGCTGCAGAGGAAAATATAGAAGCAGTAATTAATCTCATGTGTAGGTTGTCTAGACGTTGTCTAGACGTCACAGAGGAAGGATCCTTGGTCCAGTAATTGTCTTATGGTGTCCAGCTTTCCTGGTAATCTCTTTAAATATGAAGCTTGATGGCTAGATAAAAGGTATGTGGTTCCCTTAGTCTGCAGTCTGTATTACTGGAGGTGTGTGTGCATGTGCGTGTGTGTAAGAGAGAGAGAGAGAGAGAGTTCAGAAGGCTGCAGATACATGCACAATCCTCCTTTGATATCAGAAATGTGGATAAAAGACAAATAAATGAATCAAAGGGGCAGAAAATGCAAGAATGTAAAATTTAATGGGACTATTTCCACACAACAGAGATTGTAAATAGCTACAGACAAACAGTTAACGGTGTGGAAAGCGCTGCTGAGTGTTTGTTCAGGAGCCAACAGAATCTTCCCTGACAGGTTGTTGTTTTCTTTTAGCAGCCCAGCTCTCAGTGTGACAGTTTGTGTTTTATTCAAACCATTTAATGTTTGCAGGCCGTTTATGAGAATCAGTGTTTGAGAGGCGCAAAGAGGAAATGCATCTTAAAACAGCTTGGGTAATCATCTCATGGCAACCCAGTAGGAATGTTTATTCGGCTTCATCTGGATTTATTGCATCTCAAACATGTCTGGCTGCGGTTACCTGGGAAAAGAGATGTTTGACCTGTTTGTGTCATAGCCAAGATTCACTCACGTCTTTATGGCGTCGCTCCATCGCAGAACAGGACGCGTCGCCCGAACCCGCACGACTCGCCCCGCAGAAGACGATAGCCCTTTTTATTGTCTCACGGGCAATAAGGAAGCAGAGTGGCCTGAGTTTGCCCCTCTTGAAAAGAGGAAATTGTATCAGGTTCCCACAGTGAGGGGCCAGTTTGCTTTTAGGATTAAGGCTGGTGTCACTGGGTGTCTGGGGTCACGAGGAAGAAAGAATCAGAACCATAAGTAAACAAAGTGGCTTCCTCCTCTCCTCTCCTCTCTCCTCTCCTCTCCTCTGTCACTCATGCCTCTGTTTTCCCAGCATCAGTGAACACATCCTCTGTGAGAAGGTAGCTGTCATAAAACGCGCAGGATGAGGTGTCAGGTGTTGTTTGATTGTTTGACTTTGGGATTATTGTCCTTCCTGGTGCTGACTGTTGTTTACAGATCATCGTGTGAGCTTAACATTTGTGCACTTTAACGCACTCACTCAGATTAAGACACTTGTTTCGTTACTATCTTTCCATTCTTCCATAATTAGCCGGGGTGCTTTTTACCTCCCGTTTTGATCCACAAATGTACCTGAATAGAATGGCGCGTGCTGCCGTGCATGAAGGAGCACAACAGCTGTTTTGGGGGAAAAAAGACGAGGTTCTACATCATTTGCTTCAGCGAGGGGAGAGGGAGGGAGATGTATCTTTAGCTCCCATGTTATAATTGTGGCACGCTAATGATGTAGACACATTTTCACTCTCTGTTTACAGGAAGCGCTCTTCTTTAATTTGGGACTGGCGTGAAAGCCAGATGCCTCCATCTAATTACTGGTGTTTGCTAAAAGATACTATTTACACACACTTTTGCCGCGTATAGGTCTCTCGCAAGCTGGGGTGGGGAGATGGTGAGCACAAAGACAAAAGACAACGTTTTCATATAAAGAGTCAAGAAAAACATGGAAAATAACGATAGCGACAAAGTCAGGGTCTGAAATGAGACCTTATTATTTTATTTGTTTCCGATTCGTCGGATCTCGTTTGGCGACGTGTGTAAAAAACACACAAACGAGCAGAAGCTGATGTGGTTCCATCACAGCCAGAATGCTTTCATGGGGAATCACAGCGATGTGTCACAGGACATTACATCTGGTTGAAAAACCTTGAACTCCGCACTCGTGCTCTCTCTCTCTCTCTCTCTCCGTTTTTCTCACCATTGCCTCCCTCCCTTTGCCTCCTCTCTCCTTGAAGAGGAGCTGAGCTCAGGGCCCAGGAGGCCTGAGATCAGATTGATGTTAACTTTTCAGGGAAAAGGCTGATAGCAGGCTGGCTGGTTCAGGCGATCACCTCTGACGGTGGATGTGAGGATCACGTGAGCTTTTCTCTGGAGCAACGCAACCCTGAACCACGAAAACCTTTATTTCTTTTAGACATAGTTTGGGCATGTGGAGGGAGAATGGGAGGAAAGAGAGAGAGAGAGAGAGAGAGAGAGAGGGAACAGAGGAGGGAGGGGGCGAGCAAAGAAACGGGGTATTAACACTTTGTTTAGTGGAGAAGCATTGTTTGGCCCCTTGGCACACATGAGAACACACACAAATAAGCAAGTCACACACACACACACGCACGCACTCACACACACACACACACACACACACACACACACACACACACACACACAGAAGCAACGTTTATTTAAGCCTTTGATGAAGAGATTAGCCCCATCATCCTACACTCTTAAGCTAGCTGAGGGGGTCCCTGTTCAGGAAATCCTGGCTTTCCTGAAACACAGGCGAACCTGGCTCGAGCAACACGTACATTGTATGTGACATTTGCGCCGTTCCTCACGCTCAGGCAGCGAGATTTTCAGATCGCCGTATTACTTTTGTAAAGCATTTACGGGGACATGATCAGGTGGGTACGCTGGTGAGGGAGCAAACTGGAACAAAGAGGCGGAGTCATCATGCCAGCTGGAGCGTCTTTGCTTCATTATTAGGCCTATCACAGCGGTCGGAGTCCAGCTTAAGGCTGCAAACAGCGACGTGCTAATTTTAGACCACAAAGAGGATAAGGATAAATAGCTTGCCGCCAGTTTGCCATATGGTCCCCTGGTGATTGTATTGTGTCAGGAATATTTTCACCTCACACGCACACGAGCTCAGACTAGAAACAAATAAACGGACTTGATCTGAGCCCAGGGAGCAGCCATGTCTGTAAAGGTGTCTGAAGATCCCCTAAAGGTGACGCAGTTTGTTTATGTTTTCTGAAGCTGAGCTCTTTGTGAGAGGAGAATCACGTGCACGCTGGAAAGGTAGTGGCACTTTTCTTTCCTCCACTATAGCGCCCAGCTGCAAGCTAACACTTGGCCCCTGCTGTAATCTCCTGCAACTGGTTTATATTCCCACTTGTAAATGTGAGCCCCGTCGAAGAATAAAAATGAGTCTCTGTCTCACCCTCCATCAACACACACGCATGTGTTTCCCATGTAAATGCAACACACACTCGCACAGCCACTCTCCATTATTCTCTCTCTCTCTTCCCCTCAAATTGAAATAATTCAATTTATGGACACAGTTCCAGACCTCCCTGGCTAAGACCATTATGCATGGAGCCCCCCTCACCTCCACCACCACCACCACTTTTCAAACAAAAGAAAGGGAGAATTTACCAGTCGGCTCTCCAAGCGACAAACACACGAAGCCAATTTCATGCCAGGAAAACACCAGCAGAAGTGACCAACGTTTCTATAGATTCTTTGACATAATTTGAAGTATTTCATCTGCGTAGGTGAACACGCATTATGTTAGCTTGTTAGTTGAAGGCCAGAACACTTGTTTTTACGTTGTTGCTGGAGAATTCTCCAATGCTAGTGAGGATGCTATGGTTTCCAAAAACTGAGTCTATTTTGAATAGCAGCGTGTATTTTAGGCTAATTTGACTGGTCATCCTGGAGTTTGAAGGTAGGGTGTGTGTCAACCGGGCAAATGTTTGACCCAAGGTTGACCCCCCCCCCCCAGGCTGCACCAACCAACTGACATGGATACCTCCTTTAGGGATCCTGCTGGGAGATAAGACCTCAGCTGAGATTCTTGTTGGAGAGAAAAAGAGGACAAGAAGCTAGATAACAAATATCTGTAGGTAGATTGAAGAAAAGCGGGGTGAGCCGGAGGGCACCGTCGCTGTTTACTCTGTATGTTTGCAGAACAACATAAGGCAAGTCTCTAAATATACACACATTCCCCAACACACACATTTGGGTGTAACCTGATCGCCTCTTCTCCCTCCGAGCCAGCGAGACTCAAAGAGAAGAGCAGGGATTGGGGGCTGAGATGCTCACAAATGATAACCTCTGGAGTAAAAACTGGATTGGGAGTGTTAAACACACACACACACACACACACACACACACACACACACACACACACATACACAGAGCATAGTATAAGGGCATTCTCAGGTCTCCACTGAGATGTGCTCTTAGCAGAGAGGTCATAGCTTTACAGGAAGTCGCCCTCAGACACGGCTGCCTCCCTCAGGAAGTGACTGGATGGGACTGTGCAGCATGAGCACCAGTGTCCACAGGAGGCATATCACTGCCGTCCACATGGGCATGCTTCACAGGAAGTGAGCCTGCTGTAAACCCACTTGCTTCCTCTTCCTCTGCCCACGTCCCCAAAGCCATCAGGGTTGGGGAGCGTGATGGGACAACAAACACCCCACAACCCTATATCACCACATCCTGTGCCTATTCACAGGGTGGAGGAAGCGAGGAGAAGATTTCAGGTTTGTTTATTTATCAGCTTTGGTGATTTTGCGAAGAGAAAACACATAATTAAAAATCTTTGCAAAAGTCGGCACCTTGTTTACTTACTACAACAAAATCCCTTAAATGATTGTGTTGTTGCTCTGATTATGACTGATCCTGTTTTTCCAACCACCTCTTCAGGAACCGTAGCATGTGGGTGCAGACCATTCTTTACTCCACAGCTCAAATCTTCTGTTATTCCCAAAAAAAGCGGAAGCTAATCTGCTATTTTTAGCATGTGCCACCGCAGGGTTAGTCTGCCTGCGTTATCTAACTCCATACTGCTGTGTGAGCGGTTAGCTGGTGCCTGATAGGTTAGCATGAGTGGGAAAATCCTCATGCATTAAATGTGTTTATCGGGGGTGGGGGGTGAAGCTCAACACACACACACACAGAAGTTTGGTTAGCGGATCTGAAATCCAAATACAAGGACTTGATCACAGGCATGGATGGTGCTGAAGGCTGATTAAAGTGGTTGTTTTGATCAATTCTGTTGATTTTAATGTGGTGGCGCCACAACACGCACAAGAATTTAACCAAATTTAGCTCAAAAGACAGAACGCGATCATTTTACAAAATCAGTTTTCAGGAAATAATATGTTACCTGCAAGTAACACAATACTTCCTGGAGCTCCGAAAAGCTGAAATTGACTTTTATTTTTTTGTTCTACCAAAAGAAAACATCCAGTAATTGTACTGCCGGCACACATTTCTGTTAGCCTATTTGCAAGTTGTGAATTTGTGGCAAAGTTCATGTGAGATGTGTTTTCCTTTTGGTTTAGTGGAAAGTCCCACCTCTTTGTCTCATTTCTGCTCTGAAGGATTTCTGAACACCCCTCAGCCCATCAGCTGACTGTCGGAAAGGACCGCCGTGCTATTGTGCTGTTAAGTGCTCTCAGCTTTTGTTATAGTCCTTGTCCTCTTCGCCATCCCCCTTCACTCATCCTCCACTCGCTCTGACTCTTCCTCTGTGTAAGTGCTGAGTTTTACAGGAACCCTGCGAATAAAGTGTTAACATTTATCGGGAAAGTTGTAGCAGAGTATGATAAAGCAGCAGAAGAAGCAGGATCTGAGCAAGTTTGTGTGTGTGTGTGTGTGTGTGTGTGTGTGTGTGTAGGCCCCCCTCACTTCTGCACCCGTTTGAACCGAGTCTGTCCTTCTATTTTCAGGTTAGAAAAAAGAAAACAAGCACACAAAAGCAAGAGGGGAAAAATCAATAGTTACACAGCAAAAGTGCTCAGCATGAAAGGACCCACACTTTCATTTCAGCCCGTTCGCTCTGTCTCTTTCCCCTCGTTCTTTTTCTTCTGACTGATCTGGAAGTGGGATTCAAAGGCGGCTGCTGCCAGTGTGTACGTGAGTGTGTGTATTTCTCCGTGGCGAAGCATACTGGAGTTGAATGTCGTGGCGCTGCCCGGCGCTCGAGGCGCTCTCCAGCGTGTCAGGCAGCCTGTGGTGATGACCCTTTATGGGAAAATGGCACAGAGAGAGCAGTCACATTTACACTGACATTTTTGCCATCACCTATGGCTATGTCAACAGGCCGGATCCCCAGCTCCCCCGCCTCCTCTCTCTCCAGCAGTGGATGGTTCTCACCACAATGGCTGCTAACAGAAGTCAGCGTGTTCTAAAGGACTCCGTCCCGCCGCTGCAGCAGTCGGCGCGTCTCTGATGATGTTGTCATGTTGTTTACTGCACGTCTGACTGATTCATTTGTTTAATTCCACATTACACCTGGAAAAATCGTGCGTGTTGCCACAGTGTGCTCCAAAGTCTCCAGCAAAATCCAGCTAAAGCTCAAAGAGCCGGCGCTTTGGCTTTTAGCTAACGCCTAAATATTTTGCCACGTCTGTGTGTTTTTAATCTTTTGTTATTATCCAAACACGTCCTTTGTCTCCTTCTTCCTGATTTCCTCCTCGTCAAATCACCATAAATGAAATAATTACTCCAAACTTTGCTCAGATCCTCATAACAAGAAGACTCCGGTGTGCTTTAATTACAAATAACCTGTTCAGGAGCCTCAGCCGTGACTGTAATTACTGAATGAGTCAGGGCAGATCCACAGAGCTGTCATCATTTCATATCTTTGTTATTACTGTAAAACATTATTTCTTATTTATGGTAATTACGCCACTGGAAGTCTTTGATCACACGGAAGCATTTGCTTTCCTCTCCCCTGTTTGTTGAGCTGAAAGACTTCTTTTTCTTCGGTAATAAGGACAACTTTCTCCCTCCATCTGATCCATTTGTTTGTTGTTTTCGGTGTCTGCGAGATCAATCTGCTTCTTCGGGGATCCGAGTGCATACTCTGAAGTCGCGAGTAAAGATCTGAAAATAGTAATATCGTCTCTGGCAAAGACAGGAAGGGAAGTCTAGACTGGTCGTTTTGTTTTGTCGACAGCGCATGTCATTATCCGCCGAATGGTTGAGGGGATTTCTCTGTGTTGCTCCAAATAAAGGGGAGGAGAAACAGCGCCAGCCACAGAGACTGGTCTGTACTGAAAGAAGTGTGCGTGCGTGCACGTGTGTTGCTTTAAAATAAGACGCCTCGTGCACGGTCCTGTGAAACAAGCCCGTGCGCTTGTATTCGAGTGGGAATCTGATTTTGATTCAGCAGAAGCTCTGATGTTTGGAAAATGCCTCCCCTCCGGTTGGAAACGTGCAAAGAATTCCTGCATGTCCAAAATATTTGCAGGTGGGAGGGGCCTCCAGCGCCATGCAAAGGGAACCCCCCACTGCCTGCAGCCCCCCTCTCAGAGTCTGGAGTGTATGAATGGCTTGAATACAATAATCACCACTTTTTTCTCCTCTCCCCCCCTCTTGTGAGCCCGTCTTTACCTCTCTGAGGATTTCTGGGAATGCGATGTATGTGCATGTGTGCAAACAATGTGTGTGTGTGTGTGTGTGTGTGTGTGTGTGTGTGTGTGTGTGTGTGCGTGTGTACGCTTTGGAAACGTGTGACAAGGAGGGCACTTTGGTGAATGTGTGTGCCTTCTATATCATGTTTTGGTGTACTATACATGAACGCATGGATTTTTTTCCAGGCCAATATCAGGCCTGTGGATTCCGCGTGGAAGAGGATAGCAGGTCCCGGAGGCTTGGGACCTGCCTCAGCAGCCAACACAGGGTCATGTGAGCTTTCTGGGGTGTGAAACACTAGGAGTGGCCCATGAGACATCAGCTCCGGGTCAGTCGCACTCACTATGAAAGACATACTCTTTCTTTGACAAATAACAAAATAGCTCATGGAATACATGTGGTGTCATAAACTGCTTCCCAGGCAATTCGTGACCCATGAAACCTCGAATACCTTACAAAGAAAGAAAGAAAGAAAGAAAGAAAGAAAGAAAGAAAGAAAGAAAGAAAGAAAGAAAGAAAGGAAAAAATCATGATTCCTTGCACATGATGCTGCTCGTGACATCTGAGACAAAGCTAATATTCACAACTTTTATTCCTGCAGTGCTTCTGTGACGATATTATTGGGAACTAAATGTCATGATTCTTTGCTGTGTGGTGTCTGACTGCTGCGCGCAGACGACTGACTGCTAATTCGCCAGGCAGCAGAAAAATGGCCGACACCTTGGCGTGGCACTTTTGCCTGCTTGGAGGGGCCAGGTCACACCAATCTCTGCGTTACACCCACAGATGGTTTAATCAGATCGTAACAGATTAGCCTAGATACTGCTTGATAATGTCAGGAGAAGCCTCCAGACAGGAACGTGTAGCTGTGGGAGATGCAAGGGAAGAATCATCGTTAGTAAGAGGTAGAATTAAATAAAAAATAAAAACAAAACTGACTCATATTGTGGATTTATATTTATAAGAATAGCAAGGAAAAGTAGAAGAAGGAGAAGCGATGACTGTTGTCTCCAGTACTGTAAAAATCAAACCACACACTTCAGCAGTCAGAGAGAAAGAGGGCAAAATAATGAAGTAATAAGAAAATCAATGCGGCAGCGAAACATTCGTTCAAGTGGCTTTAAGAAGACCATCGAAGCTGAATGAGCACAAAAGTAGCTGTCTGTTAAGCTAATGCTAACCAAGCTACTCCAAATGCACAAAGAAAGCTAACCTAGTTTTTACATCATTATCTGTTTGCTTAAGTGTGTGTGTATATGTGTGTGTGTGTGTATGTATATGTGTGTGTGTGTGTGTGTGTGTGTGTATGTATGTGTGTGTGTGTGTGTGTGTGTGTGTGGGGTGGGGGGGCTCTGTTAGGGCAGGAGTGTGTATCTTGTGTACGGCGTGTGTGGGGACTGATAAAATATTCCTTCCCTTGGTTGGCCCCGGGGCATTTCAACTGCCCCTGGCTCCTTCCAGTCACTGGCCTGCTCCCTAATTGCAACACACACACACACACACACACACACACACACACACGCACCCACACACACACACACACACACACACACACAAAGGCACACGACATTCAGAGCTTCACTGGCTGGAGACACATGCATGAAGAAAGGCAGAGATAGACACACATACAGACCGATGCACACCCATGCATGCATGCATGCATTCCTCATATAGGAACATGCACCCCCACCCGCCATATTGATTCAGGCCCCGTCTCCCTCCCAGCCACTAACTAGTAGCTGCAGAGATGTTGTCATGGCTAATCAGTTGGCCAGGTCTGAAGTTGTCCCTGTAGCTCTCGCTTACAGGGAACCTGAAGCTTGCTAGCTTAGCTGCTGTAGGCCACGGTAACAGCCTGCTGATGCTCTTAATGAGCCTGGCGCTCTGTGTGTGGAGTGGCTGACTGGATCCTTGGTTGGCTAACCTGCTCTCTGCCTTGATACCTTTGTTACAGACTGCACCGGCCTAATGGCTGGTGGGGTTAATATAAAAGTGAAAAGGTGGGGTTAATATAAAAGTGACTGGGTGGCTCTGAACCTCGTTTGTTGGGTGGATTGAACCTGCTGAACAGTGGACATTTGTTTGGAAATGTCCACATCTAAGGCCCCTCCCACTTCTGTGGTCTGACTGGCTCTGAGGTCTTCCAGCTGATTTCTCTTTGAGCACATTTGACTCATTCTCTTCTGTGTACTTTCTTCTTTTTCTCACCATCCCTCGCTCAGCTGAGGTAACGCTAACATCCCCTCTGACACCTTCCCCAGTTCCCTCTTCCTCACCCACACTGTCTCTCCTCCTTCTGCTCCCATCTCTTTCATCAGTGGAGGAAAACCAAATGCAGAAATGAGCCCCGGAGCCTGCCAGGGTGATTGGTATCAAATTGCAGTGAAAATGGAAATGCCAATAAAATTGACAGTCCGTCTGCATCTCTCCTTCCGTTTTACCCTGTAGGTAAACGCGGGCGTCTATAGGTCAGACCTGCTTAAAGGTACAGGGAGGGGGAAGAAGATAATATTCACAGGTCAGGGATTTCCTGTGTCAGAGTTGTTGGATTCTCTCAGATGTGGGTCAGATTCACCCACGAATCTCTGGTTTCTGTCATCTTGAGTTGTCATGAGTTTTATTTATCAGGCGCCACTGCAGGGTTATAAATGCCGCAGACCGGAGCAGAAGCTGTGCACATAAAAGACCGGACAAACCCTGTTAAATAAAGATCAAAGCAATTATTTTTCCTTCTAAGATTCTCAAAATGAAACAACATCATGAAAGATGAGCAGCAGAGCAAATGACCAAATTATTCATCCATTCAATAACACCAAATCACTACCAGTTCTGCTCTTTCTTCTCTTTCTTCCTTGACTCACTCGCTCACACCACATCTGAGCCCGTGCTTTGGCCATTTGCCTCTCTTTCACGAACTCGCATGGGACGAGCCCCCGGGTTTGTTATTGTAGGCTTTGCTGAACATGAGCCGGTCTTTACCGCGGATTGAGAGCATTTGCTTCCAATGAAAATCTGGTCTTAGATTACAGGGTCTCGGCTCGGCTCACCTCCTCTCTTCCAGCAGAGATGTGCAGACGGGAACGAGGGAGGGAGACGAGGACCGGTGGGTGTAGTTTAGCCCCTGAAACAGAAAATTCTCGCTCGTTAAGCCCAGACTGCGCTGGTCTCGGGCTAATGACGGAACTGAAGCCGCTAACAAGAGTGTGTATTAACAGACTGAGGCCTGGATGCTGGATAATGTTTGTGTGGTGTCTCTTCAAAAAAAGCAGATTCACCAAGAGATTTTGTGGTGAGTGGAAGAAATAGCTGATGTTTAATGACTTAAACAGGCTGTTGCTCTCACGCTGATGCCTCCATGTGCGGCGGGGTGTTTACATTAGTTGCTATGAAAAGATAAGCCCTTGTTTTGTCCCTCCCCCACCCCGCAGGAGCATCACCTCTACTTCCAGGGGGGTTCATTAGAAAGCCTTCGGTACGCGTGCATATGTATCGCCGTCTGCCAGAACAGTCGGTGAGAGCGAGCGAGCGAGGGCGTGGAGGCGGAGTGAGAGCTAGCCAACAGTGTTGTTTCGTATGGATCATTGCGAGCCTCTCCCTCCTAATGGTGTCTATAATTCAGGTGCCCTCCAGGCATACTTTCAGGAATTCTTTTGCCTGAGGTAATGGGGAGCAAAGGCCTGGGTTTTAGGCCCTTGATTATTCCATTGATGTGGCAGCCTGGAAAAAAGTCATCTCCAACCGGATTAGCGCCAATATCCCCATTAATTATCGATGAATCGGGGGCTTAGGGTTTAGCTAGGTGCTGCTTGTCGCCCCCTGCGAGTTAGCAGACTAGGAGCCTGATTGAACGCGGTTATCTACTCCCACTGTGGCGACTAGTCTGAGGAGCTTCAGGAGCGCATTGTGTGTTATCAATAAATAACTGGGCTCAAGTCTGTGCAGTGCTCTTGCATTTTTTCCTTGTTTTCCCATTTTCCTTTTCCTCCTTTTCAGCCAGGCGTGCAGCGCTGGGACCAAAGTCAGGCGTCAGCGGCTGAAATTTTAACTAGCGAGGGTGCCACTTGTTTATTGCGCCTCATGTTTCTTTTATGATCATCATCTTCATGGATTGCATTTTTGAATAATAACAATTAGGCTTTTCTCAGACGGAGATGGAAAGGGCCCCTTTCTCTCATCTGTATAGAATGCATACAGTAATTGGGTATTTTTGATCGTGTGCAGCCTGTGTGTGTGTGTGTGTGTGTGTGCGTGTGTGTGTCTTCACATTGATTCTGAATCATTCCTTTCACTTTTCCTCTCGCTGCTCCAGTCCTCTAAGCTGTCTCAGTGTTCCCCTCAGGTGAGGTTAACTGGCCTTAATAGAGTCTTATCAAAGCCCTACAGGTTGCTGTAAGCAGCCATGACGCCATTGTTATGAAAAGCAGCTAGCTTTGTTAGCGCTGTTTGTGCCTCTTACTTCCCCTTTTCCACCTATTTAGCTTTTATTTTCCGCCTCTCCCCTCCTCGCAGCCTCCCCTTTTGTAGTGCCGTGTTACTCTTTCCACCTCAGGTAAAATGGCAGAATGCGCCGGGGCGATGCTTCAATAACTATTTTCCCCTCAGGATAATAAAGACTAAATCTCTCTGTCATTTTCAATTCTGCGCCAGCTCGGATGGGAGAGTGGGGAAATGCGACCTTACAAGTCCTTTGTGCTCCCGTTCTCCCGCATTTTCCTGGTAGAGAGACGCAAGCGCTCGCTGTGTTTCCCAGTGATGGGGGGGAGTGAAATGAAAGGCAGGGTTATTTATAAATATATTAAAAATGAATGCGTTTATGAGGTGCTTTTTTTCCCGCCATTCTCTGCTCGCCATTGTTGCCACTCTTCGCCCCTCCGTCTTTGCATACAAAGCCCTCCAGAATTCCCACAAAATCGCATTTATTCCTTTTGATTGCCGGAGCGCAGCGAATGCAGGAAGTAAACAAACTGTGAGTCTGATCACCGCTGTCTCTTCCTGTCTGCTGTCATGTGACAGGAGACGGCCTGGACAACAGCGTGGCCTCGCCGAGCACGGGGGACGACGATGACCCAGAAAAAGAGAAGAAACACAACAAGAAGAGAGGGATCTTTCCGAAGGTGGCCACCAACATCATGAGGGCATGGCTCTTCCAGCACCTAACGGTCAGTCTTGCCCTCACCTGCTCTCCTACTCCCCATCAATGTTTGTGCTGCACTGACGCATCCAGTGACACTCATGCACCCCCCCCACCCCCTTGCCCACCACCACCACCACACCCCCTCTCTTACACAATGCATCCATCTTCATCTGAGGAAGACTTCAAAGCAGCAGAGGAAGCTGCTGCCTCTGGCCGTGGCTGCAGATGCACAGATGAACCTTATTAAGAACAAGCCTGTCATTATTTAACAGATTCCTAGAATGCTGCGGAGGCTTGTGGTTTGGCTGTACGTCCTTTCAATTCAGCGCATCTCCAAGTGTTTGGTGGGAAATAAGAAGGGGAGAAATGTAAGACGCACAGGCGCCATATGAAATGATTTACCTCAGATTTCTATCTCTCTTTTTTACACAATCGCGTATCTATTCGTCATCTGATCGGCTGCACACTGAGTTTTTGCGGCTGTGTATAAGAACATTATGTCTGTTACAGACGCAAAACATCGCTTTGAGTGTGCTAAAGCTCCTGCAGTGGTATTAGAACAATAAGCTCATATTTATCATCGCACTTTGCGGATTTAGCATCATCTTCTATCAGTTTTTTTCCTTTTCAGCTGCAGCCTAGACTCCAGGACGAGTCGGTAGTCGTCATCAGAAGTGTCACTTTTGTGTTTCCGTCAATGAAATTGCTAACAAACAATAGATACATGAAGTATTATTAACCACATTCTTTCACTTTTCCATCTGACGACGATCAACTAGGTGAAACCCCCACTGCACACGCACACAAACACACACACACGCACGCACACGCACGCACACGCACACACACACATACACCATAGCCTCTCTTCCAACTCCCTGACCTCAACACATACACCCCCTGAAACCTTCAGGGATACAGAGGAAAGGTGTTTGAAACATACACTCATCCTGTCTGTGCTCACACACACACACACCTACACACACACACACACACACACATGCACACTGTGTCATATTACACCGTGAACTTGTTCTTATTTGAGGTTTCTAGTCTCTTAGTCCTCAAACAGAGGGGAGGATGTAGGTGAGGGTCGAGGGAGTGAGGGAAAAGACGAGAAAGTGAGGGTGAGGAGGTGAAGAATGAGATTAAGGAGGTCCATCTAGTCTCTCCTTCTATCAGAGAAAAAAGTACAGCTACTGAGACAGGCACAGCACATCGGTAATGGCAATATTAAGCTAACCGTTGCTGAAGGAAGATAGCAGACAACAAAAATACGTTCAGTACTAGATAAACTACAAATAAAAGCCGGATTGGGATGAGAAGTAAATATCATCTTAATTTGAGAATTTTCCAGAAATGCCCACGACCAGCTGATGAACGCTCAGCAGCACCGCAGCCTTCAGCTGCCTCGCACACACAGATTCACTGTTATTAACCGATGAGAAAGATTCAGGATAGAGGAGAATGAAGTGGAACAGAAAAGGGGCAACGAGACAAATGAAGGTTTGGCTGCCCACCTTTGTGCATTCTCTGCAGTTCGCCCTCACACTTGTACCCTCAGGGGAGCTCCCATTGTAGCGAAGCGGAAGGGGAAGGTGGGTGGTGAACCGAGGCCGTGAGCGCTCCAGCAGGCTGCATGCTACGTGGCATTCACATGGACTTTAAGGGCTGTTTTGAGCACGTTTTTGCATCTCTGTCAAATTAAGGCTGCTTGTGCTGCAAATTTGCAGCTGCACAGGTGGAGGGACAGGCACGTTATCTGCCTGACCTCCTCTGTTTCACCATCCTAGCTGCCCCTCCCTCAGCGCGAGTGGTATTTTGTTGTTTAATTTAACAGGAAATTAGTAGTAAATGAAAGCTCAGGCCTGAAATACCCAAAGCGCCCCATGCACTGCTCTCCAATCTCCTATGAAAAGGTAATTTGTGAAATTATGTGATGGAGTAATTACAATTGGCCCCCACCTCCCCACATCTACGCACCCGTCCTCGTATAGATTGTCGCCTCGTCAAACTGCGGCACGGGCATCTAAAAGCGCAGGGAAAAAAAAGACTTTTGGCACTCGGAATGCTAACGCTGGCAGACGGGGACACACACACCCTCATACACATTATCACCTACTCTCTGGTTCTGCCGCTCCTCCCCAGCTATTTGTACACAGACTCGGCGTAACGAGGGGCAGCCGTGATCACAGCTCGTAAAAGAAACCAACCCGCAAACCCTCAATGAACTGCTTTCCCCTTCTTTTCTCCTCTTAAAATGTGTAAAATGTGCAGTGGGAGAGATGGTATAAAACCGACTGGCAGCATAATCCCCTGTTAATACAATTAGAGGCTAATTTAACTGCTTGTATCCGCAGATGGAGCTGAGCTGGGGGAGCACGGCTATATATTTCGTGGGCTTTTTTTCCTTTCTTTTGTTCAACACAGCAGCTTTCAGCAGGATTTTGATCAGAAACAGGTGTGAAAGGCAATATAATTCATTTCTACGCTGGCGGAGAAGGCCTGGGGACGCGGCTGTAGTAAACCCCAACCTGGGGGCTTCAGAGTGGGTCTGGATGGCCAGACATTCAGATACTCCTCAAGGGAAAAAGTCTAAGATTTTTGCTGTGCTTGAACCTCAATCTCTTGATGGAGTTGATATTTTGGTAATTTCTTTAATTATTAAAAAAAAAAGGTTAATTAAAAAAAACGCATGTGATCAGGATTTTGAGAATGATGGGAGCTAACACTAGCCTGATGCTAGCAGCAAAAACCCAGCTCAGGTGGAAATGGCCTGAAATGACTTTCAGGCCTGCGTTTAAGTCTTTCCA
This sequence comes from Pao palembangensis, assembly GCA_015343265.1. Classification (NCBI taxonomy): domain Eukaryota; kingdom Metazoa; phylum Chordata; class Actinopteri; order Tetraodontiformes; family Tetraodontidae; genus Pao; species Pao palembangensis. The sequence continues at coordinate 2,243,565 of CM027083.1, read as the reverse complement.
CTCCAGTTTATGGGGAAACGAAGGGACTTTCCTGATTAATAACCCAATGAATTGATAACCGGGTCCACGTGTCAAATGTCGTTCTCATATGATGGGGATCTGCTGCCTCAAAGAGTTTATGTGCGCCTGTAAGAAACCGGACTGAACCCGCAGTCACAAACTGCCGTATAGCTGTAGTATACTGCTGGACAGAAATGTCACGGCTGAAATGGATTCTGGATGTTATCCTGTGAATGTTGTCACACGTGTTTGTCTTAGCTATCCGCTGCACAAATTAGGTTTCTCATGAAAGCTAATTTCAGCTGATTGTCGGAGTCGCTAGGGCGCCTCGGAATAATTCAGACATGAGGAAGCAGGCCTCGGTTGGGTCATTTTTGACTTTTTATGTTGTTATTAGTTTATTCATAAAAGAGGACGCATTGTCAGTTCAGACGCTGTGGAGTAATATTGTGGTCCTTGTGGCCTGGTGTCTCCGATTAGGTCCTAATTCAATCTGAGCGATGGTCAGAATCTCAGGCGCCACCATTTCAAAGAAGTCATAAGGGAGGACAGGCGGATCTGCCAAAGGGCCAACCCGACGCTGACGGAGCAGGTCTGGGAGCAGCGTCGGTGGCTGTTTTTGGAAGTGGATTTTGTTTCGTCCTGACAGGCCGCGATGTTTGTGCGGGACTCCTTTTGTGCTTTTGTGGTAGTCTGAGGACATTTGGAGGCAAAGGTTTGTCCAGAGCGGCGCTGAAGTGGCCGGTCAAAGAGGAGGCAGCTGAGTCAACCTGCCCACCCCCCAACACACACACACACACACACACACACACACACACACACACACACTCATACTGTGCCCCAACCCCCACATTACCCCACACCTTGTAATGAAAACATCATCAATTATCCGTCTTGACAGGCCCCAGGGAGCAGTGGCGGGCAGCTCTGTTTGGGGGTCTTCTCTTTGTGAATGGAACCTCACTGATATGGAGACCTTCTACTTTCTAACCTTCTTGTGAGGACCTGGGTGTGTTTCATAATCTGCGCTGAAAAGGGACGGCCTGGGATGGTGGCAGTTGTAGGAGGAGGAGCAGAGCATCGGTGGGGTCGTTCCTAAGTGTGTGTGTGTGTGTTATGTGGGTTTCTGCAGGTGTTGATGGAAAGGGGGAGCCGTGGGGGTGTACGGCCGGGGCACAGGGAAGCCATCAGTCCGGACTCCTGAAAGGCCATCTGTTTCATGATTGATGTGTGAGGTGATGGATGGATGAGGAGATGAATAGATGGGTAGAAGGCTACAGTAGATGGAAAAAACACCCACTGGCAGATGTCAGGAGGCTGGATTTTATTTAAGTACACAAATGTTTTATTTGTTGCTACAGGCTCCATTTCTGAGGCCAGTGTGGCAGGAAGTCAAGAAAATGATTCTTGAAACCTGTTTGGTGCCTAAATCCCCGTATATTCCTGTAACTTTCCTCCTATTTCTCCTCTCCTTGTATTGTTTGAGGCCCGTTTTTAAAAGCCCACCAGGGCAGTTAACGTTTAATTCACGCAACCTTTGAACCTCTCCAAGATGTCCGCTGTGGAGCTACGCTGTGCGCGTGTGTTGATCTTGGCTTGCTAAAGGGCTCGTCTGTGCATTTACTTGAGAAAGTGAGAACTTTACAGACCCTTAAGGTCAGCCAGTAGCCGGAAGAACCCTAGAACGCCTCAGCCTTACACCTGCATACCTCAGATCCTTACCAGCCTAGCCGTAGCTGTTTGGAAGTGTAACCGTACAACAGATTTAGCATTCAGTTGTGGGGATTTGCAATCATCACATACCCGTATTGTCCTTTTTTTTATTGCTGTCCTTCCTCCGTCCTCCCTCCCTCCCCCAAGCCTAATATCATTTCAGATTTGGGGAACTATCAGCATCTGGCTTCACTGTTGCACGTCATGATTGATGGTTTCATACCAAAAGAACGTTACGCACAAGTTCTATTTCCCATTATCAGCTGTGTGTGATAAGTGCACTTGTGTGTGTGAGTACGTGCACGTGCTAGCGTGTTTGCCTTAAATATACTCAGAAGAGCAATATCTATAAATAATATGAAATCATTCATGGTTCCCACAAATCAGTTTATGTTGATTTGCAAATCCAAAGAAGAGGCCCACTCTAAAGCTGAGAACACATGCAAATGCAATGAGGTGTAAACATGCATACATACGTGCACGCACGCACACACACAAACACATTTTGAGGAGGCCGCAGTCATCACGCCAGTGCCTGGGTGGGGTGTGGAGTTTGCCACCACCCCTTTGGTATTTACTGAAGAGTGTGCAGCAAGTCCTGGAGGAAAAATGCTGTCATACGTCTGTGGTTTTGTTGATGGAATATTTCCATCCAGCCTATAAAGATTAGCAATGTTTGCTATGCTGGCCTTCATTTCATGCATTTCAAGTGCTGTAACTTTTAAATTTCCTCCCTTTTAGTTTTACAAGTGGAGCATCAGACCGTTGTCTCAGAAACAGACTTGAGCAGAGATTCTTTGCATAGCATGAGTTTGTTCAGCGAGTGATATATTAAATCTGTTAAGTGTGAAATCACATTAGCACTAGCTGTTAGCCATTATCCATTAGGCTGCATTCGGTGATCCAGAGGATTGTGGGATCATTTTTGGGCTGGAGTCAGCAGCTCGATACCTTTTACTTACAGCAACTGCAGCAGGCTGCCCTAGATAGTGTACAGTTAGTGGGTGTGTGTGTGTGTGTGTGCTGGGTCTTGTGGCTTTGCCATTGTGGTAATCAGTGTGCACGTTGGCTGAACTAATTTATCAGTTCAGTTCCTCCTCCCTGTTTGCTCTTTATGCATGAACCATCTCCCTTTTTCTTTCACTTTGTCTCACTCCCATACAAAACACTCCGTAAAGGCTGACTATCCTGTAAGTGTTAATGCCTTTTGCCTTCCTAACTACCCCCCTACACACACACACACACACACACACACACACACACACACACACACACACACCTCCCCCCAATATCTCCATGACTCTCCCTTTTTTCTCATTCAAGCACAGCTGTGTTGCCGTACGCGTTAATGGCCTCCAACCATGATATCACAGCAATATTGGTGCACTTTGGCGGTTGCAAATGAAGAGAGCTATGATTTATAGATGAAACATCCACCCATAGCTCATGATGTTGCACGTAGCGCTCACATAATGTCGTAATTGAGGTTTTCTGCACGGAGCTCTGTCAGAAACACAGAGGCAGCAGCTACCAGGGGCACGGACTGGTGAGCTGACCCAAAGTCCCCTCTGGAGCAGTGTGGACAGGTGTGTGCATCTATGTCTGCTTGCACATTGTGTGTGTGTGTGTGTGTGTGTGTGTGTGCGCGTGTCCAGTGAGGTGAATTCATCATAGCTAGTCAACCAGGTGGCGAATGCAGAGAGGCAATAGATCACGAGGACTTGGACTGAACTGAGGACTTGCAGAGAAGCTGTGGAGGGAAAACCCACACCAGTGCACACACACCTCCATTTTTCTCACTTTTCACATCCTTTTTCTCTCACTCCGCTCTCTCTGTGACATGTTCAGGACAGGAGGGGAAGGGAATAAGGCCGAGGGTGCTGCTCACTTGTTTGTTTCGACAGATTAGGTCATTGATTTGTAAAAGCGGTGCACTGATGGAGAAGAGCCCGCACCACCCAAGACAATGAGACAGAAAGAGCAGGAGGAAAAAGATGGAGGGCTGCATGTGCTGGAGAAGAAAGAGGGGTATGTTAAAACTGCAGGTGAGAGGCAACAGGAAAGACAGGAGCTAAGTGGAGGTGGAAGGAAAGGGGGGCGTAAAGAAGGCAGCATGAGATAGTTAAGAAAAATTCTAAATATAGAACAGAGGGTCGGCAGAGGTGGAGACGGGTGACAGAGATATGAAGATAGAGGAGTGAGAGGAAGGAGGCAGCGACGCGGAGCTGCGCTCTGAATAACAGCATGGAGTGATACCTTTTTATCATCTAATAGTGCAAACTGTCCTCCTTCCCTTTTGTACATGTCACTCTGAAGCATAAGGGAGCAATTGTGAAACACCCTTACCTTGTTTCAACATTCCCCCAGCCCGGGCTCTTTTCACCCCCCCCCCGGGGGGCCGGCGGTGGAGTTTCTAATTAAAACGTTGGGGGCAAAAGGGTAATTATGATAATAACATAATAATATCGCCAGGGTTATTAGAACATTCTGTGGTCCCCAAATTGCTTCCTCAGACTGATCAAATTTCAGCAGCGTTATGTAAAGTCAAATTTCCTTGGAAGTCAGGTGAAAGGAAATGGATTCCCACGTGGTCACAATGCTGTTGGAGTGTATGATTCACTCGTTCGTCAGAAAAAGCCCTTTTTGTTTCCGATCATAGCGTCATCACATAGTCAGGCACACACACACACGCACGCACACGCTTGTGTAGCTGATAGTTTTGGGTTGCTCTGAGCTCTCCCACACTGCTTCTCTGCAGACGTCTCTAACGAGCTCTCTGTATCATCGTGCGCAGCTAGAGAAAATGAGTTTTTAAGCTTACAGATCACCGCCGGAACACAAGCTCGGAGCGCTGTGCTCTCAGCGCTAGCAAGCTGCTGCTCAGAGGGGCATCATGCTGTTTTCTCTCAGCTGCCTGTGGTACCTGACTGGGATGAGCTTTTGTGGATCCCTCCTACTCCCCATTTACCCACCCTCCATCCTTGGCAGCCCTGAGGCATCCCTCCTCCTCCAGCTGTGGCTGCCGCTCATTGCGCTGCTTGGTGCAATACCAATAGCTTTGGAGTGCCTCCCCTCACTCAAATAGGCAGTAATTACGGGCTTAAAGAGGTTTAGTGGTCCAGCAAACTACATAATCACCCCCTGAATTAGCGCTAGCTCATCAGCCTCAGTCCAACGAGCACCCCTTACTGCTTGGGCTAGCTACCACGCTGCACCTCCTTCCTTTTATTGTGCAGAGCGAAGCACAGGAGCAGGTGCTGAGCAAAACCAACCCCCTAATAAATTTAGCCTGCCCTGAGCCGACATGAGGGCTACCGAGGCACGCCCCCACCATTAGCGGGCTGATGCTCAAACACATTTGAAGGTGCGCTTCGCTCTTTTCATTCTACTGTAAACGCGACATGCGGCACCTCGTTAGGACTTGGCCACGTGCACGTGCTCCTAAAGCTTCCAGAAATAGCAGTACCCATCGGGATTGGTGTTTAGACCATCCCACATTCTGTTGTGTGCCCTGAGAGCTTTAGAAACCCGATGAATGATGCTAATAATTAATTATCATAGCTGAGAAGTCCAGGACATTGGCTAATCCACTTTGTACTAAAACTTTAATGGCGTGCTTTTCACATTCGCCTCAGCAGCTAACTAGACTGATCTTACGGCCACAGGCAAGAGCGCTGAGGTTTCGTTAAGTCAACAAAAGCTGGTTTTTTTTGAGAGAGAAAATGAAATGCTCATTAATAAAAGAAAGCACCAAAACACATGTTTCTTAACATCCAGGCAAGAATGGAGAGATTTAAAGAGGGTCCCCTTCCCCATTCTGGTGCATGTATATTAAGGTAAAAAAAAAAAATTCAAACAAGCGGTAGTGAATTATTCATGCTACAGGCTTTGAGTTGGTTAACCGTAGTCCAACACCATACGTCTGGAGGATGGGCTCTGTTTATTCTGCACAGACATTACAGATGGCACTGTGAACCTCTCCCCCCATAGTTGGCTCATTTTGAATTTAAAGAATCAGAGGAAATCAGGTTAGTGGTGCTTTTTTCTCGTGTTGTTTTGTTTGCCCCGACTCTCTTCTTTATTCCCCCATCCTCTCAGAGCTAGTTTTGTTGCCGGGTCCCTGCTCCCTAATGAAGTCAAAGGGATGTCAGTCGATGCCACCTACACAGAGAGGAATTTCAAATGCTGCAGCTCCGCAACATGAGCACACACACAGACACACACACACACATACACGCAATTCCATTCAACAAGCACAACATTTTTTTTTTAAATTGGAAGGTTGTATGAGAAACAACAGACTTGTAGTTCAGAACACTTGTTTTAAATTTTGTATGTGCTCGTGGTTCAGGCATCTGTGGTTAGCCTAACAATGTGCTTTGCTCCAAAAATGATTAAGGGAATCTCATACATGTCTGGCAACAGCGAGTCTGCACTTCCAGTAATCTGTGTGTGTGTGTGTGTGTGTGTGTGTGTTAACGATGATACTGTGTTGCCCTTCCAGCCAAAAAGGCCCACGGATTAGACGTCAGGCATTCCTGATAAGCAGCTTGCTTTCCACAGAGAACTGACTCAGGACTAGCATGAGGACCAGCTAGTCGAGGCTTTTTACTTGTACCTCCACCTGGTCTTACAAGTCAATAACTATGCCTAATGGCCCCGTTACACAAGTAGTTTTGTTTTTTTTTTTCTCCCTTATTAGATAGAAATTAAGGGAAATGACAGGAAGCTAGCCGGAGGAGCAGAACTGCATGTTGCTCTTGCATGTTGGTGCCTCCTGGCGAACCTCCACCATCTGTAGGCAGTAAGTTGACTCAAACAGTCACTCGTGTTGCTCGAGCCACAGATTCTGCAGAGTCACGGCCTCTTTTTGCAGAGACAACATGTGATTCTCTTCAGATTCCCCCTCTATCATGTTTTATGGCAGTAATGTTATCAAGCTAATGCGGCGTGTCCAGCTCTTTTATTAGGATGGACGAATGCTTAGAATGTGCAGCTTTAAATAGCAATATATGCAGCGATAAAGCCATAATGGTAATATCTTAAGGACTGGCAGATGGTGGTTAATCACAGAAAGTAATAAAAACATTAGACCGTAGTGGTGGTTACATATACACTTAATTAACATATCTATAAAAACATGAAACGTTAAAGTGTTTGAGTGTGTCTCCTTTGAGCGTCTTTGTTTCGCTTTTATCTTGCTGTTTATAAGAATAAACAGATGAAAAGTTGCAAAAGAGGCCAACAATTCTGTGTCCTGTGCATGTTCCTACTTTTTAACAAATTCTCCTTTGAAGAAGCCATGATAGAGTTTGATTATCTGCTAAGTCGCTTTTTAGCATCGCGCCAAAAATAGTTCCCTTCAGGGTTAGGTATGAGGCGATGGGAGGAACGACGGCTTCTGCCGAATATGTATGCTCTTATCTCTTCATTAAATCCCTGGGGCTCCTGCTATCATCCCCCAACTCCTGGATTCTTCCCTCCATTTCTTTTCATCCCTTCTTCCCTCCGTCCCACTCTTGTTCTTGTCTGAGGGGGTCAGAAAGGAAAATGGTCAGACAGAGAGGGGGATGTTCCTGCTGCTTTCTTACTCACCCACACAGACATCTGCCAACACACACACGCACACACACACACACACACACACACACACACACAGATTGATAAGCCTTTAAAGAAAACACACACACACACATGCTCAGAGCTGAGCGGTGAGCGGAGTGGAAATTCTCATGAAAGGAGTTGTATATTTGGCGAAGACGTATCATTAAGATAGGCGGGGGGACGAGGGAAGGGAGGAAAGGATGCGCAGAAACTTTCCATCTGTTCTTTGAAAGAACATGTTATTGCTTTCCTCTCCGTGTCTTTCCCTCCCTCCAACCGCTGTCCCTCTGCTAAAACCTTCCAGACTCTGAATCTGTCCGCGATAATACTAAAACTGGGTGACTTGTTGCAGACAAAGAAGCTAAATCACAGTGTTTTGACATTTGGGAGCTCATTTAGCTGATTAAAGAATTGGGAGAACTGGTTCTGAGGACTGTTAGCTGGTCTCCCTGGCACCAGTAGCTCACCGGAGATGGAATCAGTTTCCTGAACTGCTGACTGAGTGAAAACAGCGTTGCTGCAATGTCAAATTCACATTACTTGTATGAGATCACACAGTTATGGCTGATGCACTACTGTGTAGATGGTGTTGATAATGGTGAAGATAATTTTACCACTTTCATGTGTCCTCTTTGCTATAAAGCTTAAACATACTTTAGATTTCTGTTACTGTAGCTGGAATCTTAGACGTGTGCGTCTCTCTCTTCTTGTGACCACTCGTGCGCTCTCTCATGCCTCTGTCTCTGTGAGCAGTGAAAAAGGCTCCATTTGTGTTGTTTCGCTGCCGCTAGCATGACCGCAGCCTTCCAGCATCACAAGGCAGACATTCCTGCCTCCACAGCTCTGCAGCATGAACATTTTCATGTTCGATCACCTTTGCCTGCTGGGGAAACGGCCGCGATGCTCCCGCGAACATGCTAACGCGTTAGCAGAGAGCGGACGTGGCATCCACATCCCAGCGTGGAGCTCGGAAGCTCACTGGTCGGCCAGCGGTGCCTCGTGTTGAGGCCGTTTACTGAAAGTCTGGTGTAGATGCTCGTGCACACACAAACTGAGGAAAAGGCTGACAGTTCACACGCGCGCGCTGAAAAAAGGCACGGACGACGTCGAGTCGACACACATTTGGCCACAGGCGACAATGCAATTATAACTTTGTGCATGGAATTATCCATCTCGTGTCCTCGGTCCCCTCCACCAATCACATGGAGGAGAGCAGGCTGGGAAAGCGAGGGCCTCCTCCCTGGCCTCGCTTTAAAGACAATCCTGCTCATTATGCACGGGAAAAAGGGCAGCAAAAAAAAATAAAAAAAAGCCTGGCGCCGCACTGATTTTACACGTCTGATTGGCTGTTAAGTGTGCGCTCTTTTAAGATGTCATCCATATGCAGTGTTCTGTATTGTCTGTGGTGGGTCATCGGGGGTATCAAAGAGCAGGAAGGAATAAGGTATTTTTATGCTCTTACGTGCTTACATGCTAAATGCGTGATGGTTTTAAATAAGTGGAACTGTAGTTTGCATTTACTTTCAGATAGGGAAATCCTTTTAACACTATTCTCCAGCCTGACCCCCCCACCACCACCCCCCTCGCCCCTCCCCCCGTCCTTTTTTATGGCCGGTCAGCACAGTCCATGTCTTGTCTCCGTCATGAACAGCATATTGTCCTCCATGAACAAGGCTCCGTGCAACAGCGACACCCCCCACCAACTCCAACATAAATCAACAAACTGCCCAAGTTTTACATTTCTTTATCCATTCGGTGTGTTTAAACAGGCGTCCGTCTTTAACGTCGGGGCTGCACAAAGTTGGACATTTCAGTTGTTTTGAACCGAATTAAGCTGATTTAAATGAATCTTTCATGCGGAAAAACACAGTTAAAAGAAATCAGATATGAAAAATATTAGAAATAAGCTTCATGAAATGCAGGTATTTATATTTTTAGGATAATAAAGTCTAAAAAGAGTGTTTATAATTTAAAAAAAAAACCTGATTTTAGAAGAACCTAATGTTCCTTTGTCTTGCTGCTTCGTACCCTTTTTATCTAAAGGCAGAAAAGAGAGCGTCAGCACTTAAATAAAAGGATTTAATCTCTTGTCTGTATTCCAGCAGGTTAACACCACATTTTCCCAGCTCACTGATTACATATGCAGCAGGGTGAGAGGAGGGGCATCAATGCGAATACATTTGTGTAAGCGGCTGCCTAATTACCAGAGCTGGTTCTCCACTTCACTTAACTTTCTAATTGGCTTGCCTTTTTGGCTGCCATTAATTACAAGATTTCATATTTCATTAATGTTGGGGAGAGAGACTTGTTAACGTGCACAGGCTCATACATACATGCAGACAGACCGAGGGACACGCGGGCACACGGTGACACCCACGCACCGCTGAACATCTCATTTTCTGCCTCTCCTGGCTCAGGTTTTGTCTGGGGTAAACTGTGTTCTGACACCACGCTTTGGTCACCAAATGGCACGTTAAAGTTGTTGTCGTTCTCTCCTGCAGCATCCGTACCCTTCAGAGGAACAGAAGAAGCAGCTGGCGCAAGACACGGGCCTCACCATCCTGCAAGTGAACAACTGGTGAGTCCTCTCGGAGTTTACACGCAGTCAATTTCAAGAGTTAGTAACCTCCGGCGATCCGAGTCCTTAATGATCAGAATTAATGCCGCCACTCCTCCCTATTTTCACCCACACACACACACACACACACACACACACACACACACACACACACTCACTCACCACTTACTGAATAATCCTCACCTAGATCAATCCATCCAAGGAGATATGGCCTGAAGTGCTTTTCCAAATCAACAGCCTAATTGAGCCTGAACATCAGCATTTTAATTAAGAATCAAACTAAACATCCAATAACATCATTTAGCATTCAAGTTAGATGATTTTACTGGATCTTCTCCCAGTTATACCAGAATGTTTAAAGAAAATCTGGTCCTTTCAGACTAATTATAAGGTTTGGCTCTCACTTATTTTTGCATTTTAGCTCCTTTTCTAATGCAGGGAGCATTTGCTTTCAGGCTGATGTCTTATTTATCCCATATTCCCTATTTGAAAATATAAATAAATCCAGTTTTTTTCCTCATTTAAATTCATGTTTTAAGATGGATAAATGGAGAGCCCATCCCAAAATCAAATGTGTTCTCTAGTCTTTGCATTTACCGTCCTAGCATAGCAAATTAAGGGTACGTGAGCCCGTTAATTGGCCGCATGTCTGACTGACCCACATCTTCTATGAAGCTCGCTAACTATTCTAACCCGAGGTAGCTCGGTCAGAGTAGAAAGAGCTCCTGTGTCCTTGTGCTCGGAGTCTTATCAGAGCGATGGCTATCAGTGCATGCTTAGTGTTATTAGCCATGTCTAATTAAAGGAGCAGGAGTCCTGCTAATGGAGCCAAGGTCCAGAAAGAGGCTGTTTGATCTGCAGAGGCCTTAAAATAATCCTGACAGTATCAATCATTGGCCACAGGTGGTACACAGAGAGAGAGAGAGAGAGAGAGAGAGTTAAAGAGGCAGATGAAGTGAAAAATAGATGAAGAGGGAGAATAAGGAGATAAGGAGAAGGGGAGAGAATGAAATGTGACGGAGTAAATCCCCATTACCAGCCAGCTAATGATGTTAGCATCATTCCCAGCCATTGTTCAATCTCAGGCCTCAGAGACAGAGACACGTTAGACTGTGGAGCATCAGTTAATGGAGAATTCATTTTAGACTTGACCAGATATAATACATGTATATGCAAACGCACGTGTGTGTGTGTGTGTGTGTGTGTGTGTGTGTGTGTGTGTGAGAGAGAGAGAGTTTCACAGAGAGCCATTTGAACGGCTGCTTGGTCACTTACCGACTGTGCTTTCACTCTGTTTGTTGTTTTTATTGGTAGGGGGATAGCAACACACCCCGAAGGTGTGTGTGTCTGCGTGTGTGTGGGGGTATTTGTGCATGACCAACACACACTGTGTAAATCGTGGGAGGTTAATCTTGGTTTGTGGAAGATGTTGTGTGTAAAAGAGGGAACCGGGGGTGGTTAATCTAAGGGGTATTAGCTGCTAAACCCGGCATGCTGGGATCCTGCTGCCCCCTCACATTTTGTGCTGTACAACTTTGTGTGTGTGTGTGTGTGTGTGTGTGTGTGTTTGTCCAGAGGCATAAGTCAGCATGTTTTTGAGTTAAAAAAAATTATTTAATAATAATAATAATAATAATAATAATAATAATAATAAAATAATTTAAATAGAAAAAGTTACAAAAACTGTAGTGATGAAATGGAAAAAAAAACAGCCAGAAGAAGAGACACGTGCATGGAGAAAGAGGTTACGTGAGGGGAACTGCCATTTCACAGGCGCATTGTTGTGCTGGTTTGGAAGACCTGTCATTGGGTGTCTCCATGGCAACCCCTGGTGATGTTACCTCCTGACCCACTGATTTGTTGAAGTCAGTTTCCCAAGCTGTGAGTCTTGCTTGTCTGGTCTGTTTCTGTACACACACACACACACACACACACACACACACACACACACACACACACACACAGAGTGCAAAATCAGGTCTACAGCTATGTCATCATACATCAGTGGTGGTTTTAACCTGCAGCAGGTCATCCATACTTGTTGTCCCAACAGAGGAAAATCTAAAAATAGCTGCAGCCACATATAATAATAATAATAAATATTTGCTTTTCATGCACCCCCATTGGGTCTATCTGAGGGTTTCTGACTCTCTCTCCCTCTCTCTCTCCCTTACACACACTCAGGCGCCATTGAAGTGTTAACACACATGTCGGTGTGTATTATTGATGAAGGAGCACGCAGCAGAGCCCAGCAGATTAAATAAAAATGCTAAAGGCCGGCAAGGGGTGCAGATCACTCATGAATTATTGGCAGAAATACGCAGCACTGGGGAATCTCAATTTGAATGCAGAATGCTCGTGTCTGAACGTGAGATAATAAAATGCACGTTCTCTGAAGAATACAGACAATATGAAGGTACAACAACGTATAATTGCTTGGACGAGTCCCCAGATTGAGCCCGTATATCCTGCAACATCCGGTGTACGCACAAAGACAGTGGATGACCGGGTGAATGGCGTCCACGCGTCCATGTTGGATGAGTCATCACGTGAAGGCAGAAACGCACACTCACCCCAACATGCTCCACATACCTGCACCTCAGCCATGATTAAAGAATATAAATATGCTGGAACACTGCCTCTGATGGGCCTTTAGACATAAACCACATCCTCAGCGTTTGGTTTTGAAGTGTCCACAAAGGTGGGAAGACAACGACCCTTCTGGGACCGATAACGACCCCGTGTTCACTTTTTAAATGAAGACGCACGCATGTCGCATGCTGTCGTAAAGCTTATCAGCAAATTATCTTTAATGAACCTGAATGAATTATTAGATGAGCCCGGAGGATCTTGTGGAAGATTGTAATTTGAAGAGTCGTGGCTGCATTCGTTTGTTGAATCCAGCAGCCAGAAAGTAAAGAACAGCTTCTTAAAGACATATCTGTCTAGTCAGGTGAACTCTACGCTCAGGAAGCGTCTGAGGGGTCCAGATTTAGCTGAACAGCTGAACCACACAAACCCTGAAGCTCTTCTGCCTCTGGAAGAGAGACGCGTCAAACCTTCCTCTGGCTGCAGTCAGGAGCTCTTTGCTAAGTTCTCCTAACGTTCCTCTGATGTGAAAATCGATGGCAAGGTCATCAGGTTTCCTTGTTGTTGGCCGCCCCTCCCCTTCCTGCCTGCAATTTAATAATGCCCCTTTAAAGGCAGTGTTTAAGCCTCGCCGAGCGATTGTTTTGTCAATAAGACCGCCTTTTACGAACATCTTAAAAGCATAGACAGGCAGCGCGAGGGGAGGAAGGAGAGGGTGAGTAGTTAGGAGGGCAGAATGGACTGATGCTGAGGCTACTTAGGAAGCAGCGGCGTGGCACGCACGTACAGGCCGACTCTCAGGTTTCAGAGGGATGAAGGAGGAAGAAGAAGAGGCACGGAGGTGAGGAAGGAGATTCCAGGAGGATAAGGGCAATTTTCAATAAAATGGCCAATTTGCACATTAATTATTAGGATAATGTGCTTATTTTTGGCATCTCTGCATCGTGAAGTTCCCTCTAATTGAGCAATAACTCAATATATTTGTGATATTTCTAGCTGTTTGTACATTTTGCTGTAGATTTGATTCTTTCCTGAGCTTTGATCCGTTTAAAAGGCTGATCAGCAGCTATCCTCACGCTAACTGGCTTCCTGTGTTCTGTTCTGGGACTTGAAAAGACAGAAAAACAAATGTTTTAAAGGTCATAAATGATCCACAGGCCTAAGTGGCGTCTTTGATTTCAGCTGAACACACACACACACACACACACACACACACACACACACACACACACACGCGTGATGTGATTGTGTGTTAATGTTTTCCTGCGTTTAGAAGAATCATTAACAACACAATTTCACAAATGAAACAGTTACATTAGGGTCCAACAATTAAACCTGACAAAGCAAGAGGACAAGGACAGCATGAGGACAGCATGAGGACAGTGTGAGGACAGCAGAGTTATAATCTCATAAAAGTTCTAAATGATGCCTTGAAGGGGGTGAGAGAGAGAGAAACAGGTCGAGTAAGATGTGTTGCATGATTCTCTGTGTTGACAGGCTGGAGAGAGATGCTAGAACTTGTTTGCAGAAGGCCTTCTGAGGTGTGGTTGCATGTATGTGCATTCGTGTGTGTGTGTGTGTGTGTGTGTGTGTGTGAGTTTTGGAATTAGCCGGCCCAGTTTCAGTTCATGCCCTAAAGCCTGTTTGGAACAGTGCAGCTCTGTCAGGTTGCTTAAGCTCGAGACTCCATGACATTACAACAAATACCACACACACACACAGACACACACACACACACACACACACACACATTCTCTATCTCACGCACATGCACAGACGCACACACACAGATGGGATTACATGTACCGTCAGCGTCAGCTGTAAGGATAATTTCAAAAACGGGTTTTCTCCGGGTTGGAACTTAGCTGCTGGCTGCTGTGCAGACATGAACCTGTCTTTGTTGTACTATGTCAACACAAACGTGCAAATGTGTGTGTGCATGTTGCTGTGCACATATGTATCCGTGTGAGAGAAACGCCTCTCCTTTCCCCTTCTTTTTCCTCTCACACTTCCTGTTTCTTTGACATCACAGTCGGCAGCCGGAGGCCAAACCGGCTTTTCTCTTCATTCCCCCCTTTCTCGTTTTATTCACTCTTTTTTTCCTTCATTCAACCTGTTTTTGTAGTAGTGGAGGGAGACCGTCAGGGTCTGCGCTCATGCACACGCGTTCTCGGATTCTGCTTTAATGGAGACTTCTGTGTGCGTGAATTAGCTACTAATGAGAAACGAGGAAGTCTCATTAGAAAACACACACCTTCTTTACGTTGATTTCTGTATAGCAGAAAACAGATTTTCCTTAGTTTTAACTGTGTAAAACAGCCTTTGCTACTTTCTGGCCAGTAAAAGGATCCCAGTGGCTTCTGCTGCTGCGAGCCAGCGGGGGAAGTGACACGCGCAGAGACAGGATATGACATGGGGGATTTAGGTCAACCGCAGCCCCGTCAGCACTGCGGACACTGCAGGACATGCGTCATGTCGTGTGTGCGTGTGCAGAAATGCTTTTTTTTGTGGCTGAGTTTGTTTATTTGTTTGTGAATATGGCAGTCAGGAGCAGATCTACACAGACTAGATCCAAGCCCAGAAGGCTAAAGGACAGCGTCCAATGTTTATCATGGGCAGATCCAGGCTAGCAGCCATGGCCTCTGCCTGGCACTGCTGCAGAAAGGGCCAGCTCTGTCCAAGAGTGTCTCAGCAGCAGAGACGCGCGAGCAGAAAAGCAACACAACACTGCTGTCTTCCCATTATTCAGTTTTGCTTCTTTTTTCTTGTGTTACTTTCTGCTGCCTTCTGTTTAGACTTTGCCTTTTGGCGGTTTTGCTCATCCAGACTGAGTCAATGAGTTTGTGTTTTCATGTGGCCTAAATTTCTTGTTTAGCTGACAGATGAGAGGCACCTGGTCGTCATGGAAACGTTCACACCTAACGCCTCTCCAGTTTGTGTGTTTGTGCATGTAGTTACTCATCCTGTCTTCTCACTCTGTAAAACCAGCTTTAGTGGCAGTTTCATGGCTGTTAATGGACACGGGAGTGGTGGAGCCGCGCCGTGTGTGTGCGTGTGTGTGTGTGTGTGTGTGCGCACACACACCATTCCATTCATGCTGCTTCTCACGTGCCTTCATGGATTGTCTGATTCCAGCTCATGAACGATGTTCAGCTGTGCATCCCTTCAGAGATGCTTCAGGAACTATCTGACCGCCGGTGAACAAGCTCCTGCATTACTGGTCTAAAAACACAGCCTGTCTGTCTAATAACAGCCTAGCTGCAGCTCACAGGTGGTCTTGTGACTCCTGCGTGACCTCCCAGCTAACTAGCCTTAGCGTCAGATGTGCGCTTTTTGTGCAGGTTCCAGTTTTTTTTGTGTTCGTGCATGTGCAAGCATGAAGACGCGTTCATGTCTGCCGCTTCGCTCTGATTGCTCCGGCTAACCCCGTGGTAGTAAGTGAGGCACCACACCTTCTCTGTAGACCCAACTCACACCGTCTCTGGGTGTAGGAGAAGCTGGGGGAGAGGAGAGGATCATGGGACTTAACTGTGGGTTTCATAGATCTACAAGTTGAAGCTGTTTGCAGCCATTTTGTTGATCTGGCCAGATTTAGGGATAACACTCAGTATGAGGCTGGACAAGTGAGTGCATGCACCAGAATGAGTTCCTGAGTACGTTTATTAACTCTTTGTATACATCAGGCTGTTTCCACGTGTTGAATGGTTTTCTCCAGTTGCATAGTTCCAAATTCTTTTTTTCTGCAAATGGAGCCTTCGAGCAGCTGCGTCGGATCAGTTTGGACTAATCTAAAGCATCTAATCCAAGCATCTGACCCGAGAATAGCACCGAAGAAGAGAAAAGGGAACGGAGGAACATGTGAGGGGAAAAAGGAGGTGATTTACGAGTTAAATTTACTGGGGAGAACAAGGGGAGAAAGTCAAAACTGCATTCCCTCACACACCCATGCACAGCACACTCCCACATATACGCTCACAGAATCCACGGCTACTAACGCTCACATGCATGCCCGCCTCTGCTGTGCACATAGCAAATAGGGTCTCTAAAAAAGGCCCTCACTGATGAACTTGCTCTTTTTCATGGTGACACTTTGTAGTGTTTTAGTAATCGTGTTTTGTCAGACAAATGGGTTGCACATATTAAATATAGCATTTGAAGATCAGCTTTAAGGCCCCTTTGCTTTTTCTGCTGTTAAACAAAAGAGAAGAGACTGAAAATAAAGTTTAAACTAGCATTTATGGGCTAAATGTGACTCTGTGTATGTGTGTGTATGTGTGTGTTCACCATAAGTAAGAAGATTATATGGTCCAGGCATTAGTCGTGGTTAAGCAGCAGACAGCTCGTGCTAGCCGCGCAGTGACAACCTGATGATAAGTTAGCTGATTCCATCAGAGTTCGTGTTCTTTCGAGGCTTTTCAATCACACTAACTGGCAACCCGGAAGGCTGTGTGGTTCTACAGTTATTTTAGGAGGCTCACAGTTTTAAATATCCATGGAAACCCACCTGCACCACATGCACGAAAACCCACCGCCCTCTGCATACAGTATGCAAACGGTCTGTGCATGGATGTGCACATCCTCTCAGGTTACTAATATAATAATACAAGTAAGCGGCGCAGACGTGTGTTTGCTGTATGTGCATGTGTGTGTGTGCGTTTCACTGCGTCTCGTGTTACTGGTGTAATATTGGTGGAAGGCTCAGGAGATGTGCCTGTGTGCGAGTATGTGTGCTGCAGAAATTGAGAACTCCACATGAATGTAAATCAATGAGCTGGCAGGCTAACCTTTTGTATATCCAATCTGCATCTTTCCACTGCTCATTATTAAATTATCCCCTAATTGGTCACGCAACAAAGGCAGCTGATGAAAAAGACAATTTCTTGCTTTTAATTGGGCATTTCACGTGTGCTTTGCGTACACCTGTGTGCGGCTGGCTGGTGCATGTGTGAGTGTGAGTGTGTGTGTGTGTGTTTGTGTAATGAGAATAGGACATTAGCGAGGGCTTGGCAGACGCCGTCGCAATCAGTTCCACTCTTTCGAGACGGAGAGAGAGCAGGGTGGGAGGATTAAGCCAGACATTAGCAATCTCAGAAGGAGGAATGGATCGGAGAGAGAAAAACAAAAGAATAAAACTCACACACTTCCCTCGCGTGGCTTCCAAGAGCCTTCAGTTGTGGTGGAACATGTGGCTGACATTTCTGAACGGCCGTACCGCCGCTGCGTGCATGTGTCCAACATGTGTGCCGGCGGTTGGACTTCAGCTCTCACCCCTGGCAGTGTTCACTGTACGCGCTTCCATGAACGGCACGTTTTTATTTCACGTCGTTTTCCCTTCCTGCCGCCCGCCTTGGTGTTTTTATGCTCAACTTTACCGTGTCGCGGCAAAATAGCCCAGCTATTGTTGCAGCGAGCAGACCTGAATAGTGCGGCTCATTGTGCTGTGATGGGAGGCCGGGGAATGGAGCGACCATAAACACTGGCCCTATAGCACCCAGAGGTCGCGCAAAGGTGAAGCCTCGTACCCCTGAATAGGGGAGCACTACTTTTTCCCCTCTCTGTCTCTACATCACTCGTTGTCGTTATATCCTCTTTCTAGTCTACAGTCTTCCTCTCCCTCAACTTATTAACGGTCACAGCAAGAGGGTCTGCTTTGCAGACCAGAGGTCCTCGCTCCCCCCCCAACCTCTCGTACTCCCACATTCTCCTGCTCTCCAATGCTCTGTTCCCCCGGCTGCTATTATGAGAGACATTCTATCCTTTGTTCCAGCCCCCATGGTGCATCTGGCCTCAGATATGGGGACAGCAGGGACAGGAAACCAGCGAGAGTTTTTGCACCGAGGAGGGGGAGGTTGGTGGGTTAGTCCCTGGGAGACGGATCGCCTGTTTCCACCATACAGGGAAGGAATGATAAGGAGGGAGCAAGGAGGAGAAGGAAACAGATACCGAGAGTCACAGTGTTAGTGGGATTATTACCTCACTGATACGCTGCTAGGTGAGAATTTTCCATCAGGACTAGATTATGTCTGTTTTTTCCCCCTTAAAACAGATCCTTTACTCGGCATGACTTCCTGTCTTCACCATTCTCTCCAAGTTTTCAAGAGACATGCTAACAGCTAGCTAGCAGGTCTCGAGTGTGCACAGCAGTGACCAGGAAGAGGAGCCAGCAACAGGTTTTAGCTATCGCTCTTCAGGTTTCACCTGTTCTAGAGCATCAGCATCATACCAGTGAACTGGTCCAGAACACGCTCGCACGTACCTCTGATGACGGAAGCAACCTGGAGAAATACGCTGGAGTGTTTTTATTATAGAGCTTTCTGCATGATGGATGGTTTGGTATTTCTGAAAGCTCGCAGCGCGCCATTTTGCATAAACTCTGTGGCAGGAACCGATGCAACACTTTCTCAGTAGTGCAGATCTGCTGCTCCCTTATCAGCGCTTCTGTAATGGCGGCAGAAGGAGTCATGTTTTGCAAAAGAGGAAATTGAAGGAGCAAAAGTGGAAGGAGAAGCAAGGAGAAGAAAAAGACGAAAGGTGAAGAGAAGGAGAGGTCACAGTTAGTCATCGCTGGCCTCCAGCTGACCTTGTCCTTCTATAAAGGGCTCTGAGAAGAGGAGATGATAGGCGAGTTAAAGGAATGCCCAGACCTTGCCTCCCCACAACCACCACCAACCCCTCATGCCTCCTCTCATATCTACCCTAGCAAAACAGAGTATGGGAGGAAGGGAGTGGGTGTCGGTGATAAAACTCCAGACGTTCTCTCATTTGATTGTGCGCTGCCATGTCGGTGCATTCTTGCATTTGTGCACTCCTCCCTAACTCTCCTGGTGTTTCTCTCCCCCATCCCATTTGTAATCCAAATGTAATCACAAATTTAACACACTTTAATTTAATGAACTGATAATTAAATTGTTTGAGCTTCCAGCTCAGAGGCCGACAGGACCACGGCTCCTGTTTTCCTCAGATCATTTCACCTGAGAGAAAACCTGAGAACCTGAGAACAAAAGTGGAACGCCATGAAAGAGAGGCAATCCTAAAGGGTTAAAAAGCAAGAGCGTTCTGTTCAGTAATCAGAGGTCAAGCAGATGCCCACGCTGGGGTCTCTTTGTCTTCTACTCCTCCTCCCCTCTTTTTTTCTTCAGCCTCAGAAGCTGCACAACTATTGTTTCTTTTAAGTTGGGATAATGCTCATCCTTTCAGAGTTGAAATACAAGTGTCTGGTGCGGCAACAGCAGGAACACATAAATCAAGTCAGAAGCCCCAAGAGTCCCTGCTCCTTGGGGTCATTACAGGTCAAAGGGTAATTTCGTCAGGGGGTTAGTGTGAGCAAGGCCAGAGCAGTCCTGCGAGGGTGTGTGTGCACTGGCCTGAATGCATGTGTGAGCAGGAGGTTAAGACTCTGCAGCTTGCCGTTCAAATCTTGCACATTGAATTTTAAATAATGACGTGTCTCTGAGCACGATTAATGGCCTGACGCTGTTTTTGTGTCGGTGGTCACAGGATAAATGTGGTGTTCAAGGCTACAACCACTAAATCACACTCCTGTGCAAACACACACACACACACACACACACACACTCCGCAGAGCTGCTGCGGATACTGGAGCACACGGTCACCTGTCTTAAGAGCGTATTGCCCGAAACAATGGCTCTCATTGGTGGCAAGGCGACACGTTTCCGTCAAAAAACACTTCCCACAGCGCCACGCTCCGAGCCAAGTGTGCTAACAGTCAGCAGTCGGCTCCCCCAGAGGTGGAACGTCTCCAACAATGCGAGATGGGTCGACGTGTTTGAAACAGGCGGAGAGGAGAAATCCCGCTTAAGCCTCCCCCCACAAAGACCCCACTGTTCAGCCTGATGTGGCTGTGGAAGCTGGGGCGGCGCAAGTTTGTACAAGCCGGAGACTTTTTGCATTTTGACAGACAACCGTTTCGGTTGTTAATTCTGTTGGAGGGTGGCTTGACAGTGCGCTAGTTTTCGTTTGGTGTGCCAGTATTTCCTATGCCTGAGTCAGCAACTCTGAGAGCCCTTGTTGTTGTTGTTTGTAGAAATGCACTGACACTTTATTTCCTCTGTCTCCTTTTTCATCCCGTGCAGGTTCATCAATGCCAGAAGGAGAATAGTCCAGCCCATGATCGATCAGTCCAACCGTGCAGGCAAGTCTCTGCAGAAAGCTCTTCACTCAGAACACGTACACGCACATCCACAACCTCAGCTGGACTAACTGGTCCATTGTCTTAGTCCCAGTATACACACAGGAAGATGTAATGTATTGATTTATCTATCATTGAAATTGTGCTGCCTTGACTATGATAAGTGGCGTTTCACAGTCTTCCAGCTTGTTAGTACCGGGCCATTTCCGGTTGACCTACTACGTCAGAGACCACAATAGTCAATAGCGAGCTAGCAAGTTAGCAACTGAAGCGTGTCTCTTTATCCATCCCAAAACAAGCTCCAGTTTTTACCGTGTTCAGCTGTTCTCCTGCCAAAGCTCCCATGTTTCCATTTGTAAACGCTGTTTGACATCCGGGTCAGGACAGAGGTGTAACACATGCTTAAGAGTTCGTGCCCGTTCCAGTCCGGCTGGTCCGACTTTAGCGTTACCAGAGCGTGTTAGAAATCTGGGTTGAATTCAGTCAGGCTAACGTGTTTAGTGCACTTTTACGGCCCAGTTTTAGTCGGACTAATTAAATCATTCTTTTTTTAGGCGTCATGTAAATGCACTGAGTGTCACAACAAAAGTAAGAACAAAAAAATTACTATATTAGAAGCAGCTATTAATTAAACAGACGTTCTATCAACAAAACATCTGTGTTCTCAGTTCACGCTCAGCCTCGACTTCCCCCCAAAACACACACTCAATTCTTCATCCCCGTCTCAAACCAAAATATAAGAACTATGAGCAGTTCTTTTTTGGGGTTGACCGCTGTTTGGCTTTTAGGCTCCAGACCCCTTCTCCCCACCCCCTCTAAAGCAGCCCCCTTGCCTTTTTGTGGCAGTTGAGGGGAGTGAGGGAGCAGTCCTCCGGCTGCACGGCTCGGTTTGGACTGCCGTAAACTTTATTACCTGTAATAGGGGTCAGAGGTCAGGGTGGCATTAGGGGGCGCAGTAAAGTTCAAAGGCATTCAGTGGGGGCTGAGTTCTTGCTTTTGCTTGACTGATCCCCAAACAGCCTGAATCGGAGGTAAGTGGATTTCTATGAGAGCAGAACAATGGAGGCCAGCACAAAACCAGGAACCCTATCAGGTTTCACTTATTGTCGCTGCTCAGTTATAGGCTGTATTTATTAGATGAAGCGTTTAGGAGCAGCTACTGAGGCCCCTCAGCACGGTGACTTATCGCTGACGCGGAGGAACCGAGATCACGCCTTCGCTCTGGCGCTCCGTTTCTTCTTCTACACTTTGTGTGGGCTAGCATGGGAGCCATACTTGAACCCAGAACTCCTTTCTTTTCACTGCAAACTAAAGTTGGTTCACAATCCCATTAAAACAATAACAATGAAAACAAATGTCCCTGTTATTAGCGTCAGCCGCAGTTTCTGTACGGTCGCATGCGTAAAGGAGGCTGTGTGTGTCGTGTGTGTGTTGAACTCTCAGTCTGATCCCCGTTAGAGCAGTTGGGCGTTTTAAGGTCGACCGGGGGCTGACAGTAAAGAGCCGGCTGCACGGACACGCAGCAGAAAGACGATGTAGACAGCGATGGCTCCCTGTGCGTGCGCTGGCCAACAGATGATCCCGCTTCGGCCACTGAGCCTTAATTAAAAGCACTAATTGACCACTCCCTCCCCTCCCTCCCTCCCCTCCCTCCCTCTGTCTCCTCCTCCATCCACAGTAAGTCAAGGAGCTCCCTACAATCCAGATGGCCAGCCGATGGGGGGCTTCGTCATGGACGGCCAGCAGCACATGGGAATCAGACCACCTGGTAAGGCTCTCCCTGCGTGTCCTCTTTTCTTCCATCGCTTCTTTTTTTCTTCCTTATCATTTTCTTTTGTTGGAGCTTCATCTCACTCCTCGTCCTCCTCTTCTCAGCATGTCAGAGGGGCTTCTGGTGCTGTTGTGCTGGTTAAATTAAGTTTAACCTAGACAGTGAGGGAACTTAAACACAGCACATAGATAAAACCTGCATGAAAACACACACACACACACACACACACACACACGGCTATCCCCTCCTCCTTCCACACAGCAGAACAGGTGTGGTCAATCACATTACACAACCATCTCCTCCTTCGCTCCCTGCCTCCCTCAGTCCCTCTCTCTCACGCCATCAGGCCTAATCCCAGAGTTTGTCCTTAAGCTTCTCTCCTCCTCCTTTATCCCCTGTTTTCTGGGATTCTCTCAAGTCCCTAACCCCATCTCACCATCCACTCAAAGTCAGCAGGTTTGGATGAACTTCCAGGCTGCTTAACTCCTTCTCCTCCAGAGTTTATCCAGTTCCCTCCACCAGTAAAATAAAGTTTCACTGGAAAAAAAAGCAACTTTTCAGCTTTTCTCCTCCTGTGAAATCATGGAACTATGCTGCGATTTAGCTGCTAACTCGCTCTGGCTGTCTTTCTAAGGACCCATGGGCGGAATGGGCATGAACATGGGGATGGAAGGTCAGTGGCACTACATGTAGCCCCGCCGCAGCCTGACCAATCGCAACACAACCAGGAATGTGAGTATGCAAACACTCTCATCAGCCTCACGTTGGTGGAACATTCGCATGTTTAGCATTTATTAACCTGCACACATCTCCTGAGTTGTTGTCGGACTTTCCTTCTCTTCTCGGGCTCATCGCTCGCTCACACTTTCAGCCAGGCGATAAAAGCCTTTGATCACAACCTTGCAACTTTTT
Source organism: Pao palembangensis (assembly GCA_015343265.1). Lineage (NCBI taxonomy): Eukaryota > Metazoa > Chordata > Actinopteri > Tetraodontiformes > Tetraodontidae > Pao > Pao palembangensis. The sequence continues at coordinate 2,220,249 of CM027083.1, read as the reverse complement.
TTGGATGTGGTGTGTATGTGTGTGTGCGTGTCTGTGTCCTTGTATTTGCTACCTATTGAGTATCAAAATACTCATCCTACTAGCACGTGGTGTTTCAGTGCGATGCAGTAGTGGAGGAGTGAGGACAGGAAACGAAGGCGGAGCCGGAATGGGACAGAGGGCGGCGACACACAGCAAGGTGGAGGGATTCTAAGGGGGCGGGCAGGTAGCATGTTACCATAGTAACAGTCTGATTGGCAAAAATGCAAGCGGTTGTCATTGGTGCATGGATTGAGGAGAGGAGAGGAGAGGAGAGGAGAGGAGAGGAGAGGAGAGGAGAGGAGAGGGGCCCTTAACTGTCATAAATATGCTGGGTTGCTGTTAATTCATGAACCATATTAATACACACACACTAACAATCTAGCGAACCCATCATCATCTTTTCATCATTTCTTTCTTTCTTTCTTTCATTCTTTCTTTCTTCCAAATTCTCGCCCTTTTTGTTTTTTACTGTCATTTCTCTTTAATTCTTACTCTCTATCCTTCCCTCTCTCTTTCTATCTCTCTCTCTGTCTCAATCCCTCTCTCTCTCTCTCTCTCTGCCTCCCTCTCGCCCCAGGGCCAAATAGACTCCCACATGATTCTGGATGTATACAGCCTTGGTGTTGTCATAGTGCACAGTGTGTAGAAAGCGGCTATGGGTCTAATCATTGTGTGTGTGTGTGTGTGTGTGTGTGTGTGTGTGTGTTCTTTTGTGGGTTCATGTATTAGAAAAAAAAAACATATACAAATTTTAGTATACCAAATGCATGCAGTAGGCCATGTGTGGGTGTGTGCCTGCGTATGAACATGTCTGCATAACTGTGCATGTATGTGCATGTGTGTGTATGGTAATAGGATTACTGCTGGCACAGGGAGGAGACACAAACTAGTGCAAAATGGAGGAGGTAGCCAGCAGGGTATGGAGCTTAGCTGGGCCTAATTGACTAGATCCAAATTAAATATGCCATCACCAGAGGTGTGACCAATGGATTTGACTTATTCGGTATACAAAAATAGAGACCATTAACCGTCCACAGAATGCACGTGCACGTGTGTGTGTGTGCGCTATGTGAAAATACGCTGCCCTTGTTTCAGCCCGCAAATGTCCACGGCCAAAGCAGAAGTCGTGAGCCACACGCTGGATGGCATTTTGACATGCAGAAAGATGCGGCGATAGAAAGGCTGGCGTGAAGGAGACGCGCGTCTGTGTTTATGTGTGCGAGCGTATAAACAAAACAGGAGGGCTGGTTTGCCGTGTCCAAGCTGCTTCTTTCCAGCAGCTGCTAGCCTTCCCAGCAGACCTCGCTTTAAACAGCCTCAATTTGCCTGCTGAATCTCGTAATTGGGCCACCAGAGGAATCCTCTGTGAGACGGCAAAGCACAGAGAGGACAAGTAGATGGTGGAAGAAAAAACAACAGTCAGGCAGACAGAATGAGGGAGGGGCAGATGAACGAGAGAAGCGTAAAGAAGAAGGGCGGGATGGGTGAATGGGGAAGAATTGTAATGGAAATATGTCCGCACTTCCTCACGACAGGCTTCACTAGCTAGCTCCTGCTAGCTGTTAGCTCACCTTTGTGAAATAATACTTTCCTTTTTAGGTCAATTAAATGTCCGTGATGTGTTTTATCCTTTCACGACCAATTAAATTAATAGATTTTCTGGGAGGCAGGCTATCTTATTTGATTAAGAGAGCACAGGTTCATCATCTCCTATAAGCAATTTTCATTAGCGGAGTTTGGTTTTGTTACCACAGGGCTAAACTGAGTGATTGTGCTGAGGCTTGATACTGAAGGTGTGCCTCGCAGACACACCGCAACGTTATTTAAAACTACAGCCAATTAGCGCTGCTTAGTGAAGAGAGTTGTGCTCTTCACCCAATGATGATTACAGAGCTTCTATCCCCTTGTGAAACAATACACCTGTCAGCAGAGATGAAGCCCAGCAAGCGAAGCAGAAGTGAGCCGCGCCTTTGATAGTGCCGAGAATGACTCCCGGCTGACCCTGTCGCCCTTTCCCTTCTTCCTCTCCCATGCCTTCCCTCTTCCATGAAATTAGCCAGGAGCGGCCCCCAAAAACTACAGTTTTCAGTTTCAGGACAATAGTTATCACAGTGTGAAGGAATTAATTACGGCACAGAGCACGTGGAATTTTTTATCCAAGCAAGCCCACTTTTGGTTTCTCCCAACGTGCCGGCTAGAACGCTTGAGTGGACGCAGCCCATAACTCCGCTGCAGCCAGTCTCAGCTGGAGACCCTTTGTCCCAGGATTCACCACTCCAATCATTAAGGATAAATTTGTTAACCTTCTGCTGAGGGGTCAAGATCGCTTCCCTCATTCTCCTCCGCCCCCACTCTCAACTTCTCTTTCTGGTGGATGAACTTTTACTATTAACGGACATTGGAAAAAGCAGGTCCCGATGGGGATTTCGTGGCCCCTGTATTGTCCACGTGAATGTGTGTCCCTGTTGATTTGGTCCCTTTAGAATCCCCCTCAGAGTCGACAAAGAAAGCCCGCGGCTCAATGTATTGATTGGCTTATTAAGTGAAAAACCTTATTAGCAACGTGGGTTTTTTCAAGCGCACATGGTCGTCATTAGACGCTTGATGTGGATTTGCTTCAATTATCAGGATGCTCTTCAAAGAAAACATTTCAGCTCCGTGTCTGGCACATTAATTGTTTTGATTTCAGAATAATTAGTGTTTCTGGCAATATTACTGTAAAAAAAAACAAAAAAAACGTGGAAAAACTGTGATTGTATGGAGACTGGATGGGCGACTCTTCTAGAGTCTAAGCTAGCATCGCTAATGATTTGTCGCAATGCTACAGGTTATGTCCCACAATAGTAAGGTCACAGGTTTGATGCCATCAGGTCCAAAAGAACAGATGGATGTAACTCAGCTAATTGAAGCTTACATAACGTTTCCCCCTTCTCCCAGTCCAACCTTTTCTCTTCAGCAGCCCAGGTGAAAACCGATGGATGAAAGGAATGACAATCGAGGGTCCTTTGCATTCCCCTCCGCTGTTGTCTCCTTTGTCCCCCCCACCCATGCCTTTTGTGTCATCTGTCGTGGCCCTTTTATGTGCGTGGCGATCGCGTGGACGGTCCGTGGCGCTCTCAGGTGACGGCTGGCTGTGAGCCTCACCTCTCTTCTTTGCTTGTGACAACAATGGCGGCAGGATGCGAGTGGCAGCTCTCCGCCGGCAGTGATGGATGCTGGTTATTGTCAGCCTTAAAGAGAAGAATCTAGGGAGAGCGTGAGGATGGATTTCTTGACTTGGCTTTTCTTTGTTTGCGGAGGTTTGATGCAGCAGGTGTCGGGTACGGGATGATACGCTTGGTGTAGTTTGGGAGGAAATGCAGAATTGCAATATGACTCCTGGATTAGGGATTAAACGAGAGTCGGGCGGTGGCAGCACTAAAAGGCTGATGCAGTCAAAGCATAAACCAAAGACTAATTTCAAATTTTCTTAAACAGATTATCCAGGAAACCTTAAGGAGCCGACCTCTGTATCACTTCAAGTCGATCGTGTGTGTTTGGTCTCTAAGTCCTCTCCTACTGTTTAAGTAGCATTACTGTGGGTGTAGGATTAACTCACTAAACCCTCCAATGCGCTCTCATACGCCCGCAGTCCCAGTGAAGGGCAGTCTCGGGTCTGTATCCTGACCCAGATTAGCGCTGAGCTGCATTTGCCGTGGCAGTGGCGTACTGTACAGCCCCTTGAGGGCAGCATCGGCGGGGCCGGTGCTCTCAGGGGAGTCTGCGCTGTTGTCAATCGCTAACACGCTCCATTATATTTGAATGACCTTTGCATCACCACTATTTTAATTTGTTTGCACAGGAAAATTAGCAACCACAACTTTTGCATAGGCCATTTAAGGTGAAACTCCTGGTTTATTTACGTGTGTTGATCTCTTTCCTCAGAACTGCAGGACAAACTGGGGGATCACCTGCCTCACAGACGACTCCGGAGCACAGCTATGGGACTTTAACGACAACCACCACCGACAGCTAACCCCTTGGACCACTACCCAGACCCAGCAGCAATTTCCTCGGCCCGGAGAGGGAAACCTCCCGATACTGCCCACAACTCCCGGCCAGAAGATGGACCTCTGTTGAAGCCAGATAGGCCCCGGTCCTGACAGACCCTCGCTTCTTCTCCGGCGGGCACTAGACTCTGCAAAGTGATTGCGATTGTGAGCGTAGATGACACAAAAGACGCTCTGTGTCCTTGGCCCTCACTGTACCTTTGGCAAAGGGGGCACCTGTGATATATTCTCGACTTAAAGACAAGAGACTTCCTGTGAGGAGCGCACGGCTCTTTGGAACGAAGGAAATGGACCAAGGAGAATGTCTGTATCTGTCAGGACGCTAACCGAGCAACATAGGTGCCCTTTGAAAAATATAGCGAATTGAGGGGTGGAAGGAGGGAAAGTCTGAGGAGAGAAAATAAAAGGATATCAGCCCCTAGTTTGGGAGGCGAGCGGAGAAATATACTGTATACTGTTGTAAAATTATGCTGGACTCTCACAAGAACTGGGAATTTAAGTATTGTAAATGCTATTGTATTGTTCTGCATATTATGTTGTTTCTAATAGATTTTTTAAAAAGGATGTGAACTTTCTTCCTGTTTTTTTTTTTCTGATTTCTTTCCACACTATGTGTGCCATTTCTCTATCAAATTTGACCTTGTGCCCCCTCCATTGATTCACGATGCATTTTTTTTTAAAAAGAGAAAAACCAGAATAAATGGAATTCGATCATTCGAGCATGATCTTAATTTCAATCTCTTTTCTTCAACATACGCACTCACAGCCAAACATAACAGGCAGGGTGAAAGCTAATTTCCATCACCGTGCACATGTTTGCGAGTTTTATGTCCGTTTCGGGCTTGATTAGTTCTCAGATCAGAACAGCAGCAAAGTTTTGTTGCTAAAACTGAAACATCATCTGGAGTCATAAAAGACTTTCTGGCTCTAATCTTAACTGCACACATAGTGGCCTAGTTTTAAATGTGCAAGGTTTTTAATCAGTTTGTCTTTTTTAACTCTCCCGTTTTATACTGTGTTCCCGTGCGGACAAACAGATGTCTGCTAACATCATGGCAGAAGAGCAAACAAGACACAGAGCTCCACGCCGTTTCCTGTTTTTCTCCGCCTGTGACGGATGCCCTCTGAAGATCTATTCCAGCGTCCTATTGATGTGTTTAATGTCACAAGGCCGAGCACTCCCAGGGCCAATGGATTCTCCTCAGCACAGTGTTGAATGTGGCCTGACAGCAGAAAGAGGCAGCCTAGATGGGGAAACACCATCTTCATCAGTTCATTCAAGTCCATTTGAACAGATGATGTCATGCTGATCAACAGACAGGAAAGAATGTAAAAGCTGTGTGCGTGCGTGTGTGTGTGCACATGTGGGGTATCAATGCACCCATTATCCATTGCTTCAAACATGTATTACGCACATATTTTACTTCTTTTGAAGGCGAGCTATGTTTCGTATGCTTTTATTTTGAAGGGTATATATGTACATCTGTGTTGGAAATAAATACTTTTTGTTCAAATAACGCAATTAATAACTAATCTCACAATATCTTCCTCCGTGCAGACGCGGTTTATAAAACAGAAGCCAAAAACCATCTAACTGAGCTGAATTATGTACAAACGTGTTTCCACGTCGCGTAATGACTCTGAAAAAAAGTACATTCCATTTATTCTTAAAGAAACACGCACTTAGAGCGGTCGCTCCTCTCCTAGCTGTGGATAATGTGCAGCTAATTCATGCGTTCTGCTGTAATTTTCTTTCACGTGGAGAGGGAGAGGCGAAGGGAGAGAAAGAGAATTATCCTTCATTTAGCATTAAAATTCATTTAAGTAAAATTGCTACAAACATGTAAATGGGAAGATTAGTTCTCCCCCACGCCTTGTTGCCCGTAGTCATAGGGCTCCGTCATAGGGCTCCATCCGCAGCAGCCGATGGAGGGATCCAACTCGGGCTCCACTTCAGGAGGCAGAGGAGACGCCAGAGAAGAACTTCCACGGAGCTGATATATTTCGGGCGGCAGCCTCGTGTCTCAAAGCCAAAACCTTCTTCTTTTTTCACGTCAAGCAGCGAACAAGAGAGGGTCTGTTTGGTCCGCGCGTAAATCAATACACTCCCCTGGTATCTCTGCGCTGCGCAACTATTGTGTTTAACTGCCTTTATACGAAGTGAATTCTAATTCATACAAAAAATGAGAAAGAAAAAAAAAACTTGGGCTTAAAAAAAATAATAAATAAATTAAAAACGGGCGAGGTTTTAATTGCGTCGCCCCTCCACCGTAGCTGGAAAATGTGGGGCTGTGAAATGTGAATTCCTGAGCCGGTGGCCGCTGGGAGCTCTGGAGACAGCAGCAAAAAGCCCATGCTTGACTGCCCTCTTTAGGGAGGCCGGGTAACTGTCCGCGCCGGGGCCAGCGTGAGCGCACGGTTATCGGCCGTCCTGCTCAGCCCGCACGGACACCAACACCACGGGGGCCCCGCGACTTCACACCGATGCAGCAAAGACGGGTTCATATAACAACCGTGACTTAAAAACATTTTTTTGTGATAAATTTCAATGAGAAAGAAATGTGACAGCGCAAGTGAGAACGCAACAGAAAGTTTTTTTTTTAATTTGAATTACTCTTCTTTTCGCACTGTTAAATTAGTTAATAATTAATCATGGCCGAATATTGAATTTATTAATACATGTACATTAAAACTGAATTATTCTCCATTGTTAAAATAATTGTGTCACAACTGACCTACATTTGTGCAGAGAAGAAATCCAACTTCTCTCTTGGACCCGCGTCTTTGCGTTTCACGCGTTTTTCTCTGCGTGAGAAACTTCGTTAACTTTGAATTGTGGATCGTGTTGATTGTGAAGTGAAAAAGAAAAAAAAAAAACAGCACGCACAAACACACACACACACACACACACACACACACACACACACACGCTGACCGCGGAGTGAACTGTCAGTGTAATGAATGGAGCAGAAATGTGTTCCAGAGCCGCGGAGGTGCCCGGACAGGCCTGTCTTCCTTCCACAACAACGCAGATATTTATGCGCCTGTTTGCTTGAAAAGGGGAACTCTGGAAACTGAAGCTCCTGACTCTGCTTCCCTGCAAGTCTCAGCTAATCACGGCGTGAATAATGTGTGTAGCCTGATTAATTTCAAATAGTATCTGCTGGTTACACAGCTGTACAATTTGTGGGACTTTCGTTTATTTTGCCTTAAAGTTTTTCATTCCACTTTGTACATTTTAGAGATTTATTGACAAATATTCTGACTTGTTTTTAGCATTTAATAACCTGAGTATTTGTTTTTAATGAAGGCAAATTTAATTCGTGAGTTAGGCCTCATTAACACAGTCACCACCAGGAGCAACTTTTTGGAAAATTTAAATGCTTGACAGCTATATGTAGATAACACAAAATATAATATCACGATATGTCCGAGACTATTTTATAAAAATCACTGCGGACGCAAACATCCTCAGAAACTCCCGGAAGAAAACTCTCCAAAACAGCGCGACAGCTGGATCCAAAACACCGGGAGAAAACTTTGAGAGAGAGAGAGAGAGAGAGAAATCTGTTTGGTGGCCAGAAAGAGAGGAAAAAAGAAGAGAGGAGGACTGTTGCGCCGGGGCCATTTTGGATTTCATCTGTCTCCTTGGCGACGGGCCCCCGGCCCTCAAAAGCCCCTTGGGCGCACGAATTGTTTGAGAGTAGCCCGCTATTTTCTGCAGCATCATTTATCACTGTCACCACATAATGATTCCCCTCGCAGCTCCTTATTGATGTTTGTAATTGCATTATCTCATAAGGGGGGATGATCAATGGAGCCGAGAGGAGCATCGCGGGGTCAGGAGATGTCGCGTCGCTGTTTGTCCGTTTAATGCAGCCAGGCTCTCATTATCTGCAGCCTCTCTGCGTCCCGGCTAAGCAACGTTCGCTCTGCTTCCCTCTGAGCTTCCACAGGGAAGCGCGAGTGGAAAACGAGGAGAGGGGCAGCTCGTTTCATTTGTTTAACCCCGAGTCACTGCAGATAAAAAAAACAGAAATGCTAATAAGAGAGAAAGCGAAAGTAGCGCCAGTGTGTTGTCTCGTTAGTTCCATTACAGATGATGGATTAAGGCGCGCAGCTTTCGACTGCGGGGACAAAAATACCACGTTTTCTATTTCCAATCCACCACATGTCTGTGACGTGACATTAAGACCAAAGTTCAGCATGACACGCAGCAGAGTCAGTATTAAATTCTCCATTTTTTAAACCGTCTGAACTTCGGGTGGTGGTGGGGAAAATTGGATATCAAGTATAAAAACACACAGATTTTTTTTTTATGTTGCTTTTTTATTGACTTTGATTAATCATGAAAAATAAAGCTCATGTTTTCGTAAAATAGATGCGGACGCTGCGTAAAGTCCAGCAACACCACAAAACGACCGCAGAAGCAGCCGTGCGTCATGGCGCACACTGCGGCCTGTCAGTAGGTATGACTGGCTGTCTGGGCCATTTCTGACATGCGCGCCAGTGTGTACCACACACCTGGCTCCGAGACGCTCAGGTGGCCCGAAACGCTCAGGCGAGGTTATGGAGAAAATACGCGCATCGGAAATGTTTCATCCTGGGATGATCTGTGGGTGCGCGGTTCATTTCTGCGCTTCCCAGCTTACGAGTAGGAACTCACGGTGCTTAGAATAACACAGTTTTCAGCCCGAGTGTTTTCCTAAGTAGGCGCTCCCGCTGCGCAGAGGGAGACGACGCTGGCAACGCACCTTTCCCCGCGAAGAGAAGCAAACTGCGGCTGCTTCGTAACCGGAGATCTTCCTGTCAGCGCCATCGGTTCTCTCCGTCTTTGGAAGGTCACCTTGCCAGCCCAGCTCCAGGCAGGCGAGGAGAGCCAACAGGAGCTGTGGGTGGAGAGGGGGCTTCCTCACTTCACCTGGCGAGGTCCCGTGATAGCAACCAGCCCCGTCCTCCCCACAGCTCCCACCTGGGCATTATTATTATTATTATTATTATTATTATTATTATTATTATTATTATTATTATTATTATTGCTGTTGTTGTTGTTGTTGTTTTATCTGTGTGGTCAGCCCCATCAGAGATTTAATCCGGACCCAAAGTGCCGCCTTCACTTTTGTGCCGCACAATTGCGCCATTGAGACTTTTTTTTTTTTTTTTTTTTTTTTTGCCTGCTTGGCCTCCGAAAGTAAACAGAGAGGTAGCATGTCGAGACAGGACAGAGTGGCTGAATTCAAGCCACAACACAATCCTGATAAAGCGCTGGCCCCGAGCCACGTCCTTCATTAGTTTATTCCTATGCTGAGGCTGCTCCGCCAGCCAATCTGCGCCCTAATCTCACGGCGTTTCTGGAGATTTGGGACAGTTTCTACATTTAGTGATTTTTACAATAAAGGGATACAAGTTAAATAAAAACACCTTAGAATGTAATATAAAAAAGCAACTGAAGACACAGCAAAGAAGAAATATTCAACATTTTCCAGTCACAGCTGTCAGAGGCCGTTGATCACATGCACCTTCCAGAAGAAGCTGCTCCTCGTCCACAATAATCATTCATCCTGATACGTGAGTAACACTTTTCATTGACAGAACAGCAGCAGGATCATAGCGTGCGCCTACTGAGAGCCTGAGACAGAAATAGTGAACCCACGATGGAAGCGGGGCTGTGAACGTGCTGCACACGCTCACATATTCATCAGCTCCACATCAGTGATGGGTAAAGAAAAATGTCAGCTCCACGCGCTCTCACCCTGTCAGCCGGGCTTTTTCACTCTCCAACTCTGACAATGTGTGTCTTCATCTCTGCTGTTCTTCTGCCAGTGTGTGTGTGTGTGTGTGTGTGTGTGTGTGAGAGAGAGAGAGAGAGGACCGTGAACAGAGCCCTGACTTACTCTGCTGTATAATTTAAAGAAATATTTGGGGTTTGACGTATGAGCAGAGTTCTCCATCAGGCCATTCTCTCTTTCTGTCCCCTGTGATTCTGCCGTCTTTACACTTTCCTTTAATTAAGCAAAGCTTTGATTACTGCAGGAGCAACTTCCTTCTCTTCTGCTCCAGTTCAGAGACACCAGTTGCTCTCAGTCATCGTTTCTCTGAGTTAATTAATCGGAAACATTTTCTTTCACTTTCTCTCCAGTTTTACTTTTATTTTTTTTAAACTGAATGTAGCTGTATGCTGCAGCTCTGCTAAAGGCAGATTTCCTCTCACATTTCACACATTATACACCTCATACATTTTAAACATTCGCAACTGTAACTTTTGCAAAACATCTTCGAATCAGGAAAGTTCTCTAAATTCAGCACAACACACAGTACACTGGTTCCGTGAGACGTTCGCTGTCAGATGGTGTTAGCAGTTCTTTCCATGACTGTTTTTCACTGGGAATCAGTGTCATCTCTGCAGGGTTGAATAACAGGCACAGAAAACGCAGCATGTTTTGAATTTTTCCTTCACGCCAATTTCCCCGGTGTTTTCTCTAAACCCGGGGATCTGATCGCATAATTGACTAAGTAAATCCCTGTCGAGGCAGAGGGGGCAGAGGCGGGGGCCCTCAACGTGCATGTTGCTACAGGCCGACGCTGTGGAGTGTAACGCTCAGAGCTGCACAATTTATGGACCATGGACAGTTTATAAGAAGCAATGTAGTCTATCAGAGAGGCCGGGGAACGGAGGACGGGAGGGAGTCGTTTCAAAGCAGGAAGCCGTGTTTTAGAATAATATATGCTATGATGAAGATGTTTCCCCCGTGACCTGAGATGGCGGTGAGCACCAGCGGCCACTTATATTCCAACCAGAAAGGAAGGAGCGCCCAAGAGAGCTGACATAATTCGAGTTTTCCTCATCAAGCTCCTGTGAAATGTTCAAACTGTGTTGTTTTATCCATCAGGTCGCTTTCAGAAATCCTATTTTGACATATTCAAGCGCTCACCGATGGAGACGTTAGTCCGTGTTAAACCTAAACGGAGTAAACTTCTTCCTGAAAGTAAGTGAAAAAAACTTCTGGTCAGAATTTTAGTAAAGTTTCAGACTTTCTAATCTTTCACTGGGAAACAAAGAAAAAAAAAATCACTTGATCATGTTGTTTTCCTTTTTTATTCCATATATTTGTTCTCAAAATACACAGACTTTTTCAAGCTTCTAGCGATAACAACCTCTGCTCTGTGACCTTAACAGGAAATAGATGCATTTATTAACATGTCATATATCATCTATAATACCTGTTTTGACATGTTAGCAGAAACCCAACTGTATAATTTTCATCCCAATAAAACTTCCCACAGTAACAAAAGTTACACATTTCCCCTGAAAAATAAAGGATCCAGTTTTATTGTCCTCCCATGATGTTTATATCTGCCATGTGACCCCTCAGACGTGACTTCCCTTAAAGAAACAACGTTGCTGCAGAGAAAAAGCTTAGAAACGATGGAAGGATGAGACAAACCTCCCTCACATGCCTGACATCTGTCGAGGCGGCGGTGTCACGGGGACGGCTTGTTATGCAAATGGCGAACGCAGCCCCCTGAGATGCAGCCTGACATCCAGGAAGGCGCCATCACTCCTTCAGCCGGGCAGTCTGCTGCTGCTCCCTCCTGGAGCCGTGAAACCACTGCTCGCTCTTCAGTCAAGCTATATAAGTTCTGTTTTCTCAGCTGCAGAGATATCAAACATCCATCTGATAGGAGGCTGGAGAGAGTGCACGGCAGGCCTGAGGACATGCTGCTCAAACACCAACACGCGTGCTGCTAAGCTACAACGCGGCAACGCTCAGACAAGCCCAGCGACCAACACGGCCTCAGCAGCTCGGCAGGTTTCATGTGAAAAGCTTTTAGCAGCGCGGGCTGAAGACACGGCTATTGTTGAGCGCCGTGATGGATGAAGGCGCTATGTTAGTGTTAGCGCTGACTGAAACACAGCTGAATTTATTAGGTTCCAGATAAGTAAGGTCACCACCTCCAGATGGAATCCCAGGAAACCAAACACAGGCTCGTACACACCGGAGAGAAGGCACAACGGTTGAGAGTACGGGCCGTTTGAAAATATTACAACAGACAAAGATGGATTTACAGTTAATGTAGGACAAATTTAGCTTCACCAATAAAGTCTGACTCGAGTGAATAAAAGATTCAGTTCATGCTAGCTTTAGCACAAGCTGTAACATCCAGATTCCTTTATTTTCACAGACATTTCTGTTTTAATACAGAAACTAAGCATTGGAATAACTGTAGCACCTCATTCTGTGGCTCATACTCTTTTGTCTGCAACCAGGCATCAACTCTGGGTCCTTGAGGCTTTATTAACGCTGACTCGTCTGATGTAAAATCACAGGACACGAAACTATTTCATCCAACCGTAAAATTGCTCCAGTGTGCTGAGAGTAAAGAGGAAACAGAGCTGAACCCGTATTCATGTGTGCAGAGCACCGTGTTCCATATGAGCACAAAGGACCGGAACAGCTGGAGGAGGCCGTCGTGGCAGGCTGAATTCAGCAAGTCTGAATTCAACTCGTCCACTTTTAGGGCTGCTTCTGCCACCATTTTAACCTTAATGACGGTCACATCATTAATGTTCTGGGCATGCATGTCTGCACGTTCATGTATATCTATATATTTGTCTTCTCATCTTCCTCTTGGACCCGGACAGCATGAGGAAGGAGCCGGCCTTGATGGCAGCAGGCCTGTTAACAGCGTCGGTGAGTTGTGGCCTCAGCCACCGTCAATGTTTACGCCCACCGATCACACGCAATAACGTGTTTATGTTAGACGGCATCGTGGACGCGGAGGCCCTCTGAGAGTCGCGGCCTGGTCTGAGATGAGGCGAAGGGTTTACAGACATCTGAGACGAATGAAGTGCCCGAGATGAAAGCTTGAAAAGTCAGGCTGGTTTTATTCTCGTGTTGTTGCGTTTGACCATCTGGACACGACGTCCAGCTGCGAGGAGAGCGTTTGTGTGAAGCTCTCCTCCTCAGAGAGATCTAAATGTGCAGAAAGAGAAAATCCCACAATCCCACTAGGCTATCTCTTAAATGTGCTGACGCTGACACACACAGAGCGTCCGATGACGTGTTAGCATTTTTGAACTTTAGCTTTGTGATTAAATGCCCTCAGACAACACGAGCTGTTGCTTGAACCCACTGAATCATCCCCGAGCGTTTGCGTGTTAACACAGATTAGCTGAAAAGACTCGTCATCTGCGTCCCGTCCAAGCCTCAAACGTTGGTCTTTGTGAGCCGGGGGGACGTGTGGAAGCTGTTTTGTCCTCGGCTCCGCTCGTGAACGTAAAGCAAACAAGCTTAATCCTCCAGGACACAGAGACTTGACACCAATTTGTCCCTGCAGGGGAGGGGCCCCTGGGCAAGGCAGTCCAGAGCCCGACTCATCTGTGCTTCCCCAGAAAGGCGTTCTTGTCCTCAGCCGTGTCTGCGCATGCAGCACAAGACTGTGGCGCCGCGTTCCACCAATCAGCATCCAGCAGCACTGGGTAAGCCCACTTTGGTCGGTGCGGTCCGGTTCGTCTCTTTCTCGCCTCGAGATAGTCTGTTGGGATCTGCTGTCTTGGTTGTCATGGCGACGGCGGCATTTGCACTTCTTCTGGTTACACAGAATTCATTAATGGCTGAACACTTGTCTGAGAATAAAACACAATCAGGCTGTAAGTAATCTGCCTGTCGACACGCTGAAGCCCGCCTGTTCCACCACGCACAAGAAGCCTCCACCTCGGCTTCGCCTGCACACCAGCTCTCATTATTTCCTCCAGCTGTTTTCTCGGATTCTCACCACTTCAGACATTAAGCGGCCATTTACAAACAAGTTTTGGAAAACATCTGGAGACTTAGGTGACGTCGCCCTGACGATGAAAGGGGATGAAACGCGGGATCAGAGGCGTCTGCTGTTACATGCATTCCAGTTCGCAGTGGACAAGCGCCACTATCTGGCCTGCGTTTGTCAGCGGGAACGGCTCTAGCCGGTGTTCATAACCACAAAGATGGCTCCAGAGGAGGTCTCCTGTGGCTCCAGATGGATCAGCCGGCCAGACGCTCATTTACAGAGAAGGTCACACATGCAAAGAAGAGTCCTCCGCTAGCTGAGAGGGAATATGCTGGACCCTACATCTGCCGTTGACGTGTGATCTATGTGATTATTGACTTACACCCCCGCTGGTCCCTCCAACCTGGGTCTGTCACTTACATGACAGCGGGCTCTGTCCTGAGTCCCTTCCACCCTGTCCTGGTCCAAAAGGTCACACGATGAGAACATTCTCTTGTTAACAACCAAGATGGATCACCGTGTTTTCTAATGTCAGACTGCTATGTGGAGCGTCCATCTTTGCTTTTTCTCTGTGATAAACTCAGTAAATTCCCCTGACAATCGTCCGTCACACTGAGGGGACGTTAGCAGGCCTGAAACGGGGAAGTTTTCACTCCCTGCTCAACGTGACGCAGCAACAGTCCCACAGACAATAAAGGGATTAAGCGCTTCTAGAACTCGTGCAGCTCCAAAGGCAGCCACAGCCACGGGTCCAGAGTTTCTGATCAAATTTCTCTCGATGCTGCTTGTTGCATCTTCGTCTTACTCAAAAGTGTTTTTCGTCTTTTTCTTCCTTGCAGTTGCATAAATCTAAGAAAGCAACAAACATCTGGAGTAAATTGCTATTGTATCATTGGGTCATGGAAAATCAGAGACAAATAATTTCAACGGAATGAAAAGACTTTTTTCTGTCTCTTCTTTCTTCATTCATCATTTGCTATCTGCAGCATCAGAAGGGATTAAGTCATTTTCATGGATTTTCCCCATCTGAATCATTTGCTCCACACGTATGAAAACATCTGTTTGGGTAAATAAATAATAGATATATCTCAAATATAGAGGGCTGGCACTGTTAAACTTTATCCTTTTGTCAATCTAACATAAAATAATTTATCACCCTTTTACAAGAAAACCGTTCTTCGTCTTCGCTGCTGTCCTTCGCCGCCATCTTCGGTCTCAGTCCAAAGCAATATGGATCAATTTTCCCTGCTTCTCTCCCTTGGTCCGAACATTCCCGTCCTCTTTGAGCTGCAGGCTGCGGTTATAAATCCACGGGAGCTTTCAGGCGGATCTCCACAGCCGGAGCTGGGTCTGAGCACAGCCGACAGCCCGATGCAAACACGCTGCAGATATATGCGCCGGCTTTTACTGCAGCATAATTCACCGGCGGCGTCGCTGCGCCTCTGCTGATGTCTATGTTGCAGTCGTGAAGCAAAGAGTCCTGCAGAGAAGTCACACAGCAGTGCTACACCTGGAACGGGTTCCTCCACCCTTCAAATGAATAGAAATAGATGAAACAACTCCGTCTAAACACTGTAACATCATGATGATGTTACAGTTTATGGCTTTAAAGTCCGAAAATGAAAATATGCCTTTTTCATAATATTTAGTCTAGGTTTGACAAATACCTTGACTATAATATTAGCCCTTAAAGGGAAGGTTTAATGCTTAAAGATGAATAAAATGAAATTATAACGTAGATAAAATCAAAATCCTTAAAGACAGTAAGACTGTCATCTTAAAGTTTCAGAGAAAACACTGCATTTGAATTCATTTAAAATGTATTTTATGTATTTAAATCATAAACAATTTATGCATAAAACTGTTTCAAGTGAAGACGATGATGATGATGATGATGATGATGACACAAACTGTAGCTTGAAAACTACAATAGCTGCATCTAAAATGCGGTACGTTAAAGTCAGAAGAAGCAGAGGAATAAAAGGTCAGAACCAGGACGGGCTGAGCTCCTCCTGACATTCAGTCAGTAATTTTCTTGCGAGACGCGGTTCTTGCGAAGTGAAAAAACAAATCTTTGCATCGGGGCGCAGGCTGCGGGCGCGCGCTGCAGCTCGTGTACGTGCTGCTGAGAGGAGGGAGGGCCAGCGCGAGGTCACGGGCAGGGCGGGAGCGTGGCCGGAGCAGGTAGAAGCGAGCGCAGGCCCGCGGCCCCCTGCGCACCCCTCACAGACCCTTTGGAAGACAGATACATGTAAACACGTCGTTCCAAACATTTTCATCCCATTGTCACGATTCTGGGATGTTACTTTCCGGGCTGCCTAATTTAAAATCAGCCGTGTCTGTTTTTGGTATAAATGACCTTTGACCTTGAACCAGCAGGAAAAGACAGAGATGCAGGAGAAAACGTTCTCTGGCGCAGTCTCCTCCCATTTATACCTTAACTTTCTTCTTTCCGTAAAAGAAAGAAAACAGACCGTGAGTCTGAGGGGTGAGTCAGAGGACAACGGCTTGTAAAACATATGAACTTAATATTGCAGCCGTAAAACTTTAAAAGCAAATTAAAAGCTGTTTTGTAAAATAGAAACAGAAATATTTACGCGTCTGGTTCTGGATAGAGGGCGTTTTATCTTGAGGTAGCGGCGACCTGCGGGGGTACAGGTAACGACTGTCAATGGGGGGCGGGTGTGGGGGGGGGGTGCTGCTCTCAGCCAGATGTCCACATGTGTGACGGGGGTTCCCCTGGAAGGGTGGCCGGTGTCGGGCCTGCAGAGGCAGGAATGTCTGCTCCTGATTATCCTAAAAATAAAAAAAAAATAAAAAAAAAAGGGGGGGGGGGGGGGGGGCGCTCTCGGTCCTGTTTGGACCCGGGGCTCACAGCTTGTGGAAGGGTCACTACCGACGCGCAGGGCAACCTTGTTGATGACGGGGGGAGAAAATGATACGTGAGAGAAAAAAAAAACCAAAAACAATGTCCACCAAGTCAAGCTGATTGAAAAGCCACAAAAAGCAATTACGACAGTGAGAATGTGCAGGCCCCTGGTCTGAGCAGCCAGCAAACACCATAAATCGTGTGGCGGTCTCTGTTTACATTGGGTTGACCTCTGTTTGCCCTCTGGGTCCTGGCTGGGCTCTCTGTGCCCTCCACACTGCTGATGTCTATATGGGACACGTACATCAACGTGTGTCTCTGTCACATTTTTGCTGTGTCTTTGCTACAGAGCTGCAGACCTCATGATTGTTTTCAAAGAAGAAGAACTTTAAACGCAACTTTCTGATAATGCAACTCTTTGGGACCCAAGGATGGGACGGACCTCCTGCTCATGGGCACTGGGGCTGGAGTGTCTGTCACGCTGCTCTTTCTCTCCGTATTGGTCCAGTCTGGGGATGTGGACAGTCGGGGAGGGGACAGGGGACGGGGAAGGACAGAGATTTCCAGGTTAGTGTGTCTCTGAAGGCGTCACATTTAGACCGTCATCTTGGAATACAACAACTGGACAGATGTGTTCATGCTGAGGAAGCGTCTTTTCACGCTCACTCATGCACAACCCAATATTCCTGGCCATTTAAAGAGGATGTGCCCATGTCCAGACTTCTGAATTTAAAGGGATGGTTCTTTCAGAAACAACAATTACAGCGTTACCCAGAGGCGGGCGGGGCCAACAGAAGACTTTTGGAGGAAAGAAAACCAGTATGCAGCCAAATTTCATACAATTCGGTGTAATATATTTGCATTTATTGGCATTAAACAAGAACTCACCTTTGCCTCTTGGGTAAAACTAACAGCGAGGTTCCTCACGCCGCCGTTAATTTAGTCTAGGACGTGAGCAGCATCGTACAGACAAACTGAAAATTTCGCTTTTATTCCTTGAACAATCCAGATGTTGAGAATCCATCCGAGCAAGGTCATCAGTTCGAGCGTTTCTGGATATCGTTAGTGGTAATGCGACACACATTTTGAGAAAACAATTCAAATTGCTTTGCGAACACTGGATTACCGAGGCTGTGAAGGCGTCCGCCAGCAACACAACGTCTGATGGGCTCGAGCTGCACTTCAACAGCTGTCAGAAAAGGCAGATTCATGAGAAAGACACACATGAAAGCTTGATCAAGAAAGATACACTTTCGAGAGTGTGAGCGCTCAGCTTCCGAGATGTTAAATGCGGTAGATTATGACATTAGCGTGTCCAGAACCCCTCAGATTAGAGCTGCCACAAATGAAGATCAGACATACAGAGAATATTCACTCTCTGAGCGTTGATGTGCACGTACGTGGATCATACACGCGCAGCTTTTCCCTGTGAATCTTAAACATACACGCCAGTGCACATGCTCCTTACGTACAGGCCTGCACACCTCGGCACGGCCAAAGCGCACTAAAAATTTACGACCTTAACATTCCTGCAGGGTCAAGCAATTTATCAAGTCCTGCACATTCTGGTTTCAATTACACAGCCGATTGTAGAGAGGTTATTTTAGCAGGTTCATTTGGCCCGGTAGGGAGGTTGAGCCTGTTTTTTTTTTCTTCTTCCAACACCCCCTGAACACAACTGGGCATTAAGTGTCAGGACAGATGCTGGCCTTTCTTCATGTTACAGATGGTGGGTGGAAAACCGCGAGGCAGATGAGCCACGGGTGTCTTCACACACACGCGCTTCTCACGATTTCCGCTCTTTGTGTCAGGTTTCGACCTCTTTCCAGGCGTTTTTCACAGAAAACAAACAAGCATAACCAGCCCATTCGCCAGATTCATCGTTCGGAAGCTTTGAGATGCTGAAGATTCTTGTTTTTGCCTCTTCCTCTGTTTCACTGTGCAGGTTTCTGCTCACTGCCTGTGCATTTCCATCAGCGCTCGGCTCCTTTTCTCTGCTTTCCACTCTCTCGCTCCGTCTCTCCATGGTCGAGTGGTGATAAATCCCTATTTTATTGCAGAGAATTCCTCTCTCACTGCACGACTGACAGCGTTCTAAGACACGGCAAGGACCAAACCCAATCCTCCCTCCCTCCATCTCGCCATCTCTGCCTCCATCTGGCCCTGATTACCGAGATAGTGGAAGGGTGGCGGGGTGGGTGGGGGAGATGTTGGAGGAAGGGATCACACCATTACACCCTAGGAGAGGGAAGGAGGAAAGGGAGGATGCACAACATGTTGACACGGTGGACAGAAGAGGAGGAGGAAAATGAAGGCACCAAAAAAAATGCAGCAGCGGTTTTGCAGAATTTTGACCGCAACGCATGCAGCAAAGCAACAGTCGGTCGAAGCTGCAGAGTATGAGACTAAAGGTGCAGGCAGACGGGCCTGGTTGCCGCATTTCATGCATTAATCATTCCTGTTGGAGCAACAAAAAAAACACACTACATCTAAGTTGTATGAAATTATTATCTGGTATAATTAAATACATCTGATTGAAGCTGTATTCCTGGCTGACTGGTGCTAAGTCATGCTGTGTTTGATTACATTACCTTTTTACAGCACCGCGTGGAGCAGCCGCTGACGCATCACCGCCAACAGAAAAGTGATAATGCACATTATTCCTGCAGAAAGTGGCTAAATGAGGAGATTTTGGAAGTCTCTCTTTGTGTGTGTGTGCGTGTGTGTGATCATATCCTGGCAGGCTAACTGGTAGCAGCAGGTGCCAGAGGAGTGTGTAATAAACACGACTGCCAGACACAATTATAATGGATGTGTATGTAATATTTTCCATTAAATATAAACCAACATTTTAGAGATAAAGCTTGGAACGCTTATAAAATGCAGCCCCAAATACCTGCGAAAAGAAGTGCTCTGATCATTACTTTACACTTTCAGCCATAAATCCAGCTTCTGTTTCAGCCAACTCAGTTCTTCCAACATTAAAACACTCATTGCAAACTCTTTATTTCCTTTTCTGAGCATCAGCACGATGCACAAAATTAACATCCCTGTTTAATTCGACGTCTGTAAATATATATTGAAAAGTGCGTTTAATCCAGCTCAATAAACAGACAGCAAATCCACAAGATGCTGTTGACTCCACTTTAAGCTTCACGTCAGATTATGAATCACCTCTCTCTCTCTCTCTCTCCCACCTCTACCAAAATAATCAGGATAATTTCTATTCATTATTACACCTCCATTTATCTGTGAGACGAGACGAAGGGAGGACGGGGTATAACTCTGAGGAATAACAATACCATTAAAAAGCCTGCGCGGCAAATATCAATCATTGTTGCCGTTAATGTCCCTCCAGCCTATTCAGATGGCCTCTCTCTTTTCCTAATGTCCACCCATCTGTGTGGGTGTGTGAGTGTGTGTGTGTGTGTGTGTGTGTGTGTGTGTGTGTGTGTGTGTGTGCGCGGTGGTTCCATTGGAAGCCCTTTAATCAACAACCGCTGCATCTGGGCCAGATAATGGATGGCATTGTTTATAACCTCACTCCTGTATCGGGTGATAAATGCACACGCGGCTAATGCTATCATTTGAATAAGAAATGAGATTGTGATTCATTTTAATATGGAGGCGAGATGGCCTTAATATAAATTTCTTGCTGAAGTCGGGCTGATGGTGACGATAGGGATGATTTCAGCCGACGGATGAAGCCAAACGTGCGTGATTCACGGCCTGTGACCAGAACTTCTAAACAGGAACGATTACGTAGAGGATTTGTGTTCAAGCAGAAAGTATTTACTGAGTCACAAATCTGCACAGGAATCCTAATAAATAAGAATCAAAGTGCAAAATTGATTCCTCTAAATCCACTAAAAAGCATTCCTGGGTTAGATAAAATACATGAAAAAAACTCTTTTATTTATGGGTTTATTCTCCGTTCTGACTCATTTAGTGACTGTCTCATGAATCTTTATCTTCATTAAAACAAACAAAGCCTGTTTGTGTGTCAGAGAATTCTGCTGCTTTTCTATACATCTAGTTTGATCGAGGCGCAACAGAGATTGTTGTTACAGTAAACTTAAAACCTCCTGAACCGGCACCACTGAACCCAAAGAAAAAGACAAAAAAAAACCAAACAAAAAAAAAAACAGCCTTGTTGATCCTCCTGCTGCATTTTCCCCGACAACACATCCCACTGGAATGGCAACGGTCACCTGGGGGCCCTGTGCAAACCTCTGACGGTTTCTCAGCAGCTCCGGCCTTGTGAAGTGAGGAAAAATCCCGGCATAGATAGGAAATCCCCCCTCCGCACACACGGAATCATTGATAAAGACAGTCATTCAGGCTGACACTGATCGCTGTTCCAAAACCATTGGAAAAGTGATTTGCCTGCCATTGTAGCTGCTGCTGCCCTCTTTATGATGCACACGTGTCCGGGGAGACAACGAGACCAGAATCAGCAGGAATTATAGGCACAACCTTCATTTTTGAAAGCGCAGCTGAGATGAGCCTTTAAGTGAACCAACTTGGAATCATTTTGAGGGGAGTGATTGAAGGCCTGTGTTACGCCACGGCATCTCTTTTAGACACAATTATTGCTTTTCTGCTCCACTTGCTGATTAAAGATGATGGAAAGATTATCCTTAAACAAAGACATCCTCACAATTGTTTACAAAACAACCAGAAAACACTGAAACTGAGCCTCAAAGGGTCCAACAAATACAGAAAAATCCTTCACGCAGCAGAAACACGCAAAACTTTCCACAATTCTCTGCGAAAGCATAAAAGGTTTGATGGAGGCGTTAATCTGCTGAATGTGAAGGCCGGCCCAGACACGAGATGGAGGCTCATGCTCCTCTGTCACCTCGCCCCTCCTCTCGCCTCCTTCCCCATCTTGGGTCCAAATGAACGACGCCAGCTGGGGTCGCCTGGCTGATGCTGCGCCCTGCTAGGTGGCATTGACAGCTGAATTATCCCACAGGCCGCGGCAGCTGATTATCAGCACAGAAGTCATCAGGGCCTCCCAGACCGGCCCCCACCGCTCCAACTTCTCTTCAATCTCTATAGCCTCCCCTCGTCCCCTCCGCTGTCCCCCTGTCACCCCTCGTCAAGAGAGGGACGCCTTCCCCGAGCCTGCTGCACGAGCCCTCTTGACAGGTAATCTCAACAGTAACAATTACTGCCATTACTGGTGTCATAAACAAGTGAGCGGCGGCGAGCCAGGGCGACAACAAAGGCTCCCTAATCCAGCATGCAAGGCCGGATAAATCCACGCCAACAGGTAACAAGAAATCTAACAGAGGGGATGAGGGCCTGTGGTCAGCGCATGTGTGTGGGGTGTGTGTGTGTGTGTGTGTGTGTGTGTTGCATTCAGGAGCACAATGAGGCAGAGGCTGCAGACTCAAATTTAAATTTAAACAAAGTATAATCACATCAGGAAAGGCGCTTTCAGAGCGCGAATCCATCTGATTTGGTGCGAGTCACCTTTACTCGTGTTTGACGGCGTCCACGTGCACTGAAACAGTTTTGTCAGGATATTGATGAGGCCATTTTAACCAAGAGGCTTATTGATTTTGTCCCTGTGATTGACTTAGCCATGAAGGTAATATTTCAGAGTAAACCTCTGATTATCCAGAGAGAAAAGGATGAATCCCAGTAATATCTTCCACTTGAGAATATTGAAACGGAAACAAAGATATCACAAAAACATTTTATTTATTCATAAATTCAGACGTTTATATCAAATAATTGGAAATTTCAGCATATTCCATAACAATAAAATTCTATATTTTAATTTCTGTATTTTATTTTAATTTAAATGTATGATGTTTTCGTTAAAAAAATGCATTCTTTTAATTCCTACTGAAGGTAAAGAAGTGATCAGAAAAAAACGAGGCGAGCGTGAATGTGAGAACTTTGGGCCACATTACTCCTCTTCCTCAGCAGGAAAACGCTGCGCTGTGGCCCGGAGCTAAAATCATTTGAGAGTCCTTAATGAGGAGAGCTGAGCAGCAATTAACACGTGTCAGAGTCGCCATCATCAGGTGCCACTCTCATCCTCCTCCCGACGCCGACAAGACGCTGCGCTTCTCTGCCTCCTCCCGCTTGTCTGCTGCGTCCAAAGGCGGCGGCTTCAGCACCGCACAAGCCTTCACGCAGACGTCCCCACTCTTTCTTCACGCGTGTCTCCGTTTTTTTTTTTTTTTCTTTTTCGCGAGACGGCGGGACGATCCCGCTGGTCAGTTCACGGTGCGTAAATAAAACCCCGACAGTTTTGTTTTAGAACGTAATTTAAAATATTTAAAACGTTTAATGTTTTAGAAATGAGAAATGACAGAAATTACTCAAAATGTAAACTAAACCACGTGAAACAATATCAGAACAATATTGCTGTTTTCTATAATTTAATATTAGTCATACTAATACTAATAAAATCTAAAACTGATCTAGGATAATATTGCTTTTCAAGAGATTGAAAAATGAAATAAAATATTTCCGTTTTATATATATATATATTTCCGAAAAATTTATTTTTATTAATAACAATGACAACAACAATACTACTACTACTACTACTACTACTACTACTAATAATAATAATAATAATAATAACAATAACAATAACAATAATAATAATAATAATAATAATAATAATAATAATAATAATAGAATGTTATGTCTGTGTACGTTTATCATTTGATAAAATAAAAAATACACAGAAAATCCAGACAACCTAAATACTATAAATTAGAAAAATATGAAAAATCAGCAGAATTTTTTTTCATTCTCTTTGTCTTTTTATTCTTTTTGGCAAATGCATTAATACATTTTCCACTTATATATATAATATATATATATAATATATATATTATATATATATAATATATATAAATTTGATCTGGTGTTAAAAGATAATATCTTTTAAGGAGTAAATCAGTTTTACAGGTCATTATAAAAATATATCTATACTGATTTATTAACCATAAAAATAATAAATTAAAATACCAAATACCAAATACAAAATAAGTGCATTTAAAAAATAATCCAAATGCAAATACGGATTTTAAAAAAAAAATGTAAAAAATCTGCCTAGCAACAGCAGTCATGAGGTTAAAACACATCTCCTGCTCCAGAGTCCTCTCTAAACTGTAACGTGTTCATCAGTTTGCATTTTTGCTCGGATGGAATGAAATAAAAAAAGACAGATAAAGAAAAAGGTGGAGGAGACGTTTGGTTGTCATTCTTCTGACCTGAGCCGCTCATCTTCCTCTGAGCTCAGCAGGAGCTCGGCCGGCGCCCACCCAGGCTCCTTTTGCTGTGTGCATATCATTTGCATGCATTTCTCCCTGGGTGACGAGGCCTCGCTCTCATTAAAGCCTCGTCCCGCGTTTTCCCTCCCAGAATCCTGCTGATCCCGGCTGCCATGAATCCATACCTGCCGTGGTGATGGTGGCCCCTGATGGCGGTGCGCCGCCATTCCAAAGAAACCAGATGACGACAGGGAGGACAGAGAGATGTATTGGAAGAAAGGCCAATAGTTTCTGTGCAGGGAAAACAAAAGAGAACGCAAAGGAGGGGAAGAAAAATCCGAGAGAGGATAAATGAGTCCTCTGTGTGCAGCTCTCTCGCTCCCTCCCTCCACTTCTGTGCATCTCTCTCCGTCTTTCTGACTCCTGAACCAGGCTCCATTTTGTGTTAAGCAGCTCCCCTCTCATGACAGATCTCTGCTGGGGTTGGGGGTCAAAGTTGAGCACAGGGTCAGCTGTACGACACGCAATGAAACTCTGCAAACTGTCCCCCTCCAAGCGTCGCTGCCCTCGGCCCTTCGGCTCAGGCTGGAGAAGATTCACGAGCTTCGGGCCAGAGAACCGTTACGTCTCAGAAGAGATAAGCTAACCATCAACAGTCCACAAGAAAAGACTGGCTCAAAGGAGCCTGACAGAGAAACAAAGACGGAGCTGCACTGTGTGGATGCTGGTTCACACCCAAGCAGTCCACTGTGGAGGTTAGAAAACGCTGCAATTTATTAGTTCATCTGTTATCTAAATGCAGCCCACTAAGTCACCACAACAAGAAAACAACTGAAAAATCACTGCAGCCCAAAAGATGTGTAAGAAACCCATCAACGTTTACTTTCAAAAACCATGACGTCATCAGCAAAGCAACCAAACCAGAGCGGCCTCGAAGTCTGATTTGTTAACCTGTCCAGCTGACCCGTTCCAAAGGGGGGCGGAGTCAGAGCTCGGATGACTTACAGAGGTCAGAGGTCAGCAGATACAGTCCAATCATCTTCAGCCGGCGCGACGTCAACACCAAAACACCTCGAGTGTTGCTTCCATTGTGCAAAATCATAAATAAATTAAACTACTCAGTGACAAATATTTAGCATAAAAGAGTCTTGATGCTTTTGGTTGTAAAATAAAGAGCACATCTTCAGGCCCAGCTCTGGAAGTTAAATAAACCACGAGCACAGCGGGAAAGCACATGCGCACACTTACATGCAAAATGAGGCAATGCACAGCACAAACATGCGTACAAACCACATCAGTCAGACCTCCGCGCCACTGAACACAAGTGGAGGGCAAAAAACCGAGAGAGGGAAAAAATGATGAAGTCAGACTAGAACATCAAACAATAAACAGTCCATTAAGTCTGTGGGTGGAGGGGTTTCAGGGGGGCAGGGGTGTGTGGGAAGGCAGATTTTAGAGGGGGGGGTGGAGGAACGATGAGAGTTTATTTAAAGCACGGTGACCCCGTGGCCGAAGGCAGCCTCGGCGCAGGGATGAATAAAACTTTAATGGCTCATAAAACACAGCGACCCCTTATCCAAGCCCAGCTTCAGAGCGGCTCTTCCTGCCGGGCCGGCCAATCACGGCCCTCGCATGTCCAAACACAGGACGTAGAAGACAAAAAGGCAGATTTAAATAAAGCATCTGAAATATTTCATACGCATTAAAGAATTTCAGAGACGCTGCAGAAAGACATTCATATCTGCTGCACTTCCTGTTTTAGAGGCGAATGTCAACAGATGCAGAGATTTTACATCTATATTCTTCATGTTTCCGTGACTGTCATATGAATATAAACGCTGCAGCAATGTGCGCAGCAGCCCTCTGAGCTGGGAAAAGGCTCCATTTGATGCGGGAATTGACATCTGGAGCAAAATTGTGGAAAATCGCTTGAAGTAGACTTTCATCTTTAACAGAGCCGGAGTCGGGAAAACTTGGCAGACATGTTCTTTCTTTATTTAACCTGTACATTAAAACGATAAAAGAAACAACTGCAAATAGAGATTTGTGTCTGTGCAGCCTCAGTAGCAGCAAATTTGGCGACGGTAGTGCATCAGGATACAGATGGAAGAAATAAAACAGAGCTTCCTGGTTAATGAGCAGGAGAACAGGCTGTTTATTTCCTACTTTCTGACTGTAATTGATTGATCTCACAATATCAAATCAATAAATTAGGAGAACTTCCAGCGGTTGGTGAGCAATAAAAACGTGCAGAACTCTAAAGTAGAGGAGAAGAACAGCCGGAGCTGTTCAGACTGCAAACATGAGAACTGACTGTTTTTTTCAGGCACCATTTGCTTCTCTGGAAACCAGCTTGTGACAGTTTGAAGGTGGGGTGTCGGTCCCGCTACCGCCACCACAAGTTGTAAACAGTCGTACGCAACAGTCAGAGTCCACATGGCTGGATTCCAGGAGTCGGGATTGGCAGCTGCTGCAGGCGTGCTCACGTGGACGCTCTGATCGAGACCGGCCTGCATTCAAACGCAAACGCGCCGGCTGACCAGCAAAACGGAAGCTAACTGACGCAAAACAGGTTGAGGACAAGAAAAACACACGTGATTGGATGTTTCTAATCCTCTGTCAGACGCTTGTTCCCCTCTGACACCACATGGGCAACAAATTCAGTATGCTTTAGTGTGTGTGTGTGTGTGTGCACGGCTGCGACCCTCCCTCTCTCTCTCTCTCTCTCTCTCCCCTCCTCATTCAGCCCAGCGGGTGTCATCCTCAGGTCATGAGACTGTAAATATACACAGTTAGACCCCAGAAGCATAAATCAGAGAGAGCAGCCTGGACTTCTACATGCCGAGATAACACGAGGCAGACGTGGTACGTCTGCTGGGATAAAGAACAACAGCACGTTTTACAGTCAGATAGCAATAAAGATCATATTAACGCAGAGGACACCACCACTGTTACACACACACGCACACACCAGAAGTCGCCTACAGGAGCAAGACATGCCCCTGTAACCATAACCTGAAAAGTTGTGATAAAAATTTGATGGGTAGCAAAGTTTTAAAGCCCTCGTTGAGTGGAAAAAGAGCAGATGGGTGGAACGTTCCGCAGTAATGCCTAAAGAATCTGTGCAAATGAGACAGAAAATGAAAAAGTACCGTGGCCAGCGCAGACGAGGGGACGCTCGTGCGGAGCGAGAGCACGTTAAAGCTATCCACTTCAAGAAGACAAAGCTAAAGTCAAAGAAATGAGAAGAGATCATCCAGGAGAAGACTCACCGCCCATGCTGGTAGGAGAACAGCGCAGGTATGGCCTCAAAAAGACGAGTCAGTAGGCAATGCTAACAAGGCTAACAATGCTAACAGTCTTTCCTGTAGGAGCCTGTCTGACTGCGTCAAATATTCTTTTTTCCAGACGTACAGCTGCAGCTGTGCACGTGTACATCTGCACTGCAGCACTGCATCTGCACATTTCACTAATGCTACTGAAGATATTCACTGCTTAATAAACACCGATTTATGGGATGGCGGTGCGGTGAAGGTGTCCTTACAGCTTTACGTCTGCATCCTCATCATTCCACTCTTTCCTAATCCAGATTTAAAGCACAGATCAAATAAACAGACGGGGCGTTTCAGCAAAGCGCTCTGGCGGTGACCCTGCACGCCGTAGCGGAGGCGGGAGGATGGCGCTGATGGAACGTCCTACAGTAAACGTTACCTGCCAAAGCTCGTCATTGATGCCAGGTGTTGAGCCATAAAGAAAACTGTTAAGTTTTAAACACAGCCTTCACACTGAGCTTCTCCTATTCTCACATCTTTCAGAGGCGTTTTATGATCCAGAAGGCACACGTGCTTCGCTCGGAGGCAGCTGCCTAAATACTCCTTCGTTGTCAACACTGAGTGAAAACAGCGCTTCCTGTAAGCCCCTTTTACTGCTTCCATACAGGCAAAATGTGTAAATATGCTTTATTTATCACCTTTCAAAAGAAATAGAGAAAAACATCATCTTGTTAAAGCCAGACGCTTTGAACTGAAATCTGGTGAAGTTTCAAATCGACGGCTCTGAAACCAACATGACAAATGTTCATGCCGCATCCGTGCATAACGACGAACGTGTCCAGAAAAGCAGCTAAAGTCTGCAGCCATTTGACCTCTAAGGATACCTGCTTGACCTCTGCAGCATGAGTCGCTTCGCGACTGAATTACTGAATTACACTAAATATCGGTCTTTGTTATATCGTATATCATACCATCACACATGAAAAGGCCGAATTTGGCGCCCTGGAACAAGCTGGTACAGTCAGACAAACATCTGCACGTAAACTTGACATCACGTCCTGGTATCAGGGGCGGTTAACTTCACCTGCATCACATTTACATGCTTCCATCTGTGATCTCTGTGGCGGCAAATGTTTTCGCAGGCATTAACGCATCATTAAAGTGTCCGAAATCCTCGAGCATTTGATCCTCTGGAATCTCTGGAGGTTCCGCGGACACGCAGGCTGCAATTATCTGTCTGTTATGTCAAGTGTGCTTCAGCCGTAAATTGCTTGTCTTGGATTGTTCAGAGCTATCGGGTTCCCATGTGAAAACACGGGGACGACGGCTATGACATCACTTAGCTCGCTAGCTACCTCACACACATACACACACACTAAGACCCTGCCTGTAGCATGTGAGGCAGTTTATGTGCCCATCTCTGCCAGATTCCATGCCTGGACGGTGAAGGCACCGCCCTGAGGACGTGCCATCATGACGCCACCAACAGCATTAAAGTGTTTCATGACATCAGTAAAGTGTTCCGATCACCAACCGCGGTGAAAATACCTCAACGGGCCTGCTTTTAACCAGAAAAAAATGATCAGTGAAGTTGTAGTTTATTTCAATTTCACAGAAAAACCCAAATTGGATATCAGAGGACGTGTTTTTGGTGTTCCTGATGATTTACTGTCATCTCCCACATTTGCATTCAAGCTTCTCGTCCTTGTTTGGGGAGGCGGGGCTGGGGTCAGGGGAGTAGTGGAGTGTGTCAGGTCATGGAGTAGGCTTACTGTTCTGGGAGATGCACCGGGCCATTACACACGACCTCTGACCACCGCAGGCACCCTGAGGTGAAAAGACACAGGCCTGGTTTTACTCAGCCGGAACGCCAGAGAGGAGGGAGGACGGTGGCGGTGGCGGCGGTGGCGGTGGCGGCGGCGGCGGCGGTGTCAGTCGCATGTCTGCATGCATATGTGTTTATATTTATTCAGCACGTACTGACGTGTGAGTAGTGTTCATACGTACCAGCAGCTGCAGGCCTGTCCTGTGGCTATGCTAATGTGACAGCGGCGGGAAATAGAAGATTTAATCACAGCAGCTTCCCGCTTCCAATTACCAGCACAGACAGACGGATGGACGGACGGACGGACACATGGACAGACAGTCCTTCCTTTGTTCAGGGTTTCCACAGAGAACTCACCAAACATCGATGTGCTACGGAACGATTTCCAACACACACTGTTTCCACTCTAACTCTAATTTTCTCTGTAATTCCAAATGAGGTGTGTTTTCCTGGGAAATCTTTACATGTTGGGATACTGAGGTGACACCGTGTTGGTTTATCGTTACTCACAGGAGCGTTCAGGCTTTGGATGCGCCCGAAGCGATTTGCTGAATCTGCAAACGAAGTCCCCAATATGTCACAGACGTCCGGCTCCTCATTAAACGTGTTGGAGATTTCCATGAGCAGCCTCACAGTGGAAACAGATGAACTTCTAATACGTGATGAAAGGTCAGTCAGAAGGAAGTGGAGACACGGGGATATACTGAGGGACTCTGACATCCATGCACACGTTTAATATGAGAGATTCCTAATTAGTGAGGAGGTCAGCTCTTCTCCGGCCCCACACGTCAGTCATCCGTGTGTCTGTCTACGTTAACGTGACCCTCCCTCCTTCTTGTCCAGGTCCTCCTCCTCCTCCTCCTCACTGTCCACTCCGCTGCTTAACACGCATCCGCTCAAGCTTGAACAGCCTGCTAATTAAAGGTACGTGACTCGATGGCTGACACTGACAACTCCAGCGCTGCCATGTGCAAATGTTCTCAAGTCATTAAAAATCTGTCTGTGTGTGTCTGCCTGCCTGCCTGCCTGCCTGCCTGCCTGCCTGCCTGCCTGCCCTTGGATACATTAAAAACCAGATAAACCATTTAATCATCTTTGCATCTGACACAGCTGGTGTGGATGTTATTGTTTTAACTTTTGGATATATTTGACATCTACTGTCTAGGTTGGTGATATATACAACTAAACAAAGATCTTATTCCTAATATTTTGATTTCGTTCAGCTTTGGACTCCACTCTTCAGCCTTTATCCCATTAAGACCTGAAGCCTTTAATCACACGAATGTTTCCTGTAATCACCGACTTTAATGAGGCGAAGTTGCTTTTGCGGTCGTCATCACGTGCGCTCATTCACGCCAGCATAAACTCTTCATTTCACTGTTGAAAGTTATCTGTGGGGGGGCGAGGTACGAGGAAGGTGTTGACATTCATATGTAAAGCAGGCCGAGCTGTGTCTGCAGGCGCCAGCACGCTTCTTTGTTCGTCTCTAGTCAGACACACTCAGGCGGGAACAATGCAGCGGGGGCGGGGGGTGCCAACCCAGCCTCCTGCCAGGGTGTGTGAGTGAGTCTGCGGGGCAGGAGTAGGGCTGGGGGGAGGGAGGGAGGTGGGTCGGGCTGAACAGGTCAGAAGACAGTGGAAGGGGGTCGAAGGTCATCAGCCAAAGAGCGGGTTTTCATGTGGTTCAAGATTTCCCACCAGTGTGTGTGTGCGTGTGTGTGCGTGTGTGTGCGTGCAGACGTCCCACAGTGCCAACACCAGCAAAATGACCTCAAATGAGAGTTATTAAAAGATCGCCACAAGAACAAAACTCAAATGAAGGAATAACGGCGAATGTAACAGACAAAAGCGCTCCTGTCCGGCTCGATCGACTCGGAGCTGGTTTGAAGTGAGGGGAATTTTCTCACGTGGCCTAAACGACCACGTTAGTGCACGATTATGAAAGTCATTAGGAGAGGTTCGAAACATCTCAGAGCAATTTAGAAAATACTCAAGGACACATGAGGTAATCACTTCAGGGTGCCAAGTGGCTTCAGGCTGACAGTTGTGATCAAAAAGATTTCCTCGTGCACACGTCTGCTCACACACACCGAAAATATACATTTCCCGCACACGTACACGCGTAGATCCATGCAAATAAACACACATGTGCACATGACACGTATGGGCTCACAGCTCCCAACTCCTCTCACATCACCGAGCTGATCTGACCTCCCCTCCCACACACACACACACACACACACACACACACGAATGCACCAAGCTGCTTTTATAACCAGCATAAACAGGAATGACAAGTTGAGATTAATGAAGGGCGCAGCAGTGACAGACCAATTTAATTGTCAGCCATGATGGTTGTTGAACTCCACCAGTGTATTTCTACAAGGTTACCGTGGTTCCCACAAATGTCACTAATTGATGTCGAGCAATTAGTGATTACAAATACTGGAACGACAGAATCTTTGAGAGAAAAAATGTATATATATATATAAATATCATATCAGCAACTGATGTTTTCAGTGGGGTTTATTTCTGTGTAACTAAAAATAGTTTAATTTATGCAGATTTGAGAGATAACTCCCTGAAAACAGCTGTGGTGATCCCAGCGCTGAATAACAAAATGACTCACCGAATGGAGGGAAAAGTCTGGACGGAAGAATAGCACCGTTAGCTGGAGGGTGGAGAAAGCCTGTAATGTTCTTAAATTATTACACTTCTACACTGTGATGTTCAAGAACTGCGGGAAAAATGAACTCTGCATCCCACATTGAGCCTCTATGGACAATGAGATTTACTGGATACTGTATGAATAAAAAAAATCAAAAAAAAATCTTTTAAAACAATCAAATTAGATCCACCTACACCCTCGCCATTCGTCTTTCAGCGCACCTCTCATTTATTGGTGGTCCAAATCTGGAGCCCTGAAAGGTCTTTCCCGGGTCCCTGGAACCGCTGAGGGCTGACAGTGGCCTTGGCTGCGGGTTTGACTTCACATCCTCCACTGGCAGCCCAAGGTCTGGCTCGGCGGGAAGGAATGTGTGAGAGAAAGACAGCTTAAATAAATACTTTGGACAAAGCAGTCGAGGAGACCCCGGTCACGGCCGTCCAACGGTCAAAGAAAGACACAATCTTACTGAAAATCTAAGTATTTATATCTGCAGCACATAAATCAGGTCTGAAAATGAGCTTGAATGATAAGCGAATATACTTTATATATCTCCGTTTGTTGAGTGAAGCAAAGTTTAGGCTTGTTCTCGAAAAACTAGCAGCAACTTGCAACTTTCCTCAAGCTCAGCCTTCCAAGTGTGACTGCTGCATCGGGTTTTACGGATGCTGATTAATTAAAGTAGCAACACGTCTGGAGAGCAGCTGATACGCGCTGCTGTAAATCTATCACTTAAACCATCTCTGCCAACAAGAGTCATCTCTTTTGGCACCTCGCGTTGCTGACGTCCCAGCAACAAATGCACAACACTTACTTCTGTATGCGTCGCTAAAAACGCGCTCGAAAATGATCGTGACCTCCCCATTTTCCCACTTTGTCTCGCTGCCTGCTGTTAGCATGAAAGCTAATGATATCTGGGGGCTGGGTGTGAGCACGCCTGTTGACGCAGGCGTGCGCAGAGAAGTAAAAGGTTTTCACCCTATCTGTTGTTTGAGTTGATACGAACCTCTGCAGACACCTCTGCTGGGGAGGAAACGTGTAACCTCAGCCCTGACACAGGAGCCCACACCTGTCACAGCCATTAACGCTCCTCCATGCAAACATACAGATGCGCCGTCTAAACGAGTATTGTGCAAAGGCACCATCCGCCACACTTTCATCTCCACCGTGCACACACAGACAAGCACGCCCCCATCCACGCCGTCTGCCACCTCCAGCTCTCCTGCTGGCATGTGGCTGGCAGGCACGGTGGGTGATGTCACAGAGAGGTTGCGCCGAGGCCGCGTTCCAGAGCGGGACGCGTGACGGCACAGGGGATCTGGGAGCTGAGCTGAATGCCTTTCGGATAAATAAAACATTCTAATGTGTGTTACGAGCGAGCCGGTTAAGCAGAGGAAGTCAGGAGCACCGTTATAGTCGTCTTTCATCAAAAAAGGGTGGGCGGGGCTGCAATCAAGCAGCAGAAAAATGTCCTCAGAGCGTAGAGAAAAAAGCTTTCCCTCATTTTTTAACCTTAAAAGATCTTTGCTGCCAATAAAAACATTGTATCACCAGTGTCGTACAGTCGAGATGTAACTGATACTCTGAGGTGAACGGTGAAAAAGACAGATATGCCAAAACTAATTTGGGCTCTGTAACTCTCCTGACGGTCCAAAACAAGCACTTGACCAAAGCTAACATCATAGACTGGGACTATATTTATAGTGCAGATAAAATATTTATACTCTGAGTCATAAAGTTCTGGAAAACAGCTGCAGGGATGTCAGACGCTGCAAGAATCCAGCAAATGAAGCACTAAAAGTGATTAAATCCTTCTGTGATACGGAGTCAAGGTTATCACTACATGTTTTTGTCACATTAGCTTCACGGTTTTCACTCATTTCTGATGAAAAACAAGCTGAAGAAATGTTTGGTGAAGAGAAGGTGATGCATGGATCTCACATGAGGAAGGTTCCTCCAGCACGAACGTGTGTCAGATTTCTGGGGGAACGTGGAACGCACCGAAGACAAAAGGTTTCCATTATAGGCTGTAGCGTTGAAATCATACCCGGGGAGACGCAGAAGTGCAACGCCGAACTATCCTGTTTGAACTGATGGAGCACCGACGGGTCAAACAGCTGCGGAGCTGCTTTCAAGCAATTCCAGCTTTTCAGGGGAAATATGGAAAATATTTAAGAAATAAATAAGAAGAGAAAACAAGGATGTTTCAGAAATACCAAAAATTCATTTCAACATTTGTCAGACTGCTTTAAAGAATTCATTATATCAACATTTCCAGCATGTAAATAATGTAGCTGACTGCTGAAAATGGATGTTTTATTTTTACACCAGTCTGCAGTTTCATTAATTAAAAAAAAAGCTACTTAGTCACGTGACCTCTCTAACTCTGGAGCTAGTGTTTGTTGTTGATCCCAAACTCATTCAGAATAACTTCAATAATGGTAAACTACTCATTCATGCCCTCAACATTTACAGGCTCGGGAAGGGTTTACATTATATACCTTTCTATTTATGCATTTAACACCATTATCATCATTACTGGCAAATATGCATTTAAATATACAAACTATTTTTCCTTTGGAAACATGTCCTCGACTTTCAAATGTACCACAAAACGGGACAAAATACCACCGGGGTCCGCGGGGCTGGTATGGAAATGAAGGAAGAATCAGGTCATGTATGAATTTATGCAGCACGTGTGTGGAGGAGTGGAGAGCAACAAAGAACATGAATGCAGCTGAAAGAGTCTTTCCTGGTCGTAGCCATCAGACATATGAAGTTCCCACACTCACTCCCATCAGATGGAATTCTGAACTGGGACAGTGGGAATGGACTTTCAGACAGCTGAAGCTTTCCTTGAAAGCTGCACGCCAGCCTGTGCAGAGGAACCTGGAGACAGCGGAGGACCCGGACACGCGACTTCAGCAGGTCCTTCACGTCCGAGAACCTGGACCTGGAGGATCTAGATCAGACCTTTATCAGGTGTGACACAGGACACCGAAGATCAGCTTGTTACTCGACAATCCTTTCTTTCTTTCTTCTGCTGCTTTATTTATTAGATTCTCGTGTAGATTCTATCCCCTGAAATCCAATATTTTAATTGAAGGTTTAGAGTCTCTCCGTGTTCGGTGATAAATTTCCACTGGCACGCCGAGCTCCGCTATCGTGTTTCCCGGCCTAATTACATTTGCATAAATAATGTTCGTCATTACTGTCGCAGGTTCGGTGAGGCACCAGAGGGGCATTGTGAAGGCGCGAGGAAACGTGCAAACCACGGTAGATCTCCAGTGTTTGTTCTCCAGCAACACTGACATGAATGACAAAGCACCGACGGTTCACCTGTGACTGAGTCTGCCACAGATTCCCTCAGATCAATGGAAAATAAATCCAATCAAATCTTGATAATGTCAAGCAAACCTCATATAAAGACAGTACAGTTTATTACAGGTTGACCTTTACCTGCTATTCATTCATCATTATTACAGAAGAGCTCAGAGATACACGTCATTCTGGACCGCGGCTCCAAAACACACAAAAGAGATGATGATAAGGCTAAATCCAAAACAAAGATGGGGAAACAGATCCAGGATCAGGAACCTCCACCCTGGACTGGTGACAAAAGAGTGATATTGTATCTAAAGCAGCACCATGGCCAAGGTTGGAAGGGTCAGGGGCCTTGTGACAGCTGACCCGTTTAACCGCGATAGTCCTGATTAAACAAGTCACAACCACCTTTGGTTTGAAGAGAAACGGCACCCTGCTGTGCTGCGACAGCTTTGAGAAAACATGTCATTCAAACGACAAACCGCAGCCTCGTTCACAGCGGCGTTCCGTCACAGACAGATCAACCGTGAATGTGCTCATTATATAACCTGGACGGCTGGAAGAGACGGTGGAAGAACGCCAAGGAAGAGCTTTTCTGCTACAGATGATAAATGATCTGCAGTGGACGCTGAAAGCGCGACGGCTGATAGGAAAGAGGCCCGCGTGTCTCGCCGTGACGTCAGAGTCGGCCGCTGGCGTTTGATTTAAAGCCTGCTCAGCTTCTAAAAGTCTTTCCCAAGCACATCCCGACGAGAGCTGGAAGACGGACTCCTCTTCACCCCTCTGGAATGTCTCAGCTCCTCCAGGATCTGCTAATTTCCCCATTTTTCTGTGGTCACGCAGAGAAGAGAAGGCGGGAGGAAAATGATTAAATGGTATTTTCTGTGGAAGGTGGCTACAGTCGCAACAGACGGCGGCTCTTAAAACAACACGAGGCAGATCGTCAAAAAGCCATTTTGGCACTTAGGTTACAGCAACAGGCAGACCGTTACACGGCACCCCCCCTGCGCGGCTGCAGCTTAAAATATGAGCGAGTCTCCTTATAGTGATTGAAGAAGATTCCCCTCCGTCGAGCCGAGCTCGGGTTCGACTCGCTGCACTCGGCTCTGCTGGACAAGATAAATGCCCTTTCCCCTCAAAACAACACCAGTATTCCGTGATGGGATTAAATTTGACTCTATTCCATTAAACACAGTGGACAGACATTCATGTAAATTCTCAGGAGAGGAAAAAAAAAACAAAAAAAAAAAACGCCCTTACAAACTTACATCAGCTTTGATTTGATGGACTCCAGACCCACTCCCAGACGAGGAAATTCTCCAGGTTTAAGCCAGACATTCTCATTCCCCAACAAGTTGCAGGGAAATCCGATAGCATAATTTGTCCGCTTAGGGAAGCTCCCATCGCCAGCAGGCCTTTGTTGGAATTAAAGCCCACAGAGGGTGGAGATGCCCAGAGGAGGCCTGTGTTGTCTGAAAAGTCAGGCGTTGAGTTACTAGAAAATCCCTCCCCTGGAGTGCAAACCCCAGTGTGACCCCGGTGCCGGCTCAGAGACGGCCCAGAGTTGGTCTGCACAGACACCGGATCAGCGCAGCGACTGGGACCCCCCAGCAGGTTATCAAACGCAGCAAACTGGACCTTCTCTTCCCATTTGATCCAGGATTACTGGAGCACCGAGGACTCGCTCACTTCAAAGCCAAGGTGCGTGGCTGGCGGTCACACTGCGAGGCCGTCACTGGCGCTGCCGTATTGTCAAAACTGGCTATGGCCCCATTGTGAAGCCTGCAGTGACCTCAGAACACCCCGCTGGAACAAGCGCTCTCTTTCTGTCTTGTTTTACAGTCTTTCTATGCACAGAGAATGCCTGGGTGTATCAGCAGTCGCCTCTTTTGCCCCACTTGTTCAGAAAAAGATTGGAAATATTCGCGCACATGGGCTTCAGAACTCTCCAGTTTCACCACAAAGACGTGCGCGGCCGGTCTAACGGTAATTGAACAGGCTGAGGAGCCATGAGAGACGCACACATGGACGTTTCTCACCACTCTTCCCTCCTCGTTCGACACCATTCCTGCGCCTTCATTCTCTCTTTCTCAATCTTCTTTCCGCCTCAACAAAACTTTCCCCTGTCACGGCATATTAAAAGTGGTTAACATGTGCATGTCCAACGCGATGAATATGGATGTGACCTCTTTCTTTGGCGCCCGGCCGCCCGCCTGCCCTCATGCAGGCAGCCCCCTCCTCGACTCCCCCCCAGGCACAAGACACTACCTCTGAATGAGCACAGCATGCGTAGGAGACACACAGACACACACGGAGGAGCGGCGCTGCCATCATCACAGGCACACACGCACACATGCATGCAAACGTGTGCGTGTGCAGACAGACGAACACAGCGGCTCTCATGCTCTCGCTGCTTCCCGTGCGGCTTTCTTCACTGACCTTTCTCGGCGCGTTTTACATGAAAATAAAGGACAGAGAGGAGGGAAAACATTAATGCGCTACCTCTTTATGTGCATTCATTTGGGGCTTTGATGCACATAAAACACACAACTATTGTTACCTGGTATCTGCACATGAGCGCGCTCATAGGACGAGTGCATGACAGACTCTTTCATTAACAGCAGCAAGGACAGATCAAAAGAAACTCACATCCTATCAAACAGGAAGTGATACTTGCACACGGAGTGTAAAAGAAGGATGTGTGTGAGAAAACGCTGAACTAGGCGGCCGTTTGGTTGAACTGATGGACGTTAAGCACTTTAAACACTCCCGATATTACAAATCACAAGATTTGGTTATTATTTTCTTCAACATTAATGTGTATTAAATAACTTTTTTCCAGACGACACTGAATTTCTGTTCGCCTCCTCTGAGCGGTACTTTCCCAGATGAATTATCCCCGTTTTAAAAAGCCCAAATTTCATAAAAGCTGAATGAGTAGGATGTGAACCAGAGAGGAGGAGGAGGGAAATTACACATTGTGACTATTAATGTCCTTGAACTCTGGTCTTTCCCAAGCTCGGTGAACAATATGTCCTCTGTGCGAGTTCGTGACACTGCGGGGAGAGAACGGCAGCGCTGCGAGTGCTGCGGCACCGCCAGAGCTACACAGCGGCTGTGGCGGGTGTCTGGGCTTGAGTCATGAGTCAAGAACGTCTGGCCAAATTATGAATGTGTGTATACATAGCAGAGGGGATGCACCCCCGGATCATCACTCGTGCTTATGCGGATGTGACGATGGTGGTCAGGAAAAAGAGCCACCAGAAAAAGAACATGGATAGCGTCCTGTATGTGGACAGCAGCTGATGTATAAGGGAGGAGGTAAAAAAAGGCAACGCAGGAGCGAGAAGGCTGACCACAACACTGATCACGTCAGGTCAAATGGAGTGGTAACCGGGAGCAACTGGAACCCAGCAAGCAGGAGGCCACAACAGCAGCTCCAAACACTGACAAGGGCTCTTCTTCTTTAATTTTGGTTGTGTCTGTTATATTTAAAGTTATACTTTTGAATTATCTTTCAGGCCTCCATCAGCACCAGAAACACCACCAAGCTCCATCCTTCCATCATCCATCCTCCATCTCTTCACCCTCCATCCTTCCATCCTCCATCTGCTCCTCAGTAAATGAGTGTTAGAGGTAATTGTCCAGTCTGGAATGATATCATTACTCATTCAGGAGTTCAATAATGCTGCAATACACCCCCAACCCCCCGCACCCACCCACTAACCTACCGACACACACACACACACACACACACACACACACACACACACACTTACTCTGCACACTCAGATCTTTACATTGATTTCGGTGCCTCCTCTCCCCCTCCCATACTCAATTTTTCATATTCAATGATTGACTTGTAGATTTGGCGGATCAATAAAAATACGTCTCAATTAAGTGCAGACAAAGGTCTGTATTGATGTTTGCGCCATCCAATCAGCAACAAACAGTAACACTTTCAAAGTAACACTTTTAAACAGGAACGTAGGCGGACGATTTTAAATCAGAATATAACCATGAATTTAAAGTTTCCCATAAAAACGCTGCAGCAGTTTTGGGCTTTAGACATTTCTGGCTGTCAGCAGTTGAACAGGGAATGGCTTTATGGGTTGAGCTCAGGTCCAGAACTGGTTATGTTGTATCCCTCTACTGAGTGGTATTTATTTAAACTCACATTTCTCTGGAGGCTCAATTACAGACCCTTCAGCAGGAATATCCTACATCAGTAGCCTCACAGTCACCCAGCGTAGAGTTCAAGGGTCAGCGTGAACGTCGCCGGACAGAAATAGACTCGCTAAACCTGGATGTGGACTCTGCAGGGGGGCTGCCAGGAGGGCGTCCACGCAGCTGAGTTGCAATTTCCCGCTTCTCTGCTGTCAAAGTGACCGAAGCAGCGGAGGGAAAACAGAGCAGCCTGGGAAGAACGACAGTGGGCCAGGGATCGCGGGAAAACTGAACTCTGTGCAAGTGTTTGCACCTTCTAGCTTCCACGCTGCTCACACTGGTTAGCACACACGACTGTTCAGTGTGTTTCTGGATCTCTATATCGGATAAAAATACATCTGTGTAACTCATAAATCTGTGATGTGGGACTGTAAAAAGGTGGGAGCAAAGACCTGGCCTTTGAGGGACATAGGTTTCCGCAGGCCGAGGGGGGGAGTCGCTCTCAGACAATTGTAAATATTAACTGCCCGTAGCAAACGAGCGTTATTGTGAGGAGCGGTGCAGCTTGACGCTGTGCAGGCACCTGACAGTGTTTCGCACTGAAACAAGTGTTATTGTGTCAAATTGACTCTGCGGGATATTTCAGATCGGCGGTCACATGTCCTCAACCTAAAAAACGACAATAATAAACTCCTTTAACACCTCGTTGCAGGTAAAAAAAAACAGCCAGAACGACTCCACCTCCTGACCGCTCTTCACACGTCTTCGCTTCGGTCCCCAGTCTCTGCTGCGTCGCCTCTCCCGGCTCCCTGTGCTCGGCGCTCTCTCTGCCCTCTTCCTTTACAAGCTTCAGGAATGCGAGGTCTCCTTAGTGATTTATAAACATACACATAATAAATGTGTGGCTGCAGTTTAAGCAGCGATGGAGCATTCTCTCTCTGGGACACAGAGCTGCTCTGTGTGTGATTTAAAGGCCTGACATTTATGGCTCGCAGGCCTATTATTCAGAGTGACTGTCTGTGTACAGCGTTTTACAGCTACGCGGAGGTGAGCCCAGAACGGAGCTTGTATCTGACACAGATGTAGCTAAAAGTCCCGCTGCAACACATCACAAGCCGCCGACGTGGTAGACGTCCGAGGAGAAAACGTGGTCACACTTTCAACGAATCTCTCGGTAACATAATCTCCTCGCCTCGGACGTGAATTTATGTCCACACAACCCGTCATTGTTTTCTGCTTCCTTCGAATAATACCGACTGATGCCAGCTGTAATATATCTCTTCTAACCAAGAATATGCTCTGATTCATAACACCAGGCTGAATTCAGCTTATGTGGGTGCTCTGAGGTACCATATCCTCTCACATCTTGCTTTAATTATTCGATATTCTCCATTCCCTGCAGTACAAACTAGGCCTGAAACATCTCCTTTACGATTAACAGTGCTACTTTGTTTTCACATGACCAAGTAGAAAAGCAGTCGGTGAGCACAGACCTCCACCAAGCAGCTCGTTTCCACACAGACTGGGACTTACACCTGTAGTATAGTGTATTTACAGGCAGTAGTAATACAAGGGTCCCTTGCCCTTTGATCCTGGCCTTTGATCTTTGGGCGATCAAAGGTCAAAGTCCTTCCCGAATCCGGAACATCACCAAAGTTTAATGAGCTGCTCCGTGAGCCAATATGCTAACAGACAGACAGACAGAGAGACAGACAAGTAAACGCCGGCTGACACATAAGCTCCCCCCTTGGAGGAGGCAATAACCTCTCTGTCTGCCTGTTGCAGAAGCACAGCGGATAGCAATCGACGACTCGGTGTCCGGCATCACTATCTGTCCAGGATAATAGATGACAATAATGGGAAACTGTCCCTAAGCACTCGTTTGGAGTCTTCCTGCCCATTTACTGATACCCTTCATATTTAATTCCCCCCCAACAGCCAGGAAAACAGACACTTTAAGTCCATCTAGAGGGAGCACACTTACAATAAATGACCAGCTGAATCCACGGCTCACGTTTCCTCCTAACTGTGGCAGAACATAAACCTTCGAGCCAGACCTCATTTTCTCGGCGCCGTCTCTCGGACACTGCTACCAAAAATCAATAAGGCTGCACAAAATCCTCTTAACTTTAGAGAAGATTGTGATAATGTCTTTGCGGCAACAAAATGAATATTTTTCATTTTGCTCATCGCTTTTTTTTATGAATGATTTTCCTCAGGGAGGAGACAGGAGCTTCTCACCTGTTGCTAAATTAGCGTCCTGCCAGGTTGCTGTGATTTCCTGGAGACTGGCCTGTGACACAGTCAGGCCGATGTTGTGCGTTATTGTAACTGTAACTCAATTCCTTCACCTGAGCAAGAAGAAATAATTCAATCTCATAGCTAAATTAACGATCCCCGGAGCACGGTGGAGAGATCTGCTCAGCCTGTATCAAGTTACACTCTGGAGATTAGCACGTAGCATGTTGTTTAGCTGCTAGCTACACTGAATCAAGGCCGACTGAGACTCACATATAGTCGATAAAACAGGTTGGCTTATTACATCACGCTGTTCATGTAGGTTAAAGTGTCACAACATAACGCACGTGCTTTCATAAAGAGTGCCTTCCAGGCCGGGCTGACTTCCTGTGTCAGTGTGATAACGTCTGACACGTCCCCGGGGCTGCAGCGCTTCAGTGGAAAAGTCAGCAGCTTCTGTTGTGTGATTAGTCACACGCACGGAATGGACTGAAATACAACCATCACAATATAAAGTCACGATAAAATTAGGAAGAAATCTGTTTGGCTTCACATTAAAGATGCAGTTGGTCAGTGAGACACTGGCTGTACCAGAACAGCTGGATCAATTCTCTCTGACATAGATGCAGTAAGTGGAACACCATGAATACTGGCCTTTTTTTGCATCATTTAATCTTGGGCAACTGTGGCTCAGGTGGTACAAGTTATTAATCTGAGTGGTGGGTCCCCCAGCTGTTGCAGTCAACCAAAGTGTCCCTGAACAAGATCCTAAACCTTAAATCGCTGAAGCTGACGAGTGGGGTTGACGTCTGGAGGGGAGTCACGAAGGAGCCTGAACAAAACTACAGAAACTGCAATAATAAACGAATTTTCTCGAAAAGGGCCTAACCTGTGTGAGTGTCGGGGGTCAGCGGTGTCCTGCCTTCCGCCGTACATCACTCGGACAGCAGAGATCTGGGTGAAAGATGCCTTCGAGGTTGCTGTGGGTGATAGACATGACTTGTCTGGAATCCCCAAACGGAAATCACCCCACGTTGACCTCATCTGGTCAGAACTTCTGTGACCTCAAAGTATGACCCCTGACCTCCACTGCCCGACTGTCTAAAATAAGTGACGAAAGTAAACGTTGAAAATCTAGGCTAACTCAGTCTCAGCTCCCCGGGATGCATGCATATTGCAGTCCATTCTGCAGAGTGGTGGTGATATTCTCCTCCAATAAACAACAGCGCCACCAGAAGTGGCACATAAACAAAAGTGGCAGCGTGATGGATGACGCCGAGAACATCAGAAGCGGCGTGCGCTTCACCGTTTTGTTGGAAAATATGCAAGTTCTCCACAGAACAGGCACATGCCCATGTATACACAGGCGCGCGGTGCATTCCCTCGCTCTCACACACGCGCACGCACACGCACACACGTAAGTTAGCACACAATTTTCCATGTGTAAGCACATCAATCTAAAAGCATCTGCAACATCCTAAAATACACCCTTGAGAGCTGGTGGAGAGGAAAATTATGACTGAGAAAGTGTGTTTGAATACTTGTGTGAGTCCGTGCGTGTGTGTGTGTGAGTGTGCACTGTGCCCAGCCCTCACATCGTCTAAATGAGCTTCATGCAATATTAAAGGATGCAAAATTAGTCTGTGAGCGAGAACATGCTCGGAGCTCCGGTGGTAGCTGACCTACCAAGGGCACCAGGGGAAATAAGCAGACTGGGCATGCAATCGCAACACAGACCGCTGGATATTGTGTCTCTCACTAAACCTATCCATCATTTACCCTGCAAAATGTTAATTCTCCTCCAGACCGTGAGCCAGCCACAGGGGACACCCGTCCAACCAGAGGGGATGGCAGACATATTGACCACATTACCGTGTTGACCGTTTACAGTCTCACTGTGCTCTGCAGCGCAGCAGCTAACACACAGCACAGCAGCTAAGTATAATCAGACACAACTGTTGATAACATTCTCGGACATTAACGTTGGTATCCATGCTGATAAATACATAAACACATCTTATTCCCATGTTGAATCTATGTGATATACATTGAGGTAGGCGGGGCTGTCTGGCCTTTAAAACATGCGACCGAAATAAATAGAAATAGATCAGGACGCATTAATGCAAGTGTTCAGCCTGATGTCAGAGGAACACTTAACACCGGCAGATAATGTTCCAGGTTGTGCGTTGGGGGTGGGGGGGCGTTAATGAAGGGGCAGATCAGCATGAGCTCAGCCCTCACCTTGAAACATTGATGGGGGTTTTACTGCAGCCGTGTGTGCACATGCACATGTTGTGCTTATACAACATGATGTTCAGCAGGTAAATTAAGCCGCTTCTTAAGAATGCGTTGTGGTTTTGTTAGGAAATAGAACTGGTTTCACAGTTTTGTCCCACTTCTATGGAAACAAACATTATAGAGGCATTAGCAGAGATGTGACCTTCTGTTTGGACATGCAAAACCAAAAGACAGATGTGCGAGCACGAATCCGCCCTGTTATAAAGACAAATGATCTTTGTAACACACGGGAGGAGAAATCTTTCAACACATTCCAGAACAACACATCCACAGCCAAGAGGGCCCATGTCTAATTTTCCATATTAGCTTTAAGACACAGCGCTGTACATGTGGTGGATTAATAAAGTCGGAGCGCTGTTGGCATCGGTGTGCGTGGGCGCGCACACATAGCAACCAACGCAAAACGCTCTGAATTATACATCGGTGCCATTAGTGACAAATTGAGAGGGGGATTTGTCATAAATCATAGGTATGCAAACCTGCCTGCAGAGATTTAGGAGCGTGTTGCTGCTGATTGTGGAGACTCAGCCTGAAGCGGCTCTCGCGTGTGCAACGCTTCACATAACCCTCAACACAAATCAGCTGACAGCTCACGTAAAAGGCCATCGTTCTTGGGTGTTTATTTACTTACTTTTTGGGGCTATAAATTTCTCATTTGTTTAAAATAAATGGTTTCTGTTTTTCAGTATGTGGCATGTTGGCTCTTATCACAGTTACTGATGTGCATTTAGTGTCAAAACAAAGACCAAAGCTCAATAAAAGGGCAAAAAACCAATGATTGCTGTCAAAAAGCCACTAAAGACAGCTTGTCAAAGTATCCAGGGAACTTTAATCATGTCTGAAGCACACACACACGCAGGTCTGACCATCTGTCAAAAAAATAAATTCAGACTTCTGTATTTACACAGTGAATAAAACTTACGAGCCGAGCCGCTTAAACCAACCCAAGCAAAATAAATGAGTGCAAACTTTTCCCACACACGTGCACACGTACGTGAGCTACATTAATGAAGATTGGAATTTAAATGTCAGGTTTGCAACACGTCTAGCATCGTTTAGGTAAAGATGCTAAACTACCGATGCTATGCAGTACT
The DNA here is from genome assembly GCA_015343265.1 of Pao palembangensis. Taxonomy (NCBI): domain Eukaryota; kingdom Metazoa; phylum Chordata; class Actinopteri; order Tetraodontiformes; family Tetraodontidae; genus Pao; species Pao palembangensis. The sequence continues at coordinate 2,175,412 of CM027083.1, read as the reverse complement.
GCTGCATCACTTCATTTGACTTTACTACAGGAAATAAACTATTGCAGAAATTTGTAAACAGAAGTTTCCCTGCAAAGTCGAGCAGCTACAACTGTGTAAAAAGTCAAAGGTCGGAAAGCTTCAGAGACTGTCGCAGAGCGCATCTGAAGCGATTCCAGCTGTTTCCGTTTGCTTTCGCCCTGTTTTCTGCCAAACTCCAACACGTGTGATGGGCTGATGAAAAGGAAAATAGGTCTTGCATCTGACGACGGGTTGGGTGATGTTTATGAAAAGAAAGCAACCCCCGAATGGGTCCAGTTCAGAAACCGAGCGCTGTAACCACTCGGCAGAACAATCGCACGCTGACGACACCACCCATTACATCTGTCGGGATTATTATGCGGAGCTTCAAATAAACATCTCTGGGCGGGTAACAACACTTGGCACGCCTTCAAACCCGGATCCAGCAACGCGTCTCGCTAACTATCAGAGGGAAAATCAAATATTATGTTAGCTTCACTAATATCAGCGTTTTTTACTCCATCCCTAATGGCATTTTTATTGATCGGCTCCCTAATGGCAGGCCCCATATATTTGACAGCACTCATTTAAAGCAGAAGTGAGTAATGGCTGTCTGAAGGAAGGCAGTAAAGCAGCGACCGCCTTTTTTTTCCCTTTTATCTTTATCTTGGTCATTGGCCGAGATGAAGGAGAAAGGGGAGAAGAAACAGAGGGGAAGGGATGGAGTTCTTAATTTACTGAGCACAGGAGGGCAAGGGGAAAGAGGAGAGCCAGTCCCCGAGACGGAGCCCAATAAAAGGGGGACTTTCTGAGAGGCTGAAGGATAAGCAGCAAAAACACATTTTCCATATCTAACAAAATTTGTGCTGAAGCTTTTCTGCAAACGTGGGCCATTTCACGAGCAGAGCCTCATACATCACTTCTAGCATTTCACAAACAAACCTCGCTGCCCCCTCTCCATCCCCTTCTTCATCTCTCCCTCTATCCCTCCATCTCTCTCAGGTCATCAGCGACTGAAACCACAACAAAGGGGGGCCGTTGCCGCGGTGACCTTGGCTGTGACATCATGTGGCGGCAGAAAGAAATGAAGCCATTAGGCCGAGGCAGCGCTTGCCCATAAATCAGACTGTTTCCAATAAGCTGCCTTAATGGTCATCCATCACCCCGCCAGCCAGCGCCCTCCGCACCCAACAGCCTGGGGAATGGCCACAGGACAGGGGGGAGGGTGGGGAAGGAGCCCGGCTAAAATCTGGGGGGTACAGAGGGACGGAGAGGGGTGGAGGGAAAATGGGAGGATGAGCAACCAAGCACAGATGGACAGAAGGAGCAGGAAAGATGGCGGCATGGAGGAGAGAAGCGGACACGGGGGAAAGGGAAGATAAATGGGCAAAGATCAGGTAATGACAGGCTAACGAGGGCGGCGGAAGAAAGGGTATGGGGTCGGCAAGAGGGATCGTGATTGAAGAAAGAAGAGAAAAGGAATGAAAATGTTGAAAAATAAAGGCCATGGTGGGGGAAGCGAGTGCCTGCGTCCGGAAGTCACTGCCAAAAGAAGTAAAATGTGATGAGGGAGGACAAAAATGAAGGCTGGGAAAATGGAGGGAGGGTGTCTGAACACTGTTTAACCTTCTGTCAACAGGCGTGTCCCTTCACCATCACATCATCAAACCACGGCTGTTTGTCTCTGCCGCTCTGGAAACAGGAAACAACAACAACTCGCAAATGTTTCCACATTAAAAATCCACATTTTAAAGAATAAATACATGACAGATGCAAGATGCTTAAACCTGGACCTTGACCCAACACGTCTGAGCTCCTCCACGCACGTTCTCTAGGAAGCAGGTCTAGCAGGCCGGTTTGAGACCACACCACAGCAGCCACGTGCCGAAAGCTGCAGCCCAACCGATGACGGCTGGACTCCGCAGTTGTGGTTCCACTTTATCTCCCTGGTTTGCTGGACGTTCCTCCCTTCGCCTGGTTCCTTCCACATTTCCGCCGACGTCCTCATTTTCTGTTCACTTCATATCTTCTCATTTTATGTGCTCTCATCACTCGCTTTTCAGGTCCATGGCCGCGAGTGTGAGTACTTGCATTTGACCATATTCTCAGGCAACACGAGGGCCTATCTGGGCCAAAATCAACGCACCCAGGAGTCATTTTACAGACGGGGCTCTTACAAGCTGTAAACGCAAGCTGAAAAATAATGTGTGCGGCTCGGCTCCTCTTAGGTTTCCATAAGTACAGTGGCCAAATTGTTTTTGCCAGGCACCGCGAGAGGTGATATCCATCTTTCTGAATGAGCTCTGTAATTGGGATTATAGGAACAAAACTTGACTTTGCGAGTGGGAGCGTTACACGCGGGTCGTTCCGATGAGATAAGGAAGTGTGTTCTTTCAGCACGTTTGTCCAACATGCGCTTTTTAAAACCGAGACTCAAGCCATCACTGTCAATAAAGAAGTGTTCTGCTACAAATGCAGGTTTTTCAGCTGAACACTTATCACTCGGCTCATGCCCAGGTCAGAGCTAGCGCTCCTTGTTCTCCTTAAATAGATGGAACAGAGAGAAGCAGCCTGGCAAAAGCACCGTCTGATCATCATTGATCAAGTGATGAGTGTTGTCAAGTCCCATTCAGCATCTACAATCTCTCATTGACAATTTCATCACCTCCAATCATTAAGATACATTTTCCTGTTGGCCAGAGTCACTGAAAATCAACCCCGGGATAATACGCTTAAATAAACGGCCTCCGGACCGAGCAGCCCTGCCTCTTCTTGCCTTGTTAACCTTTCTGCCAGCCTGATTTCACCCCTGCTGGTATGACTAATGTGTTGTGATCAGGTTAAAAAACACAAACAACACACATGTTCCTTAGCTTATTATTATATTGGACTTTTGGCACAACTTATTTTCAAGTCTAGATGGTCTCAAACATCTGCAGAGGATTTTCACCAGTGAAAGCCAAACATGCTAGCTCGGCCACTCTGGAGATAAAAACTCGAGCGGTGCAGCTCCACAGTCGAGAGAGTCACACACGTCAGTCAAAGGTCATGCTGAGCAAGTAGTTCTGACGGCTACGAGGAGAATTATTGTGGTTTTTCCCACAAGGACAGCAGAACCAGCATGGGTGCATCAGTGTGGTCAGCTGTGAGTGACTGGCTTTTGTGCGGTGTGCAGAGCAGACAAGCTAACTCAGTGGGTTCTGTTTTATTCACAGTGGGGAATCTCTGCTCTTCACCTCCTTAATCTGCTGCCATCCAGTTCTGCTCCATCGACGCTCAGGCGTTTAGAGCTCCTGCTCCTTTGCCTGAAGTTGTTTTTGGACAGTGAAGGACTTTTTAACAAACTGTTGCAAATCTAACTGAAGATCAACCATCACCAAAATTAAATGAAGGACAAGAAGCCAAAGCGACACCTCAATTCCATCAAAACTGGATGAAACAAAGCTTTACTGAAATCTGTCTGATTAATCCTCGAAGGAACACAAAGAGATGTTTGGTGACTGGATCGGTGTCTCTCCCTTCGGCTGTGAGTTGAGATCGTAGATTTGGAGAGTTATGCAACACCAGTGTGGACATCTGGGGGGGAAAACCCTACGGTTGGTTTCTTCACTCCTGTCTAACCACATGTTAACTGTTCTTATCTCTCTACCACCCTTATCCACACACACACACACACACACACACACACACACACACACACACACACACACACACACAAAGAAGACCTCAGTGGCCCTTCTCAGCTGCTACAGAGCCCCATATGCTCGGGCTCCTGTTGTTATTGTTGTTTGGCTGCCTGGCTCATTTGACGTGCACACCCATGACAGTGTCCAGGACCCTTTCCAAGTCCTGCTTGTGCCCTTTTGCATGTGTGAGCATGTTTGCATGTACATATAGTGTACATACCGTTTGCGTGTATAGCAGTGACTGCAGCAGCCTAAGGTGGAATTTGGTGTGTGCTGTTGCAGTTCTTGCTCAATCTTTTACCAACTGGCAACTGCAAGAACCATAACGATCAGTTAAACCAGCTAAAACAACCAGTTTATTTATCTTGGAGCAGCGCGGAGCACACCCAGCTTTTTCCTCTTCGCTCTCCGGCCGAGGCGAACTCTTTCCACGGCCTCCTGCGCTCAGACTGAATGCAGAAGTTGAATCTTTGCACTCTTTTTGTATTTGTTTCATATTCTCATGAAATATCATTATTTATGGTCAATTTTCTCAGAAATTGCCACCATGTGTGAAAACTCCAAAAACAAAACAAGTCTCTGGGCACAAAAACATATTAGCTTTTACTCAAACACACCATCTGAAATGTGGGACGAGTGTCAACACTGGCCCTGGAAACCACAGCTCTACCCCCTCACCTCCACACTCCCTTCCGTGTCCCTCTCAGGAGCCAAAATGGCGCCCATAAATCAAGAAGCGAGATGTAATCTGCAGTGTCCAGAATGCAAGGAGCGCGGCTGCAAAGCATAATGCGACTGGTCCTCTATTGTCATTCAGACGCAGGCAGAGCCGTGCCTGCACCTGATAAGGGCGCGCTCGGAGTGAGCCATAAATCACAGATGGTGCCAACGGTTACTCCGCTGATTTCACACACCAAAGGAGACACACAGAGTGTGTGTGTGTGTGTGTGTGTGTGTGTGAGATAGAGAGAGGCAGAGATGGAGGCAGAGCGAGGGAACGACAGTTTAGGATATGAGCAGTAGATGGTCAGAGATGAGGATACAAATGTGAGCATATGGATGAAAGAGAACATTAGAGTAAAAGAGAGTGCCAAGAATAAGAGATGGCATGGAAAGTGGGATGTGGAAAAGAAGAGAAAAGGGAGAAGAGTGAGGGAGAGAGAGAGAGAGAGAATGATAGACCTGCAATTTACTCCTCTATCTCATCTGGCAAGAAGTTTCTCCACACAAAAGGCCTGACCTTCAAGAAATAAACACCTCAGCCTCCCACAGAGCTGCGCGGACGTCTGCTGCATGTTAATGTCATCACAGGCTTTTCAGGCAAACGCTCGCAACCCAAATGTGCTCAAATAAATCAATGAAACAGGTTAAAGTTGCTGTTTGTGAGGAAGACCTTCCATCGATTCCCAAAATCATTAGAAGTCGTTCTCACGCAGATGAAGTGTTACAAGTGAAACACAACTTAACTAACTCATCGGTTGTTTGTGCATATTTAAAGTGCAGCAACGTTCAACATCCTGACGGAAATTTTCAAATCAAGTCAAAGAAAAACGATTCAACTGATTTTTCTTTCAGCTCTTCTACCCTGACGGGACGTTTCAGCCCGTCTCTGCCCCCATCGCTCTCCATCTCAGCCCGGCCTCTATTCAATCATCCCCTTATTCCTTATTCATATGCTAAACCCCTATAGCAGAGCCCCTTTGGCCAAGCACACTGACAGATAGATGTTAACATGTGTAATCCCCCATTAACGCCGAGAAGACAACGTATCCTCCACGGACGCCCGCGCTCCCCCTGGGATTAGCCCTCTGAACATGGAGGGGCTGGCGGGGAATGGCTCAGCGAAGCTCCTAACAGTATCAAAAGACTTTAACCCTCCCATCTTCTTCTCCCCTTCCCCAGTTTAAGGTGAGGTCACTGGGAGGAATGTTGGCCTGAAGGATCTAACTTGAGAAGAGTGGCGCTGTTCTCTGACATCCGCTGATCAGCAGGAGCCATTTCTGCCCCTCAGGGGGGCAAAATGTTTGATGTCCCAACACTAAACAGAGTATTTTTATGATGCGGCACATCTGCAAATGATCAGTGTGTCACTGATTAATAACTTAGGTGAGGAATCAGCTGAAAAAGATGCTGCGGGAGAGTCTGTGCTCACAAACTGTTGCTACAAGTACAGAATATGTTTACATAAGAAGAGAAGATGAACATTTCACCTCCACACCTCATGTTCATTTAGGAATTATTCTGTAACAGAAACCAGTCGATCCATTTACTCGCATTACTCACAAAAATAAATATATTTAAATGAAAACACACGTTATGGCTAATCCAAAGACGGTTCAGGGATCCAGACAACTGTGTGTACAGTTTAGTTTAGTTTAGTTTAGTTTAGTTCAGTTTAGTTTAAAGAAATCAAGGTAAATATAGAGCAAAACCATGGTTTTGTTGGATCCCTCTGTATCCAAATCTAAAATTTTAAATACAGGTTCTAAGAGTGGAGCATCCCTCCGCCTTCTGTCTGGACTAACTTTGCTTTTGCTTTTTAAGTTTGACATCTCCAAACGTATTTCAAATACTTGAATATTCTATTACGGTTTTAAATGAATCCAATGTGGGCCAATCAAATCTAACCAGAGAATGTCAGGAAAGGAAGTTCTTTGTTTAGAGGAGCAAACTGCTGAAATAATAGTGAACGGAAATGATTTTCACCGAAGCATGAGAGCTATTCCACCAAACCCCCTCCCCAGTTTATCCTACCTGTGGAAATGTGAAATTAGCTGAAAGAGCAGAGCAATTACAAGAAGGCTGAGCAGAAAACTGGGAGACAGTACTGGGAAAATAAACTGATCACAGGCCTCGGAACCACTCTGGTTTACTTTACAAAGCCTCCTTTGAACTCCTGCCAGCATCTCTGCCCTCAAATAATTCCTCCTGAGCAGTTTCATGTTTTACACCTTTAAAAAAGCGGAATGATCAAGGGGGAGACCCCCCCGACCACCACCACCACCACCACCAACCACGGAGCGCTCAACTGAACGCCACACCTCCAAAGTAACATTAGAGACGTCTAATTGTCTAAAAATATGCACGTAATCCTCTTGAAGTCATGTTTTCTCCCTTTATGGTTCATGGACTTCAACATTTTTACAGTAAATCTGCACTGTAAAACCACTGTGTGTGTGTGTGTGTGTGTGTGTGTGTGTGTGTGTGTGTGTGTGTGTGTGTGTGTGTGTGTGTGTGTTAGCAGTTCTACCTTGTTTTAGTGTCTCCTGTTCAACATTAGATCCTGCGTTTTTCCCCTTTGTTTTCAGCACCAAAGACCATTGAGGCATTTTATAGCTTTTCTCATTACTGCTTTTTCCAAACAGTGTGTGAGAGGCGGCCGTGCATGCTTGAATTATTCAGGGGGAGTGGGGATAACGGTGCAGGCCTGATATGTTATACTGCGCTGCTGTAAGGGGTCCTGGGAGGGACATCAGAGAGACTGCTGTGTCAGAATGTAAACCAGCTTTTATAACATACTGAGAGACAAATAAGAAACAATAAAACCTGCAGATGAAAGCTTTATTTAGTGAAACGGGAGATAAAGAAAGCAACTTGGGTCTCAGTAATTGAGACGGGACTCTTTCTGTGGTTGCAACTGATTTTTTCTTTTTGTAACGTATAAAAATATGGAACCTGTAAATGGGCAGTTTATGGGATTTTGGGTGTTCTGATGGTCGAGTATCTGTACAGCTAATCCGTCAAGCAGACGCTGGGCCAGTTGTTGGGGTTCGGTCCATCTTTTGCATCCCTCTAGCACCTCTTTTCATAAACATCAGTGCCACTTTGGACAGATCGCCTCTGCCACATGGTTACGTAGAGATGAGAGTGCCATCAAAAGCATCATGAGACTACAAACTTCTGACCAGAGTGTGAACGTCATCATTAAAGATCCACATTTGCAGCTTCGAGGCCGGAATGTTGCCTTCAGAGTGTCTCACATGTTTGGGGGTGTAACATGAGAAGAAAGCAGACATCAGGTGGGTGGAAGGGTGGGAAGCAAATGGCTTCACTGGATAACATTCAAGTACAAAAACAGGGCGTATGTGCCACATGTGCGCATGTTCTGCGTGCACAATATGCACTGTATCCAGCCTCACAGAAGACTCGTTTAAACTGGTGCATGAATTCAATCAACCGCAGAATCTTGAAAAAAAAAAAAAAAGACTTAAATTAATTAATCCTTTTCAGGCGAAACTGTTTCATATGAACATGGCTCTGCAGCATTTTAAAACTATTACACATCCTTCGGCCTGCAATCACCCCGTGAAGCTGTGAAACCTGGACAGCAGGACCCCACAGAATCCTCCACAGAGCAGTTCTACTTTTTTTCACACCTCCGCTCATTTCATTTTGATGCTAGCGTGTGACCAAGGCCCAGCAGGACGACGCTCACATTTCCAATAAGGTTGGCACAATATGGCCTCGCACTATTAATATCCAAAAATGCCACAGCCACAGTGGCAGCATCTGTCTTCTCGTGCCTCCCCGTCTCCCCCCCCCCCGGCCATCTCATCTTCCTCGCTGCTTCTCACCCCCGGCTCTGCTCTAAAGCGCCCCTCTCTCCTTTCACTCACCTGATGGGATCCAGGCTCGCGGCTCGGCGCAGTTTGGTGAAAGGCAGTTGAGCGACTGCCAGCTACGTCCTGCTGCTCGGGCTCCTTGCCTCCCTGCACAGAAAAGAAAAACGAGTGGATCTGTTTAACCTTCTTTCCTTTAAAGACTGATGAGCATTTGAGCTGTATTTTAGAGGACAGCGCTCTTATTTTGAAACCCTACTAGTATTTTTCCACGTTTGCGCTAAGGCCGCCATCAGTCATCGCCGTGTTGTTTCAGCTTTAGAGGAGAGTACAAGAACGTTCATTCAAACATAAATCCTGAAGATGAAAACTTAAATATGGATAAACTGGCTCTCACATCAAACCAGTGCGCCTGCAGGAAAGCCGTTAGCGAAGTTTTATGTTCCGATCAGCACTTCTTCAAACTAATGCTGCCTCAGAACTTGGTGTTGATGATGGGAACCATTTTGGACAAGTGCCTGGCTGCCCATGGTCACTCATATTTCATTAGTTTTAATTGTGCTTTAACTGATCTTTATTTCCCCTGATTATGATCTTAATTAAACACCAGAAAAGCTGTTCAAGCTTCCAACCATCTGCCAGGTTGGATGATGGGCAGATCAGGGTGAACGTGTGGTACGAAGCCACCGTGGAGCTCTCTGCCGAGGCTGCTGCCTGAAAATGACCCCTTCAGCGTATGATCATATGCTTAGATCACATTCTTTGCTGTCAGATGTGCCTGAAGTTAGATTAGATTAGATACATTTGCTGGATTTTTTTTAAAGACAGTAGAAGAAAGGCAAATGACTGTAACTCAAACTGTAAGATGAAAAAGGCTGTGGATCAAAGTCATCGATGCTCTTGTTGTCTTCATGGAAATATGCCATTAAAACATCCACTTTTTAATTTTCTTCCTGTCACTGGATTTACACAGGCTCCAGTTTTTATCATCCCGGCTCCACATAGTTCTAATCTAGTTATGAACTTAATCAATCCCTGCTCTCCTGCATCGACTCTTTTATGACTGGCTGGGGTCACCAGGTTTTATTGACCCGATGACCTTTGGGGAAAATGGCTCCGTGTGTTTGGAGGAGATATAGAAAGCTGCAGAAATCCATCTCCTTTCACTATCTCCTGCTTTTTTAACGCATCATAAACGAGAGCTGACGTGAGCAAATACCTTCCCCGATGCGCTCGCTATCGTTGGCTGATGGCGAAGAGCAGCCAGTAAAGACAGTCATACAGCAGAGCCCATTTGTAGATCAGGGGAGGAGACAAAGTCTGCACTGAGTGATAGATGAGGTAGGAATCCCAGCCTTTTCTCTGACTCCTACTCCCCATCTCTGTGACCTACTCCATCTCCTTCTGCAGTGATGAGGAGAGACGTGGCTGCATTCTTGACCTCCGCGAGGAAACAAGGTAGTGTTGCTACAGCTGCGTGCTGAGCAGACCCTCGCCCTCTGGCCCGGGCCCGGGAGTTTCTGTCTCTACGACACATCGCTGGGTGTCTGTTTTCTGGAAAAATAACATTTTGTGTCATAGCAAGGACCTTCCAGCTACATTCTGTTTGCTAAACAATCGTAATCACTGGTTGCTGTGCTTTAAATATCCCATAAAACATAAAGTCGGACCTCTTGGGAAAGTGTCTCTGAAGGGAAAACCAGTTTGGAAGTTTGTCTGGACTCGACTTGAGATTAATGTTAATTATGACCTTTGGTTAATGTTGAACTTGCAGGGCTCAGATAATTTGCAAAGGAGCAGTAAAAGAAAAATGTGGGATACATTTTAAAAGAAAAATGATGGAATTAATTGTTATCTAGGGCTTTGCAATCTTCCAGCAGTGAGCTCATGCTACATACAACTAAAAATTCCAGATGACGGTATCATCCAAACTTTCAGTGACCTTGTTTCCAAACTGCTTTTACTTGATGCTCCAAAGGTGGAGCTCTGAAGGTTCCTGACAACATGTTGATTAGCATGCTATTTGGTTGCTTAAGAAAATGAAGGAAACAAAACCAATGACTTAATTTTAATAGTTTTCATTCTTAAAAAAACCAGTTAGTTAACCTCAGGTGGAACATTGGTATCAGCAGCTAGCGCTGGATGATGACGGCGAGTTAAGCGTATGGTATTCCGATTCCACCTTTCAACATTAACACATATGGCTTTCCTTAGATCATTACTTCCATTAAGTCATTACATCTCAGCCTGGGTGAGACATGTTAGCCAGTTAACACGTTCCATCTCCACAACCCAACGGGCTGACACGTCCGCTGTGGCAACTGGCACATCAAAATTGCTCTTAACAGCGCCGCCGTTTGATGATGGCCCCATTTCTTCCACCCTGGCCTAGTGGAAGCAAAAATGGCAAGAAGGTGTCCGCATTAACTCTTTGTACCCAGGCTAAACATCTACTGTTTCAGCTCAATATGGCCGATTCCCTCACGGCTGCCCCCACTGCTCAAACGTCTTTGTAATGGTGGTAATGAGTGGCCCCCGTGGCCCGCTCACTTACAGATCTTTAACAGATTTTTGGAGAACTTTGATCAAACAATGATCACTTCAGATTTTTAGGGGGACTTAATGCTTTTTTGTGAGGAGGGGGGAGGGCAATTTGGGAAGAATGAAGGATGGTGGGACGACCCGGCGGAGAATAACACGCCGAGCTTTCATCTGGTCCCCCCGCTGCCTCTGACCAGCACAGAATCATCCCTCCTGCAACCCCTCCACACACACACACACACACACACACACACACACACACGTGTGCACGCGCTTCTCCGACCAAATTAAATTGAAACCAGATGGAGCAGGGCCTGGACTGTGCGTTGTGTCAGATTGTCATGGTGCATTAAGCATGATTTCACATTGAGACGGTCTGCCTGGTCAGAAAAAAAGGGATTAGGACAGAGAGGGCCTGAAAAAGATAGAGGGATGTGCTGATAGAAAAGAGGCCTTAAAGGGACGGGGAAGACGGTCCAGCAGATCAGTCCCCACTGATCACACAGCTGGCACAGGCTGGTGATGGGAACACCATCTGACATGGAGACAGGCCTGCGCAGGGTGGGTCCATACCTTCACAGACAGAACTGAGCATAAATCTGAACCCAAATCCAATATTGGTGTCATTAACAGCTGCGCATCAGTCCCTCTGTGGGCTAAAGTTTCCATTTACTGGCTCTCCTCTGGCTAAGGAGCTGACTCTGAAATCAAAATGCGTCTGCAGCACAGATGACTTACAAGATGAAATGTAGAGTGTAATTTACATTAAGAGTGTCAAAGAGATAAAAACGGCTAGGAATGAAGCTGGTTATGGACTAATGTATTTTAATAAGCAAACACTGGTGTTTTACACTGACGAAACACTGAAAACATCACTTCAGGAAATCACCTCTGAAGAAAAACTCTGCTTCGTACATTCTCCCCTGTTTTCTTTGCTCTCAGCTTTCTTTTTTGTAACTTGGTCCAACTATTCCAGCGGTATAATAAACCGCAACCGTAGTGAAACATTCATCTTCAGTTCGCCACCCAAGGATCAACCCTCCACTTAACCTCTCCGGCATGGAATTACAAGTTTGACTTCAACCAGCAATATCATCTCATTGCAGGTGTCATTACCCCAGCTTATAATTGACAGACGCATTAACATGTCATTAACACATAAGCTTAGACTTATATTTGAACCTTTTAATGATGCCATCTTTCAACATTAATAGATTAGTTATCACGGGTAATGACTGAGGTGTCTTTGCCTGTCCCCACAGGTCCACGTGCGGAAAACTCAGCACAATGTTTTAGATGGTGTGTGTGTGTGTGTGTGTGTGTGTGTGTGTGTGTGTGTGTGTGTGTGTGTGTGTGTGTGTGTGTGACCAGGTCATTCGTGCGTCAAATGTAGGCAGGTAAGAGTGGTTGCTGTCATTTGTGAGGTCTTTAGGTGAGAGTGGTAATAAATGAGAGCATCATACCTTACAGAGGGAGAAGGAAGGTGAAGCAGAAAAATCATTGAAATCATTTGAGTTTTCTGGACCTTTTTTTTTTTTTTTTTTTTTTTTAATTCTGCCTGAATGTCAAAGCTGGCATCCTGGGTTATAATCGCTGATGTTAACTCCAAACGTGCAGGTATTTAAGCAGACGTTTGCAGCCATTAGCTTATCTGCCTTCTGCAACAACACCCACAATCCCCCTGTGCCAGATACTAATCACACTGAGAGTCCAATGTTGTTTACTCCAATTTAAGACCACAATTAATCTCCCGGAATGCCTGCACTCACCTCGGCCGCAGCCGATGATTGATTAAGGCCGGCCCTGACGTGGCGCTGGCCAAGCAGAGCTAGAGTTTCCACAACAGGGGAGGCTGTGTGCGTGGCTCGGGCTCCTCAGCGCCAGACCCGTGGCGCGTGAGCCTACGAGACGTCCTCCACGCCCACAAACAAATCTGATGTGAAAACCAGGTAGCCTCATAACTCCCCACGCAGCTCTTTGGCCTCCCGTCTTTCCTCCTTCGCTCCCATTTCTGGGCCCTGACGGACTCGGTGATGGATTGTATTTTGCTCCTCAGAAACATACTGTTTTCTTTAACACAGCAGGGTATTCTATTTGCAAAGGTCTGGCCAGTGAAGTATTATGGATATCTATCACAACAGAGGTGCCTCTGGTAAGCACGTTCCTTCCTTAAAGAGGAGAAGCGGTTGTGAGGAAAGGCTAGCCCACCTGTCCGGTCCCTGCAGGGGTCCTCATGACCGCTAATACCACCACACTAAATCTGACTGAAATCTGAAGTTCCCCAGTCATACAAATGATGAGGCTTGCTATCTTAGCTTGCCATTTCTCCATTATTACTCTATTTATTTTTGTCCAACAGCAGGCTGAAGGCTGAGATCAAATCTAACCACTGTGGAAGAATGCAGTTTGTGCTTGTGAGAGCGTCCTGTCACGTCCCGTCACGCTACGCTCATGCTGCTTTACCACTGTTCTCCGAAGAGGGATTCCTCGCACCGCATCTCTTTTTAGCACCTTGGTGTAAAAGCCAAAGAGCAGCAGAGCTATGAAAACGTCTGAAAACCTCGAACCGGGCCCGAACGAAGGGTCTGCCTCATGGCGGTTCCACCTCGGGAGGGACTGAACACACATACGGAGGCCTGATAGGTTTCACATGCTGTCCTCTGAGGACAACCGGGGGGTATTTGTACTGCCGCTATTTCAACAGAGCGATGATGTACGCATCGCAGCCATGTTGAAACAGATTGGAGATGATGTGAAACACAAACAGGACCGGAGACCCTGCCAGCTGAGCCAGAGTCACATATAAACAGATACAATGCAGAGCAGCGCCGCATTTTCAGTCTTTAATCACAGGTATTAATAGCTGTGTGCTCTAAGTTAAACACAGGGGTTCCTGTGTGACCAGCAGATGGGGGGGGGCTGAACTTGTGACCCCTCCCTGGGGTGTGAGGCCTCCCGAGGTTCCAGTATCAGAGCTTATCCACAGCAGCCCGGCTGGCTCAGCTTGGCTGGAGCTCCAGCCACCCACCCACTCCCACAGCAGTGGGCGTAGAAGCCAGCAGAGCAGCTCGTAGCGCCGCGCAGCACCGCCACATCAATCAGCTCGTTTTCCTCTGAGGATTCGCCGTCAGGACTGAGGAAACCGTACGGAATACTTCCGACAGTAGAGACATTCTGGACAAACACAGAATGTCCAGTAAAAATAATAGAACCGAAAATGATGTGACAAAGAGTTTCTTTAAATAATCCTAATCCATCATAATCCATACATAATAAACATTAAGGGTTTCAAATATACAGTTATCACAGTTGTGTTTCTGGAATTAAGAGGTTGGGTCTTTGAAACCAGTAAAGTCTGTTCATCTGAACCAGGAATTATGGGATTATGGGTTGATACACACAAAAAAAGAAAGTCCCTGAAAATATTTCAGGCAAACAGCTCTGTTGGTTTTAAAAAGACAAACACACTTTGCTGTTTCGCTGTACTTCCTGACACAAACCAGCTTGAGCACGTTTTTGAGTCCGGACTGTGAGGGAGGGCGTGTGGTTATCAGAGTGTCAGCACCCCCTGCTGGTTTGGGCCTCCTGACCGGCACACCTGACCTCTTCCTCGCCCACCACCCAAATAACCAGCAGTAAATAACGGTCACATGACCAAAGACGATGAAATAGACTCGTGTGATTTCAGCTTTGTTTCAGCTTTTGTGGAACAGAGTGATTGAAGAGCTCGTGAATCAGTCTTGTGAATTTATGTGTTAACGTGCACACTGAGCACATCTATGATTTAATCATTTTGTTCATGTCAGGCGATATGGATGAAAATTTACTCTAACACGCGTGATATTTCAGTCTAAAATACGTGATAAGTAACTGGATGGATGTTCTTGTCTTTGCTAATGTCATAATTGAGATAAGCACTTTATTAATGCCACTTTAAATCACATTTACAAAGATGCATTCGTCTAACGATGGGCGGGAACACAGTCATAGAATATGAACCGAAGGGTTCATAGAGATCAATATCCTTTCAAATGGATTCTGTTCACCAGACTGACACGTCGTATCCTGCTGACATTCTTAACAGGATGCAGAACTTTAGAAAATGTCTTTGGGGATCTGCTCTGGGTGATATATCACCTGCTGCAGAAGAAAAGACAATTGTTTCAACATTTGGCGTTATGAAATCTCAATCCCCAGGAATTAAATCACCCAAAATATATAAAACGTCTCTGACGTGCATTAAATCTCCCCGGTGACACTATATATAGATCCAGACATAAATAAATGAACAGTGCTTCTCAAAATGACACCAGGCTTCTCCTTGAATTTACATATTAATACTCGCACCTCCTAACTGTCCAAAGACTCATTTTCCTCAATGGGAGAATTTACAATCCAGAGCAATATCAAGGTCCCAAATCAAAGCCGCAACGTGCAAACGGAGACAGAAGCCCCACATCACGGTGACACGTCCGTCTCCCCCGTGGACGTCCAGGAGAAGGGTGACACTACAGGGGGCTCTGGGTCTTGTCGTTAAGCAGCAACGAGATGCTCCCTCTGGGTTATCAGCCTTCTCCCATGACCCTCTGCTGGAGCAGCAGGGCTGATCTGTTGTTTCATTATCACAGAGCTTCACGTAGCATGGAGAGGCGCCATCATTATCCATCAGGCTTAATGAGACTATCTCGCTGCCGTAAAAGGTCAGGCAATTACTGCCGGTGCAGTTTTCAGCCTGGAGATGTGACGAGGGCGGAGAGAGATGGAGGCGAACTGGTGCAGACAGACACACTTTGCAAAGGCTGCATCAACGCAGAGCTAACCATGAAAAATGGAAATCTCTTTCTGTGGAATCCATGGCAGGGCCAAATAAAGATATTCTAGATGTTCTCATCATTTTACCTGTTAACAGCTGACAAGAGTTACTACTTTGGTCTATTTGCATCAACAATCTCTGTCAAAATGACATCGACAGCGCTAAGACACATAACCTAGTTTCATTTGAGAAACAGCCGCTTTCTTTGCTGGTTGGAACTGGTTTTTTTTACATTCTAGTGACGTTTGCTCAAAGCTTTTATTTCAGAAAATCAAGAAAATGATCAGCGCTGCTAATGCTCTCCTATCACTATTTTGCCCCAGCAGAGCTGCAGGCGGTGCAGGGACAGCTTCGCGCCCCTCCTGCAGAGTTTGAGACGCCAGTTACTATGTTTTAACTGCTGGATTAATGGGGTGGCAAGAGAGGCCATAAATTGATAATATAACCTCTGAACATACTTGCCAAGACAATTAAGATAATACAACTGCAAATGGAGGCCTCATGAATTGGCCCGGTAAAGAGCAATGGCTGCCATGCGGCGGTGCACGCCCTTAACGCCTTCAGGTGGACTCATGATCCGCTCTTCTGCACGTGAGCCGTGATCAACCGCTGGCGATCACATGTCACTGCCCCAATATAGAGGAAAATCTCAATTCTGGTTCATGGAACGAGGAACGGCTTCAAGGGGCAGACCCTGGGGATGGGAGGTGATGAGGGGAATTCGCTTTTTATTTTGTTTTGAACTCAAAAGCAACACAGACAGTATGACACTGTCATGTATGACTGAGAGGCCCCCCTACCACCACCACCACCACCCACCCCCAGCGTAATTTGTCCTGCCAAAGCAGCCTTTACAACCAAACCTTTAGTTTTATTACACGAGGCCTGACATTTTAATACCATTAGAGTAAGAAGGAAATGTTAAAGGGTCAACAATTGGCTCCGTCATTAACTCATTGAGATGGAGAGCTGCCTTTTCTACACACACCTATCTTTATGGTCCTCTCGCGCACATCAGGCTGATTTTAGGAGTAAATGGACGAATCGTCTGCAGAATAAATAAGAAGCTGTCCCAGTTGCATCATTAATTCTCAACATTTGTTGAGATTAAACATGTAAAACAAATAAATCGCCTGAAACTGAAAAAAAAAAAAAAAAATTGTTGAAGTGATTGAAAATGTGAAAAGTCAAAATATTCTCAGCACCGGCTGCCAACGCCGGCTTCTACTCCGCTGCATAATGACGAGCGGGTAACCAAAACAAAGGAATAATAAGAGAGTGAAAAATGATCCAAAGCTGTGCTAATGAAGACAAAAAGACTCGCTCCAACACCTAATGAAGATACATGCCCGTATTTCTCTGACACATTACTAATTACAAGCTGGGTTTCCATTAATAGCTCATAAAATATGAAGTTCCATTAGCTAATAAAAGTAGGCTGCAGCAGCAGAAGAGCTGGAGCGTTATGCTGTAGGTACAGACGCTCTGGTCTGAGCTCTGTGTTTGAACGAAGAGCTCCTCATCAGAATTACAACGTAGAGACAGAGCTGCTTTTTCTGCACACGGCTAAAACATTCATTTGACCCCCCCAAAAAAAAAAAAAAAATGCTGTGTTTCGTAAAATACACGTTATATTGTTTCTAGCTTGATCATATCAAAAATATGCTGGCATGCAGCTCAATGAATAGCTTAAATTAGAAACTGGACATTGAAAATGTGATATTATTTACAGAGCACCACGGCAACGCTCCTCATTCTCCTCAATTACACCATTAATCCACAATAGTTGGTCGCTAATGGTTCTGCAACCTGGCATTATTGGTAAATTATAATGAATGATCATAAATCGGCACCACTCTCGGGTTCTTTCAGCTTCACGGCTCTGACAAATGAAAGCGGAAAAGAGCCGTGGTCGGTGAGTATGTGCGGCCGTGCCAAGAGCTCGATTGATTTTCTTATTTTCGTGCCGGCAGCCTGGCTCTGAGGAATGAGTTTTAATTCTGGCAGTGCATGATTAAGTCTGCTTGTGCTCAACGCCAACCTGCTCAAGTGGAAAAGTGGATGTGGTAGGAAAAGGAAGACGAGAGAGTGGCGAGGAATGTGTGTAGGTTTGTTTTATGTTTGCGTGTGTGTGTGTGGGGGAGCCGCGGCTGTTCAGAGGGCCTGAATGGCACCTGTCAGCCTCTTGATTAACGAGGCCCTCTGCCCTTCAATTCCCCAGCCTGTCACTCAGAGACGATGCATTAATCTTCATCGCCCGCTTGTCAGGTCAGGGCCAGTCCAAGACACCCACCAGTGTGTATCCGTACGGTTGTGTACTTAATGCATGTCTGTGCGTGTCCAAACGCTGGTTGCATGCCTTTCAGAGTGCATGAGTGCATGTATGTGTCCTTGCTCGCGTGTGAGATTAAAAGCAGTGTGTGTGTGTGTGTGTGTGTGTGTGTGTGTGTGTGTATGTGTGTGTGAACATTAGAGAGAGAAAGAGAGAGATCGAATGGAGGTGGCTAAGGTGGAGGGGGAGGTGTCAGGAAGTCCAAGAAACATAATGCTGTACAGAGAATGGCAGCAAGTGTGAAATTATACAACAAATAAAATGTCTTTCATTAGTATTTTGCCCATCAACCTGCTGATCAACAGATATTTACATATTTTATTACAATTTACGCGAGCGTGTTCCCATGTGTGAGAGGTGAGAATCAGGGCCGGGCTGATGAAGGGAGGGTCGCTCGTTGCTAGTTTGTGTGTGTGTGTGTGTGTGTGTGTGTGTGTGAGGGGAGACAGATGGAGAGCAGGGCTGCCACTCACACTCACCCAACCAGCAACCACCTCTGAACCTTAGATGCAATCTACCCGACCAATCACACGAGCCCGCTGCACAAGTGCCGACCAATCAAAGCGCACGCGCTTCAATTAGAGCTTAATAAAGGGACATTCATCATTCAATTAGGCATCTGTCAGCACGCCACAAAAGAGGAAAAAAAAAACACAGATGCAGAAGGAGAAAGAGAGAGACAGTGATAAAGGAAGGGTGGAAGAAATACCTAACCGAAGAATCGGAGGGCAAAACAGAGAAAGGTAGCAGGGCTGGGACGGGTGGGGGTGAAGAACAAAGATAGCGTGAGATGTAAAAGGGTGTGGAGACGGAAAAGATGGTGTAAAATATTCAGGAGGATAATTGTGCTGTCATGGCAGTGACACTGCTGGGAGTAAAAGGGAGCAAAGAAAAGAAAATCACTGCTGTGATCGCAAGAACACAACAAGGACCTATTCTACGTATCATCTGGAATAAAATGTAGAACTACAGAAATTTGTGCATTTACGTCATGTAAAGTGTTTTATTATTGCCAGTGATGCCAGTCTCTTCACATTTAAGAGCTGAGAATGTGTTTATTGGATGCTTTTGTAATCGCACAAAACACAAGTCTTTCCCTGATTCTGTTGCAAACCAGCAGATTTTTAGCTGGAGGACATAAACCTGTTTTTATTGCAAACACGGATCTGTGAGACTTTATTATGCATATTCTGTTATTGACCTTTATAGCTGAGACCCTAAAAATGAACAGTAACACAAAATTATGTCAATTATCAGTTTATACCTCTCCAATAAAGCTGGGTGTCAAGCTGGGGTCAAAAATGATGTAAAAATTGACACAAAATGCCCCTAACAATCCCTCATTCCCTCTCCCGCGAGTCCCCAACCAAGCAGAAAAATGATCCCTAGCAAATAATCTATCAAGATAAACAATACTTCTGTCTGAGAGTGTTTGTCTGAACTTCTCCCGAGTTTGCTCACCCTTACATAGAATTACAATAATAAGAAATCAGATCAGATAAAAAGCCCAAACGCCATCATTTTCACCTCCAACCGCCATTTATTTGTCTGTCTGACTGTAAGGGACCATGTGAGGCAAGATATTTCTTGATGTAGAAGAATTAGGAGGAATTTATTTTTGTCTCTTCTCATTAGATTTTCTAAAAAAAAAAAATGATGTCATGTTGAAACTAAAACCCTGAGCACCTGCAGCAGAAACCCATCCAGGACAGTGAAGCAGGACTGGCTGTGAGCGCCGGTGCTGCAGCCCTGTCCCTCTGTCCCCATCAGACATCAAACAGGAGGCCTTGGCCGCAGATCGCACACGCGCGCGTCCCCCGAGACCGCCTGATTGAAACCTGGCAACAGGACCAAACAGCTGCTTCGAACAAAAGACATCTGCATATTTCAGATTTGTTTTTCATAAATTAACAACGCAACCTGCCAAAAATCTGTGCAAGGGAGTCTACTGACTTGTGCATAATTAGATAAAGTTTACAAGCTTTGGAAGTTGGAAATTAGCATCAGGTAAAGGAGTGTTCACCAGGGAGAGGAGGGGGCCGGCGTGAGGAGGGCGTTTCACAAAAGCACCGCTCCTTCGTTGCCTGGTGACGCCACGCCTCGGGTTGAGAGGACGTTGACAGTAGGTGTTGTTGTCAGCTACAGTCCATAAAAAGTTCCATGTGCGCACGTGCGTGCGCATCTTTGTTAAGCTCTGTTAAGACCCCACGTGGTGCCTTTACGCAGTCAGACAGCGAGCTGGTACTCTTGTTAAAGCCCTTTCAATTATTCAGTGAAGTCAAGTCTCCTCTTTGATTTCAGCTTGTTTCCTGCGTGGAGGGAGGAGTGAGAGTAAGGAGGGATGGATGGATGGATGGATGGATGGATGGATGGATGGATGGATGCTCAAAAGCACTGCCGCCTAATTGCTAGCTTGTTTAGATCAGCGACCACGGTTATAAATAACGCAGCAGCTGGTGTGTTGGGAACCAGACAGACCAAAGAGGGAGAGCAACACAACATCTCACCCAGCGCAGATAAATGATGGAATGATAATGGTGTCTGTGGCGGACGCTGATTCTGAGCAGGGCTTGTGGTACTTCCAAACTAAAAATCATGGCTGTGATGAGGTCATAAGAATAGATCCCAAAGCTGTGAGTTCATGCCCCAAAATGTTTGTTGCCTGAAAACAGTGTAAAGCTCTAAACTACCCTAGATTTGGAGGGATAAACACACTCTTCCACCGTGGCCAACGGTGGAAGAGTGTGTTTCCAGTCTGCTGTAGAGAACCTTACAGAGTTAAAGCACTGACATCCCCCAGACTGGAGTATTTTAACCATTTCACCGTGGAAGGCTGCTTCTGCCGTTAAGTGATTACACAGACAACATGGGAGTGATATAATTACCTCAAATATGGCAGTCCTGGTGGCGGAGCTTGTGGAGGTGATAATATATGGTAATTACCAGTTTCTAGGGCTGCACAATCTGGGAAGAATGTATTTAAGATAAAAGCAGGAAAACAAGCCCAGCAGCGCTTCTGCATGTACAGTGTGGTGTTTGCTCTGTCGGAGAAGACAATGGCCCCAAACATTTAAGAAATGCTAATGAGATAAGTGGTATATCCCTGCCGGAGTACACATGTATTTCTGCTCGCAGACACATGTGGGAGCCCTCGCGAGGAACAATGGAGGGTTTAAAGAAATCTTTATACCCAGAAACCAAGTAAATAAAATGACTCAAGACACTTGTAATTAGATTTTGGCTGTAATTACGTTGACTGTTTCTGAAAATCGGTTAAACGTCTAAGAAGCGGTTAAGTCTGCCCCACAACCATCGCTGCAAAAGTAAAGCTGACTTGAAGATCACATCAGGTTAGGTGGCAGAAGGAGTTTATGGCGGTTAAATCCAAGTACTGAAGGGCAGTTTTCAGGCGGTTTTCCTTCTGTTAGACCTCTGAAAGCCTCCGATTGGACGGATCTGCTTCGGTCGTTGTCTCCTGACGGACGTGTTGGCAGCAGGTGGAGGCTCCTCGGTGGGAGACGAGGATACTCAAAGACTGTGGCTCTCTGTTAGCAAACAAAGGCCAGGTTTGTGCTTCAGAAAAGTAGAAGAGCAGACTGAGAAAGTTGATCTCCAGCTCCCAGACAGCAAAGTTGATCTTTCCACCCAAACTGCAGATATATTTGAATGATATTTAAACTGCTGACATAGCTGTTTATTTATTAAGAAGATGGAGATCAGGCCAGTTTGATCAGGGTATTTTTTAAGCACCATTAATCATTATTCAGTATTTATGAAAGAAGTTCCTCCTAAACATCCCAGTCACAGTATTTTCCAGAGCCTCCAAACCCAGACTGGTGGAGCAACTCGGGGAATAGGAGATGCTAAGTGTAGGCGGCCGGCCCTGTTGGGGGAGACTCCGGTGAGGGATGTTCACCAGATGCTCGCCGGGTTCCGAGGGGAAAGCGAGCGCTCAGAGGATAAAAGTGAGCATGGCAGCAACAGCCCTCCATCAGTGTGTTCAAAGCCTCCATATGAAAATGAGTGTGTCGAGACTTCTGCTGAGGCCAAATTTAGATCAAAGGGAACCTCGTGCAGGAGGGGAAGGGAGAGGGGGAGACGGGGACGGTTTGGGGCGCACGGGGAGTTGTGCATGAAATGGAAGTTTGCGCGATGCGCTGAACAAATCTGTGCATGCGTGGGAATGTTAATAATAATAAGTGGGGAAATTTGTCAATTTGCTTTTGCCTCTTGACATCGAGGACGTCAGTACCAAATGGGAGCTGCTGACTTGTGATGTGGCTTCCAGCTGGGCCAAACGAAGTTGTTTCTTTTCCAGGTCACCAAAATGGCACTTTTACTGTACAAGCGCAGCGTGATTGATGTAGCAGGGACGTAAATTTGCTTTTTATGCTTTGGTTTTACAGTATATTTGTTTCCTGAATTTCTCTCGCGCGTGGGAAGTAGAGCAGCGTCCACCAAACTTTAGAACCTGTCAGCTGACCGATTTAGACATGGAAAATTATCACCTCCTCTGCACCATCTATTGTAGTGTTGAAATTGTTGGCGTTTTTATCAAATGCATACGTTTCAGCTGTACACTGTAAATTAAATACACTGACTGTCGGTTTTGCTCTGCTCAAGGAACATGAGAACACCTTGCATCCAATTATTCAGTAATTACAGCCTCTTTCTAAGATGTTAATATATTCCACAGTGATTGTAGTTCAGGTCGGAAAGCTTGTGATTCCACAGGCTCAGCCATCTTCCTCACATCTCCTCCCCTCCTTTCTTTAACCCCCCATCACTCCATCCGCCTCTCCTGGAGGAGGCAGTCACATGCTGCAGACCTGCTCCGTGCCATCTGGCTGACTTCCTGTCATCCCTACCCCAGGAGAGAGAGCAGCTCTGCGGGGTATGAGAACAGCCCTCACGCTGCGGACCCTCGCACACCTGAGCGGAAGAAAAATGACAACAGCAGAGAGAAAAGCAAGGCGCGGCAGGGCGGGGTGATGGGGGACGTTCAAACAACCGTACGAGTAAGAAAAAAGATACTTCTGCTGGAAAAGATGATTACATGTGTCACCATTAGCCTTGTTCTGCTTCCTAATTAAGAAAAGTGAGAAAGATCCTCACATGTCTGACGAGGAAAGCAGAGCTGTTTCATTTCTTGTGACACAAGAAATGAGTTAAAAGCATGTACGTGACAGATTAATCTTAATGTCCCACCCATGGTCTTGCATATTCATATAAATATAGCATGACTGCTGCTCACATCTGAATTTATTGGTTTTCCTCCTTCGCAAATTAGGGGGCCTTCAATTGATGAATATTTTAGCACATGTGCGCACTGCGGGACATTTATCATCAGCTTTGCTATTATAAACAGAATAAATGAGCAGTCAAAGTCGACTGCTGCTGCAGCGTGGCACACTGCCCCCCTACGCTCTCTCATTTTAGTCGTCGTCCTCAGCTGCTGCATCTTAATTCTCTCAAAAGTCTTTGTCTCTGCTGTCTCCTTTACATGTTACACAAGGTCACGCAGCAAATACAGGTAGGGGCTGCAGATTCTGACAAAAGGTCCCGCACCTATCGGTGCTGGAGCACCTAAAACGGAACTGCAGTCGGGATAACCTTAGCTGAATCTATGCTAAGTGAAACCCTAAGGGGGTCGAGACAGAGGTTAATTAGATGTACTAAAATTAAGTTATTTCATTATACACATTAAGTTTTGGAGGTTAGTCTAATAGAAAGGATACATTATTTTTAAAATAAAGCTGCTTCTTTTTCTTCTTTTTTGGCCGTCTTTGATGCTAAGCTAATCAGTAGTGACTGCAGGGCGCTCTCTCGAGATCATCCATCAATCAAACAGTTTGCTTGGAACTGTTGGTGTCTTCCTCATTACATTTTTTTTTTTTTAAGACAAAGTCTGACTTTTTCACTGGAGCGTTCCTAAAATATGAGCAAGCTGAGAGAAACTGGCGACAAAAGTCACTGAGGTCAGATTTAAACTGGGTCACAAATAAAACACGGGCCAAAACCTACTGGGCTAGACCACACTGATGTCACCTGATGTCACCATAACTGCACAAAACATTTGTTGTCTTCTGTAAACGTATCATCTGCTGAGAATCTCTAACTCGACATTCCTGCTGGCACTTTTTTTCCCTCTCTGTGTCACCAAAGACTGCTGGAATTCCACCAGAAGGGCTTCAATCCGCCTTTGAATTCATCAAAAAGCTCCACGACCTGACGCTGCAGAATCAGGCATTGTTTCAAATGCTTTCGTTCACAGCCTCAGCCGTTGGCAAACATTGAGAAATGGTTGAAAACCCAGCCTGGTGAAGCTGGCACACACACCCAGCTTCCTGGATCTCTTCCACCTCAGAGAGCTCTGCCACATGCTAACTGTCAACCATGAGGCGCTGCTACCCCAACGCTGGGGGGTGGGACAGGAGGCATCTGCCAGAACCGGTGTAGATTTAAAGGAGAAGACAGTGGGAGGAGAAGTGGTGTGAAAGTACTGGGAAGACTGGGACATTCTTCCTGAAAGGCAACCTGCATTCCTTGCAGATCCAGCACCAGAGGCCATCAGAGAAGATCATTACACACACACAGACTCTTTTCTCTGACTTGAGCTCATTTTCTCCAGCTTATCTCACTCACCTGGCACCTACCCAGTATGAACCATCCAAGGGATCTACAGCACCGCACACACACTCCTCCTTGTCCCCTTTGCTGTCTGCACCTGGTGGATCCTCTGGCATGTTTGCTCCTCCTTCATAAACACTCGCAGCTGCTTGGGCAATTAGCCATTAAGTCTTTACTTTTTACTATAATACCAGGTCCTCAGAAATCTCCACAATTAGCTATTTAATTGCTTCTAAACAACCCAGGCGTAACCAATAAATGGAAGGAGGCAGTAGGTAGTTAGGTGAACAGGCCTCTGGGAAAGAACCGGGCTAGACTGGAGAATTCAGTGTTCTTCCCTGCTTCCTGTGGCGCCTTTGGCCTTTTTCTTTTTGGAATGGGCTGATGTCACATATTCAAAGTGAGGCTGACACACCCGTGCCCTTTATTCTGTGGTCTGACTATCACTTCTGAGAAATGCTAACATTCAGTGTGAGAGAGGGTGTTATGGCGACTTTTAGATGGGTGGAAAACGGCACCCCCAGGCATGGATTTGCATGGCAGCGTGAAATGACACGGCTCGCTTGACAGAGCAATGGGGATACCCCCAAGATTAGCTGAATGCATTAAAGGGAGGCATGAAACATAGCTAAATGTTGATTAAATCGCTGTTATATTCACACTGGCAGTTCCAGTTAACCTATTTAACACTGACAACAGCTACAACGGCATGACAAGGCCCTTCAGGCCGACAGTTTTTACAACATGCAAACATTTCTTTTATGGACAAAACTCCCAAAAACCAGTGTAATAAATTAAAAAATAAAATAAAATCTCTGGTGTCATCTTAGTGCACAAAAAAAAAAATATTTAAATGATTAAAAAGCAAGGATTTCTCTAATACTGCTCTTTAGCCATTAAAAAAAAAAAAACTCAACATGGAGGACCCAGGTTTTCTTTACATTCACATGAGCCATTCTTCTGATTCATGAAGGAGTTTTTCAAAACACGACACATGTTATAACTGGCCTGTACTCCTGTGTAATTACTGCTTGAGCGCTTATAACCATTACAGGAACACTTCTTCCTCAGTTTTTGAGCTGGACATCAGCCTCTCAATAAAGCAAGAATTAAGCTTTAACCCCGTGTGTGTGTGTGTGTGTGTGTGTGTGTGTGTGTGTGTAACTGCTGTGCCTACAGGTCTCTGCTCTTAATTGCTGCGGGCATTCCATCAAAGGGACCAACTGTACACAGCTACACTGCTTCCAAATTAAAACAATCATATAGAATCAAGTGTAATCAAGCGTAGTAATCTGCCACAGCCCGTCCACATTTCCTGCTTTTAACAAAATATTTGACACCCAAGTTACAGTCAGCATACAGCATTTTTCCCTCCCTCTCTTTCTCTCTCTCTATGTGGTTGGCACACACACACACACACACACACACACACACAGACGCGCACACACAAACGCAGGGACACACCACCAAGAAAGTATACAAGCACCATCTAGTGCTTTACTCTGAAATTGCTTTGCCAAATATGTAGAAATGTTCATGTTTTAATATTTGGTTGTTAATGAATTAAATTGAACTGAATATTGTCACTAACGAAAGATCACACAGATTTTACATCTTACATCGAGATTCAATCCTCAAATCAGTCAATCAACACACAGTCACTGTCGCAGTGTCGGTTCATTTCATTGCTGATGATTCATGCAGTGGAAACACAGTTAAGTCTTTTTTTGTTTAGAATGTTGGAATATGCTGAAAAAACTTCAGCAAAGATATTTTCTTATATTATATAATTGAGCAAAGGAGAAATAGATGGCAGAGACCGGTCGTTATCAAGTTTTCACAAAAGGTGTTCAAAACAGCAACAACAATCCTACTAGGAAAACATTTTCACTCTCAGATCTAAACTAATGGCTTCCTTAAAATACTTACTTTCGCATATTTAACCTGTGCTGTCATTTATATTATTTTAAATGACAGTAATATTAACCGTTTTATTTTTATTCGGCCTCCGTCTCATGCGAAGTCTCTCCCGGCTTCCGTAGTTGGATGACGTAGCAGCAAAACATGGCGGCCTATTCGAGAAGAACAACGTAAAATAATAAAAAAAAAAAAAACACGAGAAACGTGTCTGCGATGTCATTACGTTATTCCCAGGAAAAACTATTTCGCATTTCTGCAGCATGAAGCGACCATGGGGGATTTAATTCGATAATGATCGACGGGCTGTTTGTCGTAACGGTTGTTTTATTGGACCATGTCGGATTCTGCTGCTGATGCTGGCACCGCCGAGTTCACTCATCTGTGGAGGAGGGTTTCCACATTTTGTGGCAGCAAAAATCAAAATACGAAAACGGAACAGCAGATATCTACAGCCGAAATGTCACCGCAGCGTAAAGGTGAGTTTGCGGATTGAATTTGTCGCTCTGTGTGGATAAAATCAGGGTTCCGGAGATGAAAACACGACCCTCAAATTCGGTCAGCACCGCCGACATTTGAGAATCCTGAATCATCACTAGTGTTTGGGGTTTTCTAAAAGTCTTAAAGTGCGATTGTAGCGCGTCTATATGTGGTTTAATGCCCTAGATTTTCCATTTAATATGATTTTTTATTATCACTGCCAAATGGGCTCTTCATATTTTTAGCAGCAGCAGCAGCAACAATAATGACAATAATAATAATTTATGTTTACGTCACAGGTTTCCAGAGTCCTAAAGCCATAAACTGCAGGAGATTCACTGGCTTCAATTATGGGGATTCTCCAGGAGATGTGGAGCCATCCCAAGACATTATCTGGGATCCCACATCTCCCACTGCAGCCACTACTGGTAATAGTGGTCACGCGAAATGACAAGCGTTGACTGTATTTCCTTTTGCGTTATTTCATTGCTCCTGTGAAGTTTAATGTCACACAGGTACAGTAAATCTTCTCTCACTATGTTAACCACTCAGGGCCCAGAAATACCCGAGTTGTGGAAATATCTGATATTGTCAACCGGATTGCCCCAAAGGTCAGTCATTTGTTTTTCTTTATTAACATCCCTAAATACGGTTCCGTTTGCTAATCTGTTTATATATTGGAACTTTAAAGAGCTCGAAAAAGAACAGTTAAATGACAGCATCTGCTCTGTTCTCGTTTCTTAATTCTTACGCAGGAAATAAAACAACAAGGTGCTGAATCTCCTCTGCTGCAGTGGATAGGTGACAGTGTCCCGTCCACCCCCGACATTCCAAAGCAGAGAGGCAGGAGGAAGTCCGCCAGGTGGGGAAATGCTTTATCCAGCCACACAGGCACATGTTAAACCATACGCAGTATAGGCGAGTGCTTATTTTCCATTTCTTAGTTTTCTTTTTTCCGTCTGCAGGCAGAACACTGTGGAGGATCTCGTGAAACTGGCCAGGCAGTTTGATAAAAACATGCAAGACAGGGCGTCTTCAGAGGGAGTTCACAACAACAGCTTCAGCGAACGTGGGAACACTTGCAAAGCCAAACTGAGGTCCGCAGACAAAATGAAGGACCTGCAGTGTTCGTCCTCATCGGATCGCGTGGAGGCAGAGCTGCAGGCACTGTTTGACTGCTCGACTCAGAGGGTCAGTGGTCGGCTGAGTCAGGGCTCGTCGGCGTCCTCCTGCTCTCAGGAAGTAAAAGACCAACCTGAGCGGAGCAGACAAACCAGGCTGTCGTCTGAAAAGTCTGTCCCAGCCGCTGAACTAAAAGCAACAGCTGTCAGGTCAAACGACGACTTCGACGATGACTGGGAAAATGACGAGCTGCTCAGTGATCCTCTCTTGCTGGAGCTTACCCACAATCCTCCCCAACTTCACGACAAATCCAAACCCACCTCAGGGACAAACACCGAGAGAGAGACCGACCAAAGCTGCTCTGGCTTCCGGTCAGCAAAGACAGCGCGTGTACGTCAGCCCTCAGCAGCGCACTCCAAGCTAACCCGCAGCACACTTCAGGAACTTTGTCCCAAACTAAAGACAACCAACCGAAGCACTTTCAAGTTAGAACCCAACCTTCGCGGTCAGGCCAAGGACCTTTCCAGGCCTCTGCAACCGAAACCCCAGATGTCTGCGGTCGACTCGACCACCACAAAGACTCTGCGTCAACCTGACGAGACCACTAGTTCTAACCCGGACGCTCCAGGCTGTAGTCAGCGGATTTCAGACAGCTTATGGGATGACGGGGACGACGACACACTGCTCTACCAGGTATGTGACAGCGTTGAGAGGATCTCCAACACTCAGCTGGAACAAGTGAGCTCCAGCCGCAAGATTCAGCATCCTGTAGGAGAAGGAGCGCAAACGTGCACCACTCCCGTGCCAATAGACGCGGGAGCCAGTTCCAGAGCACAACGAGAGTCGCCACGCACGTTTGTTCGTTCCAACTCGTTACCAGCGACGAGCAGCGAAGCTGGGAACTACAGAGGGTGGGACTTTCCCATGAGAGGGGCCAACAACAAACCACAAATGTCTCAGAGCCTCCCAGGAAGTCACATGGCTCTGGGGACCTTCAGCCAGTCCAGGGACTGGTCAGGAAAATTCCAGACTGGGAATGGTGGTGCTACACAGGCCTGTGTGGTGACAGCCAGGACCTCTCACACAGCCTTCAAGAGGAACTTTTCTGACTCTGCAGTTCCAAGCAACAAAGGTACGATACTGTAGCCTGAATAGAGCATTTTAAAGGAATATTCATTTTAAAACTCTCCAAACAGATGCTCCTCTGTTCACGGTCGCTAGATATTTATGTTAAAACCTATGTACTGTGATGAGACATGTCCATGTCCCTCTCTACTGTAGAGTCAAAGTTTGTTTTAACCTGTTCTTCCTTGTCTTGCAGTTTTTGTCACGAGCCAGAGGGCGGGGAAGTGCTCGGCCGCTGAGATCGAGAAGAAGAAACAGGAAGCTTTGGCCAGGAGGCGCCAGCGAATGCAGAACGGGCCAAAACCATGAGGGAACTTTTCACAAGCCTCAAATGAAGATGTCAGGATATCGCCATCATTGATGGAGAGCGTCCACCGAGATGCTGCAATCAGCTGGAAGAGCTGCTGACGTGTAAATAAACAGGTTTATTTATACGTTTCACACATCTCCAGTTTGGTGCTGGTGTAAATTTGAGCTTCTCCTGTCAGAAACTTTTGGTTGTGTTTAGATTCATCTCGGAAGTTGAGTTCAATCATTGGACTGATGTCTAAAACGACTGACGAGTAACGACAGTGGCTGTTTGACTCCACATTATGAAGGACTGCTGGAATCACTTCAGAATGATCATAACTACTGAAAAAAAATAGTTTAACCAACCAAGACTGTAACTGTAACTCTTTCTTTGGGGCCACAATGTAATTTTTAAAGTTGGAGTAATTCATAAGGATAAACTTCAAATATCTCCGTTTGTTGTCACCGGTTTGACTGTTTTTTTAGTATTCTTTTTTTGCACAGAACAAAATCATTTAATACTGTGAAGAGAGTGGACCCTCTGTGGAAATAAGAAGAGCTAATTATAATAAACGTGCACCGCCTGCACCTTCACCAGTTCATCGTGTAGCATCGTGAAGTCGCGTTCTGATTGGCTGATGGATGACTGCGTTACATCATCCCACCACTTTCATTTAGTGCCTTAGTGTGGATCAAACCTGATCCTTCCACACGATGATGAGCAAACAAAATAAACACATTTGCCAAAATGAGGATTTATCTGATTATTGTCTCCATGTGAAAGTGTCAGTTAGCCAAAGTGTGACTACAGTTTGCTGTTGAACGTGTATTTAACTGTTGAGAGGTTAAACAGTGACACTCGGGGTATCCCAGGTCCTCGAACGCTTTGGTTTGCAGCCTGGTTTATAACCAGCCTGAACTTCCAGCCCAATGCATCGACACCAGTCAGGAAATCAGACTCACGGTCTTACAAATGACTCCTGTCAACGGCTTGTGGTACTGATTTGTTATTGATCTATGTTGATTTGACCACGCTCTGCAGAACCAGAGCCTGCAACCTTTAAAGGCATGCACCCGGACCCGTGCAACAGTATTCTGCACGCGCGACACGGAAACAAGATGGCTTCCGTCTCCAGCGTTTAGAAGAGGACAAAAGCCATGTTTCTTGTTCCTGTCTGCGTCTGCCGTGGCCAACGTGTCCTGGTGACATCAGTTTAAAAAGAAAATAATAATCACAGCCTATCAAAAGTGCTTTTAAGACGCAGTCTGCAAAAGACAAGCTAAGGATCAAAAGCAGCGCAGTGCAGATATAAATTACAGCTGGATAACGTCTGTCTCAATCACTCTTCATGCTTGATTTCAAAACCCAGATCTCAGATCTGTAACCCAGGCTGCCTGTGAAGCTTTAGCCTTGAGTCCAGGCCAGGAAAGCAGCCATGGTCATCAACATCCAGGTTGCGTTTTCAAATTATGAAAAATTACCGTTTGGATTACAGAGGACGCGGAACAGCTGTTTTCGCAGTAGTGCTCCTATCCGGACCTCTTGTAAATTTTCTTCATAAATCTGTTTTGGTTGCATCACCAGCTCCCTTTGCTGCATCAAACAGCTGTTAGGGATATTTGAGTGAACGCAGACAGTCTCCGTACTGCCGTTACTGGCATCCATTATTCTGACCTCTACTGCATTTTAGAGCTGCTGACAGGTCGACCAGATATGATGGGCTCATTTCACAAACACCCGGGTCTCTTTTCAGCAAGATGTTGCCTGAAAACGGAGCCCATTGTGGATGTGCGATAGCCTCAGCCCGCCACGTATTGTTATTAGACGCGAGGGATTATTTTAATATGGGGACTACAGTAATTTGTCCTCCGGCCCTTATCGCTCCACTCACCTGCTGGAGTGTGAGAAGGTAACACAATGTTCCTCTTTGTAATCCCAGGAGAATTCTCCAGTGTTCCTCTGGCAAACCCACCCCCAGCTATTACATGCCTGTGGGTTCCCAGGTGTGTGTGTGTGTGAGCGTGTGAGTGAGACGGGTGGTCTGCAGGTGTGTATATTGGAGTATTTATCCCGTTCCAGACACGTAACAGTCTCTGTCCTCCGACTTGCCCTGTCTCTGCCCCCCCACCCAGCCCAACTGTAAATCAGATGGCACAGCAATTTGGCAGCAGCATAAAGGCCCTGGTTTTTATGACTATGATTATGGTTATGATGATGGTAGTATTTATTTCAACTATCTGATGAAACCCTTGGCTAAAGCTAACAGGTGTCGAGCAGGTACAATATCGAGCCCGCTGAAGGATCCCTCTAATGTCACCATACGGAGTGAAATATCGGCCTCCAAACAGAAGAATGGGCTGTTTCAGCGCCCGCTCGTCACACCGTGCGTGCAGCAATATCTGCTTATTGAATGGGAGTGGAGCGCCACAACGTCCTCTTTGTAGAGGGAGGGTGATTTATGGCTGTTAGTCAGGCATAAGGCAGTAATTGCTGCACTGACGATTACGTTACCATGGCACCTGTCTATTCTCATGTGACTGTTTTCATCTCTGAAAGGGGGAATTTGCAGTTTGAAACTCATGTGTGGAGACTTTAGCTGAAGTTGGGAGTCAGCCCGAGTTGATGTGGTAACAATTCAGTGCTGAATGAAAGAATATGATGAAGGGATTATCTGATAAATGAGGGAAAGTTTGTCTAATACTAAAACAACCTGGACTTTTTCCCATAACATTCACCTGAAATCGAATTTGTCAACTAAAATATATGTGGATATTGTTGTACACTTGTCTAACTGTTAATCTTTTGTCTTTTGCTAGCTGTGTGTGTGTGTATGTGTGTGTGTGAAGGGGTGTGTGTGTCATGATGGACTGGTAGAATATATATATATATATATATATATATATATATATATATATATATTATTTTCAGTTTTGACCTCTGTAGGAACAGAAAATAATGTGTCCTTCAGTTTCTCGCTTATTACTGGGAGGTCAAAGGTCAGTGCAACAGGAGTAAGAGGCTGGGTTTTATTTCTTCCACAGCGACCTCATCAAGGTCATCCTCTGATCACTGGGGTGGGTGTTTGGCAGCGCCGCTTTAACGGAGACGGCAGCGCCAAACAAAACAAAGAGCAAAAGGGGAAAAGAACCAACTGCAGCTCTGATTTTTCAAACTGCTTTTGACTGAACGGCTTCAGTCATCCAAGTAAGTCACGTTTCATTTCACAGTTTGGGCAGGACATGTTCTGTCGGCGTGCGCGCTGAGCTCACTTTCAGCTGTTTCACTTTCAGCTGCAACCGAAGCAGCGAAAGCTTTCCCAGCACTGTTTACACCTACAGCTCTATTCTAGCCCTGAAATCTAGGAATGTGAATTATGCGAGCCGTCGCCCTGTAACCCAGAGATGCTGGAATCGCTCTCTTCCAGTCACAGTTCTGTTCTGACAAGCATACATGAATATGCGTGGACCCCAGAAGGCTCCAAGAACTCCAGCTGTCGGTACAGGAACATCTTCCTCAGGCTGGCACTGCCCTCTACAGGACGCCCAGCAAGCAAAAGACCCCCCTGGCTAACAAAAGTCAGCTTTGACCTGTCAGGAAAAGCAGGTAGGGTCCCAGCACAGCCACAGTTATTCTTGACCAGCTCGTTTTTGGACCTTCATGCAAATCAACTTGGGGAAATGGCCGAAGTAGAAGAGCGCCATTTGTTTGAACTTTTGCTCCCTGTTCTGTCTCGGCAGGAGTGAGTTCTGCAGCCCGAAGGCTGGATTAAAGTAGATATGAGCAAATCATTCCATGGAAATCCACCGAGCAGCTACCATAAATCAAGCCTTTAAACCTGACGTGCAGCAGCTATTGCATGTTTATTGCAGAGCCGTCATCGCAGAAAGCATCTCCAGTTGTTTTCAGAGTTTTTTCGGTGTGTTTTTAATAGTTGGCAGGTTCCCTCCCAACGTACACGGCTAGTACACGTATCACACGTGTTTCTATTCCAGGCTCCACCGCTCTCATCTGTTTGTCTGGAGGCGGAGCGGCGCTGAGCGGCCTGTCAGCAGCCTCAACGACCCGCGGAGAGTTTCACGGTGCGTGTCATGAGGCAGCTTTAGATTTGTTTCAACAGAGCTTCACCTGAGGGCTCCATTCAGGTGCCCCCAGGTATGACCGGGAGGAGGGTGGGGGGCGGAGTTAAGAGCTGCCAAACACGCCCGCTCTCTCTGGAGAAGACGGTCATGGCTGAGTCGTGAGCGCGATTGAGCAACGGTACTCTGGGAGTCTCTGACTCACCGTTAATATACTGTGTTTTTTTAATCCACTTTTAGATCTTTCTTGTTTTTTTTGTTTTTTTTTTAATAAAGCAAATTAAACCTTTTCCTGCCAATCAGTGCGTTTCAGCTGAAGAAAAAGACTTACAGTCCTCCTGGGAGCTGAAATTTCTTGCCTTGAGTTCGATTCCACCGCGGATGACGGTCAGGTTGAGCTTTTCTCCACCCAGGAAAGATCCGCCATCGGTACGCTGACACCGCCACGCTTTATTCAACGGGCCGACAAGAGGCAACTGTGTTTTCAGAAACACGACTCTTTTCCACAGGGCCGACAGACATCCCTGTTGCCACATTCCTCGGGCCTATATCTGCCAACACCTTTGCGCTACAATGGCACTGCCCCGCTCCCCCCCAGCCCGTAACAGTCAGCAGGGGCTGTAATGGTCTGTTGACAGGTTTAGGCTGAGGTAATTTTGTTGCTAGACTCTCCAGCGAGGTGCCAAATCTTCCCCTGAGGGGGAAAAAGAGCGGCAGATGCGGGAAAGCTAGATATTCTCTTTGTAATACGCTCCAGTTATTAATGACTGCCTGTTACAGTGAAGCTGTTTCAAGCCTGCGGATTTAAAGCAGAAATTTCACCCAAACTTTGCTCTTTTTTTTAAAGAGGAAAAGAGGCAACGGCAGATTACTGACAGTGTTCCTGTTATGTGGGGATGGACACTGAGTTGTGGCTCCCACTGAGCAGGGCCATAGTTCATTATTTCAGGGAAGACTGCATTAAGAGAGGTCGTCTGAGTGGAACTCCAGCTGCTAGAGCCACACACACACACACACACACACACACACACACACACACAAGGAGGGAGAGGGGTGGATTGTAGAAAAACAATGGAAAATGCAGTGGACAGCAATAATAAGGCCAAGTCTTTGCTCAACAATGCAAAAAAGATCAACTCCACACACACAAGCAGGCTGGTCATCCCTCCTGACGTTGTGGCCCCAGGGGGCCCTGTGTTCCAGACCCACACACACAGATGTTGTTGGGACCATCTCTGCGTCCTTCTGTACGCTGCCGGGGAAGCGCTAACGATGGCTGGTCTTTGTACAGTTGGGTCATCTGGCTCTGATTTAAGGCCGCAGTACACAGCAGTCTGACAGGAAGTGTTTGTAAAGTCAAGGATTTTTAACCAAAACAGTTTAGAATATTACACCGAGCGACGTGGAGAGGATGGAATTGGTTGTTAAATACCAATATCCACATTGTTAGCATTTCACTCCTCAGATTTCCTCTGTGTGGATGAAGTTTCTTTCTTTCCCTTTTCTGTTTACTTCTCAGGCTAACTCACCAGCCAGTCTTCCAAAACAAAACTCTACTGTTTCCACACGCCTCCTTTTGTGTATTTTCCCCAGTCGGAGACCTTTAAACATACAAGGACTTGCAGATTTTTGACCTCGAGCCACACTTTAAGAAATGAGAGCAATCGTCACCAAGTCTGTGGGTCTTCCTCTACCTTCAACCTCTAAAAGTCACAATTTCAGAAGCACACAGTACATAAAGAAGCTAACAAATGTTATAATACTGAATCCACATTTTATAAAACAACCAGTGGCACCTAAAACTTTGCTACTCGAGTCTTTAAAGGGAACTTGACACTCATTTCTGCCCCTAGTGGTACTTATTGGTAATTGCTAGGTATGCATGCAAGTAACTACAGTAACAACACACAACTAGACCTTCATGGCATTTTAAAAGCAACTGTTTTCCATATTAGGATGTCAAATTAATGTCTGATCTGTTCACAGCCGTTAATTGTTAGGAATGACTAAGTTAGTCAAGGACGACAGCTTCAGTTGTGGCATGCAATTACATTTTGGTATGTTTTTAGGAAAATTAAAAATATTAACTCACTAGTAACTGACTAGGAAAATGACTAGTTTCTTGAAATTTTAATATAATATTTTCCATTCTTGTGATATCCACGCTGAACTGGAAAAGCCAGCTAATGTGCACAGTGGCCCGTATGTGCAGAAGTATCAATAATCCCTCTCAAAGTTATGAGATTCTTCTTCTCTGGTGTCCATAATATGCAGCCTTACTCCCAATCTCACACTCAAAAACACAGCGTAGAAAGCAAAGGTACAGAATGCCAGCTCAGTGTTTACAATGCAGGCTGCTCCTCAAAGGAAAAGCGGGAGTCCCCAGTCAAATTACCCGAGCTGTTTCCGAATGCAAATATGTGTTATCAAATCAACAAAGCAACTAAAGATGCAAATGGAGAGATCCTTGCTGCTCGTTAAGCATCTGCTGGGAGGAAAAGAAATGAAGCATTTCCATCAAAGCTTTGCCCCGTGTTTTCTCCGCGGAGAGCAGAATGCAGAGATTTGTAGGTTTTTTGTTTGAAGAACTCGTTTGAAAGTCTTCGGGAGGAAACGAGGCCTTCCCGGGAGCGTGCGAATCCACCAAAGCATTTTGTTTGCGGAACATTCCCGTTCTCTATTGGTTTAGTTCTTTGCCAAGTTCATCGGCAGGTAAAGAGAGGTTAGAATCAGGGGAGACATCTGAGCCAAAACGGAGGGTTTATTCCTGTGGCTAAACACACTCAACCCAAAGCGGAGCTCAGTTTGTGTTTCCCAGTCTGAGTTAGCCCTGCAGCCATCCTTGAAAGAGTTCCTCGAGCTTTCCTGTCTTCTAAAGTTATGACAACATCAGATGGATTTTGCTGCTGTGTGACTTTGTTTTCTGGTTGAGTGGGGTGTGCAGGAAAGGCAAGAATCAGGTCTAGCTCTAAGGCTAAAGAAAGATGGATGGATGGGTGGGTGGGTGGATGGATGATGGAGGAAAGGGTGGAGGTGTATGGAAATGATCCTGTAGGTATCAGGCATATTTACATTTCAATCTCCACTCCTTTCTGCTGACTCCATTAAAAGAGGGGTTCAATAAAAAAGTAAAAAAGGTCAGGTGTGTTTTTGTCATGTTCCTCTGAGTTCAGCCCACGTGACCCCGTCACCCTCAGGTTTGTCTAAGCACGGTGCTAAAACGTCCGCGCCTGTCATGTGACACACACCACCTTGACTTATAAGACCCGTTTACACACTCCTACCCTCCGCCTCCCTCCCTCCACCCACACACAACCCACACTAAAGGTTACCATGCTAGGATTTTAATCTGCATCTGAAATGCGCCCTCCTACGCCTCTTCTTCTGTCTCGTCAGCAATCTGGCCATCGTCCCGTGATTTTGAGCGCCACGCTGTATTGATTGAATCTGTTTTAGTCTGGAACACACACACACACACCGGCCATTACACACACTGGTGACTTTGTTGCAAATGGAGGCAGGGTGAGGGATGGGTGTCAGGCCCAGAGTGATGGGCAATCATCAATCACGGCTTGTCAGCGTTGCCTTTTCTTCCTCAGCCCCCGTCTTCCCGCCTCACTGATCTGCTTTTGTTTTGAAAAGTCTTTTTGTGGAAAATGGGGTCGAATCACGTGGCCGGTGTTGCTCCCAGCTCCGGATTAACTCGACTCCGGGTCAGAACAGCCGTCACACGTGTTGGTTGGACTGAAGTAATTGAACGTTAAAGCGTAATTTTGCAAACAAATAAACCATTTTAGATTCTGAAGAAGCTAAAAAACACGACACTGCCTTCCAGTGTGAGCATGTGAAAGCAGGATATCAAAAACTTTCCATTTCATTGTTTGCATCCAGTTGAAATTAAATTGACCTCATACTTTAATCGTCAGTGAAATAGGATCCAGACTTTTAGCTCAGAATAGGACGAGTCGGCCTGGAGAAAAGCTCCAGCTGAGCTGGTGCTCTCAGCCGTTAGCATCTTCTTTTCATGTCGTGCCAGAAGAAAAGTGCAGCGTGCCGTTGGTTCTCTTTGGGTTATTTCTGCTTTGTTCGGTGCAGAGAACGTTCCAGTGTGTCTTTCTGGTGATGGGTGCCAGGGGCCGGGGGAGACGTGTTTTCAATTACCACTTGCTAGAATGACTGATGTAAAAACAATCAAGCCCACAACTGCGTGTGTGTGTGTGTGTGTGTGTGCGTGTGTTTTGAGATATTTGTGACTTTTTCCCATACCTCGCTGCTGTTCAGCATTGAGTCAGTGAGACACAAAAAGCTTCTGCTGCAGCATAAATCAGTGAACAATAACAAAAGTGATTCTTTCAGCCACAAAACAAACCGAGAAGAATGACCAGCGGCTGAATATTAAATTCTTAAATGAGCCATGGGAATCCCACAAAATATTTGGATTTCAAAAACCAGGGCGAGACTCGATGACAGACCGAGAAGGAAACAAAAAGCTAACCCAAAGCCAGCCTAATGAAAACTGACAGAGATGCTTCACTTTTCTCCCCACAGCTCTGGAAGAGGTCTGAGACACGGGCTCCAACTAATCGCAGACCTGAGGGGGCTCGGCAACAGGACAGCCAGCGCCTGGTTGTCCATAGTGTTGTTTTATGAAGAGCAGAAGCTCTCTCAGTCCCTGCCTCCCTGCTGCTGCGTCCTGCAGGCTGCTGCTGGCCGAAACCTCCAGCACAGGTGACGTCATTCACGGCCGACCCGTCACAGCTCCAGGGTGTCATCTGCGAATTACGAATTATATTTGTCTTTTGTGAAGATTAAAGACTGGCTGAAAATTCTAATTTATAGTTTCACTGTAATAATTCCAGCGGGATGAAATGCCTTCTGCACGTGCGTTTATTGCAACAGAAAAGGGAAATGCCATAATAGAGCAGCATTTTGGATATTTATGACGCTGCGTAATGCATCACATTTGCTCCATATTCATTTAAAATATTAAAGGAATTTCCCTCTCTGCGTAGAAGTGATACAATGGAAGGAGTTCAGGGAGTAAAAATGGAAAAGAAAAGAAAAATTCTGAGGGAACCCATGAAATGGGATATAAATTTAAAGGTTTCCTGCTGTAATGTGAGGCCCAAAGATCCGACGTCATGTGAAACAATCGGACGCATGTGGCAGACAGACAGATAGGTGGTCCCCGTGGTCTCCACTGCTGTGGAACGACAACAGTGACCTCTAGTGTAGCTCCGTCCAACCAGTCTGTCTCATCAACGCCAGGCCCTCGTGTTGGTTGTTCCAGTAGCTGCAGACGGTTCTGTTTCTGTTGTGAGTCAGGTCGACGGGAACCATCTCCTATGTTTGGTTTATTCTGCTTGTGCAAACCAGATGGTGGAATTCAACACGAGCAGGAAGTTTAGACAATCTTGGATCATATTTAACAACAATACAGCTGTACAGAAAACCATATTCACCACATACTGGAATATTTGTGAGTACTGCACCGATTACACTGACAGATTTCAGCTGGAGGGAGATGAGACGGAACCCTCCGAAGCTTTTTATCTTCAGGTTCTGGCCTAAAAGCAGGAATATCAGGTCAAACAATGACTGAACACTGACAAAATGGCAAACGTGCTTAGCGCAGGCCTATGAATGTGTAGGGTAAGCAGAACCACACACACACACACACACACCACACACACACACACACACAAACACTAGCAGATAGCCCCTTTAGCTTTAGGCTCTCGACAATGAAATTTTCATGTAACCATATGGAAGAGTAGCAGCGACAGAGATTTACTGTGAGGGCGACACGTCCCAGCAGAGAAAACAAGGAAGCCAGAAGATATGGGCTGCTGTACATCAGAAACAGAGGAGAGGAGAGGAGAGGAGAGGAGAGGAGAGGAGAGGAGAGGAGAGGAGAGGGAGAGAGGAGAGGAGAGGAGAGAGAGGAGAGGAGAGGAGAGGAGGGGAGGGGAGGAGAGGAGAGGAGTGTATAAGAGACAGAGAGGAGAGGAGAGGAGAGGACAGGAGAGGACAGGAGAGGAGAGGAGAGGAGAGGAGAGGAGAGGAGGAGAGGAGAGGGCATTTCTATTTTTACTTGAGTTTACTGTCGTATCAACATTCAGCTCAGGAAGTCTGAGCCATTCTTCACTATAACAGAGGAAGTAGTGGAAACGGAGCTCAGAGCTTTTAAATGGAGTATGAACTTTAGAAAAACAACCCGCAGGCGGAGGAAAGGTCACTATTACTGGAAGACAAAAAACGCTGACGGATATGATGTCCGCAGTGACTTTAATACGTGGTCACATGCAGGAGTGTGTGAGCTTTCTTTCTCATTAGCATGAATGAAGGAAAAGACCAAAAAGAGTCATTCAGCTTACTATCTATCTTAGAACATACAAACTTCATGTTGACGTCTTTGCTAATCGCAAAACCTCTTCAATCCTCTCGTTTGAGTACAAAAACTCCCCAAACGGATCAGTGAGCAGCACAAATGTGATCCAGATTCCCAGTGTTAGCGAGTCGGAATGCTGATGGGAATATGGCACACGGCTCTCCTTCCTGCTAGCCTTGTTAGCATTCATACGTGCTAATGACAAGGTCCAGGGTGGCTGGTGCATGACTGTTTCTGTTGTAATCTCACTGCACAATGTTGGTCTTTACCTGGACACTTGTTCCACAAATCTAGCGGTTTCCTTTTTTTTATCCTTTCTCTGTTGGAGCTGACCCTGAGTCAGTGCCAGCGTCAGGAGAGCAGTGTAAACATCCAGGTTTCAGCTCAAGGCCCATCCCGACCGCATGAGGCCCCCAGGTTCAACCTCAGCAGGCACATTCCCTCAAAGACTACAACAATCGCGTCTTTGTCGGCCCGTGATTGATGACGCGCAGGAATTTCATTCACGGCAGCCCTGTGTTTTCAGGTTACCGTGACGACCAGGTGAAAACAAAGCACATTAGGGGTATTGAGTTTCCCAACCTTGATCACAGGGGAAGAGGTAAGGGGAAAAAAAGCAGAAGCGGGGGTGGGGTCACTGTAGAAGTTAAACAAACAGCCATAGTTGTTATCTTTCTTAGATAAGCATTGGGAATTATCTCTCTGACTGTTCACAGGTCCAGTCGATGCCGAGCTCGGTGTGACGTTCTACAAGGCTGACATTGAGCGTTTCCCCCTCCGGTTCCCTTGTTTTACAACAAAGTCCAGAAAGTCTATTTTAATGTAGAACAAAAGTTAACAATCTGCACTTTATGCATCGGGCTTTAATAAAACACAAGTGACTTCTTAGAAGCAACAGCCAAAGTCAGACTCATCTTGTAGCGATGTAAATAAGGGTCTCGTCTCTCTCCACACACACACACACACACACACACACACACGCTCACATTAAGTACACTCATTTAATGGAAATAGCTGGTTGGTAAAGTGTGCCATTAAGAGAGACGAGAGCCTGAGCATACCAAATCTCTGTTGCAATATTCATGCCCTCTCATTCTGCAGTAATGCTGTTTTTCTCAGAGCCAAAGCCGTCTACCTGCGCAAAGCACGTCTCCTTAAAGAGTCCTAAAGAGAAGGAAGAGGAGATTGTTTCCATTCCGGAGCGAGTAATTAGCAATTTGACTGTTCAAACACCCATCTGATAGACGTGAACATGCTGAACCGGAGAGGTCAAAGCCAGAGTACCGAGGCATTCATTTTTTCCAGGACAAACAGAGCAAAAATAAGAATTTTAGCTCACAGAAAAACAGCTGAGCATGTGCAAGTAAGGAAAACAGCTTCAATCCACAGCTTCTGTTTCTAAAACAACTTAAAATGAAATTAAAAACATAAAAAACACAATTCCTCAAAGAAAAAGATAAAGAAATGCTATTAGCCACATATAGATGACCCATCTTCTTTCTCTTCATATGGGAAGAAGAAAAAGAGAGGATGTGATGAGACGATAATAAAGAGGAACGATCTCAGCATTTCCAGTGGATCTAAATAAAGTGGCTCTGGCTGCGCGCCAGCAAGGCAAAGAATAAAAAATACCAGTAATCTGCTTCTATCCCCTAACCCCATAGAGAAGAAACGCCTTTTAGCGGCACCGATTTGCAGCTAATAAACCGCTCAAGCATATTTGAGTCTTTGTCTGCGGTACAATAAATTAATACATTAAGAAAGGCCGGATATTCTCCTCGGAGCTTCCATCCTGATATGAATTATTCAGCCCAGCACGGCTACTCCATTATGTGGCTACATTAGCCATCTTTTTCTCTCTCAAACATACATACATAATTACATATAGTGCATGTGCACAGGCATGCACCTTTCCCATCCTCATAATAAACTACGTGTACATTTACCTTTCAGGAAACACAAATAACCGGTGAGACTGCAGGAGTTCCTCCTCTCTCAAACAAACCCGAGCGTGTCCTCTTTTTCACCTGTGAACAGTGACATCATCTCTCTCTCAGCAGCCTTCACACTGTAACCAGTCATTCTCAGAGCGTCATTATCGACTGCTCGCTGCTGTTATCAGCTATTTGTTTTGCACACAGACCAGGCGGCGGCGCAGAGGGGGAAGCCGCCACCTTTGGCAGCTCAGGCTGATGGTGACAGCTTTACGAGCCCTGATTGGAATACAACCATCAATTATGGCGCACCACGCGTAAAAGTAGGCAGAATCGAACCTGCCAAACAGCATCACGGTCACACGGTCGAACACTCGAGTCTCTGAGATTTCACCCTCATTCAGCGTTCATCTTAGAAATCTGACTTAAATCCATCAATATACTGAAAACACAAAGAAATAAGTGAACTTTGTAAGTACAGTACTTTTTAAAGGCCTTGTCACAAATTAGCTGAAATATTTTGTGTGGAGTTTTAGCACAAATGTAAAGATTAAGAAAACTTTTTAAAGAAAACAGATGAATAACTTGCACTTGCTGTTATGAGGAGATATACTTTTAAATCTCAATTTATTACAGTAACAGACTGAGAATTTATCTTGGGTCCAGTTATCAGCCTTTCTTTGATGCAGAGCCACGTATGTAACGTACGTTAGCTCAATCACCACCCAAAAAACACCTTCTAGCCACAAGGCAAAAGAAACGGATTTAAGTTTCCCTCCTTTTCCACACAAGGTGAAAACACAAACCTAAACTGGGTGAATGAATTCAATCCAAGCTGCTGCAGACACAGTGTGCCTCTGCTTCCAGTAGTGCTGGGAGAGTGATACATCACTACGCATTCTCATTTTTCTCAGTTTTCCAACCGCTTGTGTGGCTTGCGTGACGTTAGTGTGCTTTTCTGCAGGGCACTGCGGCTAGCTGGCTAGCAGCTGAAACTACAGCTTCCTTTTCACCTTCTCAGAGGCAGCTTAGCAAATAGATGAGGACAAATAAATGACTAAAAAAGGCTTTTAAACTCTTTTTTTTTTTTTTTCTTTTTACTTGAACTGTTTTGAGTTAAGTTGTTTAATTGTATGAAAAGAACAGGGAGGAGCTGGAGAGGAGAGTGCTCAGAGTGGATGAGGGGATCGCAGCATCACCCCATGAAACATGCATGCAATCAACAAGGTCAGAGCACCGCCGACAGTTTGCAGCCAAACTCATCCATCACAGAGGAAACTGGATCTGCAGGGGCCTCCATTCTGGCTCAGCACAGACCAACCCACCCGCACAGAACAGTCCATCAGCAGCATGCTAACACTAACGGCACTGCAGAGCAGCAATGCGATACACGATAAGCTTTTCTCCTAACAGCGCTTGGACTGTTTCCAGTACTTTTTCATTGTTTTTTTTTTTTACCCCAGCCCTTCTCTGCATGCCCTGCTTCTAAACCAAAACGCATTACCTCAGCTCGGAGGTGATGACTGAAGCGCCAGTGGCTCCGACATTAACGTGAAAAAAAAAAAAAGGCTTTTATTGTGAAAGCTGTTAATGTCTGTGGTTTGAGATGAGGAGGAGCGGCTCTTGTGCACTCTCACGTGTTCACTTTTACAACACACACACAAGTTTGTGCGGCAGTGTTTGTGTTTCGGGGGTGTCTGTTTTCGCCCCAAAGATTGCAGTCACTGTTTGTCATCTTCCTCTAGCCATCATTTACCTCCACAATGATTGTACAATGTTGTAAAATTGGGAATTTCTACATGTATTTGCTCCGTATGATAATCCTACAGTTTAATTATATTGTCTTCTCTGATGCAGAGCACATATCAATCTCCATCTTTTGCTTCTCCCCTCGACAGCTTTATCCGCCTCGTCAACAAGAACACATAATAAATTTGCACCATCTACGGTTAATGTTTATTCTCTGTGAGAGAGCTTCCCGAGACAAACCAATAAAAAACAAGATTTACTACTCGCTGAAAGCCACGTGGAAGGTTATCACAAAATTCCAGCGCCGCGCTCACTGCCTACCTATCCGTACGCAATTGAAGTGCACGCTGATGGAACAGGCGGCGAAGGTAATACATTTCAATACGCAAGCTAATCCGCTTTTCCCTCGCATGGGAAACGGCCGTCCCCTTAAATCAGCCGCAACGCCGGACTCCGCGGAGCAGGAAGAGGAGCTGCTGCATCAATGGCCCTAGCTGACCCCCTTTAAATAGGATGTCTGGATGTGTTATGGGGGCTATTGTTTCCTATAAACATCTAGCACCGGGGCAATAACAATCGCATCAGGCCAAATGAAGTTATCTGAGAATGGAATTAAACTCAGAGTGACCCCGCTGTCTGCTTGGCTCACAGGCCCTCCATTAATAATGCCTAATCTAATCAAGGAGCCAAGATGGATGGATAGGAGGCCTGTGTGTGTGTGTGTGTGTGTGTGTGTGTGTGTGTGTGGAACAGAGCAGAGAGGTTTGATCTCTGCACATACTGTATGTTTTTGCATCTAATCACTTGTTTTTCTTCTGCACACCTGCATGTGTCTGACTGTCGTGCACCCAACACACGCCTGTAATTCTTTCTCTCTGGACATGCTTGTTGCCCAGACGACCAGGTGCCAGGCTCGATGCCAGACCTGTTTTCTTCTGTTCCCAACCCTGAAGATGCCTGCTGCACTAATGAACACAAACAGAAGACAGACAGCGCATGCACGAGCGCGCACATCGGCAAACGTGAAGACGGAAGGCAGTTTCTGATAAAAGAGGATGAACGCGCAGGCAAAGGAGAGCAGAAAGGGACAGAGGGGAG
This sequence comes from Pao palembangensis, assembly GCA_015343265.1. NCBI lineage: Eukaryota > Metazoa > Chordata > Actinopteri > Tetraodontiformes > Tetraodontidae > Pao > Pao palembangensis. The sequence continues at coordinate 2,130,667 of CM027083.1, read as the reverse complement.
GATGAGAGGAAGAGGACCAGCACATGGCTGCATCCTCTCTTATCTCCGTCATTCTTGGCAGAGACTGGACCTTGTAACTGATAGACAAATAACCCTGCTGTGACTGATAAAGGCTGGTTACAGAAGGGAGAGGGGGGAGCCAGGGGGAGCCGGGGGGAGCCGGGAGGAGACAGGCTAGGCCGACAAGGAAAGTTGAAAACGGATAAAGGCGATGCGGAGAGGGGGAGAGGAGGGAGGGTAGCGTGAAAGAATGAGGATGCTTGACTGGAACAGGGTGAGCCCAGGTGGGAGAATGCGGCATGGTCCTGCTAATATATCAAAGACGAGCAGAAAACATTCAGCTGCAGAAGTTTCAGCTGGTTGGAAACATCTTCTCGCTCTGGCTGCGGCTAATTTGTGCCGACGCTCAAACCGGTAAAGTTAAAGCCGATTCCAGCTGCTCTGAGTTTCCTGAGAGTTTGTTGGTGGCGGTGCTGATGAGAAGCTCATGAAACATTATTCAGTCAGATATCTTTATAAGCTTTTATCCCAACATGTGTAAATACTGTATATCTCTAACGTGTATGATGTCACTGACTTCAGGCCTGGCGGGATTAAATGTGCAACGATTTAAACGATACAGTGTTTCGCAAAGTGAGAGCAGACGCGTCTGTTCAGATCAACAAAGGCGGAGCTCGCCGTGATTATGTGGGTGTGACGCATGTGGCTTCAATAACCTTTGAGGAAGCGATGGCATGAAGGCAGCGTCTGAGGCAACACCATCAGCGCAGAGGAGATCAGGCCCACACCGCCTCCACCGGCCACTGGTTTAAGTATTTCAGGCTCTTTTTTATGGAAGGTGTTCCCCTCTTTTTTTACCGTTGTTCTTCTTAAACTTTCCTCTGACAAAGCTTAAATTCAGTCCAAGCTCCAAATGAAATGAACTTCGCTGGCTGGAGGGTAAAGAATGGACCAGGCTGCTGCTAAAGCATTCCGCTGAGGGCAACTAGTGAGGGCACGTATTGGCCATGACAAAGAGTCAGATAAGCTCAGCGAGGAGCTTAGCTTGCTGTTCCTTGTTCTGCACTCAGCGTCTTCCTCCTCCGTCGTCCTTCCCCTCCATGACATAAACAACTCTCTAATTTACGACCAATAATATCCTGATCCAATCACCTGATTGATTTTGGACTTGTGTCCCGCTAATAAATCTCGGCTCTTCTTCTCTTATTGAGTCCTCTGTCGGATCTCCACACTCCTCTAAGCGAAGGCGCACACACACACACACACACACACACACACACACACACACACATATACAGTCTAATGGTATTAGAAAATCAAAGTCTCTCATTTTGTCTCAGTGTATCTGCAGGGCCTGGTAATAGATATGTCTGTACTTATTTCCGGGGAGGAGGATGAGGAGGAGGAGGAAGAGGCGGAGGGTAAAAAGGAGCAGCAAAACAAGCAAAGCAAGGTGTGAAAGGATGATAGAATGGATAGGATATAAAGAAGATATAAGAAAGTGGAGCGCATATGAGTAGCTGATATAGGAAGTCAGTCAGGATGTGTGGGGTTCAGTGTGTGTGCGCCCAGGCTGAATTTACAGAATTAGGACATCTTTCTCCGGTCAGCAGCAGAGCACCAGCGATAGTAAACCACAGCAGGAGATCATAAAATCTTCTGCTCTCAAATGGACTGTAATCCACTGTGACTCTTGATGCAAATCATTACAGACAGAAGCTGTGGGGATTTAAAGGCTGGACGCTGCCTGCTCCAGCCAGGGTAGAAAATCAGACACTGTCAGTTTAATGAACCTGATTTAGTTTGAGCCTTTACATCAGCAAAGGGGACCCAACATAGCTTCAAATCAGAAATCGGTTTTTGTTGCTGAAGAGAATCTTCTGCAGCTAAAACTGGTGGAGATCCCGTTTTTTGATGGAGCACTAACAAACAACCTCACCGGCAACACTAAAACAAGCCTGCTGTGAACTTACGTCGCAGAAATATGCGTGAATTGAACTCACATTTGTAGCAACCAGGTAAACATCTGCATCTGCGTTTACGTGTGTGCACGTGACCGCTAATCCTCCCGCTGCTGCACCTTGTGGCCTCTCCCCCTTTCACGTAATTAAATTCTACTCCAAACTTTCCCTTTGAAACTAATTAATTAGGATGCTATTATTTAGCCATTGCGAGGTTAATGACCGCCATTAGCAACAAAGGCTACATAAACCATCATCAGCCAAACTTGGTTATTTGGTCCATTCTGGTTATTTACCAAGCCTGAGATTGATGGTTCCTGATGCGCTGAGTGACGCTAATTAGCTTTTAAAACATAACACACTCCATCACTGCTCAGGACTCGTACAGCAGCAAGAGAACAATCTCATCATGGTTTGTTCTGGTCTCAGCAGGCGGAGGTGAGGGAGAACACTGCTGCATTCGTATGACGCCACCGGTCCCTGATCGTCACACAAACAAATCCACCCATAAAGCCCGGAGACCTGAACAGCCCCCTTCCCCTTTGGTCCACACTTCACAAAGTGAAATTCATGACAACTCTCATGATGTCACACACATGACAGCAACGCTCCGGTTCTTTTTTTTTTTTTTTTTTCCCATTTGGGACTGGGGGGAGCCCAATACCGCAGCCAGTGGGAGTCACTGAAACGTGGGGGTCAAGTGGGGGCGGTGTAATAGCATGAGTAATGGCACCGGTAAAAGCTGCTCAGATGACGTGTGGATAACAGAACTTATTGTAAAACATTTACACTGCAGGAGATTTATGGTCTCTCTATAAATGTTTATTAGCTTTTTCTCTATTTATAACTTCTGAAAATCAGGCCCTTGCGTCTCTGCTCCTTTAGGATCCGAGTGAATCTAACCCGTTGAACAGCAAAACATCTTTGTGTAAATATACGTATCTGTCCACTGCATGTGTAATCCTGTGCATTTCGCAGGCGTGTGTGCATATCCAAAGCACGCCGATGCTTTATGTCAAAAATACACACCCAGACGGCTTCGCTCTTACGCAGCTGTTCTGTGATTTAAGAGGGATGACAGATTCTTATCATCAAGAGAGTAAATTTGCACAACTTTCGAGGAGGAAGACCAAAACACTATAATTCTTTAGAATAACTTAACTGAAACGGTGTGTGCCTGCATATTTATGACAGCAGAGCCTGCACAAACTGGGAAACGCATTAGTTAACGTCCCGTGTCTGCCCTGCACTGGTGTCTTACGCCAGCGGAGGAGCTCATCCTCACTCGTGATGCACAAGGTGATCCCAGAAATGGAGGCAGCCGAGCGTTCCTGCTTGGCCGCCTGCCGATGGACGTTAATCATTAGCTCAGGCTTTTAGGCGTGGGCCAACTGTGGTCACCCCCGACAGCGGAGGTGCAACTTTATAAAATAATTACTTCAGAGTACGTCCAGGGCTGAAAATAAACATTGCAGTGGGGAGAGAAGCACCAAATCGGTGAAACAGTCAGCAAAAGGAATGCAAATGCTAGCTGGACAGAGATTAATGGGGGATGTACATGACATGGCAGCCGCTCAAACCAAAAGCCCCCATCTCCCTTCGCTCATCTGTCTCTCTTTATCCCCCCGTCTTGATCCAGTGGCAGCTGTTCCAGCCCTGCCCCGGTTGCTGCACCTGCCCAAAACGACCCTCAGTCAAGGATGTGTTGAACAAATAAATCAAAGCTACATTACTCCAACAAACAGGCATTCAGGAAGGTTTTATGTGTGTGGACGCTGACCAGTCCAAGAGGGAAGATTCCCAAAAATATTTGCAGAATTGCCCTTTAACCCAGAAAGGCATGATTTTATGGGGCTGTGAGCGCTCCCAGGACTGTTCAGACAGGAGTTCAAGCGTCTGGGCCTCCTGGTTGATTTACGTGACGGAGAGTGCGGTAAAGATCATCACGGCCTCCCCGTCCCAGACAGGAAATCAAAGAGATGGAGACAGCAATTAGCAGTGCAGCCTGACCTGGATTCAGGGCACCTTCATGGCGAACATCGTCTGTTGACACGGAGCAGGACGGACGCACATCTGAATTTATTATTCAGATATTTTCATGGAGCTCTCTGACTGTTCACCTAAATCAGTGACAAAGACTCTACATCATTAAAAACAAAAAAAACCAGAATCTACATATCAGGTCAAGGTTTGGCTCATATAAGTAAACGAGGGCTACAGGCCCAAATCTGTAAATATGGAGGATGTGTGCGGATTATATGAGTATTTATCCATCAGGAGCGTCTTGTTTTATGCGTCTGTGCACGTGCTGGCCAAAAGTTTGCGTTTAAACATGTGCACTTTACTTCTTCCTATATTTCAGTGTGCGAGTGTTTATATGTTTCGACCCTGAGCCGCCACTTCAGCCTTTAGGGCTGAAACATGAACCAGCAGAGCAGAGCAGAGCTTACGTCAGGGCGCAGCAACCACCAGAGCCGGCCTCCTGAAAGCCTCCGACCACATCAGCACGGCCTTTGGAACACAAGCACGGTCGATTTAAAGCATCGATAGACTTCTAAAAAGCTCAGTTTGCATCTGCCCTTTGCACGTCCATCCAGGACGACGTTTGGTTGAACTCCCGTCAACCTCGGTCGTGATTGTCACACATTTTGCCCTGGTTTGAACTGAACAGCCGCAGTCTGAGGGCTCTAAAGACCAGCAGCAAACAGCTCCACTGTGGCCATTTTCAGGTTTTGTGTAATTTGATCCGTGTAGGGAAATATGGTCCATCGAGATTGAAAGTGGCATTGTTTGTTTTCTAGCATTTTTGGCTGTTTACATTCCCAGAAATCTGATCAAAGTGGACGAAATGAATCATTATCTTATACTCCATGCTGTGTAACTTCCACAATATCTGCAAAAAAAAAATAAAAAATCTGCCAGGAGATTTATAGCATAAACTAATGGAAGTTTTGGAGCATGATTCATCCATAATCAAGGGGAGGGAGCCTAAACCACAGCATTTGTGGTGAAACGATCTAACATCCTCCTACATGTATTTCAGGCAAAGAGGAGGTTGATCTAAATCACATGAAGAGCCTGCATGCTCCAAACTTGGAGCTGAAACCCAAACCGAGCCGAGGTTAATGGAAGTTCAAGTCAAGATTTATTTTAATTGTTCCGTTGTAATTTAAACAAAATGTCTCCTTTGTTGAAGGCACGTGTTAAATTACACCACATCAGAAATGGAACATTTAAAAGGGTCAGAGAAAGTTGCTGCCTTCGCTCTGGGTTAAATCAATACAGCCGAGCTGGGGGGAACTCGGCGTGGGAATGTCGACGCTCTCCAAGAGACACAACTGGTCACATCATCCGCCTTTTTTGCCTGTTTTGTTTTTCATCCTTTTGCATCTACCTGTTTAAAGCGTGGCGAGCGCGGCCTCCCAGCGGAACATGCATAAAAAGGCCAGTCTTTCACCCACTTCTTTTATTAGATGACAAGCCGATTAATTGCTCCGCCAGAGTCGCTCCGGAGGTTCAGAAGCTAACAATAGCACCGGCAGATCAAAGGAAGAACATAACCATTAGACAGGTGCAACATTGCTGAGCGACTTCTCCCCTTGATCACTGAGCCAGCGGCGGTCCTTGATCGGTCAGCTCGGACGTCTGCACACGCAGGACGACAACTGCTTCGCTAGGAAAGCTTGCTAACCGGGGTTAGTGGCTAATGTCCCGCTCCACCCGTTCCTACAGATCCAGTCATGTCGGAATCAAGATGAGCAGCTGTTGGGATGTTTCTGCAGAGAAGAGTCCGTATTTGGAATTCTTTTCCTGCCACTTTGGACAAAGGAACCTCTTCAGGGAGGAGGAGGGAAGATAAAGTGGCAAGAACTTTTTTAAACTTTCAGTTTTTTTGGGAAACCCTACTGATTCCACTAAAGCAGTTTAAGAGCCTTCCACTGGAATCCAAGTCATCCAAGTCAAACGACAAAGCCCTTAACAGCAGCGTCTACGTTAATGTGATTCCCAACACCGTCAAGGCATAAATGTTGGACTGCGACATCAGAAATTCATCAATAATCAAGTTTCTGCCAGTCAAATGTAATCTACCAATATGCAAACAAATATTTGCTGCTTCCTTCTACCAAAAAAGGAAAAAGGCGAGTGATTAAGTTACATCCTGTCTTCCTGAAAGTGCCTGAAACCCAAACCAGCAGCATGGACGCGCACCAGTTTCTGCATCACAAATCCACCTTTGGCCTGGACAGTTCTGCTCCTGCTTATACGTCCAAATCCGCCGGCCCGCTATGAATCAGAGCTCGAGTAACTCACACCAGCACAGATCTGCCTTGTCTCTTTAACACCAGCCGGAGTGCCGAGCCGGCAGAGCCGCGCTGAAATAAAACCCCTTTTACAGTTGCAGAGTTTTAATCTCTCAGACTGCATGCGGAGGCCGATGAATCACGCCTTCGCCTCGGCCGCGGTCTTTGTGTCCCTCCTCATCGCAGCTGCTTTAACGAAAATAAAAATACCATTAAAGCTCCAGTGTAGCTGCCGTGTCGGTCAGTTTGGGAAACGAATACATCTAAATGGAGGATTTTATTAATCGCTAAGCAAAATCAGCAGACAACCGTAAGGTTCAGCTGGTGCATGAAGAAGCTGTAACTGACCAGCTGAGGGTACAGACTTGAGCGCATGCTCGCCCTGTACGGCCGCCGTTAACTGCTCACCAGTTTGGACCCCAGCAGGAGATTTTTATTATTGCAGTATTATCACTTCATTACTCGTATTCTTCCATCCATTCTTTCCATCTGAGCCGCCACAAGAACGTGGCTGCGTCACCCTCCGCCACACGGCGCTGAGAGACGAATGGGTAAGAGTAGACCGCTACACTTCCTGGCATGACGGGGCACTGCCTCGCATACCTGCTTCAGCCACAAGTACAGCACCTTTACAACACTGTGGTTTTATTCTGACCACCGTCTGTCTATTTCACACGCTCTTGACTTCCTCTGCGGCTGGCAGCCTGGCCGGGCTCTAAGTGCCGTCGGGGTATAGATGTCAGGACTCCAAGGTTTCATTACCTCGCGCGCGGTTTAGCGCTGGATAGCATTAGCTGTTAATGGCCCGTCTAAGTAAAAGCAGTGATTCAGACAGACAACATCCAGCCACCATGGAAGGCATCTTGCTAAATAAAGACGTACTCTTAAAAATATAAGGTGTCCTTTTCCAGCCCTTCATTCCTGCAACAATGAAGGTCTACAGGATAAAATGACTGAATATGCAGTATGTGTTCATATTTTCTCAGAAACAAACATGCCTAGCTATATCTCAACTGTCTTTTTAAGCACATGGCAAGTGTTAATACTTAAACTTAATATATTAATAATCAGAAGGATGTGAAAAGCATAAATTAGTTTTCAGAGTTATGAACGTGGTGCCTCAGTTCCAGTATTTAAAATTGTTAGTCAGATTTAATTACAAAGGATCCAAATTTAGCCAGCCAACTATCAAATCAAATAAAAAAAAAATATGTACAATCAGAGTTTGGGGCTGCTAAGATCTATTATTTAATAAGAGAGTCCCGATGTAATCTAAAGTGTAGCCAAGAAATTTGCTACCATGCACTGATGTTCCTGAAATTAGATCTGACTTATTTGTTTTTTATTCATATGCCTGCTGTGCGTGTGTGTGTGACATAATTTCATTGTTCTGCTCCAGTCTGCTGGATTGGTGCATGTAAAATGAAATGAAGATTGCTGGTGTGTTTGGCTCTAATAGATTCTCAACAGGGAATGTGTCCGATTCCACGGCGGTGGCGCGTGCTTTATTCACGCTGCGCGAGATCGGAACTGCGGATTACCATTGTGAACTACGGGTTAGAAACCTTGATTCGATTTCATTTATCTGTTTCTAAACGTATTTATACTGAAGCCGTTTCTGCAGCTCCCGACCTAAATGCATCCCAGCAGTTCCAAACGGGTCAGTGTTTAACAGGCCGTTATTATGGGCTGCAGCTCCGTCTGTGTGCAGGCTGGTTGGCACTGTCCTCCATGCTGTAAACTCTAAAAAGGTCAAGGGCCATTTTGGCATGTTGAGTGTGTTTGGCAGCCCACAGCAGACATTTTGTCTTTCTGATAGTTAATAAAAGCTTACAAATTACAAGCGCTTCCTCCTCCCAGGAGCGGTGACATTTAAACTCCGATCATCATGTTTATGGCAACGGCGTTTGCCAAACCCCCGGCTGTTGTCTCCAACTGACCCATTTCTTTTTCCTCCCAAATATAGTCAGCAATGTCGCCATCTTTGCACTTGTGCAGGAGTGGCAGAGCGATGTAGGAAAGGTCACGTGTTTGGTTAAAGTAATCAGCGTGATCTACACTTCCCTGAGGGGTAATGAAGACCGTTCACATCCAGGATCTGGTATCAGCGGCAGAAATGTCACTGCAAAACCAGTCATCCGTAAACAGATGCTTCATGTGTTCACAGAGCTGTGTACTGGAACCAGTGGTACCACTAGCTTCATCGTTACCTGTGTGTTTGGCTTCTGGCTAATACCGCCCAACGCCTCCCCGAACCTCTTTGATGCAGTGATATATGGCGCGCGCGGCGTAGGAACGCGATGCTACAACATTGCACGCTGTCGTCAGGGGATACACGCTTTAAAGACTTTGTTTGTACGGGTTCACAATGTTCAGCGGCCTTATCATTCCAAGACTAATCCTGCTTGTTGGCCCCTGGACTCACAAACAGCAGGGTCGGGTTTCTGGCCCTCAGCAGGCTGCTCTGAGGCTGCGATGACAGCTGACAATCACGTAATTCAGCTCCGCTCTTAGTGACAACATGCTTTAAAAGCAGATAGAAGTCATTTTTGATCATCAAAAAGTGATTTAAAACCTTACTCGTCCTCACTCTTTGTGTGTTTAAACAAATTTATTGCACCAAAATCAAACTGCTGTTCTCACAACCACCACCAGGGTCCACCAGTAAAGCTCCGTGGTCTTTTGCTGCCCTCTAGAGTACCATGATCCCCCCAGAAAAAGGAACTCCGGTGTACTCCCATGAAAGGAGTCAGTTTGCAGAGGTTGTAACACAAGTATAAAGCGTGGAGCCGCTGCGCTAAGGAAAACATCTGCAGAGCTGTGAGCTGCGTGCAGAGGAGCCGAGGAGTTGACACCAACCAGGAATGCCTCCTCAACTCTCTGCTGCCAGCAGTTACAACAACTCCTTCAAAACATGACGGTGCCTGCGGCCTCCGGAGTCATCTCCACCTATGCATAGCTACGCGATGATGTCTTGGCCAGGGAGGCATGTCACGAGCTGCTTCTGTGGGCCTGATGTCAGCAGAAGACTCGTACGTCCCCTCAGGTGAGCTCCTGCCAGACTCCAGATAAAGAAAAACAAGTGGAGGATGTGAGTTAGTGCCGGAGGCCAACGGTTTGTTTTGCACAAGACCTGTCAGATTGCTCAGAAAGGCTTAAAAAAAGGGGGAAAACCCGACAACTGGACTGGGGATTCGCAACCTTTAAGCCCAAATGTGGATGTTGCGGTGACTACTTTGGTCAGATTGGAACTGATTGATTCTGACCTTGTTTCATGTGGGGTTGATGGGGACACTGGACTGGCTTATTTTTATGTGTGTGGTTTTTCTTTTAACTGGCTGCTGAGTGGCCTTCCAGTGCAGGCGAGGTGTCAGACAGCCTCCTGGGTCCTCGGGCCATCTGTTTGGGGTCCTACTTTAGCAGGGGAGACGTGTGGCCGTTTTCTGCTTAATTAGGTCCAGTAAACAGGCACTCATCAAAAAGCAGCTGCTAACGTCCCCATTAAGACACACACGGCCTACAAACACACACACAGATCCAAGTACAAGAGGACACAAAACCCGACTGGCATTAGAGGAAAAACACAGCGCGGTAAAGGTCAACTCTCACCTTGACCCGCACAGGCAGCTGAGCCTCACCTGGGCCAACACTTTTACAAAGGTTCCAGCCTTTAAATGCAAAATCTGCTAATGTGTAAACACTGAATAGTTGCCACATTATCACCTTTTGCAGGAAGCATGAAAGTGAAAACAATCAGATGCCCAGCAGCGCGGTTACGGACTTGTCTCCACGGCAACGCGAGCAGGCAGAGGTCTTTCCTGCCTCTCACACTCCAAACTCTGTGTTTGTGATTTCACACAACAAAGTTGTAAACTGGAGAGAAATATACTTAACCACACTGGATGTTTGCCAAATTTCCATCGGGCATTAGCAACCAACTGGTGCAGGCTCATTAAAAAGCAGAGAAACCTATAACCATTAAAAGACCATTAGGCAGCATGTAATTTTGTGGAACTAAATGGCGGAGAGTAATCAAAAGCACATGAAGCCCAGCTGGGCGACTGGGCAAACTGTTTCCATTAGGGAGGAATCCATCATCGACAATGGCAGCTTTTTGGGGGGTCAATTTTCCTGCGCGTTCACTTCCTCCTCCGTCACTTTTACTCACGTTTTGCCTGCTGGCAGTTGGGCATTATAATAAAGATTACAGTTACATTACCCAACTTTAACACCTCCGATCGGCTGAAACAGAGCAAACCTCTAGGAGTCCAGGGAAGACGTCCACTTTGGGGCTTGTAAAAGTCCTCTCAAATCCTCAGACCGGCTCCCTGTCGTGGTAAATGGTGTCAGAGAAAGTTTATTATGTGTAAAATGTCATTATGCTACTCAAGGCACATATTTCTCTGCCTGTTCTGGCTTCGGAGGCCGTGATGACTGGCCAGACTCTGATTAGCCAAATTGGGGAAGAATTTGGCGCGACACGCCTTTGGAGGGGTTAAATCCAGCGTGCGCCACCTTGTTTCAATCAGGGAGAATTGGCACCGCCGCTAGAACAACAATCATTCATTCTGGTGTGTTTTAAAGCCTGAAGGTCTTTGGTGGAAGCCGGACGAGCGACTGAAAAAGAAGGCCGAGAGTCGACCTTTCATAATAGAAGAAAAGGGTACCGCTCGGGACGTATTTGTCCTTTTACTGCTTTACGTGTCAAACTAACATACAAAGCTCCTGCCATCAAAAACATGAAGTTGATCGGAGACCGCAAACCTCAGCATGCGCCAGGAAAGGATCTGATGTTGGTGGTGAGGAGAATGCAGGAAAGAGGCTCGATTTCTGCTTTCAACGCCTCATTTATTTTATCTAAAGATCAGTGTCAGGGATGCTCCGCAGCCCCGTAAAGCTGTGTCAAGGCCACGATGGCTGAGATGGAATAACAGCAGATAGAGTTTGACTAGGTAAAAACACACGGCATCCGAAATCATTTCGTTTCACAGTCGTTTTACACGGCAGATTTACTATATTTAATATTAAAACCAAGAAATTCAGTTCTTAATTTACTGCGTTTGAAGGGAATTAGCTGTCAGAGATATAAAAGAGGAGGACACTTTTGTCACTTTTTAATTTGAAAGAGTGCATCAAATTCACTCTGACAGTTTTTATTTGCTCACTTTGCAGAGGACAGATCTTGCAAATGCAGCTCAATTTGTTAAATGTAATTTATTTTACAGATCGGTTGACGCCCAGCCAAAACTTTAATATGCAGTCCAGTTAATCTGGGAAATGAAGCAGGCGAAGCGTTCGACTCGTAAAGGTCCGGCAGGAGGAAGGAAAGTTGGAAAACAATTCCATAAGTCACCGGTCAAACTTTGGTTTGTAAAGAGGAGAAAGAACGTGAGGAAACGTATTATCAGAGCCTCACAGGTATAACAAAACACAGCATGAGCAGCATTATGCAAGCACAGCCATTGCTCCGGAGATCCTGGCAGAGCTTTGCTGCACCTCTGGGGCACGTTCAGGTGATGCAACCTGTTACGCCTGTGATGAACACCCCACGGTGAGAAAACCTGCTAATTATTTCGTGCCGTACTAGCAATAGATGGTCGGGAGTCCAGCGAAAACAGCAACTCCGAGCTCATTAAGCACTCGGTGTTACACTGATTTTCACACTTCAGATGGTTTCTGTCTATTTGAAGGTGTGAAGAAACGTGAAGAGTTTCCTGAGTTCCAGATGAACTGACCTCACATGCGGTACGATGTTGCTATGACTACCCCCTCCGAGGCTGTGGGACGCCGTCACGTCACGAGCGACGTTCAGGGGGGAAACATCATATTCCCGTGGAGAAACCCGGGAGTTTTCCTTCAGCACTTCTCCCTGGAGGAGGTTCAGTGTCAGCGTTTCATGTGATGGAACAATCCCCCCACCACCACCCCACCACCACCACCACCACCACCCAAAACAATGCATCGTCTCTCGGCTGTGTCAGGCACTTAAGCCCCTGCCTGGGCTGATTTACAGGGATGAAAAGGGGGATTTGAGGTTTTAGCTGATGAACTACAGCTATGCTGGCTTTCAGCGCCGCCCTCATCCGCTGTAATCATATTTTACCACCACCTGCTAATTTACTACTGTTACCTCTGGGTTTGATGGGTGCATTAATAACCGAGGACAGAAACCGGCAGTGTCTTTCTGCCCAGAAAAAATGCTACCTGCACACCTGAAACAAATAATTGCTTAGGTGTTACCTTCTCCCTCCATTCAGCATCACCTTCCCACCGCACATTCATCTTTCCGTGCGATGAATATGGAGGACACGGAAAGGCAGCAGCGTGCACCTCCCGCTCACTCCATCATATCTGCAGCGAAGAACGCAGTAACCCAATATCTGAAGTTTCCCCTGAGCTGTTGCCCATCCAGGAGATCCACCCTTGGCTTTGGCCTCGTGACTTACTGAGGACAGGAAAAGCCGAATGGAGACACGTCATCCAGAGTGGAGATGCTGGAGGAGGGGAGAAAATATGGGCGATGCTTCTCAGCACACTGAAGCGTGTCCATCAGTTTAACCTGCGATCAGGCTGAGACGGCCAAAAGTCCAGCCTCACATCCATATTTGGCATCAAGCTGTGGGAAGAAATGTAAACCATGGCTCATCGGGCCTGTGAAATACAACAAAAACAGGCGTTTAAACCTCTTTTCTCTTGCGGGATGAGAAGACATAACAAAGCGGATATGATAGATTTGTTTTAAATGAGGTGATGATGACAGAGGGACCGCTCCGGAGCTTCAGCACTCGCACACATGTGCACTTTGTCCCTCACCAACAAACACGCTGCTCAGCTCGGTTTGCTTGAGAAAATGTGCTAAAAAACAAAGAGAAATCTTTTGTATATTAGTCTTCACCTTTTGACCTGCAGCACTTATACAAGTCTAAACACTTTTGATGGTCCTTTTAATAAATAACCTCAACTCTTTCTGTCCCCTAAAACACCCGAAAGAGCATTTTTCCATGTTTCTCTCCCATAGAATGTCCAGTGCCCAATGCTCCCAGTTCACTGACTGATCCTCTGTTTCCTACTGATGGCCTCCTTTAATTTCTCAACGTGTTGCGCTCGAGTTTCTGTACTGAACCTTGAAAACACAGCTACACAACGTGTTTAGTTTTTAAGCAAATTTTAGATGAAGAGCCAAACTTAAGTGTGAGGTTAATGGACTTTTTTTCACATTTCAATCATTATCCATCAGTCTGATGTGACTGAGCTGTGTCCCAGTGTCTATAAATAAGTGCAGAATTTCAGACCGGCCCACCTTAAGCCCCTCTCTGCCAACCCAAATCCATCTCCTTGGCTCTGGAGGACCCCCCGCTGCTTTGCGGCGAGTTGCCTGTTTTTATTTATATCGACGTGGGGGCGAGGTGCAGAAAGCTGAGAGGAGAGGAAGGAAACCAATCCGCAAACCCAACACATGTCCAGACACAGCACTCTGGAGATGCACCGCACCTGCTGTGGACCTGGCACCTCTGCAAACCTCATAAATCACAGACCTTCACACATGCACACCAGCCTGACTTTGACTGTACGGGTTCGTTTCTTTTCTACCTGTTTTTCATGTTTTTATTCTCTCTGAAGCAGAGAAATGGTTCAACATGACTTTGTTAGTTTATTAGGAAAGTGTAGAAGCCTGGAATAAGCAGAAAACCTCGCAGAGGAGTCATTCGCCACCAGAGTGTTTCGTAGGTTCATTCAGGGGAAAAGAAATCATCAAATTTGGCCTTTACCTCCATCAGGAGTTCTCAGACTTTGCTTTCACCGTGTCCTTGCTCAGCTCAGGCCTCAGAAAAGCTGGATGTGCTGCAGATTATCTGCGTGATCAAAAAGCGCTTTCATGAAGGGCCACGTTCAAATCAATATGGAAAACAGCCTGAAGCCTAAAATCACACACAGATGATGAGAGCTGATGATGTGTGCAGTCACTTGCTGTGGGACCTCGCTGGGGGAATACAAATGGAGCTTTTAATTGTTTCTGACTCGGGCCTGTGGGCCGGGTCTGAGCAAAGCCAATTATGAGACTGGAGGAAACAGCGAGGAATTGTGCGCAGGAGGAGGTTAGGCCTGGCTGGCAGACAGCACGGGCAGTTGTGTGTTGACTTTCTGCATGTGTGTACATGGAGAGGGACTACTGGAGCAGACTGGGGAGTGTTTTTCTGCCTGCGTGTGAGGCACAGTCGGTGCCCTTTCAACAAGAGAATGTCACTTGGCACATGTGATTCCATGTTGCAATTGCACTGTTTTTTTTTTGGACCCCCTGAAACTAAAAAGGGCCCGGCCACTGCAGAAATATGTGCCGACTGAAATCAGAGCCAGAACTCTGGTCAGACCTGGAACCCAAACAGAGAGAAAAGCCCTGCTGAGAAACCAGCTCTTTGGTTTTAAATGACTGATGTGGTGCAGAGTTTCGCCCATTGTGTTCCACAGTCAGAAGTGATTCAAGATGAAGAGAAAAGCTGTCACTAAAATTTATGATGCACTTTGCAGATGGGAAACATCACACAGAATGAGAAACTTGGGATTTTCTTCCTCGCACCATGTGTCACACTGCACCACGACACTGACAGACCTGCCTGCAGTTTGACTGGGCATTAGGGTAATTACACATACAAAAAGAGGACAATCTTACACACATGCGTTCGGTGAAGCGTGCATGTATTCCTGTGCACGCTGACTCCGAGGCTGTTTATGTGTATGCAGGATGTTCATGCATGTCTGAGCCTGAGGGCACAAGGGGATGTTTGTATTTGCAGAACATACATGTGCAGGAGTGTGTTCTTGTGTGTGTGAAGAAGCAGATGACCCAGTTGGTAGCGGCGAGGCTAGCGGGCGAGTGCTGGTGTTCCCCCTGGCAGGAAAACCCACTAGCATGATTGTTACTGTAACCACAAGGGTTTAATTATACTGCTGATGCATTTATGCTCCATTTGAATTGCAGAATTAAAGCCTACAATTACAGAAGTTTGCTTTTTGATATAGATCCTTGCTGCTCTGGGTGCTGCACAGACGCAAAAGCCATATTTCAGATTGTTTTGGATGGTTGGATGCGTGTATTTGGCCCAGACATGCCTGCTTTAGGTTTCTCTAAACAACACTAAAAAAGATATTGGCATTTAAAAAATGTTCTACTCTATCTGACCCAGAGGGTGTATGCGCGCAGTACCAGGGCCCTTGGAGGGTTGATCTCCAGACATCCTGGAAATCCTGGAAAAAGTTGCAGGAATTCCCCCAGGACAGGTTGCTGTCTATCACACACACACACACACACACACCACTCTTGCACCTGCAGCACCTTGAAAACAACCACTTGGAATTGAACCTGGAACCTTTTTGCCGCGAGGCAACTGTGTTAACCACAGCACCACCATGGCAAACTCAAAAATAAAACGAGTGGTGGCAGAAGCGGAGGGCAGGAAGAGGAGAATAACAAAACACAGCAGCGCTGTGTGCATCCACCCAACACCACAGTGAAGTTTCCCAACAAAAGTGAAGCTCTACTTTCTTCTGATTTATTGCCTGAATTTAACCACTTCTTTCCGCTCTTTCATTCAGTGTGCCAGTTTTAATTTAATCCACAGTGGTCGGGTCAACGCTCATAAACAAAGAATGCATCAGAAGATTAATGGTGCTCTTTCTGAATATTCTGGAGGCAGTTTTGGGTGGCCGTGAATTGCCCGTAAATTATGAAGACAATACTCTTGTGGAGAAATGTATTCTAACTCCAATGCGGAGATCTGAGCTTTCAAAGTATTCCCGTATTCGACACGTAAGGATACAATCAATGCTGACAATCATTTCTAAAGACCACAGAGAGAGCTAACCTTCATCACCACAGACAAACA
Source organism: Pao palembangensis (assembly GCA_015343265.1). Taxonomy (NCBI): domain Eukaryota; kingdom Metazoa; phylum Chordata; class Actinopteri; order Tetraodontiformes; family Tetraodontidae; genus Pao; species Pao palembangensis. The sequence goes on along the minus strand of CM027083.1, from coordinate 2,114,524 downwards.
TCACTTCATCGCTCACCTTCACGCTGCTGCAGGTAAAGCTGGAGGATTTATGGAGGCGTATCTGGAGAAATACATCAAGCCTGGCCCTAAAACTACCATATGTGCATCCAAAACCAGCAGATTCGATGGCAGATATTAGCGGTTAGCAGCTAAAAGTGCAGCGAGTTATAGAGCGAGGTCAAAGAGCTACAAACCTGCAACATGCATCATCATCTAAACACACTGAAGCAATGATACGATTATACTGATGAAGAAACACAAACACATCCCACAAGAGCTGTTCTGGATCACAGGACACGGTGTTAGCCACAGGGATGACACGTCAAATGACTCTAACACTGGATCTGAGCCATTTTACACAAATATCGGACAGTTTTAAAATGAGAAATGCATCACCGAAACATCTGATCATACTGTAGCATCAAGCGTCACTGCGACCGCAAAGCACTTGGAAGTAGAAGTTAAACATTTTAATCTATAAACACCCTAAATGTTGGAAATGAGAAGAGTCGTTAAGCGTTAACAAAACGGAAACACGAATAAACGAAGTTAGATTCGCGGCACACATACAACATTGTTCCAGTGGGATGGCAGAGTCTGAGACCGACAAGTTCCAGATGTAAGCCGCGGCAGTTGTTGTGGATTTAGCGTATCAAACACAGTCATGCACTTTTCCAGCTCTTGAATTTAGGCAGATCCTAAAGATATCAGACTGCAGAAAGGCTTTAGAAATATTCGGTAGAAAATGGTATTTACTATAATGATGCAGATTTTTGACACACACACACACACAGAGTGTGTGAGGCAGACTTTGGTTCTTCCGGGAGCAGTTCTGATGGTCGTACCCTCTCCCCTTGTGCCGCTGAGGCCGTGTCGCTCCCTGGTTCACATTTGACATGCCCGCATGGACACACATAAATTCTTACACCCTGTTTTCTGTTTCGCATTACAAACACATGCATGTCCACACACAGTACGTGCATTCATCTAATACTAAGTGACAAGCATGAAAAAAGGAACAAATACGTGCACACACATGCACAGTTTCTGTCGCCATCGGACATTAAAGCGCTCCCTCCACACCAGAAGGCAGTTGTTTATGTAGATAGAAACTATTATTCTAATTAGCCCATATGTAGTCCTCCAAACAGTGACTATCTCTGATGAATATTTAACGATGAAACCCGTGCACACGTATGCATAATAATGATCTGTATGCTATCAAACGATGCCTGATTAGTTCATCACAGACAGTAAGTGCTCATCCTTCCGTCTCCTGTTCTAATCGTCAACACTTTCTGGTCTTCTTTTGCAAACATTTGTGCATAGACTCGAAATTTGTTACGTGTAAACATGAGGAATGTGTCATGTCAATGCTAGCGATAGCTCCAAATGCAGGAAAGGACTGCCCACTCACTGCTGATATTTGAGCTAAGCTAAAGGCTGGAAGGTGACCTTTGCATGCGCTTTGGTGACTTTGTCAGGTCTAGGCTGCACCAGCATCATCACAGCATGACACAGTAAGGCTCATCAACCGATTCAATGGGAAAAAGAACATGGAGACACCATGGAGGGTCTTCCTGGGTAACCTGGGATAGAACCCCAAAGTTAACTGAGCCCAAAAGCAGACATCTCTGTTGCTGTGCTCCAACCCGCCAGGATGCCGACCAGCTCCCGTCAAAGTCGCCAGAGTCAACATTACTGTCATATATGCGTATATACCGCATAAATGAAATTGCAGTCCTCTCGCACCCACAGTGCAGCAACATCATAAATAATAAAACTACTATAATCTAACTAAGCTAAATTGGAAAAAAAAAAAAAAACTACCGTAAAAAAAGAAAAACTACAATTAACAATATACAGTATAAACATAGTGTAGATTGGCACTTCCTGTGCCAGCCCAGGTGGCAGTCTGGACAGATCTGTAAGGGAGAAGCAGACGTGCTTCCCTGAGCGAAGTCTGGCCCAGAGGAAACGCAAAATACACAACGCAAAATACACAACACAATACTGGCAGATGCCAAAGCTCCTATCTCACCAGGTTCTGAAAGGACCAAGCAAGCCCTGTAACACACACACACACACACACTAAACACACAGGTGACATGTGCTCCCCGTGTGTTTTGTTCACACAAAATCGCCGGATATTCTGCATGTTTATCTTAATCTGTGCTCACTCGTTGCAGAGTGGACGGACAGACGGGGTCTGATAAAAAAAAAAAAAAGGGAGAAAGAAAAGGGATGGGGGATGGGGGGGTGCCTGGAGCCAAATCGAGTCCGTTTTCAGGCGGGGCGGGGGGTCATCCAAGCTGCCAGTCCCTGTCTTGTCTTTTTTAACTTGATCCCCTCCCCTTTTTAAGCAGCTCACCCGCTAACAGAAAACTACCTGCTGAGGCGGATTCTGTCAGATTCCGTCACTGCAGGAGTGATCCAGAGGTGAAGCTCTCTTCAGGCTCCTCCAAGGTGTGTCACTGAGCAGTGACACCTGTGGTTGATCCAGGCTGAGCTGTGAACAATAAATACATGCGTGCGTGCGTGCGCGAGGGGGGTTAGTTGCTGGGTGGTCTAACAGCCTCGTTTATAGATGATTGCAGTGGCAGGGTCTCCTGCGTCTCACCCCTCCCCCACCCAGAATCACACGTTCATGTTGAATCATTTGTGTCATCACATGATGTGACACTTGACTAGATTTGTCCTCACGGGTGCAACGTCCTCAGTTCAGTATTAAATCCTCCTGCCATCATCAATCACGGTGAGTAAAGTTGTATAAAATTCCTCTTGAAGTTCTTTAACTAAGTGTCGGTTTCAGATTTCTGCACAGCGAAAGACGCGCTGACAGATGAAACCAGGAGACGTGCAGCTGAAGCGGAAGATGAGACACTTTGGAGTCTTCTCCATGACTTCCCATCAGGGGTTCGCTCTGATTGCTTCGACTCTGTCAGGAATCGGAAGGAATCGTACTCTTGGCGTCTTGCTGAGGTTAATGCTGGGAGATGATTCCGAACATGGCTCTTCACCAAGGCAACCACCGCGCTGCCGAGCGTTATCAAATTCCCACCGACGCGTCCCTCAGCACTGACAACGCTGGGTGAATTTGGAAGTGATCTGCTCGGCTGTGTAGGATGAGATCATTTGGATATTGTTGGAAAAGCTCAAAGGATGAAGGGCAGGTTAGCTCGAAGCTTTGGAATGCAGGATTTAACATCCAGGAATTTCACTTGTGGTGGGATATTTCCACATTTTGATCTTTTAAAAGTCTAATTTAATCGAGAAAGACAACATTTTGACTCATTTTTATTCCTCTTTTCGAACGTAAGGTTTTATTTTTTTTTTTCTTTTTAGAATGATTAGGAGTGGAGCAGCTCGACAAAGCTTTTATGAGCTTTGATCTTTCATGTCCATGCTAAAATCTCTTTCACCTTGACGACTGGTTACATTAGCATTAGCGTAATTCCGTGGCACCCACATAAAACCCTTGGATACCGTCTAGGTTTTTCAAAAGCCACCGAATTAGAAATATTCAGTGACTATTGTCTTTCACCCTCTAGCATTAAAACGTTCCATGTGCTACGTTCCGAGCCAGGTCCTGGAGAACAGATGTTGCTCATTCTGCTTGGCGATGCTGGGGAAGAGCACCAAATTATGCAGGTTTCCGCCCAAATAGCTCACGCACAATTACTCTGCCGGGGATCTATGTGCATTGGCACATTGCTGCAGTTCCCCCTTTGTTTTCTTAATAATTAGCTTGTGTTTTGGTACGCGTTTTGTACGCGGGTAAGCCGGCTTTTTCAAGTCTGGGCCTGCGTGGCCTCTCCCACAAACCCCGGCCTTGTTTTCTGCGTTCCTGTGACCCCGGTGACGGCTGGATCAGAGCTCAGGTGCTGCTGCTGAAGCTCACATTTGATCTGAGGAGCCAAGGAAATGAATGAAAATGGCAGGTTTCTTTTCTACAGCTCTTTTTGGCAAATTCTTGAGAGGATCAAACGTCTTGGTGAGCTGTGGATGAACTAATCAGACTACTCCTCTTCGTGCTGATGGAAATAATGAAAATATTTTCCATCCCTGTTTTTATTCACAAACGTCTGATCTCCACATTCAAAAACAAACTGCCATGTCAAATAAATAAAGAAAAGCATTCTGCTCATGCAAATCAGGATTTTTTTCCCCATTATTAGGACCAAATATTTAATTTGTTTCCTTCTCTCGCTGTACAACTGTCAGTCTGTGTTTGAACAGTGGTCGATACGCTGCTTGCAAACCCTTCCCACTGATTCTCCACCTGCTCAACCACCTTGATCACCTTGACCCCAGATCCAAAGCCGCTGCTCCTTTCTATCAGTGCTTTAAAAAAAAAAAAAAAAAAAAAAAAGCTGCCTGTGTGCTCATATGAACAGCCATGCTCTGCGCCCGGGCCAGCAGGGCTGTGGGAACGAGGTCACACCTGCAACAGCTGGCAGGGGTGATAAATGATGTTGCTTTAAACTTTGGAGACCATCATTTTTGGGAGCTGCTGTTTATCCTCTATTGAAGTATAATGGGGGCCTTGGAAGGTGAGAGAGCCAGGGACAGAGGCTGCCCTCTGTCTGCCATTCTGAAAGGAGGAGAAAACCAGCCCCCCGATTAGCTAATGGCACATTCCACTCCAATTAGCTGTAATAGGACTGAGCAGCACTCTGACATCAGGACTGGGATTTGCTGGCCGCTTCACAAAGGTTCTCACAGCTTCCATCGAATGAATCAGTTCATAACTGATTTGGCTGATGGCGGCTGCGTTTTCTGACACAAACCAAGACAGACATGCACGTGTTTTGACGTTGGCCTGAAAAGATGACCACGCATGTGGAAGCTCTGACATGAGCTGCTATCTCACACGTATACGTGTTTGCATGTTTCTCCTGCATGCGTCAGGAGCCAGAGAGCTGGAGCTCTGCAGTATCACCTGCTGCTGCTGCTGCTGCTGCTGCAGACTCCAGAGGTGCCCTTGCACGCTGCCGTGGAGGAGTCATCAGTAGATCCTCTTACCACCTCTCTTATCAGATCAGGGCACTCCTCCTCCTCCTCCTCCTCGTTTGTCTCTTCATTCCAGTAAAAGTGACATGAAAATGACAGTCTAGACTGCAGCTGTCTTTGTGTGCAGCATTCCAAACCTTTACAGAAAACCTCTGTGCTCACACAAGTGTGCGCACAGAAACATTCACACACATAACAGCCACTTGATATCAATCCAAGTATGCAGAGCCTGTGCATAAGATCATGATTAGCACACACTGCCTGCAGCAACTGGAATGCAGAACATCCACAGCTTTCTGTTACTATGGGTTTTCTTTGAGTGCAGTTAGAAAACGCAATTTGTACAAGACAGAGAACTAAGTAATAAAAAATAGCACTACTGCTTATGTGTGCATGTGAAGAGCACATCCAAAATTAACACGCGTGATCCTCCGTCAGATTCAATAATCGTCCACGAAAACTTCCATTTATAATCCAAATCCCTTCCTCGTTTTCTTTTTCTAATCTTTGAAATCAACTCTCCTTGGCGGAGGAGCTACAGGAGGAAAAGTTGTGACCATAACGAATGGGTTTCCACAACACCCAGGCAGCAGTAATCTCCTCACAGAGCTGCACATTCAGGCTGTCATTCATCAGGCGGCTGCAGCGGAACGTGGGACTTCCACAACAATTACTTCTATCATTAAACTCTGTGTATTGTTGTGGTTTCCCTGTCTGATAAGGGCGATTGCTGGCCAAACAAGAGCTAATCTTCTCCAATCTGCTCTGCGGTTGGGGAAAAAAAAGCAAATCTCGGTTAATACCACGCGCCTGAGCAGAGTCCGCTTACTGCTGTGTTCGACTGCCCCCTAGTGCTGACTGTGGGAAAGGTTTGTTCGGATACACACCACCTACAACTTTAAAATCAGTGAAGAGCTCTTTAAAATCCCCATTTTTCCATTATTAGATAAAATGTTAACTTGTTTATTTTGTATCAAAGATAACTGTTTTGTCAAGCTTGCCTCTGTTGCCCTGGTTTTGTACTTTATTTTCTGCAAGAAACATTGTGTTAATATCTGAAGAAAAATATATGTAAAGCACGAAAACTAAGGGACTGTAACGTAAAAGTTATCTTAATATATATTTTAATAATTCACTTGATTTTTTTTTTATCTATTATAATCTATGTTAACCCCCACAGAAGCTTACATGGGAAGTATATATTTGTGTCCTATGGTTCTTCCCCCTCCCTATTTGTGTCCTATGGTTCTTCCCCCTCCCTTGCATGTGGATTATATAGACATGCACTCTTCTCACAAGCTTTTTTACTCTCTCTCAGGCTACATCATTCACATCATCATAAAAGCCGAGGCCCTTCATCACTTTACGGCGCCCAGTGCTACTGTTAGCCGCGGGCTCCCCCATCAGGGCTCCCGGCCTGCAGCCCCACACTAGCTGTAAACCTCGCCTCGCCTCGCAGCGAAGAGCACAGAGGCTGGGAGGGGTTATTGATGCGCCATCAACCCCATTATTCTTTTGAGGGGAGAATGAGAAGGTTCTCCAGCAGGTGGAATTGTGTCTCAGCTGCACGCAAGTTTGTATAGCCGGATTTCCTCACTTGAGGCCAAGGACAGGTAAGCGCCCGCTGGTGCAGTAAAGACGAAGCAGAACTTCAGCACCAGACTCATCTGCACACCAGCATCCTCCGCACACACGTCTGTTCCTGCACAGGTAGAGTGTGTAAACACACTTCTACATGAGAGACATGTAGCCAGTGACCTTGCACATGCCTACATGGGCAAACCCCCCACCCTCCCCCCAACACACATGATCACAACACACAACAGTCCTTGGGGCGACCATTTGTCATGTGAGGAAGAATTTACAGTCGTTCCCCGTGTGCCGCGGGCTCAGACTTACAGCATTCCTCTGGAAATTTATGTCCCAGCAGCTGTGGTCTCATCCGCCTGTGCAGACCTTGAAGACAACGCTGTCCCGGGAATTATGAGGGGATCAAATCCATTACACACCTCCAGGCAACTTTTCAGAGGGCGCCTGTGTATGCACATGTAAGCCATTTACTCCGTGTCTTAGAACATCCATCAGCGTGGTTAACGGTGAGCGCTTTCCTGCCTTCTCGTGCTCGCAGCTGCCTGACTTCCTGCAGCCATGATTGCCAGCATGTGTGGAAAAACTTCTGCATTCATCGCGCTAAATTCTAGAGGTTCTCCTGCAGGTCTGAGTGTCAGACGCTCTTCATTTGGAGGAGGAATACCCTGGTTGTTGTGGGCCACACTCAGTGGATTTCTGACTTACAGTGGGTTTGATGAGGTGATTTTAAAATTCTTATACTTCAGCGTGATTAAAAAAAAAAAAAAAAAAAAAGATAAATCTTTAACACATTTTAGCATAAAGTGTACATTTACAAACAGACTCATCTATATAAATATGGATCTTTGTGCTACGTCCACCATCAGGTCTGTGGAAGATGTGGCCAAATAATATAAACTTGTCCAGCACAAATATGAATAAACAACTGGGAGCTGGAGGCCGTGACTGGTTCTAGAGTTCACGACCAGAGTTTATTTGTTCAGATCAAGCTGCACGGGGAGCCAGGAGGGTATTTAGAGGAGATCCATACTTTCCCAGTGTGAAAACTAGACCAGTTTGACAAACTTGCTGGAAAGCCTTCTGCTAAACAAATGCACTTTGAGGCTGCTGGAGGAACGATGATGACAACGAAACCATACATGCCAAAGAATTGAACTCCCCGCTTTACCGTTTCCTGAGCTTGATTAAAGCATTTGCAGATACATCTAAGATTAAGATCTCAGCTGTCTGCTGGGAATTACTCACAGGAAGCCGTACAGCTGTTTTTATCAAATGTGACTTTCTAAAAAGACCTCATTCTGGCTGATGTTTACACAACGCAGCCGTGCAGCAACAGGGATGTCTGTCTGGTGGTTATGAGGAGCTTTTGCAATCGAAAGTTCAGCCCTGAGCATGTTTGAAAATCCAAATCACAACAGAATTAAAATGCAAGATGTGGATTTAAAGATACATTCTCTTCAAAGACTTAACATCTCTGGCTTAGACTTTGTCAGAAAGAGCTGCCACAATCAAAGCCAAGTAGTAGTCGTATCATAGAGAACATGACTTTTTAGCTGATTGTTTAGCTACTTTTTAATTGAATGTTTGTGATCTGGGTAATAAACGTTGCAAATAATGTATGGAGTCACGAAACAAAACTTTTAGCCACAGTTCCTCCTGATGCTCTGGTTTCCCCCACTAGCTAAATACAAGCACATTTTTTGACCAGAAACCTTGAGAAGTGCCCGTGTGTGTGTGAGTGAACAGTGTGTGAGACCTGTAGTGACCTGACCTGGTGTCCTCTCCAGGGGAAATCCTCAGATCCTACCCAGTGGCCACTGGGACGGCACATCCACGGCCCTGAGTGGGAATAAACACAAACAGAACAGGAATGATAGTTTCAGCTCTACAAAACAGGAAGCTAAACCAGCAAACTGCTAACCAGATCAGATCAGTGATGCAGATGAGGTAAATTAACAAACATGAGCCCAAATATAGATTTAAATTCCATTTTTTATTTTATGACGGTTTATACGCTTAATAAAACAACCCATGTGAAACATGAAACAGCAAAAATGATTCACAGAATCACTTTGAACACAGCGGAACAAAAGTTTATCATGTCCGAACGGATGTAAAAAAATACCTAAAATAAGCTAAACACAGATTATAAATGACAGCCCCAACACTCCTACAAAACACACACTCCTTTGTGTGTTTGTTTTGTTGTAGGTCTGCGTGCTTTTTATACAGAAACAACCGACGCCATCTGAATTTTTTCTTTTAATTCCTAAAAAAAGAGCACACCTGCTGCATTTCATCTGTGTTTTGAAAGCTTGGATGGCGGCGTGTCACGTGCTCCTTCTGATTTCTTCTTAGAGGCAGATTTTCTTCTAGCATCTTTCTCCTTCTCTTGTGGTTCATACAGAGCACTCCTGACGAATCGTGCAGCAGCCCCCTTATCCAGACGAGCAGCTTTCTTCTTCGCCGTGATCTCTTTCACTCTGTTCATGCACATTCTTATCCTTTCCTGAAAAAGCATACAAAGATATTTTAAAATACACACACGGAAGAAATGTGAAGTAGTACACCACAGAGAAAATATTCATACCAATTCCTGTTTGATTCCGTGCTCCCGAGGATTTACTCCTTGTGTGACCAAATACACTGAGAACCAAAAAAAGACAAGATGTTCAACATAATAAAGTCACAGAAAATAGGATTAGTATAAATTGGTCAAGATGCATAAAAAAGACATATAAATAACTGCTTATGGCTCTTTATAGACTGCGTTGGGGTTTTGCCTCATTACGTAACTAGAGCTGTGGTAAACATAACAAAATAATGACAGAGAAAACTTACTCCAGAATAAGGAATTGAGTGTGTAGACAGACATCAGATCCAACTTGGCTTGATCCAAAGGGTCCAGCTGTCAAAAGAGGAATTACAGTCAGCACCTGTTGTATGTTTCTGAAGCTATTTGTGGGTGGGTGAGAATGTTGGTAAAGCTAATTAATATAAGCATGTTTTCAAAGTTTAAAAAAAGGCCTACCTTCTGCGGCTGCTCGGTCCTGGGAATCGACATCAACTTCTCCAACATGGTTTTCACACAAGAAACTGAAGAGTCAAAGTTTGTAAGCTGGTCGTCAATTTCTTCTGGGTAATCCTCATTTCCATGTGCCACTGCCATTTTCTAGTTAAAAAACAGTATGTTTTATGTTACAACAGCAAAATGCCACAACTCTTATCAATTCAATATTAGCATGAACATCAACAGGTGTTGTGCTGTGAAATGCACCCCCCAGTTAACTTTTACTAGGAAAGTTGTGATGTGCATGAAACTCCCTTTGGTTGCACAAACCAGTTCCATCTATATGCTGTGGAAACCGTTTGATACTGGGATCAAAAGGGAAAAAACACAGGGTGTTGCACCCCCTCGCGGGAATAGAAGAAAACTTCAGTTTGTTTTGTTTTAAATCATTAAAAACCGTCTAAAGAGTGTAAATACCCGATGTTGTTCTCAACACAAAATATCTGTAACACATCATTTGTAAAGGATAATGACAAACGCAAACCAACTCATTAATCAGGGTAAGAAAAGGGGGTGAATTTCACGGCAGGGGAGCGTTCTAAGACACAACACCGGCATTAAAGCTCGCACGTGTTGCCGTTAGAACTGTTAAAAAGTAACAAAAGCAAATGTTTATGATCATGTTAAAGACACATATAACTTATATATACCTAATCATGTATTACCTTTTGGAAATGACGACAATTTGAATGAAAATTGGAAGATATCGCGTAGGAACATCCGCCTGGGTTTTCGCAGGACGCCTGAGTTCACAGGACGCCTGAATTCACAGGAAGTGACGTAATAAACGCGACTATTTCTATTCTCTACCGCCGCCTGTCTTCTGGAAGAGCAAAGTATCGTTGATTTTTTTTTGCATGTATGTTCGACATGATTGCTAATGTTTTTAATCGTCTTACTGTTGTATGACATATGATTGGAATATATAAACTAGTTACTCTGTTTAAAGTTTTTTGTAAAGTTTTTGTCGTTTATCGTATTTAAGTTAATCAGTTTGCAGATGCTATAGTTCAGTTTTTCCAGTAGATGGCGGTAGTTAAACGTAAAAGTGACACAAATTGTCACAATATCAAGGTCAGAGTCTTGCAGTTTTATTCCACTTAGTAATATAGATAAACCTTATACTTCACACACTTTGTAGTCACACAGTTGTGTTGAATTATAGCTTCAGATTTCTCGCCAGTGTTGATTTGATTGGTTGACCTTCAGTGGTGAGAAGCAGCAGGTGGACTTTGACTGTTTGGTATCTCTTGGTATGTACACAGGTGGGACTTTATGATTAAAACACTGCAAGTGCAGTGCCTCCTTTTTTAGCACAGGTCTTTTCATGTCTTTTGAAGATATGTATTGTGACGTAAAAAGAAAAGTCAGCCAGGTTATAAACTGTCCTCTGGGATATAGTTGGAAGTTTGCTGTACACCTGGGAAATATCTGCTGTTATGGTCAACAGCTGGAGTTCATATCCAAATATCAAGCATTGTTAAATTTTACATTTGAAATGCCACTTTTGTATTAACTCCAAAATCATACATTCTTTTAAAACTCTGAACTACATCATAAATGACTGAATTCCACAGTTGGGATTTTTTTCCACCTGTGTTGCAGTGACCTCAGAAAAGATGACAGATGTTTGGTCATATCTGTGTAGCCTTACAGAAATGCCTATGATGTAATCCAGAACTGTAGAACTGAGCAACAGTTACTTATTCTAAGATTTTATTATTAAAAGGACTGATTTATCAGAATTAATTTCAATGCAGTACATTTGTCTGAAGTAATGTAGCTACAATTTTCCGTAAGCTGATGAAATGCTGATTCTTTTCCTACAGTAATAAATGAATCTGCGGAATGAGTCGGGGTGAAGCTATTGGAGGCCTCAGGCTGTGGTGGAGATCTGCTGGAAGCTTCATGTCAAAGGCCCGATGTCGGTGCAGCCCACCCACAGCTGGGCGGGTCCAGAGGACTGATAATAATTTCAGTTCTGGTTCTAAACGAACTCTTAAAACTAAGGAATCAATTAAAGCAGCAGCACTATTAAACCTGAACAGAGGTGATTTGCACATGCAGCAGATGTGAGCAGTCGTCCTTCGGAGGTGACGCAGAAGCCCGGAGGATTCGCTCCTCTGTGTGCTCTGAGCCAAACTATGCCCACGACCAAAATAGTGACACATAGTGCAAACCATGTTTTTAGGGGTGACCTTGTGGCGATATTATGAATGTGTCGTTTAAATATAGTGTTGAATTTGTGCCACCAGTTTCATGTGAGCTGCCACAATGTGCTATTTATACGCGTCTGTTAATTTGACTATTGATACAAATCAGGCTGCAGCACATTTACTTAAGGAATAACGGCTGATAATGAAGTTATAAAGGCAACTCAAATGACAATACCACAGAAACATGTAAGATATCCTGATCGACCCCTCGGCCTGAAAGAATTTTTTCCTTCAAAAACATTTAATTTGAAGAACCTTGTGTAAAAAACAGACAAGTAACAAAGACAAGGAACAAACTCAACAGCTGACAGCACTGAAGTGCAACTCTGGACTAACAGTACAAAGGTATTTTACAAAAATGAAGACAAATGAAAATTACCCAACAAATCCATGCAAAATATGGCCAATTTCTTCATCCCACCAGGTATAACTGTGAAGAACAAAAAGGGTGTGTAACCATGATCCCACCCTGTTCTCAGAAACCATTCTGTAGATTCAGCGCTAAACTGTTACGAACGCCACTTTAAGAACAGTTTCGTACGCAAATAAAGCCGACTGTCAGTTAAGACTTCCTGTACTTAGTAGGCGATAGACTGAGCCACAACAGACGGAATCTGATTCAGTATCAGGCTTCAGATTTTCATCCATCTCCTCTTCAAACCTGGTTCAGTTTGGTGACAATGAGCACACGAACACACTGGTCGAAGCCCGAGCACACACACAAGCCTTGCTTGTCAGGGCTCCAGTCCAGGCTGGTGAGTGGCTGAGTGGACAGAGCGACGTTCTGCAGGAGGTTCAGAGACCCGGCCACGCCCACGTCGACGCCATCCGAATCCTTCTTGCTTCTCTGAGCAGGATATTCACTAGAAATGACAAACGTATAAACACACAACTGAGGATGCAGGATAGTAACATTTTAGTATTTTATCTTGTACTTACTACTTCCATAGATGCAAGTTTCCAGCCCCCCCTGAGGTCATAAAAATGTCCCTGTTTTGAGGCAGATGTCTGACTTGCCAGATGGTCGATTTATGAGCCTAAAACAAAGAAAACTGATCATTTCAAAACAAACACAATTCTTGTCACTCATTCTTTCATCTTTGTTGACCACCATCACTGATGTCCAAATTTAATTCCATCATAACTAACTTGTAAAACTAATTTCATATAATTGTACTCTCATCTTTGTTATGACCAGCTGGCTGCCTCCACCCCTCGGTTACCTTTTCGGACACAGAGGCGAAGCCTTTGGTGGTGTGCTGGGTCCTCAAGTCAAAGATGTGGAATTTTCCCTCCAGTGATGTGGCGACCAGCTTGTTCATGTTGATGTTTTTCCTGTCAAACTCTACACAGCATACCTGCACACAGTGTGAGAAAGATTCCCTGTAGCGCGAGGTTCATCTGCTTGGGTTTGTCTGAGTGTGAACTTTCCTCTAAAAGCCTTGTCGTTTGGTTTCTGCGGTACCCGACTGTCTCCGTGACCAAAAGGTCAAGAGGAAAATCTTTTTAAAATATTTACTTACATAACAAATATCACATGTCACAGAGATTCACACCATGTGTTGGTAGGAATTTCTTCTTAATCTTCACTGTCGTTCTAATACGCTTGGTCAACTTACGCCATTTTTGATGTTAGTTTCCCATCGTAGACACATATTCCGCAGGTCAAACAGTTTGATGTCTCCATTGTCATAGCCGGCACACACATAGCGGTCCTGATCATTGAAGGCATGGCCTGTAATAGAATAGAAAATTACTATACGTTTAATGCCAAATATTTGCCTTAAACCACAGTGTGTTTAAGGCATATTTTTCAAAATGTATACTGGTATTGCGAGATGATTCCTACATGTTATTATTACAATGACAAAATATTTTATATGTTTTGCAGACATTTGTTGCTGAAAAGTCATTTTTTTATAGCCAATCCATTGTTGAAAATGTGTATTTTACCAAATGCAACTGTCCAACAGTCCCTCTTAGTTTCTCCTTCCAGTGGCTCCATATTGGCTACAGGTGTATCCTTTTGTCTAGGATCCCACACCTTTACTGTCCCTGAAATTAACACAAGAATTTTAAGATTATTATAAATTGAACCTTTCTGTCATGGACTGGAAGATATTACAATACACACTGCAAATAAACACAAATGCGCTCTCACCATCTCTGCTTCCAGTAACTATCTCAGGTGCACCGTCACCCACCCCTAGCCCACCAACACCATCTATACAATTCACTATTTCTTTGTGGGCCTTCACAGTGTACACTGGTGTTTCAGGCATCTCCAAATTCCTGTGGAAAACAGCATTAACAACACAAAGTTAAAGCCTCTTTCCATTTAGATGGTTAAGCTATTTTTACAGCATTTTATGTGAATAAGGACAGGAAAGATACAGAGACTGTAAGGCCAGAAATGTAAAATACCATATACTGAGATTTCCATCAAAATCCCCAGTTGCTATGTGTCTTTGTTGGAGAGAGGTGGCCCCAAATGTGCCACATTTTAGGGGCTTAGGTTTCTCTACCTGAAACACAAAAGATACATTTTTACTCGGTTTCCTGACTGATACATTAGACACAGGTTTAAATTGGGTGTTTTAAAGGATGTGGGTCTCAGCAGGGGGCACAGTTTTAGTGATGTAAAACACTGAACTTAATGAAAACCACCACAGCCATGATATCCATGTTCTTTATACGTATCAAATACGACTGTAGTTCAATTCACCATATCGAAACGGAAGAGCAGTGTCATTAAAATTTTTTATTAAAAAAAGATGATAAAGATCTAAATGTGTTCTATAACTATTATTGGTACATACAGTATCTGACTGCCTTTATGTTAGCTGTTACTATGGAGACAGTAACCTAGCCTAGCATAATTTATTCCTCATTAGCTTGCCAACCTAAAAATCACATTTCCATTGTAGTTAATCAAGCATAAAGACACGCAAAAGAAATGTTTACGTATGTTACACGTTACCTCTTTGATAAGATGAACTTCTCCACGTTGCACTTCAAATATCTGCATAACTCCTGTTCCTCTGGCAAAGTTCCCCAAGCAGGTGAACCTCGCGCTACAGGGAATCCATTTACTGTCAAACACTGTGTAGTTCAGACTCTTCTGAATATGCGTTATAATCTGTGGCTTTGATAGCGGAGTTGACATTGTTGCTGTCTGATAAAGAAAAAGTATATAATGACAAATGTTTGGATGCCGTCTATAATCCCTGACAAATCAACCAATCGTGACGTTAGCGGAAATAATCTCAAAAATTGTTGACCTGAAAGTAAAATAAAGCAGCCCAAAAATTTGCCTGAAGATATGTTTCGACTTTACATAAATAAATTGTGTATTTGAAACAGAAAAACATTATACAATAATTATTTACGTATGTATTAAAATGTATGAACCCAATGAATCATATATATTTGCTAGAGCACCGAAAAGAAATATTTCCTGTGTACAGGCTTAAGTCAGGTCATTGCTTGGGTCCTTTTTGCTCCACGAGGGTACCCTCATGCCTCCTTTTCTGTCGTCCTCACTAGTTTTGGTCGTTTAGTCTTACATAAAATTGATTTTGCGATGGACACAGATAAAACGTCAACCACACCAGGTGGCGAGATCTTGGATATTACAGACAACACGGATTCTTTCACGAAAGTAAAATCTAAGAAGTGTCAAAAACGAAAACGTGAACAAGATGGAGCAGACATGGATACAGAGGAGACGGTGGTAAGCAAACGACCACAGTTTCCACCGATTTCCGGCGACAAATTAAAGGTAAGTAGTGCGTTTTTAATTAAAATAAAGAATAACGTGTTTCATCTGGTGTGTTTTCATCGTAAAAGAAACCGTTGTGGTACTTACAGCTTGCGCAATGTTAATGACGCACTGAGGTTCATGTAATTCATGGAGGTATCAAAACACATATGCTAGAATGTTTGACTTATATCAGTATGGAAATATCAGGTGATCTGTTTAAGATTGCTCATAAAACTTACATTTTAATGTGTGAGAACGATAAGGTATTATCCTCTTATGTATAAATATCAATATACACATTAAATCATATTTTTTGTAAAGAGACGGTGCTCAAAAGGTGTTTTAAGTGTTGTTTAAATTTATTGTAATGTTTTAAATGCTGACTTGTTACAATTTTACTTATTAATATTTTCAGTCTAAAGTCATTACATGGATTGTACATATTGTAAGTGATATAATTAATAAATCTGTTTCAGGGGCCAGATGAGATGCGCAAAATCCCGGTCCCAGCTCACCGATACACCCCACTGAAAGAGAACTGGACTAAGATTTTCACACCAATTGTGGAAAATCTACAACTTCAAGTTAGATTTAACCTGAAAACTAGGAATGTTGAGATCAAAGTAAGGTTCCACATCAAAAATCTGACCAGATACAGATACAACCCAGATAAGAATAATTGCGTTTTGTGCATACTTTTTTCAGACATGCAAAGAAACCCAGGATATTGGTGCTCTTACAAAAGCTGCAGACTTTGTAAAGGCATTTGTTTTAGGATTCCAGGTTGAAGTAAGTACATCACTAGAAATATCTCTGACAAGTGTGTCATTATATTATTATTATTATTATTAATAAATGTTACATTTAGTATTATCCGATGTTTGTGACCAGACTGTCAAACTATCTCTTTCCAGGATGCATTAGCTCTGATGCGGTTAGATGAGCTCTTCCTGGAAAGCTTTGACATCACAGACGGTGAGACCATTATTAAAACCTTTTGGTGTGGCAGCACATAACTTTGCTCAGCATCTGATCGCTCAGGTCAGTGTTTGAATAATTTGACATGATTTGGTTTGGCAGTTAAACCTCTGAAGGGAGATCACTTGTCCAGAGCCATAGGAAGAATCGCAGGCAAGGGAGGAAAAACGAAATTCACCATTGAAAATGTCACCAAGACTCGTATTGTACTCGCCGACACGTGAGTCTTCATTAGTTATACTCAGTGTTTACATTTTTAACGCACTTTTTAACAAGTGGTGAGGAGTAGCCGTTCTCTGGATCCAGGATCAGAAATACAAAAACCTGATGTGCAAGTGGAGGCTGTCTTTTTAAGAATATTTGTGTCTTTTACAGAAAAGTTCATATCTTGGGGTCTTTCCAGAATATCAAGATGGCCAGGACAGCGATATGCAACCTAATTTTAGGTAAATTGTTGCTTTTTTTTTTTTAAATACTATTTGATCAATAGTGAACGTTTTGATGACGTGTTTGATGTCACATTTGGAACACAACCCTTTAAATGTACTTGTAGCACCAAGGGCTGACCTTTTGTAAATCCTTTTTGTTCTCACAGGAAGTCCACCTTCAAAGGTCTACGGCAACATCAGGGCAGTAGCTAGCCGTGCTGCAGAGAGATTCTGAACTCTTACTGGTTCCAGTGTTTATTTATAGCCTCCCCCATTTGCTGCAGGATTTGGAGTGTTGTTGAGTTGGGGTACAGTCAAATGTGAGCAACTGCAGCTGTCCAGATGCTGCACATCCTCAGGACTAGAGGCTGTGAGGCTGTAGCATTCCCTCGCCTGAAGTCCAGACACATAACTCACATTTGAAGTAAATGACAGGTGAATGTTCGTTTCTGTCCCCTGGACTTCAGTGTGGACACCTGGCCACACGTTTGTACACGAAATGACCCAAAACATGAGAAAACTAATCACATTTATATTTGTGAACATAAATGTGTGAATAAATTTCAGTCCCCACTAACAAATTATCTTTGAAGTGTTTCCACTAAACGATATCCTAATTAAGCAGAAGCTTTAGAACGTGACCAGCCTTTTACTTTCAACATTTCAAAGTTTATTTAAATTTTGTTTAATTTTCATACAGTATCAAGTTTCCAACAGTCCCACAGCATAAGATGCAGCATGCAGAAAAAGGAAAAAAAGGTTCTCAAATGCAAATCTCAGATATTCCCACACAAACTAAAAAGAACCCAAAGTCCCTCAGAGAGAAAAAAAAAAGTAGCACTTACAAACTAAAGCGCAATCTGAACTATACAGAGAAGCCAGAACTGCATTTAACAAATACTTATATACAAAAAGAAGAAAAAAAAAAAACATCAAAAGTTCCCCTTGAAGCTAAGTACAGTGTGTGGCAGTTTGAAACAGGATCAGATATGCAACTTTTACTGGAATAGAAGCATTTTGCTGACCCGGACAAAATACAAAAAAAGTTACATGTAGTTCATTTGGATTACCTCTCATAATATGTGTTTACCAAGTTTGGCAACATCCATATCGTATACCATTAAATTCTTAAATATATTAACATCACCATCCATGTGTAAACAAGAGGATTATTTCAAAAATTGATTTACATGCACAACAAAAATATAGTTCCATGTCATGCAAGCACAGGGAGGCCCAAGCCGTGCAGAGCTTTGGGATAAGGGACAACAGAGCACTCCAGCTTCACCCCTCGGACTGAAAACTCCTGCTCCAACCAGCAGTCGGCCTCCGAAGCAAAACAGAAAGCTACCCCGATGCAGTTTATGGTAGGAAGCATGTTTCCCTTTGAAAGTGTGATTTGGTTGAATGTCTGCTTCTCTCGCTGTATAAAGGGGGAGAGGTGGGGGATGAGGCTATTTTTAACGGCAAGCGGAAGAGGAAGCCAACTTTTGAAATGTGTTTATAAAAAAACTAACTATAAAATAGTCTACCCCACTGCACACGGCTCAGCCGAGGGCTCCAAGTGTGTTGCTGTGGGGAACCCATCCTGCCTGGTGCAGGTACGGTTTATGTTAAGCAGAGAAAGTCCTTTTCTCATTAACAGAAGATGAAACATAACCTAATATACACACTGGTTAAAAAATGCTGCTTGTAGATAAGTCTCTTAATTTTCTAGAAACTTTCGCAAACCTGTATCATCTCACCGTTTGTCCCTCTTGTTTTAAAGCCTGTCTTGTAGTTCTGCTGATTTCAGTCCATGAATCGGAGAGCAGAGCCGTACTTTGCATTGCAGATCGACGCTGTTGAATACAAAATGCTATAAACCGAGTAAGCCACAAATTAGTTCTGGAAAAAAAAAAAAAAAAAAAAAAAACTTGGCATGTACCTATATTTGAAAACAAGGATAATCTCCAACTATATAAACACATTCTTCAGTATGAGTAAAACTAGCACACTTAACACAAAAAGAAAAATCTAACTCGCCTTCTTAGGAGTGGAAGCATTACTAATCCCCACTGCTTGGACGGCTTAAATGGGACAAAAGGATCAAAATCTGAACAGGAAAGGTCAATATTCCTTGTGTTGGTGTAGTTCAAAGTGTTTCCAGCGTGAACGACAGCCATGATGATAGGTAATGACTGGATATGTTCTAGTTGGCACATCATACCCTACTGTGTTTGAACATTGAGTCAAGTGTTAAAATACTATGCACTTCCCCTCATCAGACAACCATAGATATACCTGTATTTTTTTCTTTATAAAAGACGACAAAATAAATATCAAAAAATAACAATTAACAAAAATGGATGCAATATGAACAAACCAACCAGCCTCTCGCTACACCCCCTTTTCTCCCCAATCCGATATTAGACGCTCTTGCAAGTGACGGATGCCCTTCAGTCTCTTAAAGTGCTACGACCGGGTTATTGAGAGGAATTACAGTCCAATAACACTAAGTTGGCTTCACGAGGCCTGTGGTTTTATAAAGAAAAAAAGTGGCTTTATGTAGAGAGAGAGAGAACGAGAGAGAGGGAGAATACTTCCATTCAGTTAGAGTGTTTGCTGGACGTCTTGAGCAGATCTTCAGAGATGGTGGAGAAAGCGGCTGTCGAGAAGGAAATGGGGGGGAGTCAGCAAGCAGAGGGGTGCTCACACATCCACCACCATCTTTTTGTGTATATCGAGACCACCGACCACCTGGAGACAGACAGCGTTTCCATTAATGCGGCTGTAAAAACTTGAGCAGAGTTCCCAGATCAGAAGAGCAACACCAGGCTGGAACGTTGTGACTGGGAACAAATGTTGAATTGGGCTTTGTTCAGGAGATTACGTACATTTTACATTCGGGTCTACCAGAAATGGCTGCTGCGTTAGGACTGAATCCACTGTGGAGCATTGTTACGTGCAGAAACATCCTGACGCGCCCCACTGTGCACGGCTTGCATAATTGTGTGTTCCTTCATGAAGCTGAGACCATGAATGACTACTACAGCACGAGCTCGCTGTACACGATGAGCACGCCTAAAAAAATGAACGTAAAAGCAATCGAGCGGGCTTCCTTTCATCCCGTTTACTACTGTAGCCATTTTGCCCGAGTCTATTTTCGTATCGTAATATTTTTACACCCGACGAGCCTCTGATCAGGACAAGCGCAGCCAGAGCCAGAATGAAACTATGTCACAGCTTGATGTCTTTGAGCTGCGCTTCGCTGTTAAAAACTGGAGGTAATATTCTCCTGCGCCATCCTGGAAATACACTCCCACAAGGATGGGAGCCTTTTTAGTTCAAGGCTCTGGAGAAGCAGCCACCAACTGTGGTGCCTGCCAAAGTTACAACTGCTGCTTTTGATTTCAGAAAGTGTTTCAGAGCGAAGACGCGGACCACGCTGCCTGGACCATGTGCTTTCGTTATAGAACCTGGGCTGGAAACATGGCAACGACCCCAGAACCCCCAGCGAGGGCTCAGACTTACTGCACAGAACTCTTCGAAGGATATCCTGCCGTCTCCGTCCTTGTCTGCGTTAATTATGGTCTTATCCACGATCTGCTGGAGCTGCGTGTCCTTCAGGTTGTTGCCCACCATCATCTTCAGCACCTGGAAGAGCTCGCCGTTGGAGATGTAGCCGTCCTTGTCCATGTCATAAATCCTGAAAGCAACTGTGGCACAGAGTTTGGCTTCAGCAGGGTGGAAATATAAACCATCTACAAGTGTACCACAGCCAGCGGGGCCTAAAACGGGTCCAACAGAACAAGTGGAGCTCACTGCTGCTCCCAGTGGCCACTGAACAGTTGGAGGAAGCGTCTGCTAGATGGCTGAAGCGGGCCCGCCCCTCAGCCCTGAGACACTCTGAATCAGCTGCTCTAACTGCACAGAGGCGCCTTTACTTACATCGAAGCTTCTGTTCCTTGTCTCCTTTGACGCTGAACTGTGAGACTCCCTCAATGAACTCTGCAATGAGGAGAACAATCAGTGCTCTCAGCTGCGCTGCGCTGCCCTTCTTCATCACGCGCAAACAACACGCGCTAAACAGAGACGGACATTATGATTCAACAATTTGTTCCGATAACGTAGCTGTGTAAATACAGTTATTTGCATACCTTTAAAGTCCACTTCTCCGTTCCCATCCGTATCGAATATGTCGATGACCCTCTGCACCAGCGGGTTCTGTTGGAGTTCTGGCAGCGACATGAACTCCTCCACACTGAGAGAGCCGGAGTTATCTAGGTCGAGTTTCTTAAACCTCTTCCCTAGCCTCTTAATCTCATCAGCATCAACTGGACAAAGACAAAAAGAGAGATGATGGTAAGTGTAGATGAGCCATTATTGTACCTGTGTATCTGATATTGTTTTCGTCCTCCGAGATCATCCAAACTGCAACAAGGATTCAAGCGCGCGCAGGTTAGATGCGGCTGCGCTGACACAAACAGGACAAAGGAACAGGAGAAGAAAACGCCCAGAGGGGATCAAGAAAGTAACCAGAGCTTTCTGCACCTGCAGCAGCTTTTCTTCCAAGGTAGGTGAAGACGCACACACCAGGCCTGTGGACATTTATGAAGAAAACCAACATGTAAAGCTGCCATACAGATAAAGACGAGTCATAATGTTATCAGGGAGCATGCAGTTAGCTTCTCCGGCACAAAACTCTGCAGCCCTGGTAAAAGCTCCAAACCTCCTACTTTGCACAACATGTGATCCAGTATTTAAAGGCTGGATTTGGAGACAACTGCAAGGTTCGGAAACTCACAGCGGCTGTTTTCTGCTGCTGCTTTGTGAGCAGCATGTTGGTGGCTGTCGCTCATTCTTCCTCCTGCCATCACGCTCAATCTGAATTCCCCGTCCACTGGCGAACAGCACCAAGTGTAATCCACACGCAATTACAAAGCCACTCGATAATCACAATATAAGCTCATTCACGCTGCGCGGTCACATGACCCAGCAGACCAACCACACACTACTACTTCACCTCTTTAGTCTGGGATGGGAAATGACATGAGTCATGTTATAATTAAACTGATTACTGGTGATACAACTACTGCAGGTAGGGGACGGTCTTCTTCGAGCCTTGTGTAAACAGGAAACAGTCAGCCAGTGCAACATGAATGTGTAAATTAGGCAGACTGGGGTGCTGGTTTATCGTTTTGTTTTTGTGTCTCTGGCGTCCCAGATACATAATTCATATGTACACACAGACAGAACCTCATCCACTCCACGGGGTATCTGTCGGTGCGAGAATCAGAGCGCACCAAACACTTCCTTATCATCAGCCTCCTGTTTCCTGTTCACGGCAGATGACACCAGCCTGGTTCATGAAGGTTCAGCGAGGGGCATAAATGCAAGAGATAAACTAAACAATAACACTAGAACTAGTGAGGGAATTTAAAATTGAAACGAATACCTGAAATAATCTGTGCAATTTTGTCCAAATAGGCCAAGAAAGGACTCAGAGAGGACGTCTCCTTTACATCATCCTGTTGCTGCAACATCATTGGACTATTGTCGCATTTGAAGAATCGGACCCTTGCAGGTACGTTTATAAGATACAGAAAGCACCTCCAGGGTGAACCAGTTATTAAATCCTTAATTACAGCATTAGTTTAAGCAAACTGACTCATGAAAAATGAAAAAGTCAGACGTTTCCTGATTTATTCAGTAGCGGGATGTTTGACTTATGAAACACCAACCAAGCTATTATGATGTAGAAATCAAAAAAAGAGACAATTTTACCAAATCGGCGTGACAGTAGGAGGATATCCTCACCTAAAGTGTTTCCTGAAGAGGCTGCTCAGCCCCCACTTTGCTATGCTAATGAGCAGCTTTCAGGGAGACCCAATGGAACTGGGAGATGATTATGATAATCTCGTAGTCTCAAACTCAAAGCAATACACACACACACACTTTCATAAGC
Source organism: Pao palembangensis (assembly GCA_015343265.1). Lineage (NCBI taxonomy): Eukaryota > Metazoa > Chordata > Actinopteri > Tetraodontiformes > Tetraodontidae > Pao > Pao palembangensis. The sequence goes on along the minus strand of CM027083.1, from coordinate 2,091,519 downwards.
ATTTCATGCACCCTCAACTGCTCTGTTACTAAGCAACTGGAACCCAGCAGACCCCCCCCCCCCAAACAGACAGACAGACAGTGCTCAAGCTCAGTGTCTGAGCTCTCGCAGGTTCCTGGTGAAGAGCAGCTCCTGATGCTGGTATCTAATGTTCCTGTCCGCCGCTTTCAGGGGCACCATCAACAACAGCCATTTCTGTAATCAGACTAATATTTCAATATTCCAATTTTGGCCAGCCTTGCCGACTGTGCAGCAGACCTTTTTCAGCCTTCAGTATCGTCTAAACCAGGGGTGTCAAACTGATTCCACAAAGGGCCGTGTGGCTGCAGGTTTTTGTATTCCAACCAATCAGACACACAGAGTTTGACCAATCAGCTGTCTGAAGACTCAGATCAGTTGATTAAATGACTTCAGTCTGGTGTGCTGTTGCTTGGTTGGAACAAAAACCTGCATCCACACGGCCCTTTGTGGAATCAGTTTGACACCCCTGATCTAAACCATCACACATCCTCCATGAAGCAGCAGCAGCAGCTGAGTGCAGTCGGCTTTTCCGGCTCCTTTTTTAATTATGAAAAACCAATGTTCCCAAAATGTCATTAGTGAGTTTTGTCCTCTCAAGCACGCTTCACCCTCCACATTAATGGAGACATGTGACTGCATTAACGCGGCACATCTCAACAGGAAGGCGCTGAAATGGAGCGCAAACTGCATGTCAGAGATAATTAAAGCCTGCTGTATGTAGCAGCCCCAACACACATGACGAGGTGTGAAAGTGGGAAAACATGAAGAGGTACTGTGCATTAGAACCCAGTAATTACATGTATCTGCTGAATGACACTGCTAATTAGCACCACAGCATCATATTGAGGATTAACAATTGCGGCAAGTCAGTGGAGCAGACACGATGTGTGATCTGAGGACCTCCTGACTGATTTATGCCGATATTTTCATCTAGTACACTGAATAAGCACATATAAAAGCAGTCCTTTAGTCGTATCTCTCGCACTGCCGAGTGTGTAAAACTACACGGGAGAGCCAGCTCGGCGCATTAGGCTGATTGCTCTGATAATGTACAACTCATCTGTACAGCCCAAACCCAGGCTGAAGCAGGGCAGCGCTCTGGTGTGGTGGTATTTTTAGCCAGGCTGTCATCAGAAAACCCCTGACTTACCCCGCTCACAGAGGCTCTGGCTGCCGCCCTCAGGGAAACCCCTAGCAACAAGAAACTCCAGCGAGCCGCCTGTCGTTTATTTCGGGTGACCGCAAACAAGCCCGCTATGGTTCGAGAGGGGCCTACGTGCGCGTGTGTGTGTGTGTGTGCGCGCGCGCGCCGGGTCGAGAGTAGCGGAGCTGAGTGGGCGTGTGCATGCGCTTTCAGAGTGTGTGTGGAGGTGTGTGTGTGTGGTGTATGCACACTCACAAGTAGGCCATTAAATTTTGCTTGATCTAAGCATTGATGAGAGGATGGATGTGCCCGATGGCGCTGGCCCGTAGGTGCAAGAACGCGTTAGCTCATGTAACATCATGCTGACCTGACCTGATGACCCGTGCCTGCCTGTCCCGAGCCTTGATGGGCTGAGCAGCTGCTTTGCTGGTAACACTGGTGACACTGCACACGCGGAGGCAGTGATTATATCATGACATAAATGTCAGCTGTGTCCATTTTTGTGACTTGGTGGATTTGTCAGTGCAGCATCCAGTCCTTGAAGTGGGGGTTAGGCACCCCCTCCACCCCACCCCCCAAAGATGGAGGATCCGTTTTCCTTGTAAAAAAGAGAAATCACAGGCCTGTGCTGATCACCAGGTGCCCAAGACAGCGGAACATGACTCACATCCGCAGCAAAGCTTAAGATGTCGAACTGACGGGACATTTGTCAGCCGCTAAACTGGAAAATTCAGAAATCCGAAGAAACAAAACCAGGAACTACTTACAATGTGAGCACATCTCCAGGGGGTAACTGGCTTCGTTTCCCTGGGGAGAGAGAAACAGAAGGTTTTATGTTCGAAGCTGTCTGTAAATGAAGTTAGCGTTCACACACAAGCACTGGTGACGGCAGCTCGTGTAAGTCAATGGCAGATTCATTTCAAATTGTCCCCTAGAGACAAAGATTTGCTAAGGTGAACTGAATTAGACATCAAACACGATCTTATAAACAGGAAAAAGGCTGTGCACTTCCTTTCATTTTTACAGTCAGATGTATTTCGGGCAAGAAGGACGACTACAGAAACATCACTAATAAAAGGGTGAGCTTAAAAACACATGACGATTCAACGTCATTTAGGAGGAGAGTGGACGGATGTTAACACGAGAGCCACTGTGGAGGCCCTGCTGCAGGCAGGTGGGGCTGTCAGGGTGGGGAGTCCGTGCTGATGCTCCGGGCCTGAAAGCTACTGACCAGAACGGCCCAGCTAGTCCGCTCAAAAGTGATGAAGAGGATTCTGCTGGGTGCGGGGGACGTGCAAATTGTGCCATCTTAAACGCACATCAAAGCTTTACTGCTTTGCTGCTACCACACGACAGCCTTATCTCAGAATCTCAGGTGGTATTTTAGGAGCAGTAAGAGAAAACGAGGCGACCCAGGATTAGTCAGGAGACTTAACGTTTGACAAGCTCTTAGCTAAGCAGAGTCAGCAGCAGCGCAAAGATGAGCGCGCCGCACTTTCGCTGCAAAGAACGTGTCAAAATAATAAGGTTCCTATCGTCTGGGCTTGAAAAGGTGCAAGAATTTGGAATATAAATGGCCCTGCGCTGAATCTTTGCTAGTGGGTGCGGGAGCTTGAAGCCATCAATGATGAAAACATAATTAGAAATCTTTTATTCATTTCTGCCCCAAAAACCTTCAACACTGAAATGTTAAAGTCACCAAAACCCATTTATAAAGATACTATTTACATGTAAATGTGTGCACTTTTTTTTTTTGTTGAGGAAGTCATAAAGCAAAAATTGCCTTTGAGTTTTGATCTACTGGCAAATGTAATATAAAAGAAGATTAAATAAGATATTTCATCTCACTTAATGGGTAACTTTTTGGGAATTTACTAAGCAATTAATTATAAAAAGGGGGTGAGTGGGAACCTGGCAGGGAACCTGGAGTGTCCACACTCATATGAGTGTGAGATGCAGGGTCTGTGGAGGTAAAGACACTTACAGCAAAGCAGATTTGGGTTTGGGGATTACAGGTTTACCGAGGCCTGTCTAAGTTTACAAGTGTGGCGAAGCAAATCTTGTCATGTCTTCCGCTAAACAGCGCATCATGCAGTTGTTGATCCTGGTTGCTCATTTACAAATGGGAGGAGGATGATGAGGATGATGATGCATAAATATTTACCAGAGAGCAAAGTGAAAAGGCATGTGGTGTAGCTGAGAGAAACAGAGACAGAGAGAGACCCGTGTTGGCTCATCAATAATGCATGCTTCATTCACAATCAATTAGACCTTAGCACACAAAACACATCTTGCATAATGAAGAGTCTGGCAATATCGCTGGTTCAACAGCACTACGGCCGACCCAAAAACCCGGCTAATTATAGACCTGCAGAGCCTAGTCATAACGCCGAAGACTGGGGAGTACATTACAGGGGGCTGCAGGCTTTAAGGCTTTTTCTGAGGCATCTTTGGCAGAAGAAGAGATTAAATTAGGCCTTTATTTTCAAAATATGGCACATTTTGTTGCAGTAAACAAGGTTGCGGGTTCACTTCCCGGCCCTGCGTAGCCTCTGTCTCACCTAGAATGGAAGGGAGCAGTGACATTATTCCTAAATATAAATTAAAACGCTGCACAAGGCCCAAAAAAGCCCCACACAGGCCAAATCAAGCTAGATATCTAGAGCACCTAAGGTCGCCTCAGCTCTAAGGAGATCTGGTAGACTCCGGTATTCCTGATCAAGGTCGTGGGAGGTGCTGGAGTGTCTCCATGCAGTCACTTGGCAGGAAGCGGGGATTCACTCTGGGCAGGTCACCAGTCCATCACAGGACACACAACTCTCACTCACACCCACGGGAACTATCACAGCCTCCGACCAGCCTAATGTGCATGATTCTGATCTGTGGGAAGGAACTGGACAGGCTGAGGAAAACCCACGCAGGCACTGGGAGAACGTGCAAACTCCACACACAGACGACTGTGCCAACCACTGCACCACCGTGCAGCTGCAGGACCTGTTAAAATTCCCCGTGAACACCGTCGCACAAACTGCAAATGTGGTGCATAACGCAAAACAAGTCAGCCGGTGCCAAATACAGATTTGATTTCAAATTGTGCTCTCTTCCTCAACAGCCACAAATCGGATTCTACGGAGAAACCTGGAGGCTTTGGGTTAAAAGCAGAAACCGTAGCCGTATATTTTGCTGATTCACTGTGCATCTTTCCATTCAGCGCAATATTTTTTTTTTTTTTTTTAGTATTTTGTATCTGTTTTAGGAACAGCAAACTTTCTCTCCTCTACGGAGGGCAGGAAGAAGAGCTGCGCTTTCACATCGGTCCTTAAATTGAATGCACTCCTCCACTTTTCTGCCAAACCAATAAACAGCTAATAAAATCCAACCAATAACATGCAGGTCTCATAACTGGGAGACTATGGAGGACCTGCACCAGAAATGACTCTCCATAATAGTATTTCTGGAGGAGGTGTACCTGCCTCTAATTTTGTGGAGTCAAGTAAAAATAGGAAATAATGACCCAACCCCAGCAGAGCCAGTAGTCTCCAGCACAGACGCAGCTTACCTGTGGAAGGATCTGAAGGTTCAAACAGGTGATCCACATGATTTCTGAGGCTTTCTTAGAGGTGATAATTACTGTATTTACACAGTGTTCATCTGTTTACCCGGGACATGACAATGGTAAGTTCATTTTTTACGTCATCAAAACCCGATGTTGAAGCGTTAATATGTTGTGTTTATTAATTAGGGTATTTAAAAAAATCATTTTGATCTTTTCAACTTTAGAGCATCACTGAACACTCTGACATGAAATCAGTAATTACAAATCAGTAATTACAGGAGTAACCTCTGGCATCCTCTTTATTCTTTAGGTTAAAGATTCCATTCAGTGATTACAAGGCTGATGGATAGGGCCGCGCTGGGAAATGCTGGTTCCAGTGCAATGCCAGCACTGCAGTGACGCAGCGGCTTGTGAGGAGAATAAATCCAGCTTGAGTGGGCTGCTGGGAAGTGCAGCGTGGATCATGTAGGGTTGATCATCACTTCTGCTGGTGGTTTGCTGTGGCTTTTATCTCTTTTACATTAGCTACAGCTCAATCTTGATGTGGGTGGCGCTTGATTGCGAGGCAGCATATGGTCCCCTTAGAATCACATCATTCCACTACATGCTTAACAACTGTGTGTCCCTGCCCCCAACATCCACCCGCCACAGCTGAGAAGAATTCATTCTGACAGGCCATAAGTTGGCACACTATCCCTGCGACATACGTGCTCCGAGTTTCCACCCTCTGGTGCAGAGCGAAGTTTCGAAGGCGTTCTTTGCGTTTAGCTTGGCACCACGGGTTAATGTGTTTATTGTAGAGGCCACTGCTAATGTTTATTTTAATGCAGCGTCATGAACCATTGTGTGTGGGACATAACCCCCTTTGTGTTTGCACAGTCAGCACGACAGGCAGTTTAAAGCCTGGGTGAGAACCTTCAGGCACAGGGTCCTGAACGTTCCGCAGCTTTTAATCAGAAAATGTGTGCAGAACAAGTAAAGCAGTGTTTCCACTGAGTGGTTTACAGTTGGTTCAGCTCCAAAAGAGAAGCAGTTATCTGGGTTTCCATTGCTCCAGGTCGGGAAAGGTATCAGAATGCCAAAGGTACCAGAGTATGTTAACTTTCCTGATTATCACCTTCACTGACTTTAGTGCTACGTGTTTCAAATAATCTTGACAGAAACATTGCCATAACATCGCAGTGTTCTGAATGTTAACACTGCAAGAAGCTGCCACATATTATAAGTGCGGAGACAACTTTACAGGTGCTGAGTCTTTAGTCAGCTGAAAAGATCTTTGCTCTCATGAGAGTTAGAGGCGATGCAATTTCAAACTTAAAAAGGCACAAACTCGCACTATCCAGCCTAGGGCAATATCAGGTCTAAACATTCCAATCACATTATTTTGGGGCCTAATGTTTGAGCTGTGGTTGAATGGGAGGCAACTGGGTGCAGGACGAGGGAGGTTGTGCAACTTCTAGCTACGCCCCTTGCTGTTGATTAGCAATTCTCCTGTGGATCCAAGCTTCAAGTTCTCCTATTGGTGAAAGTATTGACCCTGATTAGCAACGAGGCGTCATACATACAATACATAAATGTATATCTCAACTGTACGGTGAACTGAGGCAGGGCGAACATATCCTGTGGCCTAGCAGCCTCCTTAAGAACCGCTGTAAATAATACAAATGAAGCCTCAGCTTTCCTTTAAAGCCCTGGAGCTAAATCGGTACTTCAACTCTCAGCAACCTACCCTGTTAACGCCGAATAGCTTTTTACATCAAAATAGGTTTAATGTGGTCAGAACAGTCAAAAGACGTGACTTGAGAAGGCGTTACGTTACGCCTGCCTGCTGCGTAAAATGTGTCCAAAAGGACTAGCCTTACCGAGTCCAACATGCGCATGTTTTGTCAAGAAATGTAATTTATACAAGTCTCGTTGCAAATGAGTGAAGGGCTCGGCCGAGAGGGGTTAAAAAATATGTGGGCCACAGGCTTCAGGCTAGTGTCAGCCCGGGGGTGCTGCACAGTGGGAGCCAAAAGTGGGTCGAGAAGAGCGTTCCCTTCTCCTCGGAGCCCTCCGCGGTCGACTGTTAACCCAAAGCCAAGTGTCAAAACGCCACATCGTTCGATACATTAAATCGCAGGCCTGTCCACTGGTGTGTTTACCAGTCGGCGGAAGGTAGACTAAAATTAGGCGCTTTGTCGCTTACCATCTTTCAGGTCGGATGATGAAATCCAGGCGCTGTGAACGGAAGAGAGGACAACAACACGGGGAGAGTCGCTAGGCCGCGGAGGAATATTCAAAGACGCGTTCTGGGGATTCTCTCTGAGGTCTTGTCCTGGCTGCACGCCCAGCTACAGGCACCTTTCTCCGTCAATTTCTCCTTTACCGAGGTTTTCACTGCAGTGGCAAAGGGAGGGAGATCTGCTGGGAGGAGACAGCAAGCGGAGGAGGAGGCTCGGTTTGACAAGTAGGCGGTGGCGGGGGGGAGGTGCAGCGCTACTGTACATCCGGGAACGAGGGGCTATATTTATTTATTTCTGGGTTTTCCTTATGCATAGCTTTGTTCTCGAGCGCGCCCTGCTGGTGATAAGGGCACATTACAACACTGCACGTAATCCTGAATGACACTAAATTCATCAATACTGAACGATTTTCCTTAATCCTCTCTTGTAGAAAGTAGAAAGCATTGTAGAAAGTAAGATTTTACGTTAATTTAGATAACAGCTAGGCTAAGCGAAAAGTTTAAACAAACTCGCACTAGATGGTTATTCAAATATGCTAAAACATTGACAAGTATTGTTTAATAAAATGAATGTGGATGTGTCAAAAAGGACAACGTTTTCCACAAACGTCTTGTACTTTACTATAGGTTACATTATAAACAGACAACATTGTCACAAAATTGACCAAAGCAATTCATTTCAACTTAGTGCACAGTTTCATTAGTGTGTGGTTTGATTTCTTGCATAGGACAGTTAATTGGTGTACACCATACCAAAATACAACAATATGAAAGCACGTACAGTGGTTTACAAAAATACAGCTTCATTAACATGATTTACTACAACAAATACAAAATAATGCACAGTTCCAAAGACACAAAATCTTTTTAATAAACAAAAACAATCTGTCTGAATCTACTGGAAGAGGTAGAAAGAAACGTGCTATAGTTAGGGACACACTTTCACTTAGATATCAAAGTGTACTGAATTCTTTCTTTTGGGTGACCATGAAGCCAAATGTCACACAGACATGAGATATGTCAGCAAGAAAGTAATAACCATGGTCAATTCTATTATTTCGCCAATTTTTAAACAACTGACTTAAAATGATGGCTTGCATACGTTTTTAAAAGTAAAACCTAAACCTTATCTGCACAAACCTGCGTAAACATGCATGTGCTCACACACATACAGTACTGAAAATAGCAGGTCTGCAGACACTTGAGAGCTAACGACAAACTTTTTAAACATCTTCATAAAGTAACAGATTTTTTTTTTTTTTTTTTTTTATTTTTAAAGAAATAAAATCCTTTAGATTGCATATTGCTGGTCAGGGCAAGCTTGAAATCGACAGCACTGTACAGAAGAACAAACATCCCCTTAAGAACAGGATGCCATCAAACATGTCTTCGTCTGACTGTGACATGCTGACAGAAGCACCACACCTGGATTATTCCTGTTCTGTAGAGCAGCGCGCAGACTTCACGCTGTTCCTCCTTTACACAAACATCTCCTTGTTGACCCACATGAGCGTGCGCGTGTCGTTGGGCTTGCACTCGTACTCGATGCTGTTGAAGCTGTTTCCCCACTGGCAGTGGTCCCTCTTGTTGTAGTTGTAGTACTTCACTTGCCACACAGTTTCAAACGTCCCCAGCTCTGTGAACTGGAGAGGAAACACGTGCGCAGGTGAGCACACGCGCAGACAAATGTTTTTCAGCAGGTTAGAGCCGCGGACAAACGCTCAGAGATGACAGATGGGAAAGTGTGCTCTGACTGTAACCACCCCTCCAGAGACTCACACTTCAGCACCACGTGTGAAGGCGAACCAAAGAGGAAGCTGGACAGATGGGTAAATGTGCGCACACACACACACACACACACACACACATACGACACGCAGACACACCATATCAACCCAAGGGTGCAAATTAGACAGATGGACAGGAAATATGTCGTTTTTTTGTACCTCTGCGGAACATTCACATCAGAACGCAGCGTTTGTTGTCAGGCCAGGAAGTGAAACAGCCAGCAACCACAATTGGTGGTTGCTGGCTGTTGATTTTTGGAATTTCAACTCTTCTTGTGACCTCTCATGCACTCGTGGTGTCAGATGTGCAAACAAATTCTACCTTGAAGCGAAATCGTGGCCCAGTTACTCAAAATAATCCACCCACGCACGCTCCGTATCAATGTGCCCCAGCAGGCTAGCGTGGACTCACTGGAGGTTAAGCAGACATGATGTGCATTTGATGACCTTCCTTTTTAAACTGGCGTGCACAGTCAGACCAGTGTCCTCACCTGTATGTTGACCTGAACTGGTTGCCTCTCTCCACTCTTGGTGTGTGCCACTCCTTCTGTGTCATACTGGCCAGAGTAAACCACCGACTGTGGGTCTTTGGAGTGCTGTTCCAGGGGAAAGGTGACCCCACCCACGCTCATGGACCTGCATAAGATGCACAGCTGATTTGGCAATAAACAGTCCAACAGTGACACATTGACCACATAATGTTGGGCAACATCTGTCTCGTGGACATGTCCTAAATCTGTGACTCACCCTGTGACCTATTTTCACTTCACCAGTTCTGGTGTAAGCATTTTTACACAGTGACAAGGAGAGAGTAATCCGTATCTGGAGTTATTGTGAATTACACTCAAAGCACAGGAGGACAGAGTCCTAATCTGTGGTGGATTTGCTTTGGGGCCAGTCCGGATTTATGCTGCCTCCATGTCCTCCTAAAATAAAACCCCGTTTTCCGTTGAGATCCATTTTAATGATTGAGAGGGAAGCGCACTTTCCTCAAACAGTTAATTCATTACCAACCAACGCAATTATTCGGTTTTGGACATTAGTGCGCTTTTTCAGTCAGATAATTGATTGAATATGGCCGGTCGACAGCTCAGTCTTATCACACCGTCTCTGCCTAACAAAGGTCTACCTACGTGGCTTCCACCGCTCCCGGTTTAATGACCACCTCGATCTTGTACTTGGAGCCGGTCAGCAGCTTGATGGTCCGGGTCTGGCCGAACCTGGCGCCGTCGGATTTAAAGTACACGGCGCTGTTGTTGGGGAGCATCTTCAGGGAAATCCCGATTTTGACGACTTGAGGCACGTTGGCCATGCTGCAGTGCCGCGAGCGCAATCGATCATTGAGCAAGTGTCGATCAGTGAACGCGTAAACGTGCGTGCGCACAGCACGATCTGTGCCGACTGTAATCCCGCTCAATCTACAGCCTAATCCCGACCAATATGATCGCTCTCTCTCTCTCCCTCTCTCTCTCTCTCCCTCTCTCTCTCTCTCCCTCCCTCTCTCTCTCTCTCTCTCTCTCTCCCTCTCTCTCTCCCTCTCTCTCTCTCTCTCTCTCCCTCTCTCTGCCCTCATCCACCCACTGAGCTTCATCCACCGTCTCCAGGAAATAGGAGTCAAGCCTGGAATATTCCAGGTAACATCTTTCATCTGAATAAACATATTAAGCATGAGTGGCCAACACACCTCTTTTCCAGCGGCACGAAAACGCCTTGTTATTCAACATCAAAAGACGCTACTTCCAACTGATCACTTGGTGGCGCTGTTGGTGCTTAACTCCCCAAAATCAGACGTATGAGTGTGAATACGGCGCAAGAGGGTATGTAATTATATCCTCCAAGACATTATTAATTTAGATAAGCAACAACAACTAGGAATTCCAAATTAACGCGTGGGTGCTGGTATATATAGGACAAGCCATATCTTTTATTTTTATTTTTCTTAAGTCGTTTAGTATTTATTTCTGCTGCTGCTGGAACACTCCAATTTCCCCATTGCGGGATAATAAAACAAATTCTATTCTGTTCTATTCTATAATGGACTTCTGATTTGACCACTAGAGGTCAGACATGTGACACCCCAAAAATGGAAAACAGCGCGTTCAATCATGAACTTTATTACAAAACGTACAAATTGTCAGAGAAGTTTCTTAAAAACAAAAACAAAAAAAAAAAAAAACTGAGAGCAATGTTGCTGATTTCAGAGGTAACCAAGTCTCGTAACGTCTGATGAAGGCTGTGCGATGCGTGATAAAGTTGTGAGGTTTGACCATGAAGCAGCTGACACGGGACACGTGTGAAAACCACTTGTGCCAGCAGGTCCACTCGAGACAAGGCAAACATTTGAGTTCTTTCACTTTGCCGCCAGTCAAACAGTATAAATGCCAGACTGATGCAGCGTGGTGTCTTTAGAATTCTCTCAGAAATTCTCATATTGACATTTATTTAAGTAACGCGTCATTTCTTTTCAAATCACAGAGTTCTCCACAGATGCTGAGCTCCTCTTTGGACCCATCCAGCGCTGACAGTGGCAGCGTCTCTGTCCATGCGTAAAAGGGAATGTATCCAGGCAGCGCCGCAGGCGCCAAACACTCGCACAGACCTAAGGCAGGACGGCGAGAGTTGAGGGAAGAAAACGTGTGGGAGGGTGGGAGAGAGCCCTCCCCTCGACAAATGCTTCAACAGATCTACTCCTTCATAACCCAGCTCTTCCCCAGCCTTGCGCAGATGGCCAAAGTGTCCAAACTGGAACTGCTCAACCGTAAACGAAGCTGAAATGATCAGATCAGAATAGATCCAATTTTACTCATCATCTGCTGCTTTCTCTTATTTGGCTGCAAGTCAGAGTCAAAGTAATCAAATACCCTTCGACAAAAGAGTACTTGGCTACATGTGAATGTCTGCCGGGCTTCCATCGCCCTGCGCTGGTGATGCCATGCCGAGAAGTCACAGCGGCGATCAGAGCGGCGGCCCCGGGCTGTGGCTGAAGACCTCAACGGGACGCCGGGGGCAGGAATACCCGCTGAAAGATGTGGAGTCTGGCCGGACGAGCATGAACAACGCGGTGCGCGTCGGGGACGGTGTCCTGTCTGCTGCTGCAGGTGCGGTGGGAGTGGAGAGGAAGCAGGGCGCTCGGCTCAGCCTGCTGGGGAAGCCGCTGACCTACAGCGCGCAGAGCGGCCGCAGGAACGCACGGTACCGCCGGTTCCAGAATTACCTCTACAACGTGTTGGAGAGACCACGGGAGTGGGCTTTCGTCTACCACGCCTTTGTGTGAGTAATCTTAATTTAGCCTGATATTCCTATGTTTTCTTTTATTGTTACGGTTTCATATATTCATCAATAATATATTCATATTTTAAGGCTGAATTTAAAGTGTGATGAAAAACTTGCCACTGTTTCTGGAGCATTTTGCGCGCGCGCACAGACACGCACACGCACACAATCGGAATAAACGTTGCGAAATTTGGTGTTTTTGTTTAGTTTTGATTGTTATTTTGGCGTAGCTGCGTTTAGAAATGAAAACTTGTTTTATTACGGCTCCATGAATTTACCACCTGTTGTACCAGCAAAGACCCAACAGCCTGATTATTACCACTGCCAGGCCTCCTTTATGACCTCAACATCCAGAGGAAAAATGCAGTTTCAAGTGTGATCAGAGGTGCCCATGTGTGATATCCACCATGACATAAAAAAGTCCATAAATCCTCAATAAACGTGTTATATTAGACTAAAGCCTTCATGAAATTTACACTGGAGCTTCTCACAGATCAGAGTCCTCAGAGCTTTGGGTAGAAAAGGGCAAAAAGTAACATTAATATTACATGAGCCAGCAGTGATTCTGTGTCTGTCCAACCTGATGCTGCACAACCGGTCCAGCACGAAACAAACACACAGCATCCGTCCGCGCATCCATCCATATCTGTTGGTGTTTTGTTTGTAGTTAAGACTGAGCCTCTTTAGAATGAGCTGGAAAATCCGAACGATCCTTTGCCGTTACCGAGTTTGTCTTTATGTAAACAGCGCCCCCATTTTCTGCTAGTGAAACAGTTTAGGCTCATTTTAGGTGTTTGTTTGAAACACCTGGCGAATAGGGCGTCATCATATCCTGTGAGGCTGAGGATATTTCAGAGGAAAAAGTTCTGGGGTTGACGACAAAGAGTCGTTTTTGCCTGCCGAACAGCTGCATTTAAAGAGCGCACATCTTTTTTTTTTTCCTTTTTTGATAGCCACTTCATCAGTGCATATTTGTATTTTTGCCACAAATGTGCTCATTCTGACTGACACCAGCCCTTCCAGCCTCACCGGGCGGCTGGTTATGGAACCGCGCTGCTTCTCTGTGAGAAGGAGGAAGTTGAGCTGTGACAGGAGGGACTGCGAAGCCGGATGTTGACGTTTTATCTGCTCAGGAGGGACAGCTGAGGTCGCGGGGGTTAAGTTGTTACATCTGCTTGCTCCCAAAGTTTTACGAAACCTGGTCAAGTTTGGTCAATTTTTAAGGGATTCGGATGCAGAAAAAAATGCATCAGAGGGATTTAAGCCGAAAACACGGACCTGCTCTTGTCAGTTTGGTGCTGGTTGTCTGCCAGCGTCTCAGAATGTGTGTAATCCGTGACAGAGGGAGGTACTGGTGTTATATTATGACTAACACATGGACTAAATGCACTTTTATTCGCAGCCATCTTGGTCTAGACTTTAAACTTCAGAATTATGGTTAATGAAAGTCTTTCACATCCCTGCATAGTTTGTATCCATTACAGAATAATTCTGGTCATTATGCCAACAGTAATCTGCAGGAGTTAGTGGACTGTTGTAATAGCATCAGCTATTATCCACATTAGGACAATTGTTTTGGTGTTTTGGTTTTTTTTTTTTAAATACGTTTCAAAATTCTCTGTTTTCGGTTGAAAATCAGTTGGTGAAAGAGATATTTAGTGGTCCCAAAACTCAAACATGATGAACTGTTAGATCATTTGTGGTTAAATGATTGTTTAGGTCAAGAATAAACCAGCGGAGGAAAAGTAATTAGAGCCTGTTCATCAGTCATTTTCTTTCATTTTTCTTGTGAAGGCTCTCCTACCGTTAATCTTTCTTCACTGTTGTTGTGATTGAATCAGCTTTTTCCCTGATCAACAGTCAAAAACCTTAAAATAATAATAACAATAATAATTTTTATCAGAACAACTTGCTTTAATTGGAGAAGATGTGTTAATAATACTAATACATATTAGAATGAACTTGATTTGGGGGCTTTCTGCTGAATTAGTTGTATGAATCAATAATTGTACGTAAGTTGCGACAACACTTTGGCGTCCACATATTGGTAACCTTTAAAGTTTAAACGTATTCATTCCTTTGGATTGAAAATTATCGGCGGTTTCACACTCAGTCAGAACTATATTGTAACGCTCCATCCAACCTGCAGCTCCACATTCAGTCATTTGTATTGACTGACTGTTACTCCAGAGTGTCAGATGACATTTAGGTTAACAGATTTGTCGAGTGGTCACGCCACGTTACACACTCGTATATGCTAATACTTTATGGCAGCTCAAGCACACAAGTATACTCTTGATGTAGTGATTCTACAGGAAACGGAAAACATCCACACGCACACAAGACACAGGTTAAATGCACATTATCAGACAAGGCACAAAGAAGCAGAAAGATACAGAGATACACTGAAAATGTCACGATAATACACGATCACACAGTCGAATCTATAGGAAACTAAGACTGATGTACACGCAGACGCTGACAAGCATCTGGGCTTGTCTGCTGGCAGACAGAGCTCTAATGCACTGCTGGCATTAAGATTCCCTTAACGAGATGACGTGTGCGTCATATTTGCTGAAATGGGTTCCAGCCAACCTGCACTTAGATGCTATACTCCAAAGATTGGCCCTTATTGCTCTTTTGTGTCTCTGTGTATGCCTGAAGGTAAAATATTGTCTAAGTTATTTTGCAAAAATGACCACGCGTGCACGAGAGAGTGTGAATGAGATTGATTTATTCACTCCGTCGGTCATTGATCCCGGGCCCTAAGGCAGATTCCTATGATTGATCTAGCTCACTCCAGTTTTCTCCTCTAACCTCACTGGTTTGTGCAGAGTCTGTGGTTCATTGATTGTCAGCTGCAGATTGCTCCGCGGGGAACGAGAGCTTGTCTTCATTCGAACATCAGCGTAGCCTCTACACCAGCGCTGGTCCATATTCCAGGAACAGCTGCTCGGACTTTAATGGTCTGCAGTGTGTTCAGTGTCTTCCAGCGGTTGTATCTGCTAAACCTCTGAAGTCATTCTGAAAGGGAAGTGTCGACAAGAGCAGCAAGAACTGCCAAAAACCCTGCCACTATGTCAGTGTCTAATGTTTAGACGTTTATACGGTTTCAACCAGTTTCCATCCTGGTTTGGTTTCATCCAAAAATGATCTATATGATGCCCTTCACTGTCTTTCACGGAATAAAACAGGATTTATGAATCATGCTGGGGAATCTAACCAGCTAAGGGTTGCTGAAGGTTCCAGCAGAGATCGTTCAAACCGCTTTAGTGACTGTTAAAATAAAACGTAGCCAGATTCAAAGAGCATCGCGAAGATGCTGTGCTTTGTTTCCTGTAAAGAGATGACATTTACGACACCTGAGGTTCAGCATCAAGGTTCCTTCCAGTTAGGAAAGAGGATGTTGGCTGAAATGGAAAATGGTAAAGATCTATTAGATAAAGTAAGTAACAGCAGGATCTCTGCGGCGTGGCCTTTATGATGCCTTTGATGCCCAGGATGAGACAGCGCAGACTCTGGATGGACAGTTAAAGATGAAGATCTCTGTGGATGAGAACGAGAAGTGGAATGACAACAGAGAGGCTAAAATCTGCTCAGGAACGTTTATGCACCAGCCAGATAAAAAGATCCGTTTGTTTCTGTAGGCAACATGTGCAACAAGGCTGAGACAGATATATCAGAAAAGAATGTGAGACCACTAGAATGTTTGCATTTTCTGTCATCTGCAAATGTAAAGTTAAGGCACATATTCAAAATTTACTGTCCAAGCCGGCCCACTCGTGCATAATTAATCATCAGCGCCGACATTAGCGGCGTTATCACAACGCGCTGATGCGTTTGAGAGCCGGGTGGTTTTGATAGGCACAGTACGTCCTGGGACACTTCACTCTTCAGCATTTTAGCCTCATCTGAAACAGCAGTGTTTATATATTAATGTTCAACCATTAGCTTGAGCAATAACAGCCTAAAATCCCAATATTTCCTCACAGTTAACAGTTGGCGCTAACGTCAGCATTGAGCTCTGAGGCATTTTATGAGAAGGGTGTATAATTTATCACACTAACTGATGATTTAAGTGTGACTCAGCGGCTCACTAATAACGCACAAAGGGTCATCAGAAAACACCTAAAAAGTTGTAAAAACCGTGTAAGTCTGCAGTTTTTGCAACTCGTACCAAGATTCTCTTGGGTCTGTGAGTAACTGTGAGTATGTGGTCTGGATGGAGTTGAGCGGAGGAACATCTTGCTTTTTTCAGACACTCTGGCAACGTTGGGTCCATTTTCATTGGTGAGAAGTGCAACATCTGACGTGACTGCGGCGATAAATATGCTGTGAGCAGTCACACAGGAAGTTCTATTTCTGCCTGAGCTTGAGGAACTTTGGGTGCGAAAGCACGTGTGAGCAAACGGTTTTGTCTGCAGCAAGTCCGAATGCGTGCACGCGAAAGGTGCACGAGGGTACGTGCCTTTGTTAGGTACTGATAAAGAACGGGTGTGTGAATGTGTCAGCATAAGTGTGGGTCTCCTCATTAGTCATCCGTCACATCAGCAGAGGTGCCATGTTGCTGAGCAAATTCCTGCTCTGATGGATGAGTCCAACCTCCTGCCCACACAGAGAGCACTGCTGCTGGCTTTGCAGAAGGTCCTCAGGAAAATTCCTCTTCACAGCCAGTTTTATTCTTTTCTTTTTTTTTAAAGAAACACTGTTTATGTTTGCTTTGCTGCACACACAGGGGCTGTGTTTTTCTGAAGACTGAACAATCTCCGTGCTTGGCCTTGGTGGAATTATAGAGAATCATTATTGATCATGCAGGAACAAAGCCTGATCAGCTCTTGAACATCAGTCCCAAACCGAAGGTCATGACTTGATTGGTGATGACTGGCACTCTCCTTCTTCCTCTTTATAGTCTCAGGATGTTGTTTTAGGAATGTTCGGGGTTGTCTCTGTGCAATCAAGGATTTCCCTCAGGTTCTCCAGCTTCCTCGCACTCTTCCTCTCAGTAACTAAACCAGCCCGAGCCATAAGAGCATGTGTTAATGGCGTACGTGGTTTGTGAATGACAATGTAGCCATCACGGAGTTCTGCTTCTTGCCCAATTAAAAGGTCCAGCAGCCCCTGTGGTACATAACAGAAGATGGATGGTTGTATCAGAATTTCTCTATTAGAAAAAAAGTGGTGGCTTTTGGGTGGGAGGCAAGAACACACCCTCGAAACGTCACGTGTTGATTGCAACAGTCACACGCTGATACCACAGCCTGGTATTCCTGAGACACTCCTGGTTCGTGAGAGATTCTCTGATATGATGCAGCTGTATAACTTAACTTCACCGGTGTGACAGTATAGATATTTCAGGGTGATTTCTTATTGAGACTGGCGACATCTTATAGACGCATACATCACATATTGTAGGAAAATAAATCATATGAATCTCCAGCAAATGTTGTGAATAATTCATCCTGGTGAGTCACACGCGCGTTTTTCCCAAAGTTCAGGCAGGCACCAGCTCCTCCGCCAACAGGTTCTCCAGTGGACTGAGACAAAGGACTGTCATCCGTCATGACGCTGAAATAAGTGGAATTGTGCTGTTGCGTTCAGATGAAGGCACCAAGAAGAGGAGAGAAAAAAAGGGATTGGAGAGAGAAGACAGACTGCAAAATGAGATCATAAAGAGGGCGAGAGCACGGTCATGACTCTGAGCCGCTGGAATCATCATCAGTCTGTTGTTATGTTTAATGACTGATGAAGCAGGATGTGAGAAAGTCCGATAACCCCAGCTGCTCAGATTTGAGGGATCTGCTGCGGTGAATGTTAGAGGAGTGAAAAAATAAAATAAAATCACAGCGTGTAAGAACACAACAGGTACCGACACACACACAACCCTCCTCATGCAGATGAGAGCAGTTTAGTCTCCAAGAAGCTTTAAGATCAATATTTAGCTGAAGAAAAGAGGTCATGATGAAATAACGAGCAAAACCCTGAAATAATATTCCTCATTTCTTATTTCATCTCCTGCTTCCGTGAAACTGGAGTGTGTAGGCTTGTGATGTGGCTTATGGTGTGAGCTCATTAGAATTCCTCTGATGGATGCAGAAGCAGCATGAGGTTCCTCTTGTGAGCAGAAGAGCAGCGTCTGCTGGCTCCTACCATAGCTGCCTTATTCCACCATCGCCGTCGCATTTTTGCCGTCCTGTTTGCAGCGCTGGAACCGTGTTTTCCATTTGTTTCCACGATGCTCAGATGTGTCTTCGCTGCCTTTAAAGATGAATTTTGCTTTTGTGTGCTGCGAAGGCACAATCTTTGGCTGAGTTTAATAAAAGTGACTGAGGCAAGCTACAGTGTCAAAATGCCAAAATGAAGTGTAACAGGGCAGCCTGGGGAGCCTGAGAACTGTCCATCATCTATTAGCCTTCGTCTACACAGGGAGGAATCTGCTTTGAGATGAAGGTGTGTCACATTTGCTGGACGAAACTTGAGGGAACGCCTTCGCATTGTTGCACTGCAGTTGATCCTGCAGCACAGTCCAGAGTGATTGAGGTGCTGCGCTTGCTTTCGCATGTTTTCCAGGGGCACTGAATTGGGTTTGAGTGGGCCAGAAGAGAGAATATAAGCCTTTGTTGTGTCGGAGCTTGATTATATTACCATCACCTGCTATAGATTTATGGTGATACTCACTGCAGCCCACGGCCCAGCACCATAGCTTGGTTCACATGCACAGCTTCCCACCTCACCTCAGTTAAAATGCAAAGGCTAAAGTTGCAAAAGTAAAATTGGATAAAAGAAATTTGCCAGTTCCCAAAAGTAAATGGTGGCCTTCTCTGCTCCATGAAGCGGCGGGCAAAGGAAGTTAGTGGAATGTGCAGGAAATGTTCAATTATTGTCATATTTCAGCAGTTTTTTCAGAGATGTTGCAGCTTTTCAATTTAAAAAGTGGCCTGACTCAAGTTGCACCGCCTGAGAAGCAAAAACCTGCAAGTGTGCAGCCAGGCGCAGTGGTGTGAGATGGAATGAACGTGTGTGTGCATAGGCATTATTCCCAGTCCATTGATGGGAGTCAGTCTAATGTGGATTGAGTCTTTATTTTCTCCCAGGCCTGCAGCCAATAGAACAGCCAGTCTAACACAACAGTCAGCCGGCTGTTTAGATAACACAATAATATCATAACAGCATCACATCTTTTCTCTTTCTGCTTGTGTGGATTTGTGTACGTGTGGGTGGGTGGATGAGTGTGTGTGTGTGTGTGTGTGTGTGTACTGTAGACATATTCAGCAGGGTTCACTTCTATTTCACTATTTACCAAGCTACGCTCTTAAACATTCTTACAGTTTTCTTTCTCTTTAAGAAAACATGGTTGTTTTGCCGTAATAAGCTAAAGGTATATTCCCTGAGATTTGAAGGACCTGACGCCATGGCCTGGAAACTTTTATTTCCAGCAGTTGTTGGGGATTAAATGTCTTGATGCAACTTGCTGCTGTCAAACTCTAATATTGTCTTTGGGATTAGAAGAACCCCACGTGGAGGCCCGTGTGCTTGCATGTCATCACCGTCTGATTACCTCTTTGTAATCAGACTTGGTTTAATGTTTATTCCTTTATTACCAAGTCATGCTATATAAAGTTATTGCTAATTCAGCACTCCCCACTGGTGTCCTGATTGCTGCTATTTAATGAGTTAAACTAGTCCAACAAGTGACTCTTTAATGTACTTTTCCCCATACAGTTGTGCTAAACTGTAGGTTTTGCTAAATGAAGCTACGGTAATTATAATCAGCATTATCACATCTAAATGAATGAGGCTGGTGGCAGATTCCGCGTTTCATTATGGCGTTGAGTATTTAAGATACCTTATTGCTGTTTTAAACAACAGACATCAATGTTTTGGTTTTTTTTCCAGCAAAAATAATAAAAAAGTACATCTGGAGAGAGAGAGGAGCGTACACCTTTGTTACACCACTACCTTGACTTTCTTTCTTTCTTTCGCCTACATCTTTTTTGTTTATGTTCTCATTCAGACATTAAGTGGACCCTTGGCCTGTTCTGTGTTGTTCTGCTCTCAGAGCTATGGAGGTCTGTCATGTGTGGGCAGATTAACCACGCACACACAGTGGTTGAACATTAATAGGTTTCCATCTGTGCTGTGCAGGGTGTCAAGTGTTCTTTTGGGCTGTGCATGTGTTATAACACTGCAAATGTGGATCAGAGATTTAGTGTAGCCCATATTCACTGTTGCCAGAATACGATAACTGACAATGACAGCACTTTCATTTGTCACACAGATCGCTCTTGTGTCTTTTCGCTGGTTACACAGATGTTAGTTCAGGAGTTGGAGATATTTTATACCGCAATTTTCCTGTCTTCCTTTTTGGCTGAATTTAAATGTAAAGGTTTTTCTGTTTTACACAATTTCAGACATTCTCACAGTCTGCAACTTTGTCTGCAGACTGTCCCAAACTCTGTCCAAGCCTATAGTGTTAAATAAAAGTGAATCTGGGAGCAAAGTACGGCGGACATTTAATCAAAGTAAGACACCCCATGACAACTGTTGCTGCATAACCAAATAACAGCAAGCAGCAGCAGAGGGGAGCTGGAGCTGTGGAAACAGGGCTAATCTGCACTGATAGGTTATGTTGTTTGGGCTCGGTTCTAGTTTTTATGACTGTGAGCCGGTTTTTGGCCCCTCAGCGCAGATGTGGAGGATATTAAACTCTCCAAGATCAGTTTCACTGCACAGAACGTGGAATATCACAAAGTCTTTGCCATTCCTGGAGTTAGCCCATCACTGACCCTGATCTGAGGGCCTTTTAGAGGAAAATATGGTTTGAACTAAGAACTAATTCAACTTGACGCTTCCTTGTAGTCAGCGTGTGGATACACACAAACCGCTACGCTTGTAGACCCAGACGCTCTCACACATACCCACGTTAGACACACGTGATCCATGTCAGCAACTGCAGCTTCTCCACCATGACAGCCAAGCGACAAACATCTCTTCTCCACTCTGTTTCCTGACCTTGTTAAGTAAAGAAAGCTGTAGAGCAGAAGCCGGCGGGTGAATTATTGAGGGTATTTCTGAGGTAAATGGTGTAACTTCAAGTAGGACAGGGCCCGCAGAAGTTCTCAGGGTCCCAGTTATTTAAGGCTCAGTTTTCAGTATGTTTGACCAAAGTTTCCGCAGCTTCATCAAGTGGCTGCTAATTCATCCATTTTAGCTAATAGTTGGTTAGCTGTTAGCACTGGAAGCTGGAAAGCTGCAGGACTCCTGCTCCCTGAAGTGTATTTGAAGTGGTGAAGGGCCACCGATGAGCCCGGCTCTGCAGCTGCAGCTCGGCTGGAAGCTGAGCAGCTGGAGCCTGGTGGAGTCCAGGATGATGATAGGGGAAACACCAGTGAGGTGATTTACAGCAGCTCTGGAGTGGATGATGACTATGGGGACAGAGTCTGCATGTGAGGAATTAGAAAAAGAACAAAAACATCAGAACAATGAGACGACGGCCCGTCCAGAGCTGTAGCCCAGAGCATTTTTTCTTGTGTTTCATTCCGGCCGTAGCAGAGGTGAGGTTTGATCAGCTTTCTCTCTGTTGAATTCAATTTGTTAGGTGATTTGAAGAGGCATTTTCTGGTAATAATCTGGAGGTCATGTGTGAAGACGTCACTGTCTGCTGTCTTAAATTTTTATGGAGAAGAACAGACAGTTGGTTGAAATTCCTGCTAGTTGGCTCGAATCCCTTCCGCGTGCACGATAGTGCTCTGTCTGTTCACGCAACGGCTGCGGCAACCTATCTGCGTCTGCGAGTTCAAGCCCATTTTATTTACGAGTGCACAGATGGAAGTATCGCCATGACTGTTACCACAACAGTGACACAGATGTTCGTCCATCAACGACAACTTAGAGCGGGCCATAAAACAACGCGTCTTTTTTCAATCTTGAAATAATTGACCGTCCAAGAAATGTTCTTTTAACTTGGTGTCTCTGGCAGCCTCTGCCTATACGGGTGAGTCACTTTCTACGTGTGTGTGATATTGTTTTTTTCCATTGCGAGTCTTTTTTGTTATCCGTAATCAAAAACTGGGTAAGCCTCGCATCCTCAAATCCTCTGCAGAACCTTCCTGTTTCGTGGCGAAGATGAAGACATCGGGTGTTGGGGGATGTTGATAATGAGCTCGTTGTCCAAGTGATATGAATAATTCAGACACCTCCACACCGAGCAGCAGTCGGTAATGGTGGCTGCTACAGGTGATGCCGAGTGTGTCTTCATGGCTGAGAGGAGAATTCTGTCAACTCCAGACAATCATCTACCGACAAAACAAACACGACACAGAAATGCGAGAGGGAAATAATAGCTGTCAATTATTATCGCTTTGTGTTTAAATATGAACATGTCTGTTTGAACATTAACAAACTAAAAACAGTTGGAACACTCTCACTAGTTTAAGGATAAGGAGTAAGATCTACCCGGATTTGTTGTCATTTCTGCATGTTCTGATCCAAGCAGCGTTATAAAGCATGCACATACCACATCTAGTCTTCCTCCTGGCAGAAAATCCTTGGAAGCCCAGCGGTCTCTCTGTAATTTGCTGTGATTTCTCCTGCGGTATGTCAGCAGTCTGCAACTTTTCGACAGGGAAATTAATTTTCCTGCTAATGAGTGCACCAAAATAAGACGGACTGAATATAAATATATTTACCATCTGGAATCTTATTTTATTCAGTAATTAGTAAAAGCGGAGAAATGACGCTGCCCTCGGCATTAAACACGTCAACATTTTTCAAAGACTACTAAGTGCTGCCATTATATAAATGCTGAATCTGCTCCACAATAAGTCAGACATTAAACCACTTTGTTAGATGACTTATTCATGTTGAAATTGCTATGAACCATTTACTATTGTCTCTGACAAATGAAAGTATAAATGTATGGGGCATACATTAGTACAGCCAATAGCATTTATCTTCAAAACCTCATTTATCTGAAACTAGTCTTAAACAAACGGGGGAAGGTTTTTCTGCAACACCACTGCAGAACATTTAAAGTGAATATCAGATTTCAGACTGGATACATAAGCTACCGCGTGCCACCTAAGAGACTCAACATTTCTCGTTAATTAGTTAATCTGACTTCACCGTGCACCCTTCTGTTGTGCACTGACCTGTTTTGTTTTCCATTACACTGGCGTCGGTCTGATGATGAAGGCAAAAGAAAAGGCTGGACCAGAGGTGTGCGTTTGTGCAAACTACTCAAGTGAGCAGGTCATTTCTCGCTTCATAACGCTGAATTTCCTCCTCTCGGAGCTCCACCAGAAATTGAGATGTTTTAGTTACCTTTACAGAAAGAACTCGCGCTGCAATCGAAAAGAGATTATAGAAGATAAGAATTCGGCAAGCCCCGAATCTATAATTTTCCTTTTTTTACACTTTTTGCCTGTTGGAAGAACATTTATGCACTTATGATGCACAATTATGCACATTTAATTGTAAATGTTGCTTTTCTGCAACAGTATGGGGCGTCTGCAAAACTAAAATTGGCGGCCAGTATATGAGGTGTACATTAATAATTCACTTTCCCATCCGTTTCATCTGTAGTACAAATATTTCCTGAAGAATGACTTTACACCACATTATTTATAAGACCCACAGGAATAATACAAGGGTATAAAGGTTTAATTTTTAACATCAGGAGAAGTCGAACTAATATAGAAGCAGGCCTGCCTGCCTGTTAGATTTATTTCCTCTATCTGCTCTGCTTGCTGGCTTCCACTTCCTGTTGCCTAGCTGTTCACCAGAGCTCTTCATCACCATGATGTCAGGTCTAAATGTACAACACTGCCACTTACTTTTACGTCTGCTTTTAGTATGTGCCTTCATCTGCACAAGCAGAATCCGCTTTAATACGGGAAGGTGAGGAGTTTTGGAGCAACTGCGACTACCACCGCTACTGCTGTCGTGTCCCTCCTCACTGGTGATCAGTTTCCCAGCCTCTCTCTGACCTTCACAGCCCGTCGTTTAAATGTTAATCACCTTTTTCAGTCGTTCAGCCTCGCAGTCAGGAAGGGTGGCTTCCTTTGCACAGGACGATGGACCACCTCCAAGCAGCATTTGCCATCATGTAATTCACACAGCACAGGGACTGTTACATTAAGATGCTGATTAAACTCAGTCAGCTTTATGAATATCCTCAGGGCGCCACAACAGCCCGATGACTATATTTAAAGAGGCTGGTGTCTAGATTTCAACTGGTAAATGTCCCTTCTCATTTTATTGCCATCTTGGTTAAAATTTAAAGCACATCAGAGAAGTTTTATTCATCAGTCTCTGAGACGGCCGGCAGGACTAATAATAACCACGCGGTAATTAAAAAAAAGACTGATGTTATGGCTTCTAGTTTGGTGAAACGGCATTATCTTCTAGGCATTTGTGCCTGTGAATTTAGTGTCCTCCTATGCCGTTTATCTGGCTGACATTATAGCTGACCAGTGCTGCGCGTCCTCTTATAAAAGTCACTGCAGCCTGTGTTCTGTCACCCTGACACACAGTTTTTCTGCTAAAGACTGAACAGCCGAGCATCCTGATGTATGCTGCCATGTTAGGAGGATGAAGAACATGGTCAAGCAGGTATAATTCATATAGGTTACATTCCATTTTAAATATTTACGTCCAATGATTGATGGGTTTTCTGGTTCAGAGTTTGACGCACTCATCTACAGTGTGTGTGTGTGTGTGTGTGTGTGTGTGTGTGTGTAACTTTATCCTACTGAATCACTTTTCTTATCTTTAGCATTTTTCCTTCGTGTATTCCTTTATCACTCCTTTTCTTCACTGTTTAAGAGTGGAAAGAAAGTGTATATTCTCAGAGTCTTATAAATCCATTTTACTAGAGATTTACAGATCTTTAAACTGTCTGGCTCTGGCAGTAGATTAGAATGTTGGATTTTGTAGTTTTTATCAGGACATCCTAAGGTGAGCGTAGGATACTGAGGAGGAGTTGACTTTTTTGTGTTTCTATCCATTAAAACATGACATCCACCATTCATATGCAGGAATCAGTTTCTTCTGAACTCGACTGTAGCAGCAGGAATGGCAGTTTGTCCATCTGTTCCATAGAGACATTTACAGAAAAAGCCTCACTCTGCTCCCACAGAAAGACTAGAGCGCGTGCTAGACTGGGTTTAGTGGTCTGTAAGGCCATAGCAGTGGTCCTAGAAACATAAATACGCTGCTCTTGTTTTCTGTGAGAGGAAAAAATATGACTATTTTGGTTATTTAGAACTCGCCCGGGCCTGATGTTAATGACCTAAAGGAATCTTTCCATCCACTGCAGCATCAAAAAGGTGTTTGAATAAGTTTAAACTGCCAAGAAGAAGCAGCTGAAGAATTCAACATTAGACTGGTAATTTTAGACATTTCTAATAAAAAAAAAAGCATATGTTTTCTCCAGTGTGAGCATGTTTGGTAGGTTTGACTTTGGCAGGACTTCAGTAGGAAACTCAACAGGAGGAAATTGAGGAAGCAGACTCTTCGACCTGCTTGAGCTCTGGTCTGTTAGTTCATGGGGTGTGTTAAAGCCTCCTGGCGCAGACAGTGTGGCTGGGAGAGGAGAGGTGTGAGGAGGCATGAATGGAGGCTGCAGACGCACAGAGCTGATGTCTCTTTCTTGCCTCTCTAAGCCTCCCGAAATGCCACCGGGATCGCGGATGTTTACAGACGTTTCAGGCACGAATGAGCAATATCAGAGTTCAGCCGTGACCTTTGACTGATGCCAGTCTGTTGTGTTTGGTTCAGCACTGGGAGAAGGCGCTTCATCAAATGTAATCCAGCGGCTAAACATACTGATTTATCCTGTTTGCGCTTTTATTAGGCAGATTTTAACAATATACATAAATACTATATTTGTTAGTTTTTCCAGGCTTAATAGAATGTTGATTAATAAGCAAGTTTTTCAATCATTTCAGTAGTGATATTATTAGATGACATTGTTGCTGTATAAACATTCAGCAAGGATTAGTTCCTGGTCGTTTGTTCAAACTACTGCGTCTCCTCAGTTGTGTAATTAAGTCTTTGAGTTGTTTAACAGCAGTTTGGTTGTGTAACTATGTAAAATCTGGTCTAAAACAGTTGCTTTTAAAGGAGGAAAGAGCGTTTCACATTTATATTCTTTCTCTGCAAGCTTGTTCCGATTCTTTCAATATGTGCACGTCCCAAAATGATTCCATTGCCTTCTCTTCCTGTTTTGGTGTTACACCAGCGATCGCGCTTCCTTTGTGGCGTCAGTAGAATTATTTTCCTGCGACGAGGGCAGCGCAATAATAAGCCTGTGAAGACGAGGCTTGAATTCATCCAGTCTCACAGACGGAGCCATTTTTCTTCAATTATTAGGGGAAATGTCCATTTCCTCCGTGACGAACTGGGAATCCAAAGGGCAGACACACAAGCGCTGCTGGTCGGCTCAAGTTAGAAAGTTGATCCCGAATATCTGTCAGTAGACGTGGATGGAGGAAGCCGAGCTCTGCAACCTGAACTATTGTGACTATCCCATCCAGAAACAGCCTGCAAGCATAAAGATATAGTGTGTGTGTGTGTGTGTGTGTGTGTGTGAGTGTGTGTGTGAGAGAGAGAGAGAGGGTTGATGCCTTAGAACAGCTGCCATCGCGAATCCTTTCCCATGAATCAGCCAGTAAAAAGCTGTCGGATGAACATTTGAAAAATGAGCTTCTGAATATTTATGATAATATTTGCGTGTCCCATCTGCACCACGTGCAACAGGACAAGCTGCCATAAATAAGGATGATGCTGATGTGATTTCAGAATTGCACTGACAGAGCAGTTTAAGTGGATTTTTTGCTGCTCATCCATAAATACATTCACACTATGAATATGAAGCTCAGGATTTATGAATTCGTGTTAAAATGATGTTAAATCGTGAGAGTGGAGCCCACTTGGAGAGCAAGCGTACGATGACGCTTTCAACCGTGCTTTTATTCATTTCTGCGGGTTTATCGTTGCACTTTTCCTCAGATAAATTAACAACCATACATTTGTTGTTTCTAATAATATCACTTAGACTTGACCGTGGATTAGCCAGCAGGGATGGAACTTCACAAACCATGTTATTACAAGGGTGGCAGCCAATCACAGATTCAGGTCGTACACACTTCACCTATAAGATGTGTTACTGGTTCACCGTGTTATAAACAGGTTATAGAGACTTATGTAGGACACAGACACATATGATATCGCAGCCCCAATGTCGTAACATCCTTCATACTGTGCAGGTGCAGGAAATTTGCAGCCCAAATATCTTCAGACACATAAATTAGTTACAGGTATTTATGTGTTCCTAACTGTAATATTTCAGCCTGTGTGAACAAATATAAGGATGATAAAAGTCTGTGAAATGTGTTCAGGGTGCAGAAACATCCCAAATATGCGGCCGTTTAGGTGATGGATCAAAGTGGATCGTTTGAAAGCCTTTTGCCGTTGATTTGTCGGAGCAAAAATAGCTGTTTGCTATATGAAAACAAATACCGATTTCTGTTTTCTTTGACCTGCAAACACAGCGCTCGGTGGCGCACATGCAAGCAAGTAAGACGTATGCCCGTTTGTATGCTCAGTCTTTCTAAAAGGTTTATCAGAAGTGGGTGAAAAGCACTGTTTTCCTCTTTATGTGAATGCAAATAGCACTGCAGGCTGGTTTGCAGACACTGCCCAACTTCTTCCCTCTGCCCTTCCGTGGCACAGTCCCTCATTCCTCCCACTGCCGGCGTTAAATTTTAATAAGCTCGATTTGTAGAAACTGTCCAAACAAACAGCCATGTTGACAAGACAAAGCTTTGTATTTAGTGGCCCACTTGCCGGAGGGGTTACCATGGGTTCAGTGGAGACCACCACTAAAAATGGAGTCAGTAAATATCTGAGAATAGAGTTCAGACAGACAAAACCTCAGCTCGGCACACTCACTGCTGTTATTTGGAACCGCATCCACAACAGTTAAACCGCATTAGTTTTACCTCTAAATGGCCTAGTTGGCATCTGAGTTTGGTTTTTTGTTTGTTTTTTTAATCTTAATATAAAGGTTTTGCTGCAGATTATCATGTAACAGCACAAACTGTAAATAAATGTGGCGTTGTCCACCACTGGTGTTTGCCAGCTGAGAGATTGATGGCCTCCTCCTCCTCCTCCTCCTCCTCTCCAGCCTGGTCTAGCCTGGTTGCATCCCTCTTTTTCTGTTTCTTTTGTTTACCATGGCAACTATTAACAAAGACATATGTTTATACCTTGTTTCACAGGCTTTAAATGTGCCTTACTGTTTGCTAACAAGTATTTTGACACAAATACAACAAGCATTGTGGGATTTTTACGTGGTCGTGTATTTTTACTACATTCACTTAGAAGCGTTTATGCAGTAGGGTGAAACCTCGTTACCAAGAGTTCCACTGTTTAGTCCAAAGACAAAGTTGAC
The DNA here is from genome assembly GCA_015343265.1 of Pao palembangensis. Lineage (NCBI taxonomy): Eukaryota > Metazoa > Chordata > Actinopteri > Tetraodontiformes > Tetraodontidae > Pao > Pao palembangensis. The sequence continues at coordinate 2,063,061 of CM027083.1, read as the reverse complement.
CAGAACAAATATTTGAAGCACCTCTTCTAAGCCTGGTCAAGACGCTAAACATCTGTGGCAGGAAAACAGGGAGCAGAATTATGACCGGATTTTAACCTGGCACCTCCAACCTCCTTTGTGTCATATTTCTCTTAGGCAAGTCTTCCAGTAGGGGCTATGACCCCAGCTATCCAGCCTGTTCATGGGTGTGTCATTGGGGTGCAGGTTGGGGGCCTCTCCCCCAAACAGGGCCCCCTCTCCTCCATGGACTCTTAAATGAGCTGGGGGTCGGGAGCTCCATAGATGTCCATGCATCCTGGCCGTGATGGCTCTACCATAAACGGTGGTGAAGTGGAATATGTTCCAGATGCTGCAGGGGAAACAAACACACATACCCCTGAACATTCATGTAGGAAAAGTAAAACACACACCACTCCCTCTCTCTCCCTCCCGCTCTCTCTCTCTCTCTCTCTCTCACACACACACACACACACACACACACACACACGCATTTTAAAGTGTCTCTACCACTATTGGCCCCTGAGGAAGAGGAGCTTAATGTCTGGAAGTTCAAGGGTCAGAGACCACATGGGATCGTCCAGTCATCAGTCATATTCAGATGGCACCGTGTGTGTGTGTGTGTGTGTGTGTCTTTAGAGAGTAGAATGTAGGGCAGCTAAAAAGGGAAAGTGTATCCCTTTCACCACCACTCCCCGTCTGTTACATACTCAGAGTGGGATGAGACCGATACCACCGAAGCAGCTGTTTGCGATGCTCTTGTAGAGGCCGGTTATCCTGGAGACGGCAGGTTGCCCCAGCAAAGCTGTGCACGCAGCGGCTGGCTTACCATCAACAAAAGCCCTTCCGTTTGCCTCAGTGCACCTGCAAGCGCTACGCTCCGCGGGCGTTTTCACACCAGCTTTGCGGGGCGTGTTTCCCACAAACTCCAATTTGTTGCATCACGGCTCTTTGTGAAGGCAACAGTCGCGCAGAGGGGAAAAAAACGAGAGAACCTGCGATCGTGCTGAGGACAGGGAGTCAATCAGGCTCGTTTGCAGCGACAATGAAACTCATGCCCAACCCAGCCTTTACAACCCAAACAAGGGGCCTGGTGCGTGAAGAGCAGACAACCTTATAGGTCAACTCACAGAAAAAGACGTTTACGAAGGAGAGGAAGCTTGACCAGAGTAGGTAGAGAAAATTAACTCCTCTCCATTCTCCCACTGACATTTCTAATCTCTGAGCAGCTCCTGACCTTTGCGGAAACGGACGTTGGGTCTGAAAACTCCCCTGATGAAGTCAGGAACACATCAGCTGTTATTGCATCAACTCATTCTCTTTGTGTCAGTCACACCTTCAGTGGGATGATTTACTTTAATCACTTTGCAGTTCACGGCCGACCACATTCACCTCGCGGTCCTGTGGTCTTGATTGATTATTAGCATCACTATCTATGGAGCTCCCTGCCATCACCCGTCTGTCTTCGCCGCCATCGTCAGTGGCTTTCAGTTACTTCGCTGTGGTCGGTCAAGCGTGTGTACAAACCCTGGATGCTAAAAAAGCTGCTGCATTTAAAGATGGCCACAAAATGTACCCCGCGTTTCAGCTTACATGGTTGCTGCTGTAAACACTTTAGCGGTTAAACAGTCTGCAACCTTTTCAGAGATTAACAGTCTGCAAGTTTAACAGCAGTCTGCAACACCGACCGGTCTGCAAGGGGGGATATTTTCATCTGTCTGCCACAAGATGCTCTTTTATTAGCCCGTACTTTGATTTCTGTGAGGCTGTAACACGATTGTACGCCGACGACCCCACCTCTGTATTGGGTTGTGTGTGTGTGTGTGTGTGTGTGTGTTTGTGCATCTGAATACAAGTTTAAATGGTGTGTAACCCAGACACTGCGGAGATGACCACAGCCTGTGACGCTGTCCAGAACACAGATAGACAGATACCACTACTGTGTGTGTGTGTGTGTGTGTGTGTGTGTGTGTGTGCGCACACACCTCAAAATGAGACAAAACAGAGCTCCAGTAGTAAGCCAGACACGAGAGCAAGTAATATTCCATTTCGTTGTGTTCGCGTCGGCGTCAAGGTTGCAGGTTTCTCACAGCCAGATAATGATTAAAGAGCAGGCGTTTAACCACAGCATGAGCAGACGTTTACTTTTTAAAGCTGAGCACTTCTTGAAATATCTGTATTCAACCCATTCTGTCCCTTCATCTGAGCTCGAGATGCATCACAGTTAGAGGTTTCACTGATGGCTTCATCAAGGAAAAATACCTGTTCTTCCTCAATTCTCCGCAGGTAGCCAGCTTCTCCACGCCATAAAAAGATTCCCATTAAGTTGATTTGTGGTTGTGTCTGTGTGTGTGTCTGTGTGTGTGTGTGTGTGTGTGTGTGTTCTTGTACTTGCTACATACTGAGTACCAAAACAGCCACTCTACTAGAAAAGAGAGGACATTTTTGGGAAGTGAGGACATTTTGGCTGGTCCTCAAAACTTCACAGGCCTGTTTGAGGGTTCAGACTTGGTTTTAAGGTTGGAGTAAGACTTGGGTTGAGGTTAGGGTCAGGGGGTTAGCGCGGATGCTTGGGGTTAGGGGCTGGGTAATACATTATTTCTATGTAAGTCCTTACAAAAACATAAGCACAAGGATATGTGTGTGTGTGTGTGTGTGTGTGTGTGTTCTAAAAAGGAATGTAATTCCCGTACATTTAAGATGGGCCAATTTTATTTGTTGTTTTGCAAATTATGTGCTGCATCAGTCAAGACAAAATTTAAGGATGCATGCGTGTGTGCATGTGTGCGTGCCTGCGTGCATGTGTGTGTGAGTGTGTGTGCAATTGAACCCTAATGGATGGAAAATCACTTTACACACTCCAACATTTGATCAAACCATCCTTTACTTAACTCTCCCTCTCTCTCTGTTTCTCTCTCTCTATCACACACACACACGCACACACACACACACTCATACACAGATACACAGATGCAATCATCTCTGTCTCTTGCTTCTTTGCTTCTTTTGGCAACCCCAAAGAACACGTTCATGCTCCAAGTCCTGCTATTAATAAAGATATTTAAGCCAAACATGCCTCACACAGTGATGGCTTTAGTTTGTCTTCCAGTGAGAGACTTTGGCCTGAAACTTGTTTCATGGAAGATTTGCTCCCAACTACTGAAAATAAAGATTGTATTAAACATCTAAAATTAGTTTATGTACCATAGAAGTTTATTCCTACAGTGTAAAATTCAGTCGGACACTGTTTCTGTCAAACGTGATTATTATGTGCGCACACCTGCTGTGTGTTCACGCTCTGGGAACTAATTATGAAACTAATCGATGCCTGGAAGAGGAAAAATCACTTGGAAAAACTTGGATTTTTGCAGGACAAGTCATTTCTGAGACATGGTCATGAATATGCACAAACAGTATTAGCGCCCCAGAAATCCTGTTGTTGTCTCTCTCTCTCTTTCTCACAGACACACACACACACACACACACGTCACACAGGAGTTAGTATTTACTGTAAAAACTTGTCTGTTCTATTACATAGAAGTTCTGCAAAAGCAGCTGCACTTGCTGTCACAACAGACAGCTCAGGAAATAACTTGCAATCTTTGAAACACACACAAACACACACACTCACACATTCAGATGGCTGGCTGTGCTCATGTTAATGTACACCAGCTGGGCACAGATTAAGTTCAAGACGCAAATGTGAAGGCATGTAGCCGCAGTGCTTCTCTTGGTCTGCTTCTGTGTGCTTCAGCAGAGTATTTCCAGGGAGATCGTACATGAATATGTTTGATATCGCACCTCCGCACACGCTGTCTTTCTTCCGTCGTAATTATATACTTGAATAGAAATTAATGAGCCATAATATCAGAGGAAACACTCAGCTGCCGTCATTTTTGAGCAGCGTGTTGCTTCTCAGTGACTTGTCGTCCAGCTGTTGGCGTCTGGAGTGACTAAAATGATGAACTAAGTCATTCTTCCTGCTATTATTGACTTCTCTCCTCTTCCAGTGAATTTGACAAAACTTTACAAAAGAATAACTCTGAAATGTGTGTGGCTCTTTCTTTTTCTATAAAATGTTACTGGTTACAGTCCAGAGCAAACTCAACCCAACACTATTACAGAGACATAAAGAAATTAAAAAAAATAAAATAAAGGAAAAAGGATATTAATTGAAATGGATGCACACTGGGGACTTTTAGGTGTGCAGAAGATGGGAACGAGCCTGTAATGTGCTGCTAGTGGATTTGGGCTTCGGTACAAACCAGCAGGTGGGAGGTGTGTGTGTGTGTGTGTGTGTGTGTGTGTGTGTGTGTGTGTGTGTATTTGGAGACTTGATTAAGCCAAAACAAAGTGATGTTTCGGACACTGAAACATTCCAGCTGCCTGACGTACACACACTCCTGTCAGTCAGCATCTTCTTATTCTTAGTTAGTTCATTATAATATTACTTATTATTTACAGTTTTGTGGTACAGACCCCACGTGCACATAAGCAACACAGAACACAAGCATTGGCAAACCATGAAAAAACCTTGAATAATTGACATTTTAAGCACATCCACTGAGATATGTGGACCCAAGAGATGCCACAAGACAGTTCAATTGCTCATCTTATAATTAATCAATTTTAAAATATTATCTCAGTGAAAGACGATGTGGAGCGTCCTACCGCACAGCGAGACTCCATCGGAACAGATGCTGTGCACACCATACCCAAGCAGTCCTCACGCACGCAGACACATTGTGCATATTTTGTTGATTCACTCAATCATAGGCAAGTATGTCACGCACGTTCCACGTAAACACATGAGATTGCGCACAGTTTCCTGTCCAATCACACATCAAAGAGGGCTCCTGGACCAGAGCTTTTCATCTGGTTAAATGAGTGTCATTGAGGCACACGTTTCTCCCATCTCCCTCCATCAGTAAGCAACCACTTAATGCTATCGCCAATTATCCGTCTTATCTGGAGACCATCAGCTTGGCTGATTAGGACATTCCCGTCTTGTCCATACTTTCGGAATGTCTGAATCTCTGCAGCTTGTTAAAATGCTGGCTCTCACTGCTCACCACTTCCTGTATATTTAATCTCGTTTCTTTTGTGCGTGAATTTTATATTATGGTGTTCTTTTTTTTCCTTTTATTTTTATAATCTGATTACCGGTTAAATATCAATTTTCAGTATTTAAAAAAGAAAACAAGAGGAAAGGTTTGCGTTATTTCTAAAGATTAAAGATGAATTTACTTTATACATTTCCTTGACACTATGGCTCCAGAGCCTGAGTCCTTCATGATCTTGGACAGAAACTCAGCTGTCCTTGTCTGCGGTAAATCGCTTCATTTATCACACGTGCACTGGCTTCCTGCGGAGCTGTAAATCCTTACAGTCAGCGTCCATCTCAGTGACAACGTGCGGTGTGCAACAGCGTTCGGCCTGTTGTGCGGCCAGCGTGACCTGGCAGCTGATATTTCACTGCCAAACAGCCAAACCAAAGCTAAAGCGAGTCCGGGCGCGTGCACTCGGGAAGATGCCTGCAGACACTTGCACATCTCATGCCAACGCAGAGCAATTCCTCCACCTCCACTCGCTTCCAGTTTCATGGAGGAAGCTGACACAGACAGTCATTCTCTTGAGTATCTGTAATGGCTAATTTCCTCTTAAATGTCTGCATTTTCTGACCTTGTCTTTTATAGAACAATACGGAGCTTAATGAAAGACAGTAAGAAAACGCAACTCTCTCATCCTCCCAACATCACGTCTGGTTTGCTGATAGACGACCTCCTGTTTTTGAAAGTATCCCATCTCCACATGCCTGCTGCTTAAGCCAAAATGGCTCAGTCTTCAGCCATTTATCCTCCTTGTGATCTCCACCTGCAGTTTATTTATTCCTGAAATCAAATGGTATCACTTGTCAGAGCAGTCGTGAGTCCCCAACATGGCCACGCTTGCTCTGAGGCTCTGAGGCGGTGTCACTCCCCCGTTTCCTGCAGCCTGATCTATGGAGGAACATTCCTGATTTTCCTGTTAGAACCTGAAATCCAGGAGTTGGTAATAAAGGCACAAGCAAAGCAGAGTTTGCATGTTAAAGGTGATGCATTAATGGTTTGTTTAAGGTTTTATGTTAAATTTGGATCCTTTAAGTGAAGAAAAAAGAGGCATTAACAGGACTGATTTCTTTAATAACTGGAGGCTGACTGCGCTCCATTTAAGAGTCGGCGTTTTTAATACATCATGCATGACATTTGTTACTTTGAGTTTTATAAACGCACTTGGAATTTCTACTCAAGTAAAATCAGTCAAATGAAATGGCCATTTATGATTCCCATAAAACATGACAAATTTGTTATTGCCCCTAGCTGGAAAGCCTGGTAATGTAACCAGATCATAATTCAATTTGATGAGTTGTCATTCAAGGCACTGAAGAATTACTGTGTATCCGCCAAGTTGCACAAAAATACAGTGAAGACATGTGATGCAAATACAGTGAACATTTAAATCCCAGGAATATTTGAATATGTGAGACTGAACCAGAAGCGTTTGTAACAACTCTATAGCAGATAAATGAAAGACAAGACAAAAAAGACTAAAACAAACAAGCAGACTGTAGACTTGACCCTGTAAAGGAAGGCTCTCTGCCCCGCATCTCGTTTAAAACCTGTAGCCCAAACGGTGGAGGTCAGGAAGCAGCACAGATGGAGCCGTGTGGGCTGATACATGCAGTGACGCACTTGATTGCGACTTTAACTCAGTGCATGTTAACATCTCATTTGCATATGTGTGCACACGAGCAGTATCGCTCTTCGCTCTGCAGCACGTATACGCATCCGCTGTGCACGACACCCTCCTGAGGCGTAACCAGTGCTGAGGAAGATTCCCAGGCTCTGCGGTCGGAGAACTGGTCAGCCATCTGTTGCTCCAGGACTCCACAAGTCAGCACAGAGCCTCTCATCTCCTTCTTCTGCGCTCAGCATCACTTACGCAGTTCTAGCTTAGCACTGAGATGGTATGTCAAGCTTGTATTGCTTCTGGAAAAGTAATATTTTAATGTGGAGCCTTGTTTGATGCCACAAACGCAGATATTTTGGACGCCGTGTTAAGAAGGCTTCCAGCTGTGGTGCGGATGGTTTTACAATACCAATATTTATTTTGGAAAATGTTTCGGAATGGTGTGGTTTGCTGCATTATGTAACAGAATATTGTAATCCAGTCTTCTGAGCTCAGCAGGAATGGAGTCGTGAAAATGTTTCCTGCGTTTCGTTGAGTTCCCTGAGCGACCCCGCTCTGACACGAGCTCTCTGTAATGAGCGTCGGCTGCTGAAGCAGAGCTCAGAGGCTTTATCAGGGATGTTTGCTGATTTCCCGGAGCACAACAAGTCTGTTGCCCTCTTAGTCAGCATCCTCACAATCCTGCTGTCTTGGCTAAATAGGAAATGGTACTTTTGGTCCTAAACTAGAGAAGAGAAGGAAATGTGCTCATTGCATTACAGCTGCACAACCTCAGGAGCTGTGGTTGAATAAAAGCCTGACAATTAAGTAATATTAAAAGAGGAACCTTCGGACAAATGGCTGTGTTGACATGTAGTTCTGTGTATGGAAACCCTGCAGTCACACATAGAGGCTGCCCCCTATAGTCGTGAACTGACTACTGCATCATAGGGCCACCCCCACCTTCACCAGTTTAAGCAGACTGTGTGACTCCCAGGTTAGAAGAAGAACAGAATACAGTGACTGGAAGCACAGCATGGCGTTTATGATAGTTTCCTTGATTGATCTGACGGAATAAAATGGCCCTTTCAGAACTCCACGAGCGCCGCTGTGCGCACTTTGATGCACAACCCTCCGGCTTCATCATGCAGAGCTCGGCACCACTTTTACTGTTGCCTTTCTCTAACAGATAGATCCGCCGCAGCGGCACTGCGGGTGCTTTCTGTTCAGGAATATTAGAAAAGACCCTTATTGATGTACTCATAATGTAAAAAAAAATGTTACAATTCCAAAGAAAAAAACAGAAGAACAGAGGACGTGTAATGAACTCAGTGGTCTTTGCACACCAGCTGGATTAGACCTATTGGAAACTTTGACCAACCAAGATTTAATCTCTATCCTTCCAAATATTTGCCTTAAACACACTGGAAAGCCAGCAGGAGGGGACCATCCGGTGTGGAGTGCACGTCCTCGCGCTCCATGCCAGCAAAGACCAGAAGCCATTCACATACTGCAAAAGGTAAACAAAGCAGCGCGTTGGCTCGTCCCGTCCACCAGCCTCTCGTCCGTCCCTGACGCATCTGCAACTAATCTTCAACGTTGTTAGAGGCGTGTTTACATCTGCTGATGAATATTTGAGTGATGTATAAGGTGTGTGCTCACTTTGCTTGACCTCAGCGCTGATGTTCATGTTCTCTGTGTGACTGGTGCAGGCAGGCCACCGGAACGGAGACGACAACTGGCCTTAATGGTTCTGTAAGAGGAGGGTGTGTTGTCCACTAAGATGCTTATGATCCCGAAACATAAACAGCGCAATCATGTGTATATCATACGTTATTTTAGGTCTTTGCAGTCTTTCTGTCTCTCTCTCTCTGTCTGTCTCTCTCTCACACACACACACACACACACACACTCACTCCTCTCTCTCTGTTGTTCACTAAAGAGGAGTCTTGAGGTTGCGTTACTACAGGCGCTGAGAGGAAACATTTGCATTAGTCGTGTGTGTGTGTGTGTGTGTGTGTGAGAGAGAGAGAGTCCCATTAGCTTTTAGAGTTCTTTGATAGTGTGTCAGTCTGTGTCAGGCCCACACACTTTTACTCTTTACTGACTTTACTCACACCCATCCACAATCTTTGCATCCCACATCATGGAAAATTGGCTCCTCTTTGACGTTTTTTTTTCTCCTCTTTACCCATTTTTTTACTAACTCCCAAACTTTACTATCGCTCGGTCTCGTCTCTCTTTTACTCTCTTTATCAACAGAATGACGTAGTATGTGTTACAGATTCCAACCTCTCTCTCTCTCTCTCTCTCTCTCTCACTCCACAATATGTTGATATATGTCATTTTTTGGAATTGTCTACTTTTAAATGATGTGTTGTGTTTCAGGGAAGCTGAACGTAAAGACAGCTTCTCTGCTGGAGCAGAAAAGCCAGTCTGCACAGCGATCTGACCTGTGCAACACTTGGACCGGTTGTGTTTGGTCACCGGTTGCTTAGAAATAAAACCGTAGGTCTGATCACTTTCCTCATCGGCTAAGATGTCGCAGTCAGGCAGATAAACAGGCGGATAAAGCGACAGGCCGTTGGCAAGAAGTCCAACTGGCTCCTCCTTATCACCCTGTTCCTTTTCATCTTTCCTTCTTTCTGTCATCTCTTTTTCCTCTATTTATCTGACAGTTTGGCGGCCCTCCTTCAATCAGGAAAATAAAGCTGTGATCAGATGAAAATAATGACGAGGCTGAACAAGAACTCGTCTCATCCGTGCTTCCCTCATCTTTCCCTTTTTTTGTTATTTTTAACAAGACTTATTGAAGAACTTGGTCCCCTTTGCCCTTCAGTTTGCTTTTTTTTTTTCAAATCTTTATTTGCGAAGTTTCTCTGTCCGCGTCTACTTCTCAGTTTCAGTCTCATGTTCTCTTTCTGTTCCTCCCTCTGCCTTGATTGAAAGGTTATGCACAGTTGGCACAGAAAGAAAGGAGAAAGTAGATAATGATACCAGACAGTATTGTGTGGAAAACCCTGACCTCTTATACACAAGACTCTTCACCCATACTACACACACTTGCTCTCCCTCCCACTCAGACGCTTTCTTCATATGAAGCACACACAGGACACGTTTTCATACATGTGCTGTCACCATAACGTTCATGACAGACGGTCAGGGAATGCTTTTACAGACATCTCTTTTCCTGACGGATGTAATGGTAGCTTTAAAAACCCCAAATCCTGGGGTCGGTATTTCCAGCGGCTTTGTTTCGTGTGTGTGTGTGTGTGTGTGTGTGTGTTTCATCCGTGTCTAAATTGGTTCTTCGGGCCTCATGTTCCGTGCGCTGTTCCCGCTCTGATTTATGGCACATAGGAAGCACATCAGCCACGGTGAAGGAGAAGTATTCCAATGTTCTCTGTAAAAGTTTGCCTTTTTTTTTTTCCTACTTTATCGAAATGAGCCCGAACGCTTCATAGCGTTACCAATGGCCGTCAGACACCTGAGGAACTTTTAAAACTCAAGACGTGTCTTCAAAATATTCAATAAATATTTTCTATGCATTTTCTATTTATAGAAATGTAGATATGAAAAATGTAGCACGATGGGCTTCTTGGATTTTAACATATCGGGCTAATGAGCCATAAGGCTCGAGCTGCAGCTCCCTGAGGAGATAATTACGCACACGCACGCTCCCACACCTTCTTCTCTGGCTTTTCAAGCATCACCATCAGCTCATACAGTCATGTAGGTTTTAATGAAGGGTCCTTGGAGCGACTCAGCATTAATGCACGGACTCCTCCACGTGCACTTCAGTGGGTGCGTTCACACCTGAGGCGGGTCCACAGGAGTCTTCGGGACACACGAGCAGCGGCGTAACCTCTGTGTTTTGAATGCCGCCTACACAAATGTCATTTTGAATGTGATGTGACAAACGCTTGAAACATAATGAGGTGCTTCAAGGTCTCTGAGCAGAGGATTAAAGCCTCCCCTCACCACATTCACAACTCCGCTACTCGTTTTTTTTTCAGCCTCTCGGTGTTTTATAATGTGAAACATTAAAGCGTCTCAATATGAAGCACAGATTTTGAGTGCAAACTTTTTAAAAGCTTGTTAGAGGGATAAAAACGCGCCAGAGAATCATTCACTTTTGACATTTTTGACATTTTCTATTATACATATTTTCAAGATTACTGCTATATTACGTGTATGCTTTATATGCTTTTGTATCTGCGTTATTTTCTAATTTCTCCAGACACGTCTGTTTGCAGGAGTTTGTACGAAACCATTTATGGGAAAGCAAACGAAAACATTTGGGGAGGGAAACACTCACTGTTAAAGCATGTCATAGAAGCAAGGTCAGAGCGAAATATTCAGCCTTGATTTAAAATAATTAGCCAACGAGCAGCGAGCGCTGCTTTTAAGTGCTGTGCCTTTGCTGCGTCTGCACGAGAGCAGAGCTGTCAGATGGGAAGGGAAAGTGAAAAGGAAGAGCATAAAAGCTGAGGGTGAAAATAAGCCGGAGAGATCTCTACATGCAAGAAAAGACTCGATATTCAAATGAAAGGAGAGAGAGGAGCTTGTTGAATAACAGTGAGGATTTTACCAGGAGTTGGTGACATTTTTGCTCTTAGTTAAACATATTTATGGCCCCAATGATGGTTGACAGCAAACAACTGATAGTTTTCCTTCATCGACTCAATTATAATGAACTTAACATTAGCAGTAAGCAACACAGCTAAAGTTAAATCAGCTTAATGGTATTTGAAACAGTTTTAACTGGCTTTAACTTTGTGAGAGCTAATAAACCAAAAATGGGTGTTGACTGATTAAACTGTGTTCATTGCTAATACCTGATCTGTTTCATTTCCTCGTAGGTTCATCCTGGTGTTTGGATGTCTGGTTCTGTCTGTGTTTTCAACCATCCCTGCTCACCAGGAATTTTCCTCCCACTGCCTCCTCATCCTGGTAGAAAATACACACTGTCACACACACACGCGCATGCACGCGGCACAGCGATGCCTGTTGGATTGCGTTGGAATTAATGACGCTCGCGCAAGTGTGACAGTCATCGGGCTCTGTTTACTGAAGTGCCACAGGAAGTGAGGACAGCAGCGCTGCGCTGAACTGGCACAATCAGACGGAACAAAAACATAATTCATTCATTATTGTTTATAAATCACACGTTTGCTTTCCCTGCCAGGAAATGGTTATGTTGTACAAGGTGGAAAGTCTTTAATGGTTTTGTGCTGTCGAAATGAATGTGTTACTGGGAGATGAGTTCAAAGCAGTTACTGCCTGAAGTACCATCTCGAGCATGGCCACTGCCTGGATAAGTGTATTTACCTCATGTCGTTTGTCTCTCCACTGACACAAGATGGTAGAGACTGAAATGTATCTGGCACATTTTTGTGATTAATCAGGGTTCATCTCCAGCTACCCCAGGATTTATCCCGAAAGCCTTGATTTTGTTGTTATGTATTTCCATTATCTGTCTTTTCTTTTTTTTTTTTTTCTTGTTTGATGTTGTTTTGTCGGGTGTCTGACAGGAGTTTGTAATGATCGTGGTTTTCGGTCTGGAGTACATCATCAGGATCTGGAGTGCTGGCTGCTGCTGCCGCTACAGAGGCTGGCAGGGACGACTGCGCTTTGCCAGGAAGCCTTTCTGTATTATAGGTAGGATACTTTGAGTCATGTGTTATGTCTGTGAACGTCCCCATACAGACAAAAGTGTGAGGATGTGTGTGTGTGTGTGTGTGTGTGTGTGTGTGTGTGTGTGTGTGTGTGTGTGTGTGAGAGAGAGAGAGAGAGCCTGTTGACTCTCTGTGACAGTACGTCTGCATGAAAACAAACAATCAAAAAAAAAAAAAAAGCTAACACAACTCACACTGCTGCTTTTTAAAATCAATTATTCTATAAACTCATTTTTTTGTCGCTGTGACCTTTTGTTTGACTCCACCCGACAGATATCATCGTACTCATCGCTTCCGTTGCTGTGGTTTCAGCCGGTAGCCAGGGTAACATCTTCGCAACCTCTGCACTGCGTAGCCTCCGATTCCTTCAGATCCTGCGTATGGTGCGCATGGACCGCCGGGGGGGCACCTGGAAGCTGCTGGGATCTGTGGTGTACGCGCACAGTAAGGTAGGACTTGATAAAGCGCATCTGCGCAGCTGTAATTTTACAATAATAGCAGGACAGAATAACGATGAGAGCGAGAGCCAGAGGGACGGATTAACTGTGTTGCTCCGAACATACATCAGCAGTTAGCAGCCTCGTTCAATCCGCTCACACAGAGGAGATTTTTCACAACCATAATAGAAGTTGAGTGTGTCGGTTGTAGGGCTCAGAGGTTTCCATGGTGATGAATTAAATACTCATCTATACTGCAAATTACTGCAAAGTACTTATAGTGGATATCTACAGGAGCAGGTTCGGGTAATCGTACTGAATAATTTACTGAGTCAGTACTGTGTCTGCTGTAGGAGCTGGTGACTGCCTGGTACATCGGGTTCCTGGTGCTGATCTTCTCCTCTTTCCTGGTTTATCTGGTGGAGAAAGAATTCAACAAGGACTTTGCCACCTATGCTGATGCTCTGTGGTGGGGCACGGTGCGTACACAATGGTTAAAACAGTGAATCTGATCTTCTTTGAATGCAAAATGCAGAGCGAGAGCAGGGCTAGGAAGAGAGGGGGAGATAGGTTTAATCAAGAAAATAGCACCTTTTCCACTTGTCTTTCCAAAAAGGCTGTTAGAAAACACAAGATGGGTTTTAGGATGAAAAGACTGGAGGTTGAAAAGAGGTTTTAAAAGGTTGGGGACACATTTTTATTCAAGTCTTTGGGGTTACGTAATAAATAAATAAATACCTAGCCTTACGCTCTAATAAAGTGTTACGTAACAATTCTAAAACATTGTGAACTCCTTTTCACATCAAACACAGCAAAAACCAACTCGTTTCTAATCAAAAGTAAAATATCAACAAAGTGGGCGCCTTTACTATGTCAAGGGTGATGTAATTCTGTTTCCAGGACCTGTGTGACTTTAATAGCAAAACCAAAGCAAAGCCACGCTTGGACGACTGCTCTGCACTATTTCTCCCCACTAAAACACATTATACCTTCAGAACGGTGAGAACAAACAGTGCAGGGACATGAAATGGTTTAATCAATAAATTCCATTTCATTCTGCTGTCAGGTGAGACCAGATCCACTTTTGGTGAACGCACACTCTGTTATCATTTACTTTGTCCTTGGAGTGTCCTTCTAGGAGATACTGTATATGTAACCCTGTTTCATGACTCAAAAACAAAAAAAAGTGTCCCAAAAATAAAATCCTATATTCACACATTACATTTATCTAAATTTCCTCAATAAATCGTTATAACATGTGTTATAACTTGTGAAATGCAGCACCACAGGCAAAACCTGACTGATTCATCACAGCCGTGTTAGTCAGAAAGGAGCTAGTTATGCAGCTCCCTGGAAAATAGTCACGGCTACGTAGCTAATTACCTACACAACCTAATTAGCATGTTACCCACAAGTACAGACTGTTTGCTTGGAATGTATTATTCTCTGCTATTACAACAATCAAAGTGGATGAATGAGGCCCAGGACTGTGATTCTGGGCCGTCCCAGAGGAAACAAACGATGGTGGATCATCGTCTCACAAAGCGACAGCTGCTACAACCCACATTTATTCACCCACAGACAGAAATGAGGCACAGGTCAATACACTGATCAATGCACCGATCGATTCTAGCAGCGCAGATGCACGACGCGCGTTTCAGACAAAGGATCGCTTACCTGACCGTTGACCTCTGACCTTTCAGATCACCCTTACAACCATCGGTTATGGTGACAAGACCCCGCAGACGTGGACCGGACGTTTGTTGTCGGCTGGTTTCGCTCTTCTGGGGATCTCCTTCTTTGCTTTACCAGCTGTGAGCGAAACACTGCATGATAACTCGTCAGCGCTCCTGGTGTGGGAGGGATTCGTGTGTGTTTATGTCTCGGTGTGTACCCGCTCCTCGTTTCCCAGGGCATCCTCGGGTCGGGCTTTGCCCTGAAGGTGCAGGAGCAGCATCGACAGAAGCACTTTGAAAAGAGGAGGAACCCGGCCGCCAGCCTCATCCAGGTAACCCAGAGAGCGTCTGCACGCCAGTTACGCAACACTGCGTGTGTTTCCTGTCTGTTCCCTGAGACCGGCAACAACTGCGACCTTTCTTTGCCCTGAAAGTTCAGGGAACGTGTTTTGGAGAATATTACTCTCATGATGTCAGAGTGAAGGTGTTTCATTAAGAATGGGATGTGAGTGTGTCTCACCAATCTCAGTGGTGTCGCGGCCCACAGCTGATGATGAAGAACGTGTGAGGTGTGCTGTCAGCTCCAGTCCAACAGCCACACACACACACGCACACACACCGTGGGAATTGAGCCTTTTCCATGGACATTATTCCCTGCACAGATTCGAGCTGTCATTTATTTTACTAGACAAGCTCCATTATTGTAATGAAGAAAATCAAGTCCTTTACTTCAGTAATTAAAAGACGCGAGCTTTAAACTTTCTAGCACAGTTCCAGGTCTGCAGAAATGAAAGTGACAGTAAAAGTTTAGCGTCCTATTACGGTAGAAAGGCTTCTCTACCCAGCGTCCATTTTTCAAGGCAGCCAAGAACTGTTGCATTTTTGGCTCGCAGCGTCCCAAAATCCAATTGTCTAATGGAGCGCCGCAGCATCTGTTGTAAGCTCATTACATCGACTGATTGAAAAGCCTGCAAGCTGCTTTGGTTTTGATGAATAAAGGCTCCACTTCTATGTTGTATCCGGCCAATTCCCTCCAGGAAAGATAGTGAAAAGAGTATTTCCTACGAGTACAAACTACACGCTTGTGGTTATTTGGTTTTAGGATGATTTTCTGATTAGTTGTAGGACCACTATAGATTGTCTATAGATAAACAATGTTTTCAATAACATGATATTCACTGATTTATCCCGTGCCTGATCCAGCGCGTTGACGGTGCACGGTCCTTGTCTGTTGTGGGTTCAGCTCATGTGTTTTTCCTTCACAGGTAAATGGAAACTCGGACGTAGCTTTTATGTGTTGAAATGTGCGGATGACATTAGAATCCCATCTGTTTTGTTCATCACATCACTTCCTTCCTCACGTGCAGCTCTTCTGTTTCTGCATTTCTGTGTCCACGCAGGGCAGGATATTACCAGCCATCAGCAGCTCCCCGCAGCAGCCAGCCAAGGTTTCACCCGAAACAATAAGCGTTTAGCCTATTGGGTGTCTTCCTTTTTTTTTTTCAAGAACAGATTGTTTCCAAGTGACTTTAAATGGGTCTGTTGATAATAGTATCATCCAAAAAAACTCAAATCACATGCGCCATTGCTGGCCACTGTCAGTTTATGTTATTATTTCCAGGAGAGGCACAAACTTACTGAATCCGGCTCCGTTTCAGCTGAGCCAAGGATATTTTCACGTTTGTTATAAGGCCCCAGTATGACTCTTAATTGTCCGGGTTTCCTTTGCTGCTCTCCATGTTTCGGTTGCAGCCTACAGGAGTGTAGAGAGTATTTCTGTGAACAGGCCTCCAGTACGGCTGCCAGCTGGTTGTATCCTGTGCAGGACTCTGTGTATGTCGCAGTTTCACACATATTTCAGCCCATTTTCCTCACTATTTGTACCATTGCCCTTGTGTGTCACGTCTGCGTGTGTGTATGTGTACGTGTGTGTGTGTGTGCGTGTGTGTGTGTGCACGTGTGTGTTTCCCCGTCCTTTTGTGCTCCCCCCCCCACCACCCAGGCGGCTTGGCGTCTGTACTCTACCGACGGCGCTCGTCCCTACCTCAGCGCCACCTGGCACCACTACCAGAGCGCACTCCCCCCCTTCAGGCATGTACCACCACCACCACTACCACCACCACCACTGCTCCCCACCAACCTTCAACCACGATGCATCCACATGACCCCAAAAACTAACCCTCTTTCACTTTCTTCTTCCTTCTCCTACATCTTCCCTGGCCTTCACCCCAACCCTCCCAACCCCCTCCCCCCATCCTTCCGCCACACTTGTTAACTCTTTCATTTACCATTATTTTATGTATCCTGTCGACTCTGCACGTAGTGTGTCTGGCGTAGTTATGCTGCTGATGAGAACTCGGTTTCCATTGCTACCTGGAAGCCTCATTTGAAGGCGTTGCATACCTGCAGCCCCGCCAAGTAGGTAACAACTTACAGACTTACAAACATGGCCGCTGCCGCTCAGCCCTTGTCTTCATCTCTTCTTCCTCAGCTGGCGTCTCCTCATTTCCATTGCTTCACCCTTTGTTTCCCCCTTGCAGCGCTCACTGTTACGCGGCGTTCCGGCCATTCTTTCATGAACACACCTGTGATGTTCTTTCCCTGTCAGATGGTTTGCTTCACATGCACGATGAGGTCATCCTTACTCACAAGCCAATTCAGTATCATCAGGAACTGAAGGAGTGTGTCGTACTTAATTAAGGGTTAACACTCTTTCACCTTCAGATTTACAAGCTTAAAATCAGTTCCAAGTTAGCCTGAGCTAAGTCAGTTACGGTAGGTTCCAAAGCATTTTGGCATTTATATAACGTCACTTTTGCAAAATTGAATCATAAAGAAAAATCAGTATTCTCTTACAAGCAGAAACACATTACACGCCGTACATCCCGTTCCCTTCTTCTCCTGACTCGAGTCCTTAACTCTGACTGTGCATGGCCAAAGCTTGTGCATGTGAGTGATTCTCTCTCTGGAATGTGTCTGTGTGGTGCTCTTTGAATCAGATGCAAAACTGATTTCTCTCCTTTTGTCTTCTTTATCCCACTAACCACTGAAGGAAAGAACAGGGCGAGACTACTTACAGGTTTGTACAGACATACACATTGGGCACATTCACTGATGCTGATGATCTCGTAGGTCTGATGAGTATTACCACTGTTTTCACTGTCAGTAGAATACACACGGTAGCATGAAACTGATGTGCTGCACAGTCCAAATTCCCACTGAACAGGAAGCTGGGAAAACTCAGAATTCCGGCTCTGTTTGCTTAGCAGTGAATAGTCATTTTGAGTAAAATATTCAGAGGGCTCACGGCGACAGCTTTGAGTTTTGACCATGTCAGACAACAAACTTTATTGGACTGTTGAGTATTAAAGATAAATTCATTTAAAAACGCCACTGCTGTCAGCCACTGCTCGGAGAAGAAGCAATAAAAATGTGCTGCCACGGTGCAACAGTAAAGTATTAGGTCGGTCATGATGCATTCAGTGATTGCATTTTCAAAATTAAGGTGCAAAAAGAAATGACAGAGATTTTCTTTTTGTTAATAAACCCTGGAGATGAAGTGGAATATCATTTGCTGCTCTTCCAGCTTCCCACTTTAATATTCCCGCATAACTTGTTCAAGTCTCTGTTCCTCCGTCTCCTTTCATTCTATAGTCAACTCTCAGGGGTGAAGGATGAGGGGGCTCTACTGTGTGTGTGTGTGTGTGTGTGCGTGCGTGTGTGTGTGTGTGTGTGTGTGTGTGTGTGTCTTTGCAAACACGCCTACAAGACAGGAGTCTGTACCATGTCTGTACCATGACGCACTTTTTCCATTGGGATGGTATTTATGTAACTTATCAAACCCAAGTCAGTAGGAGAGACAGAGCGAGCTTAAGGAAGGGGGAGGAGGAGGAGGAGGAGAAGACAGAAAGAGATTTGTGACTTTAATTATGCTAGTATAGTTTTTACAGTGCAAAAGCACTTCTTTGGAAACATTTGAGGCCTTAATGTCGAGCCAGCAGCTTCTACGACATTCAGACTTGAGACAACTGCAGGCATAATTAAAAGAACGGGTTTCTCTCCCCATAGAAACCTCGTCATAATTAAACAAAACAACACAAATAAGGCTTTGTTGTAACATTTCTTCCCCGCAACTCTTTCTGCGTTTAATTAGGCTTTCCTTTCTTAGAAACGTTTCCGACGGCTCAGCCTCGTTTTCATTTCTCGGATCATAATTATCCGCGCTTTTGTGACAATCTGCCGTGTTTCCCTCCGCCAAGAGAATGCACAGCCCGCTGGGTTACGAGCGCTTTTACAGACTGCTCGGCAGCCCGGCGACGGTAGGTGTCACGGTGGTTTTGGTTTAAGCAGACTTGTAAACACCAACAGTCGTAAACTTTAACCACACCACAAAGTGACACGGCGGACATCATGCTGAGCGCGAGCGTGCACGAGAGGGTGTGCGAAGCTGGATCAGTGGCCTCTAGCGTGGGTTTGATGTGCCTGCAGGTGCATCTGGGTCAGAACCTACTTAGAGCTCGAAAGCAGAGCGCGAAAACAAGAAGAGAAGAGGCTAGTTGTCCCCTTTTATCAGCTCTCTCATGGAGGAATTAATGCTTCCCTGGTTTCCGTCGCTGCTTTCAGACGGTTTTTAAATTTGTCGGGGACCTCCTGTTCCAGCACGTGTGCCGGTTTTGAGTTCAGGGCCGGTTAATCTCATTTGAGCGACGGGTTTGTACAGCTCATTATGATATTTGATGAGGCCTTGTGAGACAATTGTGGCGTTTCCCCTCTATAAATTCTACCCTGTGAAGGTATTTTGCGTGAAATTGGTGAAGTTTCTGAACATTTCTCTTAATTTACTTCTTATCTGCTCCGTTCATCTCTTTTGCTCCAGTAAGAGTCTTACTAATGGCAGCATCTTCAGAAGGTATACTTGGAGATCCAGGAGGTTCTGGTGCTGCTCGGCTTCCCCTGGACTTGATAACCTGCAGGAATGGTTAACCTAAAGCATGGGTGCAAAAGGAAGACAGCGTTTTCAGTATTTCTCCTCTTCAGTTCCTTTAATGGTCTCCGTGTGAGATGCTTACTGCTGCCTGTCCGACACAAACCAGACCATGTCTAAATTAAAATAAATCTGTCCACATTGCGCTAAAACTCTGGTTTGACATATAAAGTTTTCTCAGCATAGCGTTTTCTGCATGTTGAGCTCATATAAAATCAAATGCATCATGGGATCTCGCTTGACATGGTTGTCTTGTAGTTTATAAGCTGAGATGAGAGTAAAAGAACGTTAATTCATCTTCTTCCATTTGCTCAGTAGGTTAAAAAAGAAGGTCTAATTTGTAGTCTTCTTTATAGGTTTAGACCATATGCGCCTCTTAGGGCCCCTAAAATATCAATATCACCTTTGAAACTGTTCCAGGTCCAGCCACATAAGTATCTTTTTATTCCTCCATGTGGTTTCATATGGCTCTTTTGGTCCATCAGTGGGAAAAATAAATTGTGCCCTGAAAAATGCATTTAAACAAAATGAGGAGTTCTGGACAAAATATGCCATAAATTATCCCCCAACAACATATGCCACAGTCACGCACATGTCAATAACCACATTTGAGTTTTAGTCTGTTCCTTGTTTTGCCTGCGTGCTTCTTGCATTCCTTCCCTTTAAAGTCATTTTTATCTATCAGAGTTGTAGCGGAAAATGATGGAAAATGTACAGCATACGGCAAATTCAGAGCAGGAATCCAGAACATCCGTGAAAAGTATCTTCTTTTATTTATTTACTGGATAAAATGTCTGGAGTATTCCTGGGAAATGCGAAGGTATTGGGGGGGGAAAAAAGTTGTGTTTTTTGAGGTTAAATCACAGAAAGTGGAACAAGTGTCAGAAAATAACCACCAACTGGTTCTGTCTCATTCTTGCTCTGCCTCGCTCCGGCTGCACGGCATGCTGGGCCCATTTGCCCCAGGAACATGATGAACTTTATGGAAGGCTCAGAATATCGCGGTGAGAAAGGAGTCGTTTATCTTTGTCAGAGGACATACTGAGTTTGTTCTGGAGGGCCTTCAAATGGACGTGATCTTTGATCGGGTGGTTCTGATGAGGACGGCAGCACTTCAGGATCAAGCTGGGCTCAGTCTCGTAGATCTGCAGATGGTTTTCTGGTATTTTGGACCGTCAGACGTTTGCTGGGGTTTGAACCGAAGGACCGAAGGTTCTGTCTCTCTGAGCTTTTCTCACTCTCCAAGAGGAAATAGGTGATGACAGTATCCCCCCTCTCTCTCTCTCTCTCTCTGTCTCTCTTTCTCTCTGTCTCTTTCTGTCTCTCTTCTTGAAACTATCACATTTGTCTCAATTTCAAACATTTTCTCCCTGGGTCATCGCATCCATCATCCTCATTTCCTTAAACTCCCTCCACCTTCTCTTCTTCTTTCCCTCTCTCTCCTCTTCTCCTTCCATCCCTGCAGTCAGAAGTTGAGCTTCAAAGAGCGGGTTAGGATGGCCAGCCCTCGTGGTCAGAGCATGAAGAACCGGCAGCTGTCCATCAACGATCGCCAGCGCTGTTCCCCCGGCAACGATGTGGTGGGAGGAGTCGAGCTGATGGGAGGAAGCCCGGCCAAAGTGCAGAAGAGTTGGAGCTTCAACGATCGGACGCGCTTTCGCCCGTCGCTGAGGCTGAAGAGTCAGACGCGTGCTGCCGTCTCAGATGGTGAGGCGAAGGATGGGGCCAAAATTCATTAAGCAAGGAGCTACTTTTAGCTAATTCTAAACACCTGTGATTTTTTTTTTTTTTTTTTTTCAGGATGACAATAAACGATGATCTCGCTGCTCTGACTTTTTTTTCCTCCAAAATTTAAGACGTGTTTGTTTACCTTTGTTATTTGCATGTATTATTTATATCAACTGATTTTACAACCTTTCCTGTGCAGTTGTTGGCTCTGCCTTTTCCCTCTAAATCTCATTATTATGGATAAAGAAGTACTGTAGATACCATTTTCTTTTATGCGTTACAGCTGAGCTGGCAAAAACTGCCATTTGTTGAGCTCCCATGCAGACAGGACGTAAATTTCACCCCCAAAAAGCATAAATTGCGTCAGTCTGAAACCTTCTTGGAGTCCACGTTTGAGGGAGTTTCATGAAGGTTTACAACTGGAAACCATTTTTCACGGAGGGAGCTATGTTTGTTGACGGGTTGTTGTTTTCTCTCAGTGGACGCAGGCATGAGCACGGAGGACTGCTTGGATGAGCGCGGCTGCCACTGCGACGTCACCGTGGAGGACCTTTCAGCTCCTCTCAAGGCCGTCATCAGAGCCATCAGGTGAGATCCAGATCATCACTTAAACACTGTAGACGCTCAGGATTGACCCGAGTTTGTTTCTTGTTTTTATCTTTGATTAGACTGATATCTCAGGGGAAAGTTACTCAGTATCTGTAGAATCTTGTAGTTTTGTCATATTAGTAATATTATCTCTCCTCGATGGAAGCCTGGAGAAAAGCTATATTTTAGCCTTTACCCTCCTGTATATTCATGCAATCAGCATGGATACCTAAGCTTAGCTTAAAAAAAAACTCTCAGTTTTGACTCCATATTTTCCATTTTATCTATATAACCTGCTACTAGGCCTGGTGTTTTTTTCTTTCTGTGGTTTCAAGCAATTCTGCACCCTGTTTGTTGTCTTTGTGTGTGGTTGTGCGTGTGTGGGGGTGTGTGTGGGAGTGTGTGTGGGAGTGTGTGCGTGTATATGTGTGTGTGGCACCGGCACACTCTGATCCAGTGTTTATCCGACTTGCGCTGACTAATTCTCCCACTCCGCTGCTTCCTCTCACTCTCTCTGTGTTAACTGTAAACGCAGATGCTTCAATCTGTATGTATAATAGTTACATACAGATTGAAGCATCTGCAATATGTATGTAATATTTACGGCTTTACTTTCACCGATGTTGTGGGAGAAGGGGTAAATTCACAATTTCTCTCAACAAAACAAAACTTAGACCCAAAGAAAACGTGTTTTCATGCATTTGTGTTGATTTACCACCACTTAATGTTTAGCTTTAGCCTTTGCAGTGCTCTCCTGGTAAACCTGGTTCTGGACCTGTCTTTTTCATCTTTGAATGAGTGCAAAATTGAATTTCCAATTATTTCTGGTCATTTTGTACGATTTCATAGTTATCGTATAAAAAATTACCCTTTAGTTGTTTCTACCACAACCACCTGTAATGCATCTTTTTCTTTACACTCAAACACACACATAGAATCACCAGAGCCCATCTTCAGCCAGCTTGCCCACCCAGCAGGCCTCCTCCCTGGGCAGCCGGAGCCAGGGCTTTCCCAGGGTGTCAGATTGAAGGCTAGACAGCCCCTCCCTGATCAGGACTGTTATTACAGTGTCATTTGTCAATGTTGTTCCCATTTAGACGTTGAGAAAAACAGGCAGCTGGACAAAGCAGAAGCCACGGGGGAATCCAGATGCCTCAAGTGCCAGATCCTCTTACCTGCATCAATATTATTCACCCAGCAGTGGCTCCTCTGGCCAAATAGAAGGAGCAAGAGGATTATGCTCAAATTCAAATTTATTCATGTCGGTTGCTATGAATTTGACGGCACCTATTAGTTCCCGTGAGATCATTCTGTAGCTATTTCAGACGTAAATGTTTAATTTTTAACTTTTTGGATTTAGTGGATGCAGCAAAATGGTTGATGCTGCCATCTAGTGGATGCTTATTGTAACTGTACCCCTATGTTATCATTTATAAATTGTTACTTTCTGTTTGTGAGTGTAGGATCATGAAGTTCCACGTGGCCAAAAAGAAGTTTAAGGAGACTTTGCGTCCATATGACGTAAAGGACGTCATTGAGCAGTATTCTGCGGGACACCTGGACATGTTGTGTCGCATCAAGAGCCTTCAGACAAGGTATCAACACACAGTTTATCCCTTAAATGTATTAGAATCATTTGCCAATTAAACAAATGTTGGGATGGAGTGATTTATCCTGTTGGCCCAGTGTGTGTATACTGCGTATGTACATGTGTTTCCTCTCTCTCCCAGACTAGACACTGTAGTGGGTCCCTCTCCAAGACCTTTCAGCAGACGTGTCAAGACTTTTCCTTCTCCCTCTCTGCATTTATGTTACAGCCAGGCCAGGAGAAAACAATCTGCACCGGGGTTAGACTACCCCACCCTGTCCTGCCAACTAACTGACATTGTTAATCAGATGCTGAAGCCACACTTGGGTCAGTAATTTCTGTGAATTCTGACGAAAACCATTGAAATGTGTCGACCTGCCCTGAGGTTCCAGATCTCATATGCGTCTCCGGTAAACCAAACTACCAGATTTGATGTGTGACCCAGGTCTGGCAGGTAAATCTACAGATTCAAGGAGCTCATATACACATAGTTTGGATTATACACATAGTTTCACCAGAAATCATTTTTCTATACAGAATTCTCCTATGAGATCAAATATACCTCCACAATTACCAGCCAATAGCATTTTTCATTCTTGCAAGTTTATTTTGTTACATGTGACGCTTGAAACTATGTTGTAATCTGAATCGGGGCACCTTGAAGGCCTCGTTTAACATTTTGCCAGCTGATTTTTTTGCCGACCTAACCCGAGCAACAGAGAGGAAAAGAGAAAGGACATTAAGTCGATGTCCTTGTCACAGGGTGTTGGTTCGTTTATTGTTGTTTCGTTATTTTATTTGTTTGTCATATGAAAATATGAATTATTTTTTATGCCTGAGGACATCTGGAAAGAATAGCGTGTTTTACTGAATTCAAATCTCAGCATCTACAAACATAGTAAATTCATGTTTACATAAAAAGCAATTATAACTAGAGAGAAAAAATGTTGACAGAATACGTACGGTATTAAGTATATTTTTCAGTGAGCTTCTGTGTGAGCACGTTACGTGTGGGAGACATAGATAGATGGAAGAGAGAGATCCAGAGAGAGAGAGAAAGAGTGCATCTGATCTAGTCTCTCTCCTGTACTAGACTGGCTGCTCCCACCCTGAATAAGCGGTCCAGGAGCACACTCCCTCCTGCTCGCCGCTATATTTACAGCACCAACAAGAGAAATCTCCCCCCGGGGTTCCTTTATTTGTGTTTACTTTAAACTTTACCTGCACAATGAAGCAGTGAGTTGCCTGTTAGTGTCACCTTTCAGGTCCTTGCCAGTTGCCTGACAGTCTTGTATGAACTGATATACCACATCAGGCCACAGATTTCCATCAGATATTTCATAATATCTCTCACTTTGCATCTTTGGATTTTTAACCAGGTCTAATTCTAACTTAGAATGGGAAAAAACTCATCTGCTGACCTGTGTGCTGTTAACTTGAATGCGTTTAACTTGTTTGTATTTCGGTTGATTTAAACCTGAAACTGTTGTTTTAAAAGAAATATGGAAAAATCGGATATTGACAAATGTGTTTCACAGCTTTCCTTCTTAAAAAACTGTATGTTTAACAGGTGTTGCCGCAGTGCTTCGTGGCTTTAGTGTCTCCATGAATAAAATATGATATAAATTCTTTGTTTGGTGGAGATTCTGGTCGAGTGCTTGTCTTTCCTTTTGAAATATTTCACATTTCCAGCTGAGGAGGAAATGAAACCAGTGCAGACTGGGAGTTCTGGAGCTCCTGTTTTTGCATAATTTATGAGCAGTCAGCCAGGCATGCTGTGTGTAGTGTGTTTTACTAACGTCCATCTTATCCCGATGCCGCTACAGGTGCACGAGTTTCCATACTTATATTGTGGTTGTTTTGTGTGTGTGTGTGTGTGTGTGTGTGTGTGTGTGTGTGTGTGTGTGTTTGTGTAACAGGGTGGATCATATTCTGGGAAAGGGCCAGATTCCCATGGATAAGAAGATAAGGGACAAACTGCATCCAGATGGAGATTCCCTGGAAGGCATGAGTATGCTGGGGCGCGTGTGTAAAGTGGAGAGACAGGTGAAAGACCACTAACGTTAGCCCTTACCTTTAAAAACCCAACATCTGCCTGGTTCATGCTCTCTTTTTCCTCCAGGTATCTTCCATTGAATCAAAGCTGGACTCTTTGCTGGACGTCTACCGCCAGGTCCTGCAGAAAGGCCCCTCTGCCCTCACCCTCTCCTCGCTGCCCCTGTTTGAGCTGCACAACCACCAGCGTCACAGCTCTGATTACCAGACCTCCATCCTCAGCAGGGATCTCCCCTCCCGCCAGGAGGGTGAACCCGTTGGCGGGGACAACAGTGAGGGTATTAACCATTCTCTCACGGTCAACACAAGAGGGCTGCGTCTCATTCTTGCACCTGCGGACGATGACGATCCCCCAGACTCAGCACCTCCCTCTTACCCCCCTTCTACAGCTTCGCTCTCCCCATCACCCCTGCTGCCTCCAGACAGCCCCTACCCAAACTTGGCTACCCCCACGATTACTAAAAGGGCACACTTTCCTGACCTGCCACCGCCACCTTCTTCCGGTGGGGGCTTTACCCTTCAGCTGCCTCCCATTTTGCACCCTTCCCATTCCCAGTGCCCCATCGAGCCCACCTTAAATAATGAGGGGACCGTCGGCCCCTCTGTTGTTGTGAGATCACATGTGGAAGAGGACAGTGAGCCAGGTTCAGGTTCTGGCCAAGAAGAGGTGCAGCTGCGTGAGAAGCCTGGCTTAAAATCTGAGGGGGTCTGGAGGAGGCATATGAGCCTGGAAGTCAATCCCCTGCTGCCTCTCTCCTCCAGCCCAGACGGGACACCTTCAGACTGGGAAGAGAGTCTTGAGAAATCCCTCTCAGCGCACAATTTCTGTCAGCCTTTAACCAGCCGTGCCCAAGGTCATCCTTCAGAGCTTCACAACAGCAGCAGTAGCCACAGTAGCAAATGTGTCAATGCACACAATGCACACGGGGGTCTTAGCAACTGGGATGAAGCGGAATTTTTCATTAGTGACTGCAAACTCAATCCAGAGCCGGGACATTTCAACTTCCTGACCCAGGACCCGAGCGACTTTAAACACAATGCATTTCCTAGCCCCGTACCCTAACCCTAGCCATCAAGCTAAATGCTAACCCTGACCCCGACCTTGACCCTAACTTAAGCCCAATTCTGACCCATATCGCAAAACCAAGTCTTAACCCTCAAACAGAACCTTAATAGTTGTGAGGAGCAGGCTAAATGTCCTCACTTCCTAAAATATCCTCACTTTGCTAGTGTAATGCATTTTTGCTACTCCCAAAACATGTAGCATGTACAAGAATACAAGCGCACACAAACACAAACACAAACACACACACTCATTTTTGGGAAGCAATTTTTAGTATTTTTAAGAGACAGATTATTTTGCAGTTGTCCAATCAATGCCTTGTATATGGACACACAGCATTTATACATTGTTTGTAACATGAACATTTTACACAGATTTTTTTAGTTAAATTCTTGGTAGTGTGGTACGAAATTTAAATTATAGAACAAATTTACAACAGTGGTCATAATTATCAATACATAAACACCTTCCATGAACCAGATACAATCACAACTGATGCAGTGTAATGACATTATTGAACCCAGGTCGTGTGTGTGTGTGGATGGCCTCTGAATTTTGAGAGGGAAGAACGACCCTGATGCGTTTTCATCACGATGTGAGAGCAAAGATCGTTTAATCTTTGACAAGGCAATTCAGGCGCAGTATTTGACAGCATTCTGATTTCCAGACAGGCTACATTTGGAACACAAACCCAAGATGTTGTAAGAAAATGGATTAATAATTCAGTGCAAAGCTTAAAAGACATCCCAGTGAGGTTCCACACAGAGAGAGAGAGAGAAAGAGCAACCATTACAGAACTGCTGCAAAAAAAGTTACCTCCAAAGCTAAAAGAAAAAACTTAGGCACTAAATTTGTTTTATTATGTTAAATTTGAACTCATTTCAAGGCAGTGAAAGCACGTACTGTATGTTATGTTGATAAAACACTTAATCCTAAATTTTATAAATGTAGTTAAGGTTTTATTTGACAAACCCCGTCTTTACTCGGTGCTGGTTGCGTCTTTCTATCAATAATAAGAGAAACATGATGTTTAAAGTAGGAAAAATGTAAAGAAAATGTTCTGAATGTATCTGAGGGATTTTCAATAAAACAAGCAAAGTGAATGTGAACACACAGACGCTCCCTCTTCTCTACATCAGTCCTTATCTGAACATTCAGCAACATCGAATTAAATATCACTCGAATGGAGGAGATATATTTTTCATGCATTTGGTACAGACAGTCGTAATGTGGGTTGCATGTGCTGTGAATGACGTCCTCACTCTACACTTGAATTATGCACAAATTTGTGTCGGCCATCTTAACTTTTGTTTATGCTTTTCAGTTGTTTTGCATGTCTGTGTCTTTCAAGTAATATAGAGTCTTAAAAAATTATCTTGACATTGTCCGGGACACCCTTTATACAGGATCATTTCCAATTAAATCTCCTTGTCTTTTATATTGAGTATGTGCATTGCTAGACAGATTGAAATTCAGTAGTTGAATATTATATCAAAGCTGTGTAGATTGCTTTGGAACAACTCTACAGTCCCTGTAGGAGTTGTGGTACGATGAATATGATCCATATGAAAGCACAGTTGAAGCCTGAAAATGTGACATGGTAATACAACACTTAATCTAGGGATAGATTTTGTTTGTAGTTTTTAATATTGTTCTGCTTAAAATAAAAAAGAGGCTTGCATAAATCTTCAAGCATGACATATTAAAAAAAATACTGAATAATGAGAAAAACCTGTGAGCGCAGCCATTTGGGACACTGGATGTATTGTTTCTTTCATCAAACCTTTTTCTTTTTTTTTTTTACATTTCAGCTTCAGTGTGCCTTTCTTGTACATGTAAAGCCTCTATTTTGCATTAACTGGGCAAACGTTTACCCATATCATAATAAAAAAAAAAAAGTTGAAATCATTGAGCTCCTTTTAAGTTGCACCCAGTACATTTGAGTCATGAAGCTTTTGCCATCGAAATTCTATGGCTTTGCTGGTTAATAGTACCATTTCTCTGCTGTTAAAATGGTAAGTTATTACACAACTGGCCTTAAAGCTTGACAATGTAAACGTTATTTTGTTTTTTGAAATTAACTTATTTAAGCGCACATTGTTTTCTCTGTACGAGAAATGCAAAGATGATTTTAATATACATTAATAAAGTACAGATTAACAAAAAGGTTTTGGTGATTTTTTTTTTCTACTTTCTTCACATATATGAACATATTCCTCACAGTTTATACATGTATGTCCACCAGGAAACGAGCCAGTTCACGGTACATTTCGGTGACGGTAATGGTTAAACCAAACAGGTTTTGACCAACAAAAAAATCTTAAAAAAATAAAAAATAAATAACAAAGTGGTGTTTTTTTTTTTTCTTTCTTTCTTTTGGGTATTTTTGAGATGCTTCTCGAGTTTCACCAACACAAGTAGGTAAATTTAAACCTGTAAATTTTACAACCGAATAACTGGCTTAAACAAATCTAAGTATGAGATGTTGTGTTTACGGATGTTTCATTAAGGGCTGTGAAGGCAACACGGGATTTGACCTCTAACCTCCGAGTGTTATTTGGCAAACTCGCAGGTGAAGAGCGGAACTGAAAATGTCTGACTGGGAAGATGAAAACGGCGTTGCCATCGACAAAGTACCGATGAAACAACCTCCGCTCCAGAGAAACTGGACGCGCATTGGGGAAAATGTGTACTTTGGGATGAGATCTGCGAGACACGAAAGGACTGTTGAGCATAAAGCCCGGGAGCTTGGTAAAGGTGACCGGGGTCGTGTCTTCCAACGGAACCGTGTTTCCGTTGATGAAACCAGGGGTCGAGCTCGGCCTCTGGTATTCAACGTGGAAAAGCCTTCAGCTGGAAGGATAATTGGTAAGCTTCAGCTGCTTACCAGCTAACCTAGGCAAACTTCCGTCTTCCAGTTGATATACTTGCTAATAGTTGCTAACTAACCTATATTATGCTTTCATGGTAGAAGCGCGATGTCTGTATAGATTCTCATTCATCCAGGTCATAGTTGTCCAAAGTTAGATCTCTGTGTCAACCGGACTGTAAGGTTTCTTTGAAGACGTTTCGCCTTCTCTCCCGAAGGCTTCTACAGTTCTAAGCTTGCTGGGGGCAGAGCTTGCAAATGTAGCCCTGTGGACCACTGACCCGGGTGGTCACCTGAGAGTCGTTGGCAGGGTCGTTCACCTAGTTTCAGACTGAAACCATGCCAATGGTCCACAAGGGCTATAGTTTCACGCTCTGCCCCCAGCAAGTTTAGAACTGAAGAAGACTTCTGGAGGAAGGTGAAACGTCTTCAAAGAAACCTTACAGTCCAGTTGACACACAGAGATCTAACTTTGGATTGTAGAAGCACAGATGTCTTTCTTTTTTTTTTTTTTTTGTCTTTTTTAATGTTAAAATTCAATTTTTAAAATATGCTTTAGGTCGTGGAGGAGCTACAATTCGTGAACTTGAAGATCGCAGCGGTGCAAGAATTAAGGCAGGTTATTGGCCCAGTTTATCCACTTTAGTCTGTTTCTATAAAAGTTCTGTTCAAATCTTGTTCCTGAAAATCTCAAACTTTCAGCGTAAACTACGGATAACAACGCCTAGGCTTTTGACTCTTTTTTTTTTTTTTCTTTCTCAGGTGAACAGAGGAGACACTGAGGGAGAGGTGGTCATCTTTGGATCCTCTGATGTCCAGCAGAAAGCAAAGGAGATGATCGATGACCTGTTGGCAAAGGCCAACCATTGGGATCTAGATGGTCTGATATCAACTTACCAGTCTTCACTGGTGTCTTGATTTGATTTTTTTTGCAGGCTAATTAAAAATGACGTTACTGTGTCTCAGATGGTCAGAGGGCCGAGCGACAGGGTGTGGAAAGGCGATACAGAAAGGTAGAAGATGAGAAAAAGGAGAGGAGTGTCTGGCCGTCTCGGGCGTTGGAGAATGCAGAGGCGGTCCCAGCTCCAGCAACCATAGACTGGGACACCATCCGCAAGCAGAAAGACCAGTTTGCAGAGCTCAAGTGGAGGGGTGAGTCACAAGAGCGCGTCAACTGTAGGGAACCAAGATTTGGAGAGTGTTCAGGTCTCACTTGATTATCTTCTGGGCAAAATAATACGTTTCTCAACAAAGAGTGCTGTTTGCGAATGTTTGCTGCTTCCTTCAGGCCTCCCACCTCTGAAGAAGCAGTTTTACATCGAGGCAGAGAGTGTGTCTGTGCTGACGCCAGAGGAAGCCAGCGAATGGAGGCAAGTGTGAATTATATGAATTATAAGGTGTGAGCTTTGTGCCAATTTTTGTGTTTTGTTTTTTTTTTCCCCACAAAGAAAAAAGAATAACAATATCTTTGTGGATGACCTGAAGGAGGAAGGTGAGAAGCGGCCCATTCCCAAACCTTGTCGCACTTTTCTGGAGGCCTTTGAGCGTTATCCAGAGATCATGGACAATATCAAGCACGTTGGTTTTGACAAACCCACCCCCATCCAGGTATGGACGTGTCCCCTCAGCGCCCTCCAGCTGTCTGACTGTGTTCTTACGAAGCTCCCGGTTTAGTCGTAGCAGCTTGTGAGGTTGTGTGTCTAATGACATCGTGCTGTTTTTTATTCTGATAATGGCCCCGCTGTAGTCCCAGGCTTGGCCCGTGTTGATGAGCGGCGAGGACCTGATCGCCATCGCTCAGACAGGAACGGGGAAAACGCTGGCATACCTGCTGCCAGGATTCATCCACATGGACGGGCAGCTTGTGTGAGTGCAGGAGCTTCTCGGGCTGTCGTCACAAAGACGATTATGGCTGCCGTTTCTTGTTTCTCCATAGACCCAAATCTGAGCGGAACGGCCCAGGCATGTTGGTGCTGACCCCCACCAGAGAACTAGCGCTGCAGATCGAAGCTGAGTGCAGAAAGTACAGCTACTTGGACTACGCAAGGTTCAGCCCAGCGGCGTTGAGAACTGACACTTCTGAAAGTTGACCGACGCGGTTCTGATTGTGTCCGTCTGCGCCTCCTCTCAGTGTCTGTATCTACGGGGGAGGGGACCGGAAAGGCCAGATCGCCCAGGTTCAGAGCGGCGTGGACATTGTGATCGCCACCCCGGGCCGGCTCAACGACCTGCAGATGAGCGAGCTCATCAACCTTCGCTCCATCACCTACCTGGTCAGCTGTCTGCATCTGCTTGTGTTTGAGATGTCGGAGAGAGTCTGTAAGTTACGCCCGTGTGCCTGTTTTTGCTGCGGTCAGGTCCTAGACGAGGCCGACCGTATGCTGGACATGGGCTTTGAGCCTCAGATCATGAAGATTCTGCTGGACATCCGCCCTGACCGTCAGACTGTCATGACCAGGTTTGTCTCAAGTCATTTCTGTGGTTTGGGTGGTGCGTTCAGTGCGTCACTTTTTAATAAGCCGCTCCAAAGGTGTGCAGTGAAAGCTCATCTCGTCTCTCTCCTGCTTTCAGCGCCACCTGGCCCATTGCTGTGAGACGACTGGCTAAATCCTACCTGAAGGATCCTATGATGGCCTATGTTGGCACTCTAGATTTGGCTGTAAGTGGAATTGAACCATTTCCTGTGTGTTTGTGTTGATGATCCTCTAACCCAGGCAGTATTTCTAATTGTATATGCAGTAGTCATCAGCTGTGGCTTCCTGAGCTCACCCTCTGTGTTTCTGCATGTGCACTTCAGCTCTTCTGTGCTTCCTGGTTTGCAGGCAGTTAACACAGTGGAGCAGAAGATCCTGATCATTAACGAAGAGGAGAAAAAGTCCTACGTCTTTGACTTCATCAGGAACATGGAGCCTCTGGATAAAGTTCTCATCTTTGTCAGGAAGAAGATCATGTGAGTGGATCGGGCAACACTAAGGAGGGATTCAAACTGTTTCAGTGCACGTGTGAATGTTCCGAATGTGCCTTCTCTTCATTTCATTCCTCAGAGCTGATGACCTGTCCAGTGACATGTGTCTTCAGGGCCTAGCTGTCCAGAGTCTCCATGGCGACCGTGAACAGTGCGACCGAGAGGAGGCTCTTAAAGATTTTAAAGAGAGTATGTTACAAGGAGGAAAATCTCGTGTTAAGTCTTTATTTGTTTGGTTTTTCCGGTGGGTTCTGCGCTCCTCTAATAGGTTTATCCTCTTTCAGGTCGGGTTCGGATCCTTGTCGCCACAGATCTGGCATCTCGAGGGCTGGATGTCCTCGATATAACACACGTCTTCAACTACGATTTCCCCCGAAACATCGAAGAGTACGTCCATCGCGTGGGGCGCACCGGCCGAGCAGGGTAAGGTTGTTTTAAAAGCGATTTTAAACCACACGTTTGTCTTTGATATCTGCTTTTTTTTTTTTTTTTTCTCCAGACGCTCGGGTGCTGCTGTTACCCTGATGTCAAGGGAAGACTGGAAGATGGCTCCTGAGCTGATCTCCATCCTGGAGCGAGCAGGACAGGTTAGAAAAAGAGGACGTTCGTCTAAAATATGAATTACCTGCTGTTTTTTTTTTTGTTTTTTAATAATAAAAGCTTCTGTTCCAGATGATTTTATACATTAACCACCACCAGGGAGGTTCTAATTCAGAGAAAACATCTCAACCTCTTCACCAGGAACATGAAATATTGATATGAATTGTTCTTTAGGACGTCCCCGAGGAGCTGGTGAAGATGGCAGAGCGTTATGAGAAGCACAAGGAGCTTAAAGCCAGAGAAGACCGAGGAGCAAGAGGCGGAAGAAGAGGTGGTGGGGGGAAAGGAAGAAGAAATCAGGAAGGCTGGAAGTTCTGATGCGAGCAGACGCGTCACGAGGTTTCCTGTGACCGTGTTCGTGCAGCGCTGAATAATCTGATCGCCACATTCCTGCTAAAGACGGGAACGAGTCAAATCTGATCCTTATCCAGCACCTTTATCATCTGTTTTCCTTCAACAGTGTTAAGCAAGAGCTTATTTTGGCATTTCTTTGAATATAAATATATTTTATCTTTTTGACTGAAATGTTTTCTTGTTTTTCTGTCACTCAGAGGAAGTTTTACCTCTTTAATATATTTGTTTTATTGCTAAAAACAGTTCTGACGGTTGACATCTGAAACAGTCTGTAAAATCCTTGAGACCGTGAGGAGCTCAATAAAATCTCATTTTTACACACTGGAAACGCTGGTTAGTTTGTGGATTTGCTGTTTTCACCTTGAACGTTTTTAGACTTTACCTCTGTTCAGCAGGACATTTGAGATCTGACCTCAGAAGAGAACATTTCTCAACAGCCCATCTTATCGATGAGCTCAGAACCAGCTGACAGGGAAACTCCACAAGAGTTTATATCACATGATACCATTTACTGTTTAGTAGCGATGGAAGAAATCAAATTACCCTCATTTAACCTCATGAACTTTCATTTTACACCCACTCAGGAATCGGAAACATTTCTTTATGCGTTTGTCCCATTTTACTTTCCAAGAGCGACATCTTGTGGATAAATCGGTGTGTTATTTGGTGGTTTTGTCAGTGCAGGGGCGTCAAAAGTCCAGTCCACAAGGGCCTCGATTTAGCCAGATTTTCTGTCCTCCCAGGTGGAAAAATGGAATTTTGTAAGGCTCCTAAGTTCGCTTGGTAGATCAGAAAACCTGGTCGGATTCCGGCCCTGGACTCCAGCTTTCAACACCCCAGTTCACTAGGAATAGTGATAATTGATTTAGAGCTGTTTGACTCTAACTAAAGCCATGGCTTATATTTTAGAGCAAATTATAAACTATAATTATTGTTACTGGCAATAACAAGAAATAAGAATATCAGCAGTTACATGTAAAAATGAATAAAGCTCATGATTTTGGTTGAAACATGTTTAATGTTGCAAAGAGGCTCATGCCATCTTACAATAAGGTGCATTATCATTTGCCAATTTAAGCTTCTTCAGTGCAAAATTAGCAAAATGCCAATCAAAGTGCCTTAAGTGGCCCCCAGCAGGGACACATTTGAACCATTTGCTCCAAGTGGTTTTTACAGAATAAAGACAACAAATCACTTAGATCCACTAATCTAATACTCGGGCAAACATATGTTTTTGTTTTTTGTTTTTTTGTCACAGATGTCTACAGAGCATCACGTGGCTGCAAACAAACACTAAAAAGCAAGACGACAAGTATCACGTAAAGTTTCCTTGCACTCCCAAAAGTGGTGATAAATTTCAGTGTTTGAATGTCTCGATATCTGAATACAGGATTCTTTTTCTCCGTGAATTAAATAGACAACACCCTACTGAAAAAAAATGTTTTCACATTCACATTGTAGTTAGCTAAGGATCACCTACCGAATGACATGAAATCAGGAGTGCTTCGTCAAGGACTCGAGATCTAAATGCTGCTCTTTCCTACGAATGCTTTTGCGATGCATTGTGATGATAAGCCAGTCTTTGATTATTAGTTTAAAGTAGCCAATTGTCGAATGGCGTTGGATGACGGATGTCCTGCCCTGGGAGACCTTTGGGTCGGCAGAGTAGCACAACATTCATTTGTTCCTCTGGGCCTTCTGGGCAGACTTGGTGACTTTCCCAGTGGTGGAGACCTTTTTCTCCACACCTTTAATGACCCCGACAGCCACCGTCTGACGCATGTCGCGCACGGCAAAACGGCCTGAGAGACAGAGGAGGGGCATCGTCCTCATCTGGAATACCTCACAGTGACTAAGCAACAAACTCTTGACCACACTCACCAAGCGGAGGGTACTCAGAGAAGCTTTCCACACACATGGGCTTGCCAGGAATCATATCAACGATGGCGGCGTCTCCCGACTTGAGCGATTTGGGATTGTCCTCCAGCTTCTTGCCGGAGCGGCGATCGATCTTCTCCTTCAGCTCTGCAAACTTGCAGGCGATGTGAGCCGTGTGACAGTCCAGCACAGGAGCGTAGCCCGCGCTGATCTGACCAGGGTGATTGAGGATGATCACCTACGAAGCAAAGGCGAGATGTGACCCTGCCTGTTTGTGCTCGGCCACGTCATGTCGCCTACCTGGGCGGTGAAGTTGGCGGCTTCCTGCGGCGGGTCGTTCTTGCTGTCACCAGCCACGTTGCCGCGGCGGATGTCCTTCACCGACACGTTCTTGACGTTAAAGCCCACATTGTCTCCTGGGAGCGCCTCGGTCAACGCCTCGTGGTGCATCTCCACAGACTTGACCTCAGTGGTGACATTGACGGGGGCAAAGGTCACCACCATGCCTGGCTTTAGCACACCTGTTTCCACACGGCCGACGGGCACAGTTCCGATGCCTGAGGAGAAGAGTCGCAGACAGTGAAGATTAGCATTCTTCACTTCATCTGTCTGATGAATCCAGCTTTATTAGAAGCAAATGTGTTGGATATTTGATCGCCGCATGCCTCCTATCTTGTAGACGTCCTGCAGGGGGAGACGCAGAGGTTTGTCTGTTGGACGGGTGGGGGGCTGGATGGCATCAAGAGCCTCCAGCAGCGTCGTCCCTGATGCATTGCCTTCTTTCCTACTGATCTTCCATCCCTTAAACCAGGCCATCTGAAGCAGAACACATATTTATTCATATTAAGACTAATTCTTTGAGCTAATTGTTGGGTCACCGACATGATTCTTCAGGTTTGCGCCTACATTTGGGCTGGGCTCGAGCATGTTGTCTCCATTCCAGCCAGAAATGGGTACGAAGGCCACGGTGTCAGGATTGTAGCCAATCTTCTTGATGTAGGTGCTCACTTCCTTCACAATTTCATCGTATCGCTTCTGGCTGTAGTTTGGCTCGGTGGAGTCCATCTTATTGATGCCCACGATCAGCTGCTTCACTCCCAGAGTGTAGGCCAGCAGGGCGTGCTCGCGGGTCTGTCCGTTCTTAGAGATGCCCGCCTCAAACTCTCCCACACCGGCCGCCACGATCAGCACGGCGCAGTCTGCCTAAAGGTCAGATTTCAAGCTCGAATGAAACCAACACCACAAAGCGGTGAAGCTTCCTGAACTCAGGGAGGCGTCCTTGTGTTACCGACCTGGGAGGTCCCGGTGATCATGTTCTTGATGAAGTCCCTGTGACCCGGGGCATCGATGATGGTCACGTAGTACTTGCTGGTTTCAAACTTCCACAGCGAGATGTCGATGGTGATGCCGCGCTCTCGCTCTGCCTTCAGCTTGTCCAGCACCCAGGCGTACTTGAACGAGCCCTTCCCCATCTGAGAACAGAACGGGTGGTAGATGAGTCCGTCCCTGCAGCGAGAAGGTCACCCTCCCCTGGACCGTTCGCCCGTACGTCATTACCTCAGCAGCTTCCTTCTCGAACTTCTCGATGGTCCGCTTGTCGATGCCCCCACATTTGTAGATGAGGTGACCTGTGGTGGTGGACTTCCCGGAATCCACATGGCCGATCACCACGATGTTGATGTGGAGTTTTTCTTTTCCCATGGCGGCTGGAGTTTAACACACTCTGTCTGCTGAAAGAGTAAAAATATATTTTAACTGATAAAAGAAACCTGAGACTCCAGGGACTGTAACACATCGTTAAAGGGCATCCAGAGGTCAAACAGCGACTGCAGCACAAATGATGCACCCAAACATCCTTCTGTGATCATCTCAACCCATCTTCTGTGGAACTGTGGACACTTTTAAGTGGCTGGGTGAATAACCTGGAGTCTAAACGTTTATTAAGGGTTACTGGCGACGATAAATGTGCATTTAGGAAGATTAGCAACCAGATCCATGGAAACTGAACTGCACCAAACACAAAAGGCTCTGCCCCTCCTACCCTCTGCTCACATCCATCCGTCCGTCCATCCGTCCACACCCCTGCTCTGCTGTCTTCAACTCACAGACACATGAAAACAACAGGGCTCTGGGCTTTGGCAGCACCTGGCCTTTTCACAGCCACAGACTTAATAACAGCTTCACTGCAAAACAATGTCCACCATTTTGTCAGGTCCAATCCAGAGACGGTGCAGCAGCCATTTCTCAGACACTGCAGAGCGCTGCATGCAGGCTGATGCAGAGGAGAGGATGTCTGCCTCTGCAGGAGTGTGATGGTGAGACGTAAAGAGCATGAACTTCACCTGGAGGCGTCACACATGCAAAATAAAGTCTGATTTCCTGATAATCCGAGTAAGTCAGGATCAACTTTTATCTGAGTGGAAAAGCTCTGTGGCTTTAATCCACGTGTAACATGAATCCCTCTTCATCCCGGTCAGACGTGCTCAGGGGACCCGGTTACCAGAACAGACTTTTTTTTTTTTTTTTTTAAACAGACTGTTTTCATCTGTCATAGGTAACGTCACCGCCAGAGCTACCGCAGCGCGTTTCGAGTTGTGAAAATAATTTCAAAAATACGACATTTGACAAAAACGAGGCAAATTCAGCGGCCATAAATCTAACGTTTAAGCGATTTAAGGGAATGTCAAGCTTCCGCCATGTTCTCTTATCTCCCAGCGCCGGGATGCATATTAAAGAGCAGCCGCCTGCCATCGCTTCCTCCCCAAATTATTCCCCAAAACACTTGACTGGTGACGGAAGCCCGTCAACGATTTAAATCGCACTAAAGCTCCCAAACGCAAATTATCACGACGAACTGTTTCACGTAGGCTGCAGCGGTCATACCTGAGAGCTGGCTGATGTCAGGTAAGGCGCAGGACCGGAGAGGAGACGCGCTGATCCAGTTATAGCGCGCAGGACAGGAGGGGCTGTTGCGTAATTGCGCGCAGCCGCCGCTGCGCCGCACAGGACAGACGGAAAAGTCGACGAGATGCATCCATTAGCGGACACGACAATGTCTTACGTAAAACATCACTCACGATTGGAGAAATAGTAGAGGTTAGTACACATTTATAGCAACGGCAAATGTGCTTGTATACTTAGTAATGATGACATCTCGGTGGCCTTTTCACGTTAGGAGGAAAATAGTTAGTGATGACACTTCACAACGGAAGTTTTCAATGCGCCGGGCATAAAATGCGGGACTGCGGAGGATGGTGCGTGATGGCAACTGTGAAGAGATTATTTTTCATAATTTAAGATATAAAGTCTGAATAAGCCAATATATTTCAAATCCGACCTATGTAAGATTTGAATGGTTGAGATGTCAAAAGCTATGGACCAACTGTCACCGGCCACCGCGACGGAGCTGATTTAAAAAAAAAAAAAAACACACACCAGTATGTCCGGTTTCATCGTATGTTTATATTCACGATACATGTCAGGAATGTCTGAAAGTTCACAGTGATTAAAAAAAAATAAAATCATTCACTCCTTAACGACAGGACAATTGTAAAAAATAAGGCACACTAAAAATTAAGTGAAACTGGAAAAACACTTGGAGAGCGCTGACCTCCGCCGAGCAATGACAAAGAATCCATCAAAAATTATAATCCGATAATCCGGACCATCACCGATATATCATTTGCTTCTTGGCCCATTATCAACATTTCCTTAAAACTGAATTAAAAATCCGTTCATAACTTTGAGTTGTTTTGCTAACAGACAGATAAATGCTGGCAAAAACAAGGTGACAGAAATTAGATCTGAATCTGTAAAACCTAATCCAAAATAAATGGAGTTAGCCATAATCCTGCTCTCAAAATTCTGGTGGCTGTACAACTAGTTAAGCAGTGGGATAAAAGAGAATGAAATGAATGGGCCACCACCGTGAATCAATCACCAGGTAAATAATCTCCCTTTTAATCCCTTTAAGGCTTTAAAGAATCCCTGAAAATACAAAGCGGGCAAGCCCGCAAAGTCCCTCATAAGCACCTACCTTCATTTTGCGAAACTCGCGACCAGTGAACCAGTGCATGAAGTTCACCCTCAAACTGGTTCAAAGACCGCTGAGAAAACACTGGGGTTTGTGGTGGAACACTGCTTGTGCCACTGCTACATGAAATTTAAAGAGCATGCTGAGATTACATGACTAAATGCTCCCTTTTTATTCAAGCACTTAAAAAAAATGTTTTTTAATATTGGTGCAGCCTCCTGTACTGTACTTGTGCAGCAGATCTGTTCCACCTGTAAGAAAAGGCCTGACTCACCTGAGGTGTTGGGGGTTTGACACCAACCAAATTGCCAGCATTGAACTGGCTGTGTTCTCCTACTGTTACTGGACACAAACATCACTGCTGATTTCTAATCAGCATCTCCATCTTTGACGCCGACAGCCTCATTCTCCACGGCTGGAGGATGTGCGGATGGCCCAGGGCTGCACCTTTCCTTCGCCAAAGAGGGTGTAGACCAATGCTCCCAGCACGTTGATGGCAGCGGCGATGTAAAAAACGGACTGCCATTCTTCAAGGGTGTTCTGCAAACGGAGAGTTAAACAGATAATGCATGTTTTTTCAGATTTCAGTTTAACAAATTGTGAAATTAAATGGGAACCACTCATTCCAACCTCACTCCAGTCTGGTGTTGCTGCTGTCTCAAGTTTAAGAAATAATAGGAATGGTCACTAATTCAGAATAAATGTCTCTATGTGGATGTTTGAGAGACCTTGTGCTAGGAATTTATCACCGTGAGGTGTTTTTTTATAAAGCAGTATAACATGGGACCAAACTTATTTTTATTTTATTAAAATCCTTTTCTTTGAGAACACAGAGTAGCAATAATTTATTTAGAAAATGAAAAACTTTCAATGGCTAAAACACAGAACTAAATGCTCACAAGACAAACGAATTAATGTTTTCTAAATATTAAATGTTTCAATGGCGCCACCTGGTGGCACGGAATAAATCCTGAACTATATAGCAACAGAGGGAAGGTTTTCCAGCTAAAAATCAATTGTCAGTCACATCGTGACAATAAAGTAATGTATTATTTCTATAAAATTTAACTGACCACTGTGCAGACTGAAGCATAAAATGATTTTCTTACATGTCGAGTGAGTCCTCTACCTATGACTGGTCCCACCATGCCGGGAATGGTAGCAAAGGTGTTGGTGATAGAAAGAAGAATGCCAGCATACCTTCAAACACAAATATAGTGTTGTATGTTTGTGTGTAAACAAGTCACTAACAGGCAAAGAAAGAAATCACTTAAAAGTGCTCGTTAATCCTTACGAAGGCGCAATGTCAAGGTGGTTGATGTTGAAACCAGATGAAGACATTCCGCCCATAGAAGAGGAGAGGGTGAGGAAGGTTACAGCCAAGACATAGTTACAGCCTGTGTAACCTGCTGCCACTAGAAACATTGCCGGGAAAAGCATGCCTACAGAAATCATGGATTAACAGTGACGGCATTGGTCAGACAAAAAAACAGAACCAGACTTTGACAGAATAGTCTCTTATCAGTGACACGAGGCTTACCCACGATGGTGAGGGCCTTCCTAACACTGACAGTGGAGTAGAGGCAGGTTTCCTGAAGGTAGTCGGCAATCTGGCCTGCCAAAACCGCAACTATGCTGCAGCCGAGGTAAGGTAGTGCTGACAGCATCCCGTTCTATTGAGGGCAGGGGCAGCAGGGCTTCAAAATTATATAATAAAAACATATCACCAGACACAAAACCTGCAACTTCTGCTCATTTGTGACCCACCTGCTGAATGCTGAATCCAAGTATATCATTCATGTAGGTTGGCAGCAGGGTCAGCAGGGTGTAAAAGGACCAGTTGAAGGAAAAGTGAGCGACAACTATAGCCCAGAGTGGTCTAGAAGTCACTATGGCCCGCCAGGGGATGTTGTGCGTGGAGACCGCCAACTAAAATAAATGATGCAGAAGAGAAAATAGAACAAAGCATTAGGAAACTGTACATTAGCTTTATGCTAAAATGATTTCTTAACAGCGTCGTCATTCAGTTACTGACAGAAAGAGAAAACCTTTCACACTGTTGTTGCTTCTACATCACCTCATCCTTCAGAG
This sequence comes from Pao palembangensis, assembly GCA_015343265.1. Classification (NCBI taxonomy): domain Eukaryota; kingdom Metazoa; phylum Chordata; class Actinopteri; order Tetraodontiformes; family Tetraodontidae; genus Pao; species Pao palembangensis. Next base: position 2,021,769 of record CM027083.1, on the reverse strand, counting down.
ATGTGTTAATGTAAAATCTCTCCTCATCTGATATCCGTGGGTGAGTATTTGGAGTGTCAAAGACCAGAAAGGACCACAAGACGAACCAGAACAAGCCGATCGCTCCTGGACAAATGTTGTGAAATGACAGAACAGGCTACAATGAAAACAGATTCCAGCAGAGGACGAAGAAAAGCCTGTGCAGCGTAACTACAACATCGTACTATCGCTTAGCTCGGACGTCATCATGATGGACTCAGTGAAGTGGACGTTTTTCAGTAAAATTTATTACCAAATATATAAAAGACGTAGGTCCAACCCAGGTAAAAGCAGATTTCTCCAGAGAGAGGAAGAGCAATGACGGTCCCCAGCTGGCCTCCTGATGCGAAACAACAAATAAAACAAACATCAGGAACATCTCGTCTGGCCTTTTTCATTGGTATTTAGAACATTTTACAAAAACCTGTATCTGCAAGACACACCAATATAGGAAATGGAGAACAGCCGACTCCTCTCCAGAGGTGGGGCCCACGCTGCCCACATGGTGTACATGGCAGGATATGTGACTCCCTGAATATGATGACAAAGTCACCACATCTGGTACAAACTCCGGTCATTGTGAAACATCCGTGAGCTCCTACCTCGCCAATCCCTTCAAACACCCGAACTGCGAAGAGATAATTTGCACCTAAATCAGCAGCCAGGGGTGTTAGCAGCGTGAAAAGTACCGTTCCCAGAATTCCCAATCCCAGCAGCCACTTGGGTCCGCATCGGCTGGCCAGGTAGCCCCCAGGAATCTGTGTCAGGATATAACCGTAGAAGAAGGCGCCCAAGATCCAGCCCTGAGTCTCAGAGTCCCAGTCGTACACACTGGCCTATGACGGCAGCGAGAGACATTTCACTATGTGAGAAATACATTAACTGAACATAATATTTTTTCCTGACTAAGCGACCATGTGTCAGAACATAAATAATTATAAATGTTGTATTTAAGATCCTCTTCAACGGACACTTTCCAACTCACTGTTTGGTTGTGCTTTGGCCGCTCGGGGCTGTTGTGTGCAGGACACAACGAGCCACTGTGGTTCGTGTTGGACTCGTGGGTGTTGTTCAGCATGTCTACCATGGCAACGCTAAGGTTAACCCTCAACGTGTAGACCACAAAGAAGCCATAGCAAGAGAGCACCGCCAGACCATAGCGTGAAGAACAGCACACTGGTGCTACATTAAAAAGAACAAACAGGTGATTGCTGTTGCATAACACAATAAATGTTTAATGGCATGACAATTTCTGAAAGAAAGTTTAAATAGCAAGACATATATAACGACTTCACGTGTGCTCTTATCTGTCCTATTACATAAAGAAGAAGGTCGTGGGTTCGATCCCCAGTTACAACACACCGTGTTGTGTGACGTTAGTACGCTCTCTCAGTGTCTGTGTGGGGCCTCTGGGTTCCCCCGCCATCAAAAATAGCATACAGGTAAGGCAGATCCACCGTGAAGCTGCAGCAGCTCAGGACAGATCCTCCATCTGGCAGTGCAACGTCGCTGTGCAATCAATTATGTAATGATGGAAGCATATTCTATTCTATAGACTTAATTATAAAAACAGGTGATTAGTCCAATGAAGTATCACATTATTGACTTGGATGATTGAGTAGAAAAAGGAAACTAAAGGTAGGTCCAAAAGTTTCCTGGGCTTTAACTGTGTATTTGCCAAGTCATGAGATCAGTCATGATATCAGTGTATTTAGCTAGAACATATCCAAATAAATTCAGCCCTGCAGCCACAATAAACCCGACAGGCAGGTTACGTTGACAGACAGCTGTAGAATCTTCTAGAATGCAAAATTTATGTATAAATAATACCCTGACAACTTTCTTTCGTTAACATATTGATCGGTGTTTGCATATCGGTGTGTGAACTGTCAGTCAAACCGGTTGTTTGACAAAAAAAAAAACCCTCCCAAGTTTGAATTAAGATATCTGTTAAAAGGACAGATGATAATTTCGTTAGTGTGTAAACACCTGCGCTGTTTAAACACACTTTTCCCCATTAAAAATAAGGTTTGTGTGTACATCAGCTAGCTTGTTTGTTCTTCAAACCATGAATTCTAACCTTGAATACAAAGATTTCCCCAAACTACAAACCAACTGAAATATGGAGGGATTTCTTTTTAGCTGCCGACAGGCTGAAATTTTAAAAGCCTGCTACATGAAACAAACAAAAAAAATACCTTTGTGGGCTTTCTGAAACGTTACTTCGTGTCCCCCTGGTAGCAGCGGGGTCTCTTGTTCGTCTCCCTCCGTGTCCGAATCGTAAGGCTCCATTTTCTGTAACTGTTTAATGTGCCGACTATGCCACCAATGAAAACATAAAACTAGACCTTACTCAAATTATCCTCCAGCTGTACATGTTTATTTTTGCCTTGACGACATTTCTTTGTTAATTTCCGTCAGGTGACGGACACGGGACCGGAAATACAAAACCAGACCACTGACACGTCCCGCCTGCTCTGATTGACTGGAAATTCTATACTGTGATTGGCTAGTTTTACGGCGTTCCTATTGGCTATATCGTCACGCACTTACGCCAGGCACGGAAGTACAATATTGTCAGTACTGAGGGAGGAAAGTCGAAATGTTTCATTTCATATTTTCATGTTATAAAATGATGTTTTCATGAATCTATTTATACGAAATCTCTACCTTATTATGAACCGTACACCATAGATTACCTAAAAGAAATGTACACAGTGGAAAATATTAAAGCCCAAACACTTATGAGAAGTAACAGACCACCGGACTATTGTTTACGTCTGTAAGGTGACACGTGACACAGAGACATTAATGCATCCAAACCTTCTGATCACATCATCCAGAGAATATTTCACACTAGCCAATCTTAACCACAGAATCAGTGGGACCAGTCTCTGTCTGGTCTTCATCGTCTCCCCTGCAAACATCTAAACAGGAAGCAGGCAGATAAACTTCAAGTAGTGACACATTATGTTGCTTTCACTGTGGGGTCAACCCTATGACCTGCACGTTGATACCATCACTCTTGTGTTGTATAAACCTAAAGTCCCAAATGTTTTTATGCAACAGACGCATGTAAATGCAGCCCCAAAATATGAAGAGAAGAAATGAGTGGGCTGCTGATGCTGTTTGGAGCTAATTTCCAGCCAAAATAAATCAGTTGCAGGAAAGGAAATGTGCATTTGTAGAAAGTTTGTGGGGAACACAGAGCTGTGACTCTGACTGATGCAATGGACATCAGCAAGCAGCCACACCTTAAATCCAGTGTAATGATTGACGGTAGCTTCAAGCAAAATCTCCAGGATGAGCTTTCTCCTCTTCTCTCTCTCTCACTCCTGATACTTCCCGTCTGTCCTTCTAGTCTCGGGAGACAAGGGTGTTATTGTTCATCAGGGCAATCATAGGACTCACATGCTCTTGGGAACAGAAAGTGAGTGATCCCACATGGGCCTAGGGTGGTTCAGTGGAGAGGAACAAGACAGCGGCGCTGACTGAAGTCATCCTGAGACACCAACTCCAGGACTGGACCACACATAAGGATACTTAAAGATGGAAAAAGACAAAACAGAAACAGGAGACAAGATGGACGGTAGCTTGGAAGGTAAAGCAGGAGTTTTCTTAAACAGTTTGAATAGAAATTTGAACATTTAAATCAATGTTCAGATTCATGTTTGCTCTTTTCAGGAGTTATAGTTCTTTTGGATTCATTCATTGTTTGTTTCTCTTAGTTAGGTAGTACGTCTGTCAGTAAAAGTCATCCCCCACTCTGTCAGGGTATTTATTGTGAATTACTGAGCATTAAAAGGATAATTTACCCTGCAGAGATGCATGCAGCAGGAGATAACCTTCAGCAATCACAGGATCAGATGCAAGTATCAACCAAACAATACACCGTCCGATACTTTTAACTCGCTCACCTTACGCCATATTTGCAACAACCTATATTGATCAATTACATCAGGAATTCAGTGAACTCGTCAAAAAAGTCATTTAAACCAGATTAAAAGACCACCTGACTGCTGAAAATCAATCAGCACTCACTTTTCACTAGCTTTAGCAAAGTAAGTTAGCCCTAACCCACAAGAGGAGAACCATGTGTTTCTGTGTTGTTTTTTTTTTCTTGTTTTTGTCGTTGGGCTGTTGGTGCTTATCAGGTTTTATCTTAACCCAGAGGACATTCTGCCCACCTCTGCTCCACATCTCGATGGCCTGTAATAACCGAGACCAATCGGCATAAATCTCAGTGGGAATATGTCACAGCTGGATCCCTGCGGACAAAGACTTGGTTGTTGGCTCCCGAATATTCCTGTTTTTGCCCTTTCGCAGTTGTCACGGTTTAGACGGTGCACATGAGTTGCATTGTTTCTGCTTGTGCTGTCAATTATGCATGGTAATATATGTTAAGCACCCTTTCAAAAGGCCCTCTGCGACACCACAGTAGCTTCAGTGGGTGACATTTCCACTCCACGTTGATTATTCAGGACAAAACCTCATGAATGGTACAGAATTTAAAAGAAATCTGAAAATGTTCAGAATGTATAAATAAATATTTGATTCTTTCTGTAGAATCTCCCCAAACATCTTCAATTTATGTAGGGAATAACGCAGAAAACTGCTTGTATGAGACTTTAACCACCAGAAAGCTCTGCGTTGACCAGATCTTTGTGCATTTGTGAGGCATAACAAATCAAAGTGAGTCACTGACTTAATTTATTTCATTTTCAGTCCTGAATTTGTCTCACACAGCTGTCCAGCCGCTTAGTTTTATCTGTCACTTGAGTCCATTGAACACACAGAATAATAGATGAGGTGACTTGACTTTTCACTTCGTGATTGCACCAGTAGATTCACCTGCGTTCGCACAAGCAGTTTGAAAAGGTTAAATGTGAGCCCGAAATAACTTATATGGACTCAGTTTCCAAGAGGTTCAAAGTGGGATGTTTCAGAAATGGTGATATAATAAAAAAAGCGCTTCCAGTGTGCAGAGATGAGGGAACAGAAGATGCGTGACTCATCTGTGATCAACCTGTGGTTAGATATCCCACGAATTCTGCACCATTTGTGTGTTTGGGGCACTGCAGTATCATCATGCAGGAAACAAACTATGACTTCCATATTTCTGAGAAGGGTTTTTTTTTGTGTCAAACACAAACAGACTCAACTTTCTGGAGCTCATCTGATCTCATCTTCTCAGAAGTTTGATTTCAGTGGCTGATGGCTGAAACTGACTCCAGCTGAGGTTGAAAGTACTGGGTGCTGGGTTTCTAGCAGAGCTCAAGGAGAGTTTATCATTCTAAAAGATTTAAGGATCATTTATTCATTAAAGGAATTAATACCATCCCTGGCAGCCATTAACTTGACCTTTATTTCCAGGCCTTACATGGGACTGTACAGAATATGCCAACAAGATACAGTTTAAAATCAGGATACAAGTAAATAAGCTCATCACATGACGACGATGAGGAAATATTGATATTTAAAGCAGATATTTGCCGTCATTCATACCAATGCCAAATCAAATTAGATGGTTGCACATGTGACTACCATCTATAAAATAAGGATGCAAGAAATAAACAAGTTTTGGTTTTTTGTGTTTTTTTCATTTAGATAACGAAGAAAATGTGGATGAGCCAAACTTGGAGGTCACAACGGTGAGCAGTTATTTTGATTAAAACCCTGAAATCAGGGGGAAACTCTAAAATCCATGACCAATGGAGCGCTCCGGCACCGCTGAGATGCCTGAAACTGCTTACTGCAGGTTCAGCCTTGACATCAGGAGCTTAGACAGTTTAGATTATTTCTTTGTTCTCCCACACTCCTGTCATGGACAGTAAAGAATATGGACACACAACATGTAATCCTGGGATTTTAAACATTCCTTAGAGAAAACGGGATCTCGGGGAATTTTAAAGTAGAGCAGTCTTACAGATCAGCTCTAGATGTTGTAGTTTCGGACTGAAACCGAGGACATAAAATCAGCCTCAACAATGTTTAAATATTTGTTAAAGAAAAAAAAAATCGGGCATATTTGACATGTGTAGAAATGTTGCAGAAATACTTTCTGCAAATGTGGAGAAGCATTTGGCATGTGTATAAAGACTTTTCCACATTAGTAATTTGGACTCCATCTCGTGACATTTGATGGGCACATGTCCTCTTACAGCAGCAGAACTCCGCACCAACTGTTTGCTCACTGAGAGAACCAATTCAATTAAGATGCTTGCATGCTTTTTCCTGTCTTTAATGCAAAACCGGTGTCCATAATATCTGTCTATCTAGCCTATCTCTGTTGACGTGCTTCAAATTTCAGCCTTGTAGCTTCGCAGCAGCCTACAGCTGTCAGAACAGGTTATTAGTTAAGAAAACAATGTAAACCAAAATGCTGTTTTAGAACATATAGATCACAATACAAAGTTAAGGTTTTACACTTTTCAAAGAACTCAACCTCAAGCGGTTATGACAAATCGCAGACGTTGCATTGGGGCAAAAAGGCTCGTTAGAATCAGAAGTTAGGAAGCGTGGAAAGTAAACAGAACAGATGCTCTATTCAGTCTGTCTGATGCTTTTCACATGACAGAGAGTGAACTAGCAAGAGAGATGGAGAGATTGGATGAAAGGCAGCTGCTCTCGCCTGGCTCATGCTAGCACGAGCAGATTCAAATATAATAACAGTCTTAAGGTTGTTGTTGTTTTTCTTTTTCTTTTAAAAACCTGAATATCTTAAAGCATGCTAATGAAACAGTTGTGACGTTTTTTTGCAACACAGCTCCAGGGCCTGGTGGGTGAGCTCCGCGAGGGGCTCCATGCTGTCCTGATGGAGCTGTCTGAGCTGCGTCAGAAGGACAACGGCCTGGAGGACAAATTACAAACCCACCTGACCGAAGTGGATGACAAGATAATGGGCCTCAAAAACTCCCTTAACACGTTTAAGGTGGTGGACTCCACACACAAACACACACCTGTATTTTTTTCTGTGAGGCCGAGAGGCCCCTCAATGTAAACATAATTTGGAGCATCTGAGGGCAACTCTGATACGGTGCAGCTGATTAGGCAGAGGAAACGCTGAGAGATGTGGTTATTAATCTGGCCTATAGTGTAAAATCGTGGAAATCATAGCCTTGGAATTTACAGAACTACATTTATCTGTCCAGACACACATCAACTTTACCGACATACAAAAGGATTCATTCATAGTGTCATGAGTTATGGTGAGCTGCTAACCTTCACATGGTGCACGTGCTGATGATTTTTTATTTATTATTATTATTATTACTCACGCAAAGATTCCAGCAGCAGTTTGAATGTGTGCATCTTATTAATGACGACGTCCGTATCTTATATGTTTTATCACTGTTGTGATTCGGTCTCACTACTCTTAGAATTAGTTAATCTCATTAATTCTTACAAGCGATTAATCGCAGTGGATTGGTGACCCTGATTAGGAACCAGTGGTGGTTAATAGACGAAGGACGGAGGGACATAGTAGTAACATAAATACAGTTCCTTGTATAATCTGCTCACAGGAGGAGCTGAATGTGGCATTGTTCCACATAAAGGACGTTTCCAGCAGACAGAGGGAGGCGCAGAAGAAGATAGAACAGCTGCAGTTAGAGAACGGCAAAGACATCATCTCTGTTCAGCACAGGTAGGGCTGAAATACGGCATCTAATGAACTCTTTATTCATGCTAAGTCTGGGTTTTATAGCCCCAAAAATATAGCTCCTTTTGGAAAGTTGTCAAAAGGAAATTCTCTTCTTTCTAAGCAGGAAGTGCTCCACAGCAGACGCCCTAATGGCGCTGGGTGACGATCACATTGGCGAGCCCAGCCAGACAGATCTTGGAGTCATCCAGCACCTCCTCTCCAGTCTGCCGCACACCGAGTCCACACAGAGGAGCTCCACATCTACACAGAGTGAGCTGGACTGATCACCTGTGTTCTCTCCATCCTTCTGACTCGCGTCCTCACTGCTGTGGTGTGTGTATTTAGCTTCTATCTCTGAGCAGGAGGATCCGAGAAGTTGCCCATCCAAATTTCCATCATGGGGCGAGAGAAGAAGCAGCAGAGACGTCGATGCATCCAGCACTGAGAGCAGTAAGAGACGCGCTATACAGCTGTTCCTGCCACTGCTCTGGCTTTTTTACATGCTATTGTTAATAAGGCTGTCGTGCTCTTGTGTGTGCAGATCAGAGGCAGAGGGTGGCTCTGGAGCTGCTGGAGTCCGAGAGAGTTTACGTGTCTCACCTGTCTCTGCTGCTGAAGGCCAACATCTCCTTCAATGGATCTGAAGCGTTTACCTGCAAAGACAAACGGTGAGCCTGCAGACGTCTGCAACACTCAGGACAGTATCTTTGTAGACGGAAGTGGCTCAAATATCTTTATCTATACTGATATTCACATCTATAAAACTGTCCCTGTGTCGGGTTCACATGAGCAGGAAATCCACACTGAAACTGTACATTCTAGATGTGGCTGCTGATCTAATTTGAGGCTTCTCACAGAGAGACGAGCGCAGGAAATAAGAGTTAATCAAATAAAAGCATTTAACACCAGCGACTCCATGCAGGTAGCTTATATAATTAGCGTTCATCTTCCACACACACGTTCCCAATCAGCAAAAGGTCAGCTGAGAACGTGCAGAAAAACCACGTCAGTCATCGTGAAGCTTTTGTGTTTCAGAGGGTTTCAGCGTTCTGCATTCATAGAGCAAAGAACGTTCTTAAAAATAATCTTCTTCTCCTGCACCTGCAGTCCTTTTCCGGCCTCTCTGAGGTTCCTGATCCAGCAGCACCTCGAGCTGCTGCACACACTCCAGGAACGTGTGCTCAAATGCCAGTGGCAAGGCATTGTGGGAGATGTTTTCATGAGGCTCACTAGCAAAGAGGTAACTACTCTAACAGGGGATTAATAAATGGTAATGCAGCAGAATTCTTATATTTAACACGAACTCAACATTTAAGAACAAAGTAAATGGATAAATGAACCTGAAACATGAACATTTTATGTATTAATTAGTGATTGTGGCACTTTGTAAACAGGAGATCCAGAGGGAAGAATGCTATCGTAGCCTTTTACTGACTTTTTGATATGTGTTCCCACTGAGTCCCATCCCTCTCTCTACTACAGAGTGACTTCCTGGACTTCTATGTGTCGTACCTGAGGGAGATTCCAGAGTGTCTGTCAGTCATCTCCATGTTAGCCTCTGGCTCTGTGCACTCGTCTGCCTTCCTGGAGGTAACACAATTAGCATAATGTCAATATCTGCCCTATTATCTAACTTTGACCTTCTGTCTGGATTTGCTGCCATTTCCTGACTGGCTTCATCAGTGTGACATACTGGGAGATGAATCCAGGCCCTCCCTTCATGATCTGCTTCTTCGGCCAGTTCAGAGGATCCCAGATTACCTGCTGCTGCTGCAGGTCAGCTCATCCCAAGATCTCTACTGCCCATTTAAACGCGTACCCGCAAACTAAAGCAGCTGCCCCTCCACTGATGCTGTGTGTGCAGGGGCTGCTGAAGCAGACCGAGGCAGAGCACCCAGACTACTACCTGCTGCTGGTGTGCATTCAGCATTTGAGGTCATTCACAGCTCAGTATCATCACCTGCTCCAACACAACCAGGAGTTGCTCCTTCACAACCACAAGGAGGTGAAAAGGTTGGCATTAATACTCTGAATAAAACAAACACATCCACGCTTAGTCGCATGAGAGGTTGAATGTAAACTAGGGCAGTGATTTTTATCACAGGTCTTCCATAAAACAGCTGTTGAAGACAGTGGACAACAACATCGGCTCAGCGTACCACTGCAGTGCCCCCACGATGTGAGTATTTCCTTCGTCTTGACCAGCTCTCTTTGGCTTTGACGCTAAATAAATCTGGTTTTATGAATCACCTCACCTTGCAGAGATCCCGTTAACCAGGCGAAGCAGAGCAAACAGCGTCTTCTGGAGCAGATCCAGTCTCATCGTTTCCAGGACTGGAATCAGGATCTGGGCCCTGAAATTCCCTGTCACAACAAAGAGTGGGCCTCCCAAATGCAGTTTTTCAGCCCTAACCTAGAGTCACGGAAACACAAACATACAGGTACATACAGCTTTAGCCACAAATTTGAGATAAAAATGTAACATTCAATCGATGTTTGGCTTCCAGGTCTTGGCAGTATCCCAGAGAGTGAAGCATCTGAGAGGTCGTGCCAGCATCGACTTCCCTTCAGACCTGAAAATGTCCGACAGGTTCAACCGGGCTCCGCTCTGGCCGATGCTCTGGAAGAGTTCCTCCTTCCGCCAGATCCCCCTGAGCTGGAGAACCTCTACGAAGAGGACATTGGATCTTATCACGATGTTGCCACGTTCGATCGCTGCTCCTCTTCCTCATCAGATTCCTCTATTGACATTGCTTTTGTTAAGTGCCCCAAAGCTCCATCGGCTTCACATCATGCAGGAAACAAGTCTACAACCTGCGATGTCTTTGCTAACGGCAGAAGCCAGGGTAACGGTAGCAGCAGGCTGCCCAACAGAGGATGCGTTTCTCCAGATGAATCCATAATGATGCGCCGCAAACAACATCGCCCTCTTCAGGCCAGTCAGCGTAAAAGCAAGGTGAGCTTGTTTGTGCTGGTGGAGACTGTGGGGAAGAGGTTTCCATGTGAAAACCTAAAAAGTGCATCTTCTTCGCTGTGTAGTCACTGAATGGCCTACAGATGGACAACACTGTGGGTGTGCTGGATGGCGGACCTCTGTCAGACCAGCTCCAGCGGGTGGGCTTGGGGAGCCACGCCAAGCTGGAGCGTCAGGGCAGTAAGGGCAGCAAAGGGTGTCCAACCCCATCCCGTCAGGTCGCAAGCCCCCTCGGTAACAAGGTGGATTCTGAAAAAGAGAGCGACGACCTTCAGGGGTTGCTCAACATCGTGAGTAGAAACGTGAACGCAAGAACGTTCAACTATTGTATTAACAGCAAGGAAACATTGATCTCCTGTGGAAAATGCTCTTAAACTATGTTCCATCACACCAGGACTCCGGGTTCCAATCATGGGGGGAGGAACCAAAATGGAGGGCTGGGACAGAGGAGAACCATCACACCCCCTTCGCAGAGAGGAGTCGGAAGCAGGACAAAGGAGGCTTCAGGAGCTCCTTCAAGAAACTGTTCAAAAAGAAGTAAAAACACAGATGTGCACAAGTCTGACTCACCAGAAAAGCTCCAGCAGAACGATGAACTGGTCCTCTTTTTGTTCTCACAGAGGCGGCGATGAGAAGAAAGACAAGGGCGGCGAGAAAACACCCGAAAACCAGAACAGCGGCGAACACGACACAGCGAAAACTTCCAAACATCTGGAGATGAATCACAGCACAGCTGTGTGAAAGCCTGTGTGTGTGTTTCTCTCACACACACAAACACACAGGTCAGAGCATCCATCTTTGAATGAAGAGGAAATCTGACTGGTTTTAAATGCTGTCGAGTCTTTCAGTAACTATTCCTCACGTTAAGTCTGCCCCATATATATCGATGGAGAAATCTAATTTTGTATTATATTGTGACGTTTAACACTTTTTTTTTTTTGCATTTGTTTAGATGAAACTTGTAGTCAAGAAACATGAAGGTTTTTATGTCACCATTGCAATAGTGAAGATCTATGCAGAACAAAAAGTGCCTTTATTACACGTTCAGTATTCAGCTCTGATAATCAACTTATCTGATCAATCAGCTTAACGTCCAGATGTAGCCAGAGATCTCGTGCATTTACTCAGTATAAACATTAACGCATCTTTGTTTGAATACGCTTGGCGGCTATTTCCTCGTGACTTCTGCCTTAGACAGATGTGTTATTCTTTGAGAAATGTGACAATAAAGAGACACAACGAACGACCATTAACACACACAACGAAAAGGTTTTTGGTTCCATTTTCAATCTCCACTTCAGTCCCTAAATATATAGTGCAACCTTTTCGTAGACACTTAAAACTTTTCTTTGATGGAAAAAAGTGAAATGAGCAAAAGGTGCAACTTTTCACGTTCTTTTTAATGTGTTAACCTGTCATCATAAATCTGTTACACTTCTGAACCAAAATATAGGCAATTATACAGTATGTAAAACAAACCGATTTTTTATCTTACATTATGTACAAAAAGTGTGCATTGCATTCTGAAAACTGAAGACAAGTGTGACCGTGACAGAACAGAGGAGATGGTTGTTTGTTCTATACTGGGAGGAGACCTGGGATCAAACAACAACAGCTGGGCTACTCTGGGAGCAGTGGGTATACTGGGTATTAGCCGCTTCTCAGCTAATCTGCATTCCAAAAACTTACTTCCGGCTTGAACATCATCTTAACACGATGAGTTTGGTCATTTGTGTCTCCACGATCTGACCCAGCAGTTAACGTGAAAACTACGACAAACTGCCACAAATCCAACAGGTGGCGCTGCTGCCACCTGCCGTGAGGGATGAAACGCGCGCGCACCCGTGACAGCAGAAATCATCACCGTAGCAACATTCAATCCTACCAAAAGTGTTTGTCCTCCAAACAGGATTTGATGCTTGTTTTATCAGTTATACCAGTAAACAGTCGCCCTCATTTTAGATGTGCAGCGATAGAAAATGAATCTGAGGAAAATAAACTTTAAAACCTGGAAAATTTAAACAACTATTTATTCACGCACCGCAACACAAATTTTGCCATTATGCTAAAAATATAAAATTTTATTTGATTTCAATCAAATTATAATACCACTAAGTAAGTGGGCAAACCGCTCAATGGTGGTAAACGTTTTAAAGAGAAGCTACTTTAAGGAGAAAAATGGAGACTAAACGACCATTTATTTCCTCACAGTAGATGCAAGTTTCACTACACGGCCACAAAAGTGCAAGCGAGTCATGCCAACAGTCAAATCGCGTGTGGAGACACTGGTATGATTCCTGTCACTGACGTCTAAACCAGTTTCAATCATGAGCAGAGAGGGGTTACATTCAATTTTCATAAAAAAAAAAAAAAATTGACTTTAAAACAACCTTATCTGTCATCTGCTATCTTGGATTTTTCTCTAAATCTCAATGTTCTCGATTTGGCTATGAAAATGCACAATCTGAAGCACATTTATTTCCCGGTCAATCATCAGGTGTTCACAGATGATTTGGCAGGAACTGAACTACAGTAAGCAAACAAATTCTGGCTCAGCTCCAGAACTTTAGGCGGAGCTTTTATACAGCATTTTGTGGCGACGTGCAGTCCGTCGAGAACCCTTCCAGATGAATTAGAAACGTTCCTCGGAGCCCAAAGTGAGGGCCTCACTTTTGCTCCACCAACAGTCAAAAATCCAGAAAATCTGCCTCTGAGAGTCCAGAACCAAGAGTGCTGGTTCCATTTTAAACTAGTGTTCACATGTATGATCCTACGATCGCCACGGCGCCCATAGACTGTACATGCATGTATTGTTGTCCTCTGGTACAGATGTTTTAGCCTGCAGCCTCGGTGAGAAATCCCTCCGTGTTTGAATTTCAGTTACTGCAGAGCCAAAACTGCTGGCTAATACACACAATACCAGATCTACTGTTGAAATATAAATGGTTTTTCCCTTACGTGTAATCCAGCTGTGTCCTCATTTTAAAAAATCTACTGGTGTTCTCCTCCATCAGGCCAGGTCTGTTCATGCTGCACAACTTGACAACAGGCATACACACGTATATATACACACTTGCTGCACATACACACAAAGTCATATCATGACATCACATTTGTTTGTCAAATACCTTTTTCTCTGTGCAAATTTGTAACACCAGTGGTTCAAATAAAAAATGAAAGCATGAAACAAGAGAAAGTGTGATAAAAAAAAAACGCAGCTTTAAAAAAAAAAACAGAAAAACAAACTATAGCGGGACAAAAAAAAACAGGTCGTTTGGATGGTGACGCATGCGGGATAAGATTAAAATCAGACCCAGTCAGCGCTGCTTCCTGATCCGGAGCTCCCCTGACATCCAATTACTAAAGAGGTCCCCAAGAGGAGACGGCGCGCCTCTCTGCTTCCTCATCACATGATCAGCGCGCGACAGAGCGACATCATATACAGCCCCGAGGCTCCTCAGTATCCGTGTGTCCGCAGTTGTACAGTTCATCTATACACACACTTATCTACATCACCAATCTTTTTAGTGTTTGCCTCTGTCAGAAAATACTACATTAATATTTACAACCATTAAATAGAGATCAAATAAGCACTTGTGTGGTGGTGACGAGCATCGGATTCTAGCAGAGGTGGTGGAGCGGTTATATTTTTTTATCTCTCTTTTTTTATCTTTTAAAAAAACATAAAACAGGAAAGCCATCCTGGTTATTAAAGTTACAACATGCCACAATAAATAAAGGAGTAGTAAAAAATAAAGGTAGGAAAGAGAGAGGAAAGCTTGATGCTGGAGAGAGAGAGAGAGAGAGAGAGAGAGAGAGAGAGAGAGAGAGAGAGAGAGAGAGAGAGAGAGAGAGAGAGAGAGTGAGAGGAGAGAGAGAGAGAGAGGTTTTCTGTGCGACATGGCTCTTCTGTGAAGCTTAAGCACAAGTAGCAGTAGTAGAAGAAGAAGTAGTGTTGCCATCACTCCCCTCGTGTCTTCGCAGTGTGCAGGATACAGATAGAAGCCGGGGTGGTTTCAGGAATGATTCTGGCTTGAAAGTTGCTCTAATAAAGTGCACGGGAGACTCCCTGACTGTTGCAACCCAACCGCGACCTGGCCCTCAGACCAGCAGCTTACCCCCGTGTCCTGTCGTAGACGGGTCCCTAACCCCCACCGCTGTCCTACTGAGACACAGCGACTACAGAAACAGCTGACCCTGTGGTGCATTCTACACGTTTGCAACTGGGAGCTTCTCCCAAAGGTGGCTGACCTCCGAGGCACACACTCGACAGTATGGAGGGTGGTGAACAGTGGGGATGGGGGTCTTGGTGTGTATCCCAGGAGTCCGCTCCTTTGTTCTACATTAGCGGGCGGCTGTGTGTGTTTGTGCTCGTGCGCTTGCGTGTGGAGCTCAGTAGCTGTTTTCGTGGCCAGCCAGGATGTAGAGGTTACTGTCAGCTGTAGGGTTGTCTGTAGGCCGGCTCTCCAGCACCACCACCCTAAACAAACAAACAAACAAAATACACAAGACGCATTTTAGACTCAAAAAGAAAATTACAGCAAAAAATAGCTGGTTTGACCTTTGACCCCAGACCGAAGGCAGCGCCAGCCTGTTTAGCATGAAGACAGAATTTATCTGAGATTTTCTGTTTGAATACACACAGAAGCAGACACCGACTGCGGAGCAGCCTGCAAAGGTTTGTAAAGAGAATGGGACCCCGACACCTCGAAGGTTGTTAATACTGTTCTCGGAGGGATTTTGAGGCTCCTCCAACTCTCAAAACTGCTGATCAATAATTTAAACATAAGTACCAAAATGACCCAGTCCCTACTAGACACTGATTCATGTCAGGATGTCTTCTATTTAGGAAGTATCATTTCGTGAATCTGTGAAAAAGGTATTTTGGACAAAGATGGTGTTGGTGTTTCCCCTTAATAAGACACATTGGACACACATTCTCTCACGACCTCTGAGAAGTTGGCAACAAGCTACCGCGACAGCACCGACAGAGAGGCAGCAGTGACGGCTGGCAGAGGCCGCCGGCTGTACCTGTTCCGAGTGAGGCCTCGCTCCTCCACCTCTAGAGCCCTAAAGGCCACACATCTTTGTGGTAAGACACCAGAGAAGAAGTTAACATGCATGTCATGTACGTGCACTGAGTGGGGGGGCGGGGGGGTGTACTCTCACCTGTCTGATCCTAGTAGTCTGAAGATCCGTGTGCTGTCAGAGATCTCCTGCGTGATCTGGTGGATCAAAGACGACATATCAGGGCTCAAATCATTTATCCATCCTCTCACCTTCATCACCGATGAAACGATGATGGCTGGGATGCTGCTAAAGGATGATCATAGTTTCACGAGTTTCTCACCTCATTGGTCTTGAAACTCCGTCCCTGCATTCCGTGCCTCCAGAAGGCCAGGACGCTGTCCTGAAGGCAGACTGTAGAAACATGAAGTGTTTTTGAACTGCTGGTGGTTTCATCAATTAAACTTCAGCAAGGTGCCGTGTTTCCTGTCTTTACCTGTGGCTTCTATCTGGAAATTGAAGGTGAGCTCTGCTGATAACTTCCTGCTAGATTTCAACCTCCCCTGGAGATTTACTATCTTTATACATCCTGCAGACGGACAAAGGGAAATATGCTCCATTGATCAAATACTCAAGGATCCACCAAGCAAATCCACAGATGAGCAAAAATGCACGGGTTACTCACTGTCCAGACAGACCAGGATAGTGTCTCTCTCTAGCTGAGTGATGTGAATCACACACGTCTGTGGTGTGTCTGCAACAGAGGACGGCAGAAGCTTTAGCTCAGTCTGCATGTGGGACCAAGCCCTGCTCAAACACGCTGGTCCTCACCTGCTTCTGTGAACCAGGAGGAGGTAGAGTTGGGGTTGATGGTGCCGAATCGGACCACCTGGTTAAGTTCACTGCCTTTACTGACTGCCACACAGATTAGAGGGTAGGCGTGTTCAGGGACCACCAACATTTCAAAGACCTCCAGTGGACACGGCAGCGGGAAATCAATGTTCTGTTGGTAGAGATATATATATATATATAGTCACAATTAACATCAGAGGCCATTAGACCAGATTATAAAATGAGCAATGTTCTGAGAAAGAACTGTCAGGAGCTGTGACTGACCTTAATGAGCATAAACTTCTGCATGGATTCCACCCACTCCAACAACATGACACTTGACTGAAAAGCTCCACACAGGTATTTATGCCCCGTGTAGGGGTTACGAACTGCAGAGGACACCACAGGCAATAGTAATGCTGCTTCAGGAAATTCAAACCAGGCATCGTTCCATCGTCTTCTACCTAAGAACTCACCTACACAGCACTTTTGGCACCCCTTAGTGTCTGGAATTTTATTGGACACAGCAAACTTCCTGTAAACAGACAAATCACTACACTGAGGCGGACCTGGGCTTGAATCACAATGTTGCATTTCTTTTCTGTTCGGCTCACCTGGGAATCATCTTGTCAGGCAGCTTGTGCGTTGGAATAGCTACTGGTAACTTCTGCAGCTGTCTGGCTTGTTCGAACAGGCCGCTGAGATTATGGGAGTACAACTGTGATGCTTTCCCTTCAACAAAGTAGAACAATCAAACATGTAAACTGATTATTGCTGCTGGGTCGACTCCGAAATGATTCCCAGACTAACCAGATATGGAAAGGAGACAGTTGTTCATGACATATAGCCACGTACACCGCCGAGGAAAGAGCTGCAAAAAGGAGCAAAGTAGGATGTACTCTGTACCATGAGCCAGCTTTATATTTGACACAAGTTACAGTTTCATCTTTTGGTTTTATGAACTAATTTCCAGTCTCACCTGCTCCATTGAGGTCTCATGGAGTTCATTAAGGTTGAGAGTGTAGATTCCCTCCTCTGCTCCAAATATCAAATACTGGTCTGAAACACACATACATGAAAATGTGTGAAAAGAAGCCTGAATAAAAAATAAACCCTAGAATTCCTTAAACCGGTATGGTTTTTTGAATCTAATCCGTTACCTCTGGTGTCAGGATTGATCCAAGAGGTGGCACAGTGGATTTTTAACGGACAGCCATTGAACACCTTGGTGAAACACGCCCCCATCTACAAATA
The DNA here is from genome assembly GCA_015343265.1 of Pao palembangensis. Lineage (NCBI taxonomy): Eukaryota > Metazoa > Chordata > Actinopteri > Tetraodontiformes > Tetraodontidae > Pao > Pao palembangensis. The sequence goes on along the minus strand of CM027083.1, from coordinate 2,004,043 downwards.
AGAGGACCATAGAGTCAAATGATGATGACCTCAGTGATGTTTTTCTGAAGGAGAGAGCCAGATAATTACTCACATGGACTTTCGGTGTTGGGGGGAGACCATTACTGATTGGCTTCTAGGAGAAAAATGTGCAAAGTGTCAGAGATAAACATAAACTTTCCCTCAAATTATCAGAAATTATCAAAAAATAGGGCACCATTTATTGATGTATTTCTTTCATTAACATATGATCCTATTTAGACAAATACTGGAGTGTCCATACCGGTACGTCCTTCTTTTCTTTCCGTATGGGGACACTAGGGGGCATAGTGGACTGCCTATCTCCGGGGCCATTCTTGTCCGCACTGTGCGGAGAGTTGAGTCCATTCCCTAGAACAACAACAAAAACACCGCCATGTATCGTGTAAGGCAATGACAGGGACAAAGAGAGAGAGAGAATGTGTGAATGTACAACAGGCAAATGAGAACAGACTCTGCTGAAGAACAGAGAAAGAATGGCTCACCCAAGCAGACATCACCTCGTATACGTGGGTTTCAATTAGTGCAGTCTAATCTGACGTGTAAAGATTTGACTCAAAAGCTAATGAACAAACTAATGGGAGCAGTGAGGGAGGGAAGGAGGGAGCAGGCTAGCAGGAAGAACACAGAGGAGCAAATATGGCCTTCTTGAACAAGGGAGGGTCAATCTATACTGGTCAACTTGGATCCAAACCTGTCTCCTCAACTAGTCCAACAGACTGGGGGAGTGAGAAATACTTTAGCATACTTGACTCAGCTTAGAAAGTGGAAGCAGGCTAATGAATCAGACTTTTTTTTTTTTACAGTAGCTAGCACACCTGGGCATGCACAAAACATAACCAGGTCACAATGGCGCATTTTTACTCTATGATTTGTTAGCTTGTATATCTTTAGGACGGTTTCTAGAGTTAAAATGAAGGGGTATTTTGCTCTTTTTCATTGTTGTCCAAGTTCTTCCCCTGTTTTCTCCTCCTTTCTTTCCACTAAGAAGTGGGGGTCAGCAGCAGCATTATTAGCATGATTACTGATCATTGACTGATTGGATGAAAAGATCGATCACACTTAAAAAGTAAACAAATAGGAAAGACAAAGACAAACTCAGCAAGTGCTAATGGATGGAAGGAACTACAAAAAAAACTAAAAATTAAAAAGACTGTTAATGGACTCATGGAGGAAATCATACTACGGGGATTGAAGACCACACAACCACTTAGGGGGGATTACAGGGTCTGTGCACACTAGTACTGCTCTTACGCTCTTCCTTTTCCTCCTCTTTTTCCTGCTCCTCTTTCACCTCCTTCAGCACCTCCCATGCCTCCTCCAGCTCCTCCTCTGTGTGAGGCGTGTGGAGCCACTCCCAGAAATGCCTAAAGCTCCCATCATCCTCTGGGGCAGGATTTTCGACATCCTTGGACTTGGGGCTCTCGTTACCTAGGCTACTGCGGCGGTGGGGTGGCAGCTTCGGGGGAGGAGGCCGTGGGGGGACATTAGAGGCTGCCTTTGCAGGGCTCGCCATCTCTGGGGCTGGACAGCGCTTGATGGTGCCTCCGCCGTCGTCCTCACTGTGGGACTGGCTGTCCTCATGCTTCTGTTGGGATGAGCTGACGGATTTGGGCTGCAGAAAAAAAAGCAATTGAGCTTGTTTTTCATATTATAGACGGTAAAATTACACTTGATAAAGTGATTTAAAAAAAAAAAGAATGTGGCCAATAGATGCATTCAGTGCTTCGTACCTTGGGAGGAAGTGGAGGTGGAACCTTTGGCCTCATAATAGTGCTCGATTTACTGAAGAATGAGAACAACGGTGGGTTTGATAATATACTCAAACACAGTAACAACACTGTATATAAACACATTTAACCACACTTCATGGCTGGAACTATGGCTTAACTTGTCTTTTAACACTTTTTAAAAAAAATATTAGCACATTAAGAAAACATTTAATTTAAGAACGTGTGTCTAAGACCTTTAAAAGTGCACAATCACTAAAAATTGAATTAAATTTAGAATTAACAGCATGATTATAGCCATTAAATGACAAGTACAACCACGTCCTGACATGGGACAAACAACGTTACCGCTTTAATGGTTAAACGTTACACTCATAAGTGTAGCGTTTAATGGTTAAATGCTACACTTATGAGTTAGACTGGTACAATGTCTGCGAGTGAAGCCTCTGTGTTTCTGAATTTACTCACCTCAGCTCTACCGAGACAGGTGAATGAATCTATTTTTGGCCGTCATTCTGACCAATCAGTAATCAATTTAGGCTCACAACTGAATTAGGTATTTTCCATAAGTAGAAAAGTAGAGAAAAGTGAGACGAGTCTTTGCTGTGCAACAGAAAAGGGGCAAAAGTGCCAAGAATTTAATGTTCCAATGCATTTTACTTTACTTGGGATTCAATGATTCTAACTTGAAAGTGCTCCTTTAAAGACTCGAGATGTTTTCAGAGAGAATTCACTCATCAGCTCCTCCAGATGGTACAAATAGAGGCCCAGGTGAGGTCAGCCGCTGGTCATCAGGCTGTTTACTGCTGCTTATTCCGAATGGTGGCTTGGTGAGGGATTCCCTTTTAACGGTGTGACAAAGGTTCACACGAACATAAATTCCAAAGACCAAACCTTTCCTCAATATTCTGTGTGTGGCTCATTCACCACCAGTGCTGCAGACATTACAGTGACTAAGAAGAAAAATCTGGTTGGCTCGTACATGATGGGATGAGACTGGAGTCCAAAAAAAAAAAAAAAACAGTTCATTGCAGTCAGCACAGACAGAGAACATCCATTCTCAAGCACACGGCTGGGCCTGCTGCTCACAAGAATACGCAGGTAAGAACATGATATATCCACACACCAAATACACACCCAGGGCACACACGCTATCAGAAGGGTGTAGATGTACAGCTGTGTCTGAGAGTTTACACTAAAGGTATATTTTCCAAAATTTCCAGAACATAGGTAACAGTTTGTAATGGGCCTTCAGGGAGTTTAGTGGTGAAAAAGTCTGGTTTTCAGATACAGCATCTGCATCTAACAAGTGAAACAAACAAGCTTTTTTTGTGACAGTCACAAAATCATGGCGGAGATGATCTTCACAAAGAGAAATCAACAGCCAAGGGTGACCGAGGCCACAACGCACATTTGAAAATGAAATTCTTCATCGGCTCAAATCATTCTCTGTCCCTGTTTATGAGTGGTGGAGTTCTGCCAATAAGGGTTACTGTTAGTAGTTAATGACCTTAAACACAAGGCGGTGTCAACACAAACACGGGTGGCTAAGGTGGCGTGATGGTGGGGTGTGCTTGCATTGTGATGCGTGGATGAAACCGGCAAAGACAGGAAGCCTTCCTCCTTGTCTTCCTCCTCATCCTCACCGCATTTTGTGTCCAAAATGAGAGAGGAACAGGCGGGAGAATGAGACAAGGGGGAGGGGGCTTCCGGCTGTAGGACTGGGAACAAAACTTACTGAGTGTGAGTTTCATCATCTGCACCATCATCATCCTCATCCTCATCATCCCCTAAGTGTGCCACATGGCCCCTGGGAGAGGAGGTGAAGACAGGGGGGTGGAAAAGGAGGGGAGGGTAAGGATAGAAAACAGGATTGGAGCATATAAGAAGGAGATTGAGGGACAAGGGAAGCAGGCAAAAGTAACAACAGGGGAAAAGAAGAGAGGAAGAAGGAAAAGGGAGGGAGATCTGAGTGAGGGTCTAACCCTTTAACTCTGGGTGGATCTGAAAGCACTGAACAGATCCAAACATAGAACAAAAATGTCTACACCACAACAAAATCCACTAATCTGAGGAACTCCAATTATTCCTCCAGGCCATAAAAACAAGTGAAAAGTAAGACTGTTCCGTCAGAAAGTTTAGGTCTGCTTAGATCTCCACACTTGTCAGAAGCAGTCCTAAACAACATTTTACTTCCTGTACGTAGCAGAATCATCCTCATTTTCAGTTTAATAGAGCAGATTTACATTAATGGCTACAGCTAAATGATATAACTGACATTATTAACACTTAATGAAAACCGAATTCTGTGAACACAATCTCATATTTAAGCTCGTCTCAGAAAGGCAAGAAAATAGCAGTTTCTTTACAGACCTGCCAGTATGAATACACTTTTGCAGCTGCAGCTAAATATGCACATGTGCATCTACTGATGTGTGTGTGTGTGTTTTAGCCATGCTCTGCAGGAAGCACCTATGAAGCCTTTCTATCTGATGGCATCAAAGCACAAAGCGGGCCCACAGAAGAACGCCAAAACGAGAATCCAAAATGCAGAGCGCAGCCTCGAGTCATGACGACAGAGTTAAGAGCATGTGATCAGCAAAGATTAGTGCTGCTGTTAATAATGGCTGATGGGCGAGTTCAGAGCACCAGCAGATCAGGAGCTTCTGGTGGATTCAGCATGTGCCTCACCTCTGCTGCAGCTCCTCCTCCACAGATTTGAGAAGACTCCTGTTTGACAGATGAGCAAAAGGTAAGAATGACATAAAACTGCCTGCAATAATGAGAACTACAACAAAGACACTAGTATATCTGATATCAACATGCAGTCGGTCTGGTGCCCTAAGTTAAACCCGAGCCTTCACAGCATAGTTGAAGATTCACACAAAGAGAGTTTACAGAATATCTCCAGGCTGCATCTGTGAATAAATCGTCAGACCTACAGCAGGAAAATGCTCTGAGTCTCTGCAGAGTCACAAAAATATGAACAATAAAAGGTGCAATAGGAGTCTTACTTATTTCCACCCAGTAAACTCGGTGAATCGTGGCCGTACTCCAACTGCAGCTCCTACGAAACAAGCAAATTACTCAGTAAAAAGGAAGAAAAATGTAGGGAATCTATCATGGACATTAAGACCAGAGACAAAGTATCAGCATAAGGAAAATACATATAGTGTCTGCTTTTTAAATTAGATTACTACTGCTAGCATAGCAGCTGCTGCGACGGTCACAATAGCATGCAAGAAATGATAATACCCTTCGAGTGCCACTAAACACCTACAATCACATCAGATTAGCTGAGAGGAGGAGATTTCAGGATTCGTTTAAAATTTGGGAGATTAAATTTCGATTTACTTTCACTCTTGCATATCAACCGGTCTAAAGCAGCGAGTCCCAGACAGATTAGGACTGTTGAGTGTGTTTGCTGCAGAAACTGGACCTTAGCCCTTTCCACATATGCACTCCAGAGGATTTTTAGAGGATCAGATGAGAGGTTTCTCCACATCTGTCCACACATGGACCGCATCTTTAGGATTAAAGCATCAGCTTTTCATTCACACTCTATTCTGAAGCTGTCTTGTTATTTTTATTTGACCAAGTAAAATCAGTTGAGAGCACCTACATGCAAATACCATTTTTATTCATCAGCAGGGAAGATTGTACTCTTTCATTAACTTTAACCTCGTGATCTCTCTAATGTATTAAAACATGATGGTTACCCAGAGTTTAATCTAGGGAGTTTTCAGGTAAAAAAAAAAATTAAGTTAATAGGTTTTAGTGCATATGTGAAAGAGCTTGTGTCATGAACATACAGACAGAATACAAGAAAAGAAAAGATGAAAAGACTATAAAGCTTGATGATATTTGCTTAGCAATTATCTTCTCCTTTGCTATGGACAAGCCTAACATTCCCTGATACAAGAGCTACTGTAACACTGATGATGATGAAACAGAAGGAGGACTTCCTGTGTAATTTACAAATTAAAAGCCCTCTACAGTCTGTTATCTCCACAAACCTTTACTGTTAAACACTAGCAGGAACAGACTGGAAAGAATGAAACCTTCTCAGAAATCTGTGACTGAACCACCATTTTTAGCATGTTTACAACAATAATAGCTATTTACCAGCTGATTGCAGTGAAAGTAGATTCTCATTTGTGACGCCACCTTGTGTGTAATTCAGCCAACTGGGTCCCAAACTTGTTGACAATCTGGCCACTGGTCAATATCAAACCCCTTTTAAAATAAACTGATGTACACAAACAGGTGCTACGTGGGAATGTTCGTGTTCAAACCCGTGTCACAAGAAAATGCAAATCTGAGGAAGTGAATGTCCAGTGTATACAAAATCAACTGAAAGGACAACACCCTACATCACTATGGACTCGTCACCATGGCAACTACAAGACCAGTTAGTGAGGCAGATGCCAAAGCTGAAAAAAAAAGATGAACACAAAGAGACAGACCAAAATGTAGCATGTGGTAGAACATAAAAACATTTCAGACAGGAAGCAGCCAAAACGCCACTCTAGAAAAAAAAAAAAAAAAAAAAAGACAAAAAAAGATACCAAGGGTTCTGATAGCAAGACAACCTGAATGGCAAGGACTTGGGACAAGAGCGATGTGTATGTGACAGAGGTAAACATGGATAAAACAAAAAAGAGGCTCGTGGAAGGAGAGACAGAAAGAGGGAGAGCGAGAGAGACAGAAAGAAAGAGTACTACCAGATTAGATCTTGCGGTATAGTAGAGCTCCTCAACACAGTCCAGATAGGGCTCAGAATCACACTGGTCAGCAAGACAGAGTGGGAGAGACCTCAGTTAATACATTAACTTGGACTGAAGAAGGGGAAGACTCGGATTGAAGAGGGGAGGGGTGCCGTATGAAAAATGGACAAAGGTCCAGATATCTGAACACCGCGGAAGGAGGAGGGCAATACTTTCATATTTAGGAGAGGAGGAGGATGCCGGGTGAGTACATTATGATAAATGGAAGGTTTTTACAAATTTTCATGTTTCAGTGACATTCTGAATTTCTTTTCTCAAACTTAAGCAGATGTTACCGCAACTTAAGTTCAAAGGTGTCATCACAGATCCCATTACTCGGGATATTAAACATGCAACTAAAGCTTTGCAACACCTGTGTGTCGTTTTAAGCAGGAGACATAATTATCTATATGATAAATGTCTAAAATGTTACAAACATTATAATAATCATGGACTGGGAATATGACAACCAAGCAGATCATCAAAAGATTCCCTTGTCGTCTTCCTTCCACCTTTGATTGGAAAGAAAATGAAAGCAAAGGGAATAAATGAATCAAATACCCACAGCAGTAAATACGAACATTACGCTAGAGAGAGATGAGAACAAGAATGGAAACTGATTCCAAAGGGGACTGTTTTCAAAACGTAGTTGTGAGACAGCAAAAGAAAGGGGAGAAAAGAGCAAAAGAGTGAGGGAAATGCGTGAGCAGTGTACCAACCAATTTATTTAGTAATCATTTCATTTTTTGTAGAAGGAACATCAGACTCGAGTTAAATGATTGACAAGAAGCTCAATTTAGAAATGAATAAAGTTTCACCACAGCAGCCCTGCTCTCTCCATGTTACTGTAATGTGTTCGAAACCCTCTCCACAGACCTGCCATCAGGGTGCCTGCCAGTGTGACCGGCGACACCATCTACTTTACTAGTTTGAAGCTGCCGGCTGAACAAAAATAGCTGTAATGTTGTTCTCGCCAACATTTATAGCCGTTTTCAGCCCAGGTGGGACACATTATCCTTGCAGCTTGCTATAGTATAGTCCTCTGTTTTCAACATGCCTTGAATTCCTCTACAGGAAGGCATGTAGGAGGAATTCTGGGCAAAATCAACACAAACACAAACACACACACACACACTCTCTGCCCTGAAATCCACGTCTCACCTTGTCCCTAAAAGAGAACTCAGACAACCTGCAAAGTAGAATTTTAGCTAGAAGCCTGCACAAGCTAACATGCAAAAAGAAAAGCTATCAGGAAATCAAGGAACAAAAAAATTAAACAATAAATATGATAAACCGATACAAAGGCTCACATTTGGACCCTTTGACAGTAATGTTTAATCTTCGTGCTGAAGACCTCCACATGGGTTTTACGTTTGGTTCAACACAGCTTGATAAGAGTGTTCAGGGTGTCTGCTGTGTTTAGGTGGGCTCAGCTTCTTCTCACACAGTCCTATAAACATATGTGACAGAGGACAACTCACCGGTTCATGATGGGGTTCCGTCTCCTTTCTGAGCGGAGGATCAAACTTCACCTGACCAACTGCAAAACACCGAGAAAGAGAAACAGGCAATTAACCGTGACAAGGCCCAGACAGACAAAATGACTCTCTCCCTGGTGCAGATATGGGTGGTTTTTGCTGGGTAACTCACAGTTAATCTCTGACAGTGTCTTTCCTTCCCTGGTGCTCCTGCTGGTGGAGCGAATTCGATGAGGAACAGAGACTGGAGACTGTCAGCAAAGAGAAAGACACACAGACACAGGGTCAAACTGGTGTGTGTGTGTGTGTGTGCGTGCGTGTGATCAATCACTGAACAAACACCATGCCTCTGTTATTTCCCATCAGAGGGAATAAGGTGTCACAAACAGCCAGCTGAGATGTGCAGGCACAAAAACCACATAGATGATGCCAACAAACGGATATTTTCATACACGTCTGCCAAAATTCAGACACACAGTTGTAAAGTCAGTAAGACACGTGATACTGACGATTCTGTTTTTAAATCATTGCTGTTGTTGGTGCAGCCTAAGGCAAAGAAATACTACTTTTTATCTTTATTAACCTGACTGATGATGCAGTTATCATACAATGGTGAATCATAACTGAATTATCTCTAATAACCTGTGTATGTGTATGTAAACTCTTTTCCATTAATGATTTTTTTGTGCAGGTATTGGATTATTTACATCCGTCGCTGCTAAAAACACGGCAACGTCAAACCATGCAGGCTGAACATTGGAAAAGGTCAAACCAGTAGTAAACCAGGAATGCATTTATCAAAGGCATATTGGCTGGAGAGCTGCAGGGAGGAACTGGGATGTTTAAAATCCACCTCCAGTTCATTATAAACTCATGTCAGTTACTGTCTGAAGTTAATGGCTTCCAAATTACATGCTCTGGGACACTGTTGTACATTTAAAAAAAAACAAAACACACACCAAAAGGATCTTAATAAAATCTTTCATCAGCTGAGTTAAAGTTGACAGTGTTTTTCTAATTATGTGGATTGTCAGATTTTCAAAACAAAACTATATTACAATGAAAAAACAAACAAACCAACAACTATTTGCTCAGATGCATTGCTCTAAGTGGTCTGCTGAAGTCAATCTGGGAGCCATTGTCACAAACTGAACCATTTCTTTAATGGTCAGACAGTGTCACAGAAATAGAAAGAAAAGGGCTGAAACTTGGCAACATTTAGCAGCTCTGGTTCAGCCGGGACGATGCTAATGTTGTCATGGAAGTTAGCAAAGCCTTTCCTGCATTTGAGTGTTCAATACTGTTAAACTCCAGTAAAATTTACTATTTCCACCTCCAAAATTCACAAACCAAACATTTTTTAATCATAGTCACAGCTATGGAGGCAATAAAGTAATACATAGCATATATAGGAAATTATTGGTTAACTTAATTTGGCATTCTAATTTTTAACTTAACTTAAAAACTGGCCATTTATTTAACAATAAAGTTCTGAAATGATTGATCCGAATTAACAAACTGGTAGCTGAACCAAAGAGCTGAATCTCAAGGACACCAATATGACAGTATTTTTGTCTGGAAGTCCCATGCCGATGTCAGTTTCCATGACAGCATCGGTAGTCCCTGAGCTGAATGGAAATCCAGTTTCTATTCAGTCACTTCAGCGGTCCTCCCCCCCATAAGAAACAATTGACAGCATGGTTTGTGTTAGAATGACATCACTGCACCACAGCCCACACTGGTACCTTTCTACGGGCTGCGAACCGGGGTGCACGCCGAGCACCGGGGCTTATGGGAAGAAAATGTCCCCTGTACTTAAACTGAGCAGGAGTTAGAGGAGGGGCAGTGAAGACAAGAACAGAGTGGAGAAAAGAGGGAGGACAAAGAAAGACAAGAGTGAGGAAGAGGGAACAGAGAAGTGCTAAAAGGATAGAAGAAGTCAAACAGGGGAAAATAAAAAGGCAAAATGGATGGAATAAGGCATAAAAACAGAGAAGGCAAGGAGAGGAGGATGAAGGGAAATGATAAAGTGCAGAAAGATGAGTTATGTGTCAAAGGGACAGGAAGGACAGAAGACGAGGGGAATAAATGGTGGATTGTGAGCTAATGAAAGGAGAGAAGGGCGTGATTTCAAGGGAAGAAAATTAAATCCAGTAAAAATACAATCACCTCTATGTTGGGAAGTGTGATTTTTAGAAGGTCAAAGGTTACCTCTGGTTCAGGATCGTCATCATCAAAGTCGTTGTAGGTGCTGTGGTCGGGGTTGTTGGCTTTGTCCAGCAGCTCTATGGCCAGAGTTCTGCTGAGGGGCTGGGACACAAAAGGGTGCTGGAAGACGAGCAAACAGACAAAATGGCTATTCCGTTTCCTTTCCAGAATTAGAGCTGTGTTGCTTCGATTGCTCACCTGCAGTAGTTTCTCAGCCGTGGGTCTCTTTTTTGGGTTCTTGGTCAGGGCCAGCTTGACAAAATGGTGGAAGTTATTTGTCCTTTTGGTCCAGAATTAGGAGAAACACAAAAAAGAACACTAAACATACAATAAACAAGAGGCACATTTAAACAAAATGGACCTGACCGAAGGTTGCCTAATTTGGACTGAATGCACAAAAGGGCTAGAAATGTTACATACATACTAAATAAAGACATGCAGCAGATACACCTTCTTACCACTTGAGTTTATCTTTCAACTTAGGTGGCTGAAAATTACTCTTTGTCATTAAAAAGAGAGCCCTGGAGGAGAGAAGAGAACACCATGAAATCCTGTGATCCAACACAGGAATTTGATAAATAATCAAAACATTCTGAAATAAGACAGCAGCCATTAATTCTTCTTCTCCCGTTTAACATTACTGAGCCACAAACACTGCTCTACCTCATGGGGTGCAGGTCAAACATGGGGGGCTGTAGTTCAGCCAGTTCGATTGCAGTGATGCCCACGGCCCAAATGTCACACAGCTGGTTGTAACCTCCTTTTCTTTCGACTGCTGCGACCTCTGGAGCCATCCTGTAAAAGGAAAACATACATACAGGTGATATGAAAAGAAAAGAAACAAAGAAATAGTGAGATAAGTTATTTTTATTTGATTTGAACGACATTTCACAAAAAGCAATAGCACAACTTGTCAAAATGTGACTCATGAGCTCTCTGGTTGGAGATTATGCAGGTGAAATCCACTTTACCTGCAAGTATAATTAGTGCAAAAGGAGCAAAAACAAACCCAACTAACCAGTATGGAGTTCCAATAAATGACTTCCTCTTTGCAAGAGTTGCCGTAATTTGGGCCGAAACACCAAAATCAGCTGAAAGGGGGGAAAAAAATAAGCAACAGAATAACAAAAACTGAATAAGACAAACGTTCAAGTCCAAAAAGTGAGCACAAGCTGATGAGGATGGGCCATTTATGCCATCAGTACCTAAAATCATAGCAACAAACACCCTTTATGATGACAGTATACAACCTCTGTGTGGAAGGAGCTAAAACCTGGAACGCTTCTCACCTAGTTTAACGTAACCACTGTCTGTGAGGAGGATGTTGGCTCCCTGTCAGAGACAAATATGCAACATAAACACCAACGCCTGAAAAACTATATGAATTCAACAAGAAATGAGCAGTACATTCTTCATGGAATAAAACTTTTGGGTTCTATTGTCCAAACGCACCTTGATGTCTCTGTGCATTTTGCCTTTATTGTGCAGGTAGTATAATCCCTAAAAACAGAACCACAGAATCATGTTAAGAACTATTTAAATGAGTTTTCACGTTTGCGGGTTTGAACTCAGATCTTCAGCAGTGATCTGCCTCTGGTGGATGAAACGATAACAGCGTTTCCCTCGTAACTGCACACACTGATGCAGGTATCCAAAGGTGAGAAAGTGTGTCCTGGATCTTACCTGCATGGTCTCTCGTGACATGTAGGCTATCTGGGACTCTGACAAAGGCCCGGTCACTGGAGGAGAAAGGGGTAAGAATGATTACTACGAAAACAAAGAAATAATTGTGATTAAAAATGTTTTACTGCTATTACCATGATAGATATCCTGCAGAGATCCACCACCACAGTATTCCATACTGATCCACAGCTTATCTCTCCTGCACACAGATCAGCTTTTCAGTCACGGAGAACACAACAGTCCCCTCACACACCTCCATCTGCCAGTTACACCTTCATGTAAACACTCTCTCTGACCAACACATGCAGAGTGCTCCAGTAAATCGTGCACTTCACAGCAATCGCACGCTCACCGGAGATAGCTGCCAAAATAGGCGACGATGTTTGAGTGTTTACAGTCCTTCATCATTATAATCTCCTGCTGGACCACAGCAAAATCTTCACCTGGAGTAAAACACACACAACCACTTGTGATAATCCCATATCTCACTGCAATATGAGACGACTGGGAATCAGAAAACATAAGAAGTGGGTTACATGTGCCAAAAATAAAAATGGACAGTCAAGGAAGGTAAGCAGCTGGGAGCATTTTTAACAGCACAGCAAGATGATAACATAACGAGGGTAAAAGAAGGGAAGGATCTGGGATGATTCTGGTCTAAAGGACTGGGCAAGAAAAGCAGAGTGATGATAGGAAAAGAAGGGTAAGAAGAGAGAAAAAGAAAATGGAAAAGGTTAGGATGCAGAGGGAGACGTGGCAACAAAAACAGGAAAAAAAAACAGAAGAAAAGAAGTGATAACTCACCCGGTTCCAGTTTGATGACTTTGATAGCAGCCAGTTCTCCCGTGTTTACATTGCGAGCCTAAAGCGTGGAAGAAAAAAGGATGAAACAATGAAGCTTTTGATGCACACCGCAAACACACGGTAACAGTAGTGAATATAAACCTCCTCCAGACTGGAGCTGGACCTGGTAGCTGTTCCCAACTTCCATGAAAAACATTAGCGTTCAAAAGTGACTACTGGCGGAAATGGAGCCAAATTATGCAACCAGGACATTTCAAACAGGTCACAAAAACAGGTGCCCTAAATATGACAACAATATTTTAGAAAAGCTGTTAAACCTGTAGGGTGGGGCTGGCTAATGCATGCTTCTGCTGCCACGTTAAGCCACTGTCGCTTAAACTGACACATTACAATTAAAACGTGCCACCAAAAGACAAAATTAAAGGTCAGAGGAATTACAACTTGTGTTTTTAGCCCTGACAGGTCCAATGTGTTGGACTACTCAGAAAATTTGAATATCCTGAAAAAGTGCATGCATTTCTGTAACTTTAAAGGTGAAATGTACATATTATATAGACAAATAGTATGCGAATCAATATATTTCAAGCTTTTATTTGTTTTGATTTTGCTGATTAGGATTTGCAGCTTCAGAAAACCTCAAAATCAAAAACTCAGAAATCTACAATATTGCTTGAAATTAATAAAAAAAGAATTTTAAATACAAAAATGTCAGGCCTCTGAAAGTAAAATCTTGCATCTGTAATGAGTCTATAAAATGTACTGGTCTCACCTTTTATGTTGGATTGCCTGAATAAAACAACTTTTACACAACATATATTTTTTAATTTAAACTTGAGTTTGCTTTTTTATCCACAATTTCTTTTTTTATCCATCTCATATAAATCAAATTACAACAGGGGCAGTGACGGAGGAATGTCCACAACTTCTTTGTGCCTAAACTCCTGGAAAAAAGTTACAGACTTAAAAATGAACTCAACGTTGTACCATTTCTCTAACAATGACAATTGTATATAATTCAGGTCTTTTAAATTTCCACCAAAACAAGATACATTTTAAAACTACTGAAGGTGTTAATGGTTCAAAGGTTTTTAGACACTTTTGAAATCGCCCTGACAATAAATTACAACAGCAATACCCCAATTTCAAAACGCAGAAACACATTTGTAGTTTTGTCCAGAAGGCAGAGGTTATTTCCCAGGTTCCAGAGGAAATCTGAGCCAGCAAACAAAGCTGCGGTGGGGGATACAAAGAGAGGCAAAGACAGGGGAGCAGGGGGCCGTACAGTCAGAGCGGAGACAGGGCGTCTTCAGTCAGCAGACAGAACGCCCATGACTCACAGCTCTCAGAGCCGCTGATAGAGGCAGCAGCACAGCCTGACTCCACTTGATGGCCCGGATGTTGTGAGTGACTGCAGTAGGATGACTGGTGATCAGCGGCTATCCGGAACAGTCCGTCCCTGTTTTATGGTGATTGAAACGATGGGCCCGTTTCAATCACCATAAAACTCCAAAAAACTCTTCTTTCAGCATACGTCTGTGCAAGCTACTCACCTCCTCATCTGTCACTTTTCTGCAGAACTGCAGATGCAAAAGAACTAGATAACACAGATTAACGGGGTGACGTGCATGTAGCTGGCTGTCCAGGTATGTTAATCTGATTTCTCATCGTCAGATTACTGTTATCTGGAGCATATCACACACTGCTGTCAACATGACGGATAATCTGATGCTCCCAGAAAGCAGCTGATAGTCACATTTTTATGGTCATCTGAACGGGCTCAGGCTGCAAACCCAAAACAAGACCACTTTGAATAACCTGAAATCAGCTCTCAAAAACACGTCAGCACTGGTTAGATAAGACATAACAACAATCCTGTCTCTCCTGGAGAGAAACCTGTCTGGAGGAGTGATTTGCATTAGGTCAGAGGTCAAAACAGGGTAGCTGTCACTACAGATAAGTAGGCCACAGGATTCACCCACTTATCTCCGCAGATTCAGTGACGGCAGCACTGAGCAGACATCCTACATATACGATTCATTTAAACCTACAACATGTTTTAGGGAACGTGAGAGGAGACCAAGCAGAATTCAACAAACCTGACTTTCTTACACAGGATTTGTCTATTACACCATTTAAAAAAAAATATAAATAAAATTTCAATGAAGCCAAAACATCAAAACCATAATTACTTGTAGTAATATGAAGTCATTCAGATAAAATGATCAAATAAATACATATTGATTTTCATAAGAACAAAAGATGACCTTTGCAGCTCCTCAGCCTCAGGAGGGGGATGAGTCAGACCGAAGGCTGCACAAAAGGCTCCTTCCTTCCACAGGTGAAAGCATAAAGAATAATCCTAAACCTGTCAGGAATAATCTAATCAGAAATGTTTTTTCCTGAGCATTCCGTTCTGCCACAAGTAAATGACCCAGGACTATTGCCAATACTGAACTGAAGCAACCTAGAAGGAAAAGAATAAAAAAAAACCACAGCGCTGCACGTTAACAAAGGGTGTTTACAGAAATGTAATTAAAACCCCAATTTCAATGCATAAGAGTGGACGAGTCACGGAAAAAATAAGATACAAATGGAGAAAACATTAAAAAAAAAACATTTTAAAGCAATTCTTTAAGAATGGTCCCTGACTGCAAGCATAAAAACATACAACAGCCTGCCAAGAACTGTGTTACCTGAGGTTCGGCTGATCACAACTGTTAAACCAAAGAACCTGAAGGAACCGAGACTGATATCCCGACACAAACAGCTTTAACCGTTTTTGTCTCATAAATTACCCAACTGAAGTGAATCAGGTGTGAAAACATCTTTTATTCTACTGCCTGGCAGATTAAGATTAATCATTAATACACATGTATGTGCGTAGGATTCCACAACAGCCTGCTCTGCCCCGTGGCCTCAGTACCCAGAGAGACAGAAGCATTTGTGAATGCCTGAGAGCAGGATGGGGTCTGTGTATCCACCTCAAAGCAAGTGGAGGAACAGCGACAAAAACAGGATGGTTTTCGTCCTTCTGTGTGTGCACTCGTGCGTTACCACAAGCTTCTAAAGTATTGTGAAACAATACCAAAGGCATACACAGAGGAAGTAAAGATTCCTGCACTCCTACATCACGGCTGCCCAGCTGTTACCCCTCCCCACGTTACCATTATCTACCGACTTGCTGTGAACTCTCATATTTGTTCTGGAATAAAAAAAAAAAGGATTAAAACACAAGAACTGGCATTAGATATGGCATTCTCCCCCCTTTAAATACTAATAAACCAGGAATGCAGGAACGTTGCCTGGTACAGATGGCAGCCAGAATTGATTTGTGGGAAACTAAACTGAGAGCTGTTGTCATCCACAACCGCAACGTGGTGTCAACGCGAGAAAAGTCAGCTATTCTGTTTGAGCAACGTGGGTTATGTCACGCCACGTCCTGTGTTTCGGTAAACACAAATGGACGGTTATCACAGCAGCAACCCTGATGCAGGTTATTGTTAGAGCTGCACACATGCACATGAGCTGTGAAGGGCAGCGTTTTCACTGAGGCTGTGCCAAAGCGCTCTAAAGAGAACGCTAAATATCATTTCATCTTCAACTGATTATATCTGTAAATCAGATTAGCAGACCAGATGTGGATTATGCATGAATGATCACAATTCGGAAATGTGCCAGATAAAATGCAGGAATCGCTAATCATTGCTGTAATAATGCAGATAACCGAGCTAAGGCTGGTTTAGCTATAAACTGCACTGGAACCTGAAGCCCTGACCAGCACAGCATTGCAGGCCTGTGGCTCTTTGGTGAACTGAAAACTCCCTCCCAGACTGTGCATAGATCGCTGTATACAGGTTCCCTTTTTGTTTTTCTTGTACTTAATTTAGTGGACCACTGCGTTCTTGATGTTGTTTCCGTATCGCCCCACTTGGCTCTGTTGCCTCCATGCTCCGCTGCCCGTGCATTTAATGAGTAAAAAAATATGCCCTCATTCAAAAGAAAATATCTCAACAGGTGTGGGCGACATGATCTGTCAACCACCACGGAAGAAATCTGCATTAAGGACACAATATTAATAGAGAAATCAAAGTTTTAAAAGGAAAGGTTTTTTCTGCTTAAACGCTCAACTAAAGCCACAAATTTCACACAGCAGTAGACACCAAATATAGGCATCAATGAGCTTTTCCAAATGCTCTTGTTGCTCAGAAGCATTATTCCATTATAATTATGAAAATATAAAGATGTATTGCAGCAGTTTTTATGTTAGCGGACGGTCAGGTGAGGTGAGTTTGTTCTCAGACTCGGCTACTGGTTGTTGTTGAAAGATCCTGTTAAGAGTTATGTGTCTGTGACAAGGTGAGATAATACAGCTAATTTAGAAACAAAGCAGATAAGCTTCTGAAAAAATTCCAACATGGGAAAGGGGGGAAACAGAGAATGTGTGCATCCCACAAAGTGCCTGAAAGAAGGGCTCAATTGAACTGTAAATTGTACTAGTGATGTTGCATGTGTAATGTCTTATCGACTCAATAACTGTATAACATGATATATTTTATTAATTTTAAAGACATCACACAACACTACATCAAGGTTTACTCAATGCCATCTGCTGTTAGGTAAAACCAGGATGCCAAATGCTTCCATTTCACAGCAGTGAAATTAAATTACAACACAAACACATGCAGGGCTGAACAAAGTGGACATTTTTGTACTGATGCAGAATAAAGCCAATCTCACAGATGGATGAGGCATCTCTGACGTACCGTTTTTAAATGTCTGACATTATAAGCTTTGCAGTGCACTTTTTTTCTTGTTAACTGTGTGACATCATTATGTTTGTAATTGCTATATGTGATATATAAATGTCAATTTGCTTCCAGGCGAGACTGTGGTCGACTCGGGCTGTCAGGCAGGAACTTCCAGCACAGGCCCTCGGGGCCACCCGAGACTGTAGCAAATATATACTCAACCTACGAGGAATTTGAGACTCAATGTCGTAGATAACTGCTAGAATTAAAAAACGCAGATGAAGTTAACACTTTTCCGTCGGCTGTCTTGCTCGTTCTGCCCTGAGAGCTTTAGCCAAAGTGAATTCCCAGCTGTCAGTCTGTGTCATGCTAAACAGACACTTTCTCAAAATTTAGCAAAACCTCATGGTATTTTCGCATTAATAGTGAATGGGCTAGTCTGTCTTTTCTCCAGTTGTTCCTCGGTCCCACTAAAAATGCACTGCATCCAATCATTTGACGAACATATTTCCACGAAACAAGTAAAAGACCATTTAGCTTCAATGCTAACGACCAAACTGCGTCCATTCCCGGACAGAAAACGACTGCGAGAACAACAACAGACGTCTCAAACACCCTTTTTTGTGATTTCCGGTATAATTTGTCGATATATTAATTAATGATCACAATTAATTTCTTATTAACTGTCGGAAATATAGGGTTGTAATTACATTCAAGAGGGTCCAACTGGTCTATATTTAACGAATCTGACATCTCTGCGCCACAAAATTCGACATGAACGCCTGATGTCAAGCTGAAGGTTACAACCAATGTTAATATGAGAATAAAAATCATTTTTAAAAATGTATTTGAGTGCGAATATTGTACCGAAAGGGTCCTTCTTTAATTGTACCTCACAACAATATCGACTAAGGCCAAAAACAATACGTCAGAACAGCTCTGGGTCTGCCCGATAAAGGAATTAGGAACACGATTAGCCAGCCACTTCAATGCTCAATCGGTTAAACATAAAAAAGAACGGAAACAAGTGAATTATAGCAACATGTTCTACTCCCCAGTGTTACTTTATTAGTGATATCTAGCAACCAATCTCTGTCCGATAATGGACCTCGGCTGCCGCTTCCCTCGCTGCAGTTTTACCTTGTACACATCTCCGTAAGTGCCGCTTCCTATCCTCTGGATCAGTTCGAAATCCTCCTGTGGATTCCGTCGAGACAGGTCGACACTGGAGTTCATCATTTCCACTGCCGAATACGGCGCTGATCGTGCACGGTGGACGAGTCCCAACAACTGATAAACACGCTATTTTGGAGAAAAACATACAGCGTCAAAAAATCCCAGCCCGAATCCAATGTAGCTCCAACATGGCTTCCACTGCAAACAGCGCATGCGCAATGGACATCATGGCGTACTGTGCGTAACAATCTATTAACGCTGTACAATATAATAATAAAATAATATTTTTATTTGAATTACAGCGGTAATACTGGAGTATAATGGGTTATTTTCCCAAGAGCAGCTTATATCTTATCAATCAGCTACATTAGAAGTAAAAAAAACCCAAAAAAAACAAAACACAGGATACGTTTTGTTTTATAAATTGAATATAGCCCAACTACAGAACAGAAAAAAGCTAGTATGTAAAGGAATCTAATTCCACTGATACTAATCAGGTGTTCATCTTGACATATTTGTGGATAATTCCATCTATCAAGCCAAGACTGACTCTGAAGGTTTCCTGATGCTTGAGGGAGGACTGAAATGTACGAAGAGCAGACTGACGGCCTGTTTCCTTGGTGGATGAAGAATGGATCTCCTGATTAATTTGTAAAGTGTCTCTCCTAGCTGACAGTGAAGGAGGATCTGGGCAGCTATGGTGACCAGCCTGAGGCTTTGATTCATGCTTAGATGATGATTCAGTGTGATTCTCTTCAAGCAGTTTTTTCAAAAGACAGGACAACTGTGGACTCAAAAGAAGAACAAGGGTTCCACCAACACAGAGGACCCTAAAGAGGAATCATCAGACAAAACAGATGGGTAATATTGGAAGCTATTTGCACATATTGCAAATATTGCACTACATAGCAAAACCTTTTTGTAGTGCAAAGACACAAACCTCTCCATCTCAGTCAAGATAAGAGGCAACTTGGCAGCCATGTCGACTCTGGTGCCAAACTTCCTGCCAAATGGCAGGTCACACACAACAACATCTACCCTGGCGTCAGGCAGAGGTATCCCTGCATACACAGAACAGATACTGAGAGGTCAGAGGTCACAAAACACACAATAGAAAGGATAATTTTACGAGAACATTAAACTCTTTCACGTCTTTAGAGTTAGGTCCATTTTTCTTACTCATAGATGAAGCTTTCATGACATGTATTCTGTTTCCAACTTCTGCAAAGGTTATGTTCTCGTTGGCTTTCTCTACCTGTCCATCATCAATGTCCATACCAATGAAAAGGGTATCCTGAAAATTCCAGTGAGTCTGTATCAGATTACTGTTTCGATTGTTGGCTTTACATATAGAATTTTATTGATAACATGCACACATTATGCATGTTTCTTCTAAACCAAAGCAAAGAGTTTACTGTAATAATAACTGTATATAATGTCTAAGTTAAGCAGTGTTTTTTATGCTTACTGAAAGCTTTCCAAAGCCTATGAATTGCAATTAAGCCTTTTATACCAAGTCTGCATAGATTTCTGGCCTTACCAGGTGTACCTGTGCTGCTTCTATCAATATAGTCCCCACGCCACACATGGGGTCGAGGACACAAAAGCCTGGCTGGGAGGCAAGAAAGTACATGCAGTGTGTAAACTGAGGTCAGCACGTTAAATTGTAGTTGGTGTGCAGCGTCAATATCCTCCAAGTCTTACGATGTCTTGACATTAATAGCATACTTATAAAATTAATAATTCAAAAGGATGTAGGCAATATGTGGTGATACCTGTATCTGAGCCAGTGAGGCAATGGCCCAGGCTATAGTGGACCTCAGTCCTGTAGTTTTAATGTAATATCGGTTGGCCAAAGGTAACCTGATGGATGGAGACCGGAAGTCATTATCAGAGAAACATTGTTCTTCTTCACATATTAGAGTCCCCCAGATGCCAACATAGTTGTTACTGATGAGAGATAAAGGTCAAAAACCTGGTGAGTGAGATCCCCATTAGGCAGTGATCGTCACTCAAATGGATATTCGCCTGCAGAAAGGAACAAACAAAAATCAGAGAAGAGAAGAAAATAGAGAAGCAAAAAGAAATGAAAAGAAGAGAAAACCTCCACTTGTGGATTCTTCAGGTCAACCTTCCAGCCAAGCTGCCTGCTCAAACCTACACCAATTACTTTGCTCACGTCCTAAGTTATATAAAGAATACCATAACTCAGTGTCACATATTATTTACAGTTACTGCACAGCTGCATATGTAATTTTCCTAAAAACACAATTATTTAATGTTAATGTCTAGTGGAAGTGTAGTTCTACCTGTGGACTTAAATATCGAGAAAGTAATCCAGTGCACTTGCAGTTGATTCTGAATGAGATAGAGGCAGAAGGAAGCTGTGTTGTGTTGAGTCGCATAGGCATCTGATTTCCTTCTCCAGAAGTATCAACTGAACGTGCACAATTGTGACAGCAAAAAAACAAAGGATACATACTAAAAGAGACAGTCAATTATTGAAAGTTTAATATCTAAAACTACTTCTCACCTTTTTTTGCATTTTCTTCAGATTTTTCTGTTAATGCATCATCAGAGTCATCATCTCGCTTTCTCTTCTTTTCTGTTGTATCTGCTCCAGATTGTTCATCACTCATCTGAACAACGTTCCTACACTGTACAATCTCTTCTCTTGTACTACCTTTTAATCGGTTGACAGGATATGACCTGTGTTTCAGCTCCCTCTGGAGGCGGCTCCATGTCATTACAGTGCTGGTCCACTGATCAATGTCACCCAATAGTCTGGACTGCAACAAAGAGGCTGCTTTTGCTGTTGACATTATAGAAAAAACAAGTCAGACCAAGAAAATTCTGTAAGAACCTGAGAGTTAGTGCTCGGTGTGTGGATTGGATGTGTTTGCTAAGTTGGTACCTGGGTTCATTTTCGCAGGAAGCAACACTGGATGATCTTGTTTCAGGAACAGAAAAAGTCTCTCTGCAGTTTTCAACTGACAAACTCTGTGAATATCAGCAGAGGAGCTGAATATCACTTTACCTGGGATCTGATAAACCTGACCACACGATTACACACACAAAAGGAAAAATATGTCAAAGCTAAAACGGTTCAAAGGAAACACTGAAGTGAAAATGAGGCGCCGGGTTACAGATTAAAAAAAATCCTCAGAAAACAAGGTCGTATTTAAACAAATAAATATTAAGATTTAAAGAATCCTCTATACACGTTACACTGAACTGACAACCAGATAACTTTTAAGAATCTTTTTAACAATAAAAACTTGACTGAACTGCGTTTGTTATTATTATTATTATTTATTATTATATCTTAACTACTCTGAAACTGAATAGATTTACGCACACTCACATCTTTAGCCGCCAATTTCTTCTTAACTTCTTCGATTAAAAAAAGCTCCATCCCGTTACCAGCAGTGCAGTAATAGCGAATTAAATTTACTTCATTTTTAGCTTCATTCGATTCAGTCATTTTGTATATAGAACGTATTCTGCTCAAAAAACATCCAAATCTATTTGAACAAGGTATATCTTCTACTCTTCTACTTCCCCAGGTGTTCCGCCATATTGGCATATTTGTTTACACCGGAAACGGAAATGATTTTGGAGAATATAATCACCATATATGCGACCAGTAGATGTCTCTCTTTCACAGTAGGAAAACGGCACTTGTATTTGTATAATTTTTTTCTCTATGTGTAAATAATTAAATATCAAATGTGCCCACACTCTATTAATTCAATTTAATTTGCACTAAATTGTAATTAAAAAAATCCAAGATATATGTTTTTAATTATTTCATAACCTGTCCCCAAAATGCCTCCAGTACACGTTGAGTATCTTGACAAACGTGCAATGAACCTCAAGTATGTATTATGCTGAGTGTGTTGCATATGAATCTGAATGTGGAATATTCTTAGGTCTGCTGCATTCTCGCCTGGAGATACATCTGAACATTCGTTCCTGAAAATGATAAAGAAGACTTTTACACCCTGCAACAAAAAGTTAGTGTTATTGTCCTCTATATGACATTTCTTGTTTCTTAACACCCCTATGTAAATTATGTTTTCTTGGTCCCTGATTTTTCTCCAGTTTCTATATATATACAGTATATATATATATATATATATATATATAAAAATTCCCTTCTCACTCTCCGCGTGTGGTTCCTCCTCCATTCTAAACTCGGGTCCTCTACCAGAGGCCTGGGAGCTTGAGGGTATCTTTGCTGTGCAGTATCTTTGCTGTTCCTAGCACTGCACTTTTCTGGACTGAGATGTCTGAGGTTGTTCCAGGGATCTGCTGTAGCCACTCCTCCAGTTTGGGGGTCACTGCCCCGAGTGCTCCGATCACCACGGGCACTACTGTCACCTTCACCTTCCAAGCCTTCTCCAGCTCCTCTCTGAGCCCTTGGTATTTTTCAAGTTTCTCATGTTCCTTCCGCCACACACACACACACACACACACACACACACATATATATATATATATATATATATATATATATATATATATAGTACCAGTACTACTGTATATAATAACACTTTTTGCTTTCCACAATGTCTGCACTCCTCTACTATGTACTGGTGTTTGAATTATAAAGGATAATTAATGTGACCTGTTTGCACACTTTCACTAAACTCTCATGCATTACAGATGAACTTTTCTTAACTGACTATAAAACCCACAGACCATTAATTATATTAAAAAGTAATTTAACAAACCACATTGCAGCATGATATGGTACACATTTTTCTACAGTTCCCCTTTGGTTTATTCTGTGACAACTTTGATCAAGTCATAACTCATAATATTAGTTGTACCCATGCAGAAAGGAGACATTAACACTCTGAACAGCTGCCACATGCAATAATTAGGCCCACTGCTGCAAAACAAATACAACAGCTCCACAAAATGAATGCTGTCGGGCACAGCAGCCCTTGTGTGATGTATTGCAGGACATTAAACTTGTTTTTATTTTCGTCATCCCCCAATTAATCATTAGAGAGAATAGAGAAGAAAAGAAGGGAAAAGAAGAGCCAAGAATTGAGAGGGAGGAGGGGCAGGAGTGTTAACAGCAAAAATGAAGGGAGGGCAAATAAAACAGGTGCTTTGCTTACAACTTTGTCTTGGTGGGTTAATTAGAAAAGCCTGGAAAGAGCTGAAGGCTGGCGTGTTTGAAAATCTACAATAACACATTGGACATAATTTGGACAAATGCTTTTTTTTTTTTTTTACAGGATTTAAACACATTTTCTATTGCATCATAAAACATCAATCTAACTTGTATATGGTTAATTTATACAAAAAGGTGCAAGACTTCTGCATAATAAAACAGCCATGGGTAGAAGGTTACTACTTAATTTTGAGTAATTCCAAGGCCAAATGGGATGCTTTCATGAAATAATTATCAAATTAAAAACAAAACAAACAAAAAAAAACAAGCAACATTACACTCTGTTTACTGCAGATGGACATAAAACTCTAAGGCGTTGTCTCTGCTTTTGTCCCAGTTAACAAAGATCTGTAACACTACATAAATTCCCAAATCCCCTTGCTCCATATTTTATCAACTAAAAACACCGCTGCACTAAAAAGCTGCTCCATTTAGTCACATAAAAAAGGTAAGAGACCTTGGCCTCCTTTTTCAAAAATAACACACAGCTAAAACACAGCTCCGTTTTGGATGAGTTTTTTTAGCTAATTTTATTTCTTTATTACTTTAATTTTTAATTCAATAGTTCACATGAAGATAGCGTAAACAGCTGAATGTCACTGATAATATGACAGTACTTGTAGTTACAAGTAGTGCCGGTGGGGGCAGTGTGGGATTATTGCTGCGCTCCATCCCGCTTTGTGTTGTCTTGTTTAATCTCTTTAGCTTCAGCAGGCGGACACACGGAAGAAAGACTTAGAAGCGAAAATATTTCAAAACCGAAACACGCTGCACGTCACAGAGAAAGTAACTGGCTGGAAGGTCGGTCTGAATGTCATATTGCTGTTCTTCGTCTCATATTTGATGAATTGCTTACAGTCTGTAATATCAGTTAGATGTTTAGAGAATATCATATCGTCATATCTCTATTTTATATTACATAAGAAACCACACACAAATATATTAACATAATTATTCTATTTCTTTTTCTTCTCAGATGCTGTAATACGTTTCTAATTTGTCTCCTAAAATATCAGTATGGGCCAAGTTTTCTCAACAGAATCTGAGCTTTCTCAGTTGAAGGAGGCAATTGGATCTGTTCTTTATGATGCCATGTTGGAGGGTGATGCAGTGCCCGACCTTGGAGTTGTCCACCCTCTCCTCCTGGCCAGTCAGGATGAGAGGATTAACCCCGGGTCCCATCTTCAGGAACATCTGCATCATGTTATTAGATTTTTCTTTTAAAATTTACGATGATTTCTGCAAAAGCTTGCATCGTGTTCACTCTGGTCTTAAAATTATTTTCACCTCACTTTTAAAATAAAGCTGGTTGTCAGTTAATTCAAAAGTTAATTGTAGGACTTAAATGGAGAGCTATCAAATCACCTTCTTTTTCTTCTCCAGCTGCAGAATGACATTGGTGACAGGGCCCCCGCCTACCTGAGGGATCTGATTGGCCGACTGTCAACCTTCTCCGATGAGCCTCGCCTGGCTGGCCTTGTGGGATTTGTAGTCACGTTGTTGGCGGACATGGTCTACACATCCAAACGTTCAAGTGTGAGAGGGAAGTTGGCAGGGTCATCATCGAGTCAGGTAAATCAAGGCAAATGTGGTGAAACTGTTTAAAAAAAACTTACATTCTACAATATTCATGCATAAATCATTCATTTCTGCAGAAAGTCTCAGAACTTCAGGAAGTGATGGAAGAGTATCTGAAGCGTTTTAGGATCAACCTGAGTGACAAAAACAAGCTGATCCAGGATACAACCAGACTTGAGGCCCAGTTTAGCCTGATTCTCACCCAGCTGAAGACCCGCCTGATTGCAGGTGACTGCGATTCCAGGTGAAAGAAAAAATCTCCAAAGAATTTTACAAAGCAGACTCTTAGTGTTTCTTCACCATTGCATGACTGTATATAACATACCACAGAATATTTGCCTGATATGTAGTTACATTATTATGACTTGCTCGAATTTAGAATGACGGCACCTGCCTGATTGGTGTTTTGTTTTACCTGTCTGGTCCTTGTTAGGTCTTTGAAGCACTGGGCCAGTGGAGCAGCTTTCAACATCCAGATGTTGGTTCATCTTTCAGCTCTTGAGGGGCAGGAAGAGCCCCTGGCAGCAAAGGCAGCGCTGGAGCAGTACAGAGAAGATCTTGCTCAAATAATACCTGCTTACAGGTGATAGGCCTGTGTGGACACGTTCTCAAATAGATTCGTCAGATTTTCATAAACAATTTTGGTTTTTACTAAACTTCCTCTACTGCCTTCTCCTTTCTTTCTGTCCTAGACGTGTTAAGTCAAATACTGTGTCTGTGGTGAAGTGTCGAGGGGGTCTTCCAGCTTCACGTGACTCCTCCAACGAGATGCAAGAAGAGGGATCCATGACAGGTCTCACAGTGACAGACAAGGAGACCGGGAAGTGCGTGAGCCTCTCTTTATCCACATTAGAGGGTGCAATAGGTAAACCAGAAATGTTGTAAAGGAAACACATTTATGGTGTTGTCATGTTGCACGTAACAAACCAGCTGATCTTCACAGGTAGAAAAGTCTTTGGTGCGACTTCTGCAAATCTGATCTCCATCAACCTGGACCTGATCACCTCGGATCAATATGCACAGGCATACCTTGATTATTTTTTCTCCGACAAGGGGCCAATAACAAAGCTGGAGAACTATTTTGTCGAGACAAATGCCAGGGAAAGAAAGCAGAGGACGCCATTAGGATGTCAAATAAAGACAGGGACGGGAAAACAGAGACCTAACAGTGGTGAAGAGACCAGAGAGGAAAAAAAGCCGTCTGAAAACATGGAGGAAGGTAACCAGAGGGGTGAAAACTTGAAGCTGAGTATTGTAGAGAGCCGCATGAGCCCCAGTGACAGTCGTCACAGTGCAACCGGTTCATAAAAGCCACATGATGTCAGACCTTTACTGACGTGCACTACAATAAATAGAGAGAGCAGATCCCCCACCTCCTGAAGAGAAAGACGAGGTAGATGCTATGGTGTTGTATGAGTGTCCACCCAGTTTGTAAGATGAGCTTACAAACTGGAAAAAATATTTGGTAATTTATAAACTTGTGGCGATGCTTTGTTTGTCCTTGTGCCATGAAGAAACTGCAGAGCTGCTTTTTGTTTTGTTTTATGAATATTCACTGCAGGTTTGACACCATAAAAACCTTACTGGCAGTAAAATAGACTGAAAAGAACATTCTTCTCAAAAAGGTCACAAGCACCTCTCCACAAGCTCTAAAAGCTTTTTTATGAATTTTGAGCGATGAACAAAGAGCGATGGCGGGTTTTTTTCCTCTCTCTCTCTCTGCAATAACGGCCGGTGAGCAGCAGGCGGCAGCCCTGAGTGGCTGCCAGCCCGGGGAGAGAGCATCTCTCCCTGTGGGTGAGCCTGGGAGGAAAACACTGTCCATGTCTGATGCAACAGTGTTTGGGTGAAAACGTAACATGATGTAATAGAGAATCAACTGGACTGTATAGAAGTCTAATAAAGACCATCTGAGTACTTCCAATAATGATCTAGAAATATGTTTTGGATAATCGGTACATACAGAACTTTTTTTTAAAATACTTGTTCTGGAACTATCTTGTCATCAAACTCCATTTATTTTTTGAGCCATGACAACAGAGATGTGGAAACAGTGAAGAGAAAATCCAGGCTGGTCCTGTTATTTCCTAAATGGTTCTGAACAGTCTGACGGCTAACACGGTCTTTCTGATGTCTGAGACTTTGTTCTCTTTCCAGGAACTCACACAAACACATAGAAATTCAACACCATCCAGAATGCCTTGAATTTAAATGTGACAGCCTAATGAGGTTTTAGTCAGAGAAGGCATTAGGAGGGTGGCAGCACAGTGGGAAAAAACGCTGATACGAAGAAAAAAACATTTCTACTTTGCTGACTCACTAATATGTATACCAGAAAATGTAGCCTATACACTATATATACCATAAAACAAAATATCCACAAGAAGATTTGATACAAAATGAAAAGAAAAAATAAAGAAAAAAGACTCAACCAAATGTTGAGTGTAATAACCGCGGGTTTTGTGATCCACCTTATAAAACACAATTTCATATTGCATTTTTCCCAGAAGATGAACTTGGTATTTTATGTAGTACTATCAAACTCTACCGTCCAATTTAATCACTTAAATATCAAAAATATGATTTGTTGTATGGATTCTTAGCGTGGCTGAAATAAAGATGGTAGACTCGGCTTCTCTGAAACAGGGTATCCCAAACTTTATTTTGTTGGCTTTATCAGAAGAGCAGTCACAGTTAGTAGCAACAGAGAGACAGTGTTTCCCCTAGCAATCAATAAAAGTAAAAAAAAAAGCAAGGGAAAAAAAGGAAACTTGTACTTGCACACAGGATAGAAAGAAACGGTGAAAGAAAAATATAGCTCAGTTATCAAAGAGATAACTGTAAACACACACACACACGGTGACAAACATTGGACTCTCAGTGAAAATCCTGTGAGGACGGACAAAAAAAACAAAAGATGAGCAGCAGGAGGGAAAGTAAATAGAGGGATTTACATCAACCACGAAAAAAGGATGCATTTCAGAAAAGGTAATAACTTCTCAGATGGACAGGGACGAACCCTCGGCAGATTTCTCAAGACGGAGACACCGGTGAAAACGGGCATTTCTGAACCAGAGCAATAACGTTGAGTCAGTGAGATAAAACACCCAGACAGACATGAGCGGCAGCGTCTGAGTCAGAAAAGACTGACAGAAGTGCATCTGATCCACCCCCACGAAGAGAAACGACAGAGATGGACAGAAAAACGGAGGGATATTAAAGAATCACCCACAGAGAGGAGAAAAGGTGAGCAAGAACTTCTAAACTTCTGCAAACCAGCAAAAAAATAAAAATAAAAAAGGCAATATATGTCATTTTTGAGTGCAGTGAGTGTGTTTCACTTAAATAAATATTTAGTCCTTTATGGTGTGATGGACAGACAGCCCATCTCACTCCAAACACTGTACAGTATGTACACATTATTATTATTACTAGTATTATTACTATTATTATTATTAATTACATTTAGCAGTCCTGCCCCTCTTTCAGAGAATACAACCATGGTAATCGAAGTAGCAAGCAGTGTCTTTTTAAAATACCCACGCGGCTCCCATATAGATTATTTAAGGTACATAACTCCGTTAAGATCTCCCTCTCATTCAATAACAGCAGATATTGCCTTTTCAATAGCAACAACATCAAAAACTGAATCAGTGCGCAAGTAACCTCCAAACAAAAGCTGCTATCATAGATTAAATTAAAAACATACCGTTTTTAAGCTCTACATATATTAACAATGTAACTAAAATGAAATAAAAGATCAAGGGAGAACCTGAATCTGTACAACATTCAAACCATCTTTAGTCAACACCAGGAGAATGGGATACGCTTATAACTATATACATACATGTTATCATTCATGCACAGCGTCAACAAGTAGCACATCGACATTCCAAAATATGGAAACGTGGCAGGGTTAAAGGGGGAATCGGGGAAGTAAAGAGTGGAGAGGACGAGAAAAGACACAGAGGAAGGCAGGAGGAGAGACACGGGGGACAGAGAGAGAGACACCGTAACAATACATGTGCTGGGCAGGAGAAGTCCCATTCAACCTCGCTGGCCCAGAAATCAAGGTATGGCTGTAACTTCAGGTTTTTTTCCTCAAAGTTCTTCCTTCTGCTTCTTCTTTTTCTTTTTTTAAACAACATTGCACTCGGTCCGTGTAAAAGTAGAGAACAACTCTGAGTTTTTCATCCAGCACTACGTTAATGGTTGCGGCAAAGTCTTGGCACGACGTCGCTCGACTCGTACCAGCGGCGGCCTTGTCCGTCTGTCCGTCCGTCTGTCCATTCATTAGCATGTCTGTCTGACTGCGGCTGGGTTTATTGATTCCTCAGGCCGTCAGACAGGCGGAGAGTCAGTGAAAAAGCAAAAGAGGCGACACGAATGCGTCATTGATCGAAGCAACATTGTCACAACGTCAACACCACTGTATTTTTGTTGTTCATGTCAGGAAAACACTATCAGTGTGTACATCAGTCAGAGACTACATCTGTCATCATTTACACTGTCTTGACAAACACAACAGCCGACCACAACCAGTGCAATGCCTTTCCTTCATCAACATGTGCCCAAGTCTTCAAAAACTCCACCACAAAAAAACAAAACAAAACTGCAATTTACAGCTCATTTCTAGCCCCGCTTAGTGTTATATTTACAGTTTTGCCCCTTCAGACCCCGAAAGTCAAAACAACCACTCACATTGCAATTTACTTGCCAGGAGAAGTTGCTTTTAAAAACAAATGCGGGTCCTTATGCTTCTGTTTTGTTGCCCACCAGGAATAAAAATTCATTATCTGCTACTGTACTAACTTTATATCACACTAGGTGGTGAAAAAACTTCAATCTTAGCTTTTGGCAACTAAATTAATGCAGCAACAGGCACATTTTAAATAAATCCATGACAATATAGCAGTCTCAAAGGTAATTCATATTAGGCAACAGCTGTTACTTTGCACATACGAGCATAACTTTTTACAGTGTATTAGCTCCATGCCAGTGAAAAGACAAATGCATCAAAAATGAAAACATTCTGATTACTTCGAGGCATTATTGTCTCTTTTATGAATGCTAGTGAAGTATGAATATTAGTTGGTGTTTTAAGAAAAATCTATGACTTACAAAAACACTTTTTCCAGGTTGGACTGCAAATATGAAGTTATATAAAGATTTCCCTTTGGCAAAACAGGGGTAAACTGTCACTCCAAAGATGGCAAATAAAATCCTAATTTTTACCGCTGAACCTTAACATCAGTGGTATTCCACACATCCATGGCTGAGTAACGAATGGAAGATCCCATTGTAACTTTTGAATTCTGCCTAGTGTCACTGTTTTTGAGCTTGTCTTTAATTTTGTAGTTTTAGAGACCGTCTGATGGATCAGTGATACGTCCCTGATAACAGCCTGGAGCTTTTATACACGTTATCCCTACAATACACATTATCCCTAAATACAGGTGGACAAACCATCCCAGGGATCTGATCAGCTTTACGCTCACACACAGGTTGAAAACTGGCTGACACACATTTTCCCCCACGTTTTAAATAGATTACAACATGCTCAGCTTACTTATGTTACAAATTACATTTTAAATATTACTTATATTATACATCAAGTAAAAAAAAAAACAAACAAACAAAAAAAAAAAACACATCAGCAGGAAAATTCTGGCCAATTCAGATGCATATAGTATAGTGCCATTCAACAAACTCTGACCTTTGTACATGTACAGTAAGTCTCGTGAACAACACGGTCTCTGTGGTTTCTGGCTGAATGGGTAAAACTCTTAACAGTCTCAAGCGTAAACCTGTTCTGGAGATCAAGTCAGGCAGATGACGCGTTTTCAGGACAGGCTGCTGGGGGTCTGCGTGATTCTGGATGTCTGGACGGCGCTAACGTTACGCTGGCGTGAGCGTGCGTCACAGCTGGTGTTTTCAAAGACACGTGTTGTGTTCACTGATCAAATCCAGCCAGACCTGTGTGTCCTGATCAAAAAATCAGCTTAGAATTGAGCGCCATGAAGGTTAAAAACAATAAATATATTATAGATAATAATGCTCAGTTAAGGGATATAAGTAGGAACTTCCTCTATGACGGTTCTTTACTTCTGTCCTTCCTCTATAGTTTAAGGAACTGACGACAGCCTGTCAAAGGCAAAGTGTTACTACGGTAGGTGCGTTTGTGGGGGTGACACACACCTGATTCGGTATGTCCCTACAGGGCTACTGTAATCAAAGTGGGTGCTATAAGGAGCAGTAATATGAGTGCTGGCTGTCTGGGAAATTACATTGACGGTTGTTTGTAAAGGCAAAAAAAAAAAAGCTATATAGCCAGAGCGCTAATCAACTGGGAAAGACTCCAGGAAGGCTTGGGTCATGCACTTTGGATTATTGGAGTGCTCTTCCAATTATTAAGGTACGTCTGAAAACTCCATCTGCCAATTTCTGCAGTCAATGCAGGTTTATCAGACTAAGACACCTGAATGAACGTTTGATCATTAGTGGATAACGTCATGATACACAAATCGATGTTCAATAAGCTACTCCATCTGAATGAAAATCTGTGAATCGTGTTTACGGGTTGGGGGTTACTGGTTTCTCACAAAGCCCTTGAGGATTGGTCCGCTAACCAGCCAGGGGAAACCATTAGGATGCACGGTGACAAGGATGAGGATGAGGAGGAGGGAAACAGGCCATTTAACTGGGATAACCGGCCAGTCAGCAGAGAAGCAGACATCCAATGAGGGGTCACAGGTCGCGGTTATCTTACAGTTGTTTTTCTGAGTCATGGCAATCTCATTGGTGGCAAAAAGGATAAAACTATGGTTCAAAAACATGAACAAAACCACTCTTAAGACTAACCTAAACATTTATGTCATGGCAATAATTTCTCTAACAGTATTAAACGGTACAGCAGCCATATTGTCCTCTCAGACATGGCCGTATTAAAGGTAAAAGCACGCTAACCTTTTCTCTTTTCAAATTAGACCTTAAATTCTTTACATTTACAGTATAAAACATCAGAGAGGGCACGATCAGGAGTGCATGGCATAACTAAGACATTCAGAAGGAAAACAGAGGAGCTGGAACACCCTGTTCAGCTCTGTATTTACATTTCTAATCACAATGTACCTCAAAGCATCTTGCTTACTTGAACGCATCCTCCCACTAAAACAAAATTTAAAAAGGGTTTTTCTACAGGCCAGACAGAAGAAAAACTTCATAACTCGGCTTTTTTTTCCTCCACAGTACTTGACCTTCTTCGCAAAACACACAAGCACAGAAATGTACATTCACACACCAGCACACAAGAGTTGTGTCAATAATCTGAATTCCTCTGATTGTGTCACCCGGTAACGCTTCTGTGTACTGATGCAGTCCTTTTGTGTCTCGCTCACGCATGTGACAGTGCACGTCAAGTGTTCGCCGAGCCCATACTGAGAAATATTATGGTCTTTTGCTCAGTTTGAACCTTTCTCTTCTCTAGGATTTCTGCACTGGCTGGGACACGTTTGGGGATTACTTTTATGAGATTAAAACAATGGTGGTTTATGACAACTAGACTGGCTTGTATCTATCTACCCAGACAAAACATGGAATCCTTGGTTTTCTCCAAGGATTTTCTCCAATTTTTCCATCTTCTGGCCCATTCCTTCAGTCACTGTGATATTTCTGTTTGTTTTCACCCTTCCATGCATCTGATCTTCCATTAATTTCTTATATTCTTTACTATGTTCTCCTTGAGTTCACCTGTACATCCATCCATCTGACGGTCAGTCGATCTATTTTACAGAAAGGAATGACAGATCGATTTTCTAATCCACCCATCCCTCCATCTCTGCCTGGCCTCTTCCTTCATCTTCACCTTCCCTGCAACATCTCCAATTATCCTAGAAGCCCTTGATGTGACAGTAGGCCTCCAGTGATGAGAAGAGGATGTAGAGGAGCCACAGGCTGATGAACAGCATGGTGGTCAAGACTTTTGATGTCCGGGGCCCGCCCAGCTCTCCGCCGATCTCTGGCCGCCGTCGGTACATCAGCGTGGCAACACTTATAAAGGCAAAGATGGTAAAGAGTGTGACGGAGAAGGCCAGTGTGCCTGGATTCACCTTGAAGTCACGGCCTTGGGAATTGTGGTAGATGGCGGCGATGGACCAAGCCACCTGTCAGATATCAGCGAAGCTTCTCAGAATGACACCAAAATGACTCACAGAACATGGCACACGTGGCAAAAACATATGCGGGACTCACCCCGATGCCCAGGAACACGTTTACAGCATTGGAGCCGGTCACGTTACCGATGGAGGCGTCGGCGTACTGATCCTGGATGGCAGCCACCTTACTGGCAAAAGTATCTGGGCAGACACAGAAGTCTTCTGTCAAGGCAGTGCTCAGTGGATACTCCCTGGAAAGTCCTTGGAGATATTACCCAGCAGGGTTACATTTTCTCTTCCGTCCACTCATGTGACGGATGAAGAAGCAGCCTCGGAGCTACTTTTCCAGTGATAAAGCTGATGATAGTTGTGAATGTGAACAAAGCGAACAAAGGGAATGTCATTGACCAGATCCTGCTGTGGACTGATGGGGATAACACTTCCCTCCAGTCCAGAGAAAAGGCTGCTTTTGATTAGTCACGCACACCTAGCAACCTTCTAAAGAAAACAACCTTAAATCACACACAGTAACCTTTTACTCTTTAATCCGTTTACAGTGTTTTTGTCACTGGCAGGCAAGTTTGGTCCAGGATCAATCATTTAAAAGGATGAGTCACAGATTTCAGAGCCAAACACATCTTGGTCTGCCAACTAATCAGTTTTGGACCGCGCCGTCCCAAAATGCCCCCCAGTTTCATGCTTGGCAGACAGAAGCACCCACAAAGGCCCGACCTTCTTCCCTGGATCAGAGAATAGCAGCCAAATGTCACCAACCGAAGGAGCCACATGGCCATTTAGCGCTCTTTCCTCTTTGTTAATGCTCCCCGTCTTTAACTGAACCAGAAGCAGCAAAAGGACGAGAAAGGATCAACGTGGTGAAAGGCTTATGGTGAATACAAAAGAGGAGGCCTCGCTTTCTTGAAAGAATTGTTTTGTTTCCGAAAGCTGCACGTGTTGTGTGTGCAAGTGACTACTGCCACCTAGGGGACATCAGAAGCCACAGCACCACCATCTGGAAAAGGCCGGTGTGTGTGTGTGTGTCTGTGTGTGTGTGTGTGTTTTCTGTATGAGGCCTTGTGTGTGTGTGTGTGTGTGTGTGTGTGTGTAAAAGGTTCCTCTCTGCGGCTCCTTCTGTGAGAGTATGCCTCCCCCGAGAGGTTTCTGCCCTTTTCTCCTGCCTCTTCTGTCAATCAAACCGCATCTGCTCAACCTTTCTGAACCTCGCCAGTCCACTCCAAACCATTTTCTTTCTTGCCCACGTGAGCTACCCTTTTCCCTCACCGCTTCAGATGTAAGGACTCAACAGCGATGTGCGCGCCACAGTCACTCTTCATGTCAAAACGTTGGTAATGACAATGGAAGAAACACGGCTAACGAAAAACATTTGCATCCATTTAGTGGGAATTCCAAGCCAGTATGGATCTCCTAAGTTTATACTTTCACTGATATAATTAAAATTGATGGTGGGGAAACAGCCAGTTTAAACAACAGCAGGTAATCTGTGTTCCATTGACGTAACGACTCTCGCCCTCTCTCTCCCTTTGTTTACGTGTTCGGTTTGCTCGCTGTGATAAACGAGCTTAATTATCACTGAACGCAGGCACAAGATGGGATTTATTAACAGTAATAGCCATAGAACTTGTCAGATATTTGTGTGCACATTCAAAAAGGCAGATTCTTTATCTCAAGGAAGAGAACCTTAAAATGGATGCAGCCGTTTGTGTCCATCAGTGGTGTGCTGTGCATGTGCTTAACTGGTCATGTGAGTTAGCATGCCCTTCTGTGTGTGTGTGTGTGTGTTCTGTGTGTGTGTGTGTGTTCCAAGATGTTTCAATATCACATCTTGTGTAGTGTGTGTGTGATTGTAATACAAAAAGCACCTGGGCTTGACATGACAAACAGCCTTATGCTAATGCTAACACACTGTGGTCACAGTACAAGTGCAGCGTATGTGTGTGTGTGTGTATAGTTTTTAATAAGTTAGTATAATATATGAGTGTGAGAGGCTGTTCTTATTGTTATTATACACCTGCACAGTTGTTTATGTGTTTCGATGGTGCGTACATCTGCGTGTAATTCATCTCAACACACACACACAGACACACACGCATGACTGAGGCCAAGGTTAAAGCGCATTTAGCCCGAGCCTGCGGCCATCGCTCATTCTTCACATTCAGTGGATGATCAATGCTGCTATCTGCAGACTGCACTGTTTCCATGTGCAGTAAAGACACACTGTGGGGTTGGAAACACAGGTCATCTAAGCAGCCCGACAGCAGGAGAAACGTGGGAACACTGGGAAATTAAAGGAGTTCCTTGTCTGCTTGATTTCCAAAGGATTGATTTTGGACACAACATCTCTAGAGGTAAACTCTGGCCCTGACAGGTAGAAACTATGTTTACATGCAGCTACGACACAACACTGCTAACACTGAGTGATTTTCCTTAATTGTAGCTTAATTAAAAGGGCTTGAAAGTTCAGTGTCTCACAATGATAGTAAATATACCTGGAAGCAAGGATTTTATTTTGTTATGGTATATTAGAGTGGATCTTTGATGGGTGGACAAACTCAGGAAGAAGCATTCAAGTAACACAGTGTGGAGAAAAAGGTCATTTATAATCGTTGAAGAAGGGTTAGGGTCGTTGGAAGAGAATCAGGGAGTGTCAGATCTAGAAATGCTGACAGAACACACACTCACCTGGTACAGAGGTTCCCAGAGCCACAAACACCACCGCTGTGACGGAGTCTTTCAGGCCCACGGTGCAGCCGAAGTGGCAGGCCAGGTCGCCTGCAGCCATTTAAAATAAACACCGCTACAGTACACTTCAAATCAAACGGCACACGCTGACGTCGCATCGATTCTTTTGGTCTGCGTCATACCGATGACGGCTGTGAGCAGTCCGATCATGCAGATGGAGACAAAGAAGCAGGCCCAGCCATTCCAGTACTCTGTGGGCGGGACAAAAGCGAACAAAACCTTCCAGAAGACGGTGAGGAAGTGCATGACGTAGTCGAAGCACGACGGCAGCTTCTCCTCCCCGCACTCCTCATCATCGTCATCTTCACCTTTGAAGAGGGAAGTGGGAGAACATGTCAGCAAAAACCGGTTCCACAAATCAGACAACATTCAGCACTTTTCTGTTTTCACTCATCACGTCTTCTTCTCTTCCTTTGATGCCCCTCTTTATTGTGGGTCAGTTTGCTAATTAATATCAGTGAACATCTTCCAGTCTCATGCCTTTGAATCTCTCCTCCCTTGTTTTCTAAATGCCAGCGACGCTCTTGCTCCTTCCTGTGAGTGATTTGAGTCTGAGATCGGCTTTTTAACATTTCAGTAGTCCAAAAGGACAAATAAAGTCCAGCCCAGAGTGCTAATGGGCAAGAGGAGTTGGGCCGTAAATGAATGCTGCTTAAGTAGTGAGTGGTGTTTACAGTGTGTGTGTTTCTCGAGGGCTCGGGGGGAGCAATGAGAATAAACACACACACACTCACACACACACACACACACACACATTATTTGAAAATGACGCAGGCTAACATCCTTGCAGAGATGCTAAATTGGAGCCTGCAATCCATTACGGAGCAGAAAAAGACGGAAAAGAGGGAAACTGAAAATAAAGCGCCGGGTTTCTGGAGTTTTCAGAAAACGAGGAGACCACCTGAGTTAATCTCAGTCTCCTTTTAGCGTAAAATAACTTATGGGGTGCAGCAGTAGAGTTGTGAAAGTGCATCTTACGTTCATGAAGAAGGCACGAAAGGATTAAATTAAATTAAGGGTGAAAGGGATTTTAATGCTGTTTCAGAGTCACGAGCACGTTGAATAATCACAACCGAAGCTCAGCAGCCTTGAAAGTACATTTGAATAGGTTTTCCTCACTGACAGGCTCTGAAAATGATTCATCAGAACAGATGTCGAAGCTGAAAGAGTCTGTCAGTTTATCTTCTGACAAGCCAATGAGTCAGCCAGTCAGCAGCCAAGCAATCGGGCGCTCAGTGACTCAAATTTTCAGGGTTTTTCGCTGCCTGGGTGACGCACATTCCAGTTTGGGCTCTGCGTTGACAGCTGGAGCCATGAACTGCAGGGAAGTTAAAACTTTTTCATCACTTTATTTGTTTTTTTGTTGCCTTCTTTTTTTTTTTTCTTGCAGCACTGAAAAGAAAATCAATGATTTCAGCTTTTACGGGCATAAAAAAACAATTCATGGTGCATCTTTTATGTTCAGTGACCACACCAGCCAGCCAGGACCTTCTGCTCAGGATGTAACTGGTTTGCTACAGTTTATATGTTTGCTTCAGGCGGAACGCAGAGCAGAAACAGACGCACAAACAGGCAGGCAGGTGAAGGACAACCCTGACCAATTACTGGGCAGCCGAGCGAGGAGTTGCTGGACATTAATCTCCTATTTATTGGCTCCTCTTTAACTTCCCAGCCTGTTGTGCGGGAATAGCTGCCTTTCTCCTCTGATTTCCCTTTCATTGATTTTTTTGATCATTTTCTTTGCGGCTCTGGGGAGAGGCTTTTGTTTGTGGCTGTGCTCTTTTTTGCTCAAATGTGTTTTTTTTACGTAAGTATAAGTAACCTTAAGTATAAAGCCAATGTGCTTTAAAACTACCAAAATGGCATTTTTGGGTTCCATACCAGCACTTTCTCTGTTCTGGGAAAAACAACATCAACGGCTGCTTCAGTGTTACCATGACGATGTTTTCTCTCATTAGACAAGCATCACTGATGTGTTGCTCATCCAAGTCAAGGATGAACATCTGCCCTCATGTAAGAGAAGAATGTTTGTGCCAATAATGAGAATGACTTGAGATAAATGTCGTGTTTTTCTATTGAAGCTCGGTGGGATAAATGCTAAGAGGTGTGCCAAAAATCCTTGTTGAAGGGTGTAAACGTGAGAAGCACAAAATCTATCCCTGTCGCTCTGTGTTAGTCATCCTGAGGAAATAACCCTTCATTAGACAGATAGCAAACCCAAAAAGACACACAAGGGAGAAGAGGTCACAGTACACACACCGCACCAACACACTGACATTTTACAGGCTTTAATGGGCGGCTAACTGCAGCGTTCTTCTCTGAGATGAATGTCAAGATCTCACACACGCAGCACAAGTGCTAAATTGTTGTTGTGATGCAGGAACATGGCAGATAAATCTTGGCAGATTTTAAATGTCACGGCTGCAGTCTTTTCTGGAAAGCTGCTCCAAATCAGCCTCTAACAGATCTGATAAACTGATAATCAGCAGCTTGTTTTCCCAAAATCAGGGCTGACTTCTGAACGCCGAGGTCTGGAACGGACACTTCAGCTGAGACGCAGCAATGCGTCTGAAATGATTCTGGGACCCGTGGCGCAATTACAATCTTCATTTGATTGAATCGGTCTGAGGGAAGAATTTAGTGGGACGATCGTGGGTGAGGGAGAACGAGAAGAGGAGTCAGGAGGGAGAGAGAAGGATGAGATTAAACAAGCCTTTCTTATCACCGTGGATTAAACGCATGAGCATATCAGCCAAAATCCAATCCTTGAACCAGTGGGGCAGTGGAGTGTGCTTCAGCAGGTCCGTTTGGCGCTGTTTTGCTCATCACTTCCACACGGGTCCATAGCAACCACAGAAAAGCTTCGCAGGCGACTGATCAGCAGTTATTTTTGTTTTTTCACATCAACTAGCAACACTTGTTTATTTAGTCCTTATGTTATTGATCTAATTTTCCTTCATGGCTAAATTTCAGGTTTTACTCGAGAAGAAACAGAAGTAAAGGGTAAAACGGGTGGGACTAATGGTTAATAACTGCAGTTAACGCATCTTTATTACAGCACTTTACGTTGAATAAAGCTCTGTATTTGTGAAGGTCTATTTAAGATTAAAGCAAACAGACCATTAGCTTTTCTTAGTTCTTGTTCATGCCAAGAAATACGTCTTTACTTAGCCTATCACTACATCCAACTGCAGAGATAAACATGTTTATCTTAAATCCATAAACATGTTTATCTTAAAATTACATGAAGTTTCACTCTCTGGATGGTTTTGTCCTTTTAGTTCTCCTCGTATCGCTTGATTTATTATCTTTGCACCTAAATCAGCTGTCTGTTAACACTTTGAACAGTGCCCCGCGTCTCCATCATGTGGGAATACTCAAACGGCTACACGTCATGTAAGCTTCAATATTTATGCACAATTCAGCGTTAAGCCCAACGAAATGAAATACCTGGAGAGATCGGATGAGGCAGAATTTGTAGCAACAAATTTCTATCTAATAACTCTCTGCGGTGATTACAGAGACAGAATAATCACATTCCCTCACTACCAAATGTTCCCAACATATCGCCCATCTGGTCTCTCTCATCTGTTAAAAACAAAGGATTTCACCATTTTTCATTCCAGCGAACACAAACACGCACGTGATTTCTCCAAATTTCTCACGTAATGAGCCCAAAAGACCACAGAAAACAAGAGAACCGCAGCTCTAAAGTCCGAACGCAGCTCTCCGGGGAGCCTACCTGCGCTCACTGTGATGGCTTCGATGAACTGATCTCTCCAGCTGTTGGTTCCCACCAGCAGAGCCAGGTTGGTTTTCTTGATCAGTTTGTCCACTGTGTTCTGCCAGACAGAGAAACAGCCGCGTTAGTTCAGACACACAACACTCTTTACTGTTTAACTCATTAGTTCTGCTCGTTGTCACGATTCTGCTGTTCATCCCACCTCAGAAATCTGGATACAAAGAGGATTAGTGGGATGGACCTTTATCTATGGGCTGGTGTGTCCTACACCCCTTGTCTGATCGTACAAAAATATCAGATTAGGGGGAAAAAAAAATCCATCCTGTGTTCTGTAGAAAGAAATTCTGCGAACAATCAGTGTCATCTGAAGACGAATAACAGAACATCAATTTAGCAATTATTTTCCTTTCCACCGCGACGCCCTGCGTGATCTGTGTTTTCTTGCTTTCTGTGTGTGTGTGTGTGTGTGTAGCCTCTCCACCACTG
Organism: Pao palembangensis; assembly: GCA_015343265.1. Lineage (NCBI taxonomy): Eukaryota > Metazoa > Chordata > Actinopteri > Tetraodontiformes > Tetraodontidae > Pao > Pao palembangensis. Next base: position 1,963,525 of record CM027083.1, on the reverse strand, counting down.
CTGCCAGATTGCTTCGTCAGCCACTCTGGGTGCAGTCCTTCAGCGGTACCACACGTGTGATTCACCTGTGCCTTTCAGTGATTATTGCTGTATTTTTCCATGCTGCCACCAATCAGCACTGAATTGTTGGGCCCACACACACTTCTCCTTCAGAGCTAGCTAAGCCTTTGTTACACATTCCATTGGATCTGCGATCTGTTAATTGTACAACCTGCCCCCATTAAAAAAAAAAATGGCTTCAAACCTCTGGTTTGACCCACTGACTTATCTAATTTTCTTAAGCAACAACAAAAAAAAACAACAAAAGACAATTTATAACACACACACACGCAAACACACACACACACAGGAAATTGTTGAATTCAGCTTCGAGGTGGAAATATTTTTATGACACACATTCGGTGACAGAACTACTGCTGGTGATATAATCCCAGTACATCTCAGAGTATGTAGTTGTTTTCGGGCACATAAACACTGCGGCATTTTAATCTGATGCTGATGCAACTCTGCACCCCAGGCGCGTGCAGTGCAGGACAGAGCATCACAGAGAATCACCATATTTTCAGACCTCATCTAAACAGTGGTTCTAGTGGCCTATTTGTGACTGAGTTGACGACAATTCTGGTTTGATTTTGGTGCTTTTTGTGAACTGTGGGTCGTGAGTAGCTTGAGGGTGACATCACCGAGTTTTACTCTTCAGCATCTGCGCTTTCTCTGTAGATACTAAAACTAGTTTGCCCCGAGGAAATCTAGCATTTTTAACACTTTCTTAGCCATTTGAAATGTATGTGATTTGAATCGGTGAAATAACTGAAGCAGAGTTTTGTAAAACTGCTAATTTGATAATAATTAGAGTCAGGATTTTCCATCTTTCCCACATTTAATGCAGAGTGAATCTCAGAGGCAGCAGAGAGACATCTACAAACACCAGTTAACTCTGTCCTCTGTGAAAATGTGAACTTTTTAAACTGGATTATTTACTTTCATTTTTATGTAAAGTGACTGCAATTAAACCTGATTTTACAGGAAACTTTCTTGTTCAACTTTGATCTGTTACATCAGACGCTCTCATGCGGTTGCAGCACTTCAGATGCAACTATAGGATCCAGCTACATACACACACGTACACACACGTACACACACACACACACACACACACACACACACACACAAAGACAGAAAAGTGCCAAACTACTTGATAAAATGCAGCTGTCAAGTGCTGGGCTCTTACAGGCTGTCATTAAGGGTCTGAGTGAGCATGTAGGTGGAGGAGCAGCGGAGACTGTGTACGAGAGCACACAGCACACGCATAAAAATGCAGCGCGGATGGTGATTACATCCAGCCTCGTCTTAAGAGCCTGTGTGGGGGTGGGACAACAGTGGCGTACATAATGATTCCATAATTAAATCCTGTAGGCACCATGTTTGTGGGTCAGTATTTGCATCTGTTTTTCGCAGAGCCAGTAAAATCTCCAGCTGTAAGTATGGTGCAGTAACCAGTTCTTCACTCTTCTTCACTCTTGCTGTTTTTTAGAAACAGGGATTTATTGTGTTATTAGACAAAATTCACTGCCAGAGTCACGAAGGTCCAGTCAGACCTGCAACACACTCCCAAACACACCAACCTTCAGTCCTGCCTCACCTTGAACTCATATGATTCTTCTATGATGACCTCCAGTTTGACGTGGTCTCCCAGCATCGGACGGCCCATTTCAGCGATGCGCCGCTCCTCTTCATCTTTTCCTGCCAACGGCTCTTCTTCATCATCTTCTTGTTTCTTATGTTCATCTAAAAATTAAAAAATGGACCGGTCAGGTAGCAAACAGCTAACAGTGAATTCATGAATGAATTCATTAACCATCACATGGCATCGTTATGAAATAAAGAAATGATGACAGGGACTGTAATACATATACATTTTGTTCTCTTGTGAAAGAACTTTGCCCACGTTCGCTGACTCTCCGTTATTCTTCATGATGTGTGACATTTGAGAGTCCTTGTGGAGAACATGGAGTGGAAACAAAGAGAGAGAGAGCAGAAGGAAGAACAGAGAGCTGCTATGGTCAAAGTCTCCACAGGGGACGGCACAGCTACGCTCCTGCTCCATGGAGCATTCTGGGACTGTGTGCGCATCGGCCATCGGTCCCCCTCACCTGACTTAGGGCACGGAGCTTAAAGCCGACTTGGGCACATGCGTGTAAACATCTGTCCGAATCATTTTCACTCAGCTTCATCATAACTGAGAGGTGCATTCTGAGATGTCTTTATGCACATCTGGAGTGTTCGCCTCTGGATCTGACAGCGATTATTCACAACTGTGACCGGGAAGCCCACAAGTGCCCCATAGTATGAATTCATTTACTCAAGCTTTGTTTACTAAACATGGATTTTAATTAATAACCTCAGTTCCTCAGGTGTACACACAAACACATGCACGCACAGCGCTTCCAGCATCCTAATGGCGATTAAGTAGATTCAATTATCAGTCCTCATGTGGGGCGTACACGAGCGGGCAGCGCTTCCCTCCTGACAGAGGTCGGATGCTGCAGGGCAGGAGCTGTGTTCCTGTCAAGGCCGCAGATCGCAGCGTTCATCATTTGTAATTTTTATGCCTCCTTCTGCCAAAGAAAGCGCTTTGCACTTACGGCCTTTAAACAGCAAAACAGCTGACTGTGAAATTAGCATTAATGGATTATTAAGGCTATTCAAATCCATCCTTTTTGAATAGGAAAAAGTCATTATTTTCACCCAACTGGGTAATTAGATTTCTTTACTCCACTTTTTCTAATTGGGGAAAAAACACACAAAATGTGCTGGGAGCTAAAATATCTTTGCATAGTTAATGAACCGTCTCCAGTATTAAAACCTCAAAATTGTCATCTTCTTTACTTTCTTACTCTGTTGGAGCTTTTTAAAAAATATATTATTTTTTGGACACTCTGGTTTGACTCAACTGATTTGGTTAAAATGTCAGACACGGTTTTGGGGGGTTATTAAAACATCTTTTTCCAGTATGCTGCTGAAGAAAGTGGGAAGGTGGGGTCACCGCTGGACGAGTACACAGCTCTGCCCTCACGTTTGGAACATTTATCTTTAGTCACAGTCGATGTTCGTGTCACAGATGATGGGCGGCCGTGGCTCAGGTGGGAGATCCATCAGGGGGCAGGAGGTCAGAGGTTTGTTTTCTGACCCATGGTCTAGTGCCCTTGAGCAAGATGCAGAACTCCAGATTATTTCCAGTGTGGCATCTGCAGGGTGTTGCCTGATCCTTCATGTGTGAAACTGAATATATTTGAAATTGTTAACAAATGTAATAGTAAACGACCTGGATTTAACACTGTACTGCTGGTGTGCTGGAATAAAACGTGTTTTTCAGTCACTCTGTCGATATATGTGGCTGCATGTGAGGATTCCACACCCTGTCATGGGTTGACTGAGTCCCTGGATTCACAAAGTGACTGAAGGCCATGGTGAGGGGATGAACGATGGCGTCTTAAAGGAAATAAGAAAAGCAAAAGAGGAGAGGGAGGAGATTTTTACTTACTGTCATCTATGATAGATGTGAGATCCATCGCAGAAGGCAAAGGGAGACGTGAGGGAGCAGAAAAGAGTATAAGAGAAGAGGAGGCTTAGGCTGCAACCGTCACATACAGACGAGAGGAGGAGCAGAGGGGAGAGATTTCTGTACTGTGTCGGGAAGGTGATGAGCAGATGGAAGGAAAGAGAAGCTGGGGGAGACAGGAGAGGATATGTCTCTGACAAGATTTAATGGCACGGCCTGAAATGTGGCAAGGAAAAAGACGAGCCGTCGCACACTGGGAGCGTCCCATTAGGAGGAGACAAGTGAACATTTTAGCCAGTCAAGTACGAAAAAGCCACGGAAGGAGTGTAATTTTGAAAAACAGACATAAAGGAGTAAAAGGTAAATGGGAATTGACAGGAGAAGGAGATGGATGGTGAAAGTACTAGATTAAGACATCTGAGTAAGGATGATAGTACTGGAAAAACACTTTTGAAACATTTTCAGGGTAGACTTATGCTTTAGTTTTCGGCCTCTCTACGTCTTTCAGGTGATTTCCTGTCTTCATACCCTAACACTTGCATCTGCACACACATCCTAACTTTACTGCTTCAAGCTCATCAGCCATGACTACGAAGAGAGTCGGAGACACGAGGATGCGCTAAGGAAAAGGAGAAAATGAGCTGGCGTAACCTCCAAGGCATGCCTACGTTACACTTTTCTGAGATGTTTTTCTCCTCCTGTTCTCATCCTCTACATTTGTTCTCTGATGTCTTTGCATGCACACACACGCTGGGCATTAGGTGCTGTCAAAGTTCACATCACCAACATGTTGAATACCAGAAAAGAACCTTTTCCCTGGCTAGTTTTGTTACAGCTTGCAGGGTTCTTTTCCAACTAAAACAACTTTAACCATATAGAAAATCCAGCAGTGTCTACTGAGAGAAGACAAGACAGCAGCAGCCTGCCCCGACCCCTCATCAAGGCAGCGAAAAGGTCACTAAAACTCGGGCCGGAGATGACCCCGCTCACACATTAGCTTTCTGTGTCAATGCTAAGCCTTCATCAGAGGCGATGAGCTTCTTGTCCAATTAAGGGAGGACCCTCAGAACCCTTTCAAGGATTTCCTTTCTCAGTAGCTGTGCCCATTAACAACGGCGTTAACTGATAAAATAAATGAATCAATTATCTTCAATCACTGCTGATGGTACTGTTACATTATTGTAATAACCAGGCAAATAAATAATGTTAAATTTGGAAACATGTTAGTTATGTAAACATCATTAATAATTCAAATTAGCCTCTGATCAGACATTAGTGAACAGGCACCAACATGCAGCCCTAGATATAAGTTGATAAAGTCACCCGTCTCCAAACTCTCCATCTCTCCGTTCAGCCTTCATTCCATCCCTCCATCCATCGTATTGTCATGTCTGACTGCCAGGGCTCTTCTGCACTGGTGCATATCCAAACACCAAGCAGATGAAAAGAGGACGAGCTAGTGGTGGTGTTGTTGTTGTTGTCAGAGACGCATGTGTGCTGCATGTGCATGTTTGATATTTGCTGTTAGTTTAACCAGACATCAGGTCATTTCCCTCTGCAGGGTGTGTGTGTTTTCAGCTGTGGTTTTCTCTTTCTCTTCCCTTCCAGCACTGTTCCCTGCTCACTCTGCTTTGGCTGCCACCCGTCGCAGCTTCACAGGCTGCAGCGAGCCATCCTCTGCCTCCCACTGTCCCGGAGCTCCTCTGCTTTCCATCCAGCTAATATCACACAGTCATGCCAAACCTTCAGATCCAGCTCTTATAGTCAGACGTTCACATAAAAATCCACTAAAATCCAGACTGTGTATGATCACCAGTATCTGCAGAGCTGAAATAACCATTCAGAAACCCTGGTTATTAGGTTAATGGAGAGAAAACAACAAGCCTCTAATTTCTCAGTGAGACAAATTTTTGCTCTGACATTTGTGTCTCAACGGCACCATAAACTACTACTCTGGTCACCTGAAACGCCAGGAAGAAAAAATAAAAAGGCTGAATAGGTAATTTTCTCGCTGAGTTATTGCATTTTTCCTGTGGAAATGTAAGGTTGAAGCTGTGTCAAATCACACAAACAGAAAATTTAGATATCATTGTAATCACAACATACTTACTGAGTCACTGCAAGAGAAAAAGCATATTTATGTAGAACTAAGAGAGAAATAAAGCCTCCGTTTATAAAGCATGCAAACCCAGTGGTACCGTGTGTGTGTGTGTGTGTTTATCTGTGTATCCTGGAGGTGAGTTTGATCTCCTGACTGTGATAATGTGATATCAAGCCCTCTACTTTGATCCTCTCATCACTATAAACACTGCTGATGCCTGGTAAACACACTGATAGCATGGCTGTGTGTGTGTGTGTGTATATATGCTGGAGAGAGAAAGACAGGTATTTAAATAAGTGTATCCATTTAAAGCGTTAAAGTGATTTTTGAGGCCATCGACACTGTTGTGCGGTTGTTTCACATTGACTTTAGATTAAATTAACATAAAACTAAGCAAAAAGTACTTGTCAAGTCACTGTTCTTAATTAATCCTGAAAGCACATAAATAACATAAATACAATGACGCAAATGAAATAACTAGTCTCACATCGACATCTTACAAAGTATAACTTTTGAAAGGCATCAACGCTAATAATTTTGTTCGCATTATGTTATATTTTAAATGCCGTGAGGTTTGTAACAGGGTGGAAATGGAAACAACCTCAGCAGAAAATGACATCTACAGAGCCAAAGTTGCAGGTAAACCTCAGTTTAAAGGCACCAAAACCCACGAAACCGTCACATAAACATGAATCTAATGTTACATTTTATTTGCTAAGAAATTATGGCATCGATGCGTCGCTGGATGTAAACACGTTCTATCAGTGGAAAAATGCACTCAGGTCAGAAAAAAGAAAAGAAAAGGGAAAAATAAAGGATTGCTGTCGAGTTTTCTGTACAGAGAAGTACAAAAAGGGAGTCATAAGTGCAGAGGGGAGCAGCAGAATCACTCCAGTGCATGTTGAGTCCCATATCAACAGGCCTGTAAAAACAAGAGCGGTTGGGGAGCAGCGCTGCATTTTGTCACTTGATTTCGGATATAAAAGCAGCTGCTGTTCTGATTTCATTGCAGCTTTCTTACTCTGCTGCCAGCTGTAAAGTGCTGGTTTCTTTGGCAGCCTTAGCGTACTCTTGTCTCGCCCATCAGATTAGCATAAAATAAAAATAAACACGAAAGCGGCTCCGTCACCTGCTCTGTCTCATTTCATTGTCTCCTTTTTTTTTTTTTGGAGATAGGTGACATTGCTGCACAGAGCAAATAAATAGCTCTTCCTTTATGTTGGTGCTTTGATGACAGTGATTTAGCATTGATTTAGCCCGTTGATTTGGGATTCTGGGTGCTGACTGGCTCTCACACCTGTCTTTTCCTTCCTGCTGCGTCTCCAAAGGGGGCTGTCAAGCAGAACGTAGAAGGAGGACTGCTTATTGTACTCCTCCCGGTCTAAGATCCTAATGGTTATGGTCTTCCTGCATCAGACACACACGTACACACACATAGAGGAGATGAACACATGCATGGTCAACAAGCAACAAGGTAGTCAGGTATGAAATCACACATACACACAAACACACACAAACACACGAGCTGGAGTGGTGGATGTGGTGAGATGAGATGGACCGCGACCTGCTGCCTGTTCATGGTGTCACAGACACCAGGAGGAATCATTGAAAGACATGAAAATGTCCTCCAGTGAGATTCCGCGTTAGCGTGCAGACTCCGCATCGCTAGGGTCACAGTGTCATGACGACCAGCGGCTTCCTGACCTTTGTTGTTGCTCTCCACCAGGTGAGGCTCTCCGATCTCTATGTAGAAGGCTTTGTTCTTCTCGTACTCTTCGTCGTCGATTATTTTCACCTTGATGGTTTTACTGAGGAAGAGGAGGAAGAGGACCAAAGCAGAAATAGGGAGGAAAAGGGGAAGAGAGCAGAGAAGGAGTGCAGAGACAGGAAAGAAAAGGACAGGTTGGAAACAGGAAATCTAGAGAAAATACAGCCAAGCAGCAATCAGGCTTCCCACAAGGGACTAAAACTCAAAACATCCTGGGATCCTGAAAGATCCTGTGTGAGATTACGCTCTTATCTGAGGAAGCACGGCACAGGATAAAGATTTCTTTGCATAAGCGAAAGTAGAAGTAATTCTGCAGAAATATAATTAGCATTTAACATACTGATATCAGCTGCTGAGCTGAGTTAAAGAGTGAGGATGAAACAAAGCACCAACAGTGAGCAGTGATGCTGCGGATTTAAACATCTGGGATCAGGAGACTGTTCTGCTCCTTCTTAGTTAGTCCAAATCTAAATGAAACCAAATTAGCCTGAAAATACACAGGATGATACATAATAACAGATAAATATATAATATCTCTTGGCTAAATATAATAAACTGACTTTCAAAAGCTTACTGGCTATTTAATGTTAGAATAATAAGATTTCAAGAGGATGATGTGCAATGGAAAAAGAAATAGCAGGAAAATAATAATAAGAGGATGAATTTTAAAGGAGGAGACGCAGTAAGACTGCTGCTGGAATACACACCTCCAATAAAGCCCCGACACGACACGACAGGACAGGACGTCTAAAACCCGAGGAAAGGAGAAATCAACAGTGGAATATCCAGAAAAGCAGCCCACAAGGCTTATTCCATTACAAACCAAAATATAACGTTATCCTCGGCCCATTCTCCATCCCAGCATAATGAAATTCATCTGGTCGTCTCTGCAAAATCCGGCCGACAAACCAACCAGGGTCAATTTATGCTTTGGTCATGAACAGGACACGATTACACATCTCTTTCTGTCATCCCTCAGAAGCTTCCAGTGGTTGTGTTGCTGCACAGCTGTCAATCATTTAACTGCCAATCAACAGAGAGGCACCGATGTCCTCGAGACACAAACTGCTAACTGTGTCTTGGCTGGCTGGCCGAACGCTCGGTCATTTAGGAGAGGTTTTTTCCTTCCTAAAATCCGTCTGTTTTATTCTACAACGGTAATAAAAACAACCAAACCAACAAAATGCAGATGAGGGAAAGTTAAGCTTTTAAATGAAATTAGTCTGCCATGCTCCAGCTCTTAAGATTATATCAAATCTGACTCTAATAATTCTCAAAACTGATTTATTAGGCATTATTCCTTAAGCATGAGCAGCGTTGTATAAAATGGAAAAAGTCAAGTAAAGTACTAAAAGCTCACTTAAGTAGCCTGACAGATAAATCAATATAAATTAAATTTGCATTTATCAGCCTATTAAGGGGTTAACTCACTAGACTGGGGAATTATTTCATTTATGAGTGCACCATAAGAGCAGATGGAAAGCTGTTTTCACCTTCTGGCCTGGTGCAGATGAGAAACAACGAGCTGTCAGTCATCGCTCACACACACACACACACACACACACACACACACACACACACACACAATGTAAAGTCTCCTGGGGAATATGTTACCCATTTGTTCCCTTCGCATGTTTACATGCAGTCAAATGGTTCCTTCTCTACATGGTTCCATTCCAAAGCAGCGACACACACCGATTCATGTGGGGCCTCCATCTGTATCAGACGCCGGTCCACAGCAGCCTCATCAATGAGAAGCAAAGAAGCGTCATCAGAACCCCTCCCGTGGTCAAGTGGGGACATGGGTGTAAAGTTCTCACATGACAGGATTTTCTTCAACTAATTTAAATCATTTAATTTCATAATTTCATCACAGATTTGCACAGATGGCAGATTTAAGGAACACAGATGACTTCAGAAATTACTGGTCCCACATGAACAGGATTTGGAGCCGTGTTGCCCCTGGAAATCACAATGTATTCTATCCAATCAGCTCCAGACGTTGTTCTTCTAACCGAATTTTTTTAAAGCCTTTCCAAAAACAGGCTTCATCATTTTTCCATCATTTTTTCAGACACATTAATTCTGACCACGGATGGAACGAGATGATCCAACTCTCCATGAATTTATGATGAGAATGAGGAACTCGGTTTGGAAACGGTGACACTTATGCTGAAGCTGGCAAACTTTACGGATGACCAGTTCTCTGGCAACACACACACACACACACACACACACGCACACACTCTGTTCCTCTGTCCCGAACAAAGTGGACACGTTGTCTCCACCTGCGCCTTCCTGCTTCCACTATTACGTTTCAGCCTTGCAATCTGTGAACACGCAGACACACACACGTGCGCCTTCCATCCTCATGACAAACGCGCTGGCTGTACAATGCTGTCCAGTTCACATAGCAACCTCATGTTTGGGTAACCAACAGGGGTGGAGAAGATTGTTTCCAGACAAACGAATGTCTATATGAGTGTGTGTGTGTGTGTGTGTGTGTGTATGTGTGTGTGTGTGGAACATTGATATAAAACAGTGGTCACATGTTTGTCTGCAGTGTCTCCCCAAGTCTACATTTACTCTGATGGTGATCTAAAGATATACAGTAACGGCAGTGGGGATGCTACTGTTTGTACCACTGTGTGTGCCTCAGGATCAGAGTGGGGTTTATGCAAGAATACACACGTGCAAAACACACCGCCGTGTTTTCTATTCTTGTGTTTACGCCTAAAATTATTTCTGTTCCATTCAAACTAAAGCCTCCGTGAACACACCCTTACACATAAGGCAAAAGACAATCTGGTCCTCAGAAGGGTGGAAGAAGCATCCGTGCCCACCCCCCACTTCCACAGAAGTGTTATCACACTTATGTGACAGCGTTCACGAATGTAGCACACTCGAATTCTTCGCCATCCTCACACGAACATGGCAAAAGATTTTCTGCTGTGTGAATTCAGAAATGGGTACACGGCCCTCCGGGGACCACACATCTGTGATCCCATCTCCCTTTCTCAAAAACAACCCCAAAAATGAGGAAAAAAAACCTCAAATGTGAACATGTGAGCAGCTGCGACAGATCCCTAGTCCATTATTGTCACAACTGTACACTCAGATTCCTCTTTTTTCTTTTTATAGAAACAATCACAGATGCAAACAATCTGCACTTGCTGGGAAAAAGTGGCTTTGATAGCTGCAGGAGTTCAGCTGCATGTGGGTCTCCACTCACAGCCCAACTGGAATCTCGCTCAGAGAGTTCCACAGACAGTGTGTTGTGTCCTGTAAACATCTGTAAACACCATGGCATATATTTAACACCAACAAAGTACTTTCCCCTTCCTCAATCAGTCAAGAAGCTGTCCCCCCCCACCTCCCTTTGGCGACCTGCCCTGGCGACGTATTTGGATCGGAAAATCTGAGTTTGGGAACCACCGTTTTATTTTAAGGTTTAAGGGGGAAATGCTGCCCCTCAGTGTGTGTGTGTGTGTGTGTGTGTGTGTAGAGTTGGCCTTTGAGGTTGCAAAGCGCTTGTTTGTGCGGAACAGATTGCTGGTGGGTGGATCATTAGCAGACTAAACAAATTAAATGAGATGTGGTGGTGTGTGTCTATTTTCTGTGTGCACAATTGGATGTGCAAGTGTGTGTGTTCCATCAGTGTATGACAGTGTGTCTGGTGACACAGTTCAATATACAGGACGCAGCAGATTCTTTGAGGAGGCTCCACTTAACGTGACGGTAAAAACAGAACATAGCTCCTCTGTTTCCAGCTCTCATTGAGCTTTGCTTTGATTGTATGGTGAAGTAACAAAAGAGGGAAGAAACAACATGAATGAAGAATATTAAAGCTTTCTTTTCATGCTGAAGCTTCTAAAATCCATCAGCGGTGACATCTGATAACGTGCTGGTATCCATGCGCCCGTTCAGGAGCGGTGAACGGTAACGCACAGCTGCATCACTCTCTGGATCTCATGACCGCGTCTCCAATAAAAGATGGTACCTAAAGAGGGGAAATGTGATGATCTGACCTGATCTGCAGCTGACAGCGGTCATATTCTCCTGATGCAGATGTAAAGGCAAGTGGGGAGGAAGCTGATCACTAAACTACTGCCAAGTCTTAGTTAAAAGCCTGCTTCACGGGGGGGCCTCAGTGACCACACATTCGATGTGTGTGTGTGTGTGTGTGTGTGTGTGTGTGTGTGTGTGCTGCATTTGTTAGTTTCTCCAAAACAAAGCTGATAATGATGTTGGCCACTATGGGATATCACAACAATAGAGTGAGTGTGCTCAGCCAGACCTCCTCTAAAAAGCTCCAGTGCACAGAGGCGAATGGAAACATTGGAAGAAAAGGTCACACACACACACACACACACACACACACACAACTGCTCCTGCGGCAGGGATTTTGTCCCTTCCACAGCCAAAAGGATGAAAATACATCTCTAAAGGGTTCACATTGGAGTTCCACTTCTATACATCAATATGACTAAAAGTCAGGGCCTGCTGGGAAACAGACATCCGATCTGTTTAACCTGCATCAATCTGTAAATGATGCACATGCAACTACAGCTGGATGCGAAATAACTTCTTTGAATCGGTCAGCGGGGAAAAGAACGTCTGTTTTGCTTTTCTGCTTCACTACTGGTTCTCTTGATACCAAACAGGGACGAAAAAATAATATTGATACTAAAGGATCTTTGTTTTTGGACGAGGCATGTTTAAAGCACAGGTGTGTGTATGTGGGAGTGTGTCAGACCCTCCTGTTGGATCTCAACAGCGTTCTATCACTGCAGGGAGTTTCCCCCATCCTCTCCATCCCGACCTCCCTCTCTCCCGCTAGCTCTCCCTCTCTATCTGCGTTTATCTTGTTAACCTAATAAGGAGATTGGAAAATCCAGGGGAGTCCCTCACACACTTATGCCTGTGCGCAAACTGTAAACACACAACCACAGGAAACATCTTGGAGGAGCTTGTGAATCAGGTCCAGAAAACCACATTAAATTTAACAATTTCCCAGAACTGTTTGTGACATCCTTTTTTGGCTGCCTGACGCTCACACATGCAGTCGGCAAAAAAAAGATCTCCGAGCAAATGGCCTTGCTTAAAGTCAGTTACCATAACAACCAACACTCCTTTATAGGCTTGGATGTCGAGAGGACAATAAATCTGCTTATTTACATCACCGGCACCATTATTTTATCTGATTTTTTTTTCTACCAAAGAGAACAGCAGAATGAATGGCTGCTTGTTCCTGTTAAAGGGCTCAGCGTTGGGTTGCAGTCCAGATTCCTCATTCGTGTTAATCCAGTCAGGATTAATGGAGAGATGGCTCAGCTGAGCTGTGGTTACTATGACACAGACAAATGAAACAAAACTCAAATCATCACTGGCAAAACGAGGGCGGCCGGTCTTAGGACAGATGTTCCCACAGGTTGTGTGTGTGTGTGTGTGTGTGTGTGTGTGTGCGTGCTTTTTTTTTTTTTTTTTTTTTTTACTTGAGACTTTCCAAACCCAGCAGTGTCGTGTCCTTGCATTCCTGTCTGCCTTCTTCACAGTGGGGACAAACTCTTGCAGCCTTTCGGTGGTGCTTTATCATGGAAATAGTTTCCACTACGGGTTTTCGAGTTTCCCACATCGATGTGAACGCACTCACATTCCACTCAGCAGCAAAATAAAAGTTCTCTTTACCCATCTTCCTTTTCAAGGAAAGCAGAAGGACACACAGTGGGAATAGGGGTCAAAGTCCTCATCAAAGATTGGGCCACTGATCAGGTTGTTTGTGAAGAACAGAACATGATGAGATTTGAGCGACTGCTAATGTGTGAGAAACATAGATAGGCATCAAAGGCGTTCAGAGGGGGATGTGAATGCTAATCAGCCGGTGCTGCTGAACCAGCTGCAGCACTCCATCATTTCCAGGCTGTTTATAGGCGCTAAGCTGCACAGTGGGATCAGCAGTGATGGAGGGCGATGCACGGTCGGTCAGGAGGACTGGAGATGCAAATATCCACAATCACGGGAATCAAAAGGCTTCCACCAACTTAGCCATACCCCCCCCCCACACACACACACACACACACACTCACACACGCACATTTATATACATATTCTCACAGCTGTGGATGACGCCGCCTTCCTGCTGATGTAAGACAAATTTACATTTCATCTGCTGCCTATTGAGTCTTTATTGTCTATCAGCACCATCTTTAAACCACAATGGTGGATTTTCCATTTAAAATGTTAAGTTATTTCTTTACTGTGAGCTTAACTCAGCACTTAAACTAAAATGGTAGACACACCATTAAAATCCAATCAGAGCACTTCTCTTTTTTTTGTTTTTTTTGAAGTTTAAATAAGCACTTAAAACCATCTGAGGGCCGTGCACTGAGATTTTACTAATGTGATTACTTGTTGCTTTTGCTGGGGGAGTTGGAAATTACTGCAACTCTCAGATGTCAAAAGAAGAAAAAAGAAATCTTATTTTTCAAAACAAAGACTGTGACAAAACAAGGGTTAATTGTCTTAAGATGGATTTTGAGAGTTTTCCATGCTGCTTTTTCAACAAAACTGTGCTTGCATCCCTCCTGTCTGCCGTGCTGACAACACAGCTCAGACGTGATTGCTTGTGACTGCTGGTTTTCCTGCTTCCTTTTCCCACCTCTAACCCCTTGATTACACTCTCTATCAGCCCCCTATGTGCTGTGAAGGTGGGTGGGGTGGGGCTGGTGGGGCTGTTACAGTCCAGCCAGGTAACAGATGACTGGGATGTATGTCACGACAAATACATTCTGGAAAACACATTAAATCCCGCTGGAGGTCGTTAAGGGCTATAAAAATATTTTGTTTTAGACTTATTATAATGTAGACTCATCATAATTCCATGCAGGCCATCACCCCGTAGCAGGATCCAGTTGTTGCTGGTCACCAGTGTTGCTGGTCATGCGATGAAGACACGGGTAAAAGGGTAAAAGCCCACCTGGGTGGGTGCTTCATGTTCATGTGCATATTCCTTGCCATTCTTTTTTTATATTTCAAGGGTAGAGAAAAAAAACAACAACCTGTTGAAGCACTTTTCTCCCACTTCAACCTTCTTTCTCCGCCCTCCTCTTCCTCCTCCAGTTGGATGTTTGGGTGTAGTCCTTCTGGTTTCCTCTCTTTACCTATGCTTTTCCTCTTTCAGTGACAACAACTATCTTTTGTTCTGAGCCAGTCAGACCCTTGAAGGTTCTTTGGTACCAGTCACACGTTGCCATGACGAATAGATCTTCATCTGTTCTCCACATCCCTTTTGACAGATATGATCGAAAAGCTACTTTTCATCTCTACATTTATGCTAACCTGCCGGTGTTCTTTCAATGTTGTTGGAATGACAAAGAATAAGAGGTTGAACTGTTGCCACGGCAACATGTGGCCAGCATGGCACAGTCTCCAATGTGCTTTAAAGGCAGCTCCATTATTCTGCTGTCAGAGTCGCTGTCGCTTAAGCGACTGCGACCTGTGCAGTGACTGCAAGCGGACCAAACGCAGCACATCTTCCTCACGCTCCCAACTGAACCTAAACACACTGACAGAGATTTTTTTGATGTTTTGAAGGCGTCTGGATGATGCAGTTTGCTGTTTAAACAATGCAGATTTGAGCAATTTATGGAGAAATCCTCCTGCCGAGAATTCATTTTAAAATCACTCCGGTGTTCTTTGAAAACGCCTGCACGGCTCATTCACTTTCTCCTCCATCCATATATAGCCAATACGCTTACAAATGACCCAGTGAACTGTCTCCATACATGGTTGTGTAGGCTGCTCCACGAATGTATACAGCTGTCGGCGTGGCCACACAAGCTTCACGGCCACGCTGGACAGTTGGGAGGAGATAAACAGTCATCTCTCCTTGTGTTCATCCTCCTCCTGAGATTTGGCATCTTTTCAGCTGCGTGTGGCTGTACTGTGCAGCTAGCGGGAAGGCTACAGTGTCAGCGTGCTTATGAAGCTAATAGGCATTAACACGGCCTCGACTGTCAACGCCATTACGTCTTCTGATTGATGCATTTTCAAGTGTTTGACCTTTCTGCATTGAACTAGAACATGCATGCTGTCTGTGGGAGGCAGTCGGAGCTTTTTCTCATCTGATATAACAGATAATTCCTGCTCGGGTTTGTGGTCCTGGCTCTCTTAGGCTAAACTTAACTGAAATTCCTTTTACGTGGAAGCCATCCTTGCAGCCCATTATCCGGACTCCCAACTCCTCCGCTGCCGCCAGTGACATGGAACAGATAGTCCTGAGGTCAGCGGCCAGTTGTGATGCAGAAATATAGTCTAAATGTTTGCAGCTCTCTGATGCTATCAGATGAAGTTAAATCTATCTCTTCCTCTGCAGAGGCTGAATCTGAGCAGCTCCGATGCACTCACAAAAAAAAAAAAAAAAAAAAAATACACGCTAATGCCCACGTGAAGACGTTAAACAGACCTGGTTCCACTCTAAACAATAAAGTCTGGATCTAAAAATGGTAAAGGAGCTCTTGTTTGGACTTGTTGCACATAAATAAACTAACAAATTCTTATCTCTCAGATAAAACACAACTCTAGCGCACACACCATCGTGTGTTAGTCCTACAAACACATTTATGTAAGAGAAGAACAGGTAATCAGACAGTGACAGGAAGGAGGAGAGGAACGGAGAGGAGACGGATGAGGTGCACTGCGGTACAAGTGTTGTAATGCATTTTTTGTTCCGATACAAGAAAGTATAAAAATAAAGTCTGGCTGACAGAGAGGGAAAGCATGGGAAAGAGTGAATGAGCCAAGGTTAGCATGCTTATCCGGTTGCCATGGGAGTACCCTGATTGGCTGGGTCAGGAGGAGGTCAGCCAATCAGAGGCAGGGAATTTGTCATCGATGTTCTATAATAAAGCAAGACATGTTAGCAATAAGACAACATAAAGAAAGTCCTTTATTACTTCTAAAGTTCCTGTATCATAAAAAATGAAAATCTACTTCAAAAGAGCGACTGAAGTGAAGAAAAATGTAATTGAGAATTCATAATAAAGACTTTCTTTGAGCCCTCCGTGGCTGTTGTAAATTAAAATATCATTAGGATTCCCACAAGTCAGGCGTGCAAAATACCAAAAGCCTGAGATAATGCTGATCTGGCAGGAGGAGAAAGGAGATGGAGAAGAATGAGGAAAGACATTTGCCATCTAACCAGGTCTGCAGTAAACCTCTTCTCTACTCTTCCAGCTTCGATTGAAAACAAGCTGTTTGGGAGTTGCTTAACTATGTTTGACAGCAGCACTGTCGGTGTCGGGTGGAAAACTCCCAATGGAAACACTTTTGGCACATTTCCGGAGCAGCCCGTAATGCGGTGTGAAAGGATTTCTTTACCTGGTAAAGTAATTGTGTAATTGTGCTGCGGGTTTCGTAAGAAACTTTACTTGGACATGCAGCTCTGTTGCTCGCAGTGGCGGCCAAGCTTGGCCTGCGTGAGCTTGAGTCCTGACCAGCTTTACTGAGCAGCAAACCGTCGCGCAAGAGATCGTTCATCCTTGCAGCAAACGATCCGCTCGCAGCATTTCCTCCTCTCAGGTTTACAGTTCAGCATCAGTGGGCGAGGAGACATCGATTGAGTGTCTCGCTTGCTCATTGGTCACAGGGAAAGGGTCAGTGCACGTGTGTGTGTGTGCGTGGGTTTGATTCCACCTTATGTTAAAGAGTAGCAGAAAATGTTTGCACAGCGAAAGACCCTCAAAGAAAAGGCAGTCAATGGGAAGAAAAGTGAATTCCAGCTGCAGGCACCACTGTGACTCTTCACTAAATGTCAGTCCTGACAGGCAGTTCATTTCTGCAGCAGCCAACGCTAATAGATTAGCTCTCGTATTGATCTGAGACAGTCTTTCACGTTGAATTGACGAAGCTCAGATCTGCTGTCGAAATCTTTAAGATTTTAAGACACTTTTGCTGAAACAAAAAGAAACTGCAGCTATGTGCTAGCACGAGCGTCACCCGAACCTCCAGCATCCACCCACTCGCACACACTCCGCATGCCTCATCCCCAGAATAACAACATCATCATCATCATCATCATCATCATCATCATTCGGTGACAGTGATGGCTCTGTGTTGTGACAAACTGCTCTCTTTGTCCCTGATGTCTCAGGACACCTGTCAATCAAACCCTGACACCTACCTTTAGCACAGGTTGCAGATCCCTGCACAAGTAAACACGCAGCCGGTTCTGCGAGCCCACTAGCTCGCACCATAACTGGAGCTGTGTCATAGAAATCATGCCAAATACACATGAGCTCCCACTTGCAGCTTAGCACCTGATTCTCTAGTTTCTTTTGAGCTCATTTAGTTAAGTGTAAGCTAATGGCAAGCTTCCACAAAACAACGGATTTAGGAAAAATTCTGAGTATATGGTGGGGTTGCTGCGCCCACAAAAGGGTTAAATTTTGATGCTAAGATCTAAGAGATCTGGACCCAAGACCTGCTTTTCCTGTTTTTAATGCCATTGCAATATTAATTGATTGACAGCAGAGGGGGCAGTATCTGTACCACAGTCTAACTGCACAGCTCCAACCAAACTGGATTCAATCAAAAGACAGGAACACAAATAACTGTTTTCCATGTGGTCGCGTGCATGAGAATGACCATGTGCTCTTATGCTACATGTGTATATATTGCTCATTAGTTAAGTACATCTTTACTTTTTTGCTGCTGTGGTATTTTTTTTCCATTGTATCCAATTTTAGACATGTAAAGGTGTAGATATAAATTTACGGTTGCACACACGAGGATCAAAACGAGAGGTTACAGCTACAATGCTGCTGCCCAGACAGACGCACACAGACATAAAAAAGGCCACAGTGCAGACACACACAGTATCATTGTTTTCCGGGCACAGAGGCATCAGTGGCATCAGGCCTCTTAGAATAGAACTGCTGAGGTTTCAGAGGGGAAACATGAGCAGATTTTGGAGCGGAGTAATGGACCTGCGTGTCTGGATCCACTCACATGAGAGCTTTCGTTACAAAAATCACATCTGCGGTCGGCAGCAGCTCCGTCCGCAGGGACGTGGTCTGCAGCCCAAGGGTGGCCACTGAGGGACCCTTTAATAACACCCCTCCACCTTTGAGGAACTATGCATGAATATACGTTAATAATCACAGAAGAACGATGCATTGCCTGAAAGAAATGTGCACGGTTTTAAATAAATATCCTTATTCCACAATGAAATTAGATCATACAGGTTGCTCTTGAATATGAGCCATCTTGATCTTAAAAATTCATCACATGGCTGCAGAATGCCTCTGAAACTCTACACTGACTCCGAATAAAGCCAGACGCACGGATGCTGGCGGTCTGTTCAGGCCACCTCCGGGTTAAAAGCCGATTATCTGCTGACATTTGATGCTTTATTATGGGACTCTGGCTGCTGAGGCTTTATTGGTGGGGGATCAATGACCTCCAGACTGGACTTACTGGATCCAGAAAGACTTGTGGTGGACGGACACACACACACACACACACACACACACACACACACAGGCTGAATTCCTTGTTGTGATTAATGAAGGCGGGGGCACATGGAAGCTGTAGACAGTCAGTCAGTCGCTCCGGGACGCAGCATGTGAGGTACATGATTAGATCATGTAAACACACACACACACACCCACACACAGATCTGCCAGGCCTACCTGTTTGACGAGTGAGTTTCAGATAAACTAAAGGTGTTGTACAAACGCTGGGGGTCCACCATTTCTCCACAGTGACCCCGGCTGTGTTTTGACCTTTGGGAAACAGCAGACAGTATTCAGAGCGACGCGAGGCCGACGATCTCTGCCTCCTGTGGCATTTAACAAGCTGCATTTAAGATCGCTTCAGGCTTGGGCGGCAAGCAGGAATAGGAATAAGGAAGCAGCTCGCCACAAACAAAATGTGTTCTTTACTCAAAGGCTTCTGCCACTGATTTATTTTTAGCTCCGGTGGGTGATGAATACTTTAACTGTACTGTCTGTTACTGTATGAATGATTTCCAAAGGCCGTTACATGATTACGTTTTCCCCTAAAGGCTACAGGTTTAAATCAGTCACATATTTATAGTAAAATATAGAGAAAAGATACTTTAGTAGTTATTTAACGTTTGAACTGCTGTTGTATGATATAGAAGAGCTTTTTGTGAAGTGAAAAGCTCTGGGGATTGTAGAATTGGATTTGATTTTTAAGGTGCACAGACCTGCTGATTAAAGATAAGGGAGTATTAAGCCTGGCTTTTGGAGGTGGGACAGATGGCTGTGGAAAGTCTGAGCTTTAATCTAAGAGAAAAGAAGACAGGATGAAAGATATCATTTAAGATGTGTGTGTGTGTGTGTGTGTGTGTGTGTGTGTGTGTGTGTGTGTGTGTGAGAGAGAGCAAGTACAAAAACAAAACAGGCGGCCAGAGAAAAATAAGAGTTAATATCTGCACATGATAGTCCATTATCACGGCTTTATTTCCTGCCAGCGGAATGATGATAATATTCAGACTGTTTTTTTCATATCTGTATGCCACATGAAAAATTAACATCGTCCGTGCTGTTAAAACACTGTTGCTTTTCTCTGCAAACGCCAACTGTGCAGCAGCGTGTTGCTTATTAGTCTCTCTGTACGACTGGGAATTCGCTCCATTGTGGACGCTGTCGGGTATCAAATGCACCCACAGAGTCCTTGTTGTCCTTTTTAAATTCGAGAGAAAAAGAAATAAATAAAAAGGATAAAACAACTCGATGGAATCCTACCTCAGGCTGTGGAGACAGGCCAGTCAAATGTTTTCTCAGTGTGTGTGAATTATCATGTAATCCATCCTTGAAAATATTCTGCCACAGAACAGGATCTGCTTATTTTCACTGTTATAAGTAACCCATCGTGTGTGTGTGTGTGTTTGTGTAACTTATTAAGTGCCAGATTCATCCTGAACTCAGGCCGCTTTTTTTTTTTTTTCCTTTTTTTTTTTTGCCATGTTTAAGCGGATTTTGTTCCAAGCATCCTAAAGGAAAATTTGAACCCCAATCCGTCAGGGCAGACGCAGCACAGGTCCTCCAGCTTCAGAAGCAGCCTGAGCGGCGCTTTCCCTCTGCTGGCAGCCACGGCAGGCTTACAGCACGCCGTTTGATGTCCTCCTTAACATCTGAAACAATGCTTTGTGTTTACATAATGCTTCAAATGGAAAGCAGTGGGCACTCGCTCCTCTCTATTACTTTAAATAACCCAGTGACTGTTTAATGCAGCAGGGACGGCGTTCGGTGAAGTTCTGGTTTTGGTGTATGAAAGTGAATTATTTCAGGGATGAATTTCTGATCAAAATAATCAATTGTAAAAGCCTGCAGAGAGATTCCTGCTTCCTCCGCTGATTCTCCTTTTCTCCTCAGATGAAAGTCAGTTTTTCTCCATCCAAAATCTGTTTGCAAACACGCCACCTTCTCATAGAATCTGTTGTTCCAGTATCTGGACTGGATAAATGTTGTTTTCCATTGATATAAATATCAAGCTTGTTCTGTTATTCTTCAGCTTACGTACCAGCAGCTGAACACGCCACTCTGGGAACCCACAGAGAACAGTTCACCAAAGGAACCTGAGGAAATCCATTTTCCTTCCACAAGTGAGGGGTCTGTTCACAAAGTCATAAAAAGGCAAAAGTTCCCAAGTGTGTGTGTGTGTGTGTGTGTGTGTGTTTTAACAGTGCACTACAGTATCACAGTAACAGTCAGAATCTGTCATGTCAGGTTCACTTAGCCTAAACATGGAAACCTTTCACTTTCCTGTGGGTGTGGGTGTGTGTGTGTGTGCGTGTGTGTGTGTGTCATATGGATCATGTTAAAGCCGTTGAAATGTTACCAGCATGCTCAAGCACATTCAAACATCCACAGAAAGAAAACGTAAGGGCAGATTTAATATGACATGTGGTGTATTTATATTTCATCCCGAGGAAGATTTCCTGTTGAACTTGCTCTCACTCGTGCTTGCGTGTGTGTGTGTGTGTGTGCGCACACATGTGTGGGTATGTGCGCGTGTGAGCTTGCGCGTGCGTGAGTTAAATTTGATTTCATTTCATGTCATATTGAGGGCAGCAGCACTAGAAAAACATCCTAGTTTTATCTCCCTTAACGCAGTGGCTTTTAACCCACTTACACGGTACAAGACGAGAGGGTGTAAAAGCAATGATGCCAACATATGCTGCACAAAGCCGGTTAAATACACACACACACACACACACGCAGAGAGCATCGCACGTTATCCTTGAACAAATTCAAGGAAAGGTTTTAATCGTATAATTATCACAATTTCCAGTGGAAAGCTACAAAGGAGAAGGTGGGAGACTGCCACAGTGAGCGTTCGTCATCATGTGTGAGTAAGGGTAGAGATATATAATATTAATGCCTCCTAATGGAGGGTGCAGCAGCTCTACATCAAAGACTGGAACAAGGGGCAAAGCTCGTGGAACAGAGGAGCACCGAGCGCTGCCTGTACCGCCATGTGTGCGGCACGTGTACGTCTGTGTCTGCAATCCTGACGCGTGCTTTTAATTCTGAATGACTTGCAGATTATTACTGTATTTACTCCGAGCTTCACAGAAACCTCCAAAAATCAGTTTGCTGCATCGTATTTTTTCAAATCTGATCCAGTTTTCACAGTCCCTGATGTCAGGCAGTGTGTGTGTATCTAAACACTGATGCCTGCAAAAGTCCATGTGCGTGTGCGTGTGTGTGTGTGTGTGTGTGTGCGCGTGCGCACAAAACAGTAAGGCAGGTTCTGCAGCGAGAGCCTGAAGTCATGGAAAATATGCAGCTAGTTTACACTGCTTCTCTAAACAATGAGAAACTCAGAAAGCAAGTGAGGCGTAGAGGAGAGACACTGGAGAAGGAAGAGAAAAAAGAAAACGATGAAAAGAAAGAAAAAAGTGTGAGCCAAGAAGAAAAGGTGAAACGAGTGTGTCGAAGAAGAAAAGGTTCCATCTGACCCTACTTACCTGGAGACCATCTCTGTCTTTCTCTCTCTCTGTCTTTGTTTGTGTGTGTGTGTGTGTGTGTGTGTGTGTGTAGTCTGTGTTAGTCAGCAGAAAAAGTCAAATGGAGTGTTAACATTTCCACAGATGAAACATTAACTTGTGTGTTGGCGGTTTGCGGCTGCAAAAGTCATTCTTGAGCACTTCCACCAACGAGTTAGTGTTTGTTTAACTTCTTATTATTGTTTGTTTAAATATCAACCATTACAGCCAAAACACACACGTTTTCACGGCGGCAGCAGCAGCAGCAGCAGGATTTAAGATGAGGCTTTTTCAGACTTACAATTATTCTTATCCTTTATCCAAATCATAGAATATCCTTTGAGATTCATCCCTGAGAGGATGAATAACCGGCTGCACTGGATTTGATGGCGAGTGGAGCATCGTGCAAACACAGAGTCTTTGTAGAAGGAACTGATTTCAAGGGTCAAAGTGAAAAGCAGAGAAAAGAGAACACATTTCTGTTCTTTTCATCACTGAAGAACCCATCTGGGACTGTCCAAACTTGCTGCCTGTCTGCCGGAACAGCCCTCACTGACAACAGCTGACAATCATTCTACCATGCCATTGGCCAATTAGGACACTGTTGCCATGGCTACAGGCACACACAAGCACTTTTAGTTCTCACCTTCTGACAGTGTCCGCCTACTCACGGCCTGGAAAGAGAACTGCAAGGTATAATGAAAAGAGAGACTAGTAAAGACCAAAAATGAAACACTAACCTAGAAAACACCAAAGAAGAAGAAAGGAAGCATCCAGACGACAATACCGAAGCTACTTTATCCTGGTGGAAGCGTACGAGTGCCTTACCAAAACTAGCAACTCTGTTGTGAGCGGCAGTTTGCCCGAGAGGGTCAAAATCAGGGCTCATGGTACCCGGCTGGGGGCCTGGCAGCGGAGCCAGGCGTGCTGGAGGGGTCTTCGGGCCAAGGGAGGAAGAAGACACTGCTTGCAAATTTGCAGCCATGCTGTTATACTGTTAAATATCAATAAAATACTTCTAAGCTTCCAGTGAGAGGAAGAGCGTATCTGTGTCAGAGAGAGGGGCAGCTTGTCCCACACTTCCTAACTGGGAAAGAGAGACAAGACAGACACACTGAGTCAAAGTGGGAGGGCCACGCACAACATTCAGGATATGAAGAGAGATGAAACATAAAGATCAGGAGGAACAAGATAAGGCCTCCTTCATCAGGATGTGGAGGACAGGAGGAGAGCAGAGCATCCTTACAGCCTAAGTCGTCAATAGTGATTAAGATCAGTCCTCGGTAGAAGATACCATTTGAACACTGGTACGGGGGGACCGGTGTTACTCTGCACCACATAGCTACATGCAATAAGCAACCAAATGCACATTTCTGAGTCCGCTTTTCAAAAAATATTATTATTAATACTTCTAAAACTCTGGAAGAGGGTGGTATACATTTTACAGCCTTTAAAAATAAAAGAGTAAACAGCCGAAGGGAAGCCTTTCAGATGTCACATATCTCTCCTTTATTGAAGAATCTGACGTGCTGCCTGTTATTGCATCTGATTCTTTGTGTCTGGATCTACGCGCCCATCTGTAAACGTTTTTAATACCAAATGAAGCTAACCGGTCTGCATATAAACTATATACGATCAGCCTTCAAACCCTCCTTATCTTTAACTTCCCTGACCTTTTACTTTGGTGTTGCTGGGTTGCGAAGTGAACGCCCACTTGAACTGTGCCCGGAGAACAAAAGCTTAATGACTTGGTAAATGTGAAACACCTCATAAAGCTTTCAACTACGTCACTGGAGCCTCCAGACCTCGAGCATTGTTGGCAGATCAACCAATAAAGCAATAAAGATCACTCTAATAGGCTGATGTACAGGGGATTTGTCCCATAATCCCCCCCGCTCTGGTGCTGCTACGTTTAGCCTCTCATTTCTCCAGCTTTTTCCTCATTTCTGTATATTTGAGACTGGAGCTGCAGACTGGAAATCTGGGCGACCATGCCAGCCATTTCCACAAGATGTCTCTTGATATTTTTTCATAGGCCCAAAGGATTTAAACACATTTAAAAGGTATTTCCGGGTTAAAACACCTGGTGGTCACACTGTTGTTATTTTCTTGAAAACGTGTGTTTTGTACCTGGACGCCATATTTGTGCACCCTAAACTGGGTCACAAAATGTAAAGAAAAACAAAAAACCCTTGTTTCCACGGACAGCCTCCAGAACTATCGCCGCGTCAGCAGACACGTCTTCACACACCAACGCGGATAGGAAATATGAATCTGTAGAGTGGAAGATGAATAAAAGAAGACAGGGGAGGTGGTGCTGAGGGACCGGCTCTGTCATACGTTACTAAAATCAAACGATAGCTGGGATTTCCTTTGTCTCCGTGTTTACGGGGCCGTGTCAGAGAACACCTGTTCTGGAACCCTCAGGAGGATTCTGGGTCTATCTTTAGTGTCCCACCCTCAGCTCTGGTCCTGGCTGTCAGGAAACATTGCTGTATGTCCAGCTGATCAAAAGAATCTCAAACTGCTGGAAGGTTACCTAAATTCTGCAGAACTTTTGAAATAAAAAAAGAAAAAAAGAAAACCACAAGGACAGTTTAGACTGTAACTCCCAGTTTAACAGGAAGAACATCAACTTCATGCATGAAATTACCAAAAGAATGATGATGGTAACAGTTTTTCAAACCATTGTTGCTGATGAAGTCTTCTGAATTCGACAGGCAGATGTGTAAAATTCACCTGGTCAAGGCAGCATTTCAGCCGAGTCAAGGGTAACACGGCGCACTTGAGCTTAAGGTATTATGTCAGATCCGAGCGTAATCCAGCGCAAACCTCTCAAATACTGTTACATCAGTAAAAACAGCATGTTGACAAAAACAGCAGATTCACTACGCTCTGAGAAGGAGGATATTAAGAGAATTCCCATCTGTTCGACAGAAAGAGATAAGGGGAGGAAAGGTGCAGGTGGGAAAAAGAGAACAAGACTATAAATAACCTGAGATACATGGTGGTTTTATTGGATTTTATACTAATATTCCATCAAACACAGGAACATCGGACTGTTGACACGGAGGAGCGGGTGAGCCTGCAGAGTGACAGCAGGAAGGATGAACAGAAATTGGTGTGTGTGAGTGTGTGTTGGGGAGCTGATCTTGGACCAGGTTGACATGCAGATTCAGTGTTTCCTGAACGTTAGCTTCAGTCTGCTGGGCACATCTGGTCCTCGGAGAGAAGCTCGGGGCCTCGCTGAGTTTTAATGATGACACGAGACGCTCCGACCTTCCAACATGGGCGCGTGCAGATGCAGCGCAGCCTTACGTGAACCCTGGGGCCACAAGTTATTTTGAATGTCGGGCTGTCTGCTGAATGGAAGATAATTCTCTCAAAACTACACATTCCATCTTCAGACATGGCCTCTACTCCTCTGGCCGTGTCCGAATCAGCTAACAGCTTTCGTCTTTCTGCGCCAGCGTTTTGGAGCTGAACACGAGCCTGCGTGTGCTCTACGCTCTACTCAGCGAAAAATAAATCTAGACTCTCAATAATATTGGACATTTGGATTCTGTCGAAATGAGAAAACAATCCAAGCGCTTACAAGTAAATTAAGCTGCCAATTACATGACGTTGACACAGGAGAATGAGCCCGTGAGGCTACAGCCCTAAATCTCAATCTCTTCTGAGAAGTCAAACTGATAGATAAACACCAGAGAGAACACAAAACCATTTATTCTTCTTTCATCTGAATTTGTCAGTCCAATAGTTCTTATTTCGATTTTAGTTTCCCCAGCAAAGTTTTGGCAAACCCTTTTTTCACCCTGTCAGCAGAAGGAGCAAACGTATAATTAAAGCACATTAATAACAGCTGCGCGCAACGTGTTTCTGCCAACCAGAATCCATTCTTGACACGCGGTTGCTAATGTTACGGCTCGATGGAAGAATAAAGCGAAACTGACTTTCATGTCATTGCAAACCTCACAAAGCTAGATTTAAAAAGCCTCGGTGAAAGGTAAACCACACGATGATGGTTATCTGCTCAGTCCGGGCTCCGCACGGGCTGTTCCTGTCCGTGTGCGATGCAGTGGGAGGATGGCAGAAGAGCCAGTCGCAGGATCATTTCAAGGGCGCGGGGTTGCGAGAAGGAACAGTCTCAGGAGAGAAAAGGGAAGTCAAATTAATGATGGAGGCAGCTGAAGCGCAGCTGGAGCAGAGCTACAGGCTGCGTGTGTGAGTGTTTGTACGAATATGTGTGTATGAGTGTTTCTCCGGTTCAGAACAGATCCGTTCATACAGAGAGAGAGAGAGAGAGAGAGAGAGAGCGAGAGAGGAAGCTGTCGTGTGACCACAGGGTGGCGTTCTGTGGAAATCTTGCTCACACTCATCATCCTGGTTATGGATATCTGACCAGTGGGTTACAGCTGGAGGAACAGTAATCTAGTTTCTGCAGCAGGGTGAGTGACGTGTAATGGCAGCAGGTCTGTGTTTTCACCCTCACTTTACCTTCGATTCAACTACACACCTACAGCAGACAGACCTCATTAAGCCTTTCCCTGGAATGGATCCGACCGAGAAAGACCAACCACAGAGAGCAAACTCTTTTATCACCCTGGCTTTGACTGTTGACTGCACCAAAGAACAGAGCTCGTTAAGGCTCCTATGTTGCCCGTGACAACGGGGCAATGGTCACTCATCTTCCTTCCTCTGTGTTCTTCATCCCATTTATTGTCATCATGTAGGCAGATGACACTCACCCGCGCGGCGATCGCTACGGCTCATCTACTGAGCCAGTGACGTGACAGGAGATTCAAAGGACTAATCAACATCACCATTGTGGGGATTAGCGTGCGCGCACACACACACACACAAGCACACACACCTGCTGCGGTTCAAGGATGAGCTGATGATACAGAAGAGTGTGTTTACAGATGCATTTATGATTATGCTTCTAATTCATCAGCAAATGTAGAGAACAGCCCTGAGGGTTGAACACGAAGAAAAAGAGCGAGCGAGAGACGGAGAGATGCAGTGAGAGAGGATGAGACTTGCAGAAATGTCAGAGAGATTAGTTGAACTGTGTGGAGGCCTGCGAGTGCTGATTCAAGGAAAGTAACTAAGATGTAGATGTTTATGCTGCATTGCCGATGTTGAGGATGTAAAAGAGATGGCAGAGAAGATGATGAAGGGCAAAAAGAATAGGAAATAAAGGAACGGGAAGAAAGACGGCATTAACAATGACAAATGTTATAGAAATGCTAGATGTTATACACACACACACACACACATAAATGCTGTGAACCACAGACAACGAGGCCCAGAGGAATTTCGACCAGCTGTTGTGGAAAATGCTGCTGTAAAGCAACAACACGGCGCTTCCCTCTGTTAGTAGGTGGTTAGCTTGTGGTTAAGAGCAACCAGTGCTGCTGCTACATTAAAGCACATGTAACCAGAGACACTCACAGCAATCGAACGCAAACCGAAGCTGCAGGAACATCCCACAACACCTACACGTTAAGTGAAATGATAGTAAAACAATTGCTAGTAGTCACAATTCTAATATTTACAAGTAGAAGTTGTAGAATAATATTTTGAATCACGCCACTGCAAAGTTCTAGTATGCAGTTAGTATAGCTTTTATCTAGCCGTATCTATCCACATCACCACCGGTGCTATTAATACCAGGATGAACCAGGACGGTAGAACTGGGGAATGGAAGCAGGCCGGTATCTACTGGGAAATAGATCTCTGGCCCTATTTCAAAGAGAATACAACTGGGAATATTTGCAGGAATGACCTGCGGGAATAAGGAATAGGGAGTCCGCTAACTCTTAGAGAAACCAGATCCACTCTACTTAGTGATGGAAGCCATTCTTAAGCTTCAGACAGCTTCAGATGATTGATATCAAGCACCAAACTTTCCTCAAACAGGAAGATGGGGTGATTGGAGTGAAGGAGACAATAAACGGAAGAAGCGAGCAAGAACTGTGAAGAGTGAAGAGTGTAAGGAGAGAAGGGTTGAAGTTAAATGAAAACACACTTGTTGCCCTGCTCCTTCTGTCTCCTGAGGTGTGTGTGAACGTGTGTGTGACTCAGCCTGTTATGACAGATGCCGTACCACGCTGCTTCCCAGCAAGACGGCCTTAAAGTTCATTAGGAAGGGTCTGTTGACATTCAGCCTCTGTTACAAGATGAACCTAAAACACCCAGGGCTGCTGGCAGAATAATAGGTACAAAATGGAGTGCTGCTCTCTCTCTGTCTCTCTGTCTCTCTCTCTCAAGGCAAACCTTGAAAACCCCTCGTGGGTATCTGCATATTGGACAATTCCTTTCCCATTTGAAGGCCAATCCATCACATGACTGATGATATCTTACTACAACCTTGACGCACGCTTCTCAGCATAAAAAGTGAGAAAATGCTCAACTGATTATTTTGATCTATATGAGTTTAAAAACCCTCAGGGACACAGAATGATAAAGAGTCTGGGCGTTGTGTGTATTCAATCTTAACCCCTGAACTATTTTGTATTTAATGGAAGCAATAGAGTAATTCATTCTGTAAACCACCTGAGAGCCCAGACAGGACCTTCTGACTCTGCATTGTTCTAATGAAGTCAAACTCATAATCCATTCATTCTTGAGTCAGTTTAAGATGCTGGGAAACCCATTAAAACACGCAGACAACGATCCAACTGTAACTTCGAAAACCCTTTTTTTTTCCTGCAGTCTGCAGAGCTTTGTGCTCTCACGCATCCAGCGACTGTATTTCTGCCTCTATTCAATCTCGGTGAGGTTCTGAAAGTTGGATTTGTGTCTCAGATGTATTTGCAGTACGCTGAGGGTGATTAGAGCGCGCGGGGGGAGCTGCGTATTGATTTCCAGGTTCGATCCACATCGTGCATCCAGGAGAACTGAGGAGGTGAAGGAGCAGCACGAGCGACAGCAGGGAACGCTGCAGGGAAGAATCTGAACCCTGGAACTACAGAGGCTGTTCACATGTACCAGAACTTCACCTGGTGACGACAGTTAAAATAAAACAAAGGGTGTGGAGGTTTAAAACAACTTCCTTTTCTCAAAAAAAAAAAGAAAAAAATGGATCAAGCCTTCATTTGTATTTCATTTGCCTTCCAGTGGAATACATTACTTCATATGGCGAAGGGGGAGACTGTGTGTACGTGTGTGTGTGTGTGTGTGTGTGTGTGTGTGTGTGTGTGTGTGCCAATGAGTAATGCGGCGAGGTGCTCTGGGATTGCTGCTGTCTCTGATATCCAATGATGGAGGAGAAACCTGATCGATAATCATACACACACACACACACACACACACACACGAACACCCACACACACCTTAGCTGATGACTGTGACCAGTGATGGAGGCTTTTAAAACTAAATCTGAATTAAGGCTAACCTGTGTTTCCGCTCCGTCACGTTAACTGTTTTGCAGACGTACTCTGATTCATATCAACTGAGGCACCGTGCGCTTCTGCTACATCAACATCACATCCCGCGTGCATCTGCTACAATTAGTGAAAAATGCTTTGATTGTGGGAAAGGCCAGACAGATTTCGGGTGAGTGCAGATGTGGATCAGGATGTTTCAGCAGGGATAACAGACCCCTGTGACTCCGCTTTTCTGACTGCTTGGGAATGGAAACATTCCTCTGAGCGTCCCGAGAGAAAGATGGGGGTGGAAAGAGAAATGAATGGAAGTCCATAGGTCTCAGCGCTTGGATGCTGCTTGTATAGTCACCATAGTATGGAAGACCGGCCTCCTTTTTTCCTTTCTTCTTTTGGCACGCTAAAGCAATGGTCGTAAATTGTTCTAATTGAATACCGGCACACCTGCCTGTGTTTGTGTGTTTGTGTGTGCGCGCTTGGGTATTTTATGACTGCCTTTTGTTAGTGAAGGTATTGAAAGGAGGCCTTTTTTTTCCCATCTGAGGAAACATAAATCTGACTGGCAAAACACAAGAGGGCAAGTAAAAGATTGGCTGCTGAAAAAGTAGAAGATAATGGGGTGAAAGGAAAAGGGATAAAGCTGCATGTAGGAGATCTAAATATAGCCTAATACATCTAAAACAATTTATCAATAGAGAATAAACTCAGCCATTGTTAGAACCCATCATGAGCCACTGGGACGTAGGAAGCTCGGGTGTAAGGAGTCTAACAAGGATGCATGGCTGCTTTCCTCCCTCATTCAGTCCCGGAGGACCTGGGGTTTCTATTGATCCACTCTAAATTCTCACACATTGCAGGAAACACCAGTAACTTAACTGTGAATAATGCACACAAGCATGTGCATGCAGCACAAACACATGCCAACAAGTACATTCAATCAAGTACTGCACTTAAGTACAATTTATATTTCATTTTTTTCTCCCTGCTGTACTCCAATATGTGGATTTTCTACAAATTTATTGGTCCACTTTACTCTAAATAAATTACTGAGCTTTGATCGCTGTACGTGTAATAGCTTTACTTATAGAATGTATGCTATATTATGCTATATTATGCTATATTAGAGCCGGAGGCAGCAAATTGAAACATGTTTTTTAATTGCAGGTTGATACAGAATAAACTTTTTTATGTTTTAAAAATCTCATAAGTACATTTTATATCAAATAGTGTGCAGTTTAGTAGAAGAACGTTTCATTATATGTGTAAATGTACAGCTCACCATGCAGCGAATGAGTGAAAAAGAAAGTCGACGTGCCCGTTGACAAAGACTCAGTGAACGAACGAACTCGGTGAAACAGCTGATGGCATTTTGGAGCTGTCAGACCCAGCGAAGATGTTCCAACAGAGCTCTCTGGGAGAAATGATTTCAAAAGCTGGTAATCACAGCTTTAATTACATATTCTGCTCTCTCTTTTCCTCCCCCTTTCCTCACTCTTCCTCCCGTCTCCCTCTTTATATCTGCCTCTACTTGGCTTCGGTTTAGGGCCAGACGTTTGTCACTTTGCCACCCTCCTTTCTTCCTGCTCCTTTCTTCCTCTGTGTGAAGCAATGGAAATTGTTTTTTTTCTTCAGCTTTTCTTTCCAATTGTTGTTGCATTTGCCTATCAAACCTCTTTCTTTCTTGACTGTCCGACGCCCTGCATGAACTGTAGCACTGATAACAAGATAAAACATTTGACAGCATAAGTGTTAACATTCGTGTTAGCTCACTACCTTCTTCCACAGGGCTGGGATTAGAACATAAGGTATTTGCGACACTGTTCCAGGGTTGTATCACGATCTCTGTGTCCTTTGTGAAGCGATCGATCAAACAAAGCTAATGTAATCCTTTTTTTTGAGTTTTACCGTACTGGGCAAGAACAGGAGCGAAACAGTGGGAGAAATTTCAAAGAAGTCACATGAAAAGAGTTGAGAGTAATAAAAACCTTAAAGCACCCCTGAGAGAACGTTAAAATGAGAGTGAAAGTGTGATTGAGAACATGTGCATGAAAGAGAGAAGAGAGAAGAGGGAAGGAAAGAAGCCCGAGGCCTTCTCTCTCCTCATTCTCTCTTTTTCTGCAGCATCATGGGAGTCAGTGTGCTATATTAGAAACCGGATCAGCAGATAGGCCACATGCACACAGCCGGAGCGTGTCGGCATCCAAACGTCCAGCTGTGCCTCTCAAAGTGAAACAGACAACTGAGACAATGAATTAAAACAATTAAAAATGATGACTCACAACATATGACACACCCAGGATCAAGAACCAAGATCCCAAACCCACAGGCCAGTTTCCATCCACGTCCGTTTCATGTATGTTATCAAAGAAAATGTGCCGTCAGGGCTAGATCTGGTCCAGAATCTGGTCCAGGCCTGGCTCATGACCGTTGGTTCATTTACGTCTGCTTCTTACTAATTAATTATCTTTATAATAATAGATATCTAGTGCACGTTTTTCTCTCTACGTGTTTGTGAGACTGAAGCGTAAAGCAGCTATGAGGCCATTCCTCTCTGTCTCAGTGTGGAGCGGTGGATTTCTACCCACTCATTCTGCTCTTTGACAGGCCCATTCATCCAATCATGGCTCATCTGGGATATACTGGACAGCACAGCGACAGGCAGCAGGGCCACCAGGGCATTTTGGGATATCTCAGGTCTCCATCCTATAGACAAGCTGCCACCTCTGACAGACGGAGAGCAGATGTATACGTCTGGCTGTCTAGGCCGGAGTCGCTCGCTCTCCTCTATTC
This sequence comes from Pao palembangensis, assembly GCA_015343265.1. Taxonomy (NCBI): domain Eukaryota; kingdom Metazoa; phylum Chordata; class Actinopteri; order Tetraodontiformes; family Tetraodontidae; genus Pao; species Pao palembangensis. Next base: position 1,930,900 of record CM027083.1, on the reverse strand, counting down.
ACCAGCTTTGCTGCAGACTCTCCTGATTGGAACAGCTTGGCTCCGTAATGGGGGAAATTTTATTTATGTCTGGATGGCTTATTAAACCGTCCATACTGCAGGTAAATAATATTTATTCTCTTATTCTCTTTATTATCTAATTTATTTTCCCAGATTCTAACGGGCAAACTGCAACACTAAAAATATTTCCATTCGGCAGCATTTCCACAGAGAGCTCTAGCAGCGCTGTGATTACCATTTTGGGGGTTAAACTCTCTGGTGAGGCTGTTTCTATCATTTGCTTTGGAAGTCAGCAGCTGCTTCAACTCCCAAAACTAAATTTGTTTCGTTTCATTAAACCTCATCACAACCTTAACGACGTGAAAGCTGCAGCTTATTTATGTTCTTAATCAGGTGAACAATATCCAGCTAACCTTAGAGCGCTTGGTCTAAATTAGCAGCTAATCATCTAATTAAAGCTCTGCAATTAGCCTTAACTAACTTACCCACACCCCCGAGTTCCTGCCTTTACAGGAAATACAGGGGCGGAACTAGACATGAAAGAAAACAAGGAAACACTCATTTCTGCTGAGGAAAAACTGCAGAGCAATTCCCAGATGGAATTCCCAAATTTCTGACATTTTTCCAAGATGGCACAGGACCTGAACTGACAGTGAATTTAATTTAAATTATACAAACACAGCAAACGTAGAACCTGTCAGTGCCGCTGCGACAACAGCCATGGTATCGTCTGAAGTGTCCAGTACCGCACACCTCGTTGGGTAAACACACAGGAACCCACCAGAAAACCACAACGTTTGAAGACATGTCGAGGCTGGAGAAGCTCGGGTGCAGGTTCCTCCTGCCGGACCTGAATTTGTTTCCCTCTTCTTGGGTTTTTTTTTTTTTGCAGAAGAACACAACGTGGGCAAATTGTTTTGCGTGTCAGTGGTTCTTTCCCCTTCGTTTCTTTGCAGGAATCACGTTTTTCCCATCAACATGCGAGACTGAAGCTGCTCAGCTGAGCTCACCACATCTGTTCAGTCAGAGACTAAGTGAGGTCACCAGACGTTTTGACACGAATCCAATGAGTTTTGTGGCTCAGTTGAACCTGAGCCACACACACACACACACAAAGATATCATCACAATTAACACTTTACAGTCTTTTCACAAGTGTGGTTTATTAGATTGGAAACTGCAGTAAAGCTGAGGAGAGACAGATGAACGTACAGACAGAGAGAGGGAGAGAGAGAAAGAGGAATCTGAGCAATGCATAGCTGCTGGTAATTTCAAAAAAGGCGTTTCTCTTGTGTAGAACAAAAGAGACACAAAACTGTCATGAATTATACTTGTTCAGTTAAATGTCAAAATTCTTATTATCATAACATCTACAGAGCTTGCAGGGACTGGTGACTAAGCGTCCAAGGCAGACAGTGCTGCAGCAGACTGGAACATTAGTCATAAAGACTTACACAGAAATTCATCAAGCAGGATCTTGATCAATTTCTCATCAGCTTTTCCACAACTGAGAAATATCGATTCTTAAATTGCAACCCGTGTTCTGCATGGATGTTCTGCGCCCTGCCGGCCAAACTGTCAGGGTTTTTTAAGGGTTGCTTCTTTTTGCCAATCAAGCAAAGACTGCAAGCTGTGCGACTCACCAAAGTCGACATATCAACACAATCAAAGACTTAATGCTGCTTTCAAAACCTCTAAACTGCCTCCCTACCCTCATCTAAATCTGCTCGTGACTGAAGTGGATTTAAACGGTGACATCAATCAATGATCGGACAGATTCGCCCTGATCAGCCCGCGTCGCTGGGAGGCCGAGTGGACCTAATAAATTTCCACCTCTGAACACTACGGACGGAAAAGGATGAGTGCTGATGAATTGGTATCAGCTGACATTGATTCTACCCACTGAAGCTTGCACAGATTAGCTTACACTGCAGCTGTGTGTGTGTGTGTGTGTGTGTGTGTGTGAGTGGGTGTGTATTCCTCACTGCCCAGAACCTGCAGGGAACCGCATCAACCGTGGCAGCGATAAGAAGCGCCCAGAGCGCGTCTGTCCGTACGTGTCATCCCATCGGCTGGTGTGACTGCTAACACGCACGTATATCACAGCGCAGCTCCGGGCCAGAATCTTTCACTTGCATCAAAACGGTGGCGCTAGTTTAAGCCCTGAGCACCGCAAATCTAGTTTAAGATCAGAGTTCTCCGCTCTGCAGTGCCCTCCTTTACCCTATCAGCTTTCTCCAGAGATCTCCAGCCAGTGATAACGACTTTGTATATTTACTGCGTACAGCTATAAGATGGTGTGTAATTCTGCCCTTCACCTTAGCTGCAACCCCAGTCCGCAACCCAGCCACTCCACACGGACTCTTCGACCGGTTTGATTGTCCGCTGTTTTATTCCGTGCACGTCCTTGTAAGTGATTTGTAAGCACATTTTGCTTTGAACGGAATAACGAGAAGTTTCCAGCCTCACTTTCCACAAGTCTGTAGCTCATTACCGCTGCTGCTTTTCGGCACTGCTCTCATTACCAGAACATCATTCCCTCAGCAGCTGGAGTCAAATCAACAAATTGTACTTAAATGAAATGTACAATATTGAAATAAATGCCCTGGAGGGTTGACGTAACATTTTGTACTCAAACTCAGACACAAGCAGGAAATGTTTTTGTTTTTTTTTCTTGCTTGTTTTTTTTTTTCCTCCAAGAAAGAAAATGTCACTTAAAATTCTTCAGTTACAAATGTGTACTTGGAGCTATTACATATTCTGAACTACAACTCCTGCAGATCGGATCTGCAGCCAAATGTTTTCTTATTCCATCATCTGCCACGTATATACCAGCATTAGTCCACTGTGACCAAACATGGCCTGTTCCATTTTTGGAATAAACTGTTCCTGCTTCTTACTAACAGTTCGAAACTATGCTGGCTATGTTAACGTGTTGTAAACATTACTTGGTCACACAGGGTGTATAACGACAGGGGGGTGGAGTGGGGGTAGATATTTTAAGACTACAGAGGGGAAAAAAAAACAAAGAGAATGATTTTAAAGCTGGGTTCCTGATAAGACAAGATCAGCTACCGTGTGTTGTTACATTAGAGCTGTCTGGCCTCAGATGACACTGATGGAGACCAAGGAGCAACAGCTTATTTAAAACACAAGGATGAGTTAATGTCTTTCCCCGCATGACAAGCACAGTAAAATAAGAGTACACAGCAGAAAATTGAGCATATTTAACAACATAAACCAAACAGGTAGAGCCTCAGGGTCTGAAAATGTTACTGTCATTCAGAAGCAATAGATTTAAATAAATTCACCTTTGGCTATTAAAGCTTTTCTTCATATATTGCAAAGTTAACACGAGTATTCTGGGCATTTTAATGTGCTTGGCCTTTGCTACCAATCTCTTAATTGCAGCTGGTAAATGTGGCTGCGGGTCCAGAAAACCTCAGACGCAGCAACGCTTTCTTATTGCACACAGGAAATAAATGTCAAAAATGATTTCATAGGAGAGAGACGCCTGACAGCTGAAGGGAAAAACCACGTAAAGCTGCCCACGTCATTTACAGAGGGACGGATGATTGACGGGAGGGGTTAAAAGTCTCACCGGCTCCACCGTGCTGAGTTTGAGCCAACAAGTCAATCAAAGTGCGGCTACGACGGCGAATTTCCACTATAAATCTGACTTTAAACTGCAGGATAAGGTTCACAGGCCCTCAGCTACCAGGATGCTACAGGTCATCTGTGCGTGTCCGGATACGTATGTGAGCTTTTGTATCATCAACACAAACGCAGACTCAGCACAGGGGTGGGGGGCGGGGGGGCTTTGGAGCCCGTATTCAAGTGCTTAGGATGGTGTTTGAGGAATGAGCACGTCGAGTGTGCAGAGACTGTGGGGTTATTTTGAGAAAGGCTTATGACGAGCCCATTCATCCGGGCTCCTGCGTGCCAACCCTGACCCACATGAAACCAGATCAGAACCTCGCCCCCCCCACCCCCCCGATCTGCTGTCTACGGCAAATATCGAACAAGTGTCACTATTTGTTGTGTGTTTTCCTGTTCTTTTAGTTGTTCCAAATATGTGATTACATTAAGAAATGTAAATGAAATGTTGCAGCCACATTAATGTGTCAGCTTCACATCAGTAATGGGAATGAATGCCTGCTGAGTTAATGTCCAGTCTTGGCAAACGGTGCTTCCAAATATACGGTCTCCTAGATAGAGCAGCCGAATGGCTCCGTTTATGACAAACACCACCCCTCAGAGGCGGGCTGCAGCACAGGTCAGGTGCAAGGACACAAAAATGGAGCACACACAAAAAGTAGAACTCCTCCTGCAGCAGGAAAGAAGGGAGCAGGAGCGGATGACAAGTATCAAACACTTGCCGGGAGGAGAACTGAACAAATCCGAGTGCAAAGAACCAGTTTGAATCCAGGATGTTATTGGAACAAATGTGCTTTTCTCAGCTCCGGATGGAATTGTTGCATATTGGTTTTTCCTTGCCTGGACAGTCTATACTGCTATTAAAAAAAAAAAAAAAAAAAAACTCCCACCCTGCATTCAGTCCCTCCTTCATTCATTGATTTATTCTTCCACCTCCCTTTTCCCTCTCGTCTCTTCACCCTATCAATAAGAGGCAGAGAAAAGGAGAGGGGGCCCAGCAGAGCGTGGAATGACCTGAGCTTTTACTCGAAAACCGCCAGCCTTTGACCACATACAGCAGAAGACACGACGGCGGTTACCCGCAGCAACACCGCGCTATTGTAAAGGCATGCTGGGTAGAACAAAAGGGGCCAAAACAAAAAGAACGAGCAAGGCTGCTGTGTTCTGCATATGGAAAATGTGTTAATGGGCAAATTGAGTACATGCACACTGAAAGTGATCTTGAAGTTCTGCATTCTCACGAGACACGAACCTAGCCTCCTTCTTCTTCTCTTTCTTCCTTTAGAGCTCAGCGTTAAAAACATGGAATTAAGTTGTGTTTTGTCTTCATTTAGCTGTGTTTTTTTTTCCTTGTATATAAGGTTTTAAAGTTCCTTTCTGTCACATGAACCTGTTGGTCAGTGCTTTTCTTTATGTTTTCTGGAAAAAAATACGTCTGTATTTAACTCATTCTTGTCCATTTTGGTGGCACTCCCATCACTCCATCACCCCCACTCTCATTGCCTCTAGTAGCCACAAACACCATAAAGCAAAGAAAAAGCTCTTTATTTTGGAATGATCACTTGCTCAGTTTGGCAGGATTGACCACATTCTTCTGCGTCTCAGTGGAGGCTTTAAGTATCCTGATGTGTCAGAATAGAGTGCAATAAACAAGATCTTCATTGCAGGAGACATTCATCCTGGTCTTTAACATTTAAGAGGACAGATGATATTGTTCCAGTATCAGTTCCAGCACTTGAGCCCGTCACGTTGCCATAAAGGTCCCGATCATCAGTTTGATGATGAAACATGTGAGGCATTTTAACATTAAACACCAAAAAGGCTGCAAGATCCAACAGCATCAGGTATCACCCTGTTGTTAGCCAAACTGTAGCGTTCAGCTGAAATTATCCAGGCAATAAACAAGGATAATGTTATCACACACACACACACACACACAGTCTCTGTGACTAATTCAGAGGATAAATGACCAGGAGAGATTCAGTTCTAATATCGCAGGCCGCCCTCGCCAAAAAATTATCATCGGCATAATAGCATTAGCCGCTCCGAGTCATCTGTTAAAACTACTTAGGGCAGACAGGCAGACATGCCAGCTACTGCACGCTGCTCTTATTGAGCCGCTTCCGCCGGAGCGACGAGCAGAGAAGGGTTGTGCTGCAGGTCGTGAACGGATGACAAAGATTTTTCAACGTCACTCTGCTTCCGCTGACCTGCAGGTGATCTTTCAGAAAACAAATAAACATGCGGAAGATCAGTGTAACACCATTTCAGTTTAAGATTGTTTTCTGTTATTGTTAGATGTTTAATTATTAATGTTAAAATCATTGGGAAAAGATAGTACTAAGATGATAATTATGATTAACTTCTGCACAGTAATTTAGTTCTAGCAATAAACCGACAGTTGGAATAAGAATGTGTAAAGGAGAAGCTGGGTGTGGCTTCATAGTCAGAGAAACCAGTTTTAAGCATCAGAATAAACTGTGAAGGAGCCTGCACACTGTGAAAAGGTTTCTTCTTTTCAGAACATTTCCTAGAACATGGAAGGGTGGTTATGTGCCCTAATCCTGTGAAAATGATTCAGAATATTCAGCCAGACATTCACAGATATCAAAATGTCACGCAGGAGCCGTTTAGCAGCGGCGATCCTTCCCCAGTTCATTATTGTTAAATGCTCATTGCGTTCTTGTTCGTACTGATGTGCCAAAAAGCAGCAGGCAGCAGCAGTTCGCTCAGTCGGTGGGCGCATCTGGCATCAACGGATGCCTGCCCCATCCGCCTGCCCGTCTATCGCTTTTCTCTCCTCCAAGCCTCAACATCCCTCTTCTCATTCTCATGTTTTATCACTCTTCTTCTCCTCTGCATTCTTCTTCTCGAGCATCACTGTCTTTCTCTCCTTCCAGCTGAGCAGTCGCCAAGGCGATGCTGGTTTCCAGAGCAGCAGCTTCAGCTGTGGCTGAGGACATTCTACGAGCCTGTCCTGTTTTCTGTCATTCTGCTCTTTCGCTCCTTTCTTCAGTCTCACTCTTTGGTGAATTTATTCTCATCCACTTGATCCTTTGACCTTTTAATGAAGTTAATTAACATCAGTTAAAATTGTAGGTGCAGCAAGTAAAGCATTTATCTCGATATGACAAAGCAGAGATGATGAGTGATGATGATTATTTAATAACAGAGCAGGATTTTCATGATACCTCAGTGAAGCCAGGGCATCACTTAAAGCAGAGGAACAGTTGTTTCGTGCTCCCAGCGTTCATGTGGGTGTCGTCTCACGCGGTAACAGGTGTAGGACTGCTGGGGTTGTTATTATCATGTTCCCAGTAACACGAGAACACCCATCGCACTTCTTCTGCCGTATGAGCAGATCGAGTTTAACCGGGAGGAAATAAAAGGTGTGGATGTTGTTTCACGGTTTGTTCCAGTTGCTGCAGAAAAATCGAATAAAACAACTGCAAGTTGATGCAAAACACACACCAGGACAAAGCCCCTCCTCTAAGGTTTCTCTCCCACAACACCTTGGCTTCCTGTGCTAATGAGTGCTCTGCTGGTTACTACCGATACTGCTGTCACCACAGGGTGAGTGTATACGTGCACACCGCTGACCTACGACCCTGGAGAGCCTCACAGGTTTGAGTAGATCTGAAGATGTGATGTGGCTGTACTTGCAGGTCAGTCATTGTGTTTACACAGCTTGTGTGTAACCACAGAAATATTGTACATGTGACTGCAAGAAGCATGCATCTCCAAAGGCCAATCCATTTTAGTTATTGGAATGTGTGCATGTCTGTGTGCATGTGCGTGTGTGTGTGTGTGTGTGGAGGGTCTCAAGTGCACCGTGTTTCTCTACTGACTGAATACTGAAAATGCATAATTGCCACTGTGTTCTTCTGTTTGTTTCTCTCTTCAATCCAAGTGCTTCCAACCAAAAAAAAAAAAGCAAACCAACAAGGTTTTTATTTTTTTCCTGTTAGTGAATCACAGGCTTGTTGTCGTGGAAACTTGGCATGATTGATGTTTAAAGAACACTGTGGAACAAATGCAAGATTTTACCAAAACATCCACCCATCCACCCATTTTCTGTACCTGCTTTATCCACACTTTGGGTCGCAGGCTCTGCTGGAGCCTATCCCAGCTGTCAAGGGGCGAGAGGCGGGGTACACCCTGGATAGGTCGCCAGCCTACCCCAGGGCTAAAACATTTACCAAAACATCCGACATTCAAACTGTCCTCATCGCTATCTAAAACTGCAGCTTGGAAAATCGACCTATTTTGCATTAAATGGTCTGGCAATTCCATCAGGACCACCTCAAATAAAAATAGAGCTACAGTTATAAGCTGCTCTGAATAAAACAGACAGGTTCACAGTACCAAGGAGCCTTTGGTGTGAAAAGCTCTGGCGATTTTACTGATTTTTACTGATGTTGGGAATAATTGTTATTGTTTGGTGGTGGAAAAGAGATAACCATCAGCAGCAAAACGGGAAAAAACTCCACAGGCAAGCAATGCTAGACAACCTCAGAGGTTAACTGGAAGTGTTTGTCGTAGAGGGATGCCAACCAACTTCTGTAAACTCTAAACTTTCTCATTCTCCGCTGTCCCTCCTCCCATTAGCCTCTCTCTGTGAAGTTAGCCTGGAGCCTGTCCTACTTAGATTGCTTATTGTGTAATCCATTTTCCTCCATTGTGAAAACATCCGCAGCGATACGGTCAGGAGCAGGAGAATCTTGTTGAAGCATAAACTGAGTATTTATATGGAAATGCATATTTCAAGTCTTGAGGCGAGCGGCGGTTTAAATTTAGGCCGCTAAATGTTACGACATGGGGCCACTAAAGTATAAGTCATCTTAGATCTCCGCCTGCAGCAACAACAGCAGAGAATTAACACCTCCCCACCTTTAAGAGTGAAACTTTGGAAGACCAAATACAATTCATCACTTTTATCTACTGTGTGTTTACAGCTGACAACTCTTACATAAGCTGAGTTCATGTCCAGCCGCTTGAACATCCCCCTTCAAACACTTTAATTTTGCGAATGGACTCTTCTGGATGCCATAGAGGCAAGCGCAATATTAAATGGGCCATGCATTAGAAACCATTAACAATTTTGAATTGATTTTCCAGCCCATTTCATAAAAATCTAATTATAGAGACTAAAAACTTGCTGGTAGGCTAAGTGAGTAATGCATTAAATGGCTGCTAAATACCTTTTCTTTTGTCTGTTAGTTAATTGTGTAATGTCATTTGGAAGTTCTGCTTTTATGGACAGTCATGAAGAAGCCTGATGTGATGGTTCTTACTATTCCATGTGCACCTGCTGAGCTGCAGGAGCCTCTTGAAGATACAGTGGCGCAATTTACTGGTGCATTATCCTCCAGCTGTGGTCTTTTTTTCTCATAAATGAATGCAAACACGGAATCCGTCATAGCCAGAACAGTCCAGAACAGTCCATTTGGACCGAGTGTTATTAAAAGCCACTCAGTCCTGGCTATAAGTGCTATATGCTCTGGAAACTATGCAGCCTGAAAGTGTCGCCGCAGCAGGCAGAAGAAAGGCAGCAGCTTCTATACCCGTCTTTTAAAGACAGCATATCTCCCATTCATTCATCATGACAGCGCGTTGTTTCATGTCACTACAACCGTCCTCCCTCGCCGACAATCTGAACACGTCCAAACAAGCACTCGAGCAAACTTTCTGTTGCCAAGGCGACGTGCTGCAAATAACAGCTGATGTGAGCCGCACTAAAAGAAAGCCGCCCACTGCGAATCCCAACCAAGTAAAGACAAACTTGTTAGGATTATTTTCTTCAGCATCTGTTTCTTTACAGCGAGGACACCGGCGAGGACAGAGGGTTTTATGGAGTAGGGACACATCCGTCGCTATTCAACACACAAAGGGGATTTTGAAATGAGATTCGGTTCCAAGCCAAAGCTTTGCAGGAATATTTGGCTGATATTTGGAGTCAATTCCCAACACTGCCAGTGGGTCAGGACGAAGCCGGCTGTGGCGAAAGGCCGCCGGAGCTGTGGTCAAGTGACAATCATGGACCTCATGGTGAGACAGATGATAAGGAGGAAGAGTAGTTAACGCTGTTTTGGCTGCACATACGGTTACTGCACCAGGACAGACACTCCCTTTAAACACACCGTGGTTCACACTGTGCTGTTCCTGGAAAACCTCCTGGTTCCTCCATTTTCCAGAAATGCCAAGAAAGCTTCAACACTTCTCATTCGATTTCTATATCCTGTCATTACGCTGACGTCAAATTCATACTTTCAGATAGCCAACATTAACGCAGCTTCTCGAGCGCTTGGCAAGTGGAACGCGCAGGCTAAATTTACCGACTGTACGGCAGCACCGAGAGCAAGAATCAATAGGTGTCGGAAGGGATTCAAACAGCAGCAGAATACCGAGAAAAGCAGAATGAAGAGAGTGATGAACATGAAAGGGAAGACTGAGAATGAGCAGAAAACACCAGTATAGACTGGTCAAGAGGTCTAGAAAAGGATTGCTGTCCAGAGTCCTCCAATGAACAGTCCGCCTCGTCATTCACTGACATCACCACATCCCACTCACGCTCTCACTTTTCATACCAACATTTGCAAAATCACACTGATGAAGGGTGTGAAATGGGAATCAGGTAGAGAACGACATGGACATGGCTGATAAATATCTGCAACAACCGCCTGAGGTTACTCACAAGATTTCGTCGTTCTGAAATTCCAGGATGCCGTGAGTGTCTTCGAAGTCCTCTCCGCCACCGCGCGCTGTTCCCTCCACCGTTTTGTACGGCAGCATGACCACGCCGCGAGCACCGGACGTTCTCAGCACCTTCACCTCCATGGTGCCGACGCTCTCGCTCACGTGGCACACGGGCTCCTCGAACGTAAAGATACCGGCGTGGTCGTCGTCGAAGATGGTGACGGTGGCCGTGGAGGGTAAGCCGAGACATGCGACCGAGTCCACGTGATTGGTTGATTCGCCGTCCTCGGGCTCCTCCCCTTCAGACATCATCACCTTGACGTTGGAAAGGTGAATCAGGAAGTTTTCATCTTCTTCGAAGATGTCGTCATCGATGATGCCCACCCGGATCTCTTTCAGGGTCTCGCCAGGCTTGAAGACCACCATGCCCTCGGTGAACTCGTAGTCCGAGCCGGCGTTGGCGGTCCCGTCTTCCGTTCGGTACTCCACGGAAACCGTCTTGCTCAAGTCACCGCCGCGCCGCACCACGTTCACCGCCACGGTGCCGCAGTTCTCCAGGCACTGGTAGGAACCGGGCTCGAAAAAGACCTTGGATACAGGATCGTTCTCGCCAGCGTCGGAGCGGACCTCGTGCATGCTGACGGCCTTGCGCGCCTGATCAGCTGCGTGTTTCTTCAGGATGTTGCCTGCGCCCGTCATCAGCCGGGTGGCCTGGCAGCGGTAGAAAGCTCGGCTCTTCTGTTGCTGGCTCAGGACTTGGTAGTTGGCAAGCTCAATGAGCTGCTCTACCTAAAGCACAAAAAGAGTCGGTAAAGGGTTTGTTCGAGCACGGACAGACGCAGCAACACCTGAAAAACCAGCAGTCATTTTAATAAACATTTTTATCCATGAAATTTGCTAGCAACCTCCTTGTCTGGGTGCTTCTGTTTGAGTTCCTTCAGGATCTTGGCCATGTCCCTTCGGGTCTCCTCCTCATCCAGATCCTTCTCGTCCAGATCCAAACCCAGTGGACCATCCAGGAAGTCCACGCCGTGAGAGTTCAGCATCTTTCCATCCATCTCAATATCCACCTTGGGACAGAAAAGACTCGTTGACTGAATTGACTTTTATTAATCTGATTAATTAATTAATTAACTCTGCTCTAAATCAGCAAACCTCATGACAAAAATGTCAGAATGTCAGTTTTGTTTATTCTAAAAATCTCCATATTACTGCACAATACGTAAATAATTAACGCTGCAGCTTCTGAAGTTTAAAGTGAACATTTAGTGAGCACGAACAAACGTTATCAGTCCCTTTCTCTCACTGAGGTTCTTTTCTTTATTGAAAGATTTCCTTACAGAAGAAGACATCCTCTTAATTAAATCTTAAATAGATGGATGATGAAATGTAGTTAGGCAATGCCCTCTGGGACTGTATCGGGTTTGATTTTTTAGCTGAAAGTTGAAATAAAGTGCCTTGCATGTCCTTATAGAACACTGCTGTTTAAAAATTCAAAACAAATGATCTAAAAGGCCAAGTCAACTGTTTTGAGAATTTAATTACAGTAGATAAGAGTGAAGCTAAAACACCACCGACATTAAGTCGTTTGACCGTTTTTACTTCTATGATTTGCAGCTCTCATTTACCTGAGTAGAATGTGGTTGTTAATCAGGGCAGATTACTAATGAGCCTAATCTGCTCTTTTGTCCGTTTCTCCCGCCCACGTGGATGAGGACAGCTTAATTAATTTCTACTGGAAAGCTGCTCTTAAACTGATGCGCCTCTAGAAAACAGAAATGCACAATATGCATTTCAGAGTCTATATGTGATGCAAATGAAGGACGAGATCCAGAAATAAATCAGTTTATTGTGTTTTATTGAGTTTCTTATACCCACAAGCACGGGCATGAATATTTAATTTAACGTATTAAGGACGGCTAGCACTATTTCAGTTCTAAAATATCAGAACTAATGAAGGTAATATCACGACTGGAATATCAAAGAATGTGGCAATATGTAGCAATAAAATATTTTCTTTTATAATATTGTGTTACTGTAATGATATCAAACAAAAAATATCAGTGAGATATACAAGAATTTAAGGGAAACCAGAAAGAATATCATCAACGTGCTGACAGAGGTCGGAGACACGTGACCCAGGAGAGAAACATTTTCACTCGTTAGTAAACAGTCGGCTGTAAAACCTGCTGGATCTGACTTGCCTTTGCTGTTTTGCTACATCCCTAAAATGAATTTTTGTTAAAGCCACATTGTAGTGCTAATTCCTGCGACCATACCTTGGGAGGAAGTGGGCGGTCTCCTTCGGTCTCGATGATCATGCCGCGCTGCTTGCCGGTGCGGTAGCGCTTGTAGACGTACTTGTAGAAGAGCAGGCGGCGGTCGGCCACCCAGGCGAACACGACGCAGATGGGGAAGAAGAGGAAGGTGAGCAGCCCCTCCCACACCTGAACCACGCCGGGCGTGATCACAGACAGGATCAGGTAGAGCCATATGTAGGCAAAGATGCTCCAGGTAGCCGTGACAAAGAAGACGCGCAGGTGCTTGACTTTTCTCGTCTCGCCGTCGGGCACGACGTACACGCAGAGCCCGATGATGACAAACATGTTGAAAGCTGCGGAGCCCACAATGGTGGAGGGGCCCAGCGTGCCAGCATCGAACTTATGGCCTATGATTTCGATGACAGACAGCAGGATTTCGGGGGCCGAAGAGCCCAACGCCATCAGGGTGAGGTTGGAAACGGTCTCGTTCCAGATTCGGACGGTTGTGGTTGTCGTCTCTCCGTTGGGTTTTTTGATGGTAATCTCTCTTTCCTGCGATGTGATGACCTCTATGGACGCCATGAAACGGTCGGCAATAATTGACACACCCAGGAACATGTAGACCAGAGCCACAAAATAAACGGTGGCCCGGGCCACTTTGTCTCCAAATGAAGGGTTTGGGGGCTCCCAGACGGGTAAGATCACGCCGGAGGTGCATTTCTCAGCCTTGCTGCATTCGGTTTGATTTGTGGACACTGCCGAAACCGCATCCCCCAGGCTCTCCTTGGGGAGAGCTCCGGCCCATGAGGGGTGGAGGTTGAGGAGGAAAATCGCTGTGAAGACTGCGAGCCTCAGGCCAGGTGACAGGAGGGAGGAGAGACCCCTGCAGCCCATCATGATGTCCAGACCTCAACAGTGGAGACAATAAAGACCTAGAGAAAGGGAAGGACAGAGAGAGAGAGAGAGAGAGAGAGAGAGAGAGAGAGAGAGAGAGAGAAGAACAAGGGAGGGGGGGGCGTGGGGAAATGAGATGTCATACATGTGTGTAGATTTGTGTAATCACCATGTCAAACACACAAGCTTGATTTTGTGGCATCAGCCTGTGTTAAGACAAGGAACCAAACAGCAAAGCAGCAGACATGAACAATGCTAACGGGCTGTTATGCAACACACATCTAATTCTTCCCTTTAAGATGTCTGAAAACGCACAAATAAACAAAAAGTGAAGTCACACGAGAGGAAAACTTCTGCTCCAAATAGGCCGCTCTCCCAGGGACCACAGTGTCCCAACAGTGACGCTCCAAATCAGTCATTTAGCATCCGAGTGATTGCCTCCACATTACCATGGAGAGAGCCAACACACACAAAACCAAGTAAGATAAACACACTCCTTCAGCCCAACACAACCTGCACTGGCTGGAATACGCTTTTACACACTGTTCTCCGTAAGAGTATCGCACAGCTTGACTGACACACTGATGTGGAAACAGGCTCTTCTCAAAGATACCAGAGAGAAAATTGCAATGAAAATGAATTCAAAACTACTCTAGGAACCATGCGCATAGGTGGCCTTTGAAAAAGGGATCCGATGAAGGGAAACGAACGTGGGTCCTTCTATATGCGAGCAAAACTTTCCCACACTCGACTTTCTTACATCCGCTTCTGAATATATATAGGAAAAGATGCAAATCCTCCTTTCAGTGCAGCCACACTTGAAGAATAATAAACAGTGCAGACAGATGATGGGATATATGCATTCTGCATGAAGCGGATCACTCGGGGGGGGGGGGGCGTCAGAGGGAGACAACATGCCAGGACCATAAAGTCTGCACAAAAGGTTGAAATAGCCGTCAAAATAATTGATAAAATAAGTCCATATGTAACCTATGACATTAGCATGATTAAAAATACCCAGTGGTAGTAAGTGGCTATGTGAAATTCAAAACCTTGGCTGTGGTTTAGTCCTCTCAGTCAGCGGGACCCTTTGTTTTTTTTTCTTTTCTTTTTTCTTTTGATTCTTTTTTCTGTTCTTACAAGTGTATTCAGGCCAAAGATCAAAGTAATTGAGCAGTGACTCTCTGAATCAAAAGGATTACCTGCCCTCTTCTTACAGGAACTCCTACGAGGGGGTGTGTTGGATAATCTGAGAAACACGAGCCGGAACACGGTAACAGAATCGCCAGAGAAAGACCCACGAAAACCCCTTTAATCAATATTAGAACCACCATCCACAGACAGGACATGCTGCTTCCACGCTCCTGCACCCCAGCAAGCATTTCCCGATAATTAACCGTGCAGATTGTCACATGCAGACGCTGCACAATTTATCTAATGTCCCACCTGCCACAATACTCATTATAGATTAAACAGTAAATAACGTAAATCCTAATTTTTCCTTGCATGGCCTTCAGAAAGCTTTAGGCCATCAAACAAATACGACTGCATGCATTTCCAACCGAGGCAGTTGCGCCTTGAGTGTAATGTCCTTGCAGTTGCACAAAGAGTAACATCATTAGTTCTGCAGAGACACAACAAACATTCTTTTGAAAAAAAAAAGACAATTTCTGAATATAATTACACATCTACCTAATGAAATCGCAATCTCGTAGCGAAGCGCTTTGTCTGCTAATGCTGCTCCAGCAGCTCTGTGTTGCCGTGCGGCCTCACAAGGATTTCTGTGGGATTTCTTAGGAATCAATAATTCAGTGTGTTTGGGGATTTGAATATTTCCGCTTAGAGATGTTGTATTGCTTCGCGCATGACGGCTCAGAAAGGATGCACTCCGTGACAGCTGGTGTCAAGAAAATAATTTAGCATCCAGAGCGAGACGGGTACAGAGACATCTAATAAATCTAATAAAACCAAACCTGGGGGGTGGGGGTTAATTTTATTTGGTGTAAGAACTTGTGTCATATGTGCTCTTTAAGTGAACACCTAATGTACCGAAGCAAACGGCAGCTGGCGGAGGTTAATGATTTTAACTGTAACGAGGTGACCTGGAACCATCCAAAGGTCAAAACAGATCTGCAGCACATCTCCGCCTCAACGCTGAAAGATGGTGTTTGGTGGAGTGTTTGCTGAATACAGAGACTCAAACTGACGGTTTATGCTCCCTCTTTTCCTCCTTTAAATGCCTGCTCAGGGCCACCAATTCATTTCCAGGGGAACATCCACCTGGCCTGTTTGTTTATGCACCTGCGGCGAGGATGACGTCCTGCATTTGTTCATATTCTCTCCGCCATTACCGGCTGGTTGTGAAAAAGGAAATGTTGGTGCTCTTTTCTGATTTGAGCTCTTCAACTGGAGGGTGTTTGTGAGTCTGCTGTTAACAGAGAGGCCCATCAGCTGAGCGGGGCCTGCCATTTTGGCTTGGGTAATTGAAAAATCAGGTTCCCGCTGTCATTTTCCCCTTTTGACCTGAAAAAATCTGGTTCCATTTCAAAAAGAGCACAACGAGACAAGCTCAGCCAACACAAAAAAAAAAAAAAACGGACTACTGAGTCCTACTGCCTAAATAATAAAACAAAAGCACAATGGTGTGCCATCCTGAGGAGATATCTCTCTCTCTCTCTCTCTCTCTCTCTCTCTCTGCTGTGATAGTGTCATTCTTCAGACTCAGTGATTATGCCTATGTGTGGCAAGCTTTCAATGAACATCACAATTAAATGCTCAAGTATATCATGATACTTGAGCTACTGATGGTGGTTCATTTTTGATGCTGTGACCATATTTCAGAGCCGGGCTAGCCAGCGTTTATTTACACCCAAACTGACCTGCTGTGGCACACAAGTTTCTTTATTTACGTTTAGAAGAGAGAGCATGAACTGATGCGTGGTGTTTATTGCAGGTTATTGGGTTTTTGGAGGGGTAATAAATCATTGGATGGTTTCATCAATCCTGAATGGGCCTGGAGGAAAAAAAAATGTAGTTGTGTACTATATATTTGCAAAAACCGTCATTTGTGAAATGACATTTTTCCAGATTGACTGGCCTTCTCGTCTCTCTGTTCCATATACAGCCATGACTGGCCTCCGGGGCTGCATTTGTTTGCCTCCAGCTCAGCTCAGCCTTGACTCACCAGTGACGTTGGCCAAAAAGGAGTCTGGGAGCCATATCAGCAAAGACGTAGCACAAACGAAAACGAACAAATACATCTGCCTGTTCAGGGCACAAAGAGATGAGTCAGGCATTTGCTAACCAAAAAGGCGAAGACGATGATGAAAATTTAAAAGGAAGAGTGAAAGAAACACAAAGAGTAAACAGCACGGAAGGAGGAGAGTTTAAAACAGAACGACCGGAGATGACGTCTCCAGAAAAGGAGGTAAGAAATAACAAAAACAGGAATTAAAGGGACTTTTGCAGAGTGGCCGGCCGGGTCTGCACATTCTACAGACAAGTGAGGATAAATTAGGATGGGGCTGATCACGTTTAGCCAACAACTGCCACAGATGCTTTTCCACTTTATCAAAATGAGGTGGAGGACGTGAGATGCTGCTGTCTCCGCCTGTGTCATCAGGAATTCTCCCTGTCTGAAATGGAGAGAGTGGCGAGCAGCGAAACAAATGAATCATCATTAAGGAGATTAAGAGTCACATAAATCAGTCCAAAGCTACATAAATCAGGGTGAAGGGGCAGTTTCCAGGAAGGTCCCAGAAAAGACTGACTTAGAGGAGAAATTACCAACAAAAGCGCGGCAGAAGCGATCGGTGAGGCTCGCGCGTTGATTTAGATGTTCCAGGTTGGAGCTCTGAGCTATTTGTTTTGGGTTTATGGTAATTTTACTATCTTTGGTCCTTCTTTTTAGCTCCCTGGAAGCCTTTTTTTATGAGAAAGAAACACTTCTCTGCAGTAAAACCTTCTCAATAGCTGCTGACAGGCATCACAAGGCTGGTGTTGCGACGAAAATGGAATATTTCACAGGTAAAATACAAACTGAGCTCCAGGATTATGGAAACACTGACACTGGACATCTGCTTTTTAAATATTTAAACATTTGCTTTCATATTTTCATGACTGTTCAACCTTATGGCATGTTGTGGTCTAATGGTCTCAAATGACCATTGGAGCAGTGGAAAATAACTGAAAATGCAGTGGCCAAATAAACCATTATATGTTATTGATCTCGAGTGGTTTGTTTTTAGATGACTAATCAATATGAATACTGATTTCTGATAGGTGACCTTCTTCCCCAGGCTTTGACCCTTGAGGCCACATATTGTTGGGTCAAAGTGGCAACAAAACATCCATTTTTTCACAGGATGCATCATGTAAAACTGATTAGATTTGTCAACCTGTCAATTTTGTTGCGTGCCAGTTAATCCAGGGCTTGTGGAGCTGATCCCAGCGGTGGGACACACGTCCACTTCACGACTGAACTGTGAGAGGAAACCGCAGCGATAGAACAACAGTGGGAATCACTGCGCCACCATGCCTCCAAGGTCCGACATGCGTATTCCGTGAGGTTTTGACCTTTCTGTGCCATCAGCGTTTACTGTAAACAGGTCAACAAGTCAGGTTTTCCAAGAGAAGAAAAGGAGAATCTTTCTTGTATTTATCTGATCTTGTGCTATAAATGTTAAACACAAAAAGGTTTTAAAGCCTCTTTAGTTCATTTCTTCTTGTTTTTGAACATTACATGTCATTTAATGTTTTTTTCTGTTGTCTGTACATTATTGTTTGTAATTAAGCACTTGCTTCAGGAGGTGCTGTGTCACAACACACATCATTACCTGCCCAACAAAGACTGTTTCTTCAGAATGATGAAGCCATTTCCTCGCACGCAGTCACATCCATACTGAACGCTACCGTCTGGAGTTGGATCAGTGGGCTGTGATAAGGCCTCTCTTCACTTCAGCCAGGTTACAAACATGATGGACCACTCGGATTAGGCAGATTAATAACCCCAGTGCTCAATTGTATTGGGAAAAAAAGTGTTTCAGCTCCCGGGGCCAGTAACCTCGCCCACTCATCATAACTAAAGCCTGAAGACACTTTCATCCAGGACCGTATTTGTTTAAAAAAAAAACCTGCCACGCCACTACTGGGAGGCAAATATGACAGGAAAGACCTCTTTCTATGTTCAAGCATAGATAAATATTTCATACAATCTACAGTGGCTGCTGTACAAGCGTTTGTAGTGTCACATTAGGAGAATAAAAGCTGCTGTCTGCTGCATCCTCTTACGTTCTCTATGCCAGCTGTACAGCAGCATTAAATGCACATGAGCAGCCCATATTTATGGATAAATGCTGGGTGCGCACCGTTGCGCAAAGGCACTCCATCATCCAGCTTTGCTCTGTTTGGCGCAAACCACGGGGGCGTGCAGATCTGCGCAAATGTGAATCCGACCATACCCTAAAGCCACTGGATCAATCATTGTCTCCAAGGATGTCAGCTGAATTGTCTTCCGGAATGCCCGAGTGCCACCCAACTTCCACAGTGAAAGTCTATAAAAAAGGCTGGGGCGCCGTCATCTGACGTGCTCCGCATCTTTATTGTTCCTCCAGGAATAAGTCGGACAGACGGTCGGACAGAGACACGGGAAGAAAGAAGAGTGGAGAAGGAAAGGAGGGTGAGTGAAGGATGGATGCTGAACAGCAGTTCAGCATTAGTGGGAAAAACGGGATCCGATGATTTCTGATTTCTTCCAGCTCTAATCTCTGTTTACATTTTTGTGCCACACGGGACAAAAGGAGCGGAGAGTAACGCGTAATGTTTGGTAGTGAGCCGGACAATGTCTCCCCATCACATCAAAACCTTTCGACGCATGGTGCTTTCGGGGCCCCGTGAGGCTACGGGTGCCCTTTGCGTCCCATTCAAGCCACTTCGTTCCCTCTAAAAACTAGCTTTCCACCCACAAAACAAGGAGTAAAGAATGAAAACAGCAATGACAGAGAGCTCCAAAATATCTTACCTTTTTATCCAGAGTGCGCTCAAGAATCCAGCGAAGACAGTGAGCTGTAGATCTAGTAATAGTAGCAGCACACGGAGTAGGAGGAGGAGGAGGAGGAGGAGTAGCAGAGGTAAGCCGGTAGTGGAGAATGATAATGGAGACGCGGGGAGCTCTTATACGACAGCCAAGGCGGCGAATCCACCAAGCGAGACGCGTAAAAGCAGCTGACGGGAGTCCAGATTCCCATGCACCGACAGCGTTTTATTTGTTGCTGTTGTTTTCTGCTGTTGCCTACTCTTCGTTTCCATTAAGGGAGACCTGTATGATCGGATGGCCCGACTGGCGCCTTATCAGCAAACCCGCATTTGCTGGGACGAAACGCGCAGCACTGCCGACTTCTTCCTCATTCTTCCCTCCCCGTCTCCTTTCGCTGCCAGCGCAGGAGAGAGGGAGAGAGAGAGGGACAGAGAGAGAGGGACAGAGAGAGGGAGAGAGAGGGAGAGAGAGGGAGGGGGGCTGGAGAGGATCGAGTGTGACAACGAGAGGGGCCGCGTTTGCGTGTTTTACTGAGTGCGTGTGCCTGCAGGTCCGCGCTCCGCTTGCTCCACCTTGGTCGCTCTGCAAGTGTTTGCGTCGCTTTTGACATTTTCCCAGTGTCGTTTTTTGTTTTTTTTTTATTTTTTATCCTGCACTATTACAGAATGAACAGTGAGATATAAGTCAGGACATCACAGTCGTCATCTGAGAGGCTGTGACTTCATCTCCCACCATCTCCCACAGCAGAAATGTCTGCTCATGCCTTACTGACAGATGTTGAGCCTCGAAAACCTGAAATCTTTCTGTTCCATCTTCTGCTGCTTATGTGTCCACACTAATCGTTTAGCAAATACCAATACTGACGTTCACGCTCTGGAAATTCAACCAAACCAGCAACAGTCACAGTCCTGGAGCGAAACGAAACACTTCTGAAAAGCATTAGCGGGGGATTTGTCCTTCTCACAACAATTTATCAGCAGCGGCCTCAAAGAATCTGCTCAGTCTCAGGAAGCTGATTAGCTGTTTTACCACAAAGTTCCTGTCAGATTTCAGTCTTTGAGGATCGGGCAACCTTCTCTAAACACCGAAGCCTGGTAGCATTGAGGGCAGCTTTGTTGCTTGGAAACAGGCGAATGCATGTAAATCCAAAAATGTGTGGGCCAAACGAGGTTTACAATCCGGAGTGAGCGCTATGGAGCAGGGCAACGTTACACCGGGCTTAATGACAGCAAAGCAACAGAAATACCCAGAGAGACACCCAGAGAAGTCAAAGGTCCTAGATTCAGCTGTGTATGAGGAACAGCTGATGGTGCACTGCTGCGGTCTGAGATCCATCTGCAAGATGCAAATATGTAATGACAACCATATTTTTGCAAGGATGATCCAGAAAGGCAAGGCAGGGTTTAGGAGTTACTCATCAGAGGATGAGATCATCGGCTGCACAGAGGTGAAATCCCAGTCTCAGACTGGGCTGATTCTGTCTGAGTGAAGTGGGCTTGTCCAGAGGGGAGATGCGGGTTGGGTGTGAGCTTCAGGTGATTCCATTTCTAATTCAGAGGAACTGCACCCCTGGGTGGCCTCTGGGAGCAGAAGCATTCTCATGCCGGTCAAAGACCTTTCTAAAGACCGTTATTACTCAGCACGTTTAAGATCCACGATGATTCAGATTAATGCTGCACCTGTGAAGAACACCAGACACTAACACGCTGAAAAAGAGACTCAAATTACTGACATTTAATGCTTCTGTCCATTTTCCATAGCAAACAATCATATCAAACAACACAGGAGGAGGTCAAAATTACATAAAGGTAAATACTGTGTACAGAAACAAATATGAAATATATGAAAAGCGCTCTGCCTGTAGATATTCTCTAGGTAATGTTGCCTTGAGGATCCTGAATTTCCCAGTGTTATTCTGTGAATCCACGCTGAGGACGTCCCTGGACAACAGGAAGCCATTTTATTTGAATGCCTCCATGATTTTAATCACAAGAGACTGCTGTTTGGAAAGAGGGGAATTTATATTTTTGTATCATTTTGTTGTAGGAAATCAAATATGGGCACTCTCTTCTGCTACAGATTTATCATTTATCATGCACACATACACTCTTTCTCCCTCATGTACACAGGCATGAAACCCAACAGAAATACATGGCTGGATGAGTGTTAATACGCTGTCCTCCAGGAGCATCTTCCAGCTATAATTAAGTCTGAGGAAAATGATTCTTCTGGATACCTACAGCTGAGATTAACAGCTACTAATGAGCTTGTCACTTTGACTAAGAGTTCAGAGGAGATCAGGAAGAGCAGGGCCTCTACTTGGTTCATTTTCACCTAGAAATGCACCATTTGGCAACTGATGTTATGCTGGAAAAAGACAATTTGACCTCCAGCCTCTGGAAAATTGTCCGTAGCTGCAGAGTCAGTGTGACCTCGGAATGCTAAAAACCGAAGAGACCTTCCTGGTCTGTCACTGACCCTGTGTGATGTGAGTTTTACGTTTGAAAATGATGACCTGCAGTATGTAAATCTGTCTTAATGCTACAGACTTTTGTTAAGCCTCAGGTCTTAGCCTGCAGGTCTTGACCAGTATATTGCTGGATTATAGTAACAACAGGGGAATGGCAAGTATAGAGGCAGGACGTTGGTCTCTTCTGTTCTGCACAAATCCATGGGTTCCTCTGGTCGCATCAGTGGCACCACCTGTTGTACAGCAGGTGGAGCTCATCTCATCAGACACGGCTATTAAAAAAGTCCGGAAGCATCTGCAGGAATTAGCAACATTAGTGACAGTCGATAAACAGAACTAGCACCTCTCATCCTCTTTGAGCTGATAAATCGTTTACGGGATGTAAAGCTATATTTATTGGAAATGCCTTGGCCTGTTCTTCACGTGTCCTTCCAGTTTCCAGTTTTACTGAAAACTGGAGCAACCTGGTTGTATTTTGTACCCAGGACCTCCAGTTTCTTCTTTAAGCCTTACACGCGAGAGGTACAACATTGCAAAAATGCTCAGTTTTGACTTCAGTGTAAAATATAAATCAAAAGCCAGAAAAGACAAACAACAACAAAAAAGGATCATGGAAATTTGCGAGGAAACAAAAAAGAGCAGGTCTGCTGCGAGGCTGTCCTCACTGAGTGGTGAACTGTCCACAGGGCAGCGATGATCAGTCTGCCAAACCAGATTAGTCTGAAATGTCAGCAGAGGAAAACAGCAACAGAGGTGAAATAAAAGAAGGGAGATCACCAGACATCAGCTGTGACGACAAACCTGCCTGCAGTCTGCTGTGTCCTCAAACACAGAAAGCGAGAGGGGGAGGGAGACGGAGAGGGAGAGCGTGTAACAGAAGTAACCGGGCTTTTGATGAATGCACAATGTGTGAAACTTTAATGACTAAGGTTGAAAAGGACAAATGGTAACTATTACACATGTGGACCGCACACAGATCGGGCTTCAGTTCCTGGCCTCCTGAGATCCCACCTTCAGGCTTTCATTAAGCTATGGCATCCTCCAGGGGCCTATTCTTGGCCCACTTCTGTTTAGAAGGTTGCCCCTTGAATGTGCTTTAACTCTGTTATGCAACATCTGCATAAAACACCAACAGCAACGCTAAAAGGACGAGTGCTGCTACTGAAAATAGCCGTGGCTATTTTTAAGTTTAACAGACAGCAAGTCTGACAAGTGTCAGTTAAAGTTGCACTTAACTATACACACAGTTAGCTGTATTAGCTCAGCAACTTCCACATGTATGGTTTCCCCTGCATGTGTCCATGTGCTCATGTTCCACACAGAATATCAGCGGGCTGCCTTTAAATATTTATGCTCTCTGACAGGATTTTTTAGTTTGATTCATCCACCAGTTTATAGGAGATATTCAGTAATCGAACGTATACCTTCCTGGCAGGAATGACTCAGACTGTAACCACCAGAACCTAATCATTTCCTAAATGGAACATTTGGGACCTGTCCTGCATATTTCACTCACGTCTGTCCATCACATTCTGATCCTTAAAAAAATGGAAAACAGCAGCAGGAATGCAATTTACTTGATTACTGACAAAGTAAGGATGATTCAGGTATATCACCATTACATGACGGTCGTCTCTGATCTATATCTAACATTAGATATAGATTCTAATCTTTTAAACAATTCCTGCAAGAAATTCCGTTAGGCAGGATGAGAAAAAAAAGCTAACCAGTCAACAAACATGATAACCAGTGAGATCGGTGATGAGGACGCCACCACCCGATATCATAAGAAAGAAAGAAAGTCTTGAGTCGCTGAGTGTGAGCGTGTGTGTGTGTGTGTGTGTGTGTGTGTGTGTGTGTGTGTACAGCACAAACACAGCAGCAGACTCTGACTAATGTGCCGGACATGCACAGACGTCGTGGCTCTGCAGCTCTCAGACAGGCTAAAGTCTGGAAACTGCTCCACATTTGGTTTTATGCAGAAATGTCCAATCAACTGCCCTTTGTTCTTTTTCATCATTTCATCAAGGAAAGGAGGGATCCTTTCCTTCACCACTTTTCCTCTTCATGTCTGCTCTGCTCTCTTTCCTTTTCTGCACCTGTTCTCCCCATTTCCTTCCTTCTGCTCAATCTGCACCTTCATTTTCCTCTGCTCTTATCTCAGAAAAACATTCATCCCTGCCGTTCTCTCCACTCTGTTGTCTCTGCCATTACCACCTTTTCCACTCCTCTTTTTTTCCCTTTTCCTTCCCTGTTTTCTTTCCCTTTTAAGATCTAGAGCTTTGTTCATTACCCACACTACAAACAGGTTTGACATTTACACAAGCGCTGATCACAGTGGACACGTCTCTGTGATGTTTCCGGTCAAGCTGCACACACACACACACACACACACACACACACACACACACTGGACAGAGCACTTGCTGCTTTGTCTGCACCACCTAACTGTAATCATGCTGCAAACCAGCCAGACCTTTGTGGAATCCCAGACTGTCTTGTACATTATTGCTACAAACCTGGCCGCCGACAAACACTATTCACACGTGGATATGAACTTTCTAGTCTTGTTTGTACGTGGAACTGACTATGAATTCGGCCGATCTGTGTAGGTCGTCTTTGGCATGCTCTACAGGACACAATGTGCATGCTGGGCTACAGTCTGTGGGGTCTGCACAGGGTCTGCCCTTCATTGGTTGAAGTGCTCTGGTCCAGACTGCCGGTCTTCCTGTGGGCCTCTTCCAAAACTATGCTGCCCGCAACACCACAGGTCCAGTCCAGGCCACACTCTCTCACAGGGATGCTTTAATGGATTAGAGGCCTCCTGTGTGCTGTGCCTTGGCATATCTCCTTAAACGGAAACACAAAACAAAGTGACACAAAGGTATTTAAAAATAAGTCATATAATAAAATAACTGCGCCCCCATGGCCCTTACTGGACATTACATATCCAAATAGAGGGTTAAATATTAATCAATAGCCATTTCACCTTGAAGCTGTGCTATATCTAACCCACAACATAGCACCAGCTGAACATCTTTAGGCCAGATTCATTGTCTATATAATAAAGGAACAGATAATAAAGTTTTAAAACTGAAAATGGAATTCTTGTTCAGAAACATTTCGCAGCACAAAGAGTAAAACTCTGATGGTTGGGGGAGCACATAGAGGCATTTTTCAGGGCCAACAATGTTTTTCCTTCATCATCTATATTCCAGCAACAGGTATGTAATACTACAGAAAAGACAGGATGAAAGAAAAATTGTATTTTCTTTTTTTGTGATAACAAGCTCGGTGTGGTGAAAGAGCTTTCAGCATAGCAGGAACTCTTCTGTTTTTCAAATAATGTTTTTTTTTTTTTTTAAATATTAAGTAATTTATTTTTCCCATCATGCACTGACGTCTTGGATAGAATTAATTACAATAATTTCACTAAGAGCACCTGGGTCCTGAGTGGATATTCAAATGTATCAAAGCAAATGAAATAAATTAAGATTAGTTTTGCTTGAATGGTTGGCAATCAACTAGTGTTGTTAATCACTCTTCAAAAATCCAGTTTAGTCTCAGGAGCTAGCAGTAATAAACATAATCCAGTTATGGTTTATTAGACACAGCAATCCCACAGAGTCACTTTTCTGTGGGTTTTCCTGACCATCATCCCAGACTGAAACCCCTGGTACCAACCTTCCCAACTAATCCCAACCCTCTCCTCTGCCTGGTTTTCCCTCTTGCAATTAGGATAATCCACTCACTTTCATCCTGTTGCATCTCTTAATTAGAAGCTTCACTGTTTAAGTCTGCATTTGGTACAAATTTTCTGTGATGAATTTGACCCCAAACGCACCTTTAACACACTGGTATCCATAATGGTCCCTTCTTCTACAGACAGTAATGCACCTGCCTCATTACCTCCATCCAAACAAAGCAAATGAGCTGTTTCATGACACCATCGTCTAGAGCGATGGCGGTGCTCAGATGAGTTGGTAAACACAGAGAAAGTGGCTGGTACCCAGCAAGTGTGGGCAGGGATTAGCTGGAATACCCAGCCTCTGTTTTATAATCCCGCTAACAACATGCTGGTATGTTTGCCACCATTTTACAATAAGTAGAGAAAAGTGAACACAAATGAGTCACCTGAAAGTACTTTCGATAAAGATCCTGATACATTTTGACTGACAAGGCTTCGTCATGCTGGGACTATTCAGTGAGGCTGAACAGCTATGGGGTTAACGAGTATGCTAATTAGAACATGAGCCGAGAGGATGAGGTGGACGCAGCTGGCTGTTTTTATTACCATGCTTTTACCCTCATCCTCATTCATTTGTTACTCTGCATTTTTCCTCCCTTTTTATTGTTCTAATTTTCCTCTAGAACAAGTTTCAAGCACTAAGGACTAAAGTTTTCCTTTGGATGTGCTGGTGCAAACACTGCTGACTCCTCTCTTCCACACTCAGCATCAGGATGTTGCAGGTGTGCTGGAAAGATAATGACCAGGCAAAGGCTGCAGTGGAAAGGGGTGTGGATGGATCCCGATAGTGGGAATAAACAAACTGCCCTGCATGACTTATTTCAACTTCTCAATTCATTATTCATTCGATCCTTTATCAACAAACAAACGTGCCATACACATGCCCTATTCTGAAATGGGGTTTTATTTGTAACTTGATTATTTATAACTTGACTGATTGAAAAGTTCAATTTTCGCATCACTATTCTGCAGCGAGCAGCGTCTGTGGTGTTGCTGAGGGGGCAGAAAGCAGCCAGCTGCTGCATCAGTCCCAGTTTGTTGCCTCCACAGGCACCAGTAAACAGCACACAGGGCCTGAAAGATGCTGCCTCTCCAGCTCACTATTTCAGCCTCAGTTTGTGAAGAGAGTGCAGCAGGAGGACGACAGGGAAGAGATGAAGAAGAAGAGGAGGAATATCACTGAGAAATCTACAATCTAAAGTCTACAAGAACTCACCCAGAGGATTGAAGATGTCTTCATGTGAGTGGAAGGGCGCCATTAAGGCAGAGGGGCGTCTGCAACAGTCGCTGATTGGGTCATCGCCAGAGAACAGCAGACTCACAACATAAAATAAATCCAAAAAACTGCCGGTTGTCAAGCTGTAAGTGCAAAGAACGACTCAAATTCCTGCCTCTTCCCAGGACTGAATAGGTGAGGGAATCACACTGCTCAATATTCTGAATTTATTTACTGCTTTCACTTTTCTATGGCGCTAAACTAACATATTCTCCAGCATCAAATGAAAAATTCTATTCATGTATTCATCAGATAACTCTTTCATATTTCTGCCTACAGTATCACTTCCGGTCTAACAGCAGCGCTTTCATCACATTGCCCCCTGACTTTAGCACTGGTTGCACCACATTAACCCCTCTGTGGAAATGCATTCTGCTGCTAAGAGAATCCACATGCATCCTGAGAGCAAACACACAGAAGTGGCTAACGTAGTCGTGGCTTTTTCCCACAGGTTTAGAAGACAAATGAGTAGCTGAAGTGTTGGTTGTTCACGTACATTTGAGGGCTTTTTTTCCCAGTGTATTAATCCACCTTTTTACCTCTGCATGGTTTGTTTTTACTGCCTGGACCGCATCGTGTTGAAGCTCGTGGAATCTTCTATTCAGTGAACCTCGCCTCCTACCCTCCATCACCTACACAGTTGCTGCATAACAGCCACAAAAACTAGTCAGGCTGTTTTTCCCAAATGCCAATGCCAACTGTTTTATATGTGGCGTTTGAAGAGAAAATTAATGAAATGAACTGAAAGCAGAACTTTGAGCGGCGGCAGGGTTTATTTAGAGAGTCAGGCTCAGACTCAGGGTCGACACGCCATCCTGGACAACCAAGGGCACTTCCTACCCGACAGCAGCTGTGTGTCGGTCAACAACATTAAGCAGATAGCCTTGCTTTAGTTAGACTTTAAGACCCTCCAGACATGAAGCAAGAGAGATTGATGAGCGTAAGTGAGTCTGTCTGAGCTCACGGGGAGGCTTTGAGTAACTGTGTCACACGTCACTAATGACTTCTACCCTCATTTGGCGGCTAGGTGGATCCTAATGTCAAGCTCCGATGCTAATGGAATGCATTTGTCACTGTTTGGGGAGCTGTCCTGACTTCATCAGGTAGCTGGTGGATGTCAGAGGGTTGATGAGCTCACAGGGCCTTCAGCCTGCAGGAAGGAAGAAAGAGAGCTGTTTCTAGGTGAGTAGAAGAAGCCGCTGGTCGGATTAAAAGCAGAATATGAACATCCATGGATTCGATTCCACCATTAAGCATCATTTTTAACAAGAGTTGTGTGTGTTGGACTGTATTAAGAGATATGAGGACGACTGTTGGGTGGAGGTTTCCATTTGTAATTTCCATATTGTAATAGTATAGATCTGTATATGCAATCAAAGTAGCAGCAGTTGGATTCTCAAACCCACCTACGCTGGTGGGGCAACAAGAGGAGAATTAAAGTGTTTGGTTTCCAACATCAATAGTAATGACACAGTCAAACCCACACTGCCCACTTATGTAACTGATGTTTGTCGCCTCTCGGTGATTCAATGTGAAGGAATAAATTCTCTCCAGAGAAAAATGGATAGCAAAAAAAATGGATTTCTCATGTATATGCTAAGACCTGGGGGGGTTGAAATGCATTTTATTTAACACCTAATTGGGGATGATTATAAGAGACGTTTGTTTTGAGGCACCTTTTAAAGTCTTGGACATACAGGACAGTTGTGTTAATGTACTGTAAGGTGTTTGCAGACTTAAGGATTTTCAATGATGACTTATCGACTCCGTGCTGATGGGGGCCTTCTGGGAAACCACCGTCTATCAGCAATTACCTGAGGTCCAACCCTCTTATCTGCCACGTCTGTCTATAAAATGAAATTGTCTGAGAAATAGAAGGGAAGGGAACTCAATAATTCACTGGTCACTTATCAGTTTCTTGCTGCAATCAATCTGTCAGAATTACTTTATGAAATTATCACTGCGGTCCTGTTACCTATCACACAGGTAATATTCAACAAGAGGCAAGTAAAGCTGGATTACAATAAAAGACGGGCTTTGCCATTTCATCTTTCAATCATAATAATTGATGATATAACTGAGGGGAGTCTCAAGGATCCTGTCAATATGGTGATAACAAGGTCATTCCAGGGTCACAGAGAGGTTTTTTTTCCAGGGACTGGAAAGGATTGAAACTCCACTCGTGTGTGATTGTTAAAAAAATGATTTTTTTAAATGATTTTTTTCACATTTTGTGTTTATGAAGGAAGAATTAATTTCCAACCTCAGTGAACTGGGCAAGGTGGATAAACAGATCTTTGGCCTCTGCGCTCTCTGCAGCACCATCTGAGCTGTAATACTACAAACCTAAACACTATAAACCTTCTGCCGCTTACTTCTCGTAAGTAACTGCAAATTCCTACTCATAAATTGAGGCTCAGCTAACCGCTAATGTTGGCTCGAGCCTCTCTGAGATGTTTCTGTGCCGGGAAACTGAGAGAACATTTAAAAGGTGTTTAACACATCCATTTACAACTCTATATAAAACGTCTATGTACTTTTACATGCTTTTGAATCTTTGTTTGGAAGCTTACTGGATCTTCAGGCCCAGTTTTTGGATAGGATCTATAATCTGTCAAGCTTCCCCGAGCAATTTAACACATCAGCCCATCACACAGAAGGCCCGAGGATGTCCTCCAGAACATCCTCTGGGGCGGTTGCAAACATTCAGCGGCCTGGTGAAAGTCTCCGGCTTTGGGATCGCAGTCGAACAGAGGGCTAACTGGAACAGCCAACTTGAGAGGAGATTGTTTGAGTCAGAATCCTGAGTCACAGAGAGTGGTGGGAAGCAGAGCAACGAGGTAAAAAAACAAAAAAGTGAGCAGAGAAGGTGCACTGACAGTGTGAAGAGGAATGAAAACATACAAGTGTGGTGTGGTGGGGCCTCTGAGACAGGCTGTCAAAGGTCAGTTGTCATTGTGAGACAGGCTTTTGGGCCCCTGGGGCCTCTTGTCACTGTTCTGAGCACCTCAGGATAATGGCATATGGGGAGGGAGGAAATGGTATATAAGGGAGGTGAATGAAGACAGAGAAGGGCTTTGCTTGCATCCTGTCACTGACCCTAATCACCTGTCAGTGGGTGTGCATGTGTGAGAGCGCGTACAGCTGGAAGACAATGAGCCAACTGCCACTAGCGCTTACTGCTGAAGGCTGTTCCTGCCGCAACATCCAGCTTATCTGGCTGATTCTGCTCACAAGCTTGAGTCTGCGCGACAGCCTGTTTTATCTCTGCCTGCATGCTTCACTCAGGGTTCCTCTACATCTACACTCAAGGACGCAAGTTCCAGAACAGGCAAAGCAGTGTGGAGACACGCCGGTGGGTGCACAGGTTTGGTTCAGCACCTCAAGAGGAAAGAAGTCAGCTAATCCGACATCAATGACACACCTCGGCAGCAGGATCCATGTTCATTAATAGTCTTGAGTTGGTTGCCTTGGTGCAGACTCATTAATGAATATGCATTTGACCATGACCCAGGAGATCCATGCAGCATTAATAGATCCACAGATGTGCAGGGTGTGTGTGTGTGTGTGTGTGAGAGAGAGAGAGAGAGAGAGAGCGTGCAGCTGTCTGTCACAAACAGATACACCTAACAAAAGGTAAGATTGCAGGAGGGTTGTGCCACAAGACTAATTCAACAATCTGCAAAGAAAATGCTGATTTAAACATGACAAGAAAGTTTACATGACATAAACATGTCGATTTTTGCACAGTCACCTTCTTACATGTTAATATCTTTACTTCATTTAGAATTGATGAGGCTGAGATATTTGTTTCTCAGCATGAGGGTGTTGCCACTCACTCTATGGGTGGGTGTGTGTGTGTGTGTGTGTGTGTGTGTGTGTGTGTGTGTGTGTAATCTTTGCCTTGCAAATGAGCAAATCGCTGCCTGTCATTCTCCATCTTCTCCGTCTGGGGAATATCTAAAAGTGAGCAGAATCACCATTTAATTTGCTCAGCAAGCAGACAATAATTTCTCTTCATGTTTCCGTGGTTCTGAATCTGAAGTTTGGTGTCTAATCTCTGTCAGAGATTCCTGTTTAGATTCCACTGAAACATCCAACTCCAGACCAAGGGCAAGCACCAGCAGAAAAGGAAGAGTTGCTCTCGTCACACACGCTTCTTTTCCGCTGTCAGGTCTTTACTGACCCACATCCTGAATGCAGCTGAAGTGTGTGATGTCTCTGCATACTGAGCGCTTGTCTGTGTGACCTCTGAGCTGCACGCGGATCCGACATCCATCGGAAAACAGCTCAAACAAATGAGGCTTCAGGACGGAGACACCCAGGACTGTAACCAACTTTTAAGAGATTTTCTCCTGCGTGCCACCCAAACTGGGGGGATGAGAAGCAAATCCAAGTGGTGCTTGTGTTTCTGGCTGCTCGTTTAAATGTGTACCTGTGCAGCCAAGAGCCCTTAATCCAGATGACAGGCTGCAGGCTTTCTGCTGCTGCTCTTTCCACCAGAGATGAAATGTTGACTCACTGGTCCGCTGAGTTGCTTCACATGGTGGAAGGCTCATTAATAAACGGGATTTTCTTACACACACACACACACACACACACACACACACACACACACACAGACACACACACACACACATCTGCCATCTGGTGGGATCTCAATTCACCTCCACGGGGATTTTTCCGTACATGCTTCCATGAATCTCTTCTATTTCCTCACGTCTGACCTCCCAACTCTTAATGAATCCTTATTAATTTCATTTTATTACACAATCGCTGTTTGATTATCTTCTGATTCCCCGACCACATTACCCTTTAAATCTTCCGGATTAAGATTGACCGACTGGTTAATTTCCTGAGAAGGGTGACTGGATATGGAAGCGGCCGCGGTCATTACTGAACAAGAACAATAATGCGAGATTGGAAACGATCCTTCATGACCAGAGCGGGATGCTGAATTTTTAAAGCTCTGCAATGCGATGCAATATTAACAGTTATATTGGCAGTTACAGAACTGACTTACTAGTGTTAATAATTTGCTTCATTGCGATCCCTTTGGTGTGACATAAAATTGAATTCAACATCCAACAGCATTAAAGCAGTATTTCATTTCAGTCAGGTGCCATCAACAAACACAATTTCCTGTTTCGGTGTTGCCGGGAGGATATAAACATGGTCTGCATAACCAAGTCAAACACTGTACATAATGAAATCTGCAGTGCCGCAGTCACGCCGCCGATAATGAGCTGAAGAACACATCCACACTAGCTTTTCTGACACGTTTGACATTATGCTAGCATTTTTATTGCCGCTAGCAGCTGCATGTGTGCAGCTCTTTGTTCAGTCAGTGATTAATGACTGATAATAGCAAATTATTAAATTGTGAATGACATGTTTGCTGCTTTTATTTGGAAAAATAAAGACGTGATAGTGGGACAGATGGTGAGTAGGCAGACGGGCAAAGGGAATAAATTGGCCGGTATAAGCATCCGCGTTCTCAATCATCAACCGGGGAAGCATACAGGCAGTCTGTGGTGTACTCAGCCGGGCCTGTCGAACAGTCTTGAGGTCAGTCAAACCGCCTGACCGGAAGGGAAAAAATATTCAGAAAGTCGTAAAAGACACTTTTACGACTGGTGTGTGGCAGTGCAACCGGTGCACAAAATGCAACGACTATCTGAAGACCACAGGAACACGTCTTTAATAATCAAATAGTTCCACTTTAGCTGTGTGATTATGCTGAAACTACACATGTGAGGTGGTAACCTCAAAGAATTTGCCATCTTGAGATGAGGTTGGTGTTTTGCAACTGAAGTAGATCCAGGAAAACAAAAGACTACGATCACACCCGCTAACAAACAGCATAGTCAGGACATGCTGAAAGAGTGCAATTAAATTAAACTGCCCGTGTGTAAAAGTCTATCCATCTGGCTACGTTGGGAGTTGGAATGTAATCAACAGAGACATGAGAGAGGGGAAATGATTGGGCCTATTCAGGGCACTTTTGTTGGGATTTATTATCATTTTTTTTTCTTTTTTTCTGGCACTGCAGCTAAAGAATTAATTTCTTTGATTGGATTTGTCTCTGGATTTTTATTTGATTATAATTATTATTATTTTTGATTAAAAGAGACTTCTGAATTGGTAATTAACCTCACAAACCTGAATAAAACCATTTAGTTTGTTTATTTTGTTAGTCTCTATGTACCCGTGTAGCCTTTTCCTTATATTTAAAAAAAAAACGCCTTTGACCACAGGAATCAACTGAGATTTGAACTAGCTACCTAAAGAAGACCAGTAACTGCTGATGTGGTCAGAAATAGAATAAATTATAGAAATTAATTCAGTGTTTGACATAAAACAATAGATCCAAGTGGTGAAAGTGAAGCTGTCACAGGTGGATGCATGTGCACTGTTACAATTAGAACGAATTAACTTAGCAGGCGCTGCAGAGCACGCAGTCACCATTTGTATCAGAGAAGCCATTTACATGCATCAGCTTAACCTGACATTTTACATTTATCAATAGTGCTGAATCCTTTAGCGCTGATATTGACCGTTTTTATCGAATGTGCTTTTCTTGCCTGACAAACTGAATTCAACAGCGCTAATGTGTTTTTAAAAAAGAATCCCGGATGCCCAGAATGTTTCCTGTTAAATATGAAGGGGTCTTGGTGCGATAGGAGATGACAGACTTGTGTTTTTCCTTCTAATAGTGTGTGTTTTCGCGATTGTTTGCGGCAGAGCGATGCAGCGGCATCCAGAATTAACAACGTGACCTATCAGCCAATTTCAGTTCCAAAGCTGACTTTCAAGTCAGTGCGCGGACCACAGCTAAGCACCCTGCTGGGAGTGTGGAGGTCACATTACTACAGTGAGGACCACGTAACACACACACACACACACACACAAGTATCATGATTGGACGGCACGATTGGTGACCTTGACAACTTCCATTATCAGACTCTCCCAAGAGGACGTGGGGCGAGGGAGGCGGTGAGGAACAATTCAACAATCTGACTCTGCTTCCCTGGAGAGAGAAGCAGAGGCAGGAAAGCAGAGGGAGCGTGTCTGGAATCCTTTCAGTTCCATCAATCCAGCCTCTTCATCTGCTGGATCGTCACCTCCTCTCCTCTCTGCAGGTCACGTTTTTATTCGCTTTCTTCAAATGAAACACAAAAATGGTCTCCATTTGTTCTGGGAACATGCACACGGCATGCATACAGGAAGCTGCTTCCTCTCTCCTTGGCCATGGTTTCCTTCTGTCTGGCTGTGCAAGGTGGAAAGGACAAAGTTACTTGATGGAAGCAGGGATGGAAGCGGCATAAATACCACCCACATACGGTGGTGGTTTTGCTGTAATGTGCACATAATTTACATTTTCACATTTCCTTTTCAGATCCAGCCATTCTTAGCAACAACACTGACAACCTGAGGCTAACCCTGGTGAAACAGGTTGTCTGTTGCTCCTGCAAAGAGACACAAAACAAAAATAAAACAATGCCTTCTAGATGCTCTCCTCCCTTGGAAGACTTTCTTGTTCATCATTCCAGGTTCTAAGAGATTAAAAGGCCCTTCAGGAAGTTCTGACTCCACCCAGGCATCTCCTCCCAGTTACAAAGTGACCTGTCCCAGAAACTGGTGCCCCCAGTTTTGCTGCCATAACCTGTTTTAAATCCATTAAAATATGACCACTTGCCCTCAAGCCTATCTTCAAGGAAAGCTTGCATGACAATCATCACACAGGGGGATGTGCAGATTATTGTGTGATTCATAGAAAACCTCATTTCTGACAGTGTGGCTGCACATTCTAACTAAAAATAACAGGACAAATGCAAATCCAAATAGTCCTGCAAAGCTGGTATTACGATAGTTGGCTAGCATCATTTTGTATGTAAAAACTGAATCAAGCTTCAGCCCTTCCCCTTTGCCTAAAGCCAGTTAGGCCAGTTAGGTCACATTAAAGACTACGCAGGGTAAAAAGAATTCAGTGTGTGAGTCCGAAGACCTTTAAAGACACAAACATTGGATTTATTCCCAGTTGTTAGATCACATAAACCAGAGAGACTGTCAGCTACATCAGCTTAGAGGAGATGAAGGACCAGTAAGGATGGAAGGGGTTAAATGTAACTTGCATGGATCAGGAGATAAATGGTGTGTGCAAACCGATAAATGGAATAGATGAACAATAATTCCATGCATGCATGGGCAGAGAAATGTATGTGACGGGTGCTCTGAAGCAGGGCCGGGGCGGTGGGACGGTTGATGGACTGATAGATGGTCGAAGCGTTAATCCAAGTTAAACAGATCCAGCACATGTCCTGAAACGGAGCAATTACAGAGCAATTACGCGATCTTGAAGACATACAGAGGACTCCTCATAGGAGAAAAATGATCTGTGAGGAGATCTACAGAGTGGAAGCTGGAGGGATGCGCATCATGGAGGGGAAGGATGCTGATGGATGGGGAGAGAGGAGAAGCCAAGGCAGGAAAACCGTGAGTCTGTATACACACACACACACACACACACACACACACACACACACACACACACAGGTTAGTCATTACTGAAATGCTGCGACAGCTCTGGACAGCTCTCACTTCCTTCCACTTAAATTCACTCATCCACTCTCTTTCTCACTTGCAGTGTTTTCTTAATGGCAGAGTTAACGTTCCCGGCCCCCCGGCTGATTGTCTGAGGTTGGTAGTCTCTCTTGCCCTTGAAGCTGCAATATCTGACATTTCCTCATGTCTAATTGTTGCAATAAACTTTAATTCTACAAAATGACTCAATCTGCCTTCACTGCTTTCTGGTTAGGTTGCAAGTAATAAACAAGAAAACTGGGTGTAGACTTTAAGGCCTTAAGTGACCTCCAGAATCCTCTTTGGGCTAAAAAACACATTACTTATATCCTATTACGTCACATGACATCACTGCAGTCAGATGTATAACGTTCAAGGGAATGTTTCCAGGACTGAGCAGATGTTAAGGTGGGTACATGTCTTGGTTTTCTTTGCTGGAAAGTAAAACACATCGGCACAGACCAGGCAGGGTCAGGGCCCGCTCATTCAAATGCAGCTCTCGTGTCGAGGTTTGAGCATGCGCACGGACAGCAGAATGATGAGGGGCTGGAGAAAAGCGCGGAACAACAGCCTGTAAACACCGCGTCACCTTGAAACGCTAACAACGGCTGCGGCGCCGCGCTAAAGACACGGGAGTGGAGACGGCCCTGTCTGAGTTTGAGCTCGTCTGAATGTCGTCGCTGAGGGGTCCCGTTTTGTCAGTGACAGCTGGCCTCGCGGGTGCCTGCAGAGAAGTGCCAAGATGGATCAACAGCAGCGCGACTCAAAGCACAGGAAGGGTTTCATCTGCACAAGAACACTGTTCAGCGTCCTCTACCAAGAGACAGCTGCACAAGGACACGAGGAATTCAACCCTGGAAAGGAAATCGATCTTTAAATCAACGGTTAATTAGCCTGCTCGACTGGAAGATTATTTTTAGTCATTCTGTTTTCCACAGATATCCCACCAGCGCCACATGACTTTGAAGCAGAGAAAAAGTTCATGACCTCGCTGACATTGAGCAGATTTCCGTCATCGCAATCATTTATTTTAATCTCTTGTCACAATCTCTACACACCAAAACACACAACTCCACTCCTTTCTGCTCTAGTTCTTTGCTCCATGTCGTTTTTCTTGTTTACACATCAACTCTTTTCCGTGATCCCGCGATGCCTTCACTGTTTAACCATGAGATAAAACCCGTAACAGTGCTGAAAGCCTCCAGTTGTGTGTTAGTTCTAGAATTTCCTCAAAAAAAAAAAAAAAAAAAACAACCTGGAGCGCTGATGTAAGAGTGCCGACTTTGGAAATGATGATGTCATTTTTTTTCCCTGAATAAGGTAAAAGAGGCATTTTGCGGTCTGTGTGGTGTGAGAGTGGGGTTCCAGTTCGGCTGATTTACGGTGTGTTAGCAGGCTTTTGGAGAACCTCCAGCATTTGGAGACGTGAGCTGCAGAGAGTGGTGTGAAGGCGGAATAACAAAAAGGGAAGGAACAAGTGAAGACAAGAAAATCTTCTCATAACCCACGTGTGCTTCCTTCCAGCTCGACTGGCCTCAGGGCTTGGCCTTTTCATTACACATTAAATGTGCCAGGTTGTGACCTGCAGGGGGGTCAACATGTGCCGACCTCCGGGCCAAAGACGCGCACTTCCAAAAACCAATCCTAATTATATTTTATGCTTTAAACCCTCACAGGAGAGAAGATGAATTCAATGTTAAATGGCTGTTATTATTGATTAAAGTAATGCTAATACAGCGGAAGAAAAACCCATAAAAGTGGCTTTGGTGCATGTGGTGCACTGGTTTTTCACTGGAACTGGAACGTTCTGATCCTCTGCTGGAGTGACTTCCGAGAAGATCCGCCGCGTTCCTCATTAGTGCAGGTTTGTGTGTGCCCGTCTCCACTCAGCAGTACAGACGGTGTCATTAGCTCAAGCGTCATGTCAGCCTTCCTCTTCCCCGTAGCTCCGGACCAATTAAAGCGTCGGTTACGGAAAAGGTCAGGTGTACGAACAACAGAACGAAGAAGGAAGCCAAAAAGCAATAATTGCCAAGAAGATGGGTGGACGTCTGCGGCTGCTGCCTCAGAGGGGAAAGCTAATTCCTGATGCTGAAGTCAAAGTCAGCTCTTCTCAGCAGCTCTTCGTTATTTTCATGACTCAGAGTTTGGAAAAAAAGTCCCCGGTAGAGTACAGATTAGGAGCGTGTTGGCACGGGTGCAAGCAGAAAGGTCTGTGAGATCCGTCACTCTCCTGTCCGGCTTCTTTATGCTGACCTGGCGTCAGTTTGAGGTCTGACAATGACAACTGTGATCAGCTGTTCAGCAGAAGAGAATGTGAGAAGGAGAGCGGAAGTGATGGACAGATCCTCGAGCCTCTTGTTCCATTATTCATCCCTTTGGTGCGGTTTTCTTCTGTCACAGCAGAACAAGGTCTGAGAAGACCAGAGAGATGTCTTTGAGGCTTCTTTCTGACAGAAATGTGCTCGAATCTTCTTGTCTGCAGTGACAAAATGAGTATTTCTGAGAAGCGTGGTGACCATATAAGACATTTAGAAAGAAAAAGGTTTCGTGTCACGTTGTCCCGGTCAACCGCTAATTTTCCCTTTGCTAAACCCTCACACATCTCCACTTGGATGGAAGTGCACAAAGAAACCAGGAAAGCTGAAAGGTTTCCACCTGAACTCACTCAGCGCTGCGAAGCCATGAGGGAGCAGCGGAAATATGCCAGTACTTACTGCGCAATCTGATCTGGCTACAAAGCTATCAGCAGTTCAGCAGCCTCTCGTTATCGCCTCTGGCTCTCTTTTCCATTTCATATGCGTTTGTGTATTACCCAGCGCCTTCGGGAACTGCATTTATACTTGCAGGGGAATATTAGTGGCTGTGTAGAAGGGAAAATGCTTTTAAATGACTGGGTGTTATTTTTCTGCATGTTTGTGCACTGCAGTGCCGCTGCACGTGCACAAATTACAAAAACTTGTGCTGTTTCCTCTGAGTGACCTTAAAAGATGATGTGTTTTGAAGGGAAAGGATTTTATCGAGCTGTGTGCATGTTTCGGTAGCTATACCGGCAAATAATAGGAAGAGTAGATTCGAGCTGCTCAAATTAGCCATGTAAACGAGACGAAGCGGTGCGACTGCAGGAAAGGAACAGATTTAGAATGAATCGAGCACAGTGGGACGAGATGACATTTTCAGGCCAAGAGTGGACGCCCAGAGACGTCTGAAGCCATCGGACTCGATGGCTGGAGACCGAGGCCGACACAAACTCTGTTTTCACTCGTTAAATGGGTGTGTGGATCAGTCACTTCCTGCATGTTAAGCATCTTTCTACCACATTTAATCACTTTGTCTTCTCCCTCTTCTCTCTGTGGTGATTTCCTTCATGGTTGGTTCATGGATTCCTCCCGTCACCCCGTCTTCTCCTCACGGTTACCCACATTAGACAAATGTGTTAGATGTCAGTCAGAGGCGACGGTAATAAGCGGAAACAGTCTCACACAGAGAGATTCACCTCCAGAGCAGATGTGCTCCTCCAGCTCACAGCCCTGTCGTTCCTCCCCGTCTTCCACGGGTCCAAGTCTAACCTCAGATTAGCACGTAGAAAATCACCCTGTAGGTGGTAATAAAGTCTTCAAACCGATGACTTAGTCGGTCCGACCCGAACGTCTGCCTCTTTCTCTGGGACCGTCCTTCGTGTCTTCAGATCAGCAGGATTCGATAAAGATCTCCGTAACCTCTAAACTGTATTGATAAATCCTGGACAGTGCCAGGCTCCCATTTATGAGCTATTGATCTCTGTGCACGCGGAGTTTCAGTCTGACATTCATCACAGCAACAACAATGGCAGCCAAAATTAAAAGTAGTCCTGAAGCAGCTGTGAATTTACTATTATGTTTGTTTATAATTATTGTTATTTATGTCATTTGTCTTTTTCGTTGCCAGTGATCGGAGATAAATCTGGGAGCAGAGAACAAAGCAGCTCTCTGCTATTATCAGAGCTGAAGTGCCATTGAGCAACGTTTCTAGGCTCCGATCTGCGTCACACGATCCTGTGATTGTGCTTGGTGTACCGTGGCTTCCAAAACTGCATATATGAGCCATGCACAGGTGTTACTGGGGCAGTGATGGGAACTGTTTAGAAAAAAACTCATTTCCTTTATATAAATGACGGTATAAAGGTCTGAAGATTTCAATCAAGAGCGTGTTGATAAGAGCAGGAGGAAAGAATCCCATTTACTGGAGACGCGGTTCTGGCATCCGCATAAAAACGCTGAACAGGCCGGTGCGGAAAGGGGAGGAATGATACATACAGCACATGCTGGGGAGCCATAACCATATGAGCTGCTGCAGCTGGAGGTGAACGAAGGGAGCAGTGATGGGATGCATGAGCTTTTACTCTCCAGGTAATACGGAAACAGACCATAAAGCCAGCCGCATCACACAGGAAGACTCCTTTGTGAAATAATGAAGATATTTTTTCTTTTCATTGCACTTTATTGCCAGTCTATGTTACATTCTTAGCTCGCCTTCTGGGTTTACTTCTCCTTCTCCTCCATGTGTCTCCTGAGAACTCCCTCAGCTGCTCTTTGTGTCTTAAATTATGAAAACTCTAAAGGAAATATTGTCCATGATGGACCCAAATCACCTTTAACTTCATGGAGCAGTGAGAATTATTCACTGTTCACTCTTATAAACTTCACGATTATACTTTTATCCTTTCATTTCATCCAGGCGCATTGGAAATAAGCACTTGATCAGCCTTGAATGTACTGCAGTGGGATGATGCTCAAGGATGTTTTTTCTTCCCCACACCGATTAGTCACAGTCCACTTCACACACAGACTCGGTCACGGCGCCTTCACTCACCACGTTAACCAGGAAAACCCTTTAAAGCCGCTTCTTACTGCTGAAGCCTGTATAAATAATCAAATGTGGGACGGGCTCGCTATAAATAAAACCGTATTGATCCCTTAAGTGAAGCTACGCATTAACTCTGCGATCGTCCTCCCCCATAATCGATGACAATAACCAGAAGCGCTAAATTTATCTTAATCTGCTGCTTAACTTTCTTTACGACGCGGAAAAAGGTTTCATGTTTGTTTGATGACGTAATCGCTGAATAATCTGCTTCTACAGTTTTTAAGTCTAAAAAAAAATCAAAGAAACACAAACATAAATGACAAAAGCAGCTGATCCAGGCCGTTTTTGACGCGATGCTGGCGGGACGTCTGGATCCACATGACGAAGACGTGATGGCAAAGTAAAGGCGTGTGGATGCTGTTGCGTGCGCGTATTTCCATTCTTCAGCATTGTCCCGGCGTGTATCCCATCATCTGTGATGACTCGGCAGCAGAGATGCTGTGTTTTTCCACCCCTCTTCTCCCAAAAACCTAAAAACCGGCGCGTCAGGGCAGCTGTGGCAGGAGCTGCCGATTAAAATCTGCAGTTTTTGCGCATCCTGCGAGAAAAACAGGACAGGTGTGTCGAGTCCACATTTTAGTACACTGACGT
The DNA here is from genome assembly GCA_015343265.1 of Pao palembangensis. NCBI lineage: Eukaryota > Metazoa > Chordata > Actinopteri > Tetraodontiformes > Tetraodontidae > Pao > Pao palembangensis. Next base: position 1,889,786 of record CM027083.1, on the reverse strand, counting down.
GAGTGTTTCAGTGAATTGGGAATGCTGTGCAAGTACCGTTTAAAGAAGGTGATGATGTTCTTGCGTTCCTCCACACATCAGTGGAGAAAAGGTCAGAACTTAAAATAAGAGCAGAGGACGAGGCGAACTAGACTTTTTTATGACAGTAAATTGCACCAGCAGACACAGACTGCGGCGACAGTTTGATTTTCAGTCTGATCTAATTATCTCGCTGCAACAATCATGGCTTGTCCTGATCACAGAGCGACACTTGAACATGTCACACTGCTGGAAGGGGGATGTCTTCCTGGGCTCTCGAGTGGGCTGCATGTCATCGAGTCTGGCAGTGTCAGTTTGTGCTCCGTGTGTGTGTGTGTGTGTGTGTGTGTGTGTTGTCATCTCTTCGTGCCCCCGAATGCGTGTGTTTCTATCACATCTCCCAGGAGGGGCCCTGTTGACTGGAAAAGCTGCCCAGTTGTCGTCACTGCGCCTGGGGCAGCCTCTGGGACAATCTGGCCTCCTTGGAAATCCTCGCTGGAGCGACATCAGAGCAGGCATGCAAAGGGAAAAGCACAGACGAGGATTACTGCCGAACAGTCAGCTCCAAACAACACCAGTTCGTGGTTCTCACTGCATCCTGCTGGAGGTGTGAACGTGTGTATGGTCAAAGCAACGTGAACTGTCAAATGCTGGATCTGATCTGACTGAAACACACAGATTTGCTTGATTGGATGCAAAGAAATATGGAAAAAAATGTGCATTCGGTCATTTCTATTCCCTAATTCAACTTGTATTGTGTGGTAGTACTGTATCAAATGCAGTAGCGGTACATCTTGTAGATCTTTTAGCTGTGATCCGGTTACGTAAAGCAGACACGGTCACACAAACAATGGCGCCCTCTCGTCTGAATTGATATTTTTGGATCGTCTCCATTGCCGTTAACCTGATCAAACAGCTGCTCGCGCTGATGACTGAATACATGACATTGGCGCTAACGCGGTGTCACGCACCATGTGTCTCTGACGGGGCAAGACAACAATAATTAGGTTAGAATTGACAGTCAACACACACACACAGGACAGACACACGTGTGGAATACACCCGCCATTATTCATGCAGTTTAACTGCAGCCCAGACGCTGTTCTCAGGAGGCTTCCACGGGCAGACAGCTGGTATTTCCCCAGCATCTCTGACCATCCAAGGCTGCGCTGCATGATTCACGCTGATGCTGGCGAAGACCTCAGCGAGGTGAGGAGAGCGAGCAGAATACACTGTCTGCACTGGTCTAATGAAGGATTTCCCGCCTGATCCTTCGTCCCTCGTTCATCAAAAGTGGGATGTGCTTTGCTTGCGCGCAGCGAGACAACGTGCTCTTTATACTGAGATTAAGAACCTTAGTTCCGCTGTCACTGCAACAAATCAGGACGAGCCGAAGGCATTATGCTCAGACGATATATATATGACAAATTACTGTGTTCCTTGAAAATCCCAAATTATAAAGTCAAGCGGAGTTGATCATGTATTTAGAGATGAATCAAACTTTATGCATCAAACCCACTTCCTCCACACACTTGAACGTATAAGCATAAAGTTATTAAAATATTAGTGTGTGTCTGCCAACTGTTGGGCATGGGTGCACAAGCCTGTCACGGTGATTTGCTTGCTTCTTGTACTAATTAAATTGATTTTTGCAGCTGTTTTGCAAGTTAAGTTGGATGTTAAGCAAAACAATTTCCGTCTTGGACTGTGCGAGTGCAGAGAGTCTAAAAGGTGTCTGATTGCTGCTGTACTTTAGCTTCTGTGGCTGCAGCAGCGATTTGTCTGGAGTGTTGCGTTTAATGACCTCCCTTTCATGTGCACCAGCACCATGCTGCTGCACGCACACCACAAAAATTCCTCCCTGATTTTGTAATGAACATCAGGGAACCATTTTACTTTCATCCACAATGCTCTGTGCTTATAATTAATAATCCTAAACCCTAGTCCTCTCAGCGTGCACACTGTACATGCACACTCTGTATATAAGTATCCATTCTTGTCTCCAAGCAGGGATTGGGTCAAATCAGTGACTCACAAGGACAGTTATCAGAGCTGTGAATTATAAATGCAAATAAATCAAAATGTCTGCTTTATATTGATCTTTATTATAAGGTCTTAAAAATATCATCTTTAGATCAGGTCCAGGGTTTAGACCTGGGTTTAATGTGTAGGTAGCGCAGCGGCGAGGCTAAATAACCAGTGGCAGGTCAATCTGTGAAGTGGCCCCGTGCGTGAAGGCTGGTAATAACATGTTCCTCTTGCAGCAGCAGCAGCAGCAGCAGCGTTACAGGGAGTATAACACACAGCAGCTGCCAGATCCAATCAGCTCGTGCGCTTGTGTGTTTATCAGAGCTGCAGCTTGAGCTGGATCCATGTGATGTGTGAGGCGGACGCCGTTGCCGTCAGGGGCTGATACATGTTTGTGTGATCCAAGCTGAGCGCGTGGAGGGAGAGCGGAACGCGCGTTGCTGCAGCATATCTTATTTGATGTGAATGGAATGTGTGTGACACTTTTGCATTGTTACATTGTTCATTAACAGCTGAATTTCACACCATGCAGGGAAGAAATATCAAAAATGAAAGATGTCAACCCTTAAAGGTGAACTGCTTTATCGGATTTTGGAAAAAAAAAAAAAAAATCCTTTACTTTTACATCTCTTAAATACAAAGTAGCTGTGACATTAATTATTAAATACCAGAGAATGTCACTGCTGGGGAGATTTGCGGAGATTTCTCTTATCCTCTTCCTGAGTCTGTGGATAAAATTAAGTTTTTGGAAAGTAGTGCTCAAGTTTGAAAAGATGATCTAATCCCAGTCAGAGCCATTTTTTCAAACTTTTCTGGTTGTCTGTTTGGACAGATTATAATTGAGGGACTTTGGCTTGAAAGCATATTTGTCCAACCTCTGCTCATCTGTTAGCTAGTGGCACTCTGACAGCGAGATGAGAAAGGTCACTGCCCGGGGTCATGTTTGTCGTCTCTGTTTAAACCAGCTTTGGGCACATCTAATTATTGCGCCGCTGCTCGCCGCAACCACAAATGATCTGGTGTGAGATGAGGGGCTCAGTACCGTAGGTGGCTCGCACACCGCTGGCAGAATACCAATCTCTGTGTTTCCCTGTCGTTTCACTAACTGTAGAACCACGAAGATGGAAAGAGGCTCGTTGAAGCTGTCAGGTACAGGAGGTTATTAAAGATGGCCGCTGCAGCATCAGGACGTGAAGGCTGAGACAATGAAGCAGCAGCAGACATTCAGGACACACACCAGGGGAAACTCTGAGATGTGTAATTACATGCATATGACAACGGGACCGAAAAGGCAAACATACACATTTCCCTCAGTGATGTAGATCTCCTTTGACTGCTCGTTTTGTCTGAGATGGGTGACCATAGCAACAAGAATGATGGAACACATTCAGTAATACACAGGATAAGATGGTAGAAAATCCCTGGTGCCATAGTCCAAAGTAAAGCACATCCAGAAGCCCCCAACCAAGTTAACCTAAGAAGACACCCAGCAGGCAGCACACCACCTACCAGGCAGGAGTCAGAGGCAAGACCAAACATATTCCTATGACCAAGAGTCACATTAAGACCATCTCATATCTCGTCCCATTGTTACTCTATCTAATGCTGGCAGAGTAATACCGGGCCTATACAGCCCTTCGGCCGATACACCCACACGGCACTCTCGCCACTCATTCTAACCCTATTTCCAAATTTTCCTTTGCCAAACACTGAGAACACACGCATACAACTCTTATGTAGAATTCTAAAGTGCAAAAAGCAAAACTGCCAGTTCATGGTCAATCACAGGATCAGTGGCCCATCCACCAGTAGTGTAGTACAGTACAGTAGTGTAGTACAGTACAGTAGTGTAGTACAGTACAGTAGTGTAGTGTATGCAGTTGTATCCAACTAATTATTCTCCTATAGTCAAATAAACGCTGTTGCTTATTCAGTATCTTTATGCGCAAGGCCAAGACAAGACAGAGCGCAGGATGTGGAACAGTTTGTGTGTGGGAGGGGAGATAAAGCAGGCGCGCACACACACACACACACACACACACACACACACACACACAGCTTAAGTATGAAAACATCAGCGGTAACTGCTTAAAACATGCAATAGAGGAAACCAAAATAAGGCTCCCATACTGTGGTTCTCCTGCGCCAGTCATTTTGATCGTCAAGGTTCAGAATGATAGAGAAGGGATGAACGTCACAGTCGCCCATTGAACAGCGATGTTTCTGTTTTTATTCTTTCATTATTTGTAGTCCAGCTTCCTTCTCTGCACCACCACCCATGAGGTGAATGGAAACCCTCTGGATGTGACTGAGGAGCTGCTCTATTTTAGGAGGTTTCACGGAAATCCTGATGGTCCCTGCAGCTGCTGCGGTGGATCTACGGTCCATCTGTCAGAGAGCGCTCAAACACTCTAACCTTACTCTGTTTCCAAGCAACAGAAGATACACTCAGAAATCACAATACACAGAAGAAGCAGGATCACTTCAAGTGCTGGAAATTCTGCTCAGTGAGAGTTGAGTTCTGGAGGTACACATTTAAATTTGGCAGTAACTAGAACCAGCGCTTACAAACATCTGCAACAGGGAGGTGAAGAGTACGAAAACAGAAGTGTGTTTCTCACCATGATGTCATGGTGTCGGCCACAGGCCATTAGAAGGTGAGTTCCTGGCGGGGGGAGGGAAGCAGAGTTCAGCCCGGACTCGGTGAGGATCACCGTGTTTGGTGTAAACACACACAGGCCACATCCAGAAGAGGAGGCAAAACACACAAACAAACGTACGACACTTTCACCAAGTAATGATTTTCCCACGGTGTTAAAGGGTTAGACGGTGTAACGATCAGGTGGTCCATGAATCTTCCTGCTTCTCTGTCCATTCAACAGTTCTGTCGATTTACAGCGGATTAGAGACGGAACCACACGGCGCTATAACAGTGCCCCAAATATGCAAATGAGCAAGGGAAAAACTGTACAAACGAGCTGAACGGTATTGTGTGGGTCACTCATCCACAGTTCCAGTTAGACACATTTATGGTTAGATTTTCTTCTTATAGATGACATAATTGGCATCAATGGCCCAGCGTAACCATGGCTACCTGCACCATACCTGCTGCATCTGCCCGCTGTAAAATCTGCTGTTTATGTGCATCAACAGACTCAGCAGCCATCTGTCTTTCAGAACTTCTGGCTGGAGCTCGATCGCGTTTGTCTTAATTAGCCTGGTGACTTCCCCGCGTCGTTAGTTTTGGTCGCGCGGCGCTTCATCGCTTGCGTCTGACACGGTTACCCCTCTGATTAACGGGGCCGCTCCTGATGAGTTCGCTGGGTCACTCTTGAATGAAACCCTCGGCTGGGATGGTTTACGCGGACTTCGGAGCGTCAGCCCTCCTAAACAAGCCGAGGTAAGAAGGATTGAGTCCTCGCTGCTGCAGTGCAAACGGTGCACTGCAAACACCGCACATCATCTTTAATCTTCTTTCCACATCACGGCCTTTGGCATCACTGTATCGATTCCTGCCTTGATGATAATCATCCTGATTAATGGATTACATGAGAGATCCTGAGCCAGCAGAGTGCAGCTAATGCATCAACATTAAACCAGTTTCAAAGTGCCTGATTTTAGGAGCTCCGCCAGTTAAAAGCATCACTTCATTTATATGTCAGGAACATTTCTGACAATTTATGAACTCCAGACAACTTAATTCTTGGCTGGAGGAAAAAACGAGCTTCCTTTGATAGTGTAAATTAAATTAGATCGTAAAAATTAATGAAATGAAATGCAGGTGCAGTTAGATTAATAAAAACACATTCAATTTAAGCAGAATTTCAAAGTAGAAAATGGGGGAAGACCCTCTTTCTTCCCGGTAACCAGGTGACTCACAGGACGGAGGTTTCCTGTCTAATGTGCATGTTTTTTGGACCGCGCTAGGAACAGGCAGCGCTCTGTCTGCCTGATTGTTGTTTACATTTTACCGAAGCGTTTTAATAGCTGTTTTGCCGTCCTTGTCGTCTTCTTCCATTTCCAATCTCCCTGCCATCGGCACACAGCGGTCTCTGTGTGCCAATCAATCATCTGCACACAGTTTGCTTTCTGCAAACTGTGTGCAGATGATTGATTGGAAAGTGGATAAGAAACAGGACAGGGCCCATTAAAGACGTGACCAACCTGAACCTCGCCGGGATTTTGTGCTATTCTGCTGAAGGCTTTGTTTCTGTTGTGATTGCTGCTGTATTGTGTCAAGCACCAGCTTCCAATGGCTTTTTTAATGCCACATTTCTCCCAGATGACACAAGAAATTGGCAATAACCTTGTAGGTACAAGTCAAAGCTGGGATCCAAACAAGTCACCAGCTGAAAGATTTTTCCTCGCTGAGCGAGGGGATGGTCTTAGAAGTCTGGTTTCCACCGAGCGGTCCAGCGCGCTGCTCATTTCAAACCATTCCCCTGTGTTTTCCATTGCAGAATGTGATGGATATTATTTCTCATCACCGCTGTGTCGCCTCGCGTCAGCGATCTGATGGAGGATGTTTAGCAGCCCCCGTCCGGGAGGGTCGCTTCGGTTGTTTCCTACAGCTGGAAAAGTGAAGGTGGTTAACCCCAAAACCCTGGAAACACTACACAGGATCCAGGGATGACTTCAGTTATGGTTACCACGGGTTACGGTACAGCGGAAAGGCTGATCCTGAACCGCTGCTCAAACCCAGGCTGCGGGCAGACTGATCCTGGTGCAGATCTGAAAGTGCCGAAGCTGATTTAGAAGCTGAATCTCACCTCATCAGGAGAGATGCTGTGAAAACATCACGGCCGAATTCCGTCTGCCCATATTGGTGATGATTGACAAAGAGCAATCTTATTTATAGATGAGTTATTAAAAAAGTCTGCGACTGACAGTTTTGTGCTGTTCTATTGATTTTCCTTCTCGCTCAAGCTTTTTTCATAAGGTTTCAGACTGGAATCTTTATCCAGAGAATTCCACTGAATTTACTTTAAACCATTTATTTTCATAAATATTCTATTCCAGCTAGAGTAAATATGAAGCTTAAACAGATTAAGATACAAATGGAAGGAAACAGGTAAAAGCAGAAACTGCTGTGTGTGTGTGTGTGTGTGTGTGTGTGTGTTATAAAACATCCAATTTTATTAAGTGCTGCTTGTGAGAGACTGTTTTTTTCTCCTCTGCAGGACGATGACAAACTTATGGAGATGAATGCAGAACACGGCTAAATGACGTCACACGTGCATCCCATCCGTTTTCATGGGACCGGGCTACAGAAGCTATTTAACGATGGTTCCACCTGCGTATTTCGGCTGCTTTATGACACCGTGAAACAGCAGATTTCAGGAGGGGCAGGAGGTTTCTCAGCTTCACTCGGGCTGCTCAGCCAGACACCAGCGTGACTCCAGTCTGCTCCGGTGGTGCTGGACATGGATCACCACGCTTCGCTCCCACTTTAACGCCTTCTCCGCAGCCACCGTGACGTTCTGCACGACCCTCCTGCTGTGCACAGATTTAAGGCCTCTTTAGTGATTTGCCTGCAGAGGCTGACGTCTTTATTTTGGATAATCCAGCGTTACTGCGTCTTTCCCGCCTCTGGGATTCACCCACCACTCCTTTTCCTTCCATCACTGAGGTTTTTTTTTTTTTTTTAGGAAACAGAGAACAAGTTGAGGGGCTGGAAAAGCTAAAATATTCTCACCGACACCATCCAGCGGAAAACTGTTCTCAGTGTGTGCTTGAAAGATGACAGCAATGATGGAGGGATCCGACTTCTTTTGTCCCGTGTTTTGGCTCCTCTCGGCCAAAGACGTTTGTTTATCACGCGTCCATATGCTGCAGTTTCCTCTGACGGCCCCCAGAGGGAGAAACAAGCCGAGACAGATGAGAGATGCAACGAAAGAGGGATGAGAGATAAAACACACTCAGAAATGACTGTTATTTAGATGAAGGATGAGAAGAGAGCAGATCACAGTGATGGAGGCGTTTCAGGACCGCGGTAGCTCACCAGCGAGAGGAGCCCCAAAGTAAACTAGAATTATGTAATAATGGATCGTTATAGTCACCATTTTTTACATGCGCAAACACGGCGGATGTCGTGTTTTTAATAATTTGACAGCATTTTTGATGTGAGGCAGCAGCCAGTGCTCTCAGAAAGAGGATGTGGCAATTATTTTGATGTTTAAGCTTGTTTTTAATCCTCGATTCTTTGTTTTTTTATGTGCTTCTCTTTATATTCCTCTGAAGACCTGACAGGTTTTGACAGTCAGCACCAAACGCAGCGATGTTTGTCGTTCCCTCTGCCATACCTCCTCTGTCTGTCTGTCTGTCTGTCTGTCTGTCTGCCTGCCTGTCTGCAAAATAACTCCATCTCACTCAGACGCAGAAAACGTACTGTGGATATAAATTAGCGTATCAGCAACCTCAGGTGCAGATAAGTAGCCGTACACTGTCCCTGTTAACTCAAGAAATAAATATTTCGGAGGAAAAACTGTATTAATGCATATCTGCTGAATGTTTTCATTTGTTTGGTAAGTGAATAACGTAAAGAAAAGAAGGCAAATAAATAAAAACCTGCCTGCAGCCAGAGGGATGCATGCAAATGTGACTCGTTTATTCTGTTTGAATAATATTTTTCTCTCATTCTGATTGGTTGCACTCTTATCTCTCCTCTCACTTTTCCAGTACCCCATCCCTCTTTCTTTCTCTCCCTCTCTCATTCATCACGGTAAGCTCCAGTGACAGGAGCGCGCTTCTTGGTGGCAGTCTGCTTAGTAGAGCCTGACATGCACTGCCTGGAAGACAGCCTTGAAAATTAAAGCCAGGGAGGGAGAGAGAGAGGGAGGAAGAAAGTGAAAGAGAGGTATTGAACAATATGTAGGATGAATGAGTGTTGATGGGGGAGTAAGGGGCAGAAGTGAAAGACACAGAGGTCACATGTCTTCAGACTGGTGCTGTCATTGGCTAGCACATTTCAGTGCGTGTGTGTGACCTTGAGAACTGCTGGTGTTCTGTGTGTGTGTCCCCACACACACACACACACACACACACACACACACACACACACACACACGTGTGGATGCAGGTATGATGTTTAACACCACAGGAATCACATTTTCCTGACAAAAGCAGCCATTTTTCATCTCTGGTCCTCGTCCAACCAGAAACAATTCCAAGGTCATCTGGACACATTCATGATGAGCTCTGCTTAACCTTCCGACATTTAGTAAAATAAATGACTATAATTTTAATATGGAATATAAAGAGAAAATAACATTATGACAGAGTGAAAAATGGAAAAAGTAATGCTACTTTAAAGGTGTATTTTTATACATTCTAACACATGAAATGAACTATAAGCTACATCAAGGCACACTCTCGCTGCAGGTACGTTTCTTATAGTTTATACACACACACACACACACACACACTCTTGGATTCCTATTTTTGCATAGGCATAATGCATTGCCCAAGTGTAACCCAAACCATCCCAACTAACCTCCTAACCATAACCCAAACTGTGTGTGTAAGAAAATTAATCGCGACTGTCAGGAACTTTATCAGGACTTTATGTTAAATCCTGACGAAGTCTCGCTTTTACTAATTTTCCATCTACGGAAAAAACAAAAAAAAATCACATATTGGAGGACAGTTAGATGGGCTCGGCGCGTGTCCAGAGTCGCCGACTCCGACCGCCGTGTCCGTTCCCCTCCGAAACCGGCCCGCCGTCACCGGCCCAAGGCTTGGCGAGACAGAGCCGGGCGGCCTGGTGAGGGCGGCCGCCCAGCGGGGACACGTGCAGAGTCTATTTTAAACTTTGTTATATATGCATTCTTAATGATACTAAAATACCTGAAAAGGAAACCTGACATTAAATCTGGTTCTATTTTTTGTACTCTGGTGTTCTGTTGTGATGTTTGCCAGCTTTTCCAGTTTGATGTCTCTGACTGTCAGTGGGATGGATGTGAGACTTATTTAGAGAGCGCTGATCTCAACCAGCACCGGCAGAGGAGCATCAGAAGCATCCTCACAGCCTTTACTGTCAATATTCCAGGTGTTTCAAACCCGACTTACCAAGGTTTCTGCCCCCAGTCACGCTTTGATAAGGCCTGTGTAGTTCTGCAGAATTAAAGAACCAAGATGAAAATCTGTGTGTGTGTGTGTGTGTGTGTGTGTTCTTGTACTTGCTATATACTCACTGCCAAAATACTCATTCTACTAGCAAAGAGAGGACATTTTTGGGAAGTGAGGACATTTTGGCTGGTCCTCACAAATTTTTAAGAGCCTTTTTAAGAGTTAAGATTGGGTTTTAGGGTTGGGGTTAGTTTAGGTTAGGTTAGGTTAGGGGGTTAGTTGAGTGTTCAGCCTTAAATGTGGTAATATATTGTGCCTGTGAAAGTCCTCACAAAGATTGAAGTACAAGGATGTGTGTGTATGAGGCAAAGCTTCAGTTGGCTTTTCTGTGCTGGACGATCGATAATCCATCTCCTCATTCACTGACCTAAAACCTTAAATCTTTAATACACACACACCGTGTGCACACACACCCTTCACTATAAACAAAGAACACAAAGACCAACAGATCAATAAGACACTGAGAAAAGATAGGCGCAGTGTTGACTTTTAATGCTTTACTGATCTTTAAACACACACACACATCCTTGTACTTTTGTTGTACCTTGTACTACAATTGGGGGGACTTTCAGTATTATCCAATCCTGAGCCAATCCTAACCCCAAACCTTAAAACCAAGTCTGAACCCTCAAACAGGCCTCTGAAGCTGTGAGGACCAGCCACAATGTCCTTGCTTCCCAAAAATGTCCTTCTGGGTATTTTGGTACACGCACACACACAAACACGCACACACACAATCACGAGGTTTAAATACAGTAAAGTTGGCGTTTAGGTATTTTTTTTCTGCGTAAAAGTCGACAAATTTGCGATTTATTTCTGAAATTCTGAAGGAAACCAGAATGGATTTGAAGCCAAAAATGTAATCTTGACTTGGATGAGAGCGCTGATTTGCTCTTTGTTTATTGAATATATAATCCCATCCCTCCTCTTCGTTATCCATCATCTGTGACTGATCTCATTATTTCCTGGTGTCACGGTACCTTTCTACACCAGAAACAGCCACTCCGCACTTTCATTTCACTCCCTCCCTCCCTGCATGAATTTATTTTCCATTTTAATCTTACTCTTCGGGTCCTCGGGTATCCCAGGTTATCTCTGCCTTCCACCCTGTCCCGTCTCCCCCTTCTGTTAATATCTTCCTCCACTTGTCTTTTTCTTACTCTTTCCCCCCTCATTTCCATTTATCTCCTCAGGACCAAAACCACAAATACCAGTTAAAAACAGTTCCATAGTCATGGGCGAGCAAATTCCCAAGTACTGATTATTTTTACATTTCTAAAAGGTTAATGGGTCCTTTTGTGTGGTAATCTTCACGTCTGGCTCCTGGTCTCCATGTGTTCTGTGTTACTTTCACTCGTGTAAACACTGCTGGGAACGCGGCTGAACGAGTGGAACCAATACCAGGCAGATGGCTTCGCTGCTGTGGCCGATTGATCCGTCATACTTAATCACGTTCCTCGTCCAGGAGCAGAGGCAGCGTCTCAGTGACAAATGGTTCTTTTCAGAGCTGCTCGCCAGAGCTGCGCTATGGTTTTTATTGGACGGCGGGAGAGACAGGCCAATTTCTGCACCCACAAAAGCAGAAAGTGATGAAATGTTTGGAGGACCTGGACTTCCTTTCAGCTGGAACAAAGGGCTGGCGTTGCCCACAGCTACAGAAGGAATTTGGACCCAGTTAGCTTTTCTAAAGATTGTCAAGAAAGTTTGGAAGAAACACAGGCAAAGCCCAAGGGGAACTGTGACTGTCATCCATTTAAGAAGCATCCAAGATGTTGTCGTTTTAGATTTTTCAGGCACTGTGTGTCAGATGAGCTGTTAGAGGGGGTTGTGTTTAGGACCCAAGTGCAGGTACGAGGCAGGCGCTCAAAGGACAAAACCCTTTTATTGGGCGTAAATCAGGGGAGAACAGAAGGCGCTCCAGAATCCTAACCCTAAACAATCATGCAACTCAAAAATCCAACTCTTCAAGAGGAGGCTCCACTGCGGGGTGTCCAGAAACCAAACTTCTCAGGGAACGTGGCGACCTTGGGAACCAGGGGACAAACTCTCATGAGTGACACAGGAAACTCTTAGTCTGAGCTCAGGTCTGGTACCACTCTGCAGGTGAGCTAACGACCCAACGCCGGTGCTCAGGTGCCGCTGCCTCATATACCTCCTTCTGATTAGGATGAACCACAGGTGCGCCCTGTCACCAGCCCAGACCCAGGCTGCCACGCTCCCTAGTGGACAAAACCAAGAACACCAGGACAACAAAGAAAACCCCAAAAATGCAGGAACCTCTCATAAGCGGCATGAAACATATTCACATATACTAATGCACATTTAAATGGAGTACAAATACATTCCGAAAGCACCTCTCAAACTGTTAGAGGGATTTTAATGGTTGTCGGTTTCACAGGGCGACCTTTACTGATCCGTATTGCACGCTGCAAGTTGCTGACTGCCAATAAATGTCGCAAATAACAATAACTGTCTCTGATATACAGTGGAAACAAGCAGGATAAAAAGGAAATACTGAAGTACAATACACAATAACAAGGATGTCAACAAATGTGGTAAAAGCAACCGTTTCTCTCTGCCAAGATGGAAGGAAAAGGAATCATAAAGCTGCTAAATGTGTGATCAATGACGGAGGCTGAGGATGCGTCTGTGCCCACAGGCCAATCATCCCATAATCTGTCCATGAATAAAGCAGAAGGAAGGTGGAATAAAATGAAAAATAAATATATAAAACCATTATTGCTTTTTTCATTTTGTCTGTGTGGGCTGTTTCAAGCTGCTCTCTCTTTTCTTTATTCCTTTTCGCCTGCCTCTTTTCCTTTGCTTTCTCTAAAAATGTTCCCTTGCGTCATTTATGTTCACCTCTGAAAGCGTTTAACTGTTTTAGAATTTGTGCTCAATGAAAATGCTGCCGGTAGGTGCAGAGAAGAGAAGAAAATTAGTCAGGGAGGTTATGGGAAGCTGACATGTTGTTCAGTGATCTCTGACGTAAATGTCGTTCACAGCATGTTTTATTCATCAAACTGCGTTCTGCCGCCATTTCATTCATTTCCCCCAGACGCCAGTCAGAGCAATACGCGTCCACGCCATCGTGCACTATTCATGAGCCTGAAGATTATTGACATCTCATAATTCACAGTGAGACAAAGCTGCCTCGGCATATACAGCAACTTGGTAGGAAGAGATGATGGGAAAACGACAAGAACTATCCCACAAAGCTCATCTAAAGCTTGATTTACGCTTTTATGTCCATTCCACACAGGCCAGCTAGCGTTTATAGCTAGCATTTATGCTGCTTTGCACGTTTGAAGCCGGCGTCGTGTCATTCATCCCAGCTGTGAGCTAATGGAGCTCAGACACGTCTTTGATGGCCTCGATGGGCCTCACACGCTAACTTACTGCTGATGATTCACACACAAACACACACTCCTCAAGTGTGTGGAGCTGCAGCGTGTGTGTGAAAACCCGTGATGCGTGTTGTTTTGACAGCAGGCAGATGGAAGGTTCCCGCTGATAATTGGCCAGATGTGTGCGCATAAACAGCGTGACGCGCACGGTGTGTCGTCGTTTCGGAAATCAAACCGAAAAAGAGACAGATCACGTGACGAGACAATCGCACCCCAGCGAGAATTTAACTAAAGTAAAAAAAGCAGGCAGACAGCTCAGTGCACCTGCAGGACAAACATGGCGTGCAGAGCTCCCCCACAGCGCTAAAAAACAAATAAATGACAGTTTTCCTCGGAAACAATCCCACGCAGCAGAAAACCTTATTTATGTAGACTCTCTTCTGCACTCATCTAAATTTAGTTACATTTAGCATTTACTGCCCACACAGGAAACCTGTCTGTTTGTTTCACGGTCCCGGCTTGAAAGCGACCAACGAGGACGTTGACATGAGTCAGAGTCAGGATCTGGTTTGCGCCTTCTCGTCTGGTTGTGCTGCTCCTCCGTCTGCCTGGTCCCTGGTTGTCTCCATCTGCTCTGGTCTGTCTCACCTGGGCTCCATCCTTCCCAACCCCCCTAAATTTAAGCTGCGCGTTCCCTCCGCTGTTTGTCCGATCATCAGTTGCTGTCTGGCGTCCTTCCGTCCTCACTCAGGTCTCATGTCGTTGCTCAGGTTACAGCTCAGGCTGCAGCTAACTGCTAATCAGATGTTTTAATTGGTGCCCACTTTAACGGTGGTTGTTATTGACTGAATGCTGAGAGCTCCTGGGACCCTCCTCAGATCAGAGTGTTTCCATCAACCGGTGAATATGTTGGTGTTTAGAATTCTGAGCACTCAGAACTCTGGCAGTAGAGATGGAGCCCGTACTCGGATATAATCAAGGACCGTGACAAGGGACAAATCACCTGCTTGGAGTTTAGCTGTGCAGTCATTTAAATTACAGGCTTGGGGTTGTGAAGCACCTAACGTGTCCCGTTTTCACATTATGGTGGAGCTGAACTACTGCTCTGATCACAGCCTTAACCAAGAAAATGTGTCCTCAGTGAATAGTTTGACAGGCTCTCTGGGTTTTAACGGAGGACTGTGGACTCAGATGAACTTCTCATGAGAGAATAAAGCCTCTAATTTAACCACCTACCACACCACTCCTCGTTAAAGTAGAATAAATCTCAGACCCATTTTACATTCAAATGATCCCAGCGGTACAGTATATGCATGAACGGAAGGGAAACGGCAAGAAATTGATGACGCGTGTCCATCTCAACAAGGGAAGCTAACCACGCGCACACCGCTAACAGTCACCCGGAGACCTTTAATGTTGTGCTGCTAAAGAATTAGCTGCTCAACTCTAATGGAACCAGTTTCCCAAAAGTAAAATAAATATGAACCTCTAAGGAGAATATTTAGTACATCTTTGCTAACAGGTAGGCTATACAGCGGCGACGGTGGTTAAAAGTTCAAAGGGATTTCCAATCATCACATAAACGGAGCCAAACGGCACCTCTGATGACAGACTGGTGCTACTTCAGGGCCGAGACGACTGCAGCTCAGCAGGTCCAATCAAGCCGGAACCGAGTTACCGCAGCACGAACTGCTGCTCTGGAACTCTTTTTTTTTAAAAAACTTTTGTGCTCAAAGTTTAGCTGTCAATATGACCTCGGAAATGAAAAAGATTCATTTCTGCAGGCATGTTTTGGCTGGTGGAGGATTGAGAGTAGCTGCTCTCACCCAGGAGGCAAAACCACAATATTACACTTGATATTGTGTATGGAAATAGCTATGAAACGTGTCAAACGTGTCACCGGATGATTTATTTACACTGAAGTTGAAGAAACAGAAGTAAAGTCCTGTTTACGATGCGACCATCAGGCCTCAGGTTGCTAATATTAGTGTTTTGCTATATAGTATTTTGCTGCACAAAAACTAAAATTCTGGCAAAAAATCCTCAAAATCATGAAAAAATTACATCTCTCTTCACCAAAGGCTTCCTGGGTTTCATGTAAACGCTCCATTCATGCATTGACCCAGCGCAACATTTTCTACATCTCAGTACCTTCAACACCATTAAGTAAGCTACAAGCAGCTGTTTCAGTGTCATTATTCATAAAAAATGAGCATCATCGAATGGTTTTCATCAGTTTCCAGCTACACAGAGGCTTCCTGCAATCTTCAAAGTTGATCAAATCCAGGAGGATCTCTGCAGTTCTTTAGAAGCTTTATGTCTGGTGCCACACCGCTGCCTCTCCATTTGTTTTACCGGCATCTATATTTTATGTGCGCAGAGTGACGGGAGACCCTGAGGCCAAAACAGCAGCACAGCTGTCCATCAATTTCACAGACATCACATTATAGCACCAAACGGGCCAGAACTCCGAATGAGCCGCGTCCTCGAGGGTCGAGCTTGAACCGCAGCCCTGAGGTTCGCCTACGTTGATTCAGTATGAGGTCTAAATCAACAAATGTGACTCTGGAAGACTGCACAAATGTTTGAACACGTATGCAAACAGCCGTTATTCACAGCACCGCCGTGAGGCGCTCCCTGTGGCGGCGCGGTGGTCTCGTACGTGACACAAAAACAAGCACACACATGCACTAGCTCTGTTTGTCCCATTATGGTTAAGTGACCATAATGGGAGGTTCACTCTCTCTCTCTCTCTCTCACACACACACACACAGATGAGCCACTGTTGACCTTGACCAAAGCCACACTGCTGACAGCGTAAATCGGTCGGTTCCCTGACGGAACAGATACGAGAGCGAAATCTCCAACCAGCTTGAACCGGTTTGTGAACCAGCTGATTCTACCTGTGTGTGTCCTGCATTCCCCATAAACAGCTGCTCTTTCTCCCCTCCTCTCTCATCACTGCCTGTTACAACCTGCTTTCTGCTCAGATAAAACCTAAATCGGAGCCAAAAGAGTAAAAATAACTCTTGTTAGCCGTCTGTGCAGGGAAGGAACCTCAAGGAAGCTGGAAACTCATTTAGGCACGTTTGTCATACGTGAACTGCAGAGAGGGAATGAACAGAATCTGTTACACAAACGCACTCGTACACACTATTATATAACACAGGCATTCGTGGATTCATATTGACCTTTAAGAGATAACAAATACTCATGAAACAATGTGACACCACGTCCTAACCCAAATGTGACCTCCGGGCCTTTTGTTTTATGCAATATAGACATCAAGATGGCCGCATCTGCATGGGCGCTGTTGGTAGTTATGGGTCTGGAAGAGCCTCATCCCTCAGTTAATAACAGGAAGAGCAGATGTATCAGTGTGTAAAATAACAGCTGAGTTTGGACCGGGGAAGTGTCTCGCACCTTCTTGGTTGCACCCATGCGATAACCCTGCAGACAGCTTTCCTCCACCGGAAAATGCTCAAAAAAGAGAACGTTATCTCTGGAAAGTCAGCATCTGAGGCCAATCGAAGCTGGAAGAATAAAAGTGTCATGGGATAACCCAAGATCTGAGATTGTGGATGCGGTTTCAAGTCATTTCCTTTAACGTCTGCAGAGTGCAGCGTCCATCTTTCTGCCCGGGAGCTGGAACACGTTTCCCACTCCCTTTAGAGGATGCTGGAAACGGCTGCACACATGCTGTATTTATGGCCCGAACTGTGCGTGAAAGTGCTCAAACAGTGGTTTTATGCACCCGCTGTTGCACAATCAGCTGTTTAATGCAGCTTGACCCTGAAGCTCGCTGGCAGACGTCGCTACGGCGATGGCAGCTGGACTGGATTGGACACTGTTGACAGACCTGACACGAGGGAGGGTCGGAGGGGCATCCGATTTCAGAGGACGCTGGACGTTGGGTGTCCACATGTGGCTGTGCTTTCAGCTGTGGAGACTGTTACCATTTGTGTTTGTGTGTGTGTGTGTGTGTGAAGCAGCTCCTTTTTCCATCTTCATGAGGCTCTGACAGGGAGGAAGAGGAGGAAAGAGGCAGAAACCGAGAGAACTGGCTGTAAAAGTGAGCAAGTACACAAAGAGACGCCGTGTGCTGAGACGTGACGGTACACTCTGCTTCTGTGGAGGAGAGAAACGGCAGAGAGGATACCGTACGTGGTGTAATGGATCTGTTTCTCCACTTTCTACGTTCTGATTGACTTATTGAACGCGAGAGATCAGGAACCGTCCTCAAATGTCTGCATCCTTGAATCTAACGTCTTAACTTCAGACCTGGTGACTTAAATGGGTTCCAGTTTTTGATGACGCACATCTCCACGACGAAAGAAGAAAAACAAATCCATAATCTTCAGATGGGCGTGATGGGTCTGTTTGTCCTTGCTCAGATTTAGTGAACAAAGCAGCTGCAGACCAGCTGAGTGTGACAAATTGAGCTGGTCGGAATTCTGCCTAAAGCCGCGGTGTCTCTGCAGCTGAGAGGAAATAAGCCTGTCACGCTGGCCTGATTGATTAAACTGGTTTCCAGATACATATATGTATTTACTGAGATGCACCTCACCCACTCGATGTAATGGATTCCACTGCTCTCAATCAATCAAACAGAGTCAAAGAAGAGGTGAAATAATCAAGTTTTGAAAGAGATCTACGGTGCTTGGCCCCAGATGTTGGTGCGTTTATTTAAATCCTAGCAGAATGAGTTCAGATATTGATTTAAAAAAATGTTGTTTTTTTCAGATAGTAACTGGTGGAGGGGCTGAATGAGAGCCTGGCGAAAGAAAGAACCAGCTTGAAAAATCAGGAGAGCAAGAAAGAGGAGAAAATCAATATCTCATTTTCCAGGTAAACTTCTTTCCAAATGTTGCTCAACCACCAGGGGTTCTTCATTTGGCCAGTTCCTTTTGCTCGGTGAGCAAGTGTGACAGCTGCTGAGCTCTGCAGCTTCACCGGAAACGATCACACCGCCAGCTTTTGCCAATGACGCACGGCTTCTTCTGCACCTGAAGCAATCAACTGCCAATCAGGGGAAAAAACTAATAAATCAGCCGACAGGGACGAGAGTAACGAGTGTTTGGAGTGTGCTAAGCAAAAGGCTATAAAAAAAAATCAAGAAAAATCTGCCATAAGTGGAACGAACGTCACCAATTGGACTCTTCCACTGTGGCCATTAACAGGCTTCCAAAGCATTCACACCTTTTATTCAACCTATGAATGTTTTAATTGGAGTTACGGCCAACAAAGTTGCAAAAAAAAAAAAAAAAAACCACAATCTCACATGTGCAAATACTGCTCAGATGAGGGAAAGTGATGAAACACAAAACTCCCACTAAATCAGCACCTCCCGTGTGAATCGACGTATCTGCGTACAAGCATATGGCCAACGAGCAGCACGCCAACCTCGATACAGGCTGCAAACAGTGGAGTCAAAGCACCGATATCCTGCTAACCGGTACAAAAGAGAGCCCTTCTGCACAGCTCGGCCAAGAACACGTGAACCAATCAGAGCACGAGGGCATCCTGCTGATGCTGGCGCTGTGTGCACATATCCTGCAGCAGCTGAGGGTGTCACACACTCCTCCATTGTTCCCACCACCCCCCTTATACAGAGTGGATTATAATGTTGCCCTGTTTTTATTGCATGCCCCACTTCTGCTGCAGTGATATATTGCTTTAACCATTTTGTTTGAGATGTCTGTGTAGGTTCTCACTCATCCAGGTCATAGTTATCCAAAGTTAGATCTCTGTGTGCAGCTGGACTTGTTTAGGTTTCCTTGAAGACTCCTCTCCAGAAGGCTTCTTCAGTTCTCAGATACGACCCTGCCAACGACTCTCAGGTGACCACCCAGTTTATTAGAACGCTAATGATCCACAAGGGCTATATTTTCAAGCTCCGCCCCCAGCAATCTCAGAACTGAAGAAGCCTTCTGGAAAGAAGGCGAAACGTCTTCAAGGAAACCCAAACAAGTCCAGCTGCACACAGAGATCTAACATTTGGTTTGACTCACATTAACTGTATGTTCAAGTCCTTCAAGTCGTGTCAGACTTGATGTCGTCAAGTGAACACCAGTTGGCCTTATTCTGAGAACTTTACAAGAGGGCCGTTAGCAGTTAAGGCAAACCACGCTCTCCAGAATGATGCCTTACTCACCGCCATCGTCCTGCTGGTGCAGGCTTATTACTCGTTATCATACAGGAAATGTGTCATCACAGAGATAACAGTCAGCACCAACTAGTGAGACTGCACTCACAGATGCATGGCTAGCTCACATTTCAGATATTACTGCACAGATCTGGACACCATATCACCATCCATTTGAAATTAAAGTGAAAATGTGGCTTCTACTGTCTTTATTTCTAATATGTAACATTATCAAACCCACCAACAGTGTCCTGATGCCATCTGAAGGCTAAAGTTTCCAGCACGAACCAGCAGCGGGTTACACAACCGGCGGCTAACCAGAGCGTCAATCAGTCATCAGAAATCCCATTATGCTAATTACTAGTATGCTAATTACTGCTGCCTTTGGACTGGTAGATCGTCAGAGAACAGGAGAGAGTTGGGTGCAAATCTGAGCCTGCCTGGTGTACCTGCAGCCAGGATGCATCATGTTAATCCTCATAATTCACATTTCCATAGCAAGATTCACCAGTTTTGCAAAATTAAGGTGATGAAATATTTTCCTAACTTGCAGCATCACCTAAACCAGTTTACTCTGACAAATGTGTACAGAAACTTTTACACATAGACATTTACATCTTGAATTCATAACCAAAAATACTGCAACCATTTATTGGCCTTATTTTCCAGAGACACATGGAGGAGCTGTTCCTAAAGTACTCAAATCATGCTAAATGCAGATAATGACAGGTATTCTAATCAAAGACAGACTCTTTAATCACATTATGCTAATTGTTTGAAACTGGCTGTGCATTACTGTCAATCAATGGCAGAAAGCAAATTAATACAAATTTAAACATTCATCCCTGGAGCAGAACGCCATAATCGCTATTATCCGCCGTCTATGACAATAAAGTAAAATTAAACATGGAATCTTTGAGAAGCCATGCACAGAACCGGCCTTTCTAAAAGGTTTCTTTTAGCTGGAATGAAATCAACTGCCTTCAAACACAGCGAATGTAAATATTGTAGAGCTAAAATGCAAAGATCAGAGAGATTTATTAACACTGATAGCTGGTGTTCTGTCTTTACGCTAATGGCTCTGCATGAATGCCAGAGACTGTGCTGCACTGCCCACAATAGCTCCACTTATCAAAGAGGTGACAGGCACATAATAATAATAATAATAATAATATGCCTTTATCGCTAATGGCTCCCACACGCTCGGGCTTTAAAATCCATTTCTCTTATACAACTTCTGCCTCCATCTTTCTCAAACACGGCGGCAGAATAAGTCCAACAAAGGACATCGTTCATGGCTGATAAGTGGTATTAATGGAAATGGACCTGTTCTAAGCCTGCATTTACCCAGAAAAATATGGTTGGTACTAACATTTTCCGCTTTTAAAGCTAAATATTTTACTAATAAAAAATAACCAAATAAAGAAAATAAAGTATAGATTCTGGAAATGAATTAATGGCAGCAACTGTTCGGTGTTCTCAGCGCATCTAGATGGAAAAGACTCATTTTGAGCTGGACATGAAGGATTAATGAATGTTTATCGGTGCATTAAATATCACTGTTCTAGAGCAACGACTCCCACAGTGATCATTTCCACGCAGGCAGCAGATCTGCATGTTCTCTGCATGAATCTGTAGCAGAGGACAAGGGCGGTGTCAGGTGCGTCATCTCGGGGGTTTTCTTTCTGCCAGGCAGATAACTGCACTCCTCTCTTCTCCCAAAATGCTAATCAGCCTCCAATCACGTCTTATCGTTCCCAAAATTGCCTTTTTACACCAATAACTTAATTTATGAGCTCACGTGGAGACAGAAAACAGTCGGGGTTTTGTTTTTCTAGCAATGACAACAGCAGTATGATGACTGGTGGAACCGAGCCCACGCAGAACATTACATGAAAGTAGAAATTTATACTTTAGCTGTCATTATTTCTCTATTTGGCTGTCATGATTGTTTGAATTAGAAAGTGAGATCAGCACAGAGCTAACAGTTACCATCCAGGTTATTCAATTAAAAGGTATAAATAATGCTTTTCTGTCAACTCTGTCAGCCACCATCACCCTCTGCTGACGCAAATGTCTGGACATCATCTGCACTGATGTTTAATAATGTAAAAAATGAACCCCCCTCACCTGCTTTGGTTTGTCCGCGGCGACACAGGTGTGTTCACCGTGTTGACGAGCGGTCGTGAGGGCGCGTGGAGCAGAGAAATAAGTCATAACAGGGGGAAAAGAGCATGTACAAGTCATCAAATGCACACGGTACTGTAAATGAAATGACCCATGAAATGTGCGAGTGTGCATATAAATGTCTGCCGTCAGTGCACGCATGCATATACTGCATGTGTGATTTATTGTTCACAACAGCACAAAGGGGTTTCATATCCTTGACATTATAACAGATTTGTGGTGATTTCTTATCAAAGCGTGTGTGTGTGTGTGTGTGTGTGTGTGTGTGTGTGTGTGTGTGAGCACTTCCCCAGAATAAAGGACATCTTGTCATTATTCTGCTGCGCTGAACTGTGGCGGAGCTGGAAACAACTCAAAGGTCAAATTAGTTCCATCTGAAAATAAGCAGAGGCAGATAAGCTGTGTGAGTGAGTGAGTGAGTGTGTGTGTGTGTGTGTGTGTGTGTGAGAAAGGTGGAAAAGCAGCAGGACAGTTTGGTCTTGGTGGCTCCGGCAGATGGGACAAATGACACTTTCCTTGCAGGAAGTTGTGAGCTCTTCTCCGGTTCAAACCTCTGAGAAGAGCTGGCTGATGGAGCTCCTCTCAGTCTGGCAGCCAGGGCGTACCGTCACACTCATCAGCCAGATTTAGGCATTTGACTACAACAATAATGTTCTGTATTTAGTTGTGGAAAAGTCGATTTTGTTCCCTAGCAACCACCCTTGGAAAGGACAGTAATCTAATGGTCTGTATTTCCAATATTGGATGAGGCCAAATCTTTGTCACCGGATATTTAAAATCTTAAGAAAGTTTCTCCCCCATCTAAATAAAACAGATCTGAACAATTGTGAATCAGACAAGCAAATGAAAACATCAGTCTCTTGATAACAACAACCCGATCGGAGGAAAAATTGCCTGATATGACCCCAAAGCATCCCAGATGAGGTGAGAGTTGTCAGCTCCGCCCCAGGGTTGGTCCGCCCCAGGGTTGGTCCGACGAGCTGCAGCCATTATGCAAAGTGCAGCAAAGTCAGTAAAGCTGGAGGCTTCCAGGCACTCTTGTCTGTGGAATAAAGGGCTTGCTTCCTTCTAAGATTTTGAGCGGACTTTATGCATGTGTAAAAAATGTAAGGACCAAAAAAGGACGGTGTTTGCACCACTTTAAAATCAGATGTTCTTTCAGCTGCAATTCCGAGATTTAACAGTAGAGGGCCGTACCGATCGAACTGACCCGCAATACAAGAAGAATTTGACTGTCCAGCTGAACCACTTGCTTTGTGAATTTGCTCTTATACATTAAAATTAATGGCTTCCATTAAAACCCTTTGATGGGAAGCATCCACCCTGCTCAAAGCGTGTAATCTGGGTTGCCCCGCTGACGTTCCTCTGCTCAGATCATCGGCCTGTAATTGAATAACCACAATGTCAGGAGATTCATGAATACGCCCTTGCTGACTTTGTCCCTGCCCCAGAGTCTGTTTTATTGTTCGGCCGAGCCCCGACTGGAGATGGAAGCGAAATATGGCTGTGATGGTTCCAACACAGAAGAGGCCAGAACTAGAGAAGAGGGAAGCTGCAGTACACTGACGTACAGCCGTAACACTACCACACAGCCTTGTTCGGGTGTGTCGTCAGTGCAAACACGTCAGTCATGAGACGGACTTTTTCTTGTCTTTATCTGCATAAAAGTAGAAAACATTTGCAGAGGTTGGAAAAGCAAATGTTAAACCGATGAACTCAGCAGGAAAAGCTTTCAATGAATCATTTTTCCAAACCTGGGTGTGTTGAATCTACTCAAAAACCATGACTCACCTCTACTGTGTGCAGAGTTGCTGGTGGTCTAATGACCTTTTACTGTCCTGACCTCAAGTGTTAAAAAAAGGCGCTTCCAGCGGAGCTACCGCACAGATGGACAGAGAGAGATCCTGAGAGAGAGAATAACAGGATTACTTCACGCTGGCTGTGGTTCACTGATCTAAATTGTAGCGTACATGGTGTAGCTCACAGCGACGTTTCTCCATGTCAAAGTGAATTAAAATGATAAGAGTTTAAAGTTACTTTAATGCTCTGCTATGATGCCTTTGGCTCTGCGTCACATGGCTTTCATTAAACTGCTAACTCTTCTGAGTCTGGCTTCCCACTGCAGGCCAGGATCTACTCACTACACTGTTTACTATCAGGGGCCTTGCGTGACGTTAGCAAACACATGATGCTGCTGTTAAAATACATTCAAACATGTCAACATCGGCTGTTTTCTTCGTTAGAATGACACAGAATGCATGCAAACAGTCCCGTTGCTACTGGAAAAGGTGCTGGAGGCGTATGCAAGGCTGTTCCAGGCCTTGGCCTGGAAGGTGAGCAACTGAAAATTAAGTAGTAGCAGAAGCAAAG
This sequence comes from Pao palembangensis, assembly GCA_015343265.1. NCBI lineage: Eukaryota > Metazoa > Chordata > Actinopteri > Tetraodontiformes > Tetraodontidae > Pao > Pao palembangensis. The sequence continues at coordinate 1,865,564 of CM027083.1, read as the reverse complement.
TCATAATATATCAACAGAATATAAGTAGAAAGAAGATATAAATAGTTAAACAGACCTATTGGTATCCAATTTTATGCTACAAAGGCAAAAACCTCTGTCCACAATGTCTTCCACACTGACAATAACTTCTGTATTTTTAAATTATCAACATTATCAAACCAATAAAACCTACCCCCCTGAAAAAGCTCTTTGATGCTTTGATCAGTCTATTGTGTTCCGTATTAATGTTCCCCCCATAATATTTCCCTCATCCCTGACCTCCCTTTATCCACACTGCTTGTCCTAAAGCCTCCCTCAGGGAATATTCTCAGGGAAATTATCCCACAACTTTCTTCTTTTCATTGCAAAGCCGTACGAACGGATAATTGAAGTCACAGTAGTCAGCAGTGACCTTGACACAGCAGCGTTCAAGGCTTTACACTCTGACAACTAAACCCATAGAGTTAACCAGATTTCAGGCCGTTTTAAGACGGAAATAATTATTTACACTCCTCAAATCAGTGAAAGGGTTAATAAGAGATTAGAGGTTGGTGCAGGAGGTTTGTGGGGGCACAACGTTGTGTTGTGTGTTGCGGGAAACCAGTGAAATTGCAGAGGGGAGATAATGGAGGGAGGCAAGAGAGTTGATGTAACATGACACTGCAGTGAAGGTAGCCAGCCATAACTGTGCTGGAGGTGTGCTGGTGCGTGAGTGGCTGTGCACGTGCAGATGAGAGAGGAAGGAATATAAATCCCGGCTGAAACTGCACAAGCTGGTCTGATGTCGCCTCGCTTCTCTCATTTCCATTCGCCCGAGTCAAGGTGCTGGTCCTCAAAATCCAGCCTCTCCTCTGCACCGTGGCCAAGCCCACGTGCCGGTTCTCAGGGTTTATTTCGCCCTGAAAGAGACGTTCCTGTTGCAATGGGCTGAAAATCAATCATTTTCTTGTTTGAAGAGAAACAAAGATCGGCCTTCAACTTCTCTCCCGGACAGGAAAAAAAATGTAAAAAGTGGAGCAAAATGTCTCTATTTTTAGTGTTGCTCCAGCTCATGTACGATAACAGGACGGGAATGAAGGTGAGGCGAGCCCAGAGAAGTGATCACTTTCATTAATCTTACAAGCTACAGTGTGTGATCATAAACCAAGATCTGAAATGACGAAAAGGCTTAGTGCACTTCTGATGGATGTCACAAGTTTTTCCTTAAAAAGTTCAGGAAGCAGATCTAATTATCATGTCACCTTGAATGTTGGTACATAGTCTAGTGAAATGGTGACTTTAATAGGCCCTTTAATAGACAGTCTCACACATCATCTAGTTTGCCGGCTTTCCAACACAATCAGCTCCCAGATACATCCACCATTTAGATGGATTCATTATGAAATCATGAAGAGGGATTACTGATTTAAAGACTCAATATGTAACCGCAAAAAAATTTGACCCGATGTACTTTAGAAAACCATTAGCTTAAAGGTGGAGTTAGAGCGTTCAAACTGCTAGCTAAATTGCTAGCACAAGCGCGATTTTCCAACACAGCAACCTTGGAGTTTCATTCTTTTGCAACGTGCAACCAGTTAAAAATTACAGAAAAAGTGTCGATAAACTTACCTGTCGAGCAGAAATGGTGCTAGATCGCGTCGAATCCGCAGCCTGAGGTCCATCCACCTCCGACGCTCACCCTCGTTTGGTTTCGGGATCGGTCCAATATTCCTTCTGTATAGCTTTCGTTGTTCACTCGCTCTGCTTCCGTTTTCGTTTCTTATGTCCGGTTGCTTCCAAACCAGGGATGGGCATTTGGTTAATTATTATATTCCGCCATGGTTTCGGCTCCTGAAGATAACAGGTCAATGCGAGGCCGCGGGTGCCCGCCATGAGCGTGTCCGCTGAGTGCACGAGAAACGTTTGCGACCCCGTCGGCCTCGACTTCCGTCTCTGATTGGCTGTTTTTCCTCGGGCGCTGTGGTTTCTTGCAAATTAAATTATGGCCACAAGATGGGGCCAGAGAGGGATCGTTTTTTTAAACACTTCTATTTGTATGACAAAAGGTATTTTTTTTCTAAAATGCAAACTCCACCTTTCACAACACATTACCACCACTCAAAACAGGAAAAAAAAACCCAACTTACTGTATAAATACCTAGCAAAGTTCCCTATGCACATAATTAATCCAATAAATGCACGAAAACCAAACTTTGTTGCAGCTGAGAATCATCTGATCCTTCAGATGAGCAGAATGTTGGCTCATACATGGTGGCAGGGCCCACAGCTGTGGAAGAAACTGCAGGAAATTGCTGCGACTGTTTGGTGCAACAGGATGAGCTCCTGGTTTCCACTTGGCTGGCCGGACTTACATAAACCACCTCTTCACTCAGAATTGCTCTTTGCTCCCTAATCCCTGGTCAGGATAAAACAATTTATGTCACCACCTTGTTATTCTGGAATAGCTGGATCCACTTCTCATGAGCTCATTGATTAAGCAACGGTTTCCACTTCCTTTCAGCTAAATCTGAGCCATTTTTATCCCAGTAAATAATTAATCCGCTTTCATTATTCAACAACTGTAATAAGTGCGTAATGCTGCTTGAATGAATTATGGAACAGCAGTCATTTAAAAAACACATTTCTTACTCGGTCTAACCGGTAACCGATTTTGCACGGCTGCAGGCTGTTGGGTTGCCTTCCAGACGTGTGCTGCATTAGCTCAACTTATCTACCCATCACCATTAGCAATTCTGTATTTTATACACATACAAAAGGAGAAAAACTGAATAATAAGGGTAGTAAAAGGTTGCTAAAAGGCTGGAGAGTCCTGTTGCTGCTGGGTTCATCATCAATTGTTCAAAATGTTCTAGCTCATGATCAATAAAGATGAAATGGGTTTAATATTTGATGCGAGTTAATTAAAGTTGACCAGATGTGACGTAACTGCAGTAAAGGTGACCTCTGAGTCCAGACTGTGTTCCTCTGTGTCATCGTGGAGTCAGCAGAGGTGAATAATTGTCTGCGGTCTCATCATCATCGCTGCAGGTAAAAATGTGAACTGTGCTGTCATCACTTTTGCTTGGCTTCTCTCCCTACATGGCTGTGAAAGATGACACAGTGTACCTGACATTAAGGATGGCAGACGGAGACAAATCGCAGATAATGAACAGATGTCCAGAGGGAAGGTCCCGCTGAGGTTACCGGATCTTTCTTTAACATCAGGTTAATCTTTACATTGGTGGAGTTGATCGGGGTGAACAGAGATCCAGGCTCAAAGAAATGTTTTACTCTTATCTAAAATAACATCTAAATGAAAGCATAAAATAAAAGAACAGTTCAAACATTCACAGTGAGACATTGGGACATTTCCTCCCAACTGCTAACTGTAACCTAAACATCAGCAGGATTTGTTGGTTTGGTGACACTTATGTGTTCATACAGGTGAGCTGTGAAGTTCCCTCTCCTCCTGTCAGATCCTGTCTCCATGATGAGGCCAGGACAGGAAGAGGAGGTGTCAGACAGGGAACTGCAGGGATTTACCGTATCGATCCACGTCAGCCCAGCCTGAAAACAGCTCCTCTGGGAGAGTCCTTCAGCATCGCCACTGAAATTTGCTCTCTCCTTCAATCTCCTGCTGGTGTGTGTGTGTGTTTTGGATCATTTAGCTGAGTTTATTTTGTTTAAATTCAGATGTACAATGTAAAATACCTTTACAGTTACAGTATATTTAGATGAGGACTGTCCTGTGTACGTATATGCTGTATTTGTTAGTGTAGTTGATGTCGCTTTGCTGTATATTAGTTTCCAAACACGAACCTATGGCTGACTGACCTGTCCCTTTTTATTATATGTAAACAGTATTTAATTCCCTCTCGATCTCTTTTCACCTTCCTTCTTTCTGTATCTCTTCTATTTTAACCTTTTTCCAGTTTAATTCTGCTCCGCTTTGTCTTCATGGCTTATCCACATTATAATCATTTTGTTTCCTGGCCGCATAGCGTAAAAATTGATATTAAAAGAAATAAGGAAGAAAACAAGGCTTCTGGGTTCTTTATGAATGCAGTCAATCAACAGCCTCCTGGGGAAATTTTTTTTTTTTCCAGTTCCATTTCTTCTCAAGAACTGAGAGCGATCATATAAATTGTGTTGAAATTACTTACTGAGTATTATAATGGAAAAATGTAACTCAGCACAGTGATAAACATGCTTTAGAACGCTGTAGATGGTTTAAACTTTAAACCATTAATTAATTTAGAAAAGAAACAAATATTACAAATTTCGACAACAGAATCAAAGAGTACAAACAGTATAATTAAAACTGAAAGATACAGAACTGAAGTTACAAATGTTGAATATAATATATAAGAGGAAATATGATAAGTACGTTTATTTGTCCTATGCAGCAGGAAACAAAACAAGGGAGAAGTAGCGCTTCATATAAAGTAGGTAAGTAATTGCGTGCATATCTAAACTTTATTCACATGAGACAGTGTCACAGTAACAGCAACGGGAAAACTATGGATGAAGTGATTGACTTGAAAAGAAAACGTGAAAAGACAAGGTATTTGCAGGTTACATGGGTAGAGCGATCCTATTTTTCGACAGGCATTGGTTGGACGTCCTTTGTTGTCCTCCACAGGACCCTTCAAATTCCAATATGGCGGCGTCCATTCGGGTGTGCTGTACCCTCCGGCTTGCAATTCGAGGTGAATTATTTTCATTTGTAGTTACTGCACAAACTCATAGGCATATTATTAAATATATATTTGAGTACATTTGCATTGTTTATAAGTGTAACTGTGACTGTTCATGGTTACTTTCGTTTATCGATGTGAGGAGAAAATAGTCGTTGCTGAAAACCCGTTTCTGTAATAGCTGCATTAGAATATAGAAGTGTGAATATGATTTCGATGAACTTACTAAACCCGGTGTGTCGTAATGATAACATGGTTTTATAAGCATTATGTTATAATCGCCAATACTATGTTGAGCGCCTAACCTTTTCATTATTGAAAGCTATTCATTATTGAATAGCTATTACATTATTCATCTAAATATATGGTCTTATCCAGCAATTCCAAAAAAGGTTTATTGTTAACTTAGTGAACGTAGATGTCTCTATAAACCTAAGGCTCGTCTTCTGAGTGACGCCAGTTTGTTGACGCTGTCATTTCCTAAGTGAGAGTTCGTCCTTTTGGAACTTTGCTTTTAACGTTTACTTTACTAACTCAAAGTGGTGTTTTTCTGCACATGCTTCTGTGTCTGATCATATCCTTGCCTTTACTGGTGTTTCAGGTGCATCCTCACTCCACACCCTAACAGGGGCAGTCCAGACATCCCAGTTTGGATGTGGAGCCCTCCAAAGAAACACCACACTTCCATTGTTACCACTGGCAGCATGGCAGCAAACCAGGCATGGCAGCTTCTTCAACAAGCGTATGTATAGGAAAAGAAGATTATTAAATAATTAAATAATAATTTCCTAAGATATATTTGTTTGACTGGTGTGTTTACAGTGACAGCAGAAGAATTATGGAGAGGTGTGTTGGCAGAGACTGGTGCCGGAGCCAGAAAGGGCAGAGGAAAACGAACAAAACGCAAATTAAAAAAGGATTTGAACCGTGGACAGAGGATCGGAGAAGGTCACACATCATACGTTTTATTTCTCAGCTGTCTGTGTTGAGATTGCTGCACATATTAGTCCTTGCTTTCATTTGTTTATAATGAGTTAAGGAGCAACCACTTAAAAAAACAACACCCTGATAAAGTATTTTCTATGATGCACTCACTCTTTAAATTGTTCTTTTTGTTAACCCCACAGGTCGAGGGGGATTCCTCTGGCCCGGTTTGAATGCGCCGGTGTTGAAGGGAGGGATTGTTGGGAGCATGGGCCGGAGAAGCGAGTCCGAGCAGCAGGAGATAAAAGCTGAACTAGGTGCCGTGACGAAGAAGAAACACATTTACATTTGAAATTAATTTTATCACTGCAACCATTAAAATTTTTTATACTGTTTTGTATTGAACGCTTCTTATCCAGATCTGGTGAAATACATATAAAGAAATTATAAAGGGAGTCGTTGACAAGTTTATTTCAATCCCAAAATTTTGTGAAAAACTTCTTCTAAAGTGACAAAATTAATATAACAATATTTAGCATGTTGTCTTGTACCCACGTCCTCTCTGGTTTACTGTCAGTATTTCTGTCTTCTCTTTGCAGTGCGCCAGAGGGATGAGTGGGAAAAGAGAAGGAAGATGAAAGTGAAGAGGGAAAGAGGCTGGACGGGTCACTCATGGGGAGGCATCAGCCTGGGACCCCCTGATCCTGGGCCGAATGGAGGTGAACACACAGCAGACTGTTTGTAGCACATGTGTATCTCCCTGAAGATGTCTCACCAGTCGTGTGGACAGTGACTGTAGTGATGGAAAAGGAGGAAGTCACGTGTCGGAGGAGGAGAGCAACAGCAGTAATGTAGCCTATTAGGACTGATGAGATTGGAATGTGACAAGTATCAAGGGGACAGTTTCCTAATTTAGAGAGACATCTCTCCCTGCTTTTGTCCTTTTTTCCTGTCTGACATTTAGTCCTGTCACATTTTTCCTCTGAAACTGTGTCAGTCTATCGCCCACTTTTGCTCTTCATCCCATTCTGTTACTCTGTCCCCTCATCAGTTCTTTTCTTTTGTCAGCCTTTGTCTTCTGGCCATTTTCTTCCAGATTTACACTGTCCTCCCATCTCTTACCCTCTTCCCCCTCTCTACTTCTCCTATATATCTCTTTCCACCCACACACTCTTGTCTTTTGACTTCTCCGCTTTTGGAAAAGAGACACGCCATTGCTCTGCCTAATGATTTTCATCAGAGCTGATTGTAGGATAATTGGTTAGGTGGTCGATCATTCTACATGCGGCCAATTATGAAATACATCATTTAGATGGTAGTTGAAAGTCTTTGTCTAGAGTTTCCAATAAAGTAATTGTATCTGATGCTTAGTTTTGTAATTAACAATCTTTCAGATATAATAACATTCAGATCAAACTATATATACCCATTTTCCACCGCTTTTTAAAGGAGGAGGGTTAATACCTGATAGGTCTGTGACAGGAACGAACCTCTAGCTTCCCTTTAGGGTTTGTGGTATAAATTCAGTATTGAACTTATTTATTCTTTATTTTTCTCCTCAGAGACTTATGAAGACTTTGATTCACGTATCATTGAGGTACGTCTCTTCCTCCACACAAACTGCAACATCAAACACACATTTTAAGATGTTGTAGTTACCATTGAAACAGTTTGCTTGAAAAGTGAATGAAACGCTGCTGCTTTATGAAAGCAGATTTGTTAAAATCCGACTTTTCTGATGCAAAAAGGTTAGGGATGGACAGAAATGCATATTTGTGTAAAAGTCAGCATTGCAGCTGTCATTCAGTCCAGTTCAGTCTGAAGCCCATTTCCAGTTCCTCTTAATTGGAAAACTGAAAACACAAAACAGCTTTTTGTGTGGTGTGTGTGTCTGTGTATGTATGAGAGAGAGAGAGACAGAGATAAAATAAGCTGTAATGACAGACACAGTTCATTTAGATTCCCTTTCTGTCCTACTGCATTTTACCTTAATTCAATTAGCACTAATGGACCTGACCAAACCAGTGGGGGTAATGCAACAAGGTCACTCACTCACTCTTACTCACAGACACACGCACAGACAAACACTCACCCAAACCCAGTGTTTCCAGGAACATCAAATACAAATATATGTATAAACACCAAACATACATGTGGTTGTACATCGATTACAAGCATATGTCATCACAAAGGTATAGAAACTGTTAAACTGATACACAGAACACAATACACATAATAGTGGATATACAAACGTGTGTGTGTGTGTGTGTGTTCTTGCACATGCTAAATAATAAGGACTAACCTCCAAATTTCATTTTTGTGAATTGAGGACATTCACGCTGGTCCTTGACAACGTCTGTTTGAGGGTTCAGGGTTTAAACGTCAGGTTAGAATTGGATTAGGTCGGAATTTAGTTGTGATGGTCTGCGTTGAGATAAGGGCCCGTGACTATGAAAGTCTTCACAAAGACAGAAGTACAGGAGTGTGTGTGTGTGTGTGTGTGTGGGAGAGACAGACATTAATAGTTTTCTTAAACTCTTCTGCCTGCATAATTTTAATAGGTGTCACAGGCATTAGACTTTTCCCACAAAACTCTTTTACAGCACCAACTCCCTTTGTGTGTGTGTGGGAGTGTGCGTGCGTGTGTGCGTGCGGGGGGCGGACACTCTCGGATACCTGCATGCTATAAATCCAGCCATAATGAAATGAAAAAGGCTTACTGGAATAAAAGGCTTGTCTCTCAAGGACGATGCACCAGCATGCCATTAGTGGTCCAGCAGGAGTGAGGGAGAGCCAGTAGAAGAATGCCTGAGGAGGTGAGGGAGGAGGAGGAGAAGTTAGGTGAGTTTGAACATTTGTGAGAGGCACATAAATAACCAGAACAGGTTTGTCTTCAGCTTTTAATATTTTATAAGTTGATGTTTTTGTTCTGAAGCAGACACCAAATTACTGCCTTACCAGACTGAATTTATGCAACAGCTAAATATTGATTCTTTTTAAAAACTATAATAAGGGATAATTTAACCTTATTTAACTTCTAGGCATATGTGAGTGATATACCAGTATGTGTTAGTTTGTGGAGTTGGTACCAGCAGGTGAAATTCTCTAAAAGTTGAACATTCAGAATCTTTGACTGCAAATCTGGTTTGAACAGAAAATGGCACATAAATTTCAGTTGCGACTTTACAATATTTATGGTGGGCTGTAGGATTATGAAGCTTAAACAGCCCGGAGTGGTCGATCCTGACACATCAGAACAGACGAGGGAGAGCGTGAGGGCTGACAGAGAGTCGACATTAAAGAAAATGTGAACAGAGTCAGAGTGACAGAGAGAAAAGATGACCGTGGCCTCGCTCCAGCGACAGCAGCCATTTGGACAGGACTCGGTGATTTCATTAACAGAGATGAAGCTGTGTCGCTGCAGGAACTGGGATTTTGTCTGATTTTATCCTTATGCCTTTTTTTTCTTGGTCACGTAAGTCCTCAACCTTGAAAGTTTCACTGAAAGTACACACAGACAGCAGCAACTTTGGAGGAAGTTTCAAAGCGATTGGATGTTAAAAGCACAACACACACACACACTTACTGTGGAGTACTGCAAATGGATATTTAAAGCCCCTGAGGTGGTGTCATTGTACTGGAGGTTAAAATGGAGGAGCAGAATATGGGATAGTTTTAGGATTTTACCATGAAGAAGTGAAAAGAATTTCCCAGAGTTGATTAGCAGCGTCGATTTTACAAGTGACAGAAGCTGATACATATTTAATGACCTTAAGTGTAAAGAAGGGAGTTGGCGTCCACAGTTGGAGGGTTCTTCTGCTTCCATGTAGTGCAAGGTTTCCCCCTTCGCTACCCTGCAGCATCGCGGTCGGAACAGAGAGGCAGACATGCAGCAACAGACTGAGAAAATAATTAGAAGCGAGAGCAGGATCGACGCATCCTCCCACTTTAATGCTGTTATTTTGTGTCCGACCATCTGTCTGCTCTGTCTCAAAAACTGTAGCACTCACCTAAAACGAGGAAGATGAAGATATTAACCAGCATCAAAGGAGGCCTTCGCACCCATTTCTAACAGGGATTCGCTGGAGTTAGTCCAGAGTCTCCCTGAAAGGAGGCCTTTTTTAGTTTTTTTGTCAGCAACAAACACATTGACCATATGCGTCCCTTTATGTCTCTGCCAGCATGTGTAAGATTATAGATGTGCAGATGAGAACATGTTCAACACATCCTTTATGGCTTTTCCTCTTTGGCCAAAACCTGAAGTGAACAAGATCTGCCTTCCACATGATTTCTAAAATGCACATTTGAGTAAAGGGCTTATAATTTGACTGCAGGGCCGCAGCAGAAGGATTGAGGTCAGGGTTACATGAAAAGCTAAAATACTGGAAATATACAAGCTTGCAGGACGCACGCACACACTGTGCGATGGGACAGTGAAGTAATAAAAGCCGTGTAAATAATTGAATCAGTGGACAAGCAGAACTTCAATATTTCAGAGTCGTTATTGATTAAGGCATGATTTGTACCAAAGCAGCACAGCAGGGAAGCTCGTTGCTGCAGAGCGAACCTGGCCTCCTGCACAGGAACAGATTTATGCTAAGGACATAACACTTAACGGTTAATGGCTTTCTACTGCAGCAAAGCTGACACACACTGCTCCCTAAATTCCCAAAAAAGTACCACAACTTTCACAAACGATAATTTATGGAGTGAATGAAGCCTATTTTAGGAAATGACTCACCAGTCAACAAAGGGGAGTAAACCGTCTTTCTTTATGGCGGAGCCTCGTCTGCGTCCTCCAGCCATGCTAACTGTGATTAGCTTGTTCCCAAACAGCTGATCAGCAGCACGTCAAGCCCGAAATAGAAGTGTTCAACCTGGAAACCTGCCTTTTATTCTTCATTAAAGGTTCCTGGCACTGAGTCGCGCGTGGGAAAATTAGCTCCAGCTCTCGGGCAGATACACAAATCATTCCGTGTTTGTTCATGTGTTTTTTCATCCCAATTAGTTCTCTAATTATCTTAATCATCTTCTCATTTCATCCCTGTAACCGACTTACAGTTGTACCAGCACGGTTTTTCAGACGTCTCATTTTCCTCCCACTGCCTGTTTGCTTTTTTTCTCTCCTTTCTCCCTTTTCATTTATCACCATTCTCCCCATTCCTCCTTCCATTTACCAGGTCATTGTTCCACCCCTTCTGTTTTCTGAAATGTGCCTCTGACCTTTATGTGTCCCCTGTAAATTGCTCTCCCACTCCTTCTTCCCCTTTCAATTGGCCTGTTCCTCCTCTTATGTTTATTAATCTTATCCTCCTTTTTTCCACTTTCCTTACACTCTAATCTGCATCAATGCTGCCCCCTGGTGTTTTTGTCTCGCATTGCATGTAGTCCTCAGCGGGGGGCAGCGGAGATGTTGATTCTGACTCTTTATTGATTAGTTTACTGCTTTTCTTGAGTGACTCACACAATTACCTTAAGCCCCACTGAGGTTTTCTATTGTAAGCAATAAATCAGTGTCAAGCCTGTCCTGGATAAAAGTGAAGGGCAGCGAGCGTTTTATGATGGCTGAGAAGAGGTGCTTCTTTTTATTGATTTTGCAGGTGAAGAGTGTGTTCAACATGACAGCCAAGGAAGGTCGCAAGAGGTCCATCAGCTGTCTGGTTGCTGTTGGAAACGGCAACGGAGCTGCAGGTTTGACTCCCAGTAACAATCGTAGCTGTTCACTTAGAATTTAGGGCTGGGGTAGTGTGTAAATAAGCAGAAAGTGGTTTTAATTTTCAATTCTAAAACAATCAGACCTGAACACAAGCGTGAAGCATGAATTTATGTAGTTGTGATGAAGACTATGATTACATCTGACTCCTCTCTCTGGGCCAGGCTTTGCTTTGGGTAAAGCAGCAGACAGAAACACAGCTCTGAGGAAGGTGAAAACAGTTACTGCAGCTGCAGAAATTATGTGCATTAATATCCCAGATTTGTTGTGTATCTACTAATTGTACAACCCTTGTGTTTGTGATGATTTCCAGGCTAAAAACAGAGCCATCCATTATTTGTATTATATAGAACGATACAACGACCACACCAGTAAGTGGAGTTTTTCCTATATAAATCTTCTTTCCGTTCTGTATCTCTCATCTCTGCACGCTGACTCAGCTTTAATCCTGCTGCCAAATCATGTTTAGTTTTGTGAGTTTGACATTTAACAGCTCTTAGGGCTTCACACCAGGTGAGCCTGGATCACACCTAACAGTACAGACGTGGCCTCTTTTGCTCCCCATCCTTCTGTTTTTCTCTCTTTTGCCTCTTCTTGTATCCGCAAGTTCCGTAATTTGTGTCAGAAAATGCACGTTTTTTATTCTCTTCTTGAAAAACACCGTGTGGCTGCCTCTGCTGCTGGAGAGCCTCGGAGCTGAACCTTAGTGAGTCATCGGCCTCCAGAGGAGAAAGCTTCCTTCTTTGGCCTGAAACCATATCGTAGTGGAGGTCTAGGATTTTCTTAACAGTTTTTCTTCCGAGAGCTCGTGTGGGAGGCTGCGGGGCTGATCTCTGGAGAATGGTTGAGAGGTCTGAGCGCCGCTGGCCTCAGAGCTGTTGGTGCGCCAGTATTTCCGCTCCCCCAGGACCCCCGTTCCTCAGTTCCTCTCCCTGTGATGCTGTAGCGCGGCGGAGAAACTGAACTGACTGCGAATCCCGGTTTGGTTGGCACTGATCCACCTTTGCTGACTGATCAGGTCCTGGAGCTGAACCCGGACCTCCCGCAGCCACAGCAAATGTTCGGCCTCCTCTCTGGCATGTGTGCGTGTTTGACATTTAGTTTAGCATTTTAGACAGTTTCAGGCAGCAGGAGGTGTCCTCTCCGCACCAAATGTTCCGTCCTTTCTACCCGTTACGCCTTTTTAGCATCTGAAGAGAAAAGCGAGCTCGTCGGGCAGATTCGGTTCCAGCTGCTCATCCAGACAGTTCAGTGACAGCAGATGGAGGTGTCTCACGACTGATGTGACACGAGATCGAGATTTTCGCCTCTGGCTGTGGGTTCTTACGCTTTTCTCTGACATTAATCATGATGAATAGCTGATGAAGCGCAGCTGCTGCAGCGAGCAGGACGGTTCTGTCTCCTGGAAGGACAGCTGGGTCGGGCAGGTACGGGGGGGGATACGTGACCCGCATGTGGCATTCCTGAGTAAACGTTTGGTCTCTTTATGATTCGCTCCGTTCGTCCGGTGCTGCCTCCATGTGGCTGCAGTTGAGTTCATTCTGTCCTCCTTTTGTTCCTTTCTCCTCGATCAGTTTATCACGACATTGATTCCAAGTTCAAGAGGACAACGCTTTGCATGAAGAAGCAAAACCAAGGTATGTATGGGGATCCAGGTGACACAGAAAAGATTAGATTAGATTAGATTTTATTGTCATTACACATGTATTAATACACAGTAACAAAATATAAATTAGCCTATAATCAGAGGTGCAAAAAAACAGCAAGTGCAGTTATATACAATGTATATAACTAACTAATATATACAATATACAATACTATACAATGCGCTATTCTAGCATACAGTTGGGCTATACTGATATACAGATGGGAATTCAAGAAGAGTGTAAATAAAGGAATATGTACAGGAAGAGGGATGGGTATGGACAATATAAACAGGTTTGTATACACAGTTAAACATGTATACAGAGTGCAAGGAATGTATGTAGGGGAGTAGAAGAAGCACAATGACTGGACAGGAAGTTCAGCAGGGGTCAGAGTTCAGTAAGGAGACAGCTGGAGGGAAAAAGCTGTTCCTAAACCTCTTGGAGGGGAGGAGCTGGAACAGGGAATGGGGAAGGATGAGAGGAGTCTTTGAGAATGCTAAGTGCCCGCTGTAGACGTCGCTTCTCCTGGACATCCTCGATGGCAGGAAGTGAAGTTTCAATAGCAGATACCAATTTCCATACCAGACTGATACAGTTGGTAAGGATACTCTCCTTATGATGATGGGCCTTCTTGATCAGGCTGGAGGTGTTAATTGTCCAGGACAGGCCATCTGAGACGTGCATCCCCAGGAACTTGGGTGGAGGCACGTTCCAGAGAGAACCTGATTATATTGGTAAATTGGGTCTCTGGACGTGTTTGCGTGCGTGCAGGTTACGGGCTACACTGCCACCGAGCGGTCATCACTCTGTGCAAGCTGATCGGCATAAAGGACATGTACTGCAAAGTAGAAGGATCTGTCAATCTTCTCAACATCACCAGGGCTCTCTTCACCGGGCTGGCCAGTCAGGTGAGGTCATGTGACCAAGTCCAACCACACAGAGGTTTGTTTTTGGGTCCCGGGAGCAGGTCTCGTTTACGCTTTCACGTTGCAGGAAACCCACCAGAAGCGGGCCGACAAGAAGCAGCTGCACGTGGTGGAGTTTCAGGAGCACCGAGGCCCGCTGCCCCAGGTGGTGGCGAGTCCCAAAGACGGAGCGCGGCCTGACGCCGAGCCCGAGGACGAGGTCCCCAACACGCGACTGCGCTGGGACGACGTTCGAGCGTCGCAGGGACTCAAACGCTCCATCTGGGCGGGCGTCAAACGCACCATCTGGTAGGGTCTGACGGCGCTAACCAGGCACGGACGGAGAACATGGATGCAGCTCTGGGACCTTGATGAGAATCAACGAAACTGAAACAACCGAGGAAAACAGAGATAAACCCCAAAAAACAGGAAACACACACTTGTGCAGGTCTCTGAAATATTCCCTACGATTATTAAAAGTAATGAAATAAAGTATGTGTGTGGAGAATTTACTGCCTTTGACTCATGTATGGACTAATCTCTGCTCTTCACAACTGCAGAGGTGACAGATGTTGGTATTTGGGGAGTGTTTGATTGAGCCAGACAGAAGTCTGAATTATAGCCGTTATCCATGAGGTCTAAAAGGTAACAACCAGGATGGAAAAGACAAAACCAAGAACCTTTTGTTTTGTACATACATTTTAATTTGGTGGATTACAAAAACTGTAAATCTTCAAAAGCTCGAGCCCTCGCGTCTTAAAATAGTTCACCCCAGTTTTTAAGAAAAAAATGATCCTGAATTAGTCTTAAATCAAGATGGTGGGCGGCCATTAAAATGGTCAGTTTTAAGGAGAACGTGTGGTTTTTGTTTTCTGTGAACTAGCTGCTTTATTTTCTATTTCCAGGACCAGTTTGGAACCAGTAAGCTGCAGTTTTCATTTCTCTAAAACTTACTTCATGCTGCCTTTAGGTAATTATGAAAACCACCCATAACTTAAATGTACTGTATAATCCAGGTTAATTTACGTTTTTCATATTTGTGTAGAATTTCTTGCAACTGCTTAATGCCCTGATACACCACAGAATCATCTGTACTCATGTTAATTAAGGGGGTATTATTATGTGTATGTGTATATATCTATCTATATATATAGATAGATATATATATAGATAGATATATAGATAGATATACATGTGTGTATTTCCTATCAAATGGTCGTTTTTAAGCTTAACCATCTTGGATATTGAAATGTGAATCAAACATGATTCCTATCAAAAAAAGAATAATTTAAAACATGTCTGAACTTGTGCATAACAGTAGTGTTCATTGTCCTTCAGTACTTTGAGTTTTACATATTCTGAACCGTTTACTGTCACTAAACATCAGGAAACGTCTGAAAACAAGGTCTAAAAAAGGTCACTCAACAGAATGTCTCGGGTCAGCTCAACATATACCAGCGCATGCACGCACACACACACACACACGGTTCCCAGAGGTTCTTGGCACTCAAAGTGATGCCCTTCAGAAATTCTTCCATCGGATGGAGGAGAGGATGGTGTGGATGAAGTAGAGGAGTGTAGCAACGTAGGCAAAGACCTGAAACATTCACAGACACACCTTAGAGCTCGTCAGGTCACCACCAAACGAGCACAGGTGACGTTGTTTTGCTACAGATGCTAATCTGGTGTGTTTGTCCCACAAATACACAATGTCAGGAGATGCTAATCTAAACCAGCGGTAACTGTAACTGCACGTGTCCGTTTGGGCTCTTTAAGGGTTAAATCTTCAGTTCTCACCACGGCGGCAATGTCGATCTGGTAGCTTTTAAATGGGTCGGCTTCTCTCCTCAGCAGGGTGATAAAAGCCAAGATCACTGCGGCGCTCAGGTAGAAAAACGCTGCCAGTCCGTGATAAGCAAAGTCCTGGACACAAACAGAACACGATCACATGGTCAGTGTGGTTCTCAGCCTCAGCTTTTGGTCCCACTCATCTGGAGCCTGGTCTTACGGCGGCGGCCCAGCCGGGGCTGTTCTTGTGGCATCCAGCCGTGAAGATGATCATCCAGAGGAAGGTCATGACGAAGCAGAAGACGGAGACAAACATCACCCATCCCAGAGGGTTGGGCGGGATCACGTGGGTGGACGCAACCAGGATCCACACCAGACCACCAAACACCTGAAACATGCGTCACAGTGCTCATCGGAAAGCAAATGTGTTTACACTAAACAGAAAATCCAAACTGTAGCGTGTAAAAGGTAAAAAAAAAAATCTGGAATGTGAGTTTAGGTTTTCTTCTTCCAAACTTGTCAGAGAACTGGTTAGAGCGCTGGCTCCTTGGCTGCCTTCACCGCTGTTAACCTGGTGTTGGTTAAACATCCGCCCTTTCAAAAAGCTAACCAAGAGTAAAGCTGCTTTTGTTGGCAGTCTGTCAAAGCAAGAAACTTAAAAATGAACCAAACAGGCGTTATTTGTCCACGTTTCATTTTTCTATTTCTGTTAATACGGCCACATGGATCATCTCTGAGTTACAACCTGAGCAAATACAGATTAAAAATCCTTTTGACCAACAGGTCAGACGTTGGCTCTGCAAACATGACTCATCGCAGAGCATTTTGGCACCTGAGCCTGTGATAAACAGATGAATAAATAATGGAGAAGTTGTTGGGAGCCAGGGTTAGGTGACCCTTTTCTCAGGCTGCAGTCACTCGCATTCGGTCTCAGACGAGTCTCACTGTTACAATAAGGGTGAAATGTGAGATGTGAAGGTGCGAAGATCACCCTGAGCTTCTTCTACATGACCGTCTTCCCCTCGAAGACTCTTCTCTACGCCTTCATGAACCAGCCGTGTATTTCCTGATACAGATCTCCTTGAAGTTCACCTCTCTGGTGTGACCTACTCACCAGTTCAGGCAGGTAAAATATATCCGGGACTGTGGTGCATATTCCCAGTCCGCTGGGCAGGCTTTCCATAGTCTGAGTTGTAGTTGCAGCCATCTCTGTGCTGAGTCAACAACCGCCTGCAGGTCTTCTGTGGAGGACTGGAGGAGCAGCAGGTGCTTCTGACATTTATAGGGGGGGCAAAGTTAGCCGACAAACCTGTTCCGCTGTTGAGAGAAGAGATCCCTTCCCACAACAGCTCTTGACACCACCCTTCGTCTCCCATCCCGCCTAGATGAGGAGCAGTCACCTGTGAAGGGATTCTGAAACAGCCAGGGGAGGAATTTGGTGCCCTGTAGCTACAGCTTATGCAGAGGAATAATTGTTGCTGCTAAGTAAACACGCAGCTCTGCTGAGTGGAACTTTATGAGCCTCAAAGTTTGTTATCTGAGCGCTTTATTTGTTTTGGCCTACGATGGGGATTTCTTTGGAAAAACACAGCAGCTGCTTTATGATTATTTAGAGATGATTATTTAGAGATAAGCAGGCTTTAGTCGTGATTCTAAACCGGAAGAGAACCATCCGACGAGCTTTTTGATACATTCTAGCGTTTTTCCACCTGTTTTTGCCTTATAACAAAACATGTATCAAATTGAGATGAGTTTACTATTTATCGTTTAGCGTTTAGCAAACTGGAAACAAAGAACTAATGACAGAATTAACAACTAGAAGTCTGCAAATCATTGGCTCATTAATCATTTCAGCTGGAAAAACTCCCCCCGGTTTGCGCCAAGGGTGTAATACCATAACCCGGCAGTGTGTGGCAGTGGTGAGCATATACAGTATGTATTAATACCTGTATAAATATATTTCTTCCATTATTTAACGTATACAACTGACTCAAGAATGCCATATTTATTTATTCATTCATTCATACATACAGTAGATTTAAAAAGCGTTTTAAAGTGGAATATTTTTACTTTTGTGTGTGACGACATGCATACATACAGTCAATTTAGATAAAAATCACAACACTAACAGCACTGTATTACAATGACGTTATTTAATAATTATGACATTTTAAATTTCGGAAACAGATTCACAAACTCAGAAATGTAACCGTGTGTCAGTTTTGTTTGACAGCCAAGACCAAAAACATTATATACTGTATTATAACTGAAGGCTAAATTTAATATTAACAATCAGTTTCAGTTCATTATTTTTTTCAAAGTGACTATATTTTGGTCATCGGCTGCTTCAATGTCTGTCTTTTTGAAACAGAATTTAAAACTTCTGCTTCTGCTTCTATTTGTGAATGAAATATAATATATAAAATACTACATTATACAATCATAATTCACTGAATTAACTGTGTAACTGTGTAGCATTGAAAGGTAATGTGGAGCTGAGAATTTCTCGCTGCCGACGTGGGTTTATCTGGACCTATGCCAACGTCTTGCAGAGAAAATGGCGTGGAGGAAGTAGAGAAGCGTGGCTACATAAGACATCACCTGAAAACACACACAGGGTCGTTCATGAGGGCCGAGGTTAAGGTTAGACGTGAGTTAAGTCCTTCGAGCAAGCACAGCTGAGCTCTGTCTGTGTGTGTGTGTGTGTGTGTGTGTGTGTGTGTGTGTGTGTCTCATACCACTGCAGCGATGTCCAGCCTGTAGATTTTTAAAATGTCATCGGTCAGAATGTTTATAATCAGGTTTCCGGGAGCGATGGTCATGCCCCACCCCTTCAGTAAAGTGATGTAGGCCAGGAGGACAGAAGCACTCAGGTACAGGACCACCGCCACAAAATGATAGCCTGCATCCTACCAGTGTGTGTGTGTGGGGGGGGGGGGGGGCAGAGAAACACAAAAAAATACATCAGACTGGAGGAAAACCTGACTTTACTAGCGTCCGCTAACCAACAGAAGTTCAAGTTCCAAAAGCTTTTCACCGCAGCCCACCCTTCACGGCCTCAGCAGGAAACCAAAGTCCCAACTTAAAGAGCCGACGTGCTCAGATATCCGAGCGTTAAAGATTAAGGAGCCGCGAGAGGGTCGTACCAAGGAATTCCAGATCTTCCTCTGGTTGTGGCCGAAAAGGAAGAGGAAGAAATAGAGCGTGGTCATCACGAAGCAGAAAACGGACACAAACATGATCCAGCCCAGAGGGTTGTCCGGGTAGACGTGTGTGGAGGCCACCAGGATCCACACCAGACCTCCAAAGACCTGTAGGCACAGGAGGGGGGACAGGTCTGTTAGTTCATGTAGATTTCCATGGAAACATTACATCAAGCACGATCTGTCACAGGCCCAGCGCCTGACCCCCGAGCAAGCAACAGTGGAAGGAAAACTGCCCTTCAACAGGAGGAAACCCAGAGTAGGACCAGGCTCTGGGACGTGATTCCATCACTGCAAAATCACAGCATTTTGATAAACTTTACATTCTTCTTCTTCGCTGCAGGTTAATATGATATTCTACATGTGTAAACAATGCTAGCGAGTGTTTGTGGGCAGACTGGAACTGACTGGGTCATAGTTCCAGTTCCTAAAAGGGAATAAATATTACCTTGATCAAACAACGCTATCACACGCCGGTTATCAGCAAATATTACCGCAGCCTTATCTCTGCTGCTGCCACACATCAGACGTATCCGACAACATACCAGAACAACCGTATTTTGCATTCCATTTGAGTTCAAATGGGAGTGCCTCAGGACTCGTTAAATACCACAAGAAATATGATTATGGTGTGTAATTCACAGCCTCGCCCCGCCCTTCTGAACCCGAGCAACGCCCCACAGCGGCTCTTCTCTTTGTGTCGCCGCCGTCACCTCAGCTGAACAAGAGTCCCTTCGTGTCAGAGGTCAATCCCTTTTTGATGTCGTCTCCCACACCATTAACTATCGGCGAGCGGCGCAGTTTAACCTTCCAGGAGCTGAAAAGTAGAATATTTATGTGGAAAATCACCCAAGACAGAAGATAATTTGCATGGGATGGGCTGGTGTTACGTTTTACCCAGTAAAAATGCCTCTAATCTTCTCCTTGCAGACCTCCTCAAAAACTGACTGACTGGCTGACTGGTTTCATTCTCAGCAGAGGTTCTGTTGTTCCTTTAATAGAACAATTCAATCCAACTTTATTTATAAAGATTCTGGTACAATCATGATTGTCCGACCCCGGGACAAGCAACAGTAGCCATAAGCAGACCTCCAAAACAGTCAGCAAGACATGGAAGGCTGAATATGTCTGAGGATGGATGGACAGACTGATGGATGGATGGATGGATGGATGGATGGACAGCAGAAGACGAGGTCTGTCCTTATTGCAACATGCTAATACTAAAGTCTGGAGGCTGTTTACTGACTACTTAATTATTGTTTGCTGGTATCGGTTGAATTTTGAGTTTGTTTAACTTGTTTGTGTCTTGTTACAGTCTTAATATCAGTATTATCACAGGGACAAAGACACTTTTATCGATGCTCCTACAGCCTTTAAACGTTGTTTTCACCTGAGTTCAGCCAGACGGTCAACAGCAGAACCAGCTCTGAACGTCTCACTCCATCATCTCACTGACTCTTAGTGGCTCCACTGATCAAATGCAAGAAGTTCCACGACAGACAGAGGACAGACAAAGGAAAAAGAGGAGCTCAAAGTATCACTCATTTACCACCACGACAGTCAGAAGATCAGAGGAGATGAGGACTGAAGGAGGAAGGAACAAGGAACTCACAAACTCGGGGATGAAGAACACCTCGGGGATGGTGGTGAAGGTCTTGCTGCCTTTGGGCAGAAACTCTATTGTGTGAGTGGATGCCATAGTCCCAATTCAGGTTTGTGATTTTTCTCCTAGAATAACCAAGCAAACCTTTGCGAAGCGCTTTTTAAAGGCTGCCTTTGTTACCCACACTGCCCCATTTCTCCTCCCAACCTCCTCCCCACTTCACTACCCATTTTTCGAGCCAAGGCAACCAGTTTGGCCAGCGCTTTTGACTGTGTTTGTGTAGCATAATGAGCATCTTTTGTGTGTGTGTGTGTGTGTTCATTTGTTTATATGAACATAGAAACGGAATTTTGCATAAATTCAAGGGCTTTCAAGAGCTACAGCTGATCCTCAACCATCACACGTTGTTTCGTCCCATTAGGTGGGATCCATTTATCTTGTTCTTCATAAGTGGCTGTTTGAGGAGCGAATTTGTGAAGAAGGTGAACATGTTATGTTTGTCGAATGTAAGTGAAAATAGACGACGTCACAAATACGTTTCCCCCAAATATCGTCATGGTAGCAGGTTTCAGGGCAAAAACGGGCTGCTCTGTCCTGTGATTGGTCAGCTGCTGAAACAAACACAGACGTACACAGATTACTGCAGCTCTGAGGTGGAAATGCAGGCAAAAGACAATTTACCTGGACGCCGTCGTCAGGCACGGTGGGACCGGAGATCCAGGAGTTCTGGGCTGAGCTGACAATAGATAATACAGCTCTTTTTCTGTTTGCATGTTTGCTCTTATGAAAACTTGCAAAAATTATTCATGTGTGCCTCGCAGGTACTTTAGAAAGAATACTCAGAAAAGAAGGGCAAAGCGCCACTTTTTTTTCTCTTCAGCTTATTGAAGATTCTAAAAGAACCTTTATTAACTTTTACACTGTAGATTCTCCACCTGACACTTAAAAAAAGCAAAAGAAATCAGGAACTGGTGTAGTCGGTCAGTTCTGGTGGTTCTAACTGGGCCTGTTTGGACAGAAGCATCCAAGGAGGACATGAGGACATTGCTGGTGAATAAACAATGATCACACGTGTCCAACAGTATGTCAGTGTTGAAAGTCGGCCGTGCGCTGGTGTTAGTGTCTCCCAGTCACGCTGTCAAACACATCACAATGGTTTCCAGGCACGAGCATTAACAACAACGCCGTACACAAAACCCATTGTGTTGGATGACTGCTTGTAGGCTCTAAGTCACGTTTGCTGTCCCAAAAGGCAAAACATAAAGTACCATAAAGAACACGCACACGTAAACAGATACAACTGCTGCACATCTGTGCTCAAGCCTTTAAAGCTCCTCTCATCTTCTTTGCTGCCTGGTTAATATTAGCATCATCCAATCATCGTTTTATGGTGTTTTACTGGTACTTTGCTGCTGCCTACAGATCACTCATCTCCATTCCAAGTTGGGGTTAAATGCAAACTGCACATTTCAAGAGAAGAAACCGTCTTTTCTCTGTTCTTGTGGCCTGTTGCCGTCTGCATTTCCTCCCAGGAAAGCTGTTTGAAAACTGTTTGACAAACGCAAAGCCAGTCTGAGGCGTTGGCGGCGACGATACCAGTCTGTGACGCTACGGATAAAAGTGGTATCGTTACACACTGGAGGCGCCGCCGCCGCCGCCGCACTGAATTCTGAAGCAAAGCAGCGACGTCAGCACAGAACCAAACCCTGAGTATCTGCAGCCCGTCGATCTGAAGGTTCCGGTTGGGAGTTCCTGGAGTGCTTGAACCTCCGTGTATGTTCCTGTCTGCTGCTTTGCTATCTCGGTTAAGCAACTATTTCCTAGTAGCTGTGCGACAGTAAACTGTGCACTGAGTCACCCTGTCACAGCAGCTTTTATGTGATTTGCTTCTCTTTAGGAGAGAAACTTGCTTTATTGTGGAGCTGTTGACACACCCTGAGTCAACACGTTTATTATTGCAAACATACATCAGGGACCTGTTAATTTCATGAACTTGGTAATAATATATGCAGTTAGTAAATATTAATGCAGAAATAAATAAACAAAAAAAAAACCATCTGAGGACCCTGAACGCGCTGCCACCATCAGAACGACCTTTTCGGCGTGTTCAGGTCAGCTTCTGCGGCTTCGCAACAGAAACCAGCTGGTATAAATATTAAATGATGTTAAAACGAGAAGTGTGAGCTGTATTAAAATGAAGACTCTTCTGATCCATCCAGGGTTTAAAAGACTGGGGAAATGAAGAGTTCATGGGGTGCAGCTCTGAAGATCTCCCTCTAACCATTCACCCAGTCCACTAATCCTACCATAGCACTCACTCAGCTACGCTTGTCACTTGGTCAACAAACCAGTTTTAAAGGATACACGCCCTGAACTAACTCCCTGGGAGGGATCTGGTTACAGGCTATAACCCTCCACACAGGCATCTCCATGGAAACTTCGGCCATTTTTTCCTTATTTGTCCATGTCGATCGTCCCCTAATAGTGATGCACAAAGAACGATGAGGAAAGTGTGTGTGTGTGTGTGTGTGTGCGTGTTGTACTGCACATCTACAACATGAGCCCTGACCTTCAGGTGAACCAGGTGCCAAAGGGAACTTTTACCAGCCAGTTTTTCCTTTGCTCTGTTTTACAGCTCACCCGGTCTTCGCACCACCACCCGCTTTCAGTTACACTCTTTGGCCATTAGTTCTTTTAAACTAACCAGCTCAAATTTGATTGTCATAGGAGCCAATCAGCACTGCCTGATGCGTTTTTGGCTTTTCTGATTACCGATTTAGTGCCACTTTCCATGTGTAGACTGCTACATTCTCTCTCTCCTGCTGCTCTCTTCCAATCACCATTCTTTTAATAAATTTAACAACAGAATCATTCCTACTGTATTTGTTTCCACACTGTTTAAGAAACGTGTTGCTAATTTTTATTGGCAATCAGCAACGATGTTTTGTCATGATTACATGACCTTTTGTTCATGTGATCATTTAGATATTCCATTACTGCCACCCTGATGATTATTCCATGTTTCTCATCATTTTACAATGCTCTCCAGTCAACACAGGCAATGTTGCCGTGACAACAGTGCTGGAATGTGGAACTACAGGTTCTTGTTTATGCATGAGTTTGCAAGGTGCTGAAAACTGTACACACTTACACAGATAAGGCTTTGTGTAAAACAATCCATTTACATTTTAAAAGTAAAACTTTCGGTTATTTTACGGCACAAAAAAAGCAGTTTAAAATTATGATCGACGTTACTACCGTCTTGATAACTTCCATTTAAGGATTCTTATTGTTTATATAACAAGTGTTCAGCCACTGTAAAAAAGATGTTAATGTAAACGTCAAACACGCTGGTTAATCTGAGCCTGTTCAAGACACGAACGCACCACAAATCTCTCCCTGTATGAGTCCTTTTATACCAGGCTGGAAAAAGCCGGAGGCGGCCTAATGATTAACCCTTATTCTTCTGCACCACTGACGCCCACACACGCACACACGCATTTCTAACGCTGAACTAAAGGGTGGCGATGGCAGCTCGGTGACCAATAAAAGTTCAAAAAGTCTTTATCAGCAACGGCTAGAGTTTTATCTGTGTGTTCATACAGTAGTCAGTATCGATCATATGTCATAGTGATGGCAGATCAAGATTAATCGGTAATACTGATCTTTCCTATGAGCAGAAATGGCGTGGAGTTAAAGTATGTTGAAATTTACCATAATAATATGAACATCTTAGCTTCTGTTGTGTTTTTTGTAATGAGTCTTTGAGTGTAAAGAATGACTGCATTTTCCTTGATCACACACTCTCCTTGAGGCACTTTGGTGCTACTTTGGCACGTTTAAAATTTGTCCAGAATGCACATTAAAGCCGATGTCACCACGTGTGTCATCGTGCCGCACTGAGGAAGTCAAAGGTTAGCTCTGAAACATCAAACGCGAGATGTTGATGTGCGGCGTCCACAAAGACCTCCAGGCCTGCTGAAGAGCTGTTGGTGTGCTGGTTGTGTTTGAGAGAGGTCAATGTGGCGTAGATGACTCTGGCTCGCTGCTCCTCTGAGGACGGGTCTGCCCAGCGATGAGAAGGCAAAGACGGAGAGTGGAGGAGGAAATAGACTGACGACATGTAGACTTTAACAAACTCCTGCTTCAAAAAGCAAAAGTCTTTCTGGAAACACACAGAAAAGGAAAAGTTGACATTTGGAACACAAAAAAATCTACAATGACAGACACAGACACACGTGAACAGGAGTTGTACCTACAGAGATTCTAGTACTACAGCTACATTCACTATGGTTCCTTTACATTTGAGTTGCTAATGCTTTCAGCACCCTCTACAGGTGTATTATGGTATTACATCAACAAACACTGACCCTCTGGGATCTGCTCATGTTGTTCTCAGCATCAATCCAAGCACTCTGAAAGACACAAGTTTAAATTAAGTACAAAAAATCAGCTGTGTCCTGAATATCAGGGTATTAAAAGAAATTAAGAAGACGCTTCATCTCCTTGCATCTGACCCTTAGAGCGTCGAGTAAGTCTGGCTGGTCCAATAACAGAGGGAAAGTAGAAAGTACTGGACTGCACAGAAAATCTGAAATACAGAGACATTTCATCTGAAATGATAAGCATAGCATGTAAAATGTGGACATCAATGTGTACCTCTGAGTGTTGTCAGTGAGTTACCTGCAGTCTGCATGGTCGGCCTGTCCATCAGGAGCGTGTCAGCGAGCAGTTGCCTGTGTAGAACCAGAAGGTCGACACAGCTCAGGCAGTGCAGCAGAGTGTCTGGAAGCAGACTGAAAAGCAGAACACACTATGTCAGCAACATATACCGGACAGTTTTAAACATTCTCCAGTGCAGTGAATAACTGGTTTAAGGTTTAACATCCATTCATAATGTTTAACGCAGTTTTTAAAGATCACTGCTGCAAACTCTGGGAAAGTTTTATGCAGTTGGAGAATGAGAACCTGCTCCTCCGCCACCACACAATAGCTGTAGATACTCTCACCTCAGCTGTGTTCTGAGCTGGCTGTTTGCTGATTTCAACTTGACCACGATCTTAGGCTGCCGTCTGGTTTGAAACATGTGCTTAAACATGCCTGTTGGAGCTGAAAAAAGACACATTTTACTCTAAAACAAACTCTGAAGAGACAACAATGAGCAATGTACATTTTACTACAGTACAGATGCACTGAAGCGCAATAAGATCGCTTCATTTTAAATAGCCTATCTGGACTGTGCTGATCTCTGTTGTGTGGTCTTACATCCTCTCATCGCTGATGCCTCAACTGCAACGTCTTTCTCATACGGAATGCCTCCGTTCACCTGAAGCTCATAGGTCCTACACACACACACACACACACAGACACACAGACACACACACGCGCATATGCACAGAGACACTGATCATAATTTTTAAACAGGCAGAGGAGGATTAATAAAACACATCACAAATCCAAAGTGTGAGAGCAGGTGGAGTGATGTGTTTCTGTGCAAACCTGTTTGGAAGTGGATTTCCAGAGTCATCAGACAGTTTTAGGAAAGCCCAGCCACAGCTCATTTCTCCTCTCTCCCCTGTAGACTAACAGTAAATATTCAGCATTATTCTGTGAGGTTCCTTAATTTAATCTTTGGTTCTACTTTCTACATGCCCACAGAGCGTGTCCTGTGTGTTTGTCCTTACATTCCTTATGAAAGTGACTCCCAGTTCAAAAAGAATACCAAGTTCAGGAGAATCAGAGTTGCAGCGGAGAAAGCAGTGTCCGTCGAGAAGAGTTGGTAGGATACCTGTCGTCTGATAGAATCATGCTGGGATTTAGATTTAGCTTAATCCTAAATCTCAATCTTTATTTCAGCACACCTCTATTAGAGGCAATAGAGAAAAAACAAACAGTACCTGTGGAGAAAAACTCCAGGTTTTGGGGTTTTTGAAGTTGTAGGTTGCCCTCACTGTGTGGATGTTGCTCAACACCTGAAGATCAACAACAGTTCATTGTGAAATATGTGACAAACAGCAGGATGGTACTTTGGGTTATGTTGGGTTGCAAGCTAAAGATACGAGGTCAGATTGTAAATCATGGGAAAATAATGTAGAAATACCCGAGTTCCATCAGAGGCACAGAGGCGCACGTGTCTGCTGAGGATCTGAAGGCCGACTCCTGGAGTGGGAATCATCCTGCAGCTCCAGAGTGAGAAGCAAACACACGTCATGACTTCCCGCGCGCGTACCTGCGAGACAGGATGGTAGGTGGTGATAATGCATCCTCAGCAGTGAGATAATAAGCACACGCAGTTTTACCCTGCCAGTATCTGGGTCCAGGAAGAGGTCATTGAAGGAGAGCTGTGACTGGCTGAGTTCAGGCTGAATATAGTGGCTTCCTCTATATGTTATACCTAGAAAATCAGTTAGAAATGTTTTAAATGTTAGGTAATCTGTGGTTGATCACGCTGTTTCTATAGAAAATACATGTATTACAAACATCCTTTAATGCAAAATGAAAAAAGTTTTACCGCTGTGGAGAGTGTGTGCTGTGTGTGTGTAAAATGACCTTCCTCTATGAGCAGTTTATTGAGGGTCGATGCTCTAAATCCAGAAGGTATGGCTCCCATGGCAGACAGCACATCTGTTGCATCAATCTGTCACACACACACACACTAGAAAATGTAACTATGTTGACATTAGAGTTTGTGCGTAGACTTTGTTGCTGTTACCTCAGTCAGAGCCTTTCTGACAGTAGCCCAGTTTGATACTTTGATGCTGAAAAACGTGAAAATATCTATTAAAATGACCCAGAATTGAGTTTTTATATGAATCCAACCAGTAACACGGGTGGGGGAAGTGTACAAACAAGCTAGAGATGCTGAACCTCTCTTTCTCTCCAAATTCAGACAGCTCTTCACTATCTTGCTCTTCATCTTCTTCTGACAGGTCTTCATTGTAACTCTCATCATAACTCTCATTATCTTCATCTGCTGCTGAAACAGCCTAAAAGAAATTGAAAGCTTTAACTATAGGAGATACCAGTGCTGAACTTTTAACAAAGTGTGCTATTTGAAAAGATCAAGTCTGTTGATTCAGGAAATTCCCTGACATGAGGAGTTGTGTACCTTCAGATAGGTTTTTGGAACCACGCCTCTGTTGCCTTTACTGTTCTGAGCGAGCCACCATTCATCTGCTGACTTCTTGATAATCCTCAATACATCACCCTTCTAAAAACAGAAAATCTCTTTAGATAATGATGCATTACAGGGAAATTTCTGCTAATAAATATCAATCTGAAAGATTTCTTTCTTCAAAGAAGATTCAAAAATAACACTGTGACTCCATCTAAACATGACAGCAGTGTGAGTTGCTGCACAGCAGGAAGCGCTTTACCTGCACAGACAGATCTCCTTCCTGCTCTGCGTTGAAATCATAGATGGCGGTATAGATGCATGAGCCGGTCTGTGAGGGCAATTTCAAATGTTCCTTTTTATTTTCATTAATGTCGGGGTCATCGTCGCCATCATCCTCTTCATTGTCGTCGTTTTCATCATCATCGTCATCATCATCTTCTTTGACATAGACTGAATTGCTGCTGATTTAATAGGGAAAACAGAGATTCTGACTTCTGATGTGTTAAATGAGAACAAATTTAGGTTTTTCTCTTTAGGGTGAACACCATTCACTGACAATGATGTGGCACTGGGTCCTGGAGGTGACAGTTGGAGAAAAAGTGTGTTTATTTGCTCCAAGATGTTGTGGAGACGTCTCTCCTCCAGCAGCTTTCTCTGCTCATAGTGTGCTACTGGGGCCGGCTCGTCAGCCTAGAAAATGCAAGCAACAAAAGTTCATATAAATTTGGATTAATTCAGTTTGTACATAAGGAAAATACATCATAATTTTGCACGGTACAAACCTTATTGAGTTTTTTCAGGGTATTAAGCATCTTCTCTGCAGACATTTGTAGTTCCTGACATCTGTTCATGAATGAGTAATTGAAAGAAAATCCAATTTCAGTGCAGTAATAGTGGACGATTTTAAGGTATTTGATTGACTACATGAACATTTTAACATGAGCTGTTTACCTTCGAAATGTCTCTTCATTTGATCCATCCTTTTCCCGCACATCTGCCGTCAGACCATCAACCTGGTGTTGAACAAGATCGCTTTGTTTATACGTCTCTATAAGCATAACCCCGAGAACTGTTTGCATTCTAACGCTTTCGGCTTGAAAAACACATCAGTCTTAATTTTCTAGCCTCCATTGTTACTGCATTGAATACAAAGTGGAGTAAAACCACTGATCAACTTTGTACGCGGTGGGTTTTTTTTTTCTAGTTATGACATTTTAAGGAATTTAGGAACTATGTAACCCCACTAATAGATATTTAGACGAAATTGTGTGACGAACCTGCGTACGTATATCTTCTACTTCCCTTTGGAGGAGTTGCAAAGGTCCCTTTCCTTTTACTGCCATTTAAAGGCGGTTTTGGTAACATTACCAGTGCATCAATCGTTAGCTTAGCTAGTGGTTAGCTAGCTGACGCTTTACTTGAACTGGTCGCCAGGCAACTGTCAGTGCCCACCTGACGTAACATGTGCGCATGCGCAGATCTTTTTTACGTCATGATTTTTCTTCCACA
Source organism: Pao palembangensis (assembly GCA_015343265.1). Lineage (NCBI taxonomy): Eukaryota > Metazoa > Chordata > Actinopteri > Tetraodontiformes > Tetraodontidae > Pao > Pao palembangensis. The sequence goes on along the minus strand of CM027083.1, from coordinate 1,836,501 downwards.
TCAGACAATATTGAAAGGAAAATTGATTTCAGTTAAAGACTTTCACATCAAAGATGTTTTTTGTATGCACGGCAAAGTTGCGATATACTGTTTAAATGGATTTAAATACCAAATACCAAATTACTTAATCAATAATACAACAAATTACCGCCATCTATTGAATCGGAGGATCGAGCATTTCACACGAGTGTTTGTTGGCGTATTTTCTGATCAATAATCATTGAAATATAGCCTGGAGTTTTCGGCAGAACCTTAACGACGTTGTGCTTAATTGAATCTAATAAGATACTAATGCATTTAAGGGTTGCATAAAGTATTCCTCTTTAAACGACCTACAGAAGGCGCTTCATAATTATTGTGAAACGTGGTGCCTTCAGGTTCACCTCGTTAATGTCTACTGTTAAGATTTAACGTCTTAAAACATAATTTAGCACCTTAAGCAATTGTAATATATATATATATTTAAGTAAACAGCCGTGAGATTTCATTTATATTCATAAAAGGAAAGGAAAACCTTGATAAATACGCTTTGGCTGTGGAGAAAAAAAAAATCACCACTCACAGGCGGATTTTAAACGCACCGCACGGTCATGGCGTACTCATTCATAGAGCAAGTAGAGGACTTGGACTTGAATTCTGCAGATATATTTTGAAAAACAAAAGTACTTCTGCTGTTATAGCGACGTGTCGGAACCCAGACAGACCTGTCGACCTGCTTGCGCTGGCCGAGCAACACCCGGGCAGAATGACGGTCCTCAAGCTGGATGTGAACCGAGAGGAGGACATCGGTGGAGCTGCTGATCGAGTTAAAGAAAGTTTCGGTCGACTGGATCAGATCGTCAACTCTTCGGCGATGCTTCATCCTTCAGGAAAAGGAGAAACTATTCTGTGAGATGTTTCTGCGTAGCTGACAGTTTCATCTGTTTTCTGTTCGATGACATGAAGTCCTTTGGTAATTCATCAGGGTGCGTAAATGCAATTTAATGTACACTGCCGCATACACTATATCTGTACTGATGTAAATAATTTCCCCTTTCAGGGCATTATTTCCACCTTGCCAACCAACACAGTGGGTCCTCTGGTCATGGCCAAGTACTTTGCTCCTCTCCTTCAGAAAGGTGGAGGTGGTTTCGGTCAGCAGCCTGCAGAGAGAGCAAAGCAGCACACTGGCATCATTGTCAACATCACAGCCGAAATGGGATCCATCGGGGACAATGGTAGTATTATTATCATATGGTCATATTGTATATTATTATGGATGCTATTTGCAAATATCATTATTCCATGCAGGTCTTGGTGGCTGGTACAGCTACAGAATGTCTAAAGCAGCTACATGGCCACCAGGAATCTATCTATAGAACTGGCCCGCAGTCAACCAAAGGTTGGTTTTTAGTTCCTAACTAAGACATATTCAAGTAAAAATGTGTCGGCCCCTCTGTTTTAAACATTTTAATGTATCATGTAACCACAGTAATGGAAAACTTTTTTAAGTAACCACAGTTCATTAAAAATCCCCAGACCAATGGTTTCCTACTAAATTTTCAATTGTTCATTCCAAGTGGTGTGCGTGTCTTTACATCCAGGAACAGTTAACACAGACCTCTCTCGGCCATATCATAGGAATGTCCCAAAAGACAAACTGTTTGATACTGAACGTTCCGTAAACTATCTGATGAGCATCGTGGACACACTAAATATAGAAAAGACCGACAAGGCATACAACTGGGACGGGACTGAACTTCCTTGGTAATAGCATCAATTAATGGAAAAGGAGTCAAACTAGCTCCTCAAAAAGTGTCCTGGAAGGATAAACATGCAGCAGTCAGATGCAAACCTTGTTACCTTATAACAAACCAAAGTACTTACCTCGCTTCTTTCACCATGCTTTTCCGTAAAGGTTTCTGGACACAGTTCTGGTGTATAATGGTAAGTAATTATGAGTGTTTTACCAGTCACTGGATTCTCAGCATCATCAGAGGCACTGGGATGCCTTTTACCTTTTCTTTATTATTGAATTAAAAATTGCCACAGCAATCTTTTTTTCTCTGAAATTGTCATTAAAGTATTAATGTTGAGTGACCACTGTTTATTTTATTCACACACAGAAAGCACAGAAGGTTGTAAGTAATCAGCTACTGGCTCCAGTAAACTAAATCCCTTTAACACTGACCTGATTCTCACAGACGTGGATTACCAGGTTCATTTATTTGAGCGTAATTACAGTCACATGGACAAAGAAAGTTAATTAATGCTATGAATTTATACATCATTCAAGCAAACATTTGCATGCTCTTCAAGGCCATATATTTTTATTCCTGACTGATGCTCTGAAGAAAACAGTTACTTTTAAACTAAAGATCAATGCATATTTATTTGGTTTGTTTGTTTTTTTTACTTTTTTTTTAGTATTTTTCTGAATTTATCAGTGATATCAGTCAAACTTTATCAAGCAGAGATGGATGTTGTTTGACTGTGCTTTTTATCTATTTTCTTATCGGTTTTTTTTTTTTTCTTTTTACCACCAGGGACCATGGATCAAATGATCAGACTAAACTTTTAGTGTTTGTGGCTATATTTTCTTTAAATATTGGAACGTTTACAGGTACTCCAAATAACATACCACCCTAATAAAATAAGGAAATTATATCCAGGGAAGCTTATCGGAGGTTATTTTGCATTATTAGACGACTATTCTAAAATGTTGTGGTCACTTGTTTTAAACGGTGGCGTTCGATAAATGACAGTGAGGAGATTAAATCAAGCCTAAATAGACCTAAATATCTGCTTAGATTTTTAACAATGCAGTGAAAATAAACATGCTTGCTTTCTTGTGGACGACCTTCTTAAACATTAGCGCGTTGGAGTCATATTTGTTGCAGCAGAGGAAAGAAAACCGGTCGGAGGAGGTGAACGGGTTCGTCTTCTGGCTGCGTGGAGCTGTGTGACGTCGCCGCTCACCGCCGCACAAGCTGCCGGCTGCTGCAGCGCCTGCCTTATTTTAATGTAGGTTTATGACCGCGAGTGACCTCAAAGGAAACACAGTATTTTACCACATAGTCGGTATTTTCATGATATGTAGCATCACCGTGTTCTGATTTTGGGTTTTTACGTGTCATTTACCGTGACAAAACGGGACAAGATAAAGTGTAAGCTGGCTGGTCGCGCGACCCTCATTAGCTTGCAAGCAGCCGTGCTAACATTAGCTGGCTAAGCTAAAGTAAGTTAACTGCGTTTCTTGACAGCGGCAATTGTGCCTGCTCCAGATGCTAAGCTAGGCTAGGCTAGTGCTCCAAGTGATAAAGCTAAGTCTATGATGGACAAGAATGGATTTTCGGGACCTTATCATGTCAACAATGGGCAGAGCCAGAGGGGATTTCACGGCCACGTCGCGGTTGCTGCTAACGGCAGCTGTTGCAGTAGCAATGCATTCGGCTTAAACAGCGGATCAAACAGCAGCACATTTGAGAATATGCCGCACCTCCATCGAGGGGACGATGTGGAGTGCAACGGTTCCCCAGCCAAGAGATGCAGACTCCGGCGGAGGACTGAGTCCATACGACGGAGCAGACCCCGTAAGTAATCAAACACTACGAATGAAACATTAATCTAATTCCACTGATTGACACACACGTTGTAATAGTTTTTATTCTTATTTTATCACACAAAGCATGTATGATGATTTAAAAAATGTGAATGTATCGCTTGCTGCGGTACAGTGTTGATCAACCCGTCCATGCCGTGTTGCAGTGACAGCGACAGCGGCAACCATCGACGGTCCGTGTATGCTGTTCTGCTATCATATTTTCGTGGTCATTGTCTGGACAAGATCACTATCTTATCCTTTTCGATCTCCTCATCGTCGTTAAGCACCGGATCCGGCACATTTGTCCAATCCTGCCGTTGTCAGGGAGACCCCCTCTTGTTTATATGAACCCTCGATTGCTGTCGGTGCAGCGTGATTGGTTTGTTATCGCTGGTGTAAAAGCTCCTGATGGTGGGCTTGGCTTGCCCGGACCAATCAGGAACCGACTCTTGTCTTCTGTAGGCAGGTTGCATGTGGAAGGCCCCGCCCCCTTATTTCTTGACGCGAGTAAAGATCACCCAGGAAACTTTGGTGTTTTACCGCATAATGTATGAAAGTATGCGTTTCTGCCTTTCAGACAACCAAGGCTGACTTTTTAACTTTCAATCACACACGCTGTTAACACCTTTTATATGAATATTGGGGGTTTTTTTTTGGTTATTTGTTCATATTTTGCTTGAGAATGAGACTCATCAGTGGAAAGAAACCTGGTAAGTGTGATTTGGTTTTGCTCCCTTTGTGCTTAGAAAGTATCGGCATTACAACTATTGTTGTATCATATTGATACCAAGAAATTTTCTTGGTATCAGTTGTAATTTCAAGGTTGTCATGAGAGAATTTTTTTTCCTGTGAGAATGATGCAAACATGAAACAGAGAAACATTTAATCTGCATTCATGCTTCCAAGGGAAGACGTCCATGGCAGAGAATTTCAATCTGGCTTTACAAATGTGGTCCCTTTTCTGGCTGCAGAGGTCAATGGTTTGCATTGTAGCCGAGTGAGACTGTCTCGGTGTAACTCGCTCACATTGTTGAAACTTTTTGCAGAGGGACCAGCTGCAAGTTTGAGGGCCTTATTAGTCAGCCATGTAGTCAGCATTCCATACAACTGTCAGGTATTGTATTGAGAGATGTGTGGGAGAGGCAGCACGCAAGAAAGTGTGGAGAGAGTTACAACTCACTGTTTTCCTTATGAGTCTGTGTATATAGGTACATTTTGAATCACCCTGATTATCAATTCTAATCTCTTGATTTTCAGTGAACTAAATCAAGAGATTACCTTCTAAGTTGCATTAAAGTAAACTAAGTAATGATGGAAGAAAAGATCTGCATCCTTGAAAAACTGTGCATTTAATGGTATGTTTCATTAATAGATATCGCATAATTCTGGTTGTGCTCCTCTGCCTTATGGCTGAGTTATCATTGGATGGTTTCCAGTCGTTCTGATAGACCCGGATGGCTTGCTAAGCTTTTCACCATTCAGCTCTCACCCTGGAATGTATTCCCCACAGGGATGGGATTTTTCTCACTCTGCTTTCTGAGTTAGTTACTTTTTTGACTGCAAAATGTCTTTTTCGTGTGCAATCCAGGTGTTGCTATAGAGACAGTAACCTGTATATCTGCCCTGTGCCATCACCTTAAATGAAAAACATAAAGCTTTGAGGTATTCAGGAATTTAGATGTGTAGCGACATCAGAGAGCGTTTTCTGATCAGACTCTACAGATGCTAAAGTACAGCATTTGAAGGATGTTGAATCACAGTTACAGTTGCTACAGTTTAAAATGACCCAGAACAGTTGATGTTTCCTGTTGACAAAGTGAATTAGTCGTGGTTGCATGTAAATGAAGTGGGAACTGAAGGCTGATTAAAACTCACTCTTTCAGTTTGAAACCGCACAAAGCAACACCAGCTCATTATTCTGGGAAAATGCTGCTGATCTCAGGATTTTGTTCCAATTATTCTAATGTCCTGTTTCCCTAGACAGCAGTAAGAAGAATGTAGCCAGATTAAACAAGTGCTGATCAGAGGTTTTACATTAATCTGGAATAATTAACCAAAATGTGCTTTTAATTTAAACTCTCTTGTGACAGATCTTTCAAATTTGGGCAGCTAGGTCACTTTTATGCAGGAGACATTGTACTTTGGACTCCTCGAGTTACCCCAGCTGTTTATAAAAAAATGCTTAGTAAATCCTGGAGTTGGCCGTCATTACACAACGATTCAGCGCTTCAATGACAATGATTCAACATCTGGGTGCAACGGTGTTTCTAGTGTTCTGTGAGCTGGTTAACCAACATGGCAAATGCAATATTTCTGTGAGCGGTGTTCAAGCACAGCAGTTGTATTTCTAAATGTGTCAACTTCAGTAAAAGATCTGCACTGTAGTATCAGATCACAGAAGGCTGATAAGACCATATCAGAGTTTAAAACATCTTGTGCTGTTCAGTTAAAGTGTGTAATAACAGCCTCTCTTTCCACACAGGAGAAGGTTCAACCGCTCTCTTCTATATTATTTTCTTGTCTTATTGTGCAAGCACGCCATGTCTGTGCTCTTGTCCTGTCCACGCACACCAGGCCTGTTTAACCGGAGATGAAAGTTTAAGTAACGTGACATTGAAATGAAATACGATCGGGTGCGTGGCGGGGAAGGGGACCTTTATGAAACCGGACTGTAAACACATACCCACCGTGTAGGGGTTGAGCGTTAAAGTGTGTCAAAGACCTTTCACCCACATTGACGCTCCTCAACCCCAAATGCTGGTCCTTGCCACACTGACCTTTGCCTCAGTGCAGCGCATGTGCCTTTTTAATGGGAACACCCTTTAAAATGAATGGTGTTGCCACGGTCAAATCAGCTAAAATAACCTATTAAAGTTTAGCAGCAGTTAAATCTAAAGTTACTGATAGCATTTATTCATATTTGAGTTAACTGTAAAGTGATTTGGAGTGAAATCTAAAGCCGTGTCAGGGTTTGGCTCTTGCTGTGGCGTTCAGTGTCACGCTCACGTGTGGCGAACATTGTCATGCACCTTGTTTGGCTTGCGAGGGAGATCATATGTCTCTCTGCAGCATTTCACAGTTCATGTAAAGACGTTTTGAGTCTTAAAGGATAAAGAATCAGTCATTGATGAGACATTGTTCTGGGGGAAAACAAGTTTGTTTGAAAGATTTCTGTTTTTCGCACCAGCCTATTTGAGTCCACCCTGTCCTTGTTCTCTTGTGTTCTCCAGCGTTCCCCTGGTTTGGCATGGACATCGGTGGCACCCTGGTGAAGCTGGTTTACTTTGAGCCAGTGGACATCACTGCAGAAGAAGAACAGGAGGAAGTAGAAAACCTCAAGTCTATTCGACGCTACCTCACTTCAAACGTGGCCTATGGTATGTGTGGTCACGCCTGCGTTCCTCTGCTAACTCGGGTGTATCGAAGGCAGAAAGAGCTGCGTTATTTGATGATGTTACACACCTCCAAATGTACTAAAACTAAACAGATTCCGCACAAGGTAAATCTGGCACTAAAGGGGATATCGTCCCTGCTTCCGTCAGGTAAAACTGGTGTCCGAGATGTTCACCTGGAGCTGAGGAACCTAACCCTTTGTGGTAGGACCGGTAACCTGCACTTCATCCGCTTCCCAACACAGGCCATGCCCCGTTTCATCCAGATGGGCCACGACAAGAACTTTTCCAGTCTGCACACAACCCTGTGTGCCACTGGTGGTGGCGCTTACAAGTTTGAGAACGAGTTCAGGACGGTGAGTCCGTCCGTTCTGATGGAGCCCATGCAGCCGCTCATCTTCAAACTGAATATTCATGTGTGAAATTTGTAAATATTTGACTGGCTTGTGTGATTGTCATTCCTTCAGCCCACAACAAAGGCCTGTTACACACAAACATAATTAGTTCCAGCTATTAGTGCAGGACTTTGGGGGAGTCCTCATAGGGTTAGCCTTAGCTGGGAGGACTCCCAAACCACGGTGGCAAGAAAAAAAAAAAGACCTCTCCTTGTTTGTCCTGCAGATGGCTAACTTAGAGCTGCTGAAGCTGGATGAGCTCGACTGCCTGATCCACGGCCTCCTCTATGTTGACCGGGTGGGCTTCAACGGACACCCTGAGTGTTACTATTTTCAGAACCCCTCGGACACCCAGAGCTGCATGAAAACGCCCTGCACCCTGGACAACCCCTTCCCCATGCTGCTGGTCAACATTGGCTCTGGGGTCTCCATTCTGGCCGTGTACTCGGAGAACAACTACAAACGGGTGACTGGTACCAGGTAGGCCGGGCCAGCATGCCCATTTCAACAACACCTGACGAGAAAGCGTCCTCAGCACAGCCGAGGAGGTCGTAGACTTTGGTTGCAGCTAAATGCACATTTTTAAAGTTTTGATCGTGTCGTTCAGGCGCAAAACATCTAAAATTGTGCCTGTCATCAAATCGGTATCAGTAAGTGTTGAACTTTGCTGTGAAGAGTTCTGGGTACCTGATGAGCGGCCTGGTAGCTTTTATAGTCTCAATTAAATCATCTGACGCAACACAGTCGGTGTTTATTGTTCTTTATCTGTGGTCATCTTGTGTAACTGAATACTTACACAATCTTAGAGCCTGATAGTTGGAAGCATTTGGAAATAACAGCAGTCCCACGGTGTTATTTTTCTGTATTATGGGCCGTAGCTTTTGACAACATCATCTTCTCTTATTTTCATCTCTCTCTTTTTTTCCTCTTCCAGTCTGGGAGGTGGGACATTCCTGGGGCTTTGCTGTTTGCTGACGGGCTGCGAGACGTTTGAGGAAGCGTTGGAGATGGCCAGCAAGGGCGACTCGACCAATGTGGACAAGCTGGTTAAAGACATCTACGGAGGCGACTACGAACGCTTCGGCCTTCAGGGCTCCGCTGTGGCGTCCAGGTGAGTGTGACGCTGGCTTTAATTATCACTATACCGTACTATAATTTTCCATTCAAGACGAGCCAATCATCAAATTAGACACACAGAACACAGATAAATTACCAAGCAAGTTTGTTTACATTCCATTTGAGCATGTGACATAACACGCTGCATTCAAAGATTATAACGTTATTTACCAGGCTCTTTCTAATCTGTGGTCGGTGTGTAACCACAGCTGTCTGTCCAAAGGTTTGATCAATAAAAAAAGTGAAATATGTTTTTCTTTTTTTTTCTAAGGAAGGCTTTTGGTTTCCTTTTCCTGCCAGTTTATTTTTACATGAAGGTGTTTTTACATGTTGTGTCATGCAGACGGTTTGTTCTTTTACAGTTTTGGTCACATGATGAGCAAAGAGAAGCGAGACAGCATCAGCAAGGAGGACCTGGCCAGAGCGACACTGGTCACCATCACTAACAACATAGGATCCATCGCGCGGATGTGTGCTGTCAATGAGGTACACACGTGTCCGTGATCTCAAGCTTGACTCTCGACACGCCTCTAGCTTTTAACTTACACCAAAATGATCAAATAGAAATAACCAGAGATGAGTTAAGGAAAGGTTTTGTCTTAAACCCCTTCTGGAGGGAAAGACCACCTTGAGTTGCCTTTTTTCTGTCTGCTGTGAGCTTCTTTACAGTGTTGCCTTGTGGCATGGCGATCAAGCAGCATTGTACAGGGCTATCACCGCACGCAGAGCTGCGGCTAACACATGCACACGGGTCACCTGACAGGAAGTTGGGGGCATCTTTTTTTTTTCTTTTTTTTTTGTGTAGAATTAAATGTTCCAAACAGGCTAAAAGTCTTATGGCCTATTTAAATGTAGCACTTTTATCCTGAAACACTGAACAATCAGTTACCCTTATTTACACATTTCTGAGTAAAGACACATGTTGACCTGCACTAACATTTCATTGCACATTAAAATCATTTGCTTAAATTTACATTGCCAAAGTCCTGTTTACAAAATTTGCTCATAACTGATTTTGAAATCATACAAATACCACATATTTACTTTCGTAATAATGTAGTTTTCTCTCGCAACTCTTTAACGATCACTTGTGTTCAGTGGGAGCAGAATGAGGAAGAGTTTCAATTTAAAGCCTTTAAGTGTGATTCAGGATGACACAACTTTTTGTACATCATTCAAACCAAAACTTTAAAAAAAGGAAATATGACATCATTAATCAGTTACATATTTGCAGCAGAGAGAAAAGGATTTTCTGAAGGGAACAATTCTTATTAGACGTCAGCATTCTTCTAAATGGACTCCTGCAATGTGTGTGTGTGTGTGTGTGTGTGTGTGTGTGTGTGTGTGTGTGTGTGTGTGTGTGTGTGTGTGTGTGTGTGTGTCTATATATAGCCGCAGTCAGATGAGGAGCTACTCTCTAGCACCACCATGTGGTTTTGGAGGAGCACTGCGTGTTAGCTACCCCAGTTTCACCTGATTGGTTTGATTTCATCTTTTTTTTTTTTCCATTTTGTTTCTCTCACATCAGAAAATTGAACGTGTGGTTTTTGTTGGGAACTTTCTTCGTATTAACACCGTGTCCACAAAGCTGCTAGCTTATGCCATGGACTTCTGGTCCAAGGGACAGCTGCGAGCCCTCTTCCTGGAACATGAGGTAATCACTTAAATGTTTTAGATTTTATGATGTCAGGATCATGTGCGACAGACTGGTAAAACTGTGCGTGCATGTATTTCCACCAGGGTTATTTTGGAGCAGTTGGAGCACTGTTGGAGCTGCTGAAGGCAGCAGAAGACCCCTGAAGGAAAGGTCACTCGGGCATCACAATCCGCCAGTGCTGTTCTTACATCTATGAACGCTGTGATGTCAACAGATCAACGCTGTGATGTCGTTGACTCTTAACGCTGCTGTAAAGCCTCGTTCACAGAGGCTACGAAAAGGAACATTATTAGACACAGAAACTGAGACAAGCCATTTTAATAATTTAATTCTTGTAAATAACAATAATCTTTAACATTCATCTCTGTGACTTCCCAGAGTTTCTAATATTGTAAACATTAATTTATGGGTTCCTGTAATCATTTCTGTTCTTTCCTGTCCCTCTAGTGTCAGGAAGTGCTGAGATGCAGAGTATTTTAGTGTTTTGTTTTTTTTTTAACTGTGTGTTCATGTGATTAGCTACTGTAGCATTTTATCCTGACTCCGCTGCCCAAGTGCACGAGCCGTGCAAAGTTGTCTGGAGAAACTTGTGAAAACGTGTTTTCTGCAACCGGAGGAACAGTTGTTGGTGACGAGTGCCTCCTACCATCGTCTAACTGTGCACGAGTGGTCGGTTTCCCGGCTCCTCACAGGCAGCCGAGGAGAAGTTGTGTCAGCTGACGAGGTTGCGGAGTTTCCCATCAGCTTCTATCTTTTAAGAGTTCCTGTTTCACGTGTCTCCTGCTTCTGTTGTCTTTTCCTCCACATGGCCTTTGTTTTCAGATTCCCTGTGGTTTGTCGACATGATGACAGTATTTAGCCCCGCATTGCTACACAGGCAGTAACAAGGTTAGCGTTAGATGATGGGACCAAGACTTGTCACGTTGGTTTATCTGTGTCTGCTGCAGGAATACCTGAGCAGTGTGGAGAACTGTTTCTAACCAGTTTATTTTTTTTCCACCTTGCTGCCTTGAATTTAAACTGCAGTTTAAAGCAGCATTCTTGCTAACAAAAACCCCTCTGAGATCCAGTTAGTTTTCCTTGAATCCTGGTGCATGAAAGATGGATGGAGTTTGTGTGTATACTGTATTATTCCAGATCTACTGGCATCATGGTCAGAAACACAATTTGGTTATTGTGTAATGGTGCCTTCATTATATGAGACATTTTCCTGACTGCCGTTTAACTTTAGGTGCCGCTCTATTAGAAGTATTACGGTACCATTCCAGCGTGACCAGGATTTAATTTAAATTAGCAGAATCAGAACATTAGGCGCGTCGGAGTGGACTGTCTCATTAGAATCCTAGTTTGCATGCTTCTGTCGTTCTAACTTAGCCGTACAAATATCCAGTTGCCATATTCAGAAGAGTCTTTATCAGTTTAAGGAAGTTAAATTAAGCTTGGTCTGTTCATTCATGTAACTGTCATCATTGACCAGAGGTGATTGTTGGCACCTTCACCGGGCCTCAGCCAAAAGCACAGCAGCACCTCGGAGCTGTGAGCTGGGCGAGGCCTCCTCTCAAGGGTGCTATCCTGCATCCTCCAAGCGGGAGATCCCTGAGAAGCCACTCGCTTGGACCTCTTCAGCCTTTTTCTCTGGAGTCATTTCTTTACTCTTTCATAAAAAGAGCTTGTAGAAGAGGTGTAGAATCCTGGAATCCAGAATCTTCCTTCGGAAACCTCTCACCCTTTTTCTGAGATGTTAATGAAATAATATGGAAAGGCTGAACAGGAGCAGGATTTGCCGGTTCCAGTCTAACCAGTTAAAATCATCCTGTCTATGGTGATGGTTTTCTGTGATCCTCCAGTTAGAATGGTGACAGCTTTCACTATTGCAGTTTTATTCATCCAAGTTTTGCCAAACGTGCATTTAAACTTTTTCTTTAACTCCAGCTGATTAGCAGAACGTACACCTTTGTTCAGACTTTTATTTGCGTGCTCTTGTAGAGATTTTCCCTCCGACATCCAGGGGTGTGTTTGTATGGAAGGCTGGCATCTCTTCGTCTTTCTTCCCTGTTCCTTTCTCTCTCTGTCTTCGTGTTTGGACCACAGTCGCCTCCTCTCGTGCCACGTGCTCCAGTCCAGTCACTTGCCTTCATGTTTTAGCCTGTCTGTGCCCTCTTGTCTCATTTCCACGCTGAACTCAACCAGTTTGGGTTCCAGTTTGACTCTGTCCGTGTTTATTTTCTCACGTTTTATCACTGTATTGGACTCAGAACCGTCACCAAACTGTCGGGCCTCCACTCTTCATCCGCATCCAAACGGAAAAGTCCAGGAATACTGTGAAAGTCCTGGTCAGGAATCTGGAAGTAACTGGAACAAGTTCGTGCTTTGGGAACATTTGCCGCCTGTTTGTTGTCCTGCTTGTCTCTTATCTGATGCCAGTACTAGTCCTGATGAGTTCAGGTGTTTGTGATCGTGCTTGGAAAACTGTTTCTCTGCTCCCTGACATGTAAACCTCTGCCACCACTACCGGAGACCAATTCAGCGTTTTTATTGGGAACCCAGAAGGTTTTTGTGGTAACAAAATGTTCATTTCGCAACTGTGCCTGTTTAAACTCTCTTGTTCACTGTTCCAGAACTTTTGTTGGGGCCTTAATGAAACTTGCTGCCATTCAAATCCACGTTTTTGTTTTCAGTAATTAAGGTCCACGAACCCTGTCCTTCAGCGTTTGGCCAGTGCAAACGCAGACCTGAAGCGAGTACTGAGGCTTTGCAGTAAATGTGAGTCTTTCTGTTTCGATAACGGTTCTGATTTTAGAGTTTGTTTCTTTTCCCTGTTGGACCAGCAGTACATAATTCTGAGGGTTTTAAGGCTTTTATCACCCACCAGATGTCAAATATGACGCCACTAGCGTGGACTCTACCCAACGGGCTATGCAGTCATTTCATTTGTTTAGTTTTCTTTTAGGGGGGAAAAATATGCAATCGAGTTGTAAAAGTCAGACTTGAGAAGAGTTTATTCTTTTGTTGTTTGTCCTGCTGATTTAGCTGTGAACACTAACTTGGGGGAAGCTCGCAACAGGATACATGCGCGAATCAGTGAGTGAGAGGAGCGTGCACGTGTGACATGCACTGTGATCATTTGGTCCAGACCCTGCATCACTCTGGAACCTCTGGAGCAAATTACATATCAGCCTGTAACTACTGAGGACGCCTGTCAGACCTGGCCTGATGGCCGACCTTTTGACCTTTATATCTCTTTTCCCCCAGAGGTTCCTAAACTGGTCGCTTGTCCTGTTGCGTGAACCCCCCGCCCACTTTAAAAGGTGTTGTCTGGATCACTTGCCGTACAGGACAGCCTGTTTCACCCCTCTGTGATTGATTGTAAAGATATTGTAAATATACCACGTGTTCTACACCAGCAATCAGCCTGTTGATAAACTGGTTTTAACTGATAAGGCCACTCGTCGTTATTTAACTCCTGACACGTTCAGTGAAAACGATCAATCATTAAGGGAGCAACTTGGTGACCTGGCTCAAGGGTGCCTCGGCAGAAACATCCTGGTACACCTCCCAGCCCTGGGGCCTGTTTCAGAAAGCGGGTTTAGCGAGAACTCTGAGTCCGTTACCAGGGTAACATACGCTTTCAAATGAACCTGCTCGCGAGATCATCTTTTTGCCAGCGGGTTTTTTTTAATATAATATCGGTGAGCATGTGTCCAAGGTAACCGTCGGGCTGTCATAAACGTTACTGTTGCACTCAAACGATTTTGAAACACCTTTGTAGTCTTAAAACGTCACAGACAGCCCGGACACCTCATGGAAGTGTTCCACAGAATTGCAGGTATCAATTTAAGCAATATATAGATTGACATCTCAAAGCAACAGCAGCCAATTACATAGAACTTCTGCTACAAGAAAAATCAGTGTCAAGTTGTCTGTGATTAATGGATGGCATTTAGTGAACCAACACTGGGTGGGGCTGGATCACCTCAGCCTTTTTCTGTTGCTTTAATGGAGAAATTTAAACATTCAGAAAACATGAATTTGGAGACATGCATGTATAACAGGCTTTCATATAGACAGCACTAAATACTGACAATGATGGGAAGTGTTGCAAATTTGGGGTCCGGGCGTGTTCGTCAAAGGAACTCACAGGAAACCAGAACTAGCAAGCAAGATTTATTCTGCACAATCGACTGTGGTCTCTCTGCAACTCTGTGGCAACTCACACAGACCCGCGGGGGGGCAGAAGAGCATCCCTTCTTCCGCGCACAGGCCTCTTGAACATTCGGCGTATCTGCTAATTACGTGAGAACTATGCAGCACTGACGCAAGACGCCTGATCGGCACCGCTGTGTATGGTCTATCACGAGTGATCCACGGCTCCGTACGTGATTGTCCTTGGCGAAGTAAGATATGCGTGGGACACGTAGACACAGGACAGAAAAATAAAGCCTTATATGATTACATGTACATCAACAATAGAACAAATGTTCATTTTGCTACATTCCCCCTGTTGGCCTCTAAAAGAGGACATATTAAAGATCAAACGCATACATAGGCAGGTCGTCTTCGTCCGGTTCCGGGGCTGATGGATTGGACGGCAAAAGTGGCATCATCGTGTCTGTTTTAGACTGAGAGCCTTTCTCAATGGTAGAAGAGATGAAACGTACACACAGAGCGCGAATACAAAGAACACAACAACATCCGCAAGTAAGAATTATAGCCAAAAATGAAGCAATAGAAGTCGACAGAGCAATAATAAAAGTTTTCCATTTGCCAAAAATACCAATCATCCAGTCACCGAGCGGATTGTCAATCCCAGAATTTTCCAACATTTCATTAGACAGGGTTCGAAGGCCTTCTAGGGCACGCGTCACAGACCCATCAGGAGCGGTGTTATTGGGGATGAAAGTACAACACATGTCACCAAACACTGAACAAACCCCTCCTTTCTCTGCTAAGAGCATATCTAGGGCCATGCGATTTTGTATAGCCATCAGTGATGTCGCTGCCAGTTGTTCAGAGAGGCCCTCTACAGCATCTCTGGTAAGGTTCGCCAATCTTTGAACATTATAATGAATATAATTAATTCTGTCAACATTTTTGTTTGGTGTAACGGGGAATAGTGCTGACACAACGGGAATGTTTTCAAACCCTGCCGCAACTTGGTCCACTAATTTATATTTGTCGGGGACGCCTCTAGGAATGCCTATCGCATCTATGTAAGTTGGTGTATTTTTGGTCAGATCAAAATAATCTTTTGATAGATCTCGTTTAGCCAACACATGTCGCCTCCGTCGAGCTGTAAGGTATCTTGGGGTTGTAGGAGCGGAACGAACCAATTTATGCCCTATTAAAGTAAGAGGAGCCGCGAGGCGTACCATGGCACAACTTCCTCTTGCACCTGGTAGCAACCCTATGTGAAGGCCGCCTCCGCAATACCAGAATAAACCTAAACGGGGAATTAGGCCTATTAGAGAGGCATTTCCTGGTGTCGTGTGGTTGCACCAATCATCAGGAATAGTGCCATAATCATACCTGTTTCCCGTAAAGTTGAAACACATAAAACGATTTGGGGGCCCCCTGTGGGGCTTGAATGGTCCTGTCTTAGTATCATTACTAATTGGGGGGTAGATAGAAGTCAGTGCAGAGCAGTTAGCCGGATTCATTTCTGTTGTTAATTTCATCATGCAATTAAAGCCCCATGAGTCATAAGGGTAAAGGGGAGCTGGTTCAGTATACAAGTGTGGTCTAGCAGAGGCACAAGCTACACAATTCCCTTTGATATGACTCCTTGCCTCCTGGGCTAGCCATGAAAGCCATAAATTTTCCTCAGCATATCCCGTACTCATGGAGATTAATTCAATGGGGGTTAATTGAGTGAAATCTGAGACAAAAACTAAAGGTATGTTAGCGGAATTCACTAATTGGGGTTTTGCCCCGGTGGTGTTGCCAGTTTTTTCCATCACTAGTGCAGGGTCATGAAAATTTAGTCTAACGAGGCCGAACGCATCTTTTCCAGCTAGGCTCACACCCAATGCCAAATGCATAGATGAATTGCTAGTGGGACACATCGTTCTGGCTAATAGGTCCGAGGAGTAAGGATTATGAGATAAATTGGTGACCGATAACATAATGGGATTAGTTTGGTCGTTACTCCATCCTCGGGTCAGACTAGTTTGGAATTCTTTCCAGGGACTGCTATATTTAGGTGTAACATAATAACTCTTGTGTGGTCCAGACATGGTGTACACATAGGACCAATCGGGACACCAAGGGCCACTGGTTGGAGCCCCCCACATAAAATTGCACAAGTAAACATCATATCCCCTCCAACTGCCAGTATCTGATCCACAATCAATAACAGAACAAAGGTCAAAAGTATATGTAGATGTAGCTCCTCGAGTATAGTTTAACTGTAAAGCACGACTAGTAGCACAAATAGAGTAGTCCTGACTGCCCATTGCTGATCGTTTTGTCCGGCGTTGCACTAAAGTCAAATTAAGGTGAACAGAGCGGTTTCCACGAACCAGCGATTTTTGAATGTGACTGGAGAGCTTATTAGTGGCAAATGAAATTAAGGCAACGAGAACAATGAACACAATTAGCATAGCTATCCAAAAACAACAATCAAGACATTGTCTCTTTAATGTAGGACGGATCCTCCTTCGTTCCTGCCGTGGCGGTCGGGATGTCTCGTCCTCTGATGGTGATTCCTCTTCCGGGAATGGATCGATGTATCGGGTGATCCCCGGTGTGGGAGCCATCGTTGCAGGGAGAGGTTACTAGCACTTCACCTGTTACGCGTTGAGGGTATCTGACGTCGCAGTCCCCTTTTCCTCTGATGTTGTAGGCACTCTGGCACACTGTGACAGATGAAACCACGTGGATCCTTTCCCTTCAAGGCGAACAGCCGTGGAGGTCCTTGCTGTGACACGGTGTGGCCCTGTCCAACGGGGTTCCTGCCACTTCCTCTTGAAGACCTTCAGCAGGAGGAATTCTTCTCCTGCTAGCTCTGGTCTCTCCTCCGTTAAGGGTGGAACCTGGAGAGAAAGACTGATAGCCATATGTTTAAGAATTTTGTACATTACCTTTGGGTTGCAAGTTGCGGATGGTCCCACGGCGCCCCAGGGTCCTGAGAAGGGACGTCCGTGTTGGAGCTCAAATGGAGTGAACCCTGTTTGACGGTTCACCGAATATCTTATGGTCATGAGGACCAATGGCAATGCATCAATCCAATTGAGGCCAGTTGAGGCCATTGTTTTAGCTAATTTAGTTTTGATGTGCTGATTCATTCTTTCCACCTTACCCTGTGACTGGGGGTGGTAAACTGTGCCATATTTGTGGGTCAGACCTAATTGTTGTTCCACTTGCGCCAAGTGTTTGTTTTTAAAGTGGGACCCATTGTCTGATCTGATTCTCTTGGGGAACCCATGATTTGGAATATAGTGATTAATCAAAGCTTTGATCACTGCGGCCGCATCCTCCTTTGCCGTAGGATACGCCTCGGGCCATCCAGAGTAGACATCTATTATCACTAATAAATATCTTTTTCCCCTTGCCCGCACTCCCATGTCTGTAAAATCCATCAGGATTTCTTCACCAGTTGTTTTAGGCACTGGAAATAGACCAGGAACATTCTTGATGCCCGGTCTGGGGTTGTACTGGGTGCAGATTTCACATTTGAGTGCGATATCTGTCAGTACTGAAGGTAGGTCTGGATGCCAAAAGTTTTTGCAGAATCTTTTCATGGCATCGATCCCCAAGTGTGATGGACCGTGTGCTTCTAGGCACATGTCTCTGAGAAATCGCTTGGGAACCACTAAGAGACCTTTTTTGTTTTGCCATATTTCCACTTGTTGTCCGTTGGGGCCATGCTCAATGTCAACCACTTTAGCCCCATTTTCACTCCACTGTTCTTGTTTATCCACCGGAGTAAGCGCTTGCGCATTGCCCCATTCATATAATGAAAGAGGTCTTAAATCCTGTTCTTTTTCCTCAGCCACCTCCACCAATGTAGCTATGTTGGGAATGTCTAGACCAGCAGCCTGTTTTGCTGCTCTGTCTGCTACTTCATTCCCTTTTGCATCAAGAGACCCATCCTTTTTGTGGGCTGGTATTTTTATCACTGCCAATTTGGTGGGGCCTTTTAAGGCCTCCAGAATGCTTTTTATCACATCTTCATGTTTGGGAGGACCCCCTGTTGCAGTCTTCCATCCATTTCTTATCCATGCACCCAAATCTCTATGTACAACATGATAACAAAAAGCTGAATCGGTAAAAATGTTTACATTTTGTCTTTTCCCCATTAATAAAGCCTTTTCCAGGGCCACCAATTCAGCTCTTTGGGCCGACGGCGGTTCCACTGAGCCACTGGCTTGAACTATGTAGTCCAGATTTTCTCTTTGTACCACAGCAAATCCAGCCTTTAGGCCCGTGTCTGTTCTGTGGCAACTTCCATCTATGTATAAATGCATTATCTCTAATGCTTCAGGGAGTGGTGTTGCCTGCACGTCAGGTCTCGCCTTTGACACCCTCATTGTTTCTTGGCAACAATCGTGTTTCTTCCATGCTCATGTGTTGTGCCATGTTGACTTTCTCATTTCTGTAGGCTATGTGTGGTTGTGTTAGTACTGTGATGGCTGTATTTTCTCTTCCTGGTGTGATGGAAAATGCTGATGACTCAATAAAGGCTATGACGGCATGGTCTGTGTTCACAAAAAGTTGATGTTTTTGCACAACCATCTCTGTTTTCATGATGAGCTTAGCTAGGGCTGCTGCAAATCTTGTGCAAGTTGGTGCTTTTTGTTCAATGGGATCTAAAATGATGCTATAGTAGCCCAACACATGTCTCTCCCCCTGTCGTTGCTGAAAGAGGCATGCATTTGCTGTCATGCCGTCGTCTGCAGCGGAAACATCCAAGCAGAATGGGATTGAGTAGTCTGGTTTAGCCAGAGCTACTGCATTGGCTAAAAGATGTTTGATGTCCAGGAAATCAGACCGTGCTCGATCTGTCCATGTGAGATGAGCTCGTGGGTGTTGCATGCCAGTGGTTTTCAGGATGTCTTGAAGTGAGGCTGTGCGAGACGCGTAGTCAGGAATGAAATGTCTGGAAAAGTTAATAAGTCCCAAGAATGACTGTAGGTCTTTAACAGTAACAGGTTGCTTATGTGCCAGAATATTTTGCCTTTGAGAAGTGGTCATTTCAGAACCACGACCAGAAATGATATTACCCAAAAACTGGACCCGTGTTCGGACCAACTGGATCTTAGACTTCTTAATCAGAAAACCAATAGTTCCCAAATATTGTAAGAGGGTGATGGAAGCCTCCATGCACTGTTGTCTCATATGAGAAGCAATCAACAAATCATCCACATACTGGATTAGCAGAGTGTTGTCAGGTAGAGTAGGAGACCTCTGTAAGAGGTGTTTCAAAACAGTGTTAAATATACCAGGTGTTAAAGAGAACCCCTGTGGCATCCTGGTATATGTGTACTGTTGTCCAGAAAATGTGAATGCAAAGACGGGTTGCAGCTTTGTACTAAGGGGTAAGCAAAAGAAAGCATTAGCCAGATCAATGACAGTGAACCACTGATGGTCAGGAGTGAGCAAACACAGGGCAGTAGTAGGGTTAGGCACTGCCTGAGAGGGCTCACGAACAAGAGCGTTAATTATACGGAGATCATGAGCCATGCGATAATTTGTTCCATCTGCTTTAAGGACTGGCAAGATGGGTGTGTTCCATGGTGAAGTGGTGGGATAGATGACACCAGCCTGTAACAGCCCTTCTATGGTGTCTGTGATGCCTGGTAGAGCTTCTGTTTTAATAGGATATTGGGGCACATTTACTGGATTGGTTGTGTCAATAGCAAACTCTACAGGTCTGACATTGAGAAGGCCCACGTCCGCCTGATGAGTCACCCACATAGAAGAAGGTAGATTTTCCATAGCTCTGTCTGCCTCTGGATCATTGGTGTCCTCAGCACCATGGTGGCGTTGTAATTGTTGGTGATTCAAAATGACTTGAGTAGTCGTCGGAGCTTTATAAAATGTGAATTGGGGATTTGATGGAGAGGCGAAAACATTTTGTGTGGATGTTTCTTGCCAATCAGAGATTTTATTAGCGGCAGCCACCATAGGACCAAGGGCCTTTGCCTGTTTCCCTGTTGTGATGGCCAATGTTATGTGTGGTGCTGAGGTGGGGCCCAATTGATAATACTGGCTCTGTTGATCAGTGAGATGGATCGGGGCAGCTACGCCTTCCGGTCCAACTACGATACCAGGTGAGACAACTGACCACTCCTTACCTTCCCAAAGTTCATTGAACCGAACCTGATAGAGGAAGTCACCTTCCGTGTCGTAGAACAGGGTCACGTGTAAGGGATCCTGGGGTGGAGACAACACATGTCTGACCTTGAGATGCGGATGCCACTGACAGAAGGTTTGCACCAGCGCGCTGTGGTCCGGGTCGATGACCAGTCCCCAATAAATGTCGGCAACGAGTAGATCTCCCGGAGGTGAGTTTCCCAGGCGCATGATGGCAGAAGTGTTTGATGTTACATTTGTGCACAAGTAGGTGTCACCGTTGGAGAGAGTGACCGTCATTCCTTCCGGAAGCAGGAGAATCTGTGCCTTAAGAGTCTGGAGGAGATCTCGTCCCAGCAGATTAATAGGGCATTGAGGGCTCATGAGAAATGAGTGATTCAGTGTCTGGTTGCCAAGAGTTACGGTTACGGGTTCAGTTTTTGATAAATGCAAGGTCTGGCCGCCAATACCCTGTACTGGTACCACTTCAGTAGAGAGAGGCAAATCCACCTTTTCAGATAGAGTGGAATAGGTGGCTCCCGTGTCCACAAGAAACAAAAAGTCATTTTTCTCTACCTTCATGGAAAGAAAGGGCTCGGCCGTCGCGCCCCCTCTGGTGCCAGCTGGGCCTCCCTAGGCGGGGTACATGCCGTGGTCTCCAGATGGCGGTGGCTGATGATATGCTACAGAAGGCTAAAAATGTGGCTTTTTCTTTCTTTAGGGGATTTCTCTAATTAACAATCACGGGTTAAATGGAGCGACTGAACGCTGTTTAATCAGGACAGGCTAAACAACACCACAGTAGCTTGTATTTAAATCATATCTGACATGTTTGAACTATATTTTTGTATTTCATCTTAACTTTCTGCCAAGTCTGTTTTGTGTCTGTTGGGTTGCGCCTGTGGCTCAAACACACATATAGAATAGACATGTTAAATGAGTGGAACGCACAAAAACAAACATTTTTTTTTTTTTTTTTTAATCTCTCTCCAGTTAATAATCACGCATGGACTCGGTCAGCAGTTTTCAGCCACACCATCTCTCTTTTGACGCTGTCGCAGTATTTTTTTTTTTTCTTGAAAATATATAAATATATTTTGGGTGTACGCGGTCATGAAATCTTCCATCTACAACCGAGAGAAGTGTGACGATCAACGTTTTTTGTTTTTTTTTCTTTTGCGCTTGTTGCCATAATGAATCACGTTTTCCGCGTTCCATTGATAAGGCTTTGTAGATCCTCGTGCACGAGCGTCACTCGGGGTAACTGTGACTCAGAGTTGATTAAACCAATTGTTAACACGTGTTGTGAAACCGAAAACTTTTAGTCACACATTTTTGGGTTTGGGGGTCCTGAGCTGACTTGTTTGAAGTTGAACCAGTCTTTCCAGCTCGCAGCCCAGTCCCCCACAGACCCGAGCAAAAGGGTCGTTCCCATACCGGGAGTCGAACCCGGGCCGCCTGGGTGAAAACCAGGAATCCTAACCGCTAGACCATATGGGACCGGTGGGTTCCAGCGACGTGGTTTGGACAGACAGGTTTACGTGGAAGAGTTTCTTCACCGACAGGTCAATTTTAAATCCAAATAGAAGATATTCACAGGTCAGTGGCTGTTTTTAACCTTCAGAGAGAAAAAAACAACAACATTGATCCAGTGAGAGAAAAGAGGTAAACAGTTTCTTCAAACTAAAACCACTGAATAACAGCAATTATCAGAAAATGTGTCTCAACAGGCAAAATTGGCCTGATAATGTACAGTAAATAAGGATTTGAGACAGGAAATCTGCAAAAGTTCTTCAGTGTAATTCAGCTAATCTGCTCGTCTGTCTCCTCCCGCTTGCTTACTTGAGAATGAACTGCAGAACCACCCCAGGGGTTTTGTGTGTGTGTGTGTGTGTGAGTGAGTGAGAGAGAGAGAGAGAGAGCTAAACACAGCAGTAAAACCTGTATTCCATTGTTGGCTCTGCAAGCTGAGGTGAGGAACTTTCTATTCTTTGTCTTTTAGGTTTTGGAGCCAGTTTTTACCTGTTTTTAAGTGCAGCAAAGTTCATCAAAACAATGATCCAGGTCATTTGAAAGCTAAATCTTTTGAATTGTCTGAAATTTAACCCTAGATTCTAGAAGAACCCTGATGTCTCCTGGTGATGTCTTAGACTTTGTATTTTTATTCTCTAGCAGTTAACCATCCATTTAAGCTCTTTTAAAGTCATTTGAGGTTGTTTTCACCTGATGACGCCTCCTGAGTAGCCCAGAATAGTGCACGTTGTCCTGCCTGTGTTGTAACAACACTGAGGTCCGTGGATAGTCTACTTAAGCCTTATCCTTTATTCCTCTTTGTCTTTTGTAGCTTTACTTTATTGATAATCAAATCTCTAAAACAAAGCAATAAAAGTAAATGTTTAATTGTCTGTGTAGATTCTCACTCATCCAGGTCATAGTTATAGATCTAACTTTGGATAAATGTTTAATTGTACACTGATGTATTTTAACCCAATTACACTGGTTTTACGCTTTCAAACCTGAAAGCTTTAAAGTTAATTTCACACTTCCCGTAGGATTGAATTCATCTTGGCAACATTTTTTCACCCGTATTTATTTAATGACCCCCCACCCCCCTCCCCCCAGCGTCACAGGAGCCCATTAAGTTCCAGCAGCTGAGCTGTTGTGTTGACTTGTGTGTGGTTGCAAACAGGAAGTCTTTGTCCTGACAGAACATGACAAAGAACATGGCTCTGCTCATTAACAAAGAGGGTTTCACATGGTAACGAGCGGGTGGAGGTGCTATAAATACGGCCTCCGCTTTGTGGCTCTGCTGCCCTTTGTCTCTCCATTAGCAGCGGCACATTTAGTCAGACCACACTCACCTTTATTAAGCGTGTTGATCTGATCTGACTTCTTTACGACACTAAATATAGTTTTTGCTGCTTAAATGTTCACACATCCATCAATGATTATGTAAAAATGAATAATCCTGCATCCTACACGCTGGAGTTTCCAATCTTACTGCTGTTGTACGACATGGGCAGAAAAAGCGCGGAAAAAAGTGATTACAGCAACGCTTGTGTAGATGTGTGTGTCAGCCTTTGATCAGCATCCGTCCTCCATCTCTCACACAAATGTGAGAGCGCTCATGTTCCTGTTTGGCCCCCAGCGCCCCGTTTGCCCCTACGACAGGAGTAATCTGACCCGGGGCTGGCCGGAGTGATGTCAGCAAGACTCGGCAAAGAGGAGACCCTTGAGGGGGGCGGGAGGGTCCCACCGACCACCAGCCCGCCTGAAGGAGGCTGGGGCTGGATGGTCGTCGCCGCGTGTTTCCTTGCAACCATCTGTATCCGAGCGGTAACCAGGTAATATCGACCGTGTCGGTGTGTGTGTGTGTGTGTGTGTGTGTGTGTTGTGTGTTGTTTCTGCCACTAGTTCCAGCTCATCCCTGAGATTGTACACATTTTTGCTCCTGCGGATATTTAGCACGTGTACCACCAGGCTCAGCTTTAGGTGCAGTCTGAGTTATTCAGATAATCTCTGAGGGCTGTTTCAGGTTGTAAACCAGGCTGTTATAAATCAGGTGTCAGGGAGTACAAAGCAGGTGTGTGGGCCAAATGTCATAAAGAAACCTTATCAACTATATGATGTTTTGCATTTAAAAAAAAAAGGTTTTTGAAAAGTTGGGACTAATGTTCAAAATTAATGAATGATTCCGCCTCCAACACTAACCTTTGTGAGCTAAAACTGCTATTGTTTCACTGTTTACCTTTCAAGTTGCAAACTCAGTATTGCCAAACAGGTTTATTAATCTAAAGTACACATTTCACACACATTTAATTGGTGTCATTGGTGTCAAGCAAAGATAAATATTCACTTTGCAAAACCAAGAGGAAACATTATTTAATGGGCTTAATTATTTACTAAACACTGAGAAATTAAGAATTATTATTTATTATCTGCTGCGTAATAATTATGTTTGATGAGTTTCACATCATCAAACACAATTCTTAGCAAACAATATACACTTAAATATATTGGTTTTAATTTGGACAATACACACAAAACTTACTGAATCCAAACTGTCCACTTTCAGATGTGTTTCTGTTTTCTTTGTGGAGTTCCAACTATACTTTGAGAAGGATTATTCAACCACTGCCTGGATCCACAGCATAACTGACGCCACCACCATGCTCTGTGGTAAGGATGGGCCCATCATTTATTTGTTATTGCTTCAAAAGCTCCTGTTAACATACACATTCTATGCATCTGAGCAGAGCAGAGAAGAGCCTCACCCGCAGGAACTCAGCGCAACGATGCCCTCTTGTGGCCATATTTGATACTACAACAGAAAATACTGTTCATAGTTTTTGACTTTAGAGAAGAAAAACTTTTCATAGTAATGTAATATGTTATAAAATAACGGCTTTGTAATTTCTGGGGAAAAAAGTGTAAAAATTAATATATAATTATCAGTCAGCAATTTCACAGAAAAGTCCGTACAAACTGTGTTTGCAGCTCCTCTAGGTGGTTTCCTTGGGAACTGGCTCTCCTGCAGGGTTACCATCATCCTGGGAGGCATTCTGTCTTCTGCTGGTCTGATCCTAGGCTCTTGGGCTTCAAGTCTGGAGCAGCTATACATCTGCACTGGCGTCCTCACAGGTAATATCCTACTAACACACCCCTAACAATGAATATATCCCACTTTTGTTTGTTTTGATCAGATGTGTAGCGTAATTTTAATCTTTGTCCTTACTGTGGCAGAAGTTTGGATCAATTCAGAATTGAGAGAGTGCAACACTTTTCCTGGTTCCCAAGTCTTTCTCCATCTTTCTCAGGCCTTGGCTTTGCTCTCAGCTATACACCAGCCATAGCCATGGTTGGGGTTTACTTCAGGAAGAGGAAAGCTCTGGCCTATGGCATCGCCATGTCTGGTAATCGTTCTTTTTCTCCTTTTTTTTTTTTTTTTTTACTTTTATCTCTAACTGTCACTAGTCTGCTGTGATCCTCCCAGTGTTCATCACCTCATTTTGTCCTATCAAATCTCCAGGTAGTGGAATTGGAACCTTCATTCTGGCTCCTACAGTCCAACTGTTTATTGAGTATTACTCCTGGAGAGGAGCTCTGCTCTTGCTGGGAGGATTTGTTTCCAACCTGTGTGTCTGTGGTGCTCTAATGAGGCCGCTACAGCCCAGGAGAGCGTGGAGGTAAACCCTGCTGATCGGCAGCTAAAGAAATTGATTTAACCGTTAAAATGTTCTGATTTACCAGCTAAAACGCTTGTATTCTGTATTATCTGAAGGACACCGGAGAGAGATTTGGAGAATCTGGTGGAAAACAGCAACACAACACTGTCTAATGACACAAACAAAGCTGGCTGCAGACACGTGGAAGCAAGGCAGCTGGAAATCACCCCCACAAAAGACGCTGACCTGGTACTCACAACCAACAGGGGGCTCAACGTCTACGGGTTTGAAACCAGTAAACTCAGTCACGAGAACGTGACTCTGCTGTCAGCGCCGTGCCTGCGTGGACTAACAGATCGGAAGTTAACCAACTGCATTTTATTTAGCAACGAGCTAACAGGGACGATGCTGGGTGAGGGGAAGCTTACAGACCCCAAAGCAGCCGAGAACCAGGACTTGACAGGGGTGGAAGGGATGAAATATAACGTAACGGCGGAGAAAAAGGAGCCAGCCCCCGTTCACGCTCCCTCAGAGCCGACTGTCGGGACAGAACCAGCGTCAGGCTGCTGTTTCGGGTTCAGGGCAAACCGGGAGTTGTCATTTCTGCTGGCCCCCAGATTCCTGGTTCTGTCTCTGTCCTTCTGTTTTATGGCGTATGGGTGCAGCACTCCAGTGGTTCACTTGGTTCCATATGCGCTGAGTTTAGGGGTGCAGCACCAGCGGGCTGCCTTCCTGATGGCTATATTTGGTGCCAGTGGCATTGCAGGTAACATCACCTTTGGATGGATCATGGACAGAAAGTGAGTTGAGGCATGAAATTTGTTTTGGTTTTTTTTAATAAATGAGTGTGTGTGAAGTGTGTGTGACAGATCTGCTTCCTTGTAGGTGTCTGATGAGGTATCGCATGCTGTGCTACATGCTGGCGTTAGGCATGGAGGGCCTCTGCTGCCTGGTGGCTCCTCTTCTTCACTCCTTCCCCCTCCTGCTGACATTCTCCATATTCTATGGTATCTTTGACGGAGCGTATGTGGCCCTCATCCCAGTGGTGACCTCTGACGTAGTGGATTCCGCCAATCTGACCACTGCCCTGGGTGTGGTCTACTTCCTGCACGCGGTCCCGTACTTGATCAGTCCCCCAATTGGAGGTAAGCGTAGCTGTCTTTCCTGGGGTGACTGGTCATCTACAACCGTTTTCCACCTGCAGTGTTCCTTGTTTTCTTTCTCCAGGTTGGTTAGTAGACAGGACAGGAAACTACCACGCGACCTTCCTCCTCAGCGGAGTATCCTTCATGTTGAGCGCTCTGGTCCTAACAGCCATCGGTCGGCTAAAACAACACCAAAAGTCCAAATCTGCTTCAGCTGATCACCAAAACATCACGGCTCCTCCTCCAGCACCGTGCCTGGATGGACCCACCGAGCCTGCTGGAGGCTCGGCGGGATGGCAGTGATGGAACTTTGAGGAAAGCGTGGCTCCTGCATGATTTAAATGTCCCCTTGAGCTTAAACAGAGGAGTGCTGCAACTCTTGCTCGATTCTTCTGATGAAAAACTCTGTGCAGCAGCAGCAGAGAAGAAACACCCGAAGGCATGGACCTCCAAAGACACGAAGCTCTGGCTTCACATCGAGATGTGAGCTCGGCCGGAGCGACTGACACACTCTTGTGGAAGAAAACACTTTTTTTTGGACACCTTCCTTAAATATGGGAGGTGCCCAAGCTTCAACTGTACCTTCTGAAGAAAAAAATCACAATTTTGTTGTAGAGCAAAACATTTTTTGTTCTTTTTTTTTGTAACTAAGATACCAAAGACAGTTTTATGCGGTCTGAACCAACAGACAGATGACAGGAGTCACCTCTCCCTCATTAGGGTCAGGACTTTGGGTCAGACCCGTCTGCTGTGTTTGTCCAAAACCTGCAGAAGCACCAAAGAAGGCACAACCAGAGGTCAAACTCACAGAGGTGTTTAAACACAAGAGTCCTGGCCAGTGCTGGCGGCACATTTCCCAGTGTGGCTTTATATCTGTGTGTGTGTGTGGAGCATCCATGGGGACCCCTGCAGGGCTCTGCTGCAACCACAACTGCTTCAACATCTGTTCTCTGCTTCCACAAAGGTGACGCGTCGCCTCTGAGTTCCAGCACCGTGACGTCACCGACAGCCTCCACGTGTGGTTTTTGCTAGCAAACCCTGTTGTGTGTGTGTGTTGTGCGTGTGTTGTGCTGAAAAGTTTCCACTGTGTAGGTGGATGTGTGAGAGGAGGCCAGAAGGGGGGTTTCCTTTCAGCTTGGCATCCCTATGAAAAGGACTTCCCCCTCACTCTGTTGCGACATCCTCACACAAACCTCAGATTTGATCTGTTTTTGATGTTACACTGACATTAAATCAGCACACAAACACAAAATGTCAACTAAAATGTCTTAACACTCATCATTGTCATTGTCATCATCAATCTTTTACTGTGAAATTACCAGAATAAGACATTTACTATTAATTCTGGATCTCGTAACAACATCTTTATCATCATTTCATATGAATTCTGTAATATCTCCAGTGGGAGAAGCATCAGCAAGAAAAATCATCAAATTCTAAAAATATATTTATTACTGTCCACCTGTAATACAGGAATATATAAATGCATGAATTAATGAGGTCAGTCCCTCATCTCTCTCTCTTTGTCTCTCTCTCTCCCTCAAACACACACACACACACCTGCATGCATTGTTGGTGTGTTACACTAGATTCACTCTCTGATAAATGTGCTGCAGCCAGGTGCATAATGCCACGTGTGTGTGTGTGTGCGCTTTACCACATCACTCAAAAACATCAATGGAAAGAAGAAAACACCCTGAAACACTGAGGAGTAACTCCGACTGTTTCTCTAACCCCCCCCCCCCCCCCCGCACAAACACGATCGCGTGTTTTTTATTCTCTTTGCTGATATTTTTAGTTTCACACCATCAGAGCTGCTGCAGGTTTTCAGCCGTCAACATCCTGACAATGATCAAGGGAAGCTTTTTCTTCTGTTTTATTCTCAGCAGGTCAGGATGGAGGTTCCACCAGAGGGCACATTCCCTTCCTTCAGCTGAAGGAAGAGAATTCCCAGACACCACTGTTGCAGCTATCCCAGTAGTGAGCATCCTCAGCTTTCAGCTTTTCCCTTGGGTACCAAAAGCCACACCACTGTGCACTTTCATTCACTGGTTTAAGATCAACACTCTCTTTTTCCACCTCCCACACACTTGTTCACAAGCGTGTGTGCACGAGGAGATGTTTCAGCATTTACAACTAAAGATGGGAGGATTATAAAAAGCACATTTTGGAAATGAAATATGAAAGAGTGGAGGGGGGCCACTCTTTCATATTTCTGTACGTGTGTCTGGCTCACACGTACGGAGATGTGAGCCAGACAGAGCTCGGCTGCAGAAACAAGTTAAAAAAGGAAGAAAGACTTGAAACAGGAAAGAAAGACGCTGCTTTGTTGTGGAAGGTGTCACATTCTCTTAACGTCTGTTTTATGGTCACAGATTTCAGAAAAACCTTTGTGTCAAAAGAAAATGCCTTTGTGTCAGGATAATGAATCGAAATCTCTGCCTTTTTCCTGTTTGTGTTTTGAGTTTTCTGGCTAAAGTGAGCAATAGTTTCTATATTTTTGTCAGGCGCGTAACCTAGTAACCACTGTGTCATGTTTAGTCTACATTCCCTTCAAAAACATCCCATTGGAAAACAGAAAATGTCAGAATCTGTGCTGAATAAGCAAAAATAACACACACAAATAAACCCCTAAATAAAAATACAGCTATTTTATACTATTTTAATACACTATGAGTTAGAATATGCTGTAAACGTTCTTTGTTGCTACAAATTCACATTTATTGTACGTTTGTGACAGGTAAAAGGACGACTGCTGCTATAAAAGTTCACCTTTGACCTCTGACGGTGATCCGATTGTTTGTTCTGCCCCTCTGAGTACTTCAGCAGTTACCCGTGAGTGGGTAGAAACTCACACACGGGTGTGTGGGTGGAAACTCATGTTCGTTTTACACAGCGCTCATGACAATCACGTGTGTACACACTATATCACTAATGTGTTCTCACTGTGTGTGTGTGTGTGTGTGTGTGTGTTTGTGAGCGTAGTTTTGTACTTTTATGTGTTTTTGCCTGAGTGTGAAACCAGTTTTCCACTCGTCTTCTCTCAGTCAGGCTTGCAGAAGAAACAGAAATCGGCCCACTTCACGTGGAAACAAACGCACGTGCACATGCGTGCACACACACTCAGGTCGGTGTTTGGTTGTTATAAACAGGTTGTTATAAACACCTCAGGTGTATTGGTCTACCTTCAAATGTGTTATAGAGTATTTAAAGAAAATAACTGCAACTTGAAACATGCATTTTTCTCACTTTTCCCGCTCAGCAATCCTCCATCGTCATGGTTACCAGACTTAGAAGAGAAGTCAAGGTGTATTTTCAGTATCTTATGTCTTCCGTTCACACCAGCCTGCTGAGGTAGATAACCAGGTGCTGAAACTGGTGCTGGTTGTCGGTTTGATCCCATGTCCTGCAGGGGCCACAGGGGCCACGGCTAGATTTCAGTCACGAAAATGCACTTTCAGTTCTTAACATGTTGAGAAAAGAGCTGCAGAAAAGTCACCTCAAATGTGTGGGTGGTACCTTAGTGCATGCAGATGTCAGGTGAGGTTGAGGTCTGGGCTGTGACCCCCCCCCACCAACGGTGATGGTGGCCTTGGCGTTTTTCATGTAATGGCCTTGGAGGATTCATACCACAAATACAAATGTCACAGTGACCAGAGTTACGCCATGTCACAATGTCCTTGGTTATGAGCTCTGGTGATTTTAGGGGTGTGGCGATGTTCTGCCGTCTATCTTTTTAAAACAAATTGGTAAAAACAATGAGGTAATCTTAGCTGAATATGGAAAGGAGGGAGGTCAGGTGGAGAATGTTTGACTGTAACCAATGAAACACGGGAACAAATAACACCGCTTAAGAACTGAAAACTAAGAATCAAGATTGTGAACAACGGCGACGACAAGGTGAGGTGTGTTTGTGTGCATCAGAACCAAGACTGGGTTGATGCAGCTCTAAGGGGTAACTTTAACCCCTAACTGAAATATTACCCTTGTAGCTGCCTGTCTCCAGCTATTAAAACCTAATCTAACATTTACCAAGTGCCCTGATTCATGAGAGAGGAGCCATGGCAGCGGTTGTGATTGAAGCATCCATCCATCCATCCGTCCATCCATCTGTTTTCCTCTGCTCGGGTTGCGGGAGCAGCAGCCTAAGCAGGGAAGCCCAGACTTCCCTCTCCCCAGCCACTTCATCCAGCTCTTCCGGGGGGATCCCGAGGTGTTCCCAGTCCAGCCGAGAGGCATAGTCTCTGCAGCGTGTCCTGGGTCTTCCCGGGGGCCTCCTCTACCGGAGGGACGTGCCCTGAACGCCTCACCAGGGAGGTTGGTTGAAGCAGGCATTCAGAACCTCCCTAAGCTGCAGAGTTGTGAGGACTGCTCCAAGGAAGCAGGGTAAAACAACTGATGAAGATGGTCAGCGGCTAGACGAGTCCTCTCCACGCCAGCTAAAGCTGCAACGTGTACGTTTTCCCTCAGCTCAGGCTGACAGGGCAGCGGAGCGGCACAGGCCCATTATCGGAGAGCTGGATGTTCACTCCTGTAAAGGAGTGAACGTGGGAATGTAACACAGCACAAAGCTGCTGTGACTGACCAGAGATCAGATCATCTGCAGCGGACATGCACATTTCTTTAAAGTTCAAACTGTGGTATTTATATTTGCACCAAAAATGGAAACATAACATTATAAGAAGAACGTAAGCTGGATTAACAAAATATATTTTCTTCTTCTTTCTTTTGCTGTTTGAACTCACAGCTGATGAATTCCGCCATTAAAACTGTTGCATCTTGGCAAAGATTCAGTCTGAGTGAGTGAAGTCAAGCCAACTAGACTGGTAAGCAGATGTCCCACTCTATTAGTGTGTGTGTGTGTGTGTGTGTGTGTGTGTGTGTGTGTGTGTGTGTGTGTGTTAGGGGTTTCCTGGGGCTCACAGCGTCCGCTCCCTTCATGAATTCACTGTGTCATCTCCAGGACATGACACAGTATTTAATGACCAATGCGTGTGTGTGCGCACGCGTGTGTGTGTGTTTGCACGCGCACTGGGTGGTGGGGGTGTCTGAGATTACTGTTTGATGACAGCAAACGGAGAACAACTGTAATATCAGTCTGCTGAGGCTGATCAGCATCATGAAACCATACATACACACACTCACCAGCACACATGTGTTCCATCAGTGAAAACGTTGTTCCTGTTTCACAAATAAAAAAAAAGAAATGTGGTCACACCCGTTAGCACCCCACCCCCCAAACGGTGAGTCAGCAACTCAAACCTTTTCTTGGTTAGGCACTTACAGGAATTACAGTTAATTCCTGTAAGTGTGTGATCAAGCTGCTCGTGCGACCTCAGGCGAAGGATAGGGAGGCCATGTTACCTGTGGACCTGTCGATACGGAGGCCATGTTACCTGTGGACCTGTCGATACGGAGGCCATGTTACCTGTCGACCCGCATTACCCGCAAACGAGGCATTAATATCCTGCTGGAACATGACTGCAGCCGTCCAGGACAGAGTTGCAGCAGGCAGGACAAGGTTCATGTAATAGTTACTAATACTACTACCATGCTTGCACACGTGTGTGTGTGTGTGTGTGTGTGTGTGTGTGTGTGTGTGTGTGATAATATTGACAGTTGTAATGTGAGTGGTCAGGACACAAAAGACTTTGACTCTAAAAACCTAACGCGTAGCTGTGAGAGGTCACAGCTAGGTGTCACACACATGCGCGTGCGCGCACACACACACATACACACACATACACACACACAGCTGGTCCAGGTGGTCAGTATTGTCTCATTTGTGATGAGGGTTCTTGGTTCACTGCATGGGAACCAATTGCCTTCCATTAAGTCCCAATGAGCACTAGTCAATATATGTTAAACACAAACACACACTTCCAGATAACACCGACTCAGCAGGAGGTTCGACCTGAATCCATCGTCTATTCTCTGTCTTCTTGTGGAGTGAGTTATTTTCATCAGCCCTGATTGGCCATTGACTGCGGGAGCCACCAACCAGTCGTCTGTTAGACGTAAACGTCTCTAAGAAACGGAATAAGCAGCGTCATTCTGCAGCTGTCAGGAATGTGTGTTTCACCTGTGGCGTCACTCAACCACAGATTTCCCAGCACGTGTTTTTTTTTATCGGCCTTTCCCCTGAAACACAGAACAATGGTCACACATTGAATCCAGTCTGAGGCTGCAGGAGCGGACTGCAGGCGTCTCTAACTTTAAATCCTTCCCTCACAGACGTCACGCCATGTTTGAAAACACAACACATCCTCACGTAGCCATTCAGAACTGACTGTCAGGGTCAGGTCATCACCATGTGACCATATTTGGTCTGATCAAGGACAGGCTGAAGTTCCTCAGATGTTTAGTAATCTGACTTAGCTTCTCATTTTCTTTTTCCTCTGCTTGAATCAAGTCATCGCTGTCATCTTCAGCATCACTCCTTCAGTCTGCTCCTCCCTGCTTACGCACATTTTCCCACAGTCTGAGGTATCATCAGTACTGATTGCACGTGGCATTGATTGAACTTACTGAACTGGTCTGTGAGTGTAACCAACTGGGATCGGCTAATCTACCTCCTCCTTATTCTTCTTCTTCGTATTATTATTATTATGATTAATATTAATCATAATAATATCAATATTAATTTACCATAAATCCGCTGAGGGACTGAATAGGTGCCAGCACAGGGGTGTCCAACCCATTCCACAAAGAGCCGTGTGGCTGCAGGTTTTTGTTCCAACCAATCAAACACACAGAGTTTGACCAATCAGCTGTCTGAAGACTCAGATCAGCTGATTAAATAACTTCAGTCAGGTGTGCTGTTGCTTGGTTGGAACAAAAACCTGCAGCCACACGGCTGTTCGTGGAATGAGTTGGACACCCCTGTGCCAGCAGGTATGGAGCAGGCAGACGGGGGAGACAGAGGGAGGGGTTAGGAGAGAAATCCCACCCAGTGTAGAGGAGGAGCGCAGGCTGAGTAGCTCCTAACTCCTCCCCGTGGGTATCCCAGGGGGAGGGCTTAGCTCCTAACTCCTCCTAAGTGGCTATCACAGAGGAGGGGTTAGGAGAGAAATCCCACCCCTTGTACAGGAGGAGGAGCGCAGGCTGAGTAGCTCTATAGCGCTCAGATTTTTAGATTCTGTGTTTTATGTTGCACCTTAGGCCGAAGCAAGTTCCTAGTCTGTGAATTCTCTTCACTGACAATGGCAATCAACCCCTTTCTGATTCTGATTCTGATTCTGACAGAGAGAGGGAGGCAGAGGGAGGTTTAAGAGAGAAATCCCACCCCTTGTACAGGAGGAGGAGCGCAGGCTGAGTAGCTTTATAGCGCTGTGACACAGAGGGAGACAGAGGAGAGAAGGAAGGAAAAGACTGCGCACGCTGAAGTGCAGCTCGCCTGGACTTTGTTACATCTGCAGGTTCCTCTCACACCAGGTGGATTATTTCAGAATTTCTCCGGGAGAAAAGCTGTGGGAGTTACCTTCGCGCACAGCTCGAGTCGGTATTTCGAGGATCCGAGAAAAAAAAAACAAAAACATTTAGACGCGCTTGTTTTTTACGCCCAGCTCTGATGACCAGCTTCTGATATGTATCACGCCAGGTGAGAGGAAGCCGTGTGTGTGCGCGCGTTCGCCTGAGTGAGTGTGCAAGCACGCGCTGTCCTCCAAATCTTACCGTGCGCCGAAGCGCCGCACTTTTAAACCTACATGTGTGCCTTTCTGACTTTCCTCCTGCTGGAGTCATCTCTTATTACCTGATAACAGACTGGTCAACCTGCGCAATAAACGTGTAGAATTAAATGCTTTTAAATTTCAATAGATTTCCAGTTCTATTTTAATTCAGTGGGTTTTCTTTTTTCTATTCTAGCTCCTTGAATTTAATGCGTTTGGCGAGTGTTCTAACAGTTTGGATGGTAGCGTTCTTCTGTATCAGCACCGGTTTCAGCTCCCTGTTTTGACCTCATTACGCACACGCGTTGCTAGCAGTCGGCATTTCACCCGTGAGTAACGTCCTATCATCGCTCATTTTATTTACTAAATAGAATGTTGGGTTGAATGGGTTGTTGCTATATCATTTCTTCATATTTAAAAAGAATGTGCAGTTGTTCTTTTCATTTCAACGGTTTTTTTCTGACGCTGATAACGTGATCCAGACTGAGAAGTCCCTGTAACCGCAGCTTCTCAGGAAAGACCCAGTCAGGCTTGTTTCTCTCTGTCTTTTTCTTGTAATAGTACTTCTGATTACTGGATTCTAACGGATTATTTTCGCCAGTTAAGGCTAGGTGCTCTGCGCCCTTTTGGAGGCGCACACGCACCGCTGGGCTGAAGCAAAGTTGCATGTTGAAGTCATGGATACATCTACGTCTTTAATCGAGTAAACAATTGTATCTGTAGCCTCAAACACAGCTCTTGAGTGTGAAACCTACTGTCTGCCTCTCTTTTCGCGGAATCGTGACACTGCAGACGCTCCTGAGATTTCCTTACGCGTTACTCACCGGGACCTATTATTATTACGTGACTTATCCCAGTTTTTTTCTGGCACGTTACGGATGTCATTCTTGGCTGAGTAAGCGCTCAGCCGTCGGTTTCGGGTGCCGTTTGCTCCCCTGTCAAGACCGATCGCGTCATATCTTTCGTGATCGCGCCCAGCTCTGCCCCGAATCGCACGGGAGTTTGCCACTTCCCGCTGTCGGCGTCGACACCGGGGGCACGGCGGCGGCTGTGGGGGTAAAAACGCGGATTAGTAGCAGTTAAATATGTGCGGCGTTATTTTTCTGCCACAATCCTGAGCAATTAATCGGAGGCTTTGAGCACAAAAGCGTGTTTTTTGTAAAAATCCAAAATTAGATTTTATGGAAAAAGTTCTAAGCAACAAACAAAGCAGTTTGAGTGAATAATAATCTATATTGCGCTCAGGTTATTGTTTTTCATGCTTGCAAACTACGTGGGCTGCTTATGGCTCGACGCTCTCTCTCTCTCTCTCTCTCTCTCTCTCTCTCTCTCTCTCTCTCTCGCAGCGTTCCGAGTGTGCCCCAAAGTCAACCAATCAGGACACAGGGCACATTGACGATTGGCCGATTATAACTAATAGGTGGGAAGAGAGCAGCGGCGTTATAAAAAAAAAAAAAAAAGCAAAAAAACTCGTGTTTGTGCTCAGAACCCTTCGATTAATTGCCCAGAATTGTGGCACAGCTCCACTGATAATGCTGTGTTTTCAAGCTTTTCAGACCACACGCAAGCGCGTCCTCGTAGAAACTGGCATCGCTAGATGGTCTGTGACATTTCAAAGCGTCACACTTCAGATGTGAGCCGAAGCAGCTGAAATGCGCAGCGCTTCTTTGTCCTCAAACCTCTCGAATCAAATGGACGTGCACTGCTATCCCACGCTGACAGTTTTGTTCCGTGTAACAGTTGTGGCGCAGCGCGTAAGCAAGTCAAAGATCTGCCAACATCAGCAACTTTTAACAATAGAGACGCGTCGAGCGCGCCGTTTGCGCAGGAAGCGCGCTCCTGTCCGAACGGGAACACATTATTCACATAAGCTACAAGCCGGCGGCGCACGCAGGCCAGGTCATCTCAGAAAAGTTGAATTTTTATTTACAACGCATTTCTCCTTTGTTAACATCACAGGCGACCCATCCCGAACATTATTCCGTTAATATCACAGCGTTTATAGGAAATATGGATTTATGGGTTCCGTCCTTGATGGATTTATGGGTTCCTCCGCCACGCCACACGCGTTCTCCCGCTGCGGCTCCACACGCAGCACAGACGCCAGGCTGTTGTACGGAGTCATGGAAGTCCAGACTAACGAAGATGCTCTGTTCATCCAACAGACCGCTGAACCGACCCGATCGCCCGGCCAAAGTAATAGCAAAACGGGAGAGCAGAAGAGTCTCCGCAGCCAACGGTGCACCCTGGCCAGCCTCCCGTTCAGTAAGCGGCGGTGAACAGAGTCCGGACCAGACGCCGTGGCGCAGAGTCCCCGTCTCCCCGGTCGACGGTCTAGGCGTGTTTCAGACAAGGACAATCTTCAGTCTCCCTCGTCGCACTTCCAGTGGATATTTCTCCTCCGACTCGATGCCCAGTTCCCCGCTGTCGCCGAGGTCGCTTACCACTGACAGAGCGACGCAGACGCCGAGCCCAAGCGGCCAAGCGATACAACACGCCCTGGAGCGCATGGCTCAGTGGCCCGGTGGGCGAGCCGGAGACCGGGCTCAGGAGCGGCACGGTGAGCACATGCAGGCTGCAGCAGTGCTTATGGAGGCAGGCAGAGAAACGTTGCTAGTTCCAAATCATGACTACTCACTGCTGCCACACCCACTGCTGCTGATTCATCCTTTATGTTTTCATTTTATTGTGAGACTAAGTTCTCCTTTTCCTTCCAGTATAGACCTGGAACGGATAATGGAAAAAGATATGCACAACTTTGTGCACATTCATCTTAAGAAGTATATTCAAACTTCAAAATGGCACTATGACTCAAAGTCAGATTTCATATACTTGTGTGAGGCTTATTGTAGCCCAACTCTTGTTCTTATGAATGAGTCTGGCTGTCTGGGAACAGTCTTGATTCAGTGCTGGTAGTGACTCAGATTCACAGTGAGTTTACAGGAAGGAAGAGGGGTCCTGACTTTTAGTTAAAGTGACCACACCCTGTGGAAGGGGTCACAGTCTACTCCTCCATCCCATCCCAATATCAGAAAACACATTTGCCAGGCTAGTTTCAGCTCTACTGGTGTTTAACTACTCCCAGTGGCCACAAAACTCCTTTGCTCCTCAACGCTGGCGTCAGAATCGAACTCTGGTACGAACTTAATTGTTTAAATAATCAGAATGTTTTGTTTCTAATCGCTGTTTGCATGAAAGAAAAAATGAGATGCACTTTCTGCGGCGACCTTGTTTATCTTGTTGCTTGGTTACAAATAAAAGTGTGACCTTAAGGAAGAAAGTGCTGTATCCAGCTAATGAAGTAACACCCA
Source organism: Pao palembangensis (assembly GCA_015343265.1). NCBI lineage: Eukaryota > Metazoa > Chordata > Actinopteri > Tetraodontiformes > Tetraodontidae > Pao > Pao palembangensis. The sequence continues at coordinate 1,798,774 of CM027083.1, read as the reverse complement.
CGAGGACCATGAAGAACCACCACAGAATTCAGCTTCATTCAGGATCCTTGTGGGTTTTGAGCTCGCAGGTTGTGCTTATGATTCACATTCCTATTACCTCCGGAAGTTCAGCATAACTCTGACTTTTATAACATAATAGCGATGATTAATTCCGCTCACATCCGTGTGTGTTTTCTATTGTAGACAAGCTAGCAGTCAAAACAGCACTGTGTGTGCACGTCCTTTTGTGTCCTGCAAAACAAAAACAATCTGATGGCTCTGATAAAAGTCTGCCGGAAACCCGATTCTCTGAGCTTCCGGAAGATGGGCTTATCTTTTTCTTGTGTTGCTCCCTGACGGGACGATTGTAGCTGTTCTTTCTCTTCTCTTCACGTCACCCCTACAGCCATATTCCTCCAGGCCAACATGAAAGTGAAGAGTTCGATTTTGTCACTGTTCCACGTGTTCCGCTGCCCGCCGCTGTGGGCTAGCAAGCTTCTAGCGTAGAGCTGGCCTTTTTTTTTCAGGCGTTTCAAGCTGAATGAAGTGCAAAGCTTTATTTCATTTTCCTGCGTATTGTTGCTGCATTCAGCCCTTTTCTTAAGCGATGCGCTCAAGCCTGGGTTTCACTGCTGTTCATGAGTCATACGTGTAGATCAGTGAAGTTACAGTCTGTCGCAGCCATATACAGTAGACTGAAAATATGACAGATCAACCACAAAACCGTATTCACTCGCCCGGTCAGGTGCTTTTTTACATCTGCATACCGCAGGACTGTGAATAATTTCCCACATCAAACTGTTTCAGTTTTTGGAAACATCTGAGTGTGTTTTTCCATCCTTTTTGTTTGACCTGTACCATCACCATTATTTAAAGTCCACTCAGCCTGAACTTATTCTCGCGCTGTCACAATTTCTCCACACTCAGAATGTACAGACGACGGTGCTGGCTGCAGAGGATCGTGCTGTACGTTCCAGGAGTGGGTCTCTGCTGCTCCTTAAACGCATCAGTCTCAGACCCTTGTGCATTTTTAGCTGTACAAGTATTGTTTTGTTTTGTTTTTTTCTCCCATCCTTTGTAGTCAATAAAAACTGTGTTGTCGACTCTTAGCTGTTTCAGGGGGTGCTGCCTACCGCTCTAGCAGGAGGCCACGAATCACCGCAGGGGAGATGCGGGAGGAGGAAATCGGACGAAAGCTCCGTCACATTGGAGACGAATTCGACGGACTACATCGCTTAAGGGTCAGTGATGCTGTGAAACCTCCAGTGATGTGCTGAATGTAAATCAGTGAATCCAAACTTAAACCTAAATGCTCTGACTCTTGATCACAGGCAGCCTAAAACTATGGAGATGTTTATGAAAATATTAGCCGGTATTTGATGCTAAATTATGCTGAGATACAGCCGTTAAAGAGGGACTCCGCTGCAGCGGAGCTCTGTGTTTTCCTCTGAGCTGCCGGATTGTTTGGATACGGATTCTTCTTTCACCAAGTTCCGCCCATGTCCACAGTTGCAGCCAAAAATGAGTCACCTAACCTCAGAGGAGAACCTGAGTGCAGAAGGAAGTCAAAGGGTTTACAACATTATCTTGTGAGCATTTCTTAGAATTTCACAGCCCTGGTGGTTACTTAGCGTATGCAACAAGAAGAGAAAAGCTTTTTTCCAGGGTCGGATCCCAGACTTCCCTATAAGCATCCAGGCTCAGCCGCCCATGTTCTCAGTCTTGAGAAACATCCCTGCTCAGAACAAATCAAAAGGTAGACAGCAGTGAGATGCATTCGCTTCTTCACGCGCTAATCACATTATTACAGGGATGTGAGCCGTGAGCGCTGTGCTCGAGCTCTCAGACTGGGTGTGCTGCAAAGTTACAGCTGCACAGTTAAGTTCCACTTGGCAACATTTCGACGTGTTGCATCATCGTAGATTTATTCACGCCACTGTCGAGGAGCTGACGCAGTGTTTTCTTAAGCCAAAGGAAAATAGCTGGCATAAATTCCCTGTCTTCTTTATCAGAGAAATGATTTGAAGGGAACACCAAGAAGCAAAACAGTTTTCCAGCCCTGTTGGGGGTCCTTAAAATTCTTCCTCAACATGAAAATAAGAGTGGTGAAACGCCAGACTGTCTAATCTGTAAACTTCTGACACTTTGAGATGTTTTTAAGCATTTAAAGCTTTTTGCATAAGTACCCAAAAGCCATAAACTGGAACTCTTTAAGAGATTATATGTGGGTGCTTCTGTGGTTGGGCATTTCTGTCAAACCCGTCATTACAGAGGTGTGTTGTTCATCCACATTCAAGGCTTTGGTCTTCATCATTACATTGTGAAATATGTGACTCGTTAAGGGTTCAGTGTCGGTGGACGAAGAAGCCTGGGGAAATGGGCAGACAGAAGCACACTGAGGTGGAGCTGAAGCCATCTGATTAGTCCCGTCACGTTTTCCCTCCCAGCTTTGAATCACGCTTTAGAAGATGACAGATGGAAGCTAAACCTTGTGTGTGTGTGTGTGTATGTGTGTGTGTGTGAGTTACCGCTCATGAACTCCAGAGGAGAGTCATTCTGAAAGTGTGCTGATGTGTGTGTGTGACAGAACATTGAGGAGGCAGAAAAATGAGAAAGGGTGAGCTTTGTTTCCTTTTCCGTGTTCGTGGTTCTGCCGACATATGATTTCATAACCACACGAGTTTTTTTTTTTTTTCTAAAATCACAATAGAACAACAACTCCACAAACCCAGTAAATATAGCACCAATCTTGCACGCAGCAAGTGGTCTGAGCCCCTGCAATTCGCATGGTTTTAACCATGATCAGCCGGTTTGTCCGGCTGATCTTTTGAGCTTTGTTGGCTGTTGAATTCTAAAAAAAAATTGCAGATTGGTGTGAGATCTTGGGATTTTCAAATAGATGGGTGTTCAGAATTGTTGAGATGCTGGCGATGGATTGGGAGATGTCACAGAGCCTGCAGGCAGCACGTGGTTAGCAGGCAAGAAGTCTCACGCTGGCCTGGAGAGGCTGCACGCACATCTGATGATAATGTGAGAAAACATGGAGGGAAACAGTGGTTTCCCTCACCCAGAAAAACTCACTTATCTCCCACTGTCAGGCACTGGTTCTCTCCCAGTTGTCCTCGCTCACCCTGCCCAACCTTTTATACACTTAGCAGTTAAACATTTACACAATATGTACATGAGTATGTGTGGCAGTCCAGCATTCACGCACTGCACTGTCTGGTTTCAAACATCTGTGTGTGTGTGTGTGTGTGTGTGTGTGTGTGTGTGTGTGTGTAGGCTTTGTGTTTAGATTTGTTGTGACTTAGCCCTGGAGTAGAAAAGCACAGGTTCTAATTATCCAGTCAAAACACACACACACACACACACACACACACAGACTCCACATGCAGACAAAATAAAACACTCTCACACACTCTGAGATGAAAAAATAACTGAGGAATATTAAGAACCAGACAGCCATCTTTTTTTGGGCTCCACTGTTTGTGTTTGTGTGTATGAAGTGTGTGTTCTTATATGTGTTCTTATGTGTGTCTGTGTGGGTCTGTGTGTCAGCAACTGTCTTAGGGCATCGATTAGCAGAAACTTTAAAGCCTGGATGGCTTTACATTTTTCAAACTTCAATGGACGGAAAACTGAAGTGATGGTGTTTGGTCCCAGTGATTCTTGTGATCCCCCCTGTTGATTTGGGTTCCCTGGCATTGTACATGAAGCCAATAATTTCTAATTTGGGTGTTAAGAAACCCAAATTTTAGATTGTCCATAACGAACACCATGTTCGGGCATAAGGGTGTCCATATATGCACTTGGCACCGACACCTTAGGCCGCAGTTTGATAATCGACGTTGTGGTCATGTCATCGGACCGGCAGACCCAAACGTATTGTGAGGGTCTGCTGGGAACGGCTGGCAGAGTCTCCTGTCAGTTCAGTTCAGTTCAGTTCAGTTCAATTCAATTCAATTCAATTTTATTTATATAGCACCTTTTACAAAAAATTGTCTCAAGGTGCTTTACAGCGCCTGAAACCCAGAGCCTGAACCCCCAGGTAAGCACAGTGGCAAGGAAAAACTCCCTTTTAACAGGAAGAAACCTTGAGCAGGACGAGGCTTACAAGGAGGAACCATCCTGCTGAAAGTCAGCTGGGTAAAGGAGGAAAAGAAGAGGGAGACAGGAGGGAGACAGGCGTGGGAAGAGTTCAGGGAGGCCATGGAGAACGACTTCTGGACGGCTTCGAAAAGGTTCTGGACCACCATCCGGCACCTGAGGAGGGGGAAGCAGTGCACTGTCAACACTGTGTACAGTGTAGATGGTGTGCTGCTGACCTTGACTCAGGATGTGGAGGGAATATTTCGAAGACCTCCTCAATCACACCGACACGCCTTCCAGTGAGGAAGCAGCGCAGGGGCGGTACCACTGGATTGGCAGACCGGGGTGTGTTCCAGGGACCGGAGGGTGTGTTCCAACTACAGGGGGATCACACTCCTCAGCCTGCCCGGCAAGGTCTATTCGGGGGTGCTATAGAGGAGGGTCCGCCAGAGAGTCGAACCTCGGATTCAGGAGGAGCAGTGCTGTTTTCGTCCTGTATGTGGAACTGTGGACCAGCTCTATACCCTCAGCAGGGTCCTTGAGGGTGCGTGGGAGTTTGCCCAACCAGTCCACACGTGTTTTGTGGATTTGGAGAAGGCATTCGACCGTTTACCTTGGGGAGTCCTGTGGGGGATTCTCCGGGAGTATGGGGTGTCGGGCCCCCTGATACGGGCCGTCCGCTCCTTGTATGACCGGTGTCAGAGCTTGGTCAGCACTGTCGGTAGTAAGTCGAACTTGTTTCCGGTGAGGGTTGGACTCCTCCAGGGCTGCCCTTTGTCACCGATTCTGTTCATAACCTGTATGGACAGAATTTCTAGGCGCAGCCACGGTGTTGGTGGCCTCAGGATCGGGTCTCTGCTCTTTGCAGATGATGTGGTCCTGTTGGCTCCATCAGTCCGTGACCTCCAACTCTCACAGGATCGGTTCATAGCCGAATGTGAAGCGGCCGGGATGAGAATCAGCACCTCCAAATCTGAGGCCATGGTTTTCAGCCGGAAAAAGGTGGAGTGCCTTCTCCGGGTCAGGGAGGAGATCCTGTCCCAAGTGGAGGAATTGAAGTACCTTGGGGTCTTGTTCACGAGTGAGGGAAGAATGGAGCGGGAGATTGACGGGTGGATCGGTGCGGTGTCTGCAGTAATGCTGACTCTGCACCGGTCCGTTGTGGTGAAGAGAAAGCTGAGCCGAAAGGTGAAGCTCTCGATTTACCGGTCGGTCTTCGCTCCTACCCTCACCTATGGTCATGAGCTCTGGGTAGTGACCGAAAGAACAAGATTGCGGGTACAAGCTGCTGAAATGAGTTTCCTCCGCAGGGTGGCTGGGCTCTCCCTTAGAGATAGGATGAGGAGTTCTGCCATCCGGGAGGGGCTCAGAGTAGAGCCGCTGCTCCTCCGTGTTGAGAGGAGCCAGATGAGGTGGCTCGGGCATCTAGTCAGGATGCCTCTCGGATGCCTCCCTGGTGAGGTGTTCAGGGCACGTTCCTCCGGTAGGAGGCCCCCGGGAAGACCCAGGACACGCTGGAGGCACTATGTCTCTCAGCTGGCCTGGGAACGCCTCGGGATCCCCTGGAAGAGCTGGATGAAGTGACTGGGGAGAGGGAAACCTGGGCTTCCCTGCTTAGGCTGCTGCCCCTGTGACCTGCCCCCGGATAAGCGGTAGAAGATGAATGGATGGGTGTTAAGACAGTCATTTTAAACTAGACCGACAAATCAGCGCAGTTAAGTCCAGATTTTTCCACCTTGGGACGCTGGCAAAGGTGAAGCCACTCCTTGCACAACAGCACTTTGAGACAGTAATCTATGCCTTCATCACGTCTCGGCTGGATTACTGTAACGCACTTTATTATGGAGTCAGTCAGTCCTCACAGGATTTTATGATTTTATTATGGAGTCAGTCACGACTCCAGTTGGTCCAGAATGCAGCAGCTGGTCTTCTGACCGGAGCGCGTAAGAGGGAGCTCATCACTCCCATTCTGGCCTCCCTCCACTGGCTGCCCGTGCATTTTAGAGTTCTTTTTAAGATTTTTTTTATTGGTTTTTAAATTCTTAAACGGTTTGGCCCCACCTTACCTCTCTGAGCTGCTTCTCCCCTACGCTCCTGCTCGGTGCCTCAGGTCAGCTGACCGGCTGCTCCTGGGGGTACCAAGGTCGATGCGGAAGCTCAGAGGAGATGGAGCTTTTTCTGTCGCTGCTCCCGTTTTTGTGGAATGACTTACCTCTCCACATTAGACAAGCCCCCTCACTGTCGGTTTTTAAAACCCGTCTAAAAACCCACTTTTATTCCTTGGCTTTTGACCCAGCTTGAGACCGCTTTTGTTTTATTGCTTTTACTCTTTTGTTTTATTGCTTTTATTATTTTATTGTTTTACTGTTTGTTTTACGTTTTATGTACAGCACTTTGCGTCAGCTATGGTTGGTTTTAAAGTGCTTTATAAATAAAGTTGAGTTGAGTTGTCAGACGGTGAGGTGTTGACCTGCTGTGACCTCAGGATGAGCTGTGCATCCATGCGCAAAACCTTCAAAGAAGTGCATCTTTCTTTCTGTTAAAATTGCCGTGCATGCTGTAACAAGGGAAAATAAGACACAAAACCTAAAAATGATAGAGTTGGAGCGTTGGGGAGGTTTGTAGAAGCAGAGTGAGAAGAAAAGAGGGACACCAAAGCAGCTTGCTGGTGTTTGTGTAGCTGTGTGTGCATGCACGTTGTTTGGAGAGCTATTTTTGAGACACGTCGTAAGCGGTGGCGCTCACATGTGCAGTTTGCGTTCTGTTGTTTCTGCGGTGATGAAGAGGAGAGAGGAGCAGGCTGGAAACGCTGGATTATCAGAAGATGTGCAGACCCAGTCCTTGAGGAACGCAATCCAGCTGCGATTTATGTCTTTCCGGGCCGAAAATACCGTCACAGCTTGGCTTGGTGAATGGGTTCGGCGGTTTGGTGACCCTCTCCATCTCTCCCAGGCAGTGGAACGCATTTGTTCCTTCAACCCTCGTATTAACTCCGCAGCATTTTGGCTGAGTCAGAAGCAGAATTAGACTGATTCATTCCAGGCTTGAGCTACTGGTCTTTCCCTCACCTGTTTCCTCTTCAGGCATTACAGGTTTCTGAGGTTTCTGGCTCATTTTTTAAATCTGAATCACATGGCTCCTGCCCTCCGCTGTGATGAACCTGCGATGGGGAGACCCGCCTGTGGGAAAGGGCTCCGTCTCTGCCAGTCTGTCTGCGTAGCATTGCACAGTTCTGCAGAATCCACACAGGGCAGTTTGAAGTGGAAAAACTGACTCTCACCCCCATGACTCCAACAGTTAATGTGCTTCATGACGCAGAGAGTCAGCCTTGTGCTGCACTGTTTTCCTCTGGAGGAACTCCGGAATGCTTCTCCAGATGTGGGCAATTGCTTCTATCCTGGCAGGTCTCACTTGTTTAGGGGCTGTCACTGCTGGAGCTTCTGATCAGAAGAAGTGGAACGTTTATGAGAAGACACTTTCTCTGGTAAATCATTTCCAAAGTACATCAAGTAGATGAGATGTCACCAGATTAAAAGTGATATTTCCCACGTTTTCTGCAGTGACTCACACCACTTTGTTTACACCACTGGAAAGACATTAACCAAGATCACACACATACACACACACACACACACACACACACACACACACACACACACACACCTTTCAGACATATTAAAACCTGTAAAAACATGCCATGTGTATACATCCACAGAAAAGCACGTGGAGATTGCAGGAGCACAAAGGATGTAGAGGACTGTATTTACTTGCTGCTTCTTGCATGTAAACATACGCTGCCTGTTCATCTTTTTGATTTTAAATGATGAAGGGAGGGTGAGGCGAACATCTCACAGGGGGTATCTGCGTGTTTGCGTCATAACGAGCATCAAAACGCTGAAGCATTGAAACCACAATCATTGAAGTGGAAGAGTTCACTGTGGCCCCACTCTTCTCTTGACTGTGTTTTTTTTTTTATGCTGACATTCTCCTCTTTTGCCTTTTTGTTTTGCAGCGGTTGGAAGACAGACGGAGACGTGTTGCGTTCGAACCAGACCGTCTGCCGCCCATCCCCCAGGAGCCCATCGTGCTGCTGTGCATCAGCCTTCTGCTCTTTGTGATTGGAATAAAAATCTACCTGCAAGGCAGCGCAGACAGCCAGCACCACTCTCAGGTTTAGCGAGCAAAAATAGCATTTTCCTGTGCCGATGCATCATCTCGGCGAGGACCTCGTTTTCACCAGACTTCACCGTCTTTTCAAATTGAGGATGGACATTTTGAACTGCTTTATGGACATGTTAACATCTTTAAAGAGGTTTGGGGAGAATTTTCTTTCCCCCTTGTTTTTTTTTCCTTCAAACCTCTGCGTACCAAAGATTCATACATTTTCACTCCGTTCAAGCATTTGAGAACACATCAAATCGTGATACAATGTGCCTTGTTGATTCTTTTGTAATCTTTTATGCCTCTCGCTTCTTTTATTTATTTTAGTTGTGCTGCGGATTCTCTGTGTTCCTTTGCGGTCAACTCTACAGACCCAGGGTTAATACGTGGGTCCGAACTATCATCCTTTTACTGAGAGCTTTCTGTATGCAGAAATGATGTTGCACTCCCATCAGCTCAGGATCTGGTATGCAATAGACCTGCACAGAAACACACTGGGCCAAAGTTGTCATTTTAATCCAACACTGCACCACACAACCTTTATTAATCACTGTGTCATTGACATTTATTGTCCAGCTTCTGTCTGTTGCCAGTTAGGAAGAGTCAACTGTTCACCAGCGGAAATGATTATTCCTGATATTACAAGTGTTAAAAAGCTGTGCTATCTATTCTGTATTTTGTACATTTTACAAGACTGCTTTTCTATTTTGTAATCAAGTCATGATACAAACTGTACTGTGACGTGAAGCTGCCCAGACTTTTTACTGCTCAGCAGAGCAACTTGTGACGACACCAGACCGAGCAGATCAGACGCCAGGGAAGGATTCCTCCTCAAAGTTGCAACATTAGAAGGTTTGAGAAACAGGCATTACAACGAAGACTTTGAGAAAATTAACAAAACTAAGATTAATCTTGAAAAAGCAAAATGAATTGATGATTTTCTGGTCTTTGAGTGAAATTCGTCGATGTTGCCATAACAACTGAGCTGGGAAAGTCTGCGCTCGTTCACTGGCTGGCGTTACATGTGACACCTCACAGGTCACCTTATAGTTTTTATATATCATATAAAGTTGTTACATTTTCTGAGGTCAAGGTTTCCCCTCATCCAACTTTCCAAAAGCAAACACTTACAGTCAGGTCATGTAATCCTGCAAAACTGGTCATTAACTTAGTCATCAGTCATTAACTCATTAGTCAGTCGAAGTCATTTGAGTCAGAGTTGGTGTCTGGTATTCTAAAGCACCCACCCGAAGAGTCTCAGATGAAGCTACCTACACAGCACCACGTCACCTAGTTCTCAGCCCTGTAGCACGTCCTCTTTGGGCTTCAGAAAAGGTGGTGGTTTCCTGCCAGGAGCGGCGGAAAATCAGTGTTGTGATCCAATCAATAACCAAACTGGAGTATGTGAATGTCTGAGCCAAGCTGGGGTGTTTACACAGTTGTGTCAACACGTGTCGCACACTGAACGGGTTCCAGTCCTCACTCGCATGATGACAAATCAGCTTTTCAGACTCCAAGTCCGTAAGGTGACTGACTAACTGGAGCTGATGTTGATATTTTGCACCCAGTCGGGTTATTGACAAAGGTGAACAAACAGGCTCATTTGTGGATCAAACAAGAACACGTGAGCTTCGCATTCGGTTGGGAGATAATTAAAAGGAGATAAAAGTCCGATTAAGGCTGCACAAATAAGGTTGCAACACGTGAAGGATGCGACGCAAACTGAAACGACAGTTGAAATCATAAAGTGATGGTCTGACCTCTGCATGATCGAGGACTTTGCATCGCATATATTCCTACACGTGATTTCTAATATTAAACCATGTGAAACCTCAACGCCTCATCTGGACGTGGTGCACAGTGATCGGGCTGGAAACTGAAAGATGATTTAGCATCCTCTGAAACTCATATGGAAACCTGCTGATGCCGTGAAGCATTGCTGACATCTAAAGGTGCCAGGAACTGGGTGTGATGTTCAGGCTCTGCTGGAGCTCTACTGTACACCACCGTCCTCAGGTTCTTTGGAGAATCCTTGAACACCAAAGGTCCTGCAATGGAAAAAAAGGAGAAATGGAATGAAGGTTGGGGGTGTGGAAGCTGGTCAAACGCTGTACAGAAAATGTGTCTGTGGGAGGAAGCAGAAACTCTTGGCAATGACTCAGTACAACTGTGTCCGTGTGAGGTTTGTGAAGCTCTACACTGAAATGTAACTATGCTGTTGGAACTGCTTCAAACTGTACTCAATAAAACTTTTACACCTTTTTACATGAACCTGCACAGAGTTCATCTGTCCACAAGTGAAACTAATCTGTGTCGTGTCAACGTATCAATGGGAAGGTTTTAATCACTCGCAAAGAGATGAGATGTTATCCAGATGGGTGTTATCCAGAGTTAGATCTCTGTGTGCGGCTGGACTGTAAAGTTTCTTTGAAGAAGTTTCTCCTCTCCAGAAGTCGTCTTCCGTTCTAATCTTGCTGGGAGCAGAGCTTGGAAATATAGCCCTTGGCAGGCTCGTTGGCAGGGTCATTCACTTAGTGTTGGGGGGGGGGAATCGAGGGCAAATGTTACCAAATATTTTCCAAGACTGTGCAAACATCTAAAAACATTTAATGCTGCATGAAGCCTTTGAAGCAAACACAATCTTTTAACTGACTTTTCTTATTAGTAAGATGTAAAGTGATTTACGGGGACATGGACTGGTTGAAACAAGTAAAGCTGGAAGTATTTCTGTTGTTAAATGGGAACAACAGATGTTAATGTTTCATATCACAAGACTTCCTTTTCTTGCGCAGCACACGTCATCACACCGCCTCGTGTTTCATCAGACTCACTGTTCAACTGTAGCGCTGATAAAAATCACTAAATCTCAGAGGTGGAACAGTAAAGCTGTTTCAATACGAAAGTAAAGAAAAGGCATTTTCACAGCAACTTATTTCATCAATTTAGAAACCTGAGTCTGATTAGTACTGTTAATTACAGAAACAGAAAAAGAAGCCTAAATTCAGCCCCAAAACTACCTCATCTACAGCACATTAGCGCTGTGAAGAGCTGCTAGCAAAGGCGTTCATATACCGCCAATATCTGCAAAGGAAATGTGAATTGTATGAAACAAACGCTGACCTTTAAAAGGTTTACAGTATTTGTGGGGAAAAATTAAGCTTTCACTACAGGCAATTTACCAGATTTTTGCCGGATTGTTGCTCCTCATCTACTTTCATTTCCATGGTTGCCATTCAGACAGCCATTTTTGGATTTTGTTCTTTTTCATACCTTCTGATCCGGTTGTGAACGTTCTCTGTGGCCTCGTCGGTGTCTTGATTTCCCGGAAAGTGAAGCCAATCAAGGCCGCCTGAATGAGGAAGTGATGTTTGCCATGAACAAGTTGAACATCAGAATTCACCTTATGACTCAACCACAAGCTTTGTGTAAATTTGACAGTATACAACAGCAGTCAGCTTCTGCAGGAACAGTAAAAACAGCTATTAAAGCAGCAGCAGCAGCTACAGTCAGAAGGTGACGCTGCAAGGTCCAAATCTGTAAAAACTTGTCAAAAACCCATCTGCAGAACCCCAGAGACAAGATAAGATTTACAACTGCAGTGAGGCAATCGTGTTTATACAAAAAGGTCACACAAGCTCATTGAAATCCTGCGAGACTCTGTGGAAGAAAAGTGAAAAGTTTTTAAATGAATAACCGGGGAAAAGGCCAATCACTGACTTTTCTGCATAAAACAGTCATTTATTTTTTAAATTCTGCTTCTGGCGGTAAAAAAAACTGGATAAGAGTTGACGGAAAACTGACAAAATGGTCGTCAGGCCCCATGATTTGATTGTGGCCGTTGCATCTTCATCACTGTGACGTGACAGGAAGCTGGCCGCTGCGCTGTCAGGATGTAAATGACAGACATTCCAGAAATGGTGAGTCGCTCACCTGACGCTCTGCTCTTCTCGTATACTCAGCGAAGTCAGTGTTTTGATTTCCCGGAGATGTTTTGATGTGGATGCAGAGTCGTCTTGCAGTCGGGTCGACCACATGTAAGCGCCTCCCGGCAGGCCACGCAGCAGTGTCACTGAAACACACACAGCAAACAGCGTGTGGTTGGGGGGACTTCTTTTCTTCTCTCTCATTTCTAATGTTTTCACTCTTAGATCTGTAAATATCAGCTTTGTGAACTCATACATGTAATTCTGATGCTTTTGGGTGATAAAAAATATTGTTTCCGGCAGCAACAGCAGTGTGGTAAATTTGAAATTTGAAGAAAAAAAATAAATAAATAAATAAAAAAAAGCAAGTTTCAGTTGTGCCTGAAGCTCCAGAAATGACAGCGGCGTACTCTTGGGTGTTGGCTCTGATGCGTGCGCGCCCTTGGCTTCCTTTCTTGCACTCATATCAGTGTTGAGTCTGCAGGTCCTGGAGGCGTGACCTTCATCCTTTCAGAGTTTAATGGTGGTCCCATTCCTCTGCGTGTGCTGTTCTTTCCAAAGGATGACTTCTTCCTTGTCTTACTTTCACTTTCTATATGACGACGCAGCACAGAAACCACGTGCAAGCTATTAATCTGCACAAGATACCCCAATATCCAAACAGGGACTCTGGGAATATTAGCGTGTGATGTTGTAGCAGGAAATGGGTGGAGTTCTGGGAATCCTGAACACGTCCGCCATTTTGTAACAGCTCACGTTGCTCTTTGTTTGCCATTCTTCTCTTCTTCTTTAGTCTAGCGTGGCCGTTTTTATGCCTCTTTAAGGGGTGGATCGACATCCGCAGTGCTTTCGGCTGTTAACAGGAATTAGGAACATAAAAGTTAGGACATTTTAAAGTGGCCTTTTTTCAACGTTCTAATATTAATAGAGCTGGGGATGGGAAGAGAAGCAGGCCGAGAGCCCCGAGGAGGAGGAGGAGGAGGAGAGGACCACATCTGCCAAAGCTTCGCCCAGTTCTAATTAAAGTCTAATTTGTGGAGGGACATCTGATCGGCCGCTGAGGGTTTCACTGCTGAGTGAGTGTCGAGACTGATCTTTCCAGGTTCTGCGGTGACCTGGGTGGATCTCTCATTTGAATTTCTTTTTCCCTGCACAAATTAGCATCTCGACATCGGGCTCTTTCTCTTGAAACAACTGCACTGTTGTGTGCTTGGTACTAACGTGGAAGTCAGGAATTGTAACGCCAACTTCTCTGCAGTCCCAGCCGACAGCTACAGAGCCAGCAGGCCGTTATTCTGACTTACAGGCAGCTTTGGGCAGTAAATATTTTGAGAAAATAAATAGTGTGGGAAATTTTAAACAAGCCACTTCCTGAAAAATGTGCAGGTGTGCAGAGCAGCAGCTTGCCTGTCGCCTTACACACTGAAGCGCTCATAAACACACTCGTTAGGCTGAATTACAGGACAATGACTGGAGCATTGTGTGAATTGTGTGTTTCTACTGTTAAAACACAACCTCAAGCCTCCTAAAACACCAACAATCAAGAAAGGAGGAATAATGAGGCCTCTGGGTGGATATGGAGGGATGACCTTCTGAATAAACCCCAGAAAAAAAAAACATTTTTAGTCAAGAGAAATCTCAAGGTAACAGTTTTACAAATAACAATAATTCAGGCTAATCCTACATAATCTTTAGCTCAGGAGGTCCGCTCCCCTCAGAATTCATCACTGACAGGGATCCGCTTCCTAATTTGACACTACTGACATCCGCATGGATCCACAACCTGCAAGAAGACTGACTGATGACCGTCTGAGACCTGATTCCTCCTTGGATGCGATGACAGTCAGTGATGCAACAGATCCCAGAAGCGAATGATCACACACCTCTACACATGAAGTTATTTTTCACAAAAAGGAAACACAAACATGTTCCACCTTTGTCTTATTTCTCTTTTTTCCTTCCCTTTTCTTGACACGATCACTTCAGATTGATGCGTCATTGTCCGGCCTGGACTTTGATCATAATTACTGTCTGTCGTCGTGACAACTACAGTCAGTTTATAAACATCTCTTTCTGTGTTTGACGGCTCTGGCTCGCGTTTAACGTGAGTGGTACAAACCTCTGAGGAGACCATCTGAGGACAAAAGGGATATGACACCAGAAAACCAAACATGCTGATTAATGTGCCTTTAACTGAGAGGCTGTTAAGTTTGAATTATTTACCACAAAACTGGGTCCATAGCGCCACAGGAAGACTGCACACAAGACCATGTGTGTGGTTGCGCTGAGACATGTCTAGGCCTATTCCCAGTCAGCGCCCCCCCCCCACACACACACACACACAATAATGCATAAGTAATAACTGCATCACAAAAGAGAAACAAAAAAGAGTAAAACCAGGACTCGTTCATGGTTGCTTCTATATTAGGAAAACACACATCATCACATGGTTTTGTGCTGCAATCACAAACCAAACCTGCCGGACTGAAATGAACCACACACACACACGCACACACATGTAAAATACAGTAGATTTTATTCACACAGAAACATATTTTGGCCCAGCAGCAGGTCAAATCTGCTGAAACAGGTTTCAGAGTCCGTTTAGCTGAGAAAATATTTTAAAAATATATAACAATAATAAGAGGAAACGTCTCAAATATTTGACTGTAACCATGTACCAGAGTGCAGGTGACAATTACGCTTATAAGTTCTAGTTCTGCTGAGTCAGGGTGAGTAATGGAGCCATTCAGAGTTCCGGTTGTACGAGCATGGGGAGCTTTTCTCGGTGAGTGACTCATGGCTGCGAGCCTCACCTGCATCCACCTGCCTGTCCTGCCAGCACGGCGCCTGGATTCAGGTGAATCACAGAGAAGCTGGAGAAAAAAAGGAAAAGCGTCTGTACCAAATTCACGCCTGAGTCAGGTTGGTAAATTAATTATACTGATGCTAATTTTGATCATACTTGAGCAGCAAGTGAGCTGCTGCTACAAATGCTACGATTAGCGGTTTGTGGAATGGTGCTACTCAAACCAAATTTATTTTAATGAGGATGATTCAAGATAAAGTCAAGGCTAAGACACAGATAGCTACAAACAGTGAGCAAAACTCCCGTTTTGCTCGTCTTTCTTGCAGATGGCCCCTGACCTTGAACCCACATGAAGGAGAAGAGGTCTGAGCCTCCTCCTCCTCCTCCTCCTCCCCCTTATCCCAATCCAAATATGTTAGCCCACATATGCTAAACATTAGCGTGGTTCCAGCTATCAAAACAAGCAGCCCCAGGACTAACTGAATTGTTGTCAGTTAATATCTTGATTTCATTCAGTTCTATCCATTTTGCAGTAATATATTTGGTGCTAGAAACTGGGTTTTTTTTTTTAAAGGATAAATCATGATGAGCCAGCTGTGAATACAAATTTCAAATTTGCACACTTAAAAGTTAAATGGGTTTGACACAAACCTCCAAATGTGACTCAGAGAAGTTTGAGGACTTTCTACGCATTACAGTTCTGGACATCAGAGACCTGCACATCTCCCACTTCTGAAATCTGCTTCCTCTTCCTCTGCGTGCAGCTCGTCTTCACACACCCTGAACACAACACACAACATTTGTCTACCTGATGACTCTGTGGTTCACAGCTCTTGGTTCAGGCTTGGTTTCTTTCCCCACCGAGCCGACCAAAGCTGAGTTCTCAGCCCGTTTATTGATGTGATTACATCTGATATCTGCACCCTCAGCACTTTAGAACTGGCAGCATTTGCAGGCTTATCAAATGATAATGCTGCTCTGTGGTGAAAAAAATCACATCCCCATTTGCACTTCCACATTTTCATGGCAAGGTAGAAATATCGTGCTTTACACCACTGAGATACTTTTTAAATGTAAACTTGTGGCTAAAATAACAAGACAGCAACGAAACAGCATCAGAGGTGAAAATCAGAGTAAACATATAAGGTAAACACTTTTGGTAGGTCTATTATATTTGTCAGTAACAAATGTGAAATGTGTTTTTGCACTTCCCATTTGTTGGATATGCAAAAGCAACAAGATAGTTTTAGCCGTTCCAGACGTTTAGGAAGAGATAATTAGGTGATTTATTCTAATCAGGATTTAGTTTGGATAAAAAACATCAGTAAAGTTGAAATATTTTTATATTTTTGTTTATTTATCTTCAGGATTTCTGTTGGTGAAATTTGATTTTAATGAGGAAAATTCAAATTTTTCTGACATCGCTTTTTTTTGCAATAGTCCTCTCAGCTGATGGATGATCACCTCTAACATTCTGGTGGCAATTTTTATTGCAACGTTTTGTTGTCATGTGACCTAAATGTTACAATTAACCAATAAAAAACACTTGGCCAACACAGAAAGGCATCTCTGTGATACTTTCCGTCGGTTTTCTTCCTCTCACTGTTTGAGGAACCCGCAGAGAACTTTGACAAATAAATCTTTTTTTCTCTCTCAGAGGGCACAAATCTGCCCCTCCTGTTCTTCTCAGTGGGAAGGAAAATGCTCCTCGGACAGGAGAATTTTGGAAATTCCTCCAGGCGCTGCGCTGACTCAGCCGTCACACTCATCGTTTAAAGTTTAAACATTCACCACTTTTGTAATAAATCAAAACAAAGAACAAAAGGTTGGTTCTTCAACCAACCTTGAAGAACCTCACTTAAATGACCCAAATGTTATTTTAGCAAGACAAGTTTGCACGTACTATATTATAATACGGCCTTAAATTTGAATAAAAAATAAAACTCATTTGCCCAGTAGTTATCTAAGCTGTCCAAAGGGGCTTTAATATTCATACACACCTCAGAAATGAGGCGCTGGGGGTTAATCCCGACCTCAGATGATGTAACCACACCAGCTGGCATTTCGACAGCGCCCGCGTGACTCGGGGCGTGGAGATTTTGCTTCAGACCAGTTTGGAAAGCACCTAGGTGTTTGGTGTCGTCCTGCAGAGCATGATGGCGGCTGCGCGGGAAAACGCTTGCTGACTGTGCTGCAGCCTCTCCTTTACCTTGAAACCACCCCTGAGGTTATTCACTTCATTTTTTTTTTCCCTTCTGGAATATTTCGTCCCCTCTGCCACAGCGGTGCCGACCTCTGATGGCGGTTTTGCGCCATCAATGTAACTCAGCTTCGTCTCCTAGGTGACAGAACGGGAGAGGAAACTTTAGGACAGAGCGGAACAAAGAGGGTACTGAGGTGGATCTGAGGAGTCCTAATTATCTCCATAAGTGAAATAGAACTTGTAGTTGACCTAGAAATACCTCTGAACTCAATAAGAATTAAGCACCAAAAACAAGTTGTATTGGAAATAAAATCTATAATTAAACAACTCTATCTTAAAAAATCTTAAGGGGTATTTTGGTTTTTAATTAAATGAGGGTTAGGGTTAGGGGGTTAGGGTTAGGGTTAGGGTTAAGTGAGAGTGGCGGCTGTTTGGTGACCTTAAAGGAAGATAAATGAGTCTTTTCCATTTATAACCCTGCAGGCCAGACAGCCCTGGGCTCCAGGAACCTTCGTCATCATCACCCTAAGAGCAGGGAAGGCGGATCAGCCCGTCTTAGCAGAAAACCAATTTGTTTTAGACGAAAAATGAAGCCGTGAAAATAGGCGGAAGCTGGACTTTGATAAATTAGACGGAGAAACAAGCAGCAGCTGATGCTGCTGTTCTGTGGACCTGAAAGACACGAGCAAGAACTGCCTGGAGTTCCCACTGCAGGCGAGGCCAAGGGCATGGTCTGAATTATTCCTACCGTTTTACAGACAGCTTCTTCAGTATTGGCAAACACATGAATTTCAAACTCACACGTGAAGAAGTGATCATCAGGGAATTTCTGATCAATGACACCACTTAAGATAATGAATCTGAGCTGCTGCGGCTGTACTCGCCATCAGAGCTGGAGGGGGAGGGAGGACGGGAGGATGGGAGAGGACGGAGAACAGCAGCCACTCGCGGTGCCAAAACAATTCTCATGTGGTCAAAAGGGATTTTTTTGTTCCCATAGACTAACGTTAGAAAACAGTCTCTCAACTGGTGACAGACCACCTCTAGCTTCAAACTTGGTTGATTACTACTCTGTAATCTATATTTTTAAATTATAGACTTTTTATCTTTGGAAAATCTTTTCAAAGCCCAGAAAATTCATTTAATGTCACCGCTCTGGACGAGCACGAGCTCTGTGTGTTCAGGGACGTCTCAATACTGAGCGTGTTTTTGTTAAAAGCAAATTCTCTGACTTGGTGGCTTTGTGCCACATCTTTTGACATATCTTATATGGTACTGTAAATACCTTTTTTTATTTTTTACAAGTATGCCCTGGGTCTGCAATTTTCATTGAAAAACGGTGTCTTGGGGTCTCAACCTGCTAACCTGGGATTTTACTCCCTCGGTCGCAGGCTGAGGGCCCTACAAAGAAGTGATGGAGTGTTGCCAGCAGAACGCGTCATTTCCTACCAGCCGGCCGCTGAGGTCATCTCTGCCTTGGAAACTGCATCTCTGGGTTCTGCCAGTGTTTCAGTCCTGCAAGAGGAAGGAAAAACCAGCATTTTAACAAATGTTACGCTAAACTTTTCACAGTCCCTCCCGTCTTTCATCCAGTTTGAGAAGAAGGTGGGAAACTGTTGAAGAACCTGCACATGATAACCGTTAAGAGCACAAGGAGAAAGTAGTGTAACAAGACACACACACACACATGCGCACGCACACACACAACACATGGTTTGTATTTACTGTGAGTTTCGAGCTCAAGTGTGGTGAACGTTCACAGCGTTCCCACTCCCACTCAGGCAAACGTTTTTTTTGCTTCCTGCAGGACACCCGCAGTTTTTCACATTTGGTCAGGTCTTTTTTCCTCACCGTGATACCACAATGTCTCTGCGACTGGTGTTAACCACTGAAAGATGCTGGATGACTGCAGCTCCTTTCATGATTAAATGAAAGTTGCAGTCGAATGTGTCATAAAAGATCTGTGCAGCGTTACTGTATTAATGGAGTCCGTTTACACCACCCTGGAAGACGTTTGTAAAGCTCATACTTCCTGCCTCTGCACTGTTGATGACAATAATTAATAATAATCACAGCCATTCTGCATTTAGGGAAACTTTCATTTATCTGGAAAATCTTAACATCAGGACACTGAACCAGCTGTAAAACAGGAGTGCTTTACAGTCGTTTACTGGTTACTTCTTCTGCTGTATATGTGCATTTTCATCTCCAGAAAAGGGGGGAATATTTTAAGATGACTAGAGCGAGAAGATGGAATGGACTGCGTAATGTTCAGCTGACATCAGCCACCGTGCATGCAGCGCTGCAGGAGAAGGGGCTGCATGCTAACAGAGTCAGCTCTGTGTGTGTGAGCTCTGTGTGTGTGAGCTCACTCATGATGTTCTGTTGCGTTGCTTCAAAGACCAGTCAAAACGAGCCAACACTAGACACCCACAGGATGTCCCTCGTCTCACCCAGCACCAGACTGCTGTATAACCTGATAAAAAGAGAACTTCAGAGAACAGAATATACAGTTCTACTCAGAAAATTAGAATATCATGTAAAAGTTGTTTTATTCAGGCATAAAAGGTGAAACCAATACATGTTAGAGACTCATTACAGATGCAAGATTTTACTTTCAGAGGCCATTATTGATTTCAAGCAATAGTCTAATTTTCTGAGTTTCTGAATTTGAGGTTTTCTGAAGCTGCAAGTCCTAAGCAGCAAAATCAACACAAATAAATACTATTTGTCTATATAATATGTACATTTCACCTTTAAAGTTACAGAAATGCATGCACTTTTTCAGGATATTCTAATTTTCCAAGTAGTACTGTAGATTTTGACTGACACTGTAGCTAAAGAACAATCCATCTAGCTCAAACAGGTGCGGGACAACTGCACCCACCAGCAGAGGAAACCCTCCAACGGAGCACCAGAGCTGGAAAGTGTGGTTCCAGCTCAGACACGTGCTCAAGGAAACGTGTCCTTTTCATCAGCGATCTGAGCGAGCACACTGGCTGGTAAACAATGCAGCTTCAAAAAGGAAGTGAGAGGTTCAATATCAGTGAGCTGCTGCAGCGGCCGCGTGCAGGGAAAATCCTGCCATGTGTTTCAATTTTCAGTATCTGCCCAGCAGATCCTGGAGCCCTGAGCCCTCACAGGTCACGGACAATGTCAACAAGAGAAGAGCCATGATGCCACCATGACGGGCCCCCGGGCTAAAGTGCCCTGGGCTGCACCTCTCTCCTCAGATCCACAGTAAAGATGCATTGCAACATCAGTGGTGCAGGACGTGCACATCGTCTTCTTTAAACGAGCTCCAGGCACGGAGCTGCAGCTCTGGGAAATGTGTTCGTCCTCCCAGGCACAACCGTGTAAAATAATAACCTTGCTGAGTTTGCATGAGCTGATATTTGTCATTGTGATGCATCAGTTTGCAGGAATAAAATGTGAAATGTTGCTTCTATAGTGCAGAGGCAGCTCCTCCTCAGGGTGGCGCCCAGGAGGACACTCAGGAATGTCATCCTGGTTCGGGAATGTTCTTACGGAGGCGGAAGCAAGGCCTCAGCCTGGTGGCATGATGGTGTGGTTTAGCACCAACCTCAAGTGGTTGGTCTGCATACAAATCAACACAAAATGGAGCGACTGTACGGCCCTGCAGGTCTGCCAGGTGCCCTCCCCGCACATCACATCCTCCACCAGAGGAGAGCAGGAAAACAGGTAAGGCGCCCCCATGACAAGAATCTGGGAAACACAGTGACAAATAGAAAATATGCTGTTAGGTTAAAAGCAAATCCTGTATGTCCAGTTACTCCAGTGTGTCAACCAGAGTTGGATTAGGATATTCCAGCTACGGAGAACATGATAAACAGCCCTGTTGAAATTAAAAATGCAACTAAGCAGCTCAATTCTGCTGAATTATGGATGTTTTTCTATGAATTATGACGAGGTTTTATTTGAAGATACTCTCATAAGAGTTAGAATGTGGTGTAATCAGGAAGTTTAATATTAAACAAGTCACTTGTGCCCGTAATTTCCTTAAAATATTGACAGAATTAAAGTGATAAGTGTGACTTTCACCAACATGTGGTGACAGAGCTGCTGAAGCATCACCTGACTGAACGTACGACAGCTGCGCAGCAACAAGACTAAAACACGAATCTTGTCATGCGCCTCAAAGAACAATAAACACTCTCTGATTTGAATGTGTAAATGTCAGCGGAGGCAGACGGATGATGAGCGGCGAGAAGAGGGAAGAAGCTCTTTCACGCGTCCGCGCAGATGCAAATAAATTCACGCTCGCACAAATGACGTACCAAAAAAAAAAACAAAAACTAAAGATACAAACAGTTTTAGAATGTACTCTTACTGACCCCAGGAAACACGCGAAGATGTGAGAAAGATTAAAGTTTACAGGAGGAGGATCCAGATTCTGACTATATAATAAATATATTTACACTCAGAGTTAAAAAGTAATCACATATTTCAAACCCATTGTTTGTAGCGATAACTGAAGAAATAAATCTAAATCCCCCTGCAGAAAATGAGATCAGACATGGAGATAAGAGACCTAAAGACTGAATACACACACATGCCACACATTCACACACACACACACACACACACAACTTATCAGCAAAGATCAGTTACAACAAATACACATCAAAAATAGGCTGACCTTCATGAGGGGTTGTACAAATTTTGAGCCCACACAAAATAAGCTTAAAGAATATATGTACAATGATTACTGCCCACACACACATCAATACACCGAGACTTTACGTGTATAAAATGTCACCCTGTTTTTAGAGTATAGAGCTACACACAGAAAGAAAGACAGACAAACAATAATACATTCAAACAGACGTCAGTTCTTGTTCACAAACGTGCTGGGAAAATTTTCATATCACTCTTTTATCATTTACCGTTGACACACACTCAGAAACATCAATATTCCTGCATATCGTCGCTACTGAACTGGTCTGTGACTGATATTCACTATTCAGCTTTGAGCACACGCTCCAAAAAAAATAAAAATTGCTGTTGTACAAAATGTACGGAGTGCAAACATCACTCACACACGCACACACACTGCAGAACTATCAGCAAATCAAAAAGGAACAGTAGTATTTAAAATAAACACGCATCATATAACACACACTGATTAGTCAGACTGTGTGACGCCACCCACGGACCTTGAAGGCAGCACCGTGGAAAACTGCAGCTTCAGGTCTCCAAACTAATGCATTAGGGAAAAAAAAACCCAAAGTAGGTCAAGTTAATTATAGTTGTGAATGTTAATGTGATTAAATATTTTAGCAAGTTTGATCATTGAACCCTGCGGCCTTCAGACATTAATATTGTCAACTCTGCCGGTGCATTTTATCACCTTTAAACCTCACAGAAACTGAGATGAAAAACAGCAAATGTAAAATAGAGATTTCAATGACTAAAGTGATACTAAAGCGCTGCAGCAGAATTTTCTGTCTTGCTTTCACAATATAAATGTGAAAATTTCAGCCTCTGTTATTTCATTCTTTTTTTTTCATTTCAGCTTCTGGTTTGAAAAGTGTTTGTTGCTGCCTAAAAGGTTAAAAGATTTTTTTTCCAGTCGAAACTGAGTGGGCTGTCAGATACTTGACAATTCAAGTCAAATTTCCCCACAAGCTTCATACAATTATCACTCCAGCATCATAGTTTCACTTTGACTTGAATGCATTTATTTATAGGAAGAAAACAACAGAAAAAAAAATACTCAAATTAATTAAACAATAAAAACAACAAAATAAATGCCTCAATATAAACACAATGTGACAATGACGTCTTAAAAATGAATACACTTAATTTGTCTTCAATATTGCTTTTATGAAAAAAATAAATAAATCAACTTTTACATGTCCAAATGTTAGATTTTAAATACGGACATAATTTAAATGATTAAGAGCTCAAAACTAGTCTGAAAAAGGTTCGTATGAAAAGCTTTATTTTAACACCGGTGTGGTTAAAGTGTTTTATAAATATGGCTGACAAAAATTCCACATATCAAATGTTTATATTTTTTATCTTAGATTTTTTGTTTGTTTAGGGTTTCTTTTTTTTTTTTTTTTTGCAAAAAGAAGAAAAGAAAGAAGACAGATCCGCGGACATTTTAGAGCTCTCCACCCACACTAACCAGGATCATCGATCACAGAGATTCTCGGTCTGATTCACAGTTTCACAACGGCTGCATCCTTTATTTATTAAGAAAAACTCAAACCTACAGCGAATTCGACGGCTAGAAAAAAAAAAAGAAGAAGAAGAAGACATCACGATTTTGAAAGTGTTGTTGTGCTGAGAACGGGGAAGCTCGGGGGCCCGTGTGTGAAAAAGCGAGCCGCTTCGGGCTACGATTGTTTAGCTCTGAATCGAAGCTGTAAAGAAGAAATCAGATCGCAGCGACGCCGGACAATTTTTGCAAGGGCCGCGGAGCTCGACCCCGGCGGTGTGGCGCAAACAGCCGCGGCCGGAGACCCGCCGACCGATCTCCCCAACGACCCCCGACAAACAGGACGTCACCCAGCATGGCCGCGCCGCTTCAAGCACAAATGAAAGACAGAGAGGCTTCACTTTTCCTCTGTCACTTTACGAAAATGAGTCAGAGAGCAGAAAAGACGCCGCGGAGTTTGAAGCCTGCAGCCACCCGGAGGAAGATCAGGGGAGCTGAAACGCGTCTCCTCTTCCTCTATTAAATAGAAGAAATCAGGCAGTAAATAAGCCCTCCATTTCTGCCTTGAAACTGCCAAAAATGTGTTTCATCTGGAAAATATGAGATCTTTATTTTTCACTTTATGGCAGAAAATAAAGAAGCAGATTAAATGTGGATTCAAATATGAAGCAGGTATTTTGGGTGGTTGTTAAGCTTCGTAAACATCTAGTTCGAATTTCAGCACAAAGCCTGGAGATCAAAGGAGTTTCTCTTTCACATGCAGCAGACTGAAGTGTCTGCCGATGTCCCGAAAGAGAAGAGCAAAAGAACAAAACCAGAGGAGGGAGCAAAGCAAGAGAGACCTGAGAGTGATGTGGGAGGCAGCCTGGAGGAGAGCTGTGGTCTCCATTTTGACGCGACACGAGAAAACGACAGCAGCATCTGCCGAAAGTGCGGCGCTGGCGAGCAGGCGGAGGCCCTGCACCCCTCCACAGCAGGACTCAAGCTCACAACCGCTGCTGGGTCTCACCCAGACACAGTGACCAGTAACAGCTCCCAGTAGGCGGCACAGAACACAGAAGCCCAACCGTGGAGGAGAGGACGGCACTAAAGCATCAGCCTGGAGATGAATCAACACCATCCACTGTCTGTCACACTTGTTACACACTCATGGACGCTGTTACACAAACTTTGCTGTTGTGTTCAAGGGTAACACAACACCTCCCAGCTCACTGTACCGTTTCCTAGCAACTGGGAGCAAAAAACAGCAAAACTTTGGTTGCATGTCTGCTGACCACACACACACACACACACACACACACACACACACACACACGCTACACTGCAGCTATCATTTTAAAATATATGCCAAAACATTTCAGGCAGGTTTTTCTTCTTAAAGGGTGCTGATGTGCCCGACTGCAAACAAAAGAAAGAATAAAAGAAATTAAACCAGCTGTGTCACTAATGAAGGTTGAGAACCTGCGGCCCCTGGTGCACATTTAAGCTTAAATATCTCAGTTTGAGAGCTGCAGCTTCACGCCTTTTCAACATGCCGTCTAGCATTTTGTCCCTGAATGAACTTTTCCCGCACGCACGGAAAGCACACCAGCTGACACACTTTGGTGACTTTGATTAAAATGTCATTAAACAAAATCATCTTCTAGAAACCAGAAGCACCTGCTGCTTCTAGGTGCAATGAAGCTTTTAAAATGGCCCAGCTCTGACTCCCACTCTCTTCCTATATGCAAAATACGAAGGATCTAGAAACGATCGAGCTCGTCTCGTCACCTAAACATCAGCATTCATCACTTTGATGCATTTATCAAAGGCCTTAATTTGCCTGCAATGTTATTAATGTCAGTAAATGTAAGAGAATAAAACACGAGCCCATAAACACTTCTTCACTTCCCTGAGATGTCATGTGACGCTCAGAGAATTCCAGCTCGATTGACATTTCCCAGTTAGACTGGACTGCAGCGTTTCCCAGTTCCAAAAAAAAAAAGGAAAAGCCTGCTGCCACTTTGTCCTGTGATGTAAGTCGCCAACAGTCTTCAACCAGGAAGTGGATCTGCAGGACTGTCTTCCGCCATCATACAACCCCCCCACCCAATCAGCTGTCAATAATGTCTTTTTCCATTTCATAGAACAAAATGTCCAAATTCAAACGTGGTTCTTTCAGCAGTTTGATGAAAGAAATGCAGATTGTCAAAGTCTTGGGTGCTGGTTTTAGCGTCGTTAGTGTCGTTCGTGTTGCACCTAAACAGACTAAGAATTTAGCAACTGATACCAGGAAACACGGCAGCTAAAGCATTTCATGTTTCAATGCAACATTTCATTTTGTACTTTATGCAAAACTACTAATACAAGAAATCAGGAAGAGTCGGAAAATCAATTTAAAAATCTATTAATTTTAGGTTTAAGTGCATTTTCTATGAGACAGATTTAATCAGATCAGGTAGGAGGTAACTGAGAAAGGGACTTTGTGTTTGTTTATCATGTTATTTATCACAGAACTCTGTGTGTGTGTGTGTGTGTGTGTGTGCATTGCAGACGTTTACCCATGCTGACGTGAAAATCTGCAAACCTCCTACAGTCTGGGACAAACAACCACAAGTGGGAGAGGTATAATATGTATGCATGCACACACACACACACACACACACACACAGGATGTACATGTTAAACTTCATGTTCAGATAATAAACTAACTGATTTAACTGCTTACCTTTGTCTATACACGAGCAATTAAGACAGGAAGTGAGAATCACGTGATTATTGTATTTTTCTCTGTGATAAAGCTCAGGGGTGTTTTAGTCTGGAAACAGACAACAACAGGGCAACACAAATGATTTAACAGTCTATTCTTGAGATTCAACGTGTTCAAAGTGACCGCTGTCAGCTGACTGTATTACTGAAAACACAAAAGAGTGAGCTGAAGCCTAAAAAGGACACAACTCTGTGTGTTTTTCCAGAGGACAAGCATTTTGCTCAGGGACCCTTTTCTCTAAGACTGTAAAGACAAAAGCACGCGTTATCGCGCACCTAAAGGCCTCATGCATCGTAGTAGAGAGTTGTTTTGGTGTCCACACTGGATCATACCGATGATATAGAAGAAGCTACATAACTACAGAATGTATCCGTCAACACTAGAAGAGGCTGGTTAAGTGAAAGGGGACGCTGTACTTGAAATAAAATGAAATTTGTTCAATGTTTGACTTGTAAATTCATGTAAATTCCTCTGTGAAATGCGACAGAGTTGTCCTGGCTTGCATCAGACTGTTAAGGGGTCAGCAAAGGTCAAATTATGCAACTCTTGTGCAGCTGGGCTGGAGATCTCTACAGCTGGGTCAGTTCGGGTTTTCAGGGGTCAGATCTGTTTTGTTTGTTTTGTTTTTGTTTGAAGGATTTGTTTATGACTCATCGGTTCTAGATGTTTTTCTCAGCCATAAGTGGCTCCTCAAGGTCACGTCATGGTGCAAACCCTGCAACCTGAGTCCAGTGCAAACGTGAGCGCAACATCAGCGAAATGCTAAACTTTGTTAATGTGCGAGTGCGGGTGTCAGTTTGCACTTAAACAGCCATCATTTCTGCCAGGTTGTTGGTATCGCACGCAGGCCTTTAGCACTATTTTTGATCTCTTTTCATTATCATGGTGAAAGAAGACTTTCTTTTAATTGGCTGACAATTTTATTTCATTTATTTGGCCTTTCTTGGACCAGATGACCATTTTTGTGCAGTAACATATTGCTAGTTAAGCTAATGCTAATGAGATCCTAATACTGTATAAAAGCAGATATTTGTGGTATACACACTATCAGCAGGTTCAAAAGAGCAGGTAACTAAAGGAACCAGCAAAAATATGCCGGGAAAGTCCAGCTGATGTCAAAGTTCTGCTTTAGAAATCATCCAAGATCGGTAAGGAGTTTTCGCCTGGGTGGAGTGTTCCGAGAATGCGATATGCGTCCTGGTTGACAGCATGTTTAGCCAGTTAAAACAACAATTTTTGAAAAACAAAACTGAGAAAAAGGTTTGTGGTTTTCGTGCTTTTTTACTATTCAAAGCAGTGTCGCTGTGAGGAGGCAACTTTATAGCTGCATTTGACATTTACTGTAACATTGTGTTTGAGGAGCCACATAAAGCCCACACACTCCTTACACCTGAAGCTCCCTTCTACAGCGTCAATAACACTCATGCACAGCTAATTTTAGAGCTAAGAGACAATATTCACTCAGCATGGCGATGGATCTAATATTTGCTTATTTTGTTGCAAATGGGAAACAATTTGATGGTGTCAACAAGCAAAGTTCTGTAAATGTGTCACCAGTTGCTTAGCAGCATCTGCCGAAAAGCCGCCATCGCATGCAGCTGATTCTAGTTTCAAAATTTTGTGACATAACGCATTTATTCACGTTCTCTTATAAAGCTAAAGTTCAAAGGTCACACACTCATCTGATGCTTCACTGGAGAGCTGTAGCGGCCACTACACGTATTTTAACGCTGAAGACAGCCTCAAAGATTACCGCTGTATGTGTTAAACTGAGGTTCTGTTTAATTTGTTGAGCGATTATATTCATTTTCCAGGTTCTCGCTTCTGAAAATGTCGACCTAAACTCTGTAAAAGGCAAGTAAATTCTCACACACACACACACACACACACACAGGATGCAGAGCAGAGATTGATGCATACAGGGCCTATCAGTCACAGGTTGTCGGGCTGGGCTAGGGCAGCCTAGGCTGGGCTAGGTGGGGCTACTACAGCCCAGGCCGGCTGTCACCACAGGTTGTCAGACTAGGCTACGGCAGCCTAGGGCGAGCTAGGTGTCAGCTAGGGCAGCCTAGGGTAGGTTAGGTGTCGGCTAGGGCAGCCTAGGGTAGGCTAGGTGTCGTACAAACGGTGACCACCTCAACCAGTAAGTGTGGCGAGAGCACGACCATCACCCCCTGGTCTGTTTCCTCTAATCCCAGTCTGTGTGTCGGCCATTTTATTCTCTACATCTCAGAGGCCGTAAACATGCACCAGCCCTGTTGTTGTCATAGTAACCACCCTACTGTTAGTTCATGGGCCAGCCTGGATTAAAGTAAAGTGATTAAAAACAACTTTGATGCCGTAGAAACCTGAACTGAGTTCTATTTTATGGGTTTTAGTATCGATAGGAACAGAATTAATAGAAAATAAGGCAGAAAGATCCCGATTTGGATACACGTGACGTAAAGATGACCGCAGGATAACGATCTCTAATTTCCATATAGGCAGCAGGTTCCACGCTTCATTTCCTCAAACATGTCACTCTACTCCGACCCCCCCAGAGATACAGTAGATCTGCACCTCCATTTAAATGCTGGGTTTTAAAATTAGACCAAAGGCCGCTGAGAGAAAACACACCGTCGGCCGTGAACGCCGCGCAGGTGAGAAATGTGTGGGGATTCATCGCCCCTGAACGCATCACCGCACATTTATTCCAGAAAATACAACAACGTGCTTCCATCCTTCAGCCTGTTACAGCTTTCATAATCGTGTGCAAACAATCGTGCACATTTAACTTAAATGTAAATTTCCTGACAGCTAATGTCACCAAAATGTAATCGTTAAGTTGCTTTTGTTTAAAGCAAAAATCTGGCGACGCCAAACAAGACAGAATCAAAATTATTTTCCCCAAGACGTTCGTTTAAATTTAAACGAGGTTTTGTTCAGCAGAGTAAGCAATTTCTGTGAAAACGTTTATCACATTTTACAGCTTCAGATCACCAGCACGGCTGCATGACGAGAACCTTCCACATTTTCATGTCACAAATTATGCGTAAACGCAACAAACTCACCAGTAAAGCGCCTCGCAGCCACCACAGCCCTACTGGTTTAGCTTTGATGCCCACGGAGCTTTATCATGTGGCTTTGAGCAGCAAACACCTGATCTTGGTTCGTGCACCGTTTTCGGTCCAACATGAGATGTTTCACCAGCAGAGCAGCGTCAGGCCTCTGAAATGAGAATTCTCATTAGTTTGGAAATAAAATTAGCTTCAAATTGTGAAGTTTTAAATCGACACCATCACCATCAAATTGTGCTCATACATTGTGGAAGGGTTTTATCTTTATTAAACTACACAAACATGCATCGATATTCTAAGTTGATGCTGGGATTTTATTATTTGTTATTAATGTCACGATTAAAAAGCTATTTTCCCCCGTTTTCGTCTAATTCAGCCTCAATGTGTTATTTTAAAGTTAGTGGTCGTTAAATTAATTCTAATCCAGACCAAATTCAGCATCACAACAATATCCAGTCTGTGCTGACTTAAAGCGAGACACCTAAGGGCTGAATATTATCTTCCTCACGACCGCAACTGACTCAGAAACGCACAGACACACTAACACGAGAATAAAGATGTGAAACCTTAGATATCAAAGTTCAAAGTAAATTAAGTTCAAATGCTGGAGCTCGTTTTCATCAGCAGGCAGCAGATTTTTATGATTTGGGGATGAAATATTAAATAAATATTTTGCTTAAATCATTTTAGGTTGTTTTGAGTCGACGTGCAGCTTTTTTTTCTGTCAAATTTGACAGACTTTTAAAAGGAAAAAGAATTTGCAGGTATTTCTCCACCCCCCCAGATCTGTCTCTGCGCCCCCGTCTCCGTCCCTCTGGGTCGTGAATCCTTGCAGAACCCGTGAGAACGTGAGAGAAGGAAAAAGAAATTTCAAATGTCAGACGTCTGCTTTCTCATCACACAGGAAACTTATCGGCCTGTGACATTTAGATTGTGACTTTTTTTTGTTGTTTTGTTGCCTCCAGGAGACTAAATATGTCAAGAGACCGACTCGGTATCACCTACCGTGCAGAGGAAACCGTGGCATCTTTTTTTTTTTTGTTTTGTTTTGAGAATATTTTTATCACCTTATCTGACTTTGCATAAGAACTCTCGCTCTGGGGGTTTAACTGCTCACATTTAATGGTAGAAAACGGCTTAAAGCCCTAATAATTTTATTCCCTACTTTAATTTGAATATTGTAAGATACAAATTAAAATAATTTTTAACTTAGTTGAGCTGCTGTCAGAACCCGTTATAAACTATTCCGAAATGTTTCAGACGAATCGCCGCAGAATCCTGCGGTGCGCCGAAATGGGCCAAAGATGTACTAGATTTTAATC
Organism: Pao palembangensis; assembly: GCA_015343265.1. NCBI lineage: Eukaryota > Metazoa > Chordata > Actinopteri > Tetraodontiformes > Tetraodontidae > Pao > Pao palembangensis. Next base: position 1,768,296 of record CM027083.1, on the reverse strand, counting down.
CTGCTTTTACCGGTTTCGTGTTGCTTTAATATTTATTCAGTATCGAATAGAATATATAACATTAGAGGCGTCTGTGCGTAAAACGCCTCCAAACACGACCAAAGACACAGGATTGCTTCGCCGACCTCGGGCACGTTCCTGCAGACGCAACTTGAATTTTAACTGCCAGCTGCAAGAAATAAAAGAGAAACTTGGGGATTTTGTCAGAAAATATTTATTTTTTGCGAAAATGGCGTAATCCGACAGAAAGACATGAATATAAATTGGTTAAACACTTAAAGGAACTGATTGATGACGATGTTCCCATTATTATTATTGTTATTATTATTATTAGCAGTAGTAGTAGTAGTAATATACGTTGTTAATAAGTAAATGATGTGTTTTAGTGTAGAATTGTAGGTTTGATAAATCGAAAAGGCTTTAATTAAATTGCAACGTAATTCAATGGGAAATGTTGCTTCTGACAGAGAAAATATTCTATAAAATCTTTTGACGCGATAATTGTATTATTATTATTATTATTATTATTATTATTATTTTACTACCAATACTGTTAATCTAAATTAGGTAACTCAAATATTATAAGACACAAGACACAAAAAAATGTACTGTTCATGTGTAAAATGTTTAAAAATTCAAGCAAAGGATCTACCAGGACAATCACTCAAGACAAAAAGTTTAAGTCCTTTTGAAATGACAAAAATCAACATTTGTGTGTGTTTATGGTGAGTAACTTGTGTCATAGAAGGGCTTATAGATAAATAAAGGTTAGTTGTAAAGTGTAAAAATACACTAGGACGATGCCATAAAATATTTTGAAGAAAAACCGTCGAAATTGTGCTTTACTTGAACAGGCGGTCGCCGTTTTCTTTGAGGATGCTGCCACCTAGTGGACGAAAACCAGAACAGCTGGTTTTGTCACCGCAGCTTAAAAATAAACAAAAAGCGCGCGCGCGCGCACACACACACACACACACACACAACACACACAAACACACACACACACACAGGTGATGAGGTGGAAACAGGCACCAGAACCAAAACGATTTGCCTCCTTGATTTATGCAGATGACGTCACAGCCCTTTATTTAAATAAATAACTGAATAAAATAAATAAGCACTTAAAAATATAAGATGATATATCTAGTTCGAAACAAATGGTGTCTGGTCTAGTATGTAGGTAACAACAATCAAATACACAGGACAACGTTTATAGTGGCAACTTTTCCTACAAGCACCTGGACGCCTCCGATCGCCGCCTCACTGCGCCAATGACATCTTTAATTAAAAAAACATCTCATGTAGACGAAACAATCGAGCAACCACTACTACAACTAGACCTGACCATAAATACCAACTCTCAGTCCGCACAGCATGGGGTTTTTACAAACTCTCTCAAAAGCAGCCAGAATTTTACTGGATGGTTATTTGTGCTGTTGTCACAAAACTGTGGAAAACAAGCTGTGTGGTGGTTAATCAACAGACTTGTTTATAGAGCGAAGGTGTAGTTAAACAAATAAAAACCAGCGCACCTGCTGACCTTAGAATTCCACGTGAAACTTCAATAAAGTTGAATAAAAAGCAGAAACTAAACATCAAATATAATATTAAACCACCTGAGGCTGGAGGAAAGTCATTTTTGGACATCAGCCGCGTTTTTACTCATTTACTGTTGTCTCAGACCAGCCGACACGTACTGAGATAACAGGACGCAGACGCCCACACACGCCCGCGCACACTAGTGACCTACTACTGTTTTTAGTGAGACAGGATATTCAGTTTTGACATTTATCCATTTCATCCTGCCCTCTGACTCACGACACCATGCAGACGGATGCATCCAGACGGGGTTTTGTCACAAATTTACCAAACTGCGTGTGAGGCCCCAAAACGTATCTGTGTCCTATAAACACTGCAGCTTTTTCCTGTCAGGTACATTTATAAACAGAATAGAGTGCCTATTTTCTATTTGATGATGTGACCTGCTGAGATGAAAGTCTGTCCGCTTCTCTTTACCTGGTGAGCCAAAGGTCCACGGCTGCAGAGCGCACGTAGAGCTGCACAAACCAACACCGAGCTGCAGCCAAACACTCGCACCTGCGGCCCTGAAGGGAAATCTGCTCCACAGGGACTCCTTATGACTCTTTACTCCGACATTTGTGATGACAAATGATGTCATTCGGATGTGAGGTGATTTAAGAGGACGTTGAAGGACGTTGAAGGACAGGGACAGTGACTGCTGGAGATATTTAATATATTTTAACTGGATTTGATTATCATTATTAGATTCTTGTATTATTATTATTATTAGATCAGGGATAGTAGCATCCTCAGCAGCCTTGTACAGGGAGAGCCAGATGTTGACCGGCTTTCCAGTGGAGGGAAAATGGCAGCTGGAAACATCTGCATTTTACCGACATGTGACCTGTAATCAGACCGAATCTAAAAAGAGCAGCCGTAAGAGTGTCATTTTTAAACATGGTGGCGGGGGTGTGTTTGGTGATTTTCTACCCGGCAACAATGAGCTGAGTCATCTCTGTCACAGCCCTCCCACGCTTACCCATGCTGCACTGCTCTCGGTCTCTGTCAGGGGTGGAAACGCGTCGCCACGGACACGATACCAAAACTAACTGCATCACTTGGTCCAGGCCCACAGACGACAGAATGGTAGATTTACTGTAAAGGGGGGAGCCATGACGGAACAGTGCTGGCGTGGGTGTGAGTGTATGGCGTGTGTGTGTGTGTGTGTGTGTGTGTTTGAGCCTTCCTTTACAGATAAAACCCGATACCACAAACAGATCGGTATGAACGATTTGCAAAATGAATGACTGAAAGAGGTATTACAGATTTAAGTGGCGTGGTTACGCTAACTGAATAATTTTCACAATAACACACTTGAGGCTGAGGTTCCGGGTTTTTCATTCATAGGAAGAGATAAACGCGGGGAGTGCAAGTGCCGAAAACCTGTTTATGAAACTCGTCCTGTTGTTAGCAGAAATTCTCGGCGCAGCACCGCACACGCCAAGGTGAAGACACTCGCTATTTTAAAGCTAATATTCCACAGCTCCCTGCAGCACGCCTGACTGTGAATGCAGTCACTTATCAGAACCTCCACCCTTTTGTAGTTGGGGGGGGGGGGGGTTTGGGCTACGCAATCAGGGGCAGTTTGACCCTTGACCCAGACCAAATCTGTCCAACATGAGGAGCCTGATACAGTTTGGTTGATGAAGACCCCGATGAAGAATAAAACAGAGGATCGGTGAACCCTCCTGGGGTTCCAGAAGCCTGTGGAAGGGGTCTGCTAGAAAGGGCCTCTAGTTGGCCCTCAGGAGGAGTTTTTCTGCTTTGATTGACCACCAGCTGCCCCCTAAAATCAGAGCTACATAAAACTGATTAAGATAAACCAAAAGTGAACTAGATCTGAGTTTAAAATTAACCGCTCACAGTCATGTTAGCAGGCAACTTAAAAATTCCAAAAATGCCACCTCTTTGCCCCCCTGGTGGTGGACCCCAGTACAGGCCCCCGAGGCTTCAGTCAACAGACGACCTTCTATCATAACATCAACATGATACAGCAGCGGCACGGCGAGCACGGCGCACAGACCGATGACTTCCGCCTCGAAGAGCCAGATATGATAGCTGTGTCGCTATTCACGACCAGTTTTTAATGTCACATCACTTTTTTATTGCAGCCAGAAAAGAAACCAGGAAATGTTACTAGATAGGATCCGTTTACACAAGACAGACATCAGTCGCCTGTTTCCACTGGCTTCAGATGAATGAAATGACCCAAAAGTAACTAAAGTAAATCGTATAATCCAGCGCTGCCGTCTGGCTCTCAATGCCTGTTTTCCTTCTTAAAAGACCCGGAAGCGAAAAAGCCACATTTTATATCGTAGAGTGTCTAGTTATTTAAATAATAGTAATAAAAAAAACCCAAAACAACGGTTGGTACGTTTTACTCACCAGTTTGTCAAACTTCATTCTTTTCTCCGCTAGAGAGCCTTGCCTGACAACTGAGAGTAATGGAGAGAAAAGGAAGAAAAAACAGAGAAGGAATGTTTTAGTAACTCTGAAGTCAGTTAACACATCTTTCCACACACATTGTTAGTCTCCTACACTCTCTCTCCCTCCCTCTCTCTCTCTCACACACACACACACACACACACACACAGCATTCCCAAGATATAGATAAACCAGGAGAAACGATGGGACAGCGATTGAGGATGTCCAGAGAGAAGTAAAGAGGCAGAAAAAGAAGAATAAATAGAATGTAGAAAGAGCACAGATAAGAGAGGGAGGAGAAAGCAGAAGAGAGGTGGAATGAACTGCAGTCAGGCTGAGTCATCTGTAATCATCACTTCCGTTAAGAACTCTCGACTAATGAGTGGCCAACTTTTCTGAGGCGAGCACACAAGCAGAAATCCGTGTAACAAGTGGGAGTGGGCGTGGCCGAGACCAACGTGGCGACCTCAACGTGTGTGTGTGAGAAGAAACCACACAATCTGCACAATCCGCTGCTAAAATCAGAAATAAAGGCTTTTCCCAGAATAACCAGGCAGCCTCTCTTCTCGCGCTGTAAGTCTTGTTGTCCGGGTGCGAAAACATTCTCCCAGGGTTCCTTCACATGGGACATTTCAAAATTCCAGACCTAATTTCCAGAGTTCTCGGTTAAAAAAAAAAACAAAACAAAAAAAAAAACAGCTTGTTCCTTTTTGGTATTCAGAATTTTATCCTGAAACAAGACCATTTTTCCATACACCAGTTTCCATACTTCTCCAGGCCTGGACCCTGTTCTCTATGACAATGGTGCAGAAAATCACCAACAGGGTTCAGCCGTGACTCCTAACATGGTCATATTTAAAGATTCATCCTACTGCACGCTGTCTGTCTGTTTATAAATCCTAAAAAAGAAGAAAGAAATGATGAATACAGTCCATTTGCTATGACTTGTGTGTATCGTACTTGAAAAGCCTTTGATTTTCTTTAGTCAGAATGACGCTGTCATGATATTTGGGGCTGAGGCGACGTGTAATTCAGCAGCTTTGCTTTGATGTTTTGTTTTTTTGCTTTGAGCTTTCTACATCGAAGCTCAGGAAACATCTGCGCTCTCAGCGCGGCGAGCACAGACTGAGACATTCAGAAAGGTGTCATCGAACTGAGAGTAACGAGACAGATCGTGCACTCGCCTGCCATTGTGCCGGTCGATCCTGAATCAGAGAATTGTGTATCTAACGCGTGCAGAGCAAAGGATGCTAACTCCATCTTGGGTGGTCTCCTAGCTAAGGAAACGCATGACACAATCAAACAAATACACCCCAACGTCGCCTGATCCTATTTGGTGAGTTCGGACCATAAATCAGAGCGAAATCAAGACGAAATCAGAAGACCATTTTCACCTCCATCACTGGTGGAGATTGTTTCATGTCATCATGCTAGTCTGAAATCACCTAAATCTCACAGCAGAAAAAAGGAAAAGTCCCTGTTTGGAACTACGTTGGCCACGATGGGAACTACTGGGCAAAGCCAGTGAGGTCAATCCTCTCAGGACCATGAACGATCATAAGAATCACTTCCTGTCTTTCTCTGAGGCGAGCACGCAGTCAATCAGCGTAATGTGTGGGAGCGGCAGAGGCCAACGAGGTGACCTTGTGTGTGATGGGAACCCACACCATCTGCTGCTGTTAAAATTAGAAATAAAGGCTTTTCCCAGAAGAACCAGTCAGTTTCTCTTTACTATTGTGTCTACACTAGGAAGGATGGAACCACTGATCACGTATAGATGTTCTGGGCAAACATCTGCGGAACAAAGTGCCCCTAATTCTTGTAAAAGAGGTTGCAAGTTGATGATATTCTACAGTTTTAGGGTATATCATGAGGTGAAATGATTGGTTTTTCGGTAGCTTTTTCACTCTTATTATATTGAGCACATACAGAAACAAGACGGAGAGCAGTGCTGTCTCAAACCAAGTGCCCATCGTGGGTGGATTGTGGGAGATTGTTTCATCAGATGAGTCAGTGACAGCTCATTACAGGTGATACCAGAATGAATGTACAGCGCCTGTGTTTTCAGTGCCTATATGGAAAACACACAGCGTTAGTTCTAGCAATCTCATATTGTCACATTTAGAAAATAGTAAGATACCTGATAAGAATGGAAAACCTTGAAAATAATATATTTAAAAAAGAAATCCTGGAAGACGAAGAAGATCCCAGAAGAATCCTTAAGACACACACACACACACACTGGACATCTCAACTTTGTTTTTCTTTTTCTGTAGTGTTTCAGTCTGGCTTGTAGTGGCTTCAGTCTGAGGTCTGGATTTGTGACTCAGGAGCCTCAGAGGATCTGAATCACCTCCCCTCGACTTAATACACGTTGATTTTCCAGATGCTTCACTGAGAGGCTATTGTGTTGCCGATTACCACCCAGACAGGGGGCAGTGGGGTTTGGGGCTAGAGCGCGTATTTCCAGACATGGGTGGCCTGGACGGCTGTGTGTAGAGCAGGCATGTGGACAATGATTAATATTAGAGAGAGAGCACCATCATCATCCTTTTCTCCATTGTTGTATTTCAGCTAATACCCCCCATTATCCATCATTCCCCCTGAGAAAACAGCAGCTTGAACTGCAGCTCTTCTGTATGCTGAGCATCACTGAGAGGGGGTCGGAGCCACTTTTGTGTTCTGGCATGGACCAGTGGTCTCTACTTCTAGGGGTGCCTGTTGTCTGGAATGTTTCTGATTGGTATTTGCAGTAGTTATTGTAGTCTTTTGCAGTAGTTACTGAAATGCTTCAGTGGCCAAAATGAACCAGCCGGTCTGTTCCACAAGCTGCGTATCACCTCGTTGCGGGGTCAGGTCACCCACACCAGAAGGGAAACTATTTTACTTGCCCGGACACGGGAGAGCAATAGTGCTTTGATAGAGAAAAGCTCATGTTTAATATTTATTGATCTAATATGTTGTCAACGCAGTGAGAAAAGGGAAAAGTTTATTTAAAATATATCCACTGCACAGACCACTCAGAAACTACTGACAACCAGCAGGTGGCAGGAACCGCAGGACAGACTAGCGTATTAGCGCCCCCTAGCGGCGAAGGCTACCGGTCCGTCCAAACCACAGAATTGGCTACAGCGCCATGCTCCCAGATGATGGGGATAATGTGGGAAACACTTCCTCCTGCTGGTCAATCTAAGGAACAACCTCATTCAGCAGATATTTTCTCTGGTCCAAGTAGCTCTCGTGCATTTTCCATGCATGAACACGCCACACACATTATAAAAGGTTATTCATTTCTTACAGAATATCCTAGAATCCGTGTTAAGAGATATGCTGCATTTTAACCACTTCAAGTTGTATTTCAAACCAATTCTTTTGTTTCTAAATTATACCTATAAAATTTAAATCCAGTGTTTGGAATCTCGGATCTCGGAACCTCGGATCAGGATTATTATTTTTTATTTTAACGCATTGTCCATTGTGTCTAAAATTGGCCGCTAGATGGCAGTATAAGCCAGAGCACAGCGGCAGGTTGCAACATGAGCCTCAGAATCTTACAGAACGTTTTAAAAACATGGATTTAATCTAAATTACTTCCAAACAATATTGTACGGAGCAAAGTGCTCATTCAAAACTACATTAAGGTCAGGCTTTTTCACGCTTTAAATATCTGCATTTGTGTGGTCAGGACGCCTCTGGGACTCAGGTGTTTTAATTTTATGTGTGGGGACCACTGACGTTTTTTAAATTCCTGTCTGATTACAGCTAAAACTGGAGCATCACTGGAAAAAAACAAAAACTGATGAAAATAAAAAGATAAGAAGAGGGTGAGATAGAAGGTTAGGGCTTCGGCGCCACCACTTCCTCTAATGTGAAGCCACTGGGTGCACAGCTTTACTGGAAACCAGTAGCTATGACTAAAAACCCCACAGTGATACTGTACAATGCACCTGCTGCACATTGTAAAGGCAGTTAACCCCTTGGTGGCTCCTCTGCAAAATAACTGTCATCTTAACTATATCCTTAGACCACACCCTACTGGAAACCAGTGAGGAAAAAAATCAAATTAGTGTAACCCTACCTACACACAGGCTGGTTATTGTGTGAGCATTAACGTGTGTGTCAGATTCAAATTCAGTGCTGATAGCAGACGAAGTTAGGACGAGAAAATCAGCGATGTTCCAGTTCCTGTCGTCACTTCCCTTTCTTCAGCAGAACTGAGAGAATCTGCTTCCTTGTTGCTTCACTGATCAATGCACAAGATTAACAGCAGAGGTCACAAACACAGAAACACCCTGAAACCAACGAGGATGCACCAGGCCACTGGGAGGACCCCAAGTTTCAACAGAAACTGCTGGAACAACACGTCAAGGCCAAAAAGAAAACAACATTCTTGCTGCACAGTGTTGTTCTTGCAGTCACAGCAGTCATTAAGCAACAAGTTGAAAAGCAGCGATAAGGGAGGAATGCTGCGGCAACTTCAGCTTGAGAATTCTGCAGAAATCACACTCACAAAAGCTGTTAGCCTCTCTGGCTAACCTCTGCATGTGTTGTTGTCATAAGCTCAAGTTTAGAGTCAAATCTCACCTAAACTTGTCAGACTAGCCGATGCCTGCTCACTTGTTCATCTTTATAAGATGCTTTCATTCATTTTCTCAGTCCTGCTCACCTAAAGCTCTGATGACACCCTTAAACTGTGAACAGAACTTCTGCTGAGAGAGCAGAGGAGCTGCAGTTGGTTTAAAGAAGAGGAAGGAGAGCCGCGATCACGTGCGATGTCAGCAAATGTGAATAAACGAGGAGTGGCACACAGAAGCACGTGGTTCTTCTTCAAATTCAAACAGATGGAGAGCATGTTTGAGGTTTCAGACTATTATCTGGTGTCACGCTGTGGTGGGCGCTCTTTATCGTGCTCAGATGACAAACGTGACATCATTTTAGCCTGCGTGTGACGAAAGAGACGCCTGTGCACAAACACACGTCACTTTTATTTGAATGGGCCATTGATGGTTTGCATCTACGCAGAGCTGAAGCTGCCTCTACTGACTGCAGGCTGTTGGAAGGAAAATGGACTGAAGCTGAGCTGCTGTTTGCACGGTTACTGGTGCTGGGCGACATAATCTGCTGTAACGCTGGATGAAAACCTCATGGTTTTTGCAGGAGCTGATGCCTTATAGTCGGTTAATGTGTCTAGTCTCTGTCTGCATCTCCATAGCAGTGCCTCTTGTGTTTAGTTCCCCAGTTTATCTATAGACACTGCACACAAAGGAACCTATAATCACAGTTCCTGAATGCTGTGTTGCCATATACTCACACTTCTGCTGCTAAGCATAAAAACTGTAGAGGAGAAAACACTGTTTACTGTTTGTAATAACCATAACATGCGATTCACCTCAACTCAGTGACTTTATCCAGCAGGTTTATCCTCCACATTCAGTCACACCTACATCAAGCGGGCCAGTTTCAAGTTTCTGTGGGAACCAGTGCTGGTCTGGCAACAGGTCAGATCACTGCTAAAAATATGTTTATGACATCAGTTAGCAGCGGTTGCACATCCTGTACGAATCAGGCTTAAGAGATGCAAAAGGGTGCAAATGAGCCTGTTCTGCCTGGGTCACAAGGAAACCCAATGAGGAAGTGACTGAAGTGCTGCCTTTTATCACGTTGCTTCTCTCTCACACAGATTCACACAAGCTCAAAGAACAAGCTCCTCTTAAATTACAGTTGTGTAAATATAACATCCAAACATACACAAAACGAGTTTCATTTCACTGTACTTTTACACACTCGCGCACACACTCTGAAGCCTTCAATCAACCCTCAGATCCACTTCATATTTGGGCTGACAGATCTGTCTTCTTAATCTTTCAGCAACATGAATGGAGGAAACAGGATGGAGGGAAACCCCATGGCACTCATTATGAAACACACTCTGTCCCTCACTGTATGTGGGAAAAAGAAAAATCTGACGGAAAGATCTGCCCTGAGTTCCTGTCAGAGCCACACATCCATGATGCCTTCAAGTCACACGTTAGAAAAAGTTTTATGTAAAAATGTTTGTTGTTGTTCTTCTTCTGCTTGTTGTTGGCGTTGGTGCAGACAGCTTTCGCAATTCACGGTTGCATAAGAATTACTGATGTTCCACAATTACTGAATAGAAACTCGCTTCAAACCCACCAGAGATCACGGGAATGTCCGCTACACTGCGATATTTTAGAACTGAAGAGACGCCCCCAGCATTCTGGCACACGGGAGGAGACGCTCAGACCTCAAACGTCAGATTAATAAGTTGAGTCAGCAGTAACAGGACCATTTCTGCGGGATGGGAATGCTGTCCACACACAACTCTCAGACACCGAAAAAAGGCGGAACTCGGTAACATTAAAGCCTTTCTGATCATGCCATTCAATAACTTTTAAGTACAAAAGGAAGAGGAAGACCAGGGTACTATGTGTGCTTGATTTCGCATACTTCCGATCTTTGCAAAAACCGCCCATTACGCGTAAATGCGCGCTGCTCGGCCCTCAAACTTCGGGACTTTTTACAATAATTAAGTTTTATTGTGCCTACATCTGCCACAAAAATCTGAAATACGCATGTCTGTATGCGCCAAAGTAAAGTTTAACCGCTCAAACAGTCCTCCTCCTTGATGAGAGCACAGCGGTTCATCTTCGTCATTTTCAGACATCATTTTAGAAAAAGAATATTAAAAGAATGTTAACTCACCCGCTTCACCCCGCTGGCATCCGGGCGCAGACTCCCTGTCCTTCCCTGAGCTCAGCCAGCAGCTGTTAAGCGCATCTTCACCTATTTGACCTGAGAGACGTTCTCTCCGTTTGGAACTTTCTCCAAAACTCGCCCTTAACGCGGCGCACGCCGTGCGCGTCTTCCTCCACTGACTTTAACTGTTGTACCAGACTTGTCCTCCAAAGCTTCACCATTCATATTGTGGGAACCGAAAGGCTGACAGTGTAATACATTTTTGTATTTTAGGTCACACCCACCTCCTGCCCCGTCAGCGCTTCCCTCCCTGCTGCGCCCTCCATTCATTTATCAACGTGCGCTCTCGCACACTTGACCTGAATTAGACTAAACATTCCTGTTCCAGATCACATTCTTTTTTTTTTTTATTCTCAATGGAATCCAGGGAGAGTAAAAGGTTCGGTTAGAAATCCCAGATTCCTGTGTAAATAGACCACCTCATTATGGACTCAGCAGGTTTTCTGAAAGTGGACCACTATATGTGGCCATGGCAACGTGCTGAGTCCATGACAAGGTGACCATCAGTAACAAGACATGAGATTAACATGTTAGCATCATAATTTTTGCTTGCCATTTTGTACTCTAGAAAAACTACCGCTGCGGCTGAGTTTAGTGTTTTTGGCCCAACAGGAAATACCAAAGAAATACTCTCAAAAAAATCTGCCACAGACTTGCTGAGAGGACCAGAAGTACATTTTAGACAGCCCAAATGAGCATAAAGAAGTAACAAATGGTTTAAAAGCAGAAGTTTCAGCAAAAATCTGAAGTGACTTCAGGAAGTTTGTGTAACTCAGCTTTCGATAAGTCACTCAAAAGAGACGTGAAAACAGGCTTGAATCGAAGGGATGATGCAGGCAGTCTGAGGGGATGGGTATTGGGAGAGGGAGAGAGACAGACAGCCAGATCTGTAACGTCTTTTGAGACGGTCATGGTGATTCATTAGCGAAAAAGGAAGTCAGGTCATTATTTCAAGGTTACAAGCACCTTCAACAACATGTCACATTTTTGCCACATATGCGTTATGAAGAAAATGGCTTCCAAATGACTAACTTCCATTCCCTGTGCTTATTTATTAGACGCAACATAATGAATAGCCAGTAAGAGGCCTCACCTCTCACCCATAAGGGCTAAATTACCCTGAGCAGAAATGGGACCCTGTTCTTTGTCTTATCCTGTGTAAAGGGCAAAATGGGCCGATTATTTAAGGAGAACACAGTTTCACATCAGGACACACGAAAAGCAAGAGGAAGGGGAACTTCAGCCCTATTATCATAAAAAAAAAACATAAAAAAAAAAAAACAAAAAACAAAATGATTGTTTTCTCCAAAGGCTCAACAGAGTCTCTGCTGAAGTGATTCAAGGTTTCCCAACCCCAGATGCAGATGTCTGGAAAGAAAAACAGCTCACACATCATTTTCCAATCATCCAATCTGGGTAATTATAATGAAATCCAGAAAAACTTGTTAAAAAAAAAAAGAATTAATCTTCTATGCAGGCAGACAATCTCCCTCCTTTCAGGGAGGAGTGAAGGTCCAACCTGAGTGCTCAAGGTTTTTATTTCCTTGACACATTCTTCGTGGTGGCATCATGTCAGCTCAGAGGTGGGAACGTCAAGGATGGAGATAAAATAAATCGCATGAAATGTTTACATATTCAGTAGAGTGTAAGATGCCAGCCAGTAAGAAAAAAAAGACGCTCCAAGAAATTAGAAGAAATGATAATACTCCAGGCTGACCTTGACCTCCTGATGAATCAGGCCAAGTCCTCGTTGGTCACCGAGGCGAGGATCTCCCTGCAGTCTAACTCAGCTTGGACTGCTGCTGCTGTACATTTTTGTGTGTTGATGACTTTCACAGATTTTCCGCCCTTTTCTGGGAAAGTTGTCCTGAAAACAGAAAAATGCTGTCCAACAGATGGTTATCTGGTTGCTTTTTAGATGACAAATACAAGCGAAGACCAGATAAAGTCAATGCTGGTTAAGTTTTATTTCAGCTCTTATGTTGGGTTCCTCATTGATTTTCCCTTTTTAACCTCAATCCTTTGTTGCAGCCATTCATCCAGACACGTCATCTATAAATACCTGCATGGAGTCCCGACTGCAAAAAAACAAGTACTGGTACATAAACAACCCTGATCTTGTTAAAAGCAGCAGTTATTAAAAGGCTTTAGACCGTCTGCTCATCAGCACAGGGTATTACTTTCCTGGTAAAAGTGTCTCTTTTTGCTGAAATTACCTGTATTTATCTTATAGAACACAGCACTAAGACTGGAGGAGATGATTTTAAAGTTCAAATAAACTGAAGTAACACTGGGGTGTTTAAAACCAGCAACACCCAGAGGCTGCATCTGTTCCTGTCTGTCCAGGAATATCAGTTTATTTAAAGCCATGTGACATTTCCCTGGAATGTTTGTGAAGAATGCGTGTCGGGTGAACCCAGTTCACGTTTCCGGTAAACCACAAGCACACAGAAAACTAACAGCCACTGGAGGCCTGGTTATCTTACTGGTGCAGATAACCAGTCAAGTATGCTCTTCATGGGTGGCGTGTTGGCAAACCGAGGACAGAGAATGTTGACACACAGGAATTATTGATACACAGACTTGCTGCAAAAGTGTGAATTTCCTGTTTCTGTGTGAATGCACAGCAGCTGCATTTCATATATCTTTGACTTTACATCCATCATCAATTAGCCAAAAAGAATGAGATCATCCCATTTTGATGGAACAACAGCCAGCAAAAAAAAAAAAGGTGTGCGTCATATCTGGCTGCCATGTGAGAACCCTTTCAAAATGCCAGATAATACTGGAGCGGTTTCATATTTTATTAGCACAGGATTAAGATTAGCATTTAAATGTGGACCGACATATTTAGAGATTAAGAGATGTGTTCTGCCTGATCAGGCCACAGGAATTAAACTGGCTGTGATGAAAGGAGGGTTTAAAATAGACAAAACTGCTGACACCCCAGAATGGAACAATCTGGGTGGATTACACAATGGAGTGGCAGATGAAATAGCCCCTGTAAACTTCAGTAAAGGCATAAAATAAATGAACAAACTAATGCAAGCACCTCACATTTTTGATAGGAGCGTGAAAAGCTGCTCCTTAAACAGGGAGCGCACGCCCGTATGTGTTTATTTGGTCTGAAATGTCAGGGAGGATAACGGTACATGCAGTTTTTTTTAAAAAGATGAGGGAAAAAAACAAGACAAGAAGATTAAATAACAGGGGGGTTTGACAAAAACAATAAAATACCCAAAAAACTGCATGATTGTTTTTTTTTATGTAAACACTGTTAAACTAACAAATCAAACACAAAGATCTGCAAATATTTCTCTAAAAAAAGAATAGTAATAGTAAATAATAATAATAGTAACCTTCACAACATTTACAGACCACATATTTATTATCGTATACATTCTAATTCTTATAAGCTCTATCTCCTGTTTCTCTGGGCCCTGGTTCTGGAAGACCAGCTCGTTTCTTTAGTCACATCATGATTGCAACCCTTTCATCCCAGAGACTTAAGGTACAAAAATGTGTTATCGTCCAATTTGTTTATCATCCCAACTAGAAAGTGACCCAAAGATGCACAAGCTCTGAGAAAGAACTTCAACTGTGCAGGTTCCATTTCATTTTATTGTCTTCCTTTTAACAAAGAAGTGCTCTTTAGTGCACTTACAGCCAAAATAATTTCTAGTTTCCACTGTTCTGTCCATCTCTGGGACAGCAGGAAAGATTTCAGCCACAGCCACCATGAAATGTCCTCACTGTGGAGTTGTTTTACATAAGTATGTGACATTTTAAACAGTCCTCCAGCGCGACAGTGAGCCAATTTCTTCAGTGCTCAGGTAAAAATCAGCCATCTGTCCTACCTTCGCTCACACACACACACACTGTGAGCAGTGTCTCTCAGTCATCCTGTATGACGTGAACCAAATGTCAGAATCAAAATGCCTGTAGAGGGAAGCACTGTGAGAACTCCAGCCCAGATGCAGAGCCCAACAGGACAGGTGCCAGTCTCAGCAAGTCTCTGAGAGGGACGCCCATCTGGCAGCTACGAGACAACAAATCCCCGACTGAGCGACAGCCTGCAGAGAAGAGACCTTCTGATTATTCCAAACCCACAAAAATAAGACGTAATACACAGTTTTATAACTAAATTAGAAAGTATTATAGAGAAAAATACTCAAACAAAAACTTACATAAGAATAAACTCTACATACACACAGCCACAGTCAACGCTACTCAAAATGGAGAAATGTTTTCCACAGTAAGGCAGTTTAATGGAGTCATGAGATAAATTTGAGATAAGAACGATAAGACGTATTGTGTAGCATAGAAAAAGAACGAGTATAAATTTTCCACAGCTTTTATCGCAGAAACCCTGAGTGCCACAAGGTATTTTTTTATCAGTTTAATGACAACATGTTTGTTTTACCCTCCAGCTGTGTGTGAGTGTTCCGAAGGAAGGGGATAGAGCGGTACACCAGGAAGCAGGCCAGCATGGTAGACAGGGAACTCTTAGGGAGGGCTTCACCCCTCAAATATGACCTTAAAACTGAGCTATTACCTGGAGGTGAAAACACAAATAAGGAATATTAGTGTTTGGGGTGTTTTTGAAGTTATGTCCTCAGCAGTTGGGCAACAAATCAAACCCCAAGTAAACGAACTGGGAAACCCAGTTCGTAAGTAAAACTTACTTGCATATTAGTTGTACAGAATATTTATTTCACTGTGCACCTTTTGAGAATCAGAATGGTAATAATAGAAGAGTTGATAATCATAAATGTACACCAAAGCCTGCAGGTGTGAAGAAGCCTCAAACATGATGACACGTCTTGACTTGTTTTCATGATTACAGTCCTGTCCGACTACGATGCTTCACCTGTTTGCCACACCACCAAAACATGTATTACTTTGATTGTGTGAGCACAAGTCTTTGATGGAATGTAACTGTTCAGTGTGTAAAACAGCCTGCCCTGACATTACTGTGCTGCACCCTCTGCAGGAAAACAAGATGAAACACATTCAGTCATGTGACATCTGACCCCGCTGCAAGAAATTGTACACGTGGGCTTAAACGAAGCTGCACCCATCTTCTGCCCGTTCTCACCTTTGAGCCAGCTGTCTAATGCGATGTCCACCATGTTCTTCATGACAGGCAGAAACTCTGAGGTGAGCAGGGCGTCGTGGCGATTGGCGGGGTTGAGCATCACTCTGCTGTTCCACAGCTCAACAACCAGACGCATCTGCCACAAAGGGAAGGTCTGCAGCAGGTCACCCCGACTCACAGCACGAACCGCCTGAGAGACAAAGGGCAGGAGATGCTTTTAAACATTTCTTGCACTTTTCCAGGTTGCATTCAGGTGATTGTTAGTGCATGGTTTGGGTTACCTGCTCAATAGCAATATATGTAGGCAGCATCTCTGGACATTCCTGTGTCACACATTCATAGAGCATTGCAGAGAATAGCAGCAGGGAATCTGCTCTCTGCAAAAGAGCACAGGAATTTTGCTCACATATGCTGAAAAACACTGTCTCATAACATTATTAAATTCAATTATAAAGTGTTATGCTAGAAAATGGGAGAACGTTTCCAGTTTAATGTGAAGGCTGAAACCGTGACCTCCAACAATGCAATGAAATTACTCTGTAGCTGCAATAAAGCAGCCTCTTTACTTAGAAATCAGGGGTTAAGTGATTAATAAGCAAATTAAGCAGTGACTATGACAATTTATACACTCTACTTTAAGTGTTGAAAGTGTTTATGACATGCTGAAAAAGTCGTGTCACAGAAACCCGGAGAGTCTATAAGGGGGCTATTTTAAGGTACTTACTTAAACTTTTATTTGGTATGGATTATTATTATAAATATTACGAAATGTGCAATTTAACCTTCACTCTCCCAATTTTCTGTTATTATTTCACCTCCTGACTGTGGGGTAGGTATTTTTCTAAGCAGCAGTCTAACGGAGCATACTAGCGTGTTCATATATGAGCTTCCATAAAAGGAGACTTAAAGTGGCTATTTGTGCAGGTCAACACTGAAAGAGCAATGTGCTTTCATGTTTTAACTTACAAAGGATGGATTATGATAAGCTGCTGCAACACAACCCTGAAATCATTCCTTTAAAATTGGCCACACAACATTCTCTTGTGATGAATACATCTAAATAACATGGTCCAATGTCAGACGGGCTCTGTAATTCTGGGTTTTTGACACATCAGACAGGGCCCAGGCCAAATGTGGACAGCAGAATGACTCAGAACAAGCACATACATCTATTTGAGTTTCTTAACTTACATAGTCGCTGTCTTCAGATGTTTTACAGAAGAATTTGGCAAAAGAGACCAAGGCAGGTTCTGAGGTGAAAGTAGAGATGGCTTCAGGCTGCAGAAACATAACAAAAGTATAAAAATTATTTTACAAATCCTTAGTATTGATGACACAAATGCAGAAGACTCTAAGATGGTCACCGCAGTAAGAAAAGGGACAAAGAGAACTGGGTCAAAGGAGGGAAGGAAGCTGAGAGAGATAAATGCATTGTAATCAGTAATAAGAGAAAGCAGGTGGAATAAAATTGAGGGGTTTTTTTTGTCTGTCTTTTCCCCATCCCCATTGGACCTACAGGTATGCTGATGGCAAACACTGAGGCCTTCAAGCATCCAGTAATGGTCTGTCAGCTCACCTGAACCTGCAGCAACAACCTGACAAAGACCACAAACCACTGGGGAGGAGCACCATTCGATTCCATTCACTTCTGCTTGGACCGTGTTGTTTCAGAAGAGATGCTCTTACATGCATTGCTTAGTTACAAAGCAATTAAAGATGATTATTTAAAAAGGCAAAATCAAACTTGTGATTATAACTTATAATATTGGTTTAGTATTACTGACAAAGCATGGCTTTTTGCAGTCAAGATGATGCAGAAATTATGTTTATATCTGGAAAGCCTGTAAAAAATGATTTGATTTAAACCAGACTTGCCAGATTAAGTTATTGTTGTTTTTCTGCACTTTTTTCCATTACGTTGCTGAATTTTTTTCACATAGAAAACAGGAATCATCCCAATCAGATGCTCAAACCACAAGACCTTTTCTACTGTTCAACAGAACAGGAGCAGCTACTGTTCTTGTTACACATGTCTGAAGGGCTGAACCAAAATTCAAAGGAAGCTCAAAGCCCAAAGCTCATGACCACACATGATGGGTAGAGCAGACACCTACTTTGCATTTCTGCCATAGCGCCCTCCAAAAGTGGTCCATTACATCGCTAGTATGTTTATTCAGGGTCTTTGAATAGTTCTTTATCTTGATCTTCTCCTGTAAACTATTTCAACACTGTCTCACCTTGAAAGCTCGAACTCCAGAGTTGCGTTGGTTAATGGTGGAAGCCAGCAGGCTCTTCCAGCCTTGAGGGTCATCTTTGTAGGGCAACTGGCCAGCACGAAGCTTCACATACAGCACTCCGTCTCTGGACAGAATGGACCTGAGGAAAATATATATAAATAGTGTACCTTAAATCAATTAACACAGGCACAAATAAATGGACAAGATTAAACCCTCTCATTAAGAATGAACGCTGCGTTTATTGATAAGTGGCTGCTGAAAACCTGTGGGTTTCAATAGAGACACATTCAACTAATTATTAATAAATAAATAAACAGTCTAATCATACTTTAGATGCTCTGTGTCTTTGCTGAGGTCCACAGACAGTTCCCAGTATCTTGGTCCCTTTACCTTCACCTGAAACACAGTAAAAATGAATGAAAGGTTGGTACGTGCTTACATTATTGACAAATGTGTCTGAAAGATAGCATCGACTGGCAGCAAAAAGTGCTGCCAGACTTTACCCGTTTGAGAAGATGCAGCTCAGGAAGCAAAGTAGGAGCCATCAGCTCTATCGTTGTCTCATCGTACCACCTTGTTTCCTGAAACAATGATAACAGAATTAACTATACTTCCATGATTAAAAGCTACAACTGCACTATTTCATGAGTTGGATGAGGTACCAAGGGATTCACCTTAAAATTCCACAGCACATCAGATGTTTGATTACAACTGTTGACATTTGTTATACACCAATATAAGAAAGTATGGAGCTACAAAATAAGTATAACAAGATGAGTGCCAAAAGCAACGTGATAAATGATATTAGTCTGTATTGGATGTAGTGTTCCCCGTCTTAAAGTTTAAAAATAAAGCCTGCCTCCTAGTGTTTAAGACACGATCATGTGATGTACATGTCACTTGCACATGTGCATGTTAAATATCCCTGTTGTAAAAATAACTGCTGGTTTGGGTATGCACCATTTTTACTCAACCTGAATTTTTTTCCAATTCTGCACTACCACTTCTTCCCCATGATTTACCTTGTATGTGACTTCTAACAGGGCGTAGCACGGTTTTAGGTTGTCAACATCCACAGGGACAAGCAGGCGTGGCTCTGCAGCCAGAACAGCCAGGTGTCGCAAGGCCTGCAGGTGATACCTGCAAAAATAGGAGAAGAATAGCTTTGATTACTGCAGTTAACTCAGGCAGAAAATTTCAGGAATAAATAATTTGAACAAAACTTTATTCGCACCGATTGTCAGTACTGTGAGCTGGGAAGTGTGGATACAATGCACACAGGAGGGCAGCGATGGCTGAATTTGAAGTACTCAAAGTGTACCTGAAACAGAATAACATCCAACAACTAAATATAGTTGTATAAATGTTTGTTGGATCATATACTACTGTTAACACCTATTGTTGGTTCTGGAAATACTACAGAAAAATATTTGTGAGCACAAATCTTACCTGCCTCCTCCCAAGAAGAGGAGGCCCAAAGCCATGTGATGAGCCATGTGGAAACCGTAGTTCATCTCACCACCAGTTCTCTTGTGTAAAAAACGACATAGCTGCAAAACCTTTAGGTTGCCTGTGCCAGACATTACCATGGACATGGCCAGCAGAATCATTGACAGACCAGTCTGAAGGTTGTAATAGCCCGTCTGTTATAGAAACCAGCAGACAGCCAGAGGAAGAGAAGGAAATTAAAACAAAAAAGACAGACATAACAATGCAATGATGATTTCAAATTAAGCACTTACAACAGCAGGCGTGCTGGCAAAGAACATGTTCTTCATGAAGGTTCTTGCAAACTCATACAGACAGTCAAAGGCATCAGAGTTTGCAGAGCCGGCAAAGCGTAAGCCCAATGCCAAACAAGCCCCCGCAGTTATGTAGTCCTGAACTTGGCTGAGAAAAAAAAAAAAAAACATAGCATGTCAGAGATTGGAGAGAATTTGATTTTGAAGTTGATTTTCAGAGAAGATGTAATGACAGAGCACTCACGTCATTGTCTCCACATTGATGTCTTCTAAAGGATCAACTGACTCTCTTATTATCTTAAAAAAAAAAAAAAAAACAACAATCAAGGCGATCCAACTGTTTTATGTGAATATTAAATGGTGAACCAGTTATGTACAAACTGTAACTATGGTGCATGGATTTGGTTTGATTTTGAACATTTTGGCTAATCCAAAGCATTCCAGTATGATTTAGAGGAGATTTGAGGTTAAATGTTGAGGTATTGATACCAATAATAACAAAAAAATCAATATCAATCACTACAATTACTAGATAGCTTAAATAACTGATGGGAAAAAAAAACTTTTACTAGACAAAATTCTTTAAATGTCAGAGTGACTTAGTGGTTAAAATGTGTCTGATTTGTGTGTGTGCACGCTTTCTCACCTGAGGCATGTTGCTCTTCACCCACTCAGCATTAGGCAAGATTTCATCCCACATGATTATACTCCGAGCAAGAGTCTGTGAGCACAAAGAAAGACAGGATATCACAGAGAAATCATAGAAAGGTGGTAAAAGTATGGACAGGAAAGTGTGTATGAGCACACACTCTTACAGAGACACACTAACCCTCAACAGCAAGAACTCAGGCTTGATAAAATCCAGTAGGAACCAAGTATCAGGAGGTTTCAGCCAATCAGCTATTGCTCTAGTGAGCAAAACCAGGAAGAGATGAGAAGGTGTTAATATCCACCTTTGTCATACTCTCAACCAATACACAGATAGCATTATATGAGGACTAAAGAAAAGAGGAACCTCTTGACCAATAGCAGTAAACTACAACAATGTTACTGAATGAAGTCTCTGTGAGGCAAGATCTGCACAGAGCTTAGCTGATGAGAACAGGATGAAAAGAATGAAACAGAGCAAACAATGAAATACTTCCACCAGACAAACACCTGTTATTGGTCTTGAGGTAGATCATGGCGAGGGCAAGCGTGGCACCAGGGCATGTCACGTCTACGTTTATAGTGTCACCCTCCTGGAAAGCAGTTATTCACATTTGACAACATTAGTACTCTCTTGTTGCGAACACGTAAACATTTTATCAGCCTAGTTGTGTATTAAAGTCATTATTAATAATAAACAGGTAGAAAAATGATTAGATAAACAGAAGTGACAAATTACAAAATGAGGCAAGGATCTGCCCCGTCACCTTGATCTGGTAGCTTGGAGACTTGTGTCTCTCCCTGCTGGCTCCAGCCTGAGCTCTGCGGTGACCCCCCACCATATACTGGTACAACTGTTCTGGGACGTTCAGGTCTGTCATTCCAATCAGGTTACTGCCATGCTGCAAAAAAAATAAAATAAATAGATATGAGGGTTGCAGAGAACAAAAATGACAAAAAGTGACAGAACAAAAAAAAAACTGTGTCATCTATTACGGTAGAAGAAACAGTAATACAGACAATAACATGAGAACAACAAATTTTGTTAGTGTGATTCACCCCCAGGCAGACCATGCCCAAGGCCAGACCAGCAGCTAACGAGTAGGATTCTCTGTCTGTGCAGTACTCCATCTCTGGTCCTGGGGGCCGACCTAAGAAGCCAACGTCATAATCAAAACCCAGGTTAGGCAAGTTTGGCAGTGGTATTTTCAACTGCTTGCAAGTCTGACTCAAAGATCCTTGATAATCTTTTATGTATTTAGTTAGTGTCTCCGGCGCAGAGAACATGATGCATACGCAGAAAAAATATAACGACAGAATTGTGGCCAACTATTCACTTAACATGTTTAACGCTTATAACTCAGCCAACTTGAAAGGACAGAAAAAATACAAATGTGGGAAAAGACATGTAATACAAACACACCTATTTCAGAAAGCAAGACTTCAGCATTGTGCCTGTGTCCTGTTCCCTGGTACACTAGCCCAATTCCAATTACAGCAGCAACCTGCAGAACAGAAAGCAAGAATTTAAAAGCTCATCCACAATTTAATTTCTATTTATACATTTATATAATTGTGCGTTCCTCCACACTCGTGTGACTCGACTGACATTCTAACAGGTGTGTAATTCACATATAATCACCAAGCGTACATAAGATTGACTGCTATTTATCTTTTCTCCTCAATATCCTCTCCCACTCTTTAAAATACCTGAACATTGTGTGGTACGTCCAGTTCGGTGGAAGTGGGTGGAAGTAGTGCAGGGATGTGTATGCTAAGCAGGCGAGTTATTGACATGTCCATGGTGCCCAGTTTGGCTGAAGAGACGCCAAGGAGGAGCCCAATGCTGGTCATCTCGTGGCCCTGATGGTATCAAAGAGAAAAAGTTTTTAAATGTCACAGCAGTAGATCTGGGATTACAAAATCAGCTATACGGTTGAATTGTCAGACTATTTTTAATTTCTGGATATAATGTTGATGTTGCAACTTTGGATAAAAAACATTAGCAAATATGTGTTATTTACTCATCACTAAATTTCTGCAATACTTAGGAGAGCTTTTCTAAAGAATCAAACTCAAAGTCTGTCCCTTCAGAAAGGGAAACTGATTCTCCAAGGGTCAGTGTATGCAAAATGTGGATTGAAATGAAGATTAAAATGACCATGATGTGATGTGTGTCCTAGTGTGCTAAATAATGCAAAATTAGTTCAGATCATGGTGTGATGCAGCTATCTGTGGCTCCCTGTTTTTGACAGTTTTCATTAGATCCCTTCTGAGTGTGTGTTGTCGTACATGCTACAAACTAAAGCCCAAAGCATGCACTTTACTATGCAACGGTCTTAGCCTGGCATTTGCAAAAGGTATCACCAAGAGCTGAAAAACTGGAATGCTCAACAGATGAACGCAGAAACACCTCCACATCCTCTCTGAAACCACAACCATAGAATATTCTAATCAACTGATGCAAAGTATGTCGCAGTAAAGCTTCACACAAAACACAAATTCTGAAAACCAACCCACTCCCACACTGGAATCTCATGGGCATTTTTATAAAACAGGCTGAGTGTTAGTAAGAGAAAACATTCAAGGACCACAAACATGACTGATTCATGGAATTTGTGTTCTGAAAATTGAATTCCACTGGAAAGCATAATTTATCAAGATTTTAATGTAGGGACATCTAATAAATTCCAACAGCCTTTAATCTAAATTGTAAATAAATTGCAAAATAAGTATGAAATTGCAGTGATAATTATTTCGTCTTTTGTAACAGTTCAACTGTACGGCCAGTCTGTCTTCGTTTCAATGGGGCAGAATGATTACTCCATTTTAAACCACATTTCCACACTCAAGTCTTTTGTAATTTGGCAAAAACAAGGTGTGGTATGCACCATCCTGTTGTTTTTCTCACATAAAAGGTGGGACGATTCAACTCAGCTCTAAGTTCTCAGAGGACCAGGTTTCAGTTTGACTCACCGCCTCGCTGTCAAACAACTTTACATCTCTCACTGTCATACAGAGAACAATGTGGGTAATTGCGCCTGTGTGTGTGCATGTTAAATGAGGACAGACGGTTCTATCTTTGGATAAATTGTAGTTAGCTAAATGCATTATGCATGTGCTAAAATTGGACACAATGATTTGGTGTAGGATGTAATATAAAGGGTGGTGGCAACGACAAAATAATTGACAATTATCATTGAGACAAGATGTAAGCTGTGTTAAGACCCAAACTGTGTTTAGGGGTTCTGTACCTTAGTGAGGTAGTCATGTATGTTGAGTGTGGCTAGCTTGGTGAGGTGGCCATTGAGGCCCAGAGCCATAAGAAAGCCTGCATATTCATTGGCAAGCTCAGGGCTCTTTGGCTTGTTGTAGGCTATCCAGGCTGAGTCCACCTTAAAAAAAGAAGTTTGCAATGTAAAAACAAAGACCTGGAGCAAAAGGTTTTTGCTTTTTTAAAAAATAAAAATCATGGTTTATTGTTGACTAGCCATGTATGATATGTTTTGACTTGCAAAAAGGCCTGACCACAAATGCAGTACGTGTTTATACAGACCTGTGAAGCAGGAGCTATTTTGAGACCAGCAGCTACTCCATTGTGGAAGCTGGCCCAGCTGGTCATGTTGGGAGGAACATCAATATTCCCGCTGTTCAGATCTACAGTATTGTTCCGAGGAGGGGCTCGGCCTTCACAGAAGAAACAAAATAAAAAAAAAACAGAAAAATCTTGAGATTGAGCAATGATGGGTATAGTATACTGTGTTTATATGTATATATGGTATTCAATGTAATCTGTTTATCATAGCCACTGTATAAACCAGGCTTTTTGTGTGCATGGTAAAGGACAATACTCTAAAATTACCTGTAAGGTTGAGTTTTGGAAGAGGTAAAGGTTCCGTTGGTACCGGTTGGTAGGAGAAGAGAGTAAAGAAACCTCGACCAACTGGTAGAGCCATGGTCCTTTGACACAGCTGCAGGAGTCTGAAGAAGACACAAAGATGCAGATGTAAAGATCAGGAAATTCAAACTCCGGAACCAGTACAGACTCTGAGTCTAAATAATCTATATAATTGACAGAAGATGACGGTCACCCGTGATTACAGCAGGCACCCAAATGATTTCTCCTAAGATAGAGTCCAGGAGAGGATAACACCTCTGTCCTGGAGACAAACACGAGATGTACAGAGGAAAACTCAACCATTTTTAGAATTTTTTAAAATTTCCTTGCTGAGGAAAAACGACTATTTTACAGAATTAGTTATTTTTGATTCATTTTGCTTTAAAAAAAAAAAAAAACACTAGTAAGCATAAAGCACCTAGAGACAATTTTTATTGTAAAAGGCGCTATACAAATAACATTGAATTGAATTATACTCACTTGTTCTCTTTTTCTTCTATATACTCGTGGTCAGAAACCTCCGGCAACTGGACAACATTGACCCTGACGGGCCTGGAACTCTGTAAAAGCCTCCTAACCTCCTGGACTCTAAGATCCTGACTCCAGATTAGCCCTGTGACCTGCAAGAGAAGTTTAACTCAGGCTTCTACAGGCTTTCTGAAGATAGGTAATACTGGTTGCAGCACTTGGTACCTCTTGAATAATGTCTGACATCCCATCTTCTTCCTCATCTGGCTCTGATGTTGCGGGAGGCTCCAGGGATAAACCAGAACCAACAGACTGGAGACAATTTATTCCACACACATTCAGGTTAAAGCTACCCACAACTATTACTGGTATGAGAACGAAGCAACTCTGGCATTAAAATTTGAAATGCATTCATCTACACAGAGCCTTCAGTTCCATCTAAATTATCTGAAGTGAGTTAACCTTTTTGTCAGGGGATGCATTATTCATATGCAAAGGGACATTTTTGCATACAAGCAATACAATATTTTATGAATGACTACATTGCGGCTACAGTAATGAAACATGAATTCTAGTAGCTGGGATAAAGAGTAGCTGTTTCACTCACGGTTTTGCTCTTAGCCAGCGTCATTTTATGGGCTTGTTTAGTCAGATCCTGTCGTCCAATGAGCAAGCAAACATCCTCGGACCAATCAGGGCACGGCTGTTCCCGGCAACGATAGATGGCCTCTCTGATGGGCAACGCCACCCCAAAGGGGACAGACTCAAGGTCCTTTAAGGTGAAGCCTAAATCAAAAATAATACTTGTCTAATATCAGGTAAACAAAAGTATGAAGCCAGGCCATTAAACAGCAGTGCTGAACGTAAGCAGAAAAGTGTGCCAATGTCTACATTTCTATTATTATTTACAGTAAAGCGACCATTGACATTCCAAGTTTTAATTTCTTAAAAACCTGCTAGCTCTTACCCTCTGAGGTGAGCCAGACTACCAGCTGTTCAGCCAGGTTCCCACTGCAGACCTTCAGACTGCTTTGTCTAGAATTATAAAGCAAATTCACATACAATTTTCAAAGTTAACAATGTTACAAGAACCATTCACGCTGAAAAAAAATATTCCGATAGCAGTCATGAACAGAATTTACTGTTATATATGACTGGTATAAGTAAAAATATCAAAAGCAAATGTAATAAAACAAAACAAAAAAATACTTCATTCACTCATCAGGATAATTTTCATACAATAATGCAAATCATAGCAATAATCTAATGCTCAAATAATCCAGAGGAACAATATGGATTCAAACATCTGATGTGTATTTTTAAGTTTTGTTGGTTACACATTAAAGTTAAAATAAAAGGCATGGGAAAAAATGTCATAATTTTATCAACTGGAATTAATAAAAACTCGTGACTTGTTATGTGCTCTGCGATTTAAGCACCTTTTATACAGCACCTCACTCGTGCGGGACTTCTGGCCTGAGAGAACAGAAAGATGTGGAGAAAAGGAAATAAGCGAGAGAGAGCAGGTTAAAAAGGTCAATGGGATTATTGGGCTCTCTCATTTTAGCGTGAAATTACAGCAAACGCATTTACAGTGCACTTAAAGGAAAATCGTATTCTGAGTGAACTACAGTGTTTTCAATTGTTTCAGAAATGTGCTACTGAACAGAAGAGGCACTCAATCTCCAGGTCAAATGAAGGTGACAATTTGTTCCGGATGACTGGAGGACAGAATTCACGTGTGGACATTTTGTTTGGTTTGCATTGTTGCTAAAAAATGTCAAGATGCAGCTGGGGGAGAATTCCCACAAAGTCAATGACCAATTCTTTGTCATGGCTCTAGCAACTGCTATCACCTCTGCAAAACAATCCGCTTTGTCCCTTGTAATGACGCAGGTTTGCTGGTCACTTGACTTCTATTTGTTTTTGCTTTGACAATTCACCTCTCTTTTTGTGGTACTGGTGCCTGAAGCAGGGACCCGTGGGACTTACATGCTATAATGGCTGCTTGGCAATACATTTACACACACACGTGCACACAAACAATGAGAGGGCTGCATCAGATGTTCACAATGATGCCTGAGGTGAGTGAAACAGACCTGCAGAGACCTTGGCCAGGTATTTTGAGACATCAGTTGAAGTTGCGTTTTCATCTCCAGTGATGTAAAGAGCATAACTCTGAGAACCGTGAGAAAAATAGACACAGCGTCATCAGAATCTTGCATTCTTTTTGAAACACATATTTCATTGAAATTTTAAACATTTCACCTTAACTATCAAGAGTGACACACAGGCAAAAACATTTGCCCAAAATCGTTAACCATGACTCTAAAGGATCTCCACTCTGTTTATCTTGAACACAACACTGGTGCTCAACCTTCAGGCAAATACCAGCAAAAATGCTCATCACATATGCACATATCTGGAGCCATAATTGCTCTTTATGCGCAGAAAAAAAAATCATTCACATGGTACACAAATAGATTATCTAAATGTCTCAACTGAAACTGAATTCTTTACCCTCGATAACCGAGCAGAAAGTCTCGGAACAGGTGAACAAACAGGTGAACAATCAAGTCTGCAAAGAAAATTTCTGCTCGCCATTTTGTATTTTGAGCAGCTCCTCTTAATGTGCCAGTTTTATGACCTGTATCTTCTCTGAGTGTCTATTGTAAAGATGTAAAGACTGAATTTTATAATCAATCTTTGGTCATACCAAAACCAGAAGCCTGGTCCTCCAACAGATGCCAGGCAGGTAGGGAAACGGCTCCATATTATCACCTCGCAAGCAATTACTGAGCCAGGCGAGCACGCAAGGAGGCTCCGCCCTCAGGAAGGACAGACGCTGCATCTGAGCAAACAGCGCTGAGGATGGACAACACGACAGGCGTTAGGGAACACATCACACACATCACATTACTCCATTTGCTTCATCATCGCTCAGCTCTGCTGTGACAATAAAAGAATAATTGAGAAAACTTTTACCTTGAAGCTAAAATATTCTCTCGGTTTCATTTTGGGGGAGGAGAGAGCATCAGTACTTACGTTGCTGACTTCTGGTGACTGATAAATGAGAGTCTGAATTTTAATTTAAGAGCAGTCTTCGGCTGCAGACCATTTAACCTTAATTCAAACATGTCTGGTCGGTTTCCTGATTTGATAACTCATACAAGATTGCTACTTACTCTGGTCAATGATGCAGGTCTCATTGCAACCACCAATTAAAGAAGGGTAATCTCTCCAGTAAAGATCCACATACTCTTCCAACTGAAGGTCTCTGCCAAAAATGGAAAAAGAATAACATTCCTGTGCAACATATTTTATCACATACATATACAAACATAGTGCGGTGTTGTTTTTCCCTAAACTCAACCGTTAAATTAAGCATGTCTAATTTTCACTTTCAATTAGAACTGCAGACACAATTATAACAGTCTTACGATCTAAATCTCTCTCCCTAGGATTCAATTTGCTTCTGAGAGGCAATTTTAACTTATGTCTAAAAAGAAGCAGAAAGAAACCAGCTCGGACTCATTGGCATTCTCCTTCAAATAATCAATTACTTTTAATCTTAGCGCAACCAACAACAACAACCAATCTCAACTGCATGTGTGTTTATGTGTGAAGAATTAAAAGCACAGTGATTCAATGCAGTAAAAGATCCCTATAGGTTGAATCATTCAGATCTCCTTAAGCCCTTTATTCATCATAGCCTTTCGTATATTAGGCATTTAACCCTTTTGATATATTACAATTTTGTAATTCACTTTGTTTTTTATAAGGATAGTCTGTAGAGTCAAAGATATCTAAATATTGCTTTAACTTTGTGAATATTACATATTGCTTAAAAAATATGCATTCTCAAAAAAGATTGAGAGCTTTTCTCTTATTAAAATAAAAAGCCTTCAATTTAACAAGGACCCAATTAGCGCCAACCCTCCCACTTATTTACTGTCATTATCACCAATCACTTGACATCTTGTTCAAGTTCGTTGCTAGGCACAGATCATTTCAGATTTCATACACATTTACAAGCACAAGTTAATAGATTTGACACTGGCATCGTTTCCAGAAATATCAATCCCAGTTTCTTATACAGTAGAAAGGTATTTACCTTTTTAACAACAATCACCATATCTATACAATATAATGTAATCTATACATCTCTCTTCTTTGCAACTCCAACCAGCAGAAAAAAACTGAAAAAGACAAAACCATTACCTGGCCAACTGCTGTAACAGGCAAACCAGGGATGCAGCCGTTTCTCTCTGCAACTCATTCAGTTGCAGTTCCTGATAGAGCAGGTGAAGAACGTAGAAAAGGGCCGGAATGTGAGGAAAGAGTGGAGCTGAACTGTCTAACTTCAGAGATGGACTGGTAGGAGCAGACATCTGCAAAACAGAGGATATCCTGAGTAAATCCTTCTGATTTTAGTATTGTTTTTACATTCCCAAACCCTCTTTGGCTGTTCAAAACAATATGACACTATTGTTGCTTGTGACCAGGCTTCTAACAATGTACATCAAATTCCAGTATAAATTAAAAATATTTAAAAACATAAGACAACACAAAGTCTGGAAATCGAGTATTACCGCTTCCGAACCACGAGAGTCAGTTACTTACAGACGACAGCTCGTTGGTGTCAGCTCTGCGCGCATTGATGGAGACACTGGAGTCGACTGGACCAGAGACTGGCTGAGAATTTACCCGACGGTGGTAATTAGACACCAGTAGGTAGTCCCAGTCCTGGAGAGGGTACAGAAATAAGAAGCAATTAATTATCAGGGCCGTCTGGAATGGCTACATCTGCATTACAAACATACAAGGTAGTTCCACCAATTTTCAATTTGAATATTTTGCGAGAATCTAAAGACATTCCCACAAAACTGTCTTTTTCTTTTACTCTTCACAAGCTTTGGTTATCTTCATTTGAATCTGAATGCATGTTGTTTCTAACTGTGTTCTCTACACATCCACTGGAGTTGAGACTCCTCTAACCTAGGCCAGCCTTCCAAGACGGCAGGTGTCCGGTCAATTTTGACAGGAAAAGAACATCAAGATAACCGATCAGACGTTGGTCACGAACCTCATCAGAGCCTCCGTCAGAAGGACGAGCTTTTTTCGCAGCAATCACCGGAGAGAGAGGCACTTTGAAGTGCAGCTTAGGTGGGGAGAAGGACAGAGGAAAAAATAACTCAGGGTCAAATATGAATTTGTACACTTACAACCCAGATTTATTTCATTATCCGTTCGGCTGCAGATTTTCTGAACAGCAGAATGATTTTTGACAAAATGCCTCCACAATTACTCATCCAATCGTGAAGGTTCTTGACTGACTTACGTTTCGTGTCCACGTGAGACGTTCAGTGTTGTAGCCCATCAGTGTCATGAAACATGTGACAAACTGGTTCCACTCTGCGTGAGCGCTGGGTCCGCCAGGGGCGTTGTATATGTTATACCACTTGACCAAAACCTGTAATATGACGGGAATAGAATGTATCACATCAGTCAGAGTCAAATCGTATTTATTTTTGAATAAAAAGGCACTCTTGTACATTTTTGACAAACCTTCATGGCAGCTTCTTTGGGCAAGATGAAACGAATTGCCTGAAGACATTTCCTCACTGAAATGTATCAAAAGAAAAAAGGCAACTTTTGGCTACTTTGTCTTAAGATTAGAAAATTAAAGAGGAAATTAAAAGAGAACCACTGACACAACAGCAATTTGTGTTGCTCTTTGCAACTCTGACCAGTAACAGTTCTAATCACCTTTACCGGGATGTCTTAATTGGACATCCTTGGAAATAAAGGTGGACGGATGCAACTTAATTAGGGCAAGAAATACAAGTCTGGAAGACTGATTAATAAAAAAGTGAAACACATACGATGTGAGAGAACAGCATACAACACACTTAAGCAGAGGAGATTAAGAAACTTGGTTCAGTCAGAACAGATGAGCAGTGGACGGGATTGCTGATGTAAACCCTGTTAGACATTTTATAATTTTGTTTAATTTGAGAATATTCCATAAGCCTAATGCGCATTGACCAGTTCTTTGGTCAATGGTCATCAAGAAGTTTTGCTTAATAAGCTATAAAACCAGATTAAAAATAAACCCTAAAGGTCAGCAACAACGGTGAATTTAAATTTGACATTTTCATCCCCCAAACTGATTTTCCAATACATAAATGGATGAGCAATGCAAAGAATGTACAGAGAACAGAGACCTCCAAATTTGGTCCTGCCTCCTTGCTGACATTGTTTTAATGTGCTTTGGCCATGTTTCACTGTGGGGACAATATGTGCGTGTACCAGTAAAAGCCACTGACGCGGTGTGGCAGGAAACCACGTCAGCTTCAAATTGATATGCGGAACTTTCAAGGTAACAAATACACACACAAAATGGTAGCTGGGTAATTTTTGACTGAACACATCAGCTTATATAAAAAGTTCTGACCAGAGGAACAGACAGGTTGCCACAAGACATTTCTCAACAGAAAATACTGTATCATTCAGTCAATCCTCAATCAAAATCCTTCCCAGTTGTTTTCAATCAATTACTTGAGTAAAAAAAATTAATTTTCAATTTATTTACGCAAAGCTAATTACCAAAGGGAGATAATAACCTTCGACATTAAGTCAACTTTATTTACAGGAACAATATAACGAGAATATTTACCACCACTAATTGGGATAAGAAGAAGATCAAAAGATTTACAAGACAGGAACATATATTTATTTCTGGACGTTGCTATGCAGCCGAGCTAATCATAGAATCTTTACTGATGTCACAGTTTAACCATCAGTAGGAGTCTGTGTTGCATAGTGAATACATCTAAATTATATGTCACAGCATTGTGGATCAGCTCTCAAAACCAGCTATCCGGATCTATCTAATCAATAATCCAAACGGTGGTGTTTCTGGTGTCAACAACAGGAAGCGCTGTCAATATTCAGTCTGTGTCCACTTACCCAGTTCTGAGGTAGCAATCTCAGGAATGGAAATCCTCAACATCACGCCACTGCTCAGCTCCTACACAGATCGCAAACAAATTCAATTTATACACTTTCAGTCCAATTTTCAGTCGATATGGCCGGATTAGCTCTGATAGAAAAAAAAAAGGAAACTGTGCTTATCTACATTATAAATCTTTACCTGCAGCAGAGAGGAAATTAAGAAAGAACACAGTTTGATTTGTTTTAACATAACACATAAACAGACACAACCCTACCAGAGTGACCCTGTTTAAAACCGGATCCCGTAAGGCACGAATGCAGGGTGAGGCCTGTTGGAAATTGTAATCTTCCAAAAACGAGGCTTCGTGGTGTTTAACGTTTGGACCTCTGAGCTCTGAAACCGGTGAGGGCATAACTGCCTGCGAGACAGCAAAACAAAACCAGGGAATGGTGTGCAGTAACATGTTACTGTCAAAGTCATCCAGATTTGCTAATGCACAAAATCTTTGGATTTACAAGACATCATCCTCACCTCGTCCAGTCTTTGGAGGTGCCGACTGCCAGCGTTAGTTGGCGTGCTAACGTTGTCCACCAGGTGAGTTGGGAGGCTGAAGTTAGATGACAAGAGGCCTGGAACAAAGACTTTACTGACCTAGACAAATGCAAAGATCACACAAAACAGAGGGCATATCAATGTTGTGGAAAACTGCAGTTAAATGAAATTAAAGTGAGTCTTACAGCTTACCCGGGTGATTCCAGTGTAAAGAACCAAACTTCCACAAGCCTCAAGAATCAACATGGCATCTATTGTCTTGTTAGGAGAATAAAAACAT
Organism: Pao palembangensis; assembly: GCA_015343265.1. Lineage (NCBI taxonomy): Eukaryota > Metazoa > Chordata > Actinopteri > Tetraodontiformes > Tetraodontidae > Pao > Pao palembangensis. The sequence goes on along the minus strand of CM027083.1, from coordinate 1,735,633 downwards.
AAAACTGTTTAAAATGTGAATTGCAACAAACTGCAGATGAAAAGCACTTTGATCTATGAAAACTGCTAGAGGTTCACTATTTCCTATTATGAAAGTATTTAAGGATTACTGTTTGGGTATTGCCAACTATAAAAAATAAATTACCTGGAGCGGCTCTGCGTCTTTGGCAGGGATGGTTGTGATGGAGGCAAAGATAAACTGTGATGTATCGTTGCTCTCAATAAACTTCACACATCTGTGGAAACAATTTTGAAAAAATTAAAGGGTTACATATAAAAAAAAAAAAACCCAGAAAACTACAATTATTTTAATCTTCTAGACAGTGCAAAGAATGCATATGCCATTTTAAATATTACTGATATTAATATCAATTGTTTCAACCTTAGGTGTTGATGGGATTCCACCAGGAAACAGAGGTAGCGGTTTTCACAGAAATCAGAGGTCAGAAAGACTTTAGATGCCTGGCTGTTCAACTCCCTGCACAAATAAATATATGTGAAAATGATGTAAAGCATCAGCAGAATCTTTTTTTTTTTTTTGGGAGAAGGGGCAGGTGGGCGGGTTTGTTTTACCTGCAACAGCCAGCTGTTACGGTCTCACTCCACACCTGCTCCATGCAGAGGTCAGGTATGATCGGCGCCATCTCCGGCGCCAGCACTGAATCGTTAATTGTGCTGTTGGGGGAGGGCAACATACTGTTCTGACCCCTGAGGTACGGGCTGTGGAAAGAGGCGTTGAAACGAGATGCGCTTGAAAAGGAGGGAGCTGCCATGCCTGGAGAATGAGCGCGGCTTGGAAAGAGAGGAAAATGATTAGACCACTGATGAACTATATAACCTCCTAAGTATGCCACATTTTAATTATTTCCTCACAAAGAGCTGAATAATGAAGCACACTTACCTGAGGGCAGCCATGTTGGATATTGGAGAGTGAATACGAGAGTGAAATCCGGGTGAATTTGTTATCCTGCTGTGCAGAGGGCTGCAGTGCAGAGGAGACATGGTGCCAACTGCACAACTACATAAAAACAAGAGCCAGAAAATGGACAACAGTAAGATCCTGTTACTGGGGTCATTGCCATAAAGGATTAGTTTCACTGTATGTAAATAAATCTTAAAAATTAAGACAAATCATAATTTTTTGACCAAAAAAGGCCCAAAACATTTCATTCTACAGCACCCTTTACAAATATTCTTTGTCAAAATATAGTTGGAATAATAAAAAACGCATCACAAACCCTGGACCAGTTCCAGAAGAAAGCCCATGTGACCCACCGCCACAAGGAGAGTCCAAGTGGGACATGTTACGGAGGTGAGAGGTCAGAAACCCTGACGCCATCAGACGCAATGGTGTACCTACTGGATCCACCAGGCACCGCAACACCAAAGAACGCTCCTGGAGCAGTAAAAAAGCACCTTGAGGGCAAGGAAGGCCATATGTGGGTTTGTGCACTTGTGTGTGTACGATCTCTCACATCAGATGTGACCTTGCGTAGGACCCAGACAGAGTGTGTTGCCTGGACAGTGTCATAAGAAACAACCAGAGAGGGCTGACAACAGCTGAACACTATGGTCATGGTGGCATCGGAGGCATACTGCACACGCGATCCCTCAAAGTGACCTAAAAATCACACAGGATAAGAGTTAGACAATAAAACCCTGATTCAGACAGACAGGAGCAAAAAGAAAAAGTATCTGCACAAGTGTTACCTCCTGGTTTACACAGTATTGGAGCAATTTCATCCAGAGGATGCAACATGCTGAAGATTGTGGGCAGAGGTTCCCTGTAGAGAAATAGAAATAACTCACTAAGCCGCCAAAGACCAATTATTTGTATGCGTGTGTGCGACTGCATTAAATACATGCGTGCTGTTTGTGCATGTGTCAGGGTAGATTGTGATGCTTTGCGTACCCTTGAGGACAGAGCTGTGCTTCAGTTGCTGTGTTTTTCCTTTCTAACAAAAGTCCAAATTTTGTCACCCAAACTTTGGAGACCTGGATAAAAGACAGAGATGAAGGTGAATTTAAATTAAGATGTTTTGTTGTACTGTTACAAGTAATGCCTGCCTCGACCCTCTTTTCCCTCACCGGAAAGGGCAGTGGTGGGATGAAATCCTTTCCAGTCATCGTGTGGACATTGATACAGGTACTTTGAACAATGCAAACTGTTTGCTCCACTCCCTCCTCTGCAAAACATCAAACGTAACAGTTGAATTAAAATAAACTTTAACAGACTGACTATGTTTAAAAAATAAAAAAAAAAAGATAAAATATTATTGTAAAAGGCGCTATACAAATAAAATTTAAATACCATTTTTTTTGGTCTGAGGAACAGCAAACTCACACCATAAGGCCTGTCAACAAAAAGGAAGGTCAATTTGAACTCAGAAATTTTTTTTTAAAGACAAATATTTGCAGCTAAATAGGCTTTGAAATCTTATATTTAACAACATCCAGAAACCAACCTGCTGCACAGGGCTGTCAACGGTGAAGGCCTTGTACACATTGGAGGCTTGGTTCCGACTGCCCTGACTCCAGACCACCACAGTTCCTGCTGTGTACAGCTCCTCTTCAAACTCTACATCCTCTTCAGCAGCCCCAGTGCAGCCTTTCCTTAACTGCCAGGACTCCTACGAATCAATTAAATCAATCAATTCAATGTAAGAAACACTAAAACACTTGCTGCTCTTATAACTTTAAAATATTAACATGATATGGGCTATCCTTATAATATGTTTATTAAATACAATGCGTTCCAACCCCTTCTCTCTCTTGAAGGCTAACTTCTTGCAGGGACCCCACCAGGCCAGCAGCACCATCTGAGGACCAGAGCTCTGATGCAGGCTGGAGCTCTCTCAGCTGCAGGTTGAAGGCATTTGGATGGTTCCTGCAGTGTTCACGTCCAAACGGGACAAACGACTGCAAATCCCCTGCTGCAATCATCGTGGCTGTCTCTTCATACACAACTTCCGACATGAGTTCCAGATATCAGCATTATTTCTGAGGAGACACGAAGACACTTAATGAGGAAGAACTTTGATCATGTGTCGGTCACAACAGTCTTTTAACCTCAACAACGGAATACAAAAAATTCTAGTAGTATTAACGCTAAAGCAGTGTTGTAGCGTGGTGTTTAAAGGGGCTTTAAATTACCTACTAGGTGCCATCCTTTCCTTGTTCTGATGAGAACTGTTGTAATATGTTTTCGGGTTTATTATTAACAGTTTTCGACAGTACCTATACTCTAAAATCGCTATTCTTGTCGTTGAAACTCAAAATGTGTCGAAAAGAACTCAGCTCTTCTGAGTTAATGTGATTCTGTGAGACATAAATGACCGTATTGACTTGTTAGCTAGCGGCACCTGGGGTGTATGCTAAAAAGTATTTTAGCGTTAGCATGCTAACGCTAAAAACTCGCAAGGTTCCCTTAATTTTGAGTGGCTTGATTACGCTAGCTAATGTTAGCTCGAGCTAGCTTCGAGCTAGCGAGGACACATTTAGCCGCTTACCTCATAATAAAGAAAAGTCTAGCTCTTGTCGCGGGGTCTTTGTCTTTCCTCCTTCCAGTGCTTCTTCAAACACAACGCTGTCCCAAGTGACAGCATGAAATACGTCGGATAGAGAAGACAAACTGTTGTTTGGACTAAAGCATTTTTCAAATGAGCGCGGACATCATTGCTGTCCCGACATCCTCTTCCTCCACGACCCAGCCAATAAGGGAGGAGCTTAGCGCAGGGGCGGTCCGGGGGGGGGGGGGCGGATCTTCATCTCGCTATAATGAGTGAGGAAAGTTTATTAGAAATTTAAAAAAAACCACATATATATATATATATATATATATATATATATATATATATATATATATATATGTTTAATCATTTATCCGCTTTATTATCATAAGTGATTCTAATTCTTGACTGCATCCAGATTACATTTTGTCTGTTAAAAATCTTGTAAAAACAACTGGGCATCTTTTCCAGGTTAGCTGAAAGTATCACACAGACAACAGCCTTGAATGTATGGTGAGCATATTAAGTGTTGCAGAGTTCACTATCACCCCAGTTAAGAATAAATAACTTGATATTTAAATAGAGAAGTGGTGGATAATCATGCGAGTCAGTTCAGAGTCACACCATCATTCAGATGTAATTATCTGATAATCTTTTGGAGGCCTTCACTGCTGTTACAACACAAAGGGATATTATATACAATAATTAATTGCCAGGACTCAATTCAATGTAAGAAACACTAATTGGAAAAAATAATTGGAAAATGACTAAATATAGTCTCTTCTGCAAAATTCTCTCAGATATTAGATATTCGTAATGGGATTTGATGAATGTCCCAGGGTAATTACTGTACACTGCAGCAGTGCGGGGTACCTTCCGTCAGACCTTTTCAATCCTAAAAGCACTGTGGCCTCATGGATAGCCCCGGTTGGTCCGGTGGTATCACAGGAAAGTTCAAGTGGTGGTCTTGTTCTTTTTTTCCCTGAAATTATTATTCAATTCTAGTGAAAGTTATTTAGCTGCAGAAGAAAAATGCTGCCAACAGTGATGTCAGCCTCCCACAATCAGGCATAATCAGAATTCCTTTGGCTGGAGCAGCCGGTGACGCAGTTGGTCATGATGCACTTTAGGTTTTCAAGATTTCCATGACCTGATAATGGCAGATTCTGGACATACATCAGACACAATGCACATATGTTAAAAATTAAATAAAAGGAGAAAATAAAATTTGTAGTGACCAATTGTATGTTGCATAAAACAATGTAAACTGACTAATAAAAATGAACAATATCCATACTGAGTTATCTGTTTATTTAAAAGTACTTGCAAAAAAGACACAGCTTTCAAATAAATGTAGCAAAGTACTGAACTTCTCCACAAAACTTTCCACAGCTACGAAAATCTAACAAAGGTAATGAGATTCTTTTCACCCCTGAATTTTGCGACATCTATCTGAAAACATTTTGACATTTCCAAGCTGAAAGGAGCCGCCTCAGCTTACAGCATCAGAGGCGGCTCCATTACATTCAGGTGTGACCCAGAAGAGCAGGACAATGCCAGGCAGGGACGGGAATGCTGCAATTACACCTAAAAAAAAAAAAAAAACAACAAAAAAAAAAAACTAAAATCTGAACAAGACGAAAGGAAGAACCTGTGAGGCACTTTAGCTGCAGATAGATAGATAGATAGATAGATAGATAGATAGATAGATAGATAGATAGATAGATAGATAGATAGATAGATAGATAGATAGATAGATAGATAGATAGATGAAAAGAGAAAAGTACATGATGTAATTGGTCAACCTCAGCTGCTGCATTGTGGAAGGGTAATAAAAGGGCTGAGCTCTCTCTCTCTCCCTGTCTTTCCTTCCCTCTCTCTCTCTGCACTAATTAAAGTCTCATGGCATTGCAGTGCGTAATGTCTGCCATGGGGCTGAATCCAGACCAAATGTATTTATGTATTTAGTTAATTGAGGATGCAGTGAAGAGCTCTGGCGCTCTAATTGATTTGTACAGCAGGCCGTACACCAAAAACAAGGCCCCCATTAAAGTTACCTCCAGGGACTGAGATGAGTGTGTACGTGTCGCTAAGTAACTGGGGTCGGGGAAAACAGTCTCTGATGAGGTATGTGCTGCTGAAATTCTGTGAAATAACACAACAATATGGAAACCAGTCTGCAGTCTGTTCACCGTACAGCTGACATTGATGAAGCTAATTTAGTGCCTTATATTAAAAGATGTTTAAAAAGCTTCCAATACTACCAGACAAACAGTTAATACAGTGCTCGGTAAATATTATATTTTGGTTTCCTTCTAATTCCCTCTACACTCATTTGCATTGTTCACATATTTACGTTACAGCGTTGCCGCTGCTCGTTTCAAAGTTCTACACGATTCCGTTGTTTTCAGTTCTGAAATCAGACGGTCTCCTATAGCAACAAGCCAGGTTAAGCCATCGGGAGAGTTTAGCCATGATTTTCACATTCATCATTGGACTGCAATCCATCACAATCCCAGCTGGGTCCACCAGAAGGAGAGGAGTCTTCCCACTCCTAACTGAAACCTAACTCCCTGACACGCATGACGACAATGACCGTAAATGCCTCTCGCTTGCCTGTGCAGTGACCTCATGATGATGTCATTTCTTCGTAATGTGTTAGTATGAGTTATGATGCAGATTACTGTATGAATTTAATTCTTTTTCCTCATTCAAGCTCAGCTTTCACCTGTGTTAAAGTAACTTTAACCAAAATCACATGAAAGCATTGCGGAAATAAAGCATCACTCATTATTTCATTTTGTAGTCTGACTTTAGAGGATTTCCATCAAGTAATTATAATTTCTCTTGCTCTTTGTCGGCCCTGCTTTCTGCCATTAAACTGTGTATTTATGTCATAGCAGCACACACAGAGACCCTCGTGAGTCCCGTCAGGCTGCCATTATTAATCTGCCACCAGAGTCGTCACTCTGTGGTCTGCTAATTGGATAATATAGCGCCGAGGAGGTATTCGGCAGGCCGAGGGATTCCCTTCACCTCACAGATTGGTGGGACAGTCGTGAGGGAAAGTCTTTTATTTTGGAGAGTGGACCGTCTTGGCTTTAAAAGTACAGTATTGAGTACTGAGCTCAATTGTACACGCTCAACAGCCCTCAAGTGTGATGGAATCTAAGGCACTAAGTCCAAAAAAGGTAGGCCAGGAAACTCCAAATAAAGAACAATGGGGCAGCATTCAAGAGGAAGATGGAAAAATGACAAAACATGATAGAGTAATTTGGTCCGAGGTGATGCAGACAAAAGGGGAAAATTTCAAATGGGTTTTATTGGTTTGGGATTAAGAGTGACGGTGATGCACAAGGGCGGCAGGGTGGGTGGAGTGACGAATGGTGAGATCAATCTGAGCTCTTGGGTAGCAAAAAATATAATTTTTTTAGGGTAATGATTCAGATGTTTGTGCAGATGAAGTATCCAAGGAAAGAAAGAAATACTGGAATCCTAAGGTCCACCAACAGGGAGGTTCAAGACCGAGACATAAATGGAGGACATGGGAGTCATGTGACTGTGACAGGTGGGCAGCTGTAAATGAAGCCAAAAATGGAAAAGAGTTGAAGGTTTAATGGAAAAGAAGAGGTCAAGATCTGTGGGAAGAAAAGGTGGGATGAACTGACATCCCAAACTGGCAAAATGGAAAAAGAACCAGAGCAGCTAATCTAACCAGGACATGTAAAAAGACCTACCAAAGCTCCTGTGTCCAGTTTCAGGCTCTGTTAATCTGGATGGTCACATTTAAATGCATGCATATGTCCTATTTTTCATTTTGGAGGGATTTTTCTACACTCAACAAGTCAGGAACTAAACGATGGCCTGCTGAGAGTTTTGTAGTTATTCAAAGTACTAAAGAAAAAAAGCCATCATTCCAGTGCTCCTCTGTCCTGCACGTACATTTTTGGAAGCAGCCTGTTCCTCCTCTATAGGAACGTTTTCATCCGTACATTCCATCAACATAATAACGCTAATATTTCCTCTATGTGTTTCCTCTTCCTGAAGGGATCTGCCTCCAATCACTGCTGTCAATTAGACCTGCCCCTTCTCCCATGGACTTCTGCGTAATCCACTTTCTTTCTGGGCTGATCACATTAAGGTAGAGATGGTGCCATCATGGTTGAGAGGGGGTGGGGGGAGGAGGGGGTGTCATCTGCTGACTGGGAGGAGATATGAAAGAATCAGGACGGCCAGATACACTGTTGTCATGATGTAGTGGCAAATGAAATTTGCGTTCATTATCAGACATGTGCAACTGCATCTGAAGTAAAGAATGAATCATATTTTTCTGGAAAATATTGTTCGCAATAGTGCAAACTGCATGTCACTATATGCCATTATATTTCACAGTAATCACGTGAACTAAACATTAGTGTTTGCAGAGAGATTTACAGGAAGTGCAGACTTGCGTTTCAAGTTTTTCGTTAGTTAATGATGGTTAAAACGCCCCATCTAATGGCAGAAATATGCTCATCCTAAGGCAGACCACACCTTTCACATGCATTAATTAGTGAGCAGATTTAATAGAAATAATTGATAAAATTAACAGATCTAATAGAGGAGGCATTCAACTCAATTTCATCACAATCAAATGGTTCACGCACATGGATGGATGGATGGATGGACAGATGGATGATGGACGGATGGATGGATGGATGGATGGATGGCACCCCGGTCACCACCGGAACTGACTCACTGCTCAGACACACAAACACCTCAGTCGGGCCCAGTCGTCCTTTTGCTGACGCTTGGCCAAACTTTAAATAGAAAACACTAATACAAAGCCGTTTTTGTACTTCAAATTGATAAAACCTTCTTCTTTTTCAACCTGAGCCTCCTACAAAGTGATATAAATTCCTGCGCTCGGATTTCCATGACATTGTGGTGGCATTAGATAAACGTAAGAGAGAGGAAATGTATATAGGCCAAAATTATCCTGGTCAACATGCTTCATTTTAGCCTATACATGCCACAAATGAAGGATAAATATCCAGTCGCCACCTTAATGACCTTTACATTACAGCAGCTTTATTGGGGGATTGTCTCCATTTCACCGGAAGCAGTGCTGCATGACCAGCTGCATTTCATCACTCCAAAGTTAACAAATTGCGCTATGATGTTTTCAACCACTAAAATGGCTCAAATTGTGGTCAGCCAGAAGGATGAATAATTCCCTTGTTTCCACACTCATGAATTTTCCATGGGTATGAGAATGGCTTAAAAGGTAGGAAGTGGTGATTATTCAAAGTTCATGCTTGTTTTTTTTTTCCCTTTGACCAAAGGGATGTTACAGATTATTGCAACTGTACAGATGGCCTCTGTGGAAAAAAAATAACAGGCAAAAAGGGTTCAGGTTCATTTCTTCGTGAAGGCAGAAAGCTACCAATGTCTGACATGTCTGATTCTTCCCTTATATATAATCTAACCAGTCACCATTTTACTCTTTCCTCTTTCTGCAGTGATGTAGGAGAATAAGTAAATGGATTAATGGCATCAACTTTGGGATACAACCACAGTTAAACCATTAGTTGGGGGGGGGGGGGCGTGAAAATGATTTAAAAAAAAAACAAAAAAAAAAAAAAACATTAATTTCAGCACAGGCCTCTTTGGTTTCAGACCGTAAGTAAGACTGATGACGGAGGCAGGGACCTACTGACGTCCTCGGCTTAGATCGAATCCTGTGCCCCCCGACCCCCCCGCTTTGTGAGAAACATCCAGGTATATAAAATGGGAGCAAACCCGAAGGAGTAAAATAGGAAAAGGCAAAGACAAAGAAGAACAAACATCGGGGGAAGAAGTGGAGATACAGAAGATCAAGATCGAGACTTTGAAGAGCACAAAAGAGAAGACACAGAGCCAAAAGAAGACACGGGTGAGGCAATAAATTATCTCTCCATCCTTTTTTGTTTGATTGTAAAAATTTTAAATAGTAAAGTGTTCTGATTGGCGCATTTAGAAACTTTACTGTCTGTTCTTGATCGTTTACACAGTTGATGTTTTGATTTCTTTTCTCCATAAAAGCTGTTAATATATTTAAATATAGACTGCATTCCTCGTAACAGCAACAAGAGGTTGATATTTTGGATTTGTTTTAAACAGAAACGTATTACAGAAGCGTATTTACGCGTTGCGCATCATTATAGTTTGAAGATTTTCTCAATACTCACAGACGGTCAGTTTGAGAAATTTATTTAAGCTTAAAACTCTTTAACTTTTTCAGTTTACTTCATAGCAAAACAAAGCTAAGCCTTTAATCTTTAAGCGAACATGTTACAAATAACAGATAAGCACCAGTGCGTATCGATTCATTATTTGGATCTGGCTCTTTGCGATTTTTTTCAAAGCAGTTTGGTTATTAACTTAATTGGGGAAAACATATATTCTCTTTATTTGGATAGATGGATGGATGGATGGAAGTTTTATCATGTGTAGAACAGGTGATGGGATAATGCTTTGGGTTCCGTGCGTAATCACGCACTGGATTCACACGTATTTTGTTAGATACTTCTGAAAAATATCAATGGTAACAAATGCACTTACGTGTCGAGCTATTTATTTACAGCTTGAATGAGCAAATGTCGTTGTTTTCATGCTAGAAGTAGAAAAAAAAAACTTTAATGTCTGATCTTTAGGCGAAGAGCGATGTTACAACGTACCGGCCCCCAGCTACTTTTCCTGATAGCCCTGTGCAGTGTGTTGTACACGCGGACTCTGAGTCTGCCGTACTCATCCATGAGGTAAGACAACCCCGGTTACTTCTATACAATTGATGCCAACTTCGCGTTGTCCGATAATCGATCGTACGTGGTAATAGTGGATCAGAGGGGGGCTACAGTACAAAGGCAGATTAATAAAGTGAGCAGCTGCAGTGCTGTAATGTATGGATATGTTTAATCACCTAATATGTCTGCATGACAGGGAGATGCTGCCATCCAGATTCGCGATTTGTCCCCTCAAAAAGCTTAAACCATTTTAAGGTTTTACGCGTGTAACCAGTCAAAAGAAATCTTAGCTGAAACGTGTACTATAAGCTACAAGTACCACCTGCACCAAAATCAAATCAATTGCCCGTCATTACTGTGATTAATAATCAGTTCATTCACTTACAAGAGCCGGTGCGCGCGTCTCCGGTGCGTCCTCGTCTCCTTTGGCGTTTCTTCGCTTCAGGTTTGATCGCGGTTGTCTTGTGATGCTCTGCAGACCGAAGAGGCACGCAGATGGTTTGTTCACCAGCGGCTACAGCAAACTCCTGGGTCAGCTGTCAGCGCGGAGATACCTGGAGTCTCTGATCGGAAAGAGGGTCAGGTGGGTGATTTCGGACAAGTCCTCTTAAAAACATGCTTTTGGGAAGAGACTGTGGATAGTTAAAGTTCATTCATTACAATTTCCAAAATATGAGCAGTAGTTATACAAGGTTACAGAGCGGAGTAGGTTGCTTTATGATCAAAGCTCAAAGTATCTGAATCTGGAACATCACCAAAATTGAATCATCTGTTCTTTGGCCCATTAGCAACATTTCCTGAAAATGTCATTAAAATCCGTTCATAACTTTTCACAATCTGATAAACGTCAGCCGTCATGTAACCTCCTGGGTGGAGGTCATAACCTTAAGTTTAGCATCAGGAACATTGCTGACATTTTGCAGCAAAAGATCTGCCTGCTCGATGATGCGATTTGTAATTGACTAAACATTTTTAAAGGTTAATATACGCCATTACCGCTTCACTACATATTTGCTATGGCCAGAAGGGACGCAAACACATGTCCACTGACACATGAATCACGTGCTGAACGAAAGCTGCCAACGTTTGCGACTGAGGCAACCTTCATTGTTCTCTTGGGCCAGTGATGAGCTGATGGAGGAGCCGGTGAAGCGCCACTCAGACGCCATCTTCACAGACAACTACAGCCGCTTCCGCAAACAGATGGCTGTCAAAAAATACCTGAACTCAGTCTTAACAGGGAAGAGAAGGTAAGCTTCGATTACACCGTCACTTAACAGAACAGCCTGAAATTTAAATCTGCAGCTACACCAGGAACCCTGTGTGTGTTTTTTTTTTATGTTTTGTCCTGTAAATAGCCTAGAAGATCCTGGAACTAATGACCTGGAGGAGTCCAGGGAGGAACCCAGCACTTTCCAGGACAGCTACAATGACATTGAGCTAGATCACCTTCTAAACAACTTTCAGTTGGTAAGAACACACACATACACACACACACACACACACACACACACACAGCTATTCTGTTATTTTCTGTTCTTTTTCTCTGATTTTCTGTCTTCATTCCTCTTTTTTCCCAGCCTCTTTGAGGAGGGATCCACGCTCCCGTGAATCCACTGAGTCATTCTCATGAAGCCACCCGTTCCAGGCACAACATCATCCAACGGACAAAACAATCAATACTGCTATCCACCTACTCACACTGCACATGTTTACGCTGTACACACAGATATACGTACTTAGATACATTACAGATCACACAAGTATGTTGAGAGGACTCTAAAGAAAACGTTTGCCTGCGTGTGGTTTGGTCGTCGGTTTTCAGCGAGAACCAGTGAAGAAACCAGTATTCTGTTAGATTTGTCCCATCAGCCAAAAATGACCCACTGAATGCAAAGGAGGCTCATTCCATTGAATAAACTTTACTCTAATTTTAACAACCAGACTCTGAAGGAAAAAGTACTTTTTTAATCAACAATTTCAGTTTCTCAACACTCTGAGATGGTTGAAAATTGCCTGAAAAGTGTTGGAAATGTGTTTTTCTGCATTCTAACAACGTTAGTGATGCTAAAGCCTTGACTGAGACGTTTCCAAAGTGCCAACATTAAACACATTTGGAGAAATTAGGGACAAGTTTAAACAGAACAGCCGTGGTTTGAACTCAGAGCAGTGGTCAGGTTTCCAGGAGCGATCCTGACTCTAAGACACGATTCCAGTTCAGGTGTAACATTTTGAACGGACACAAATACATATAATCACTTTATACTATTCCATATGTATAGAGCAAAGATACTTCAACTGAACAGAGATCTGACTTCAGCTCATTATTGATGTAAACCATTCACCAAATAAAAGATATTGGTTTATTTTTCAAAGCTGAGTCTTTTGTCTGACTGATTGTTTGACAGATGAACGCAGATTTAAACACGATGATTTACCCTCAAACGCAACATGAACCACCTCAAATGAGTCAAATCACCCACTGCTGATGTTTGAACCAGCTCTGCAGTGCAAAGTAAAGCCGATCATAAAGAATGATCCACACGATTATTATGAAATTATAACAATGATGGGCAGACTTAACTGTGGGACGTTAGCACCATGAACAGCGACAGCATTTTTTTTTTTTTTTTTTTGGTGTGTGTTTACTTTATCAACTCTAGAATTGTGCTAATTCTATTAATTTGCTTTAAGCAGACAAATAATATTCACATGTTTAATTAGAAACAGGATTAGGACCAAAACAAATATGAGTTAAATGTTATTAAAGGACACCGCTGGTTGTAATTGTCTCACACAAACCCAATTGTGGTTTAGCAGAATGTTTGGAAACTAGTAATGGACTGAACTGTCTGAAAGTAACGTTACTGCTTTCAATCATGTTATTAAAGTTCATGCATTTAATAGACATTTCCGACGTCCCGCTGTATGTTTTCTTTGTTCTCACAAGAAAAGATGAATGTAAATAGACTGTTATTGACCACAGGAGGTTTTTGGAGAGAAACAGTTACAGACTTCACTCAGTAGAAGGAACAATGACCGTGATGCTCCCCAAATGTTCTTCCAAAACTCTTAGCCACCAGAGCTAGCATGCTCACAAAAAAGTGACTCACCCTATGAGTCAGGGTAGCTTCCAATGAGCAAAAGGAGGTTAAGAAGATTTTCCCGTGGGGAAGATATTGAATTAAATTAAGGGAATGTAAACATGCTAAATATTCTCTGAGTGTGAGGGGTTAGTAAGGGGACAGCAAAAAACCAGCATGACTTCTTCGCACGTCATGAATCTACATTACATAATTGTTTATGCCGAAGCTCAAGAGCAGCGAAATGACTTCATTTTGTAAAGTTTCAGGGGGGAAGATCACATAAGCAGGGTTTTCCTCAGTGACCCAGTGCTTTTAAAGTATGATTCCACACCGTGATTACGTGTGCCAAGATGGCAGCAGATATTTGACTCATAAATGTCATTTCTAATTGTCTGCAGGGCAGCGCTGAGATCAGACAGAGTGTAATTAAACTCAAGTTGTCACTCCAAAATGTTTCTGATTCAGCATTTCACATCTTCAGAATTAACCTGAATATTTCAACTTTCTGAATGCAGAAAGTTGCATTTTAGAAGTATAATTTAGATTAAAGCTGGTGCTGAGTGGGCCTGAGATCTGTGTGTGTGTGTGTGTGTGTGCGTGTGTGTGTGTGTCCACTCTCCAGCAGGACATTTGTGATTACTGCCTGTTTTGTGGAGAGGTTTCACTCATTAACTCTCATCACCACTGATCTTAATGGACCAAACAGAGTAAAAATAGACACAGAGAGAAAAGGCTGCGGCCTTTCAACACCAACTCTGTTTATGTGTGTGTGTGTGAGTGAGAGAGAGAGAGAAAGAGAGAGAGAGAGAGAGAGAGGAGGGGAGACAAATGTTGAAAGACCCAAGTAGCTCTGCTGCAGAGAGTCACGTATGTGCAACCAGCAAATCCAGGACTCTGCGCCCTCATTATCTGATAATATTTATATGCATCTAAGGCTGAATCTAATTGTATACACCTTATGTTTACTATAGTTCTGATGTGACAACATTTCCAGCTGAGAGATGATGAGCACACTGCTGAAAAAAAGACAAAACCAAAACAAACCCATTTGTTGTGCTTGAAATCAAAAAATGCCATGTTTCCAGCCCGGAGTCATTCCCTGTGATTCACTTCCTGCTTTCTTCTTCTCCTCCTGCAGGTTGTTTGGTAAAACCTCAAAACCTCTACTCCTGCAGGCGCAGAAGTGACAGCTTTATTTCAGGGATTTAACCGTTCATCTGGCTGTGACCGACTGACATGTGGACACACACACAAACACACACTGCTCACATGGACCAAATGTGCCTCTCCACAATCGCCTGTCATCTATCCTCAGGCTGCAATGAGCTACTGATGCAAAAGCAGCAGGAAAATAAGTGAGAAAACAAAAATAAAGAGTAGAGACAGCAAAGCAAAGAGGCCGAGTGAGGGAAAAATCCTGTTTTCCACTGTCAGGAAAACCCTAATGAATGATTGTGATGTATACATTGATATGGTGCGACTGTCGGGGATGCATCTCTGCTCAGGAGCAGATCGATAAATGTGCAGGAGAAATGACCCCGAGTCGCTGAAGCAGAGACAGGCCACAGACTAATCAGTCCACCACAGCCTCACCAGCAGGCTGACGTTTAACAGCCCATTTAACTCCACAGTGGTGGTATTTTCACACACACACACACACACACACACACACACACACACACACACACACGTGCAAGGCAGCTCCTTTTGCCTTCTTTATCTCTGCATCCAACTCTCGCAGAGCTGGACAAAGTTCCCATCATTTCATAGAAACCAAATCGAGAAAAAAAAACAAAACACTGCTTTTATGTTTAGTTGTCCTGTGACTTGAGCCTCTGCAATGGGGTAATATTTTCAAAATGGCCAATAAAAGGGTTTCTGTGTGGTGAGCGGCAACAATCAGGTGAAATGTTGGAGTGAATAATCCACTTTACCGTCTTTGGAAGCACAGAGGCTCATCTTCTTCTCCGACCCCCTTCACATCCCTCCTCTCTTCTGCTGCTCCAGCTCTGAGCCGTACGAGGGGAAAAACTCCTTGATTTCTGAAAAATGTTTTGTCTTTCAGTCTCAGTGTGCTGGTTTTTCTGCTACCTGATGGGATTTACTGAGCAAAAAAAGGGAAAAACACGCTTATAGAACAGTTTTGTGTTGAGTAATTCATCAGTTTTCAAATGTCAAATCACGTACGGCTAGATTTGTTGCTTATTCACCTATTTCGATTGAATCCCCGACCTTTAAGAGCAAATTAGATATTATAGACAACTTCTTATGCAAATGGAAAAGATTAGAGGAGAAAAGACATTTGTTCGTTTGACAGTGACGTATGAGAAGGCTGAAAATAACATGGGAACACACAAAAGGTCAGAACCTTTACCAGATAATCATGCTTGTCTTGGGAGGCATGGCGACGGTTAACTGCTGGTTAGGAGCAGAAGCTCAATTTAAAAACTCCGATGTGGCTCAAGGTTGATTTATGAAGCAGCCAGGGTTGACCAAAGAGCTGCGCAGGTGACCACAGGTTCTACAGCTGAGGAGCAGCAGACGCTCGGCCACCTTTTGTCTTTGGCACCTCTGATAATAACTGATTGGCTGACCTCGGACCTCTGGATGGCAGATGAACGTGGAGGGGTTCAGCAGAGGTGCCAGACCATCCAAGACCTTAAATACAAAGTGAGTTTTAAAATGAGTCCTGAAGGCAGCGAAGGGAGGACAGGACAGGAACAGGAGACCCGACTGAGCGACAGTGACGTTTCTGCGTCCTCGTGTCATCATGAATAACCTGCACACACACGAAAACACACAAGCAGAGCAACTCAGCTGTAAAAGAGACTCAAAATGGGTCATCCTGGAAATGTCAGAGGTACACATTTAATGCCAATGAGGCTTTTTGCAGCTTCCCGATTTTCTGAAACGAGTTATGACTGATTCATGCTAACATTCGCTTTCAGGACAAGCTGGGGCTATTTTTATCATCATGGGGTTTGGGGCATTTTCATCAGTGTGGGTGTTTTCTGAGACCCCCAGAGCAGCAATGCTGATAAAAACAGCTTTCCCCTGGTTTGCTTTTTTTTCATCTATTTTCTGTTAACTGTTACTTTCTGTGTAGGAAAACACACTGGACAGGGCTCCAGTCCATCGTAGGACACACACACACACACTCCATTCTCTCACACATTGACAGGCAACATGGGAATCTTCCATCAACCTAACGAAGAGCCTGGAGAAAACTCTCACAGGCACGGGAAGAATGTGCAAAACATACAAATCATCCTGGCCCTTCAATTCAAAATTAGCATTCAATTTATACACACACACACACAGAGTTGTGACGAGAGGAGCTGGACAGAGCGTGCCCTCTAGTGGATAAAATATTTAATGCAAGACTAGCCGGCATAAAAAGTTGTCTTTTTCTTCTCGGTCCAGGTTGTAGGTAGGTTTATAATAGGATCATTTTGTTCGTTTTAATATATAATAGGATCATTTAACAGGACTTCCCATTTCCGGGGGATTACTTGAATGCAGCTACTCTTTTTTTCAGTGCACATGCAGAAACCCCCAACAAAATATGAGCACCGAGTCAAAATAAAAAAAAAAAAAAAAAAAAACACAAGATACATTTTTACAAAACATCTATTTACAAATTATACAATTATAATAAGTCCTCCAAAAGATTAACATTTATTTTTCTATAAAAGAATACAAAACTATTTAAAATATAATAACATTGACTTACATTTACTTAATTTAAAACCCATGTTAAAACAGTTAAAAAAAAAAACAAAAAACAGTCTAAACAGTCTTTTTTCCTTTTTGGCATTATTTGTTTGTCTCTCACAGATGGCAACAAGTTGAGCCAGAAACACTGTCTGGTTGATTGTCCCAGTAGTATTTTAGCAAGTGCATCAGTGTCAAGGTTGAGCGTGCAATCTTTAAACATATGTTTTGTGAGTACCTCCGCTGTTGAGGAAACCCATCCAGCACAAACCCATTGATTCAAAACAGCCTGAAAGCCCAACGGTCACAGGCGCCTGACGCTCCTCTTGCTGCGAGCGCTGCCTGGAATGTGAGGTGTAGACTTGGAGGTAGAAAAGTGGGATCTGGGCTGCACCACCCTGCACGGGGTTGAGCCGTGAAAGGCCTCCTTACACCGGGTGCAGAAGTCAAAGAGGCAGCTGAGGCGTGTGCACGTTGCCCTCTGAGTCTCGGCCGAATGCTTCGCCGGCGAGCCGCAGCGCTTGCAGGGTCGCAGGGATTCGTGCTGTTTCAGACTGCTAGCAGCCTGGACGGAGAATCAAAAGTTTTGATTTAATTTGTGCAACGTAGTCACAATCACCTACGAGTATCTCTGAACACATTCTGAAATCACGCACAGGTGAGAACTCAAACCTACTTTTACATATTCGTTGAAGCGCGTACACTGCGAGGTGGGTGTATGCATCTTCTTGGATGCTGCTATTCGCCTGTTGACGCCGAGGTCCGGGCTGGATGAGGAAGACGGGGCGCTGGAGGAGGCCAGAGTCTGCATGCAGGATAACACCACCCTGGAAACAGCCACATCTCTGGTCAGCTGGCAGCGCGGTTGCCTCAAGGAGCTTTTTGACTCCTGAAAAAGAAGCAAAAGACATTAAAAACACATCAAGAGACACCAATTACAAAACTTAACCGTGTCTACCAATGTAGTTTAGAAACATAATCCTATATAACAAGTCTCAGGAACATGCATGCGTGCGGCTGGTGCTGGTACAACACGAGCAAATCTAAAATACTCACCCTGAGCGCTTGCTCTGCCTTTTCACATCTGTCTAGAGCTGCTGTATCCTCACAGATGATCTTCCTCCATGTCCTGCTTACTTTGTTACAGCTGCAAGACCAGAAAGAGCAAAGCCACAATGAACCTAACTAATTAGATACTAAACACATGCCTACATTCCTTTCATTAAAAACAGACTGCACAGTTCAACATCACGCGTGTTGCATTCGTACCTGATGAGGTCCATGTCTCCAAGCAGGGCTAGAATACTGGTAAGCACGTTTCTCATGTTTCTTGACAGCAGCGATGAAAATATGTCGACAAACTCGCAGCCCATGTGCCTCCCGATTACCCGATCCAATAGATGATCCTCTGCTACCTTTGAGACGATGCTCCAGTCATACCTAAGACAAGGAATCCATTACTGAACAGACTCTAAATACTGTCCTGCTCAGATGTTGTATATTCCATTACAACACTGAATGTGTGCGTACAAAAAAGCAGCAGATTTACAAAAGATAAATGCACATAAATGACTATAAAAGCAAATCTTACTTCTTATTTTTCTTATAACACTTTGCGAGCTCTTCACACACAGCCTCCTGGAATTTCAGTATTGGTAGGGTGGAGTTGAGATGGTCAGACGGAGTAGAAGACAATGAAAAAGTTGGTGGTTGCCTTCTATAGCAGCTCACAGGAGATTCTGCCAGAGGCACAGGCTGACTGCAGTTTGCACTCCCTTGACACTTGGAGGGGGAATTCCTTGGAGTCTTAGTCCTTCCCTGTGTGGTAGCAGTCGCCTGCAAAACTGTATGTACAATTTTCCCCCTAGTGTGTTCATCCTCTCCATCACCATGGTGATCATCAATCTGACTGTTATGCAATGAGAGATAGCCACTGTCCTCAAAGAACTCGTTGAGGCTCCCATTGTGGTGCCTGCTGTTGCTATTTTCTTTGTCGTGCACTGTGCTTGAGGTGTCAAGAGGGACATCAGTAATCGCAGCTACCGGTGGAAATTGGGGTTTGATGGGGGAGGGAACTGGGGAAGCCTTTAGATGAGACACCGTAGAATATCCAGCAGAGACTTTTTCCGTGCTGTAGGCCACGGCATCCTTGTGATGAGGACATTTCATGGTGGCTTCCTTGTAATAAAACACTCACTCTGTACTGGGTGAAGATTTCTGCACAAAAGGAGAGAAAGATGCGGGTTTCTTTAAATCGGGTTGTAAATGTGACGCTCAGCACTGTCAAACAGTAGGGGCTTCCTACTACCCTAACTTAGCTGCACAAAGATCACAACTTCTCCACAGTGGTAGGAAAACCTTCCCCTCAAAAGCATCTAAACTGTATACATGACTTTTAAAGTTAGAACCAATTCCATTAACCATTTCGGAAAGCGGATTGATTTTGGCGCGATGCGGAGCTGGCGGAACGGTAGTGGTGACGTAAATACAGTCGGATGAGCGCCTTCTGGACTTAAACTTAAAAAAACACGAATGTTAAAAATGTGTTAAATGCACAAAAGGACCAAGTCTCTTGGTGTTGAATATCTTAGTTAAGGAGCAACTTCATCGTTTTGCATTTGCGAGCGTGCAGTTTATATGTGGGAATTAATGAGCAGATTAGCTCGAATTAAGCAACCTTATATTTGTTTGCAAAATATTAATAAGTATTTACAAAATAGCAACAATTTGCGAAAGATGTCGTAGTTTTATTTTGCTTTATTTTCCTCTTCAAGATAGCAGAGTGACACATGCTGAGCTACCTCAGCTTTAGAATGAGCTACCTGTTGTACAGAAGAGAAATAAAGGAGAAATATCACACGTTGACTGAAGAAGCTTACCTTCTGATGACAGGCTTAATTAAAATATACTTCCACGTCCATCCATTGAAATGCTGAAATAACTTTCACGTAAACACCACTCCTGTATCTAGAGAACTTTTCCGAATGAAAGTCCGCCAGCACCAGGCTTCGTATTTGAATTCTTCTGGCAAAAGGCGCAAGCCAATGACAGCAAGCAGGAAGTCCGACCCTTTAAACGATCA
The DNA here is from genome assembly GCA_015343265.1 of Pao palembangensis. Lineage (NCBI taxonomy): Eukaryota > Metazoa > Chordata > Actinopteri > Tetraodontiformes > Tetraodontidae > Pao > Pao palembangensis. The sequence continues at coordinate 1,715,479 of CM027083.1, read as the reverse complement.
GCCAATAGGACTTACATTTGTCCGCCGCGCGACCCACATTGTCCCACCGATATTTCCATCCGACGTGAAACGAGAGGGAAAACTTCCCCACTGCAGTTCTCGTATCTTTTTTCTGATCTTATCTGAAATACAATGTAGACTGCAGTAAAATGTATTTTATATATATATATATATATATAAAAACTAAAATACTCCAATAGCCACACAGTTAATCAATCGTAACATATTATACGTGTTGCTTGTCTAGAATCTATTTAATACACTAATGGCTTTAAATCACAGAAGCCGGCTTCAGATTAAATCATAATTTTGACAGTGAAGTATAAAAAATGTTTTTGAATTAAAACACGTGTGATCGTTAAAAAAAAAAAAAAAAAAAAAGATGAAAAGACCAGTAGGTTAGAAGATTCAGTTCACACCCTGATCTGGAATGTGTGAGTCCCATCAACCAAAACTAAGCTGGGGGAGGTTGTTGAAAAGCGAATTTATAGGATTTCTTTTGCCATCATATTGCAATATGTACACAAAACTTACAGATCTGAAAAGGGACAAACATTATCTTGTACTGACAAAAAAGAAGTCCTGAAGGCGACTAAACCTGTACTCACAAATGAAATAATTGCCATTAAATTATTGACTGTAATTCAAGTGAAACATTATAAATCTATATCCTTTTTTTAAACTATGATGGCTCAATCACAGATTGTATTTTTATTTTATTAGAATTCGCAGGTTATCCCGACTACTATAAATAAAAGGAACATGTTTCATACTTCATCCAGTCCAGCGGGGGGCGGTATTCAACCCAAAACAAAAAAAACGTTACCTTGCTTAAGTGCGCACGCGCTTCATTTCAAAATGTCTGCGCCCTGGAACACGGGGTTAAAAGAAAAATTGTTGATTTACGAGAAAAGATTGCTATTTGATTGATAAACCTTTTTGAGATAACCTAATGCTGAACTCTTTCATGTGAGTTAGTGGTGTTTAAATTACTTGTAACAGGGGTTAGATATGAGATGTTAAGTTCCTACAGTATTGTTTTAGATTTGTAAATTAAACGTAAGCGTTATTGGCAAGAATAAATGCTAGCTGCTAGCTTATTGCACAGTATTTATAAAACCTCAAGTCTGACCGATATCCAGAGAAATACTACTAAACTTTGTCAGTTTTGGCAATGTGTCTTACTGAATTATTCGTCCTGCGAATAATGCCTAACATTGCCCTCAAAAGTCAAGCCATGTCTGGATTGTTGTGTGCTGCGACCTAGTGAATCTCTTTAACACAATCACCTTTACAATGGCGTACAGAAGAGCAGGGCACCTTCTTCCAAGGGGAAGGGGCTATGTCTGTATGTTCTGGAAAACTCAGTTTGAAATGGGACTGAATGTCAACAGCCGAATGGGTGGATTTCATGAATACTTAAAAAACCAAAGTGCCAGAACTCTGCACACTGGTTTATCAATGAAGGTGGCCAAGTTATTGTCGGTGGATGAACTGTTTGCCAAAAGGTCTCTGCAGGGATATCTGAAGAAGATGGAGATAGAGTACCGTGAATGTTTAAAAGCAGTTAGTGGAGCAGAAGAGTGCTGCACTGAGGATGAACTGAGGACCAAAAGGACCAGGGTGTCGCTGCTGGCTCCTCTTATTCGCAGCATCAGGGAACTGCAAGCAAAACAGATGGAGATGGCTGAGACTGAAACGCTGCTGAAAGGTGAGGTTCAAAGCATGTCCCGGCAAGGGATAGTTTTCTGTAAACCAAAAGAAGATAATGCAAATTCAAAATGGCACAAAACAAAGGTTTGCTGTTTTACACTGCAATATTGCAACAATTATGTCTAACTCACTGTGTGTTTTTGTTCATCCTCCCAGATGAAGATCCGGCCCTGCGTGAACTGGCAGAGATGGAAAGAGAAAACTGTGTGAAAGATATCCAAGATCTTAGTAAAAAGGTTTCTACCGCATGACATTTTCTTTTCATCTTTATCAGTAATGAAGTACAATTGAGATGGAAACACTCATTAACCTTTCTACGTGTCACACATCACATAGTTTCTTTCTAACTTAATCAGATCCTGGATCTGTTGATCCCTGAGGAGGAGGCTGATCTTAATGACCTTGTTCTGGAGGTCACAGCTGGTGTTGGAGGTCAGGAGGCCATGTTGTTCACTGCTGAGGTGTGGAGGTGCTCATTTAAAATATAATAATATTCCTCAGGAGGCTACAGTTATAAATAATGGCAGAAAGCACCGTAAAAGCATGTTTATTCGGATAACGACTGTAGAATTTTGAGACAATAAAGAGAACTTTTTTGGAAACATGCGAGAAATGCCTCAGAGTTAATAGAAAAGAATGTAAAGGTACATCTTTAAATCACTTGTGCCGGCTGTTCTCTTTCATAGGTATTTGACATGTATCAGGGCTACGCTCAGCACCACGGCTGGTCCTTCGACACCCTTGAGTACATGACTAGTGACTTAGGTCAGTGGGACGAAAGCACTTATAATTATTGTGTAGTTTGTTCTTCATCTGGCTCGAGCTGTTTGATAGTACATCAGTGGTGACTGAGCGAATGTAAACACACTGTGTAAAATGAAATAGTGACATGTCATTGTAGTAGTTAGCAGTATTATTCCTGTATTTTAACCTGTTGCCCCAAATAGGTGGACTACGTCACGCCTCAGCCAGCATCAGCGGCCCTCTCTGCTACAAGAAGATGAAATTTGAAGGTGGAGTCCATCGAGTTCAGAGGGTTCCCAAGACTGAAAAACAGGGACGAATGCACACCAGCACCATGACTGTGGCTGTATTGCCCCAACCCACAGAGGTACAGCAAATAAATGGAACCATCATACAACATTTGGATCTTAAAATGAAAATCTTCCTATTCTAGATTTATATTTGAATGTAAATTATTACTGTTTTTGCATGTTGTTGTCAGATATCTTTCACAATTAACCAAAAGGACCTGAGAATTGACACCAAGAGAGCGAGCGGAGCTGGAGGCCAACATGTTAACACCACGGACAGTGCGGTCAGAATAGTTCATCTGCCAACAGGTTAAAAAAAAAAAAAAAAGCAGAACGTGCCAGTCTGTCTACTCACATAATTGTGGTTTTAAAATGAAAAGCAGCTGGAGGGTCCTTACAAGAAAACTATTTGAATACTTGTCTGTCAGGTGTGGTAGCTGAGTGTCAGCAGGAACGATCCCAGTTGAAGAACAGGGAGAAAGCCATGAAGGCCCTGAGGGCAAAACTGTACAGCCTGAAGCTTGAGGAGGAGACCAGCAAACGCTACAATCAACGTAAAATACAGGTGTTTTTATAAATGTACTCTTTTTAAATCATATGATTAAATGTTATGAGCCCACATTAATCTATGAACGAGCTCTAGGATCAAGTCTTCACCCAATTTTGATGATTTCACATTTTAGATTGGCACCAAAGGCAGGTCAGAAAAGATTCGAACCTACAACTTTGCACAGGACCGTATAACAGACCACCGTATCAGCATGACGGTGCATGACATCAACAACTTCCTGATGGGAGAGGATCTGCTGGACGAGATGAACTCCTCTGTATGTGAATTTTCAAACCAGGAGGCAATTATGGAGCTACTAGAAGAAAATGGTCAGGACAGCTTGTGAGTTTGGCTCCCCAGGAACTTGGCTTACAACAGAAGAGGAAATGGAAAATTGTTCCAGCGTACAACTGTAGTGTGCTGCCATGATTGAACCCCAGTATCCAACAGTCTTTTGTAAGGATTAAATTTTAAATGTTACAGTGGTTATTGTTCAACTTTGGTCTCCAACAAAAGACATCATTTTGCAATAATATGGCCAGAGGCTTTTCTAGGTGTGTTTTTCAATGACTTAACTCGAGGAACTGCATTTCCCATGATGCTCAGAGCATTGAGGATACTTAATCGAATATGGATTTGTCGTACTGCTGCGTTCGCCGCCCACATACCTACTATTTTCTCTGGTTGCATCCTGGTTGTCAGCTTCAGAGCTACCGTTAGCTAGCCCATAAAAGGGGGCTAGTCATGTTTTGAAGAATTCTTTTTCCATTTACTCGTTATGAGAATTTTTTCGAACATTATATTGATTATGCGATTTTTTTTCCCGCGCAAGAACGGGTTCAAAAATACCACAATACTGCAATCTTTCTGTAAACTTATCTTTTCACGTCTTCGGTAGCCGAGAGGACTTAGCAGGTCGGTTCGTTTTAACAAGCGAGAGGCTCATCTGTCCGCCGCTGCTGCTGGTCGCGGACGGGGTGGGGGGTTTGAACAAAGCCAATCAGATGTTGCGTTATAATCGCAAGCCAAACCTTATTTTTCACATCTGGTAGTGAAATTGAATAATTAGGGTCATCGAACGTCACTTTTTTTTGCCAGGATTAAGGGGGTGAGAGTTGAGGAAAGGGAAGGGGGTTTTACCGGGGAGGTAGACCCGGAGAAGAAGCGACCCAGGCAGAGAAAATCCTGATGCCAGTGATGGCAAACGAACCTATTATTCTAAACGTCTATGACATGGTAAGTAGAGACCTTTTGGTATTTTTTTAATGTTGCCTTTATTGCTGTAAGATAATGTTGTAAACAAGACCAAAACAAAAGATTCCATGAAAATACACCCACTGTTTTTTCATGCAAGAATAATAGTTGAAGACTGAAAGTATTGTCTAACGCTCCTTAAATGGAAATGTGTTTCCTATTATTTGTTAAAGCAGTTAAATCTGCACCAGAGATATAAAAAAATAAAATAAAACTTTCCACGATTTATTTTGACGTTATTGGCGCACTTTATGATGCAGGAGTGACTTGTCCAGGTCCAGTGGTGCACACTCAGATGTGCTCAGGAACTCACTGGTCCACGCTGCTTCACTCATGTAAAGGAGACAAGACCATGCTTCCATATCAGGAATGGAGCAAACGGGCCCTCCTGGGATTTTATAAGCTGCTGTTGTCGAAACAGACTGACATAAGTGAAACAGGGATGTGAAAGCACACATAATTCCACCAAGTCTGGACTAGTGGCATCCTTTGTCATAAAAAGTGATTGAATTTTGAGTCATGACTGACCGACCCGTCGATAAGTCAGTGATTGATATGGATTTTTAGTGGGAGCACACTAAAAAAACCCACAGAATTTTATTGTAAAGTGCATTACTGTGATGAATCGCAAACATTTGCCACGTGTTTGTTGCACACGTTCATGGATTTTCTGCCATTTATCCCATTTTGTTTTCCTAAAGTTCAGAAGAAGTCAAGCTTGGTACAAATTTTTCTACACGGGCTTTATATCTTCTTTACTGACGTTCTTCCAGAGGTTTCTTTTTTATGAATCGGCACATTTGGAGATGCAGCATCCTTTGAGAACTCAAGAACACTCTCATATGGATCATATGAGCAGAGGATAAAGTTAGGACTTGACGTCACTCGTCTGTATTTAATCTCTGCCTTTCCTCATGCTCATACTCCTTTAATTTCCCTTTCCCCTTTCACTCATATCAATGTGCGTATTTTTTTTCACTCTACTTGTGTTTCTCATTAGTTTCCCTTCAATAACCACCAAAGAGCTCGTCATCTGTGACTAACTCGCAGTCACATGACCCCAGGCTGCTTATTGGCACACTTTATCGGGTGGATGTCTTCAAATATGCATGCATGTGCCCCGCTAGAAAATATGGTAATTCATGTATTTAAGGACATTAGTTAACTTGGGTGCTTTACCTTGCAGATTTCCTCTTGTAAATATATCCTTTTTTTTTGGCGCAGTGGTGTTCTAGTGCCCTCAGACATGGCATGCGGCCTATTAATTAGATTCTCTTTGGCTGGTTTACTGATTATTTCCAGAGAGTTTGCTGGTTTTTTGTGAACTGTGACTTCTAGATCGGTAGTTGAAGTCTGACAGTGTGAATTAATTTATTTTTCTTTTCTGGTTGAGTTGCAGAAGAGAAGATTGATACCATTAGTTATTTTTGTGTAGTTTTAGTAAAAAAAAAACCAAAGATAAGTAACTAGAATGTTGCTTGAGTAGCAAAGAGTAGTTTATTTTAATAAATATGCTTGTGTTCAGCTTACCTAAGTATCAGTCAAAACACTGATCAGATGGCGGCTTGTTGCTCAAACAGGAAGTCGATTATCTGATCATTCAGATCGTATCTGTTCGGAGGGCAGACTCAGAGACGGTTCTAATGGCGGCTCTCCATCAGAATGTGTTGGCCGGTTGGTGGAGGAGGCTTGTCTCGGTGGTGCGATGAGGGCATCTGTCCGTTGTGGAAGATGCGGCGCATACGTTCTCTGCTCACAATGCGGCTTCGCGCTGCCAGTTAAGTGGATTTACTGGTCAGCTCTGAGTGCTGTAGGACGCAGGTCTAATACGACAGCATTATCTGCAAACCCGCCCGTCTGCTGGCTTCGCTCTTCTGTGTGACTAGTGTGTCTTTACTGGTGCTGGTGATGCTGGTGTTATTCCGTGACACAAATGCAGAGATGTCGGACGTTGTACCACACCACACGCGAATCTTGATCTTCTTTTGGGTTTTGTGATGGTAAAATCTGTTTAACTACATTTGGATTACGTGAGACGTGTATAAGAGCAACAAAAGACAGCTGTGTGCTGCTGGTGGCCAAAACCAGCAATAAGATGAGCGATGATGTTTTGTTTACATTGTCGGATAGAAAAAAAGATCATAAATAATATATAGTCATGTGACCTGATTCTTAAAAAACATCTAAAAAAGACAAAAAAAATGCTCATTATGTGCTCAGATTTTACCTTAAAATGCAACTCTTATTAAAATGTGTCAGACTGTTGCACAGTGCTGAATACCCAGTGTATGGAACCTATAGGTGATGTGTTTTGTGCTGCTTTCTCCTTGGCTGCAGTATTGGATCAATGAGTTTACCAGCTCTCTGGGCATCGGAGTCTTTCACTCAGGGATCGAGATCTACGGACGAGGTAAGACAACTCGCGCTTCAGGGAAGGATGCACGGCGACTAAAAGAGTGTGTTGATGATTTCAAACGTGTGTTTTCTAATTCTGTGTTTAGAGTTTGCTTATGGCGGACACCCGTACCCGTTCTCAGGGATCTTTGAGATCACGCCGGGTGATGCAACCGAACTCGGCGAGACCTTCAAGTTCAAGTGAGTGTGGCTGAAACATTCCCAGTTCCTCCTGTGCGTGTGACCGTTTTCTGGTTCCTCAACAGCCTAGCCTGTTTTAACCAATGTCACCATTTTAGTTAAGAATCACTCGTCAAATATTGAACTAGTGAGGAAACCATATTTTAATGAGAGCGAGTAGATGGTGAATTCCTGCGTGGATGCACAAAGTTTATATACTGTATTCTATAAACTGTATTTTTTTATTGCTTTTATGAGTGAGGAGCTGTGGTGATGAGGCAGCAGGTCACCCAGTTGGTTCAGTTGGTGTTTCCCAGAATGAGCTGTGTGTGTGTGTGTGTGTTACTGTGCATTACTTCTGCTCTGGTTGATCTGCCCCAAGGCCTCAGACAAACTCTGCCTGACACACACACACCCGTACGGGCACACGGCCAGTCTCCATCCAGGCCAGCGGACCATAACCCTGGATTATAGAATCAGCAGAATCTGCACCTGGGTTCACAGCTTGGACAACCAGTGTTAGGGGCCAAGTTTACGTGTCGCTCTTCAACAATTCGTTGAAATTTTCTCAGAAATAGTCTCCACGTTGTGTGAATTGTGCAAAATAAAATACCTTGAAGTCATGTGATGAGTTCAACTAGTAATCCTTGCATCTAAATCCTTCCTCCCGCCCTTCCCTGCAGAGAAGCCATAGTGTTGGGCAGCACCGACTTCACAGAAGAAGATGTGGAGCGAATTGTGGAGGAAATGGGGAAGGAGTACAAAGGCAATGCCTATCACCTCATGCACAAGAACTGCAACCACTTCTCCTCAGCGCTGTCAGAGGTGGGTCCGTACGCAGGCCGCATAGAGCTGAACTTACAAGACAGGAAGTATAGTGAAAAGGCACTGGGAGAGAGAGAGAAAAAGAGAGAGAGAGTGTCAATGGGTTACTTGCAATCTGCTTATCCTGGTGTGACTAATGAGCTGGGAGTCTTACAGTTAGCATCTACCGCTGAGATGGGGATTAGGACACAAGGATACAAGCCCAGGCCTGCAGAGCCAGCTGATGCCTGCACTTGCCACATGCAAACACACACACACACACACACACACACACACACAGGCAAAGCCCTGCAGTTCATGACACAGACATAAGACGTGGTTGCATCATTTGTCTGATGCATTGCATCAGTATAATTCAGATGAATTGAAGGTGCATCTGTGAGCACACAGAAACCCAATGACTGCAGGACTGCAGGAACGCGTTGGGGCCCTCAGGAGGCGTCCACAACAGCACGCTCACTTTCCCAAACGCTTTCTGCCTCCACTCACACCGGCCGTCTCTCCTCAGATCTTGTGTGGCAGAGAGATTCCTCGCTGGGTCAACCGCCTGGCCTACTTCAGTTCCTGCGTGCCCTTCCTCCAGAGCTGCCTGCCCAAAGAGTGGCTGACGCCGGCTGCCCTACAGTCCAGCGTCAGCCAGGAGCTGCACGGAGCCGGCGAGCTGGAGGAGGCGGAGGATGCCGCCGCCACGGCCTCCCTGGCGGCCATGTCGCCGTGCGCGCCCTCAGCCTCCTGCAGCCCTTCCTCTCTGTCCCGTCACTCTCGCCACCAGCCCCGCAGGTAGAACGGGCGAGGTGGGCTGACAAACTCGAAACGGTGGTTTCAAAGATGGACGGGCGACTTCCTGTCTGACTGCAGCCTGCCCTTGTTCAGGCTGTTGCGGCGGTTCCCAGCAGGGAAAAGCTTTTTGTTGTCAAAGGGAAAGAAGTCTTGGTGCTGAAGGTGGTCCTCCGGTGATCGTCTTATTGATCCAAACCTCCTTTTGCCAGCAGAGAAGAAGGAAATCGAGTGTTTCATAAATTTGTTGTCTAATTTTACCAGCCGTCTGTAACAGTCTGTCGATGGTGCTAATCCCCACCTTGTCTGCTCCCGTCTGCAGTCGGATAGTTTTCTACCATCCTGACACGTTACTGACGTTTTTAGGGTGTTGTAAACATGGTTGTTTTTATTGCAGGTAAGACATTCAGGACCTACACTCAATTTAAATCCAGCAACTTTTACATGTGACCTTTGAATCGTTTCCACCGTATGGAACATCAAGCCTCTTTCTGATGTGTTCCTGGTGATCATGCTAAATGTATATTTTGTATTTTACACCATCTGAACAGGATCAAATTTAAAAGCAAACTTTCAGGGACTAGAGACAGTCTGTTTTTGTTATGTTCCCAGTCCCACCAGTTGTCCTACCGGAGCTTCCTGTGCTGTGTGCGTTCACACCTGAGCAGTTCTATAAGTGATGGAATCAGTGTTTACTAAATCTTATCAAAGGAATTATAAATCTCTCCATGGTGTCAAAATGTGTCAGTGGTTATTTAAAAAAAAAAAAAATCTTTTTTTTTTTTGTTTTTTTTGTTTTTAGTAGAACTACCAAGGTGCCTTCGGGCAAGAAGCAAAACCCAGAGGTGATCCAGTAGCAGGCCGTGAAGGGTTCTGGCTGCACTGGAGACTTCCCACATGTCTGTTTTCATCTGTGTAAATATGATTTTTTTTTTTTAATCTGTAAATGTGAGAATCTGGCTTCTTGAAGCAGATGATAAGAAATGTAATATTTTTTGCAGTTCTCTTCTGTTCACAACATCTCGTCCAGCATCGTAAGTCACCAGTTGTGCTCGAAGTGCACGTGTAAATCATAATTCGCCTTTCCGAGGTGGTTTTAATGAAGCACATAATGAAGTCCATCACAAAAACGAACCTGTAACGGATCCACAGTTATTCACTGAGCTCAGTCCAAGAGCTGGACGGAACCAGCTCAGTCACCATTCAGACCAGAATGTCAGAAGCAAAACCAGTCTGAGGTTTTCTGTGGCGCTTCCACTCACAAGTGCATGTCGAGCACAACTCAAAACACTGATTTTCCGTCTGAACCTCACAGAAGACACAAGCTGTCTGTGAAAGTAAAATGAGTCCGTTTATATTTTACAGATGACTTATTCATAAATGTGGGCCACCTGATTTCAGACTGAACTTTCCCAACCAAGAACCACAGATGTGTTTATCTTGTTTAATCCTTTAATGTATTTCTATACGACTCTGTTTTGTATGTTGGTAAACTCAGGACTGCTGAAGGCTTTGTAATCCTTTTTTACTTTTCTATCCCACATTCTTTGTTTGTGTTGAAGTTTTTCTTATTCTATAGTCACTCCAGTGGAAGAAATACGCAGTTTTCTACTGTTTTGATATAAAAACGAGCTTTTGTTCACATGACGGTTTGTATGAGCCAGTGCGGCTCTTTGTTCTTCCTGTATGGGTGTGTATTTGCACATTTGTTTAATACGCGGTTATCAACAGACCAAATTTTCCTGAGATTTACACACTAAATCCACGTGAACAAGTGTAGCAGGGTTTCCAAACCTCAGAAATTCCTTAAAGTATTTGCAGTGACAGATTTCAAAGACTGGACCTTTTTCCCCCAAAATAAATGGCTTATTCATCTACTCTGGAGGAAACGGTTTAATGTTTTTTTTTTTTGTCAACCTCCAATTTATTTTAGTGCACGGAACAATAGTAGTTGGAGCGCCCCCTACCGACTGTCATTTAAACTTCAGAAACAACTTGTTTCAGATGGCCACGTTTTATTTAGAAATATACCTTTCAAACTTCATGACCGATGCCAAAGATTGCTGCAACACCACTTCTCCCTCTTTTTGTTTCATTGACAGAGCCTGAACGGAGCTATTGCTCTTATGTTGTAGACGTGTATTTCCGGTCAAATCAAGAATAAAGTAAATGTGACCTACAGATTGTCTCTGCAACAATAATCGCAGAAACAAGGTAGTTTGTCTTATATCCAAATCCTAAAATGTGTGAAGTGGTGTCGGGTCTCCGCATGATCTTTGCAAATGTACGTTATCACGACTGTAGGGCTGAAGGTTGGAATGAAAATACCACAAACTAAACTTTTCAGCTATATTGCAGTATATTTTCCACAGAGCCTTCTGAGTGGATTTGTACCTTAATACAGACTTAATAAAGTTAAGTGTACAAACTTTAATTCTTAGTTTGTATTTTTGTTTTAGTATTGAAGATGCAGAGTGTGTAATTATTAGAATGCGAGTAAAACGTTGTGGTCAACTACTTGATGAACCGCTAGGTGGCGACAAATGGCCGTCGAACACGTCCACGTAGACTCACTGAAATAACACCTGAATGAGTACCGGAATTTATTATTAAGCTAATACAAGCAAATTAAAAGTTCTACAGAGACAAAAGACATAGTTTCATCTAATGTGCTGATACTGTGATGCGATTGTGAGTTATAGTAGAAATCCAGGATTGCAGTGGGGTTTTTTGTAAACGCCCCTTCTGTGATTACTTCTGCCTGGGAACAAAGCTGAGTTTTATTGGCTTTAAGGGCTGAAACTTCCAGTCAAACTCCAGCGGGATCTACAGGAACAAAACATTAGCACATGTCAGCAGAAGAGTTTGGTGGTCTAAACAGGCCAACTGTGCTGCAGGTCCTACCAATGTGTCTTTGCATGTTGTCACGGTGTAACTCTGCAGGAGTCGAACAATAACCATCTTCATGACAAGGAGAGCGTAGCGCATTCCAACACAGTTCCGAGGACCGAGTCCAAATGGCATGAAGGCGTACGGGTTCACCTCCTCCGCATTGTCCTTACTGAACCTGCACCCAAAATATATGGAGGTATTTCTCATAATAGCAATTGGTGGAGACAAAGGATGAGAGTAAAATAGTTTGCTGCATACATGCATTGAATAACAAAAGTCTCTTAAAATAATATTCACTTAGCCTCACCTCTCTGGTCGGAATTTTTCAGGGGAGCTCCAATAGCGTGGATCCTTGTGGAGAAGGTGCGAAGGTATTCCAACCACAGTTCCTTCAGGGATGGTGATGCCGTGAACCTGGACAGTTTTTTTGCACACCCTTTCAAGACGAGGGGCAGTCGGATACAAGCGCTGTGCCTCATTAAGAACCTGGTCCAGGTACTGAAGACCCATCAAATCCTCATAAGAAATGGGGGCCTGAAGCAAAAATGAACAGATGAAGAAACAACACCAACCATTCAAGCTAAAGCAGAAGATAGCCGCACATCATTCGATGTGTTGGCGTCGATTTCCTTGTGCAAGGTCTCCAACACGTCAGGGTTGACGGCCAGGCAGTACAGCAAATTGGCGAGAGTGGTTGTGGTGGTCTCATAGCCACCGAAGATGAAGATGAGGGCCTGAGAAAGAATCTCATGTTCAGTCAAACCTGTAAGAAGAAAAGCAAAAGAGAACTTTCACAAGTGATACAAAAGACAAACTCTTTATATCAGACTACATGTTAGTAAGGATTCTATTCTTTCCTCATCTGAACTGAGTTTAGCTTGTTGAGTTAATGACCAGCTTGGGGAGCATACCTTTAGGGGGCTGATCTTGTTCACTCTTGATCTCCGATTGTGGAATCTCACTCTGAATCAACACCTGAAGGAAATCTCCTCGAACCTAGACAGGTAGAACCGAGAGCCAACATGGTCTTTCCCCAGTGTTTGGAGCTTTGATGCTAAGATAAGCTAACCACCATGGCAGCCTTACAGACACTTACAGATTCATCTGTGTGATGTTCGTCTTTGAATTTCTTAAGGATGCTGTAGAAATAATCCACACTGGCCCTGGGTAACGGGTCAATACCCAGCAACCTGAACAGGCGGGAACAAAAGGGGAAAAACGCTGAGGGGAGAACAAAAAGTTGTTAACAGTCCATGATTAATTCATCTCAGTGTTCAGTAGTGTTAGAAAAAAATGCTAAACAAAAGAAAACATACATACCTACTAGAAACACGACGACAAAATTGAACTTTAAGACCTTCTTCAGATTTACAATGATTGGATCATTGGGGTTATTTATGGAATCCGCCTCAACGCTGAAAGATGCACTGGTCACGGCGTCCAAACTGTAAGGTGCCAAAAATCTACCAGAAAAACAACATTTTTTACAAGATAACAATAATTTCTAATCGATAAAAGTAGATGAAGAGAAAAAACAGAATATCTTCTTACTCTTTGACGTCGATGGGTTTGTCCAAATTGGATTGTTCAAGTTTTTTTGTGATTCTGTCTGCGTAGCGAGCGACGATGGGAAAGGCCTTCAAAAAAAAGCAGCGCTGAACTTTTAAATACTGAACTTGGAGAGTCGTCTCACACACGCACATGAAAAATGCTCCTGTCACCCGTTCTGGAGTTTACCAGTGTTTACCAGTGTTTAGTGGTTTTTGTACTGACGTGTTTCAGTCTGCCGCTGGTGAAACATGGAGATATAGTGCTCCGGATTCTTTTCCATCTTTCATCCTTAACTACAGTGACTCCATCTTCCAAAGGGCCTGAGAAAAGACTGTCCTGTAGAAAGAAGGCACAGTAAACATCTGAACACTGTGACCAATAAATGACTTTTCCTCTGTTGCTCACCCTGCGGTTGGTGAACGCCGAGTAGCATTCCTTCACCAGCACAGTTTTAATGATCTCAGGGTCTGACACCATTAAAATTGGTAAACGCCCATCAAATATCCTGCACAAAACATAATTATGCAATCGACTGCAACGTCCAGACACCTCACCTCTCACCGACTGTGTGTTTGTCATTTTAGCTTTGATTTAAAATGTATTTAAAATCAGAAACGTTGACAGTATAATGAAATTAAATGAAGCTCACCCCCAGATATCTCCATACTCTGCTTGGCACCAGCGCTCGAAAGGAATTAATCCCTGTAAAAATTGAATGATAAAATATTAATAAAACATTTTAAAGAGAGAAATGAGTTTCCTCAGCTCTTACCTTGCGGTAGTAGAACATTGTTCCCATGAAAGGCAGCTGTCTGGGTCCTCGTATTCCCAGCTTTTTGAAATGACTATATGGCCAAATGCCATACCTGCATTAGCAAAAGGGAGTTACCTGGTCAGGTGTCAGTTTGGGCCGCGTCGTAAATCACAGAGAAACGGATCAACTTACAGTAACAACAGCGTGAAGAAGAGGGCCAGCAAAGTCCAGCTGGTTCCGGAAAGCACCCAAAAATCAAACATTGTTGCCCGGACTGGAAGCAAACCCAAACTGACGGAGGAAGTCTTCTTTTTCTTCTTTAGTGGGTTTGACGGAGGAAGTCAGTAACGGGGTGAAAGCTTTATCCGATCTCTGCGAGGGTTACGGTAAGGGTTAGGGCTACGTCACCGCGGTGGGAGGAGCTTAACTTCCAGCGCCAAACAGGAAGTGAAACGCGAAGACGTCTATGTTTGGTCTGAAATGTCCCCAGCGGCTCTGGCCTGGTTGGATTTATGATGTGTCGCTAAATAAGGCTGTGATAGTGCGTGTGCGTCGTTTCTCTTCCCACGGAGACCTTTGTTCTCATTGGTCATCAGCAGTCCTGTATCTCCATTAAGTCATTTTATTGAAGGCAGGTAAACAAGAAACCTGTATGTTATCAGGCGGAGAATTATGTGGTCAGCGTTACATTAGAGTTCCCTGAGTGAAAACATGGACCTGTTCTGCAGAGGCCCAACCAGAACCGCCCGTACTGGTCCATACTGGGGCTGATCTCTGGGGATGATGAGCCTGCCTACAGAGACGAAGTCTCTTTTTAACACCACTAAGACTAAGGAGATCATCCTGGACTTCAGGAAGCACAGAGCAGACCCACCCCCACTTTATATCAACGGTGCCTGCGTGGAGAGGGTCCACAGCTTCACCTTCTTGGGCACCAACATCTCAGCTGACTTCACCTGGACCATCAACAGCAGGACCGTCATCAAGAAGGCACAGCAGCGCTTGTACTTCCTGAGAGGACTTAGGAAGAACAACGTGATCCATGATTCCATCCTGTCCTCCTGCATCACAGTGTGGGTTTCCCACTGCACTGAAGCAGAGCCTCCAGGGGGTGGTCAAGACGGCGCAGTGGATCATCGGCTGCCCTCTCTCCTCCCTGAAGGACATCCACCTGTCACGCTGTCTCAACAGAGCGACCAGCATCGTCAGCAACTGCACCCATCCTGCCTTCCCCGTTTGACCTGCTGCCCTCCGGCAGGCGGTACAGGTCCATTAAAACCAGGACAAACAGACTCAGAAACAGCTTCTGTCCACAAGCAGTCACCAGACTGAACACACACACCACTCTGGCCTGACGTGCGCAATATGGAATGTGAAATAAGTTTGTTTTTTTTTTTATCTCGACTATTTATTTATATATTTAAATTTTTATTTAGAGTAACACCACTCAATTTTGACAATTCTGTTGCATTTTTTTGTACAATGACAATAAAGTCTTCTGATTCTGATTCTACTGGGCCTCTGTCACTTGTTCCCCCTCAAGCCAGCAGGTGCTTTCCAGCATCCACTGTCAGCACCTCGGTTTCTGCCTCTGTAAAGCACCTAGAGACAATTTTATTGTAAAAGACGCTATATATACAAAAAAACTCAAGCAAAAGCTGAAGAATTGCAGGTCAGCGTTACACGTCTCAGATAAAAAATCAGATAAAGGCCAATCATATATGTCGTCATCTGAAAGATAAATGCTTTATTATTTTATTATTTCTGTCATATTTACTGGTGTACATGAATACAGCAGATACAAGAACATTAGGAGTACATGGGGGTATGCAGTTTGAGAAATGATTTACATCCTTGCTGATAGACACTGATAACAAATACCCGTCATTGAAAGCTTGAATTTTTCTGTATTTGTTCGATCATAACGCTGAAACAGTTTAAAGTGTGATTATTGGACACCGGATATGCAAACGTCCCCTCTCTGATTACTTCTGTCTGGGAACAAGTCTGAGTTTGATTGGCTTTACAGGCTGAAACTTCCAGTCAAACTCCAGCGGGATCTGCGGGAATAAAACATCAGCACGTTAGTGTCCTGCGGTCTAAGCACGCGTGAACTGTGCTGCAGGTCCTACTATCGTGTCTTTGCATGTTTCCAAGGTGTAACTCTGCAGGACTCGAACAATAACCATCTTCATGACAAGGAGAGCGTAGCGCATTCCAACACAGTTCCGAGGACCGAGTCCAAATGGCAGGAAGGCGTACGGGTTCACCTCCCTCATGTTGTCCTTACTGAACCTGCACCCAAAATCAGCGGGCTCAACGTGACAGTCAGGAATCCTACATACCCCAACATTAAATGTCATTTTTCTTTGTGTTCTTCAGTTAATCTTTGCTAAGCCTCACCTCTCAGGCCTGAATTCTTCAGGGGAGCTCCAGAAGCGTGGATCCTTGTGGAGCAGGAACAAGGGTATGACAACCACGGTTCCTTTAGGGATGGTGATGCCCTGAATCTGGACAGTTTTTTTGCACATCCTGTCGAGACGAATGACGGTCGGCATCAAGCGCTGAGACTCATTAAGAACCTGGTCCAGGTACTGAAGACCCATCAGATCCTCATAAGAAATGGGGGCCTTTGTGGGAAAAAACACACACAAACACAACAAAGAGAGGAGTTAAATATTTTACACATGAGCTCATATAAATGAATTTCATGCACAACCGCTGACATCTTTGGGTAGGCTGGAGTCAATTTCATTGTGCAACGTCTGCAGCACATCTGGATTGATGGCCAGGTTGTAAAGGACGTTGGTGATCGTGACGGTGGTGGTGTCATAACCACCAAAGATGAAAAAGATGGACTGGGAGAGAATCTCCTGCTCAGTCAAACCTGCAAGACGACGTTTAGGACATCAGTCATTATTCTGGTCCGAAAGGTAAGAATACCAATACATCAGCCAGCATGATTTATGTCCAAATTCATGACATTCAAGTGGTTAAGAAGTGGTTCCAACATTACACCTCTAGGGGGCTGATCTTGATGACTCTTTATCTGCGATTCAGGTATCTCGTTCTGGATCATCATGTGAAGGAAATCTCCATGAATCTAGTCAGGAACAAACAGACATTCAACAAAGTAAACGCAAAAGACGTGCAATAAATAAAAACACGACTTATATTCATCTGTGTATCAAATATGAATGTAGGGACACGATGAGACGTTAACATGCTGGGTTACAGTACATTAATGCATGACAGCTCTCCTGACTTCTCATTCAATATCTGCCGGAACAAACCCATGAAACCGATTCTTTATGTTCTTTTTCCTCTGCGGGTGAATCACTCACAGATTCATCTGCTTCATGGTGGTCTTTAAACCTCTTGATGACGTTGATAAAAAAGTCCACAGTGGATCTGGATGTAAAATCCATGCCCAGGAGTTTGAACAGGTAGGAGCTGAAAGGAAACACACCTGAAAGGAGAGCGAAAATTACAATCCAGAATTCCTCAAGCGATCAAATAATCCTATTACATACTTTTTATCAACATAACCCAAAAGTTCAACTGAATAATTTTCTTGACATTGATGATAAATGGATCATCTGGATTGTTTATGGAGTCTGCGTCAACGCTGAAAGATGAACTGGTCACAACATCCAGACTGTAAGGTCCAAAAAGTCTGTGAAAGGCAAAATTCTTTGATTGGACAAAGATAATCTGGTAACGATGTGTAGCAAATGTAAGAATATACAAGTATAACATCATACTGTTTGATATCAGTGGAGTCCTCCAAGTTTTGACCCAGTTTTGCAATAAATCGGTCTGCATAACGAACAATGATGGGGAAAGCCTTCAAAAATAGTGATTACGCATTTCCGCCAAATCTGTGTACTGGAAGCAGATTTCAGACGTGAAATCAAACTAACCTGTTTTATTCTACCACTGGTAAAACATGGAGATATAGAGGTCCGCATCCTTTTCCACTTTACATCCTTTGCTACAAAAACCGAGTTCTCCAGAGGTCCTGAAAAAAATTCCTGTGAATGTCAGAGGATTGAGGACAGTGAAGGTCAGTTGTCTTCAGTAGGCTGACATTTTTCCATCTCTGCAAAGACCTAACATGAGGAGCCTCACCATGTGATTGGTAAAAGCAGAGTAGCATTCTTTCACCATTATAGTTTTGATCATCCCAGGATCTGACACCATTAAAACTGGCCTTCGTGCTTCAAACACTCTGCATCAAACACATTAAATTAATAATATGGAAATTGGACCGGAATAGTTTTCACGATTTCAACATCATATAACCATTGTGTTTACATTTCATAACATGTGCTTAGTTGTTATGTCATATGTAGGTGAAAGATGAAGCAATAACTCACCCCCACACATCTCCATATTTGGCCTGGCACTCACGGTCAAAAATGAGATTTCTCTACAATAAATGCGCATAAAAACATGCTGTAAAACTCAAGAAGTTAAACTTTAACTTATATTGTGCATATTAATTGTTCAGGAAAATTGCTATGTGTTCAATAATGATGCTTTTTTTCATATTTGATGATAACAATGTATGGTTATTCCTACATTTACGGAATACATAAGTGTTCCGATGAATGGCAGAGGCATTGGTCCAGGTATTCCATTTTTTCTAAATATTCTATATGGCCAAATGCCATACCTGTATTAAAAAAGATGCAAAAAAGTTATGGTGAAATCAAACACACATCAGCAATGAAAGCCAGACTACAAAGATAAAGTTACAGACACAGATTCACTCACAGTAATAGCAAGGTAAAAAAGAGAGCCAAAATAGGCCATGTGGTCGCTGAAAAAAATGTAAAGTCAAGCATTTTGACTGCTGCACAGAGAGCTGGACGTTGACGATTTTTGACGAGAAAAACAAGGTATGACCTGTAAAACCGAGTAAAACCAGTGACCTGCAAGCAGGAGGAGCAAAGGGAGTTTAAGTGCGGGGCAGAGTTTAGGGTTGCTTATAAAGTACCTATAAAGCGCCTTTATTAAATAAATAGAGTAATCGGTAGATAAGCTTTCACGAAACTGTCCCATGTAATCTTAGTAATGTTAATACGTGATCGTCATATTTACAAAAAAAAAAACCCTCTTGATCGCAAACGATTCTCGAAATGTATTTGACCCTTTTCCCACACCGTAGGAATACCGGAAATACTATAAATGACCTCGTCTTGTAATTTTCCATGCTCTTCTGAGGTTATTAAGTTTACTTTGGCATACATATAAGGTAAGTTAAGGAAAGGAAAAATGGCTGTTGCATTTTATTTGTGTGTGAGATAATAGGTATCTTTTATCGCTCCATGGACTGAACAGCATGTTATCTTGTAATGAGACATAAACTAGCTAATGCTAGCTAACGCATAGCTTTTAGAAAGTAGCATTTTAGATTTCTTTATTGAATATATTTATAAAATAAAATTAATTCTCAGTGGGACGGTGACATTGTGATGTCAAGGTAGTTGTGAAAGAATCGTTTAATAATGGCGTAAATGTAGCATGTTGAATATGTAATATTCAATTTTGCACCTTCAAACTTATGTATTTATCACTTAACGTAATCTCAAACTGATTACTCTTTTCCTTGCAAGACCTTTAAATTTACTTTTAAGGCTACTTCTATGTGAACATGGTTTTAAAAAAAGTATTTTACATTGAATAAAATTAATGAACTTTTGATTCGTGGAAAGCCTTAATTCCAAAATTTTGATTTAATTTATTGGTTATGTCATTGTCAAATCTCTGGAATAAAATTGCCATCCGGCCTGATATTAATGCCCTGAATCGCCAGTGTGGCACTGTGTAGTGTGTGTGGTGATATGATTGTCATGTATAACTTTTAGACGTTCACTGGTCTGTATTTTTCTTTTTGGTTTGCCTTTCTCAGAGATTATCTTCCATCATGTTTCTCACCCTCGCCCTGTTGAGGAAAGGCATTCCCGGCAAGCAGTGGATCGGAAAGTACCGTCGCCCACGAAAAATCACCTGGCAGATGAAGCGCAATATGCTGAAGCATCTGGAGCGCGAAGCTGAGAACGAATACTGGATCAGCCGACCGTACATGACGGCAGAGCAGGAGCATGGCCACGCCGCAGAGCGCAGGGCCCAGAACTGGCTCAAGATCAAAGAAGCAAAATATGCTAATTTCCCTCAACATAAACTCATCTCAGATCATCTGAGTCATCTGAATATCACCAAGACTTGGTCAAATTAGCAGAGACTCACACTGTAGTGTGTTTGTGCATACAAGAAGCCAGTGGTTTTTTTTTTTATTACATCCGTTAGCGTTTATTTGGACTTTAAGCCTACGAGCTACCAGGAATATCTGTCCAAGTCTACAAAGGAGAGGTCTGATTCTTTATTAACGCTGAAATGGCGCTGTAATTGTCTCATTTTCAGCGCTGCTTCATTTGATTAAAACTTCACCGATCCTTTTTCTGGAGTCGTTATTGCAACACGCTCCCAAGGTGAAAAAACAGGCTTCCCATGGGTTTTATGTTCTCTAATTATAAGAAGGGTGGTGTTTGAGATGAAGAAACTGGCCTCATTTAGGGAAATGAAAGAAAAATGTGCAACTAACAAGCAGTCAGTTAATGAGGTAATACAAACCAAAACAGTGAGGTAAGCAGAATGTAGCTGAAAATCAAGTGTGTAATCATATGACATTATCATTCTTGTGAATTTGGCTACTTTTCATAGTCCATTTGTATTTACTTTATAACAGTAAACTGCTAACAATAATTTACATTCAGTGGCTCGGGACAGTTACCTGACCCCTGCATGTATCACCCTGTTAATCAGAAACCAGCACTGATGGCTGATATTGACCTTTAATGATCTTATTTGTTTAATGACATTGTTAAAAAGCTGTTTTCAGACCTGAACACAGTCTATTTCAGCATTACATAATCCAGTAACGTGTATATTATATTTAATGACTAACAATTTTAATGACTTCTTTTTTTTAACAGATCAGAAATGAGCTCGAACAGTTGGTGAGTGTTAAAGCAGCATTTCTAAAGACTCTGACATGCTGTGTTTCTCACCTGTGCACCTTCTTCACCTCTAAATGGGTTGAACACTGCCATCCATCCATTTTAATCTTTCTAAATGGCTAACGGTCAAATGTGTTCAGCCTCGCTTGTGTCCGAACTACTGACAGAAGAGTGAGAAGCAGTTTACACCGGAGCGCGCTCCCTATGTGTGATGAGAATATTCCCACTGTGAGCATTATTGAAGTCTATTTCTGTATGGGCACTGCAACCTCCAAAGTGATTTAAACAGAATTGATGAGTGGATGTGGGGGTGGGGCTCAGATCCTTTGGGGCATTAATTTCAAAAGCCTGACTTTAAGGAATTAATCCAAGAAAATCTATACCAGAGAGCCATCTAGGGAGGGTTTCCTAACGCAATTTAAAGAAAAAGACTTTGCCCCCTTCAAAAGAGATTAGATTACGTTAGAATGTTACATTTAACGTTTTATTTTATTAACGTTTATTTCATTGGAATATATATATATAATATGAAATCCACCAAATGAAATCAAAACGTACCTTAACTGAGCTAAAATTTGACAAATTTGATTAGATTTAACATCTATTATTAACGTTTATTTAATATATATATATATATATATATATATTTTTTTTAAGTAATACTAGCCCAAAATTCAAGGATTCAGAAACAAAGGCCTTTTTCTTGTCACCATGTAGCCGCATTCCAACAATTCAACAAAAATATGGTGAGAGTGAGGATAGAATGAAATAAAATATAATAACGCAAAATCATAAGAAATGTAGATACAATGCATCACGGCATGTAGCATTTACCTTGTATATTTTGCCTGATAAAACGTTATTAATCCTAAAACTATGGATGTTTTTGCATAAAATATTTCCCAAACTGTATTTCTGGTAAGTAGAAGTTTATCTGCAGCTACTCCTCGCGTTGTCCAGCAGAGGGCGCTGGAAGGCCTGTCCGCGCCTCCAGCGCAGCCGCGGATCCCGTGTGGCGGAGCCCCCTCCTGTGCGGTGCGTCCATGCGTTGTTTTCGTCTCCTGGAGGATGAAGGTGCGTGCCTGAACGTACCGCACTAATGAGGAGAGCCGACAGCCAGCCCAGCACCGACACATCCCCGCAGCGCCTGCGAGCCGCAGACAACCATGAAGAGCCGCTGCAGGGCGCGGAGCGATTTACCTGAGGACGCCTGAGTGCGGAGGCAGAATGGCGGGGGGTCGGAGGGGACTTGTGGCCCCTCAGAATACTTTTTTGGAAAATATTGTCAGACGATCGAACGGTAAGGATGAGAACCTGATCATTAACCGTAAAACGAAATCTGGACCCGTCGTAAATCAACCAGAGCAATTGGTTAATTAACGACTAGTTTTCACCCTCTACAATTACGCGTGCTGATTAACGCGACAGTACGGCTGCAGGACAAAGTTCCCTTTTGAGACGTGCCATTTCAGCTGCTGAGATGTTAGACAGGAACGGTAGACGGTTCTGCTGGAGCTTATTCGGGGTCTATTGACCACAGGACTGTGAGGAGAGTGGAAAAGACAGCTGATTCAATTTATCATTGATCACTGAGGCCGCGCTGATGGTCTCAACTTAATAGAAAAATCATGCTTGGAAGTTTCTGGGTGTACCTGATCCTCTGAAACCTACAAAATCTGTCATTTTGGAATTCAGTTATTTACTTTTTTCCTCCTCTCTATGACTTAAAACAGTGTTTTAAATGATGTGTTAAGGTGCAGCAGACCTGTCTGTTGTATTGTTGCCATGTTACTCACCCAGTTAAGCTGCAAGCTGCCCCACTGGGGTGGGTTATTAACAGTCGTGTTGATTCACTTTTATTTCAATCATTTCATATGTTGTATCATTTTTCCTGGGGATTCTGCAGCCTAAAAAAAGAGCAAAATACCGGGAGAACATTCTTTGTAGACTTTCAGCCACACTGCAGAGCTCTTTTTGACATTTATTAAAGGAAAATGTGTCACAAGAAGTGACAGCAGGGCAGTCTGCAGAGTTATGGCACTGGATAGTGTGTGTGTGTGTGGTGGGGGGTTATGATGGGAGAGAACACCTTGTTTGGGTGATCATGTGTTTCCAGAACAAGTCAACATATTTGGCTCCATATCATGCATAATTTAAGCAAACGAAGAAAGCATCCAACACGTGCGCCCGTTCTTCCCATGACCTTGGGCGGTCTGCAGCTTAGCCGGCAGTAAATCTCCTGAAAGCTGGGAAGAAAAGAGCCGTGGCTGTAATCTGCAGGATGCCACCGAGAAACAGTGGGATGACTTGGGAAAAATCTGTTGATGGGTGGGTTTTCATGAATATCCATATATTCTTTGATGTAGTAGGTTATGAGGAGCCATATAATAACCAGTGATCTTTGCGTCGGGATTAAAGCGCACGTACATAAAACTAGAACTTGACATTAACTTAAATCAAGTCTACCGCCCTCTAGTGATCGACTGTAGTAAGACATAAGCTCCACCTCTCCTGCAGCATAGATTGCACTGACCATCATTTGAATACAAAAGTTATATTTAATATTTAAATGCTTTAAAAATGGGTGCTATAGCATTGGAGGACAGCAGCTGCATTCTGGGAATTTTAGATCACCTTTTGTTGTCTGGGGGTCGTTGTCAAAGTGAGGTATTTGGTAGCTAAACCTAAAGCAGCGATGTCACCACCTGTCTTTTCTTTCTTTGTGTGATGCGACTTGTCTCTGTCTGATTTTCAGCTGATGTTTCTCACTGCCATCTATTAACCTTTATTTTTATTTTTTTCAAATTCAGTTTGGACACTGTCACATAGACAGACAGGTACTTTGAAAATGTAGTTTGATATATTCCCTATAGAATTTGTGCCACTGAATGTTCTATACCAAACGCTGTTAATTTACTTTATTTAAAGTGTTTTCCATTCTTTAAATTTGAAAAAAACAAAAAACAAACAAGAAACAAAATCTGCATCAGAGCAGCGAGCTGATAAAAAGCAGCTCCAGTGATGAAATACTTGATGCTCCTCGCTCTCGAGTCTCATTGTTGTAAAATAACAGGTTGGCATGGAACATCTTCAGCGTGTTCTTGTGTTCGTTGTTGTCATTCCTCTTTTATGTTGTGTTGTAACTCATTGATCTGTGGTTAAAATGCTCTTTCTGTACAATGTGCAAGTGTTTAATTTTCGTCATCATATTGTTGTGTTTGTGCATTGAGCTTATGTGGGGTTTTTTTGTTTTTTTTTGCTTTGGCATCTCTCATCCAGGATACATCCATTTTTGTTTACCTTTTGCCCCCAGTTAGTGTGTGTGTGTGTGAACCGATTATAGATGTCAAGGTTTGTATTATCCTAATTGTTTTCATTTTATCGGCTCCAGAACAGCTTTTTCTTACTTTTCGTGCTCTACTTTTGTTTGACACAGATATAATGAGCTGCATTCCTAATCCAACCTGAGCAATCTTGGAAATTGTCACAAAGTGCGATTGTGTATTTACATTATTCATTCTTTTAGCGTTCATTTATAATAAATGTGTAATTGAATGAAGGTACCATGTATGTTTGTCAGAAAACTACTGAGGTTAGAAAACCCAGTAAAAATAGCCATGAGTCAGTGATCATGTAATCTCGTTAACCATGGCTAGTCCTGGCTCGGAGGCTTGCTGACATTTGAATATGCAAATCTGTTGTTTTTCAAGAAATTTCAAGTATGTATGATGGCAGACATGCAACATTAACATCTGTTAATTGTAAGGACGGACACATATCAGGCAGTTTTTAACGATGTTTTAATGTTTTCTGTGTAGAGTCGAGGCCGTAAAGCTGTTTTATTTGGCTGTTTTTTTTCTTTCTTTCTTTTTTCTTGTTTACATTTAAACAGATACCAACTTTGTGCTGGGAAATGCCCAGATTGTGGACTGGCCCATCGTCTACAGCAACGATGGTTTCTGCAAGCTCTCCGGGTACCACCGGGCAGAGGTGATGCAGAAAAGCAGCACCTGCAGGTAGGAACAGGTCCTTCTCTTCTGAGAGTTAAATTAACAGGATAATCCAGCGGCGTACCTGGTTAATCTGAACCCGACTGCAGTCAGACAAAAGCTTCAGCCGTCAGCGCAGCGGCGTTTGGATGCGTGTCTGTGACGAGAAATCCCAGTCACCGCAGCGCTCGCAGGATCACACTGAAACAGTCGGCGCTGCCAGATTTACAAACCGTGGGTGTATTTGTCTGTGGTGGGGGATGGCGGCTGTCACGGCAGCTAGCACTGATTCAGACCCTTGGGTCTCTGGCGCATAAGCTTCAGAACTTCTGCCAGTAACAATATTGAGCTGCGTGTGTAAAAAATTGGGTTTATTTTTAGTTTCTGCTCGGAGGAGTATGTTTTTATTAGAAGAGACGCCAACCTGGGTCTTCCACGTCCTCTTAAAATGGGGCTGAATGCGCTATTCAACCTTTAGTTCCAATAGCTGATCGTCGCTGTAGTCAGAGCTTTGTAGTTTTTACTGGCAACTCCACTAAATAAAGCCACTCCAAACTGGAGCCTGGCGGAGTAATTAGGTTGTAACTAGTCCAGTTCAAGCACAGTCTGCGTCAAGGCTTTAAAATATTAATTAAAACTCAAATTTGGCCCTTTACAGTATAAATATTTCTGCTCCCAACTCTTCCTGAACGTGTTGGCCGTGTCTGAGTCATCCTTTATAAATTGGCCTTTATGTTTTATCTCCTCCTCTTTTAGTCTCCACATTTCTTCTGTAGGTTTGATCATTTGTTCTTTGGCGGTTACATTTTTATTTGCTCTCCAAATCACCGTCTCCAGCCTGATGACGGGGTGATGAAATATTAAGAGCGCAGATGTTTGATGTGTTCCGGGATAAAAACTCTTCCCCCCCCTTAAGTGTTAAAGTTTAATATGTGAGCCGTTTCTGCTTTAAAGCTGCGCCTCAGACATCCGTTCCATCTCTTGATTTTTTTTCCTCTCGATGCATTTTTCATGCTTTCCTGCAGTCCCGTGGCTTTTTTATTCTCAGTCACTTGAGGATTTCCTTAAAGAAACTTACTTTCCTGCTAGTTCAGATGGCGAAAACCCGAGAACAGCCGCGCTGCACGCAGCTCTGTTCTGACATGTGTGAGCGGGAGAAAGCACTCATTAAATTTAGACTTCCTTTCCTATTTCATAACAAACTGGAGGCTATTTTTAGCCGCTGCTGGAACAGGCAGCTACTGAGGGTGGCAGTAACAAGCAAAGTGGGATGGATGCTGCTGCAGCAGCACCAAATGTGCTCGGAACTCATCAAACCGTCTTCGGGCCTCATTTGGTTTGGAGACAAACTTTTCGTTTGTCTCATCAGTCTCAGTTCATGTTTTCAGGATGCGTGTTTAAATAAAAACATCTGTGTTTATTGCGGGCTGGAAACAAGTCCGATAAATCAGATTTTACTTGGGATAACAGTAAATTTAAAGAGGAGAGAGCTGTCGGAGAGGCTGAGAGCAACACAAAAGCGGAGAATGCCTGGCAACACATTAACATAACCACACGTTCAAGCCTCCGTCAGCGATCTTCAGCTCCAGAACGAGCACACTTGTCCAACGCGCTGCTGTCCATTAAATATTAATTTGTTATTTCCCCGTCTGTTTTGCAGCTTCATGTACGGGGAGCTGACAGACAAGGACACGACAGAAAAAGTGCGACTGACGTTTGAGAATTATGAGATGAACTCGTTTGAAATACTGATGTACAAGAAAAACAGTAAGTTTGAGCTCAGCAAAAGTGCAAAGTTTGCTTTTTTTTATCATGCAAATGTATTCGGGTAACCAGGAACAGTTCCAGAACCGTGCTAATTGGATGAGAATCCTTCCTCAGAGAATGTGGCTATCTGTGTCCATCGCAGCTCAAAGTGTGTCTTTCCGCTCTTTTAGGGACGCCTGTCTGGTTTTTTGTGAAGATCGCTCCCATTCGGAATGAACAGGAGAAGGTGGTCCTGTTTCTCTGCACCTTCAGCGACATCACGGCATTTAAACAGCCCATCGAAGACGACTCCTCTAAAGGTAGCAAAGGGATCGCTGACACCTGAGTTATCAACATTTTCCAGTTGTTTGGCCTGTAGGAAAACGTTAGAACGAGAACTCATCACAGTCTCTAGTTGTAATAAAGCATGTACAACCCAGTCGGCTTTTCTTTTTAACCTTGAATGTCTGCATGCCCTAACGACTTAATTACACTTTTCACACTCCACGTGCTTGGGAAAGTGCTCCGGTGCCCCGGGATCGAGTCCGCAGCACCGAGACTTTGTTGCTCTAATTTGCAGGATGGGGGAAGTTTGCGCGACTGACGCGAGCGCTGACGAGCAGCCGAGGCGTCTTACAGCAGCTGCAGCCCACGGTCCACAAAGGAGAGAACGTCCACAAGCACTCCAGGCTCGCTGAGGTATGGAGAGACACCTCTGATCAGCCTTTGGGACCCTCACGGCTCCTTAAAGAGCGTTTAATTAAAGCTCAGGTGGTTTCTCAGTTTTCCTTCTCCTTGATTGGGCAGGTCCTGCAGCTGGGCTCCGATATTCTACCTCAGTACAAACAAGAGACCCCCAAAACTCCCCCCCATATCATCCTTCACTACTGCCTCTTCAAGACCACGTGGGACTGGGTCATCCTCATCCTCACCTTCTACACGGCCATCATGGTGCCGTACAACGTCTCCTTCAAGACCAAGCAGAACAACGTGACCTGGCTGGTGGTGGACAGCATCGTGGACGTCATCTTCCTGGTGGACATCGTGCTGAACTTCCACACCACCTTTGTGGGGCCTGCAGGGGAGGTGATCTCAGACCCCAAGCTGATTCGGATGAACTACCTGAAGACGTGGTTCGTTATCGACCTGCTGTCCTGCCTGCCGTATGACGTCATCAACGCGTTTGAGAACGTGGATGAGGTGAGCGCCGCGGCCCCGAGAGAGAGATGAAGTCACTCGCAATCTGTCTTTAACAGCTTCACGCTCTCTGCTAGCTGTAGCTTTTCCAATGTGTTGCTGTTTTCCTTTATGCTTTGTGGCCATTTTGGACACAAAGCTGTTTTTAACATCATGTTTCCCTCTGCCAGCACACGTTTTAAAAAAGATTGCTGATTCATTGTTTTGTAACAAACAGCAGGAGGCTGATGTTGGCCTCAAAATGCTTCCTCCTTATTTATATCACTTTTCCAGATACCTCATTCAAACGAACAAATGAGAGGATGAATTACGTCCTTTGGAAGCCTGCTGGGTGTGATGAAATTGAGATATAAATCTTACCTCGGCTTTAATTAGCAGTTTCTGTCAGACTTATTGGAAACCAGCAATAAAAATCCAGGCTGTTTGAACAGTGGCGGTAAAATAGTAAAAATAGCCAGCAGCGCGATGTGCGTGTTTGTGAATTCATAACGTTGGAGGGTAATGAGGAGCGCTTGCTACAGAGCTTTCACACGATCCAGAGATAATTGGCACATTTTAATTGGGGGTGAAAGGGTGGTAGATTATTAAACTGAGATCCTCATCGGTCCTCTAATATGACCTTAAAACCACTAACACCTCCAGACTGATGACAAAAGGCCTGAATCAGTTGGCCAGACTGTCCGAACTGACAGCAGCTCGGAGATTTTTACCATTTTATGCTACGTGCTAGTTAACTATCACAGAAATGAGTCCACTGTTTTGTGCATTTGCTGGTGAAATCTGGATTCTTATGTGGCATCTCTGGCTCTGCCTGACGAAAAATACCTTAACAGCCAAAGATCGTCGGGACATCAAATGTTTTCAGGAGATCAGTGCTGTTTCCTCCCACGCGCTGATTAAGAGGAGCCTCGGGGCCCTGCACATGCCTCTTCCCATTATAATAATGCATCATTGTGTGCGCTTCAGTGTGTCTCCTGGTGTGCGTGCGTGATGTTGCGATGCTGTGGAAAGTGCTGCGATAGCGTGTAAGATGACCCACGGGCGACGGCTCTCAGGGACTGTCGGGCAGCACGTCCAGGTTGCACACGAGCTGCTGCGCTGATAACCGCGTTGGCGAGCGCCGCGTCGTTACTGCAGATCCAGCGTCTCTCTCCGATCAAAGCTCGAGCGGCTCAATCAGGGGGCTTTCTTGGGTCGGCTGAGCTTGAAAACAACAGCCTTCGGTGATGTGAAAGAAAACTCTGGTGTGTGTTTCAGGAGAACGTTGGCTTCCTCAGCAACTTGTGTTTCTGGTTGTACAAATGCTGTTAATAAAGAAAAGCTGCGGGGAGCTCCAGTAGGACCCCTCATTATCCTGAACACAAGCTGCGTCTGAAATCTCACATCAGACAGTCGGCTGGCATCGGCCCTATTTATAAAAGGAAGGATTGATTAATCGCTAATAATTGGCAGCGTCCTAAGACGTGGAGCTGCGGCCTTCAGGGAGTTTGGATTAAAGCTGTGGGGAAACGGAGGGATGGAGCTGTTGTTCAGCACAAATTCAACCTTCTCAGTCATTCATCCACTCATGTGCTTCCTGTGCACGTGGCCTTCTACCAGCACGCCTTTTTTCGGGATAATCGATCCGTCTCCAGGATGTTCTTTAGTGGTCTCTGTCAGGATGGCTGGCGTGTTCAGACGCAGGAAGAGGAGCTAAAACACACAGGTCAGGGCGAAAGAAGCCAGCTAAGGTGCGTCGTTGTTTGGAGGTGCTCCAAATGTGACCAGATAGGAAAAGTTAAGTACGCCCCCTCCGCCTCTGCTGCCGCAGACTGACACGACTAATTTGGATGGCTGTTTTCCCCAACAGGTTTCCAAATCTGGAGCAGAAGATGCTTAGCAAGAAGCGGCTGTTATTCTTGGCCATCTTAAAGAGCCAGCCATACCTTTAGCCTGTCTGGACCCTGCTGCGTTTCATTTAGTCTCCAATGTCTGAGAATTCGGGAGCAGAAGCCGACGGAGCTTTCTAACCCGGCATGCTTTGTCACGCTGCACATGGTTTATACTCAGAGAAATGAGTTTTGTGTTGTTTTCTGTTTAGTTCATCCATCATTTAGCTCTAATTTAATGTCTTCTCTCTTTTGTGTTCCATTTGTTTTTGTTTCCTTCCATCCCTTCATCGTGTTTGCATGCTCCCTCCTTCTTCTTCTGCCTGTGTTCATGCATGGACGTGATGAGAAGAATTGGAACCACCGAGCTGTCACTCAAGTAGGCTTCAGTTTGATTGGAATATGATAATGATGACTTTTATGACTGCGCCTGATAACACACTACACCAGCTTTCCATCAGACTCCACATTTGCTGCCATACAGCACAAGCACCAAAGCAAAATCCGGATCCTTGCTGCTCGACGCTGCTTTTCATCGCTGCCAGATAACAGCCGGAATGTTTTTGTCAATTCTAAAACTGCATCATTAATGTTGCATGAGAGCTGATTCAGTCCTCGCCAGCAGTAATATCTCACCGGTGACAGACTGTAGTTAAGGTCTGAAATGTCGCCCGTTGCGACAGCGTGGTTTTAAAAGACGGGGAGTTGAACCAGAGGTCAGGCAGTTGTAGAGGTTAAAGGCTGATCTAGAAACGGTATGCTCAGACTAACTGAAACATTTCTGAACTGCCACCTTTTCACGTTGGTTTGAGCATCTTATCGATCCCAGGAGCCAAGCTGTCGTTCTGCATCAGGTCGTTCCCGACAAGACGTTGCTCAGCTCTTCAAGCGTGGGTTTCGAGGGTTTTTTTCCCCCTCGTTCACGGAAAAGATCTGAAGGATGCTGGAGGGATGAGTTTTTCATCCCAGTTATACGCTAAGCTAACTGCCTTTAGTTCCGTTCTGGAAGCTCTGACAGGGAGGCGAATCAATCTCCTTTGACACCAAACTTAACGTGGGCTTTTCCGGAGCTCTGCAATACAGAGACCAATATACTCAATATTTACAGTAATTACGTCCGATTTAAGGACTGTTAGCACAAAAAAAGATGCCCCATACCACTGTGTTTAATAACACAAGTTCTTGGTTTGTTATTGGTCTGGTTTGTGTGGGAACCTCTGGAGATGCATGAGATTGAATAACACCAGCTTTGCTTTGGGCTGGCAGACCCGTAACAACAGGCGCGATCTCTTTGTTTCCTCCCAGCTCGTGTTTGCAGCCTTTTAGCGCAGAAGTTTAAAGTCCACTGAAGCGATAACGGGATTGTTTCGCAGCCGAGGCCTGTGAAATCACGTTAGAGCGAGCGGGGTGTCGGCCGGTCGGCTCGCAGAGATCAAGTGATGGCGAGCGCTGCAGCTGTACTCAGATTGCAGACCACAGCACATTAGTAAAGTCAATACTCAAACCCACACACACACACACACACACGCACAGCAAACACACAATACCAGCAGCAAAACGATGGGCCCTTACGCTTGATTCACCCAGCGGCTGAGTCCACGTTTTGCTGTCGGTTATGGAACCGCTGGAAGAAGAAAAACTTCACCGTTTTGTCCAGAAATGCGTTTAAATTGAACGCAACACATTAAGTCACGTCCTTTTCTCATCTTTATGTTTACACTTTTGCCATTTACACGTGAGGGGAGATGTTTCTGTGCTCTTGTGTTTTGTTCTTCTTTTAGGCAGCACTGAAATATAGAAGGTTTGAAAAAGAAAAAGAATAATGCCGATGTTTCAGGGACACAGCTCAGCCCGTAGAGTGTAGCTGACCCGGGTTTGAATCTGGCTCTGCATTAGCATTTTTAATGTAAAAGCTGAGTGCACGTGGAGTCTGGTGTGTAACTGCATGTCCCGTCCTGATATAGTCCACTTCTGAAGCAGAACTGAGACTGATACTGGATCCAAACTTGGGCTCACACTGATTCCCATCTCTGCCTTTCTGCCTGTTTCCAGGGCATCAGCAGTCTGTTCAGCTCGCTGAAGGTGGTCCGGCTGCTCCGGCTGGGTCGGGTTGCTCGCAAACTGGACCACTACATTGAGTATGGAGCAGCTGTACTGGTGCTGCTGGTGTGTGTGTTTGGGCTGGCTGCGCACTGGCTGGCCTGCATTTGGTAAGCTCATGAGATTCACTACGCCGGTGCTACATCGCACACATTCGCTCTAAGTTTGAGTTTCTTCTGTTATCTTGGCACCAAGGGAATTGAAAGGGGAAGTTTTAACTTGTGTTATCATGCTTGTGCATATTAATTATGTAATGCACTGTGCAATCTCTTTGATACATTAATAGTTAAGTCAAGTATCATAATGAGGGCATTGATGAGGCTAATTAATGCATTAATTAAGAGGTTTCTAAACATACTTGCTTTCAAGCGTCATAACTGAATGTGCGTCAGACGGTGGTTTCAGGAGATTCTGTTTACCTCGTCAACATGCAGATTTCTGGTGTACGAGGGCGTTGGAGTCTAATCAGGTCAGCGAGTCTAGGGGGGGCATGTTGGTGGAAGCCTTCAGGTCCGTCCTGTGTGCTTGAGTTCTGATGTTTGACATGAACACGCGGGTTTATGATGTCCTGCGCGTGCAGCGTGATATACGTCCGGCTACACAAACGGAGGCGTTTGTGTGCAGCAGTAGGTTCTAATGGATTAAGAGGTGAGATTCGGTAATCTAGGAGAAAATGTTAGGCTAAATTTATGCCTCATGTCAGGATTAATTATCCCAATTTCAAATATGTTAACCTCAGTGTTCAAACGTGCAGCGGGGAGCCGACAGGACACCGTCGTCGGCGTGGTGAAGAGTGTTTACTGAGCCAGACAGCATAATTAAACAAGGACATCAATAAAAATAGTTCCTGTAGCAGCGGTTCCCTCAGTGTGGTTCTGTCGTTGCCATGGTTACCACAGCACGTTGAGAAGTTTAAACATTACCTTAGATCGCCGGCGTGTAATATGAGGTCCAGAATCCTGCTGCACCGGTTCTTCTTGCCTTTATTCATTTGATTTCTTAAGGCCATAAACTAAATTTCCATTTTCACCAAAAGACCCACTGATCGTCTCTCTCCACCCTCCAGGTACAGCATCGGGGACTATGAGGTCATTGACGAAGAGACCAACATCGTGCGTTCCGACAGCTGGCTGTACATGCTGGCTGAGACGGTGGGCACGCCGTACCGCTTCAACGCAAGCGGTACCGGAAAGTGGGAGGGCGGCCCGAACAAGCAGTCCGTCTACATCACCTCCTTGTACTTCACCATGACCAGCCTGACCAGCATCGGCTTCGGCAACATCGCCCCGACGACGGACGGAGAGAAAATCTTTGCTGTGGCCATGATGATGATTGGATGTGAGTAAAGGCTCTGACCTTCCAGCCGCTGCAGCAGCTCCGCTTCTGTGTGTTCTTTCAGGCCAAAAACTAGAGATAAACAAATAAATGATGGGCGGAGTGAAACCTGTAAAAAACCCTGAACGCGGAGGTGAAGCTCCAGAGGCAGGGAGAGGGTTCGATCCTCGCTTGCTAAAGGGTTTTTATTTGTTTAATCGAGGATTTGAAGCGAAGGTTGATTAAATGTGATTAAAGGTCACCTCATGGTCAATTCTCCAAACCTGAGAATGGTAAACAAGCTCATTCGCGTCACTTGTCTTGAACAGGAGCACCGTTTGTCTTGCTAACGTTAGACTGCTCTCTGTGACTTCTGGATTGTTGACGTTAGGCAGTCTGAGTGTTCAGGGTCCTGTGGTCTCTGAAATTTCTGCACAAAAGCAGAAAAATGAACGGAGGCGTTTTTAATGGAGCATGCCTTACATGGTCATGACTCTGTGGCCATCATCAAATATACAGTCATTTAGAAAAGCTGCCTTAAAATCTCATTTAAATGGCCTCTCTTTGGCTTTTTTCTTGACTAAACTCCTCCAAAAAAACCCCCAACAAACTGAAAAGTAATCTGCAGGATGGTTCTGGGCGTCTGCTCTTCTTTCAGCCATCTCAATATTAAACATTTATGAGGCCTCTCCTGCTTGTGCAGCTCGTAACACCGTGCACAGCGCAGCACCGTTACGTGTGAGAGCAGCACCGCGGAGCAATAACTGACGCTGTCGGATCAATTTAGCGCAGTGCTCCTTCCGCTGCCTCTGCAATCAGTGCACACCTCCGTGTACTTCTTTGAGCCGCGGTCCCAAACCCGAGGTGAGCGGCTGATTGTCGCGCCTGGCGCTGCCCTTTTTTGGTCGTGCAGGTTTATGAAAAGACTCTCGGGGGAGCCTGCAGAGGCCATCTGCAGCCTTGTCTGCATTTTTCACTGTGAGATGGAACTCATCATAAACATCTAAAAGCCAGACGGTCTCCGGACGGCTGGAGTAGACGCAGTCTACAGTAGCGGGCGGCTGTTCTCCGTGAGATATGAATACGCTGATACCGTTCTATTTTTATCCACAGTGCAGGCGGTAGAAGACCGCGGCGTGAGGAGGTATTTGGCGAGGTGGCACCGGAGAAGGGGCAGCGTACATATGTCCTGTTTCTATAGCAACCGTTGCCCTGGGGCTGGAGTTTCTGACTGTCTTTAAGTACCTCCGACGCAGCCAGCTGTTGGAGGCTGAGCAGTGCTGCAGCGAAGTTGCGCACGTCAGCGAGTGCAGAGGTGATGCTGGAGACAGGATGGAGCTCCGCGGGGAGCGATTGAGTTTCCTTTGTCGTAGCAGGTTTTTTTTTTTTTTTTAACAGTCGATCAGAGAAGGGAGCGGGGCCATCTGTGCTCAGCATCCAACTTCAGAAAAACACGCCCGACGAGTCGTCCGAGTCCAACTTTAAAAGCGGAGCCCTGACAGCATGAGCAAAGGCAATCTTCTTTATATTTAGGCAATTAATAACAGACCGCAGCGTTTATTAACACAGCTGCAGAAAAGAGGGATGTAATGAAAGGGGGATCTTGCCCTGAAGGAATTCTGAGCCCCTTTTTCCACTGGTGATGTTCCCTGCGCACTGTGATGGAGCTCTGGGAAACAAAGGCAGAGAGGAATACACAGCCAGGTTCCTCTCATCATCTGAGCAGGAGAGAAATGAGTGGCTGCCGTCTTTTCGCTCCATCTACCCTAGCAGGGCTAATTACAGCTACACACACACACACAGAGGGGACGTCGGATGGCTTTGATCCACACACACACACACACACCAGCTGCTGGACCAGTTCAATCTCCCAAACTGCCTCAGAGATAAACACTGATATTGCTTTATTTAACACAGAGCTCTATCGTTTTTCATTTTTAACATTTTGGATTGCCGATGATCCACTCTGTGGAAGTTTTATTCAAACCACAGTTTAGGATGTTTTAAGCGTGCTTTTCCTTTAAATGTTATTCTGAGAAAGCAAGATAAACGGGCCAGGAGGCCTTTTAATGGCGAGCATCAGTGATGCCGCTTTAATAACCCTCTTACTCGGGCTGCCACAGCCTGTGGTTGGATTTTACAAACGAGGTCGTTTGCATTAACAGTCAGATTGTCTTTGTCAGCTCCTGTCATTCAGACGTCCCGTCTTTTTCCCCCCCCAGCTCTTCTTTATGCCACCATCTTTGGTAACGTGACAACAATCTTCCAGCAGATGTACGCCAACACCAACCGCTATCACGAGATGCTGAACAGCGTGCGCGACTTCCTCAAACTCTACCAGGTCCCAAAAGGCTTGAGTGAAAGGGTGATGGACTACATCGCCTCCACCTGGTCCATGTCGCGGGGTATCGACACCGAAAAGGTACGTCAAGCGCCGACTTCAGGAGATTTCGTAGAAACAGTCGTGTTTTCATTTTAGAGCTTTAATGGCGTCTTTGTTTGTATCAGAAGTAAGAATAATAATAACATAAAATCATTTTCAATATTGTGTTTTTTCGAGTGGGTTTATGTGCGATGCTAAAGTTTAATAAAGTGTGACTGTGATTCACGAGGCAGGTGAGAGTCATGTTAAGGATAAATGGCGTTAAAAGCTTTTTTGTTGTTGTGAGACACATAAAAGCCTCTAAGGTTTATTGGACTGTCTGAGCTGTCACCGGGATAAATTCTTAGCCATATTTATCTCTTTATACGTTTGCCTGCACAGCGTGTGTGTATAATTTATCTGAATTTATCCGTCCAAGGGGTGGAAAAATTGCCGTAATCTTTCTCTGTCTGCCGTTCGCTTCAATGAGATGGAGCAGAGCGGTACAACCTGTGGCGATCAGCTTCACGAGGACTGCAATAAGCCTCGTTTTAAACACAAAATCAACAATTGTTATATTTTTGAATGAAGTTTCTTTAAAGAAATTCTGATTTTACTAAAACCTGAAATAGATTCACCACTGAAGCAGTTTTAATGCTTTTTGGGGACAAATAATAGAAGTTAATTCCACTTGTTTCACCTCAGGTAGTCAGAATTAGTGCAGCTCTGCACCGGACCCTCATGATAATCTGGATTTCTCCGTAATCCAATCTGATGATGCATCAGGAGGAGCCCGGTGTGGGATCACTCAGCTTTCCCTCCTCTTCCAGGTGCTGCAGATTTGTCCAAAAGACATGAGAGCGGACATTTGTGTTCATCTCAACCGCAAAGTTTTCAAAGAGCACCCGGCTTTCCGCCTGGCCAGCGACGGCTGTCTCCGAGCGCTGGCCATGGAGTTCCAGACCATCCACTGCGCCCCCGGAGACCTGATCTACCACGCGGGCGAGAGCGTGGACAGCCTGTGTTTTGTGGTGTCGGGGTCGCTGGAGGTCATCCAGGATGACGAGGTGGTGGCCATCTTAGGTGCGTGGCACATTTTCCACACTTCCGTCCTCACCGGGAAGGTTTTAAATAATTGACAGGAGAATTCCCAACGTTCCGATCTTCCTGTTTCAGTAACTGTCAGAGGAGCTACCCCAGATCTGCTCACTCTGGGTGTTACGCAAAAGCCAGGATGCTCAGATTAAGGTGCTCTGAATGAAATATACGCAGGATTAAAACAGTCGGGAACAACAGCAGAAGACGCTTCGCGCTCAGACTGGCCGCCAGCGCTGTTCCGCTGTCAGAAAAAAGGTTTTACAGTAACAAAACATTTTGTTGGAAGCTTTCTGTAACTCTTCCATGTTTAGTCTGTCTTCCTGCAGCTGTTCTGGGATCAGCTGGCTCACAAAAAGACTTTTTCAACCTGATCCACACACTTTATCGTCGTAAAGCAAAAAAACTTGGTTTTGTTGATTAGGTGCAGCAGAATCTCACGTCTGACAGTGAAGAACAAACATTTATCATTTCTTCATAAGCAGGTCTACAAATGTTCAAATTTTTCAGTTTCACTCTAATTTCAGAGCATCTAATTCACGGTCTTGGCCTTTTTTTTTTTAATCAATAACCATCTATTGGTTCCTTCTGCAGCGATCGACACGCTGTCAGGCTAATCCCGTCGACCTGGACGAGACTGTAATGGAGTCTGGAGTGAAAAACAAGTTACTCGTGAATCAAAGTCTCGTTTGGCTAATGGCATGTAAAAACACACTTAAACCCAAACTTCCTCAGGCAGGTGCAGTTTGACCGGTTCACACAGACGGTCTACGCTTCCTTATTGATCTACATGCATTTTAATAATGGTTACGAAATTCCTGTTCAGGGATGGATCGCTGGGGATTTGAGTAACAATGAGAGACTTCGGAATCTGGGAATCGGCTGGTAGAATGCAATGATTTAAATTTAAACCTGAATAATAAATCAGAGTTGATAAGGACGAGTGAATTCTGGACGTTTGATTTAATTGGACCTGAAGGCTTTGAAGCTGTGAAGGATGCATCAGCAGTCATCTATAAACTAAAGACATGGAGAACTGTCCCACAATGGCTGACCGTGTGCCCGTCGTGTGTTCTGGAAAGTGGTGCTGCGCGCCGATTAACAGTTCCAATGGCGTCTTCTCCCTGCAGGGAAGGGGGACGTATTTGGAGACGTTTTCTGGAAGGAGGTGACTCTCGCCCAGTCCTGCGCCAACGTCCGCGCTCTGACCTACTGCGACCTCCACGTCATTAAACGGGACGCTCTCCAGAAGGTGCTGGAGTTCTACACGGCCTTCTCCAACCACTTCTCAAGAAATCTGCTGCTAACCTACAACCTGCGGAAAAGGGTGAGCGACTCCGGGCAGGAAACAGGATTCCCATAAACAGACGGCCCAAATTACAAAACAAAAACACCATCTTTTAAAGTAAAATCACAGCTCCATTCCATTTTTTTTCACGCCGCCCCTCTCCTTCAACGTGTAGGGCTCAAGTATATCTGCCTATTGTAATCTAGTCATTTGTAATAAGGTCAGCCAGCTCCAGAGCATTCCAGGAGATTGGATTGCCTCATATCAAGAGGCAATCTCATCTGCTGCACTGAAGTTAGCGTTCACCGGGGTCCCATACTTCCCGGATGAATCCAGCAGGGAACGCAGATGGAGAAGCTAGCAGTGCCTTGGAAAATCCTGCACACAGCCTCTGTTCAATCTGATTCCTTCCTGTTTTGAGGGAAGGCTGCAGCTGTACAGCTGAGATGAAAGTCTAATGTGTTTTCTGAGTAGTTTTTTTTTATCAGAAATTACAGCTTCCTGTCATCAAACCATCAACCGCGTGTCAAATTTCTATCCTCTCACAAGTTGGTTCATGGGTTTTGACAGCTTTTATTTTGAAAGGCTGCTAAAAACAATCTAACACTGGCTGTTTAGATGCTTAAGCTCTTATGACAGATTTATATTAGCATTTCTGGTCATCTAACTGTGTGTCCACCCCTGAAGCTGGAGGCTTGGTGTGAACTTTCCTTCTCTTCTGGGAATAGCCTCTTTTGGGTGACATTGACACACATCTCCATCACATAACCTGCACCTGTTCATGTAGCTGAACCTTTATCTGGTTTTCGGGTCTTATCAATAAGGCAGCGTCTTAAGACTGTCAATCCTTTTCTAGATTGTATTCCGAAAGATCAGCGATGTGAAGCGGGAGGAAGAGGAGCGACAGAGGCGCAAAAACGACGCTCCTTTGAATTTGCCGCCTGATCACCCGGTACGAAAACTCTTCCAGCGCTTCCGACAGCAGAAAGAGGCCCGCATGACGCCCGAGAAGCCGGAGCTCTCCGAACACGATGTGGAGAAGGGCCCTGCATACGTGGAGGTCCCGCTAGCCAACACGGCCATTACGACCACCAGTATCATCACAGTAACGGAAAGCCCAGCTACACCCTCGTCTTCAACGCCTTCGTCTTCATCTCCGACCAGCTGCACGCCCTCAGACAAGGTCAAGCTCCAGGTGCCACTTCCTGCTTCTCTGGTAGGAGGTCGGCCTGCCGAGCCGCTCAAAGTCAAAGGCTGGGGCCGCTTCAAGGAGTCCATGGACAGAGCGGACAGCTGGAAGAAAGTGTCTAAAGCCGAGTCCATGGAGACGTTAGCAGAGCGGACAAAGGTGCACGAGTCGCACATGTCTCTGAAGAAGACGGACTCGTGCGACAGCGGGATCACCAAAAGCGATCTGCGGCTGGACAAAGTGGGGGACTTCCGCATGACGCACTACGACCGAAGTCCGGTCCAGCCTCCCGAGGGCAGGCACACCTTCTACCCCATCCCAGAGCAAACACTCCAGGCCTCGCTCCAGGAGCTCAAGCTGGAGCTGAAGGATGACATGAAGAACCTGAAAGCTCGACTGTCTGGCCTGGAGGCGCAACTCAGTGAAGCGCTTCAGCTCCTCAGGAAGTCCAGTGCTGGTTCCCCGCAGCCTCTCTTTGACATTTCTAGACCGGCTTCACCAGAGGAGGAAAAAGAGGACATCTTCTCGTGAAGGACCAGAGACCATCAGCCTACTTTTATCTCAGTCACTGATTACTGGGAGAGCTGAGGCTCCGCTGGGCACACCTGACGGATGAGGCAGCACCGTGCTTTTGGAGACCCAGCGGCCGTCTTCACCGGGGATGACGGGCCGGCGGTGCCGGCACCGTTGACGAGGAGGTCGTAGCCCAGATCGGCGTGATCACGCCGATAAATAATCTGAGGTGACGCAGAAACTCCGAGAGAGCTCCGTTTGTACATAATCTGCATTTATTTTTCGACTGCACTTTATTTGAAATATTTATTCGCAAATTGAGATTGAGGCTCGGCGGGAGAACATACAGTAGCCGTGTGAAAGCACGACGCCCCGGTACGGCGTTGCATCATTGATGACATTCTTTTGCATGTCAAAAATAGACGTGTGCCTCAAAGAGCAGATGGTGTATTTGATTCACGGACGGCGCGCAGCAGGACGTGACTTGAGCGCCACGGTGAAGGAGAGACGGTCTTTGCAGCGTAATTCCCCCAGACGGCCGATGAACTCCTTCACTGCATCAGAGGATCATTGGGAAAGATGTGACTGATCGTCCGCATTCACGCAGCGGTTACGTAACGTCACTAAAGCACGTCTAGAGGGGCTTCCCGACGAACGCAGGGTTAGTACCTGATCCATCTCTCTGATATCGGCTGCTTGTCCTTCCCTCATTACGCAACCAAATACATGCTACGCAAAAGTGTGTCGAACATTTTCGTGCTTAGAGTTGTGGGTTTGCTGATGTAAAAACTACTGTCACAGTCTGCCGGAGGCTGTTTAAGGGACGCGCTTCCTTTTCTGTCCTTTTCAAGCCGCTGAGGCTCGTGCTTGCCTTTTATTTCACCAGTTAGCATGATTTAATGTGAACTCTCTGCACATTTGCCAAAGGGGGAAAACACCGCAGGATGACCCATATTTCAGAATGGGTCAGTAGGAGAAGAAGCTAAACCCAGAAGGGTTATTTATGTCACTTGTTTTAGTCTTTAAACAACCTCAGCAGCAAATCCGGACAGAATATCGAGTAAATAAGTGGAATTTCTTTCAGCAATACTTAGACTCATTTAACAACAAATAGCTGCCAAGAAAAAAGCTCAGAAACAAATGTTTTAGTGTCAGAAGCATAGGAAACGTATGAAGGGAGAGGAGTTCTGGTACCAAGGAACATGTCTGCGTTTTCAGCTGGTCGAGTTTAATTTTATAATAAATCAATAGAAGAAAGTCAGAAACATTTCTATATCTGACTAGTTTTCTGTGCAGACGTCTGTTTTAGGTTCAGAACAATTTGCGATAAACACTTTTATCAACAACAGTGTGTTTAGAAACCGTTTAAGTCGAAAGTTTCTTCTGAAATCCGTCTTCGGTCCACATCATTTTCTTTAGCGCTGCACAGAATGGCCAATGTTCTAAATGACATTTTTCCACATGGATCATTTATGTTCTCGGCATGTTTTCGGACCTATGGAGGCAGCTGAGGTGGAAATGGAAAAAGAGCATTTTCCTCTTGTCATCAAGAATTCAGTAGTCAATTTTCCATTCTGGGTTTGTGGAGCTGGAAAGGTGCTAAAATCCCAGTTTTGCTCATGAAAAGCAGGAAAGATGGAAAGTTTCCGGTCCGAGTCTGCTGTTCAATCAAGCAGAAAGACTAAAACGCTGTAAACTGTGTGATAAATACCGTGTAAACGTAACCCAAGCAGTTGCTTTCAGCACACTGTAAATCTCTTGTGAACCTGCCAGCTGAGAATCAGAGCCGGTGCCCCCATCATCAGTTCCGAACCCTTGAAACCAATATGTAGCCTTGGAGAGTGCAGAAACAGCAGAGCAAAACCTTCCCAGTGCTCGTGCACCCGCCTCCGTCGTCATCATTTTCTTATGCTCGTTACGTTTGATTGTACCTCTGACGCATGCGATACCGTGCCTTCATGATGTAACCAGTTTTTGGGCCTGCGGTGAGAAAAGACGATGGGACATCGACACTGCTGTCGCTCTTTTCCAGTTATCAGACACAGAACTATTTTTGTGGTCAGCCGTCGGAGGCTGCCAAGTCCTGAAGCCCTTGGTATACGTGCTTTCAACAACACGTGCATCGCGTAAAGGATTTCAAAAGGATTATTACGACACGTGATTTTAATGAATTTAACTAAGCATCACATATATATTCTGTATATAACCCCTGCACTAAAAGCTATGCACATCATTTGCCGCAATGCAATAAATTCGCAATTATTTTGACGACGAATTTCCATTCCTGAATGTGACACGCAGGACCTGGAAAGGCTCCGACTTTGGTGTATGGTTTGATGTGGAACGCACTGCAT
Source organism: Pao palembangensis (assembly GCA_015343265.1). Classification (NCBI taxonomy): domain Eukaryota; kingdom Metazoa; phylum Chordata; class Actinopteri; order Tetraodontiformes; family Tetraodontidae; genus Pao; species Pao palembangensis. Next base: position 1,673,515 of record CM027083.1, on the reverse strand, counting down.
ATGCCTCTATGTTCCCGTGTGGCGTGGTGAGAAATGTAACCATTTCAAGCACAAATGCAACTCTATGGACTGTGAAAGCGTTCCTAATAAATATTTTATATCTACTGTAGCCTCTTCGCTGGGAGACGTGTCAGGCTGTGGGTGGTGGCTCCTCCGATGGCGACAAGCGTCGGCGGCTGATCCGAGACTCTGCCAGTCAGCGGGTTTCTCCCCGGGCCGATCGTCTCACTCAGATAAAGCTCAGTTTTGTGTTCATTTAAGAGGATTCCCCGCTGACAGCCTCGCTCACGTTGATCCTACTTAGCGCCACTCGGGCTATGATAATCCCAAGAACAGAAATCAACTAATGGAAAGACTTGAAGCTCAGTAGGATAACAGACTCCAGACTACGTTACTTAGATTATTTATTCAGAGATTAAGGCTAACCTTGTGAATGGCTCTAAAGAATCACAGTGATTTCACCCTAGCAGCTGTTTCTGCAGCCTGCGGCGAATTTACTGTGATTGTGGATTTCCAGGGAAGGTTTTTCCATTCAAACAGACCTGACGCATCCTTTAAGTCCTGTCGTTGAGGAGGGCTTTGCTCAGCCGCCGTGGCCACGAGCCAGCCTCACCGTGGAGACTCCGGCTGGACAAAGCGGTGGACTCAGCACGCTCTTCTGGACGTCTGCTCGTGCGGATTCGCGCTCTCCTGCAAAGTCAAGGTGACTCACGGTGGCTGAGAATTCCACTCGAGTCCAACCTGAGCAAAGCAGTAGAGGAAGGCCAGCATAGGTGGAGCCACGGTGGACCAGCCTGAAGGAAGAAAGGTATCAAATTCAGAGTCACCTGCAGAATAACTAAAACCAGAACTACTGTGTCATAAATCTGTTTATATCTGTTACTATCAGGGTCAAACAGGCAGGGGAGGCCAGCTGTGTGTCCTCAGATTATTTCATAACCTGCACCTGCGTTCACAATGTGATTCAATGGTCTATTCTTTTCTCCATTGATGCCCAAATCCAATTCACACTCACGCGGGCTGCTTCATGCACAGCTGTAGTGTCATCGAGCTGCCGCGCTGCAAATATTAGCATTTGCCTCCATGAAAGCGGAAACGTGCACTTTCCTGACATCTAACTAGTTCAAGGACTACTAACGGGGATCCTGGCTGCATCCGTGAGAAAACCTGGCCAGGATGGCTCAGGGAAGTTCATTAACGCCATCAGTGTGCACCACAGGCGACAACAGCGCGGTGCTAGCCAGCTGTATGAGTCTGAAACCAGAAAGAGAAAAGAACAAGGCCACACACAAGTGCAGCTCTAATCAGAAATGTTGGGTTTTTTTGTTGCCTGATTAAGTTGATGCTCAGGTGAGGACAGCAGGCTAGCAGAGGAAAGTCCAAGCTGATTAGACTGAATCCTCACAAGGCTGCACGTGCGAAGCACAAACTCGTTTCAGCTTCAGCTGAGCGATGATCTTTTCAGAGAAGCGTCTCACGATGAGGACGAGCAAGGGCCGTTTTTTATGGCCCAAACGAAGCCAATCCCCGTAAAAGCAAACGGAAATTGAGTCTCTGTTTGCGAATGAATAATTTACCACATAAGTGCCATTTTCAAACAACCAGTTTCTATTTTCGGATGCCTGTTAACTTTGCCTACAATGTTTTGTTTGCGTGTCTGGTCAGGCGCTAAAAGACACAAACTATTACACCTAATTTCCTGTGAGGCTGCCAGGGTCAAAACAGTTTTCTACTTCACCCACATTTGTAATAAACAGTAAAGTCATCTTGCTGAGAAAGAAAAGAGTGAGGAAAAAGCAGCTGTATGCGCCTTTGCTGCAGACAGACTCGTCCTAAAGAACTCGTGTATGAGAGCAAATGTTGAGATTTTACCTCCAGGTCATTCAGCTTCCCTCCTGCCAGCAGCTGATGTGTGTTTGTCTAATCGTGAGCTGTAGAAAAACAGGCCGCCCATCAAGATGGACTCCCAGAAAACCCCTATTTGCAGTTTTCCCTGAACTCTGTGGCATTTAGGCACTTGTCGTTTTATTCTTTCCACTCCCAGGAGCCATGATTTCCTACGCCCAAACTCCAGAAAGGTTCACCTCAGCAGACGCAGATTCCAGCTACAACAGTAGATGCTGGTTCCATCCAGCCCAGGTACGGGTTTGTTTCTCAAATACCACAAGCTTCACAGAAAAGCCACGTTTCTTCCTCCAGCCAGTGCACGTCACATTTAGAATGTATGGAAGGTTTTCAGACCAGCCTGCCAATTTGCTCTGTAGCAAATGAGCCAAATAAAAGACATGGGGAGCACAAGAAGAGCTGGCACATCCGTGAAGCAGATGTCTCAGGAAAATGTGGCTAAATATGCTCATGCAGATGCATAAAAGGCTCCATTAGACCAGAGGCAACACCCAGTGATGACGCTGGTAGATCCAGTATGTAAAAGTAGTTAAGAGAAGAAGATATTAAACCATTTAAACGTCATACAAGATCATTCATTTAAAAAAATCGCCCATAGTGGACACAAATGTATAAATCCAGCTGATAGATGGCTGCAACATTAAAAAAAAATAAAGGGCCACACTGTTCCTTCCCCAGTGTTTGTTATGGGGGCAATTTACCTTGAATGAAGACCCGTTTCCAGAAGATTCTGGCGACGTGTCCCCCCCCGAGGAACACCAGGTTAGACAGGATGAGCATGGCGGTGGAGAACGCGGAGAGGAAGGCGACGCAGCGCCTCTCCATCGCCGCAGAAATATTTCGCTCCTGGGAAATCAGCAAACAAATCTACATGGATAACTGGAGAAGCACAGGAGGATTTTGAGCAGTGATCTAACAAGTAAAAGACATCAGAGCCCTGAAATGATCAACCGGTGTGCGATCATAAACTAGGAGGACTTCAGAGCACCTCACAGACTTATTACTCTTTAGCTCCTGCTAAGACAACATTAGATATAACAGGCTGTAAAAATCCATACGCTGGGACAGAAAGTCTTCTAATTTGATTTATTTGACATCCACTTATCTCACACTTACAATGAGCGGGCGGATAACGGATGAGCAAAGAAGAGACTTCAGCCCACTTTCCACCAACACTCCAGCCCAGTTCATCAGAGCCCAGAGCTGCAAGTACCCGTGGCCGCCGTGCCAGACGCACACGAAGCTGAACGCCAGGCCGGCGGACACCATTTTACACAGATGACCATGCCGCGACCCTCCCGAAGGTACGTAGATATATCTGCACACACAAGGGACAAGAGGACACTTTAGTGCTCAGAAAGCTTTCTGTTAAAACTAAAATAATGCTTCTTTTTTAGACTGATAATTTTATATCCACTTGATTCCTTCAAAATAAAAGTGGCCATTGAAAGAAACGGAACATAATTCACTAAAGAGTCTTTATATTACTCAGACAGCCAACAAATATCGGTCTGTGTCCGGTGTTGTTGGGTTGGGGACTAATTATCCGAGCCAGCCTGTGGCTAATCAATGTTCCTGAGGGATGAGCCAGCATTTTCTGAGCCTTACAGAGTCAGCAGCTCGGCCGAAGCTTGAGCAAACAGATGGAAGCAAGCATGTTATAGCCTGGATACCTGAACACATCTGTCCGTCTGTCTGAATTATTTAGACCAGCAGCAAACAGATGGTATATAAATGATCATTATTTTCAGATGAACAGTGGCAGCCCTGATGATCGATGCGCTACAGGACCAAACTGCAAACACACATCTGTCATTGTTGGGAGCATTTTTGGGTGCACAAGTATTCAAATAACCAGTAAAAGCCCTTTTTTTGTGGGTAATAAGAGCACGTGTAAGATAAAACCTGAGAAATGCCCTCTTCCAAATGGGGAAAAAAAATACCGGGAGAGCGAAGGATGAGCCACCGAACTGCCCTGGAGACGAGATGTTGCTAAGTCACGTCGCGCTCATCATCGACACCTACACACACTCATCCTGTTCTCTCAAGACAACTTCAGCTCCATTTCAGAAGTGCATTAAAAACACTGACAGAAAGGACGGAAGCACCGTGGCAGTGGGATAATTGCTGCTGCCGCCGTTCGGTGGAAGCAAACAAATTCCACCAGGCGAGGATTAAAATAGAAACGTGCACTTGCAATCTGTTCTTTGAATCTGTAATAAATGAAGTGAAGCCGCTTTGGCAAAGCATAATTCTTCTGAACTCTAAAGACAGACAGATGCATACAGTATATCCATATACGTATGTCAAACAGCCAAAGTAAAAACACATTAGAAAAACAGTAAGCAAGCCAAGGGAGCAATTTCCCAGGTTGCCAGAGTGTTTTACTGACAACTGTGCAGCCTGCCATCTTGTTTTAATGTAGCAGATCACCTCTACTAAGCAGACCATAAACCCCCAATAGGCTGCATTCAGCCGAGTGTGCATCATTAAAAAGAGACAAACTAAAAACGTGTGTTGGCCAAAGCACAAGTGAGGGCTCGTATAATGCTTCATTACATATGCACATATTAAACAAGGAGGCATTTCTCCAGGGCGCGGAAATAGTCCCACAACAGAGGAACTGTTCACTAACAACATGCAACCTAATAATCATGAGAAAGCCTCCATGCAAATGCTGCAGCCTTGTTGATTAGAATAAAAGGTGTGAGCAGGCGGCAGGGATATGAACCTCTCTCTGCTTATTCAACCTCATGTCATTTATTACATGAATTTAGCAACAGCTAATGGAGCCATTAACAGAAATATAGACAGACTGTATAGGTGGATGTTGTTACACGGTCATCTGCTCTATTTGTGCATCTCTGAGTTGTTATTTGATCTAAATGACATTTCAAATTTTTAGAAAGCTGTAACATATGAATTAGTTTGTCCATTACAGATGAAGTACCTCTTACCTGATGAGCCACCGATACAGACCCTCATCAAAGTGCCTGAGAGAGAGAGAAAAAGCATATGTGAGTCACATATTTGCATAATAATGTAGCGCCGAGTATGAAACACTTGAGGTTTGGTGCTAACGGAGGCCAGCGTTGTACGTGTGCTCCATCCTCATTGAGGGAGCCTTTTATTATATTTCTTTCTTTCCGCGCCGCCTGTAAACTCGGGCCGTTCTGTCAACGTCGTCGGGCGACAGCTTTATGCATTCCATCAGTGCTGTTGACATTGACCAGCTCAGCACACGCAGGCTGGATTGAAGAGCACAGGAGTCAGCACATCGGTCAATCCAGCCTGCAGCCACTGAATCTTTACAGAGTTTCCGTCTGCTCATCATTAAATGCACATTTCCTCGTTAGCGATCGGATTTGAAGAGCAGTGCTAATACAATTATTATCCATAGTTTCATTTACTTTCCTTTAATATCAGTAGAAATATCAGTCGGGAGGGTAAAATGACCAAGAAAGAGGTCAACAAATGAACTGATCAAACACCAGTGGAGCAGTTACTGACAGTTTTAAAAAGAAATCAAGCAGACCACAGCGTGGACACTCTTCTCAATTTGTCAGACAAGTGATGTGAATCCAGAACAGCCGGGATGAAGGGTGTTAACCCAGCGTCCCTTTATTACCCTGAGCAATTGTGACCCCTTCAGTGTGAAGCAGGCACTGTAGATCAAACGTGACACCTTCCCAGCAAAATAATCAAATAAGCTGCTGTGCTGAGTGGCCTCGTATCACTTAACTATGACGTTATGTAAAAATGTCAATTCATTATTGATCTTTTGCCATTAACATGGATTTCTTTCAGAGATGCAAAGATGCGGCCGGCAAATCTCTAAATGCAACCAGTCAAAACATCACTTATCACATTACTTATGACCTCCTGGATGAACGACTGAATGCTCCTGGGGCGGAAATGACTTGTTGTTCTGATTGCCAGTAATGACAGAAGATGAGACAAGTGATGGGGGCAGTTATGTGGCCAATGCGCGGCGAGCACTTGTGCCACTCGACCTCGCATTTACCTCGTCCTCGATGATAAAAAGGACGCTTCTTTCCCCCAGACGCTGACATGTTAAAGAAATGCAGCAAAAATCAATACAACGCTGCATTCATGTCAGTGTGAGCTTACCGCCACATCTCTGCGAAACTGTGCATAATGCTGACACAACGAGGAAGTTTTGGAGGAAGGACGCCGTCCAAAGTAGCCAGCATGGACGGAAGACCAAACAAAACCAGGTACTTCACGTAAAAGAACTGAACGAGGGCCAGGGCCAGTCCGCCTGAGGCAGGAAGAGGAAATGATTTTTCAATTATTGCTAAAATATGAAAGTAATAAACACAAAATGGCAGAAAGGTCAAAGAGTAACGCTGTAATCACCACATTGATTGAGATTTTGTGCGTTAAACAGAGCATAATGCTGTTGTTTTCATCAAAAATTCATGCAAGCTGAGACTCACCCAGAGCCCAGGGAGGCAGCATTTCCAAGTAGGTCTCATTGGACTGGATGGAGTGCATGTACATGGCATGGATGAGGCATTCTGCCAAGCACCACCACAGAACGAGCCGCCCTGATGTGAGGAGCACGTATTTTAGAGCAGATCCATTCCTGTCACTTCCCTCAGCGGCTCTCTGCATCTGTAATGATCCGTGTAGGAGGAACGGGCCTGATGCGTCAACCACAATTACAGGAATATTTATTATTTCTGCGCTACAAGTGTACAAAAAGACTCGGATAATGTGAAGAAAAGCACTGAGAAGATGCTGTTTAAAATGCAGAAATCCAAAAATTTAGGGCAGTGGGTTTCCCCTCGTACCTGCACAATATAGTCTTTGTACAAAAGAACGGGTCCGTTGTAGAAAAACGGATGATAGAAGGTGTATGAAAACAACCAGCAGAGCTGCACAGCTCCACCACGGTCCAGAGGAGACCAGCAATGCTCCAGACTGAAGCTGACGAAGCGGAGAGCGCACACAGCAACACTGAAGAGCAGCAGATAATGCTCCTCCTCAGTCTCATACCAGCCTCTCTGTGAGATGAAGAGAAGGCTCAGATCAGTCTCATGCTATACAAATGACAGTTTGACAAATAAAAAAAAAAAAAAAAAAAAAACTTTCAAAAAAAAATACGCCTCATTTAACACTGGACATTAATGGGAGAAATGGGTTATTAAAATCTGTCAAAATGTAATAGAACTACGCCTCAGACAAATGAGTTCTGATTATAAGACGAGGAATTGCTTTCAGAGTGGAGCATTTTAAAAATACACAGGTCTTTTAGATTCACAGTACGTCATTTACAGAACTTCGCTGCAGCAGAAACAGGCTGTCTGGCTGTAGACACGCATACCACACTCAGATATACAGACACTGGACAGTTAATGGACCAGTAATTACCAGTAAATTGAAACTCCGGCAAGGCTGACTTGATTTGCATTTAAATTTATTTATCTGTTTGTCCAAACGTATCTACATATCTACTCACCTTTATTAAAAACACATGCATTTATTATTCATAGAACTGGGAAACATGTCATGACACAGCAGGATACAGGATAGCAATCCCAGTTAAGTCAACAGAGGCACTTAGGTTATTGCATGAGGTAAAGTGCAATTCAATTTCCACCTCTGAGCTAAGTGCACTGCTGCTCTTTCATGTCAAACCATGAACAGCGTCTTTAGCACGATTTACTTTGATACTTGGTAACATCTACTACCTTAATTATTATGTCATGTTTTTGGAAGCAAACTTTCTTTGTTTTTGTTTCTTCTGGTTTTCTACAGATGCAGAAACAACAAGGCCATCTCCCTTCATCTCGTGCGCCTCCTAGCGTCTTTTACAAGTATGACACCCAGGAGCAACTCTTCATGCTCAAAAATGACATCCAGTATAGCAGCACAAGGTCAGTTTTCCTGTAATTTTATAATTTTACTTGAAAGAAAATTCATCTTTTTGTTTTAAGACATCTTCCAGGAGAACCCACCTGTATCTCCTGCAGTGGCTGAATGTGAAGTGTGGCGAGCAGCAGCAGGTTGCAGACCCATGACAGAGCAGGCTTTTGCAGTTTAGCCACTGAAAAGTTTAGGCCCAGATGAACCAGCACCACACTCACACCTTTGATCCCCAACACACTGCTGGCTGCTAAGAAGCCATATAATGAGAGTGCTGGTACTCTAAGCTGTCAACATCAAAAGATATGAATGAATAAAACATATTATTTGGAAAGATTCTGCTTTGTAGCAGCTTGTTTCCTACCTTTGGACAAAAAATGTTCATCAGTCTTGATAACACACCATGACCACTTAAAGTCCACAGCAAGGATTTTCTACCCCAGTCAGTCCAGAAACTCCATTCAAAATCGAATGGGTCCTGACAAAATATAACATTTTATATTACATTTATTTTAGCAAACAAATCAGATTTTTGTCATTAATAACAGAAAAGATTCAAATTATGTTAATTCAGAATAAGCATACCCTTTTGAAACCCTTAAGAAGGCCCTTTTCCAGATGAAAATCCCTCTGTAATCCTGCTTCATTCTCTGAAATGCATGGTTGACAATGAGAAAAAAGTCAAATGAATAAATCAATGTAAATTGTAAAGAGGGGTCTCAGTCTCCATCATAAATGCGCATGAGTGAAAACGAAAAAAAGCCCAGAGAGCTACAGTGCAGAGATCACTGTCCAAGAACTCACAGAGGAGCAGGTCTTAACTGAACAGACACACTGATGTATACTGACCTTTAGAAAACCGGTGCAGTTGGTAGAAAGAGTATAGATGAGAGCCAAAGGATAACACCCAATAAGCCAGGACCTCTGGCCCCGGCAGCCGGGCTAAGTGGGCTCTGCCTTTAGATGTCATCCAGAAAAATGACTGTTAATACTGCACCTGGAACACAGGGAGCCAGTCAATCTAATCAAGCAGAAAACAGTGCAAACCGCATGTTTTTGCAGTTAAAATAAATGGAAGGATTAACACATGCACATCAGCGGAAAACATAACTCCGCAGCATAAGTCTGACAGAAACCTGCACACGATTGCAACTGTACTATTTAAAATGTCACATCGCTTCTGGTAAGTCTGAAAACACACTTTACAACTTTGACTGCAATCTAAATCTGTGATAACAACACTATGTGCAAAGCTCGTTAGTTGTGAAATCCTGACAAATGAAAAAAGGATCGTCTAACCTGAAAGTTTTATTTATTTTATTTAATTCTAGGAGCTATCCTATTGGGTAACAGACAGGCTAACGTGAGCTAAGCTAGAGAACGATGCAATAACATAATTCTTCATAGTTTTACCAGAAAAATGGCTCTGTCCACCAGTGGATGTCCATAAAAAACAGATAAATAAATGTTGAATGTCTGCATTGGCATTATTATTATTAATATCGTCAACCCGGCATCAACATTCAAAAGTCTTGATTCCGGAATGTATCTTCTTCTTCCTTTTTCACAGTCCTCCAAATAGCTCTTCAACTCTTTGTCGCCCCCAAGACTGCGGGAGTACTCAGAACAGGCGCGCCAACGGAACACCATCACATCATATTTAGGGGGAAAAAACCCCTCTGTCATGAGGTCAGTTTATTTGTTTATTTATTATTACAAGATTATCTTGTATTTGGCTCTAACTGCTGTATTTTTGTTTTCATCGTTTGTTATTTTCAAAAATCAGAATTGTGACCATAATCTCACTTAGCAAGGCCCTCACAAATCGTTACCTACCTCTGGAAAGTCAAATATTATTACATTTGAACCCAGTTTTTCTTTTTCTATTTTTGCAAATCAGAATGACAATGAAGAAAATATGTTGGCACAAAGGTTAAAATTAACTTTATGCATGCAAGAATGGATTACACAGATTGAACAGTTGGTGTTGTTCATATTACGATCAGAGAAAGACATAGTAATTATGGTAATGAGTTTACGTTATGACATCATGCTCCACAGTGCTTCATCAGTCCTTCCTCACTAACAAGATCTGCTGCTTCTTACTAAACCTGCTCAGCCCATAAATTGTAATATCTCCATTGCCTGTTACATGTATCTAGAGCTTCTTTCAGTACCTCACAAACCAAAATGCTCACATTTAATGTATATTTTCATATATTAAGATAAATATAACAGTTAACAGTTAGCTCATCTGTTGTGTGTGTTGAAGTGTATGCATGCACTGATGCACAGCGAGCAGCGTAATCGCAGAAAAACGGTTTCACAGCTCCTCAGTCTCTCCATCAAAAGGCACGGCATCCATATCCATGTGAATGGGCTCGCTGCTGGGTTCGCTGCTGCCCACCCAACCGATGGGAGTGCGGTTGAAGGAAGGCCGGCAAGCAGCATCGTGCTGGTACACCATCGGCTCTGGCTCCAGTTTGGGAGCAGGTTTTGGCAGCTGAAATTTCATGAACTGGTTGGCTTTTTCAAAGCCGCCGTAGGGCATGGCGCACCTGGAAAGAACCAAGGTGAGGTAGTTATTACAAGCTGCTTTTGACACCGAGCGTCTACAGAGTCAGGCATTAAATGCAGAACCTGTTAAAGCTTTTCCATTTGGGGAGATCCTTTTTTGAAATGGGTCCAGGCATTGATGCTTTTAGGGTGGCTATCAGTTCTTTGTCACCTTTCATGGCTTTCTCCCATGGGGACACATATGTTTTCACATGTGGATACTTGTTTTTGCCATCACTTCCACTTCCTGTAAGGATAAAATCCATAGTTAGACCACATGACAAACATGGTTCCAGAACACAAGCATTAAATGCTGCACTACTATGGAGCCAACTAAACAAATCTAACATCTTAACACCAACCTTTTAATGAGGAACCCTCACCACCTCCTTCTCCTTTTCCAGTCTTTTCACGGTTGCCTCCACCCTGTCCTCCTGCTCCTCCTTCTTTTGCTCCCGTACCTTTGCTTCCAGGCTTTGGAGGGGGCACAGGAGGCCCTCCTCCGGGATGTAACCCTACAAAATTCAGATGCCCTGCTTCTTTGCTAAGAAAATGCCCACCAACGTTTATCATTTGACCACCCATCTGACCACCCAGAGAGGGAACAAACTTCTGGAGATTGTCCTGAAAGACAATCATAAGAGTAAATACAAGCAACAGTCTGTCACTCACCCACATTTGCCCACGTCTCCTCTTGAAGGTTTGTCAGTCCACAGAAAAGTGTTTGGCTGTTTGTCCCACTCGTGCACTCACCATAGACTCAGAGGTGAAGATGTCGGGGTTGTTCTCGTAGATGAACTTCTCCACTCTCTGCTGCCTCATCTTGAACATCTTGGATCCTCGGTTCTTCATCAGGGAGAGCTCCTCCAGCATGATTTCCTTGGGAGTCTTGATCTTTTTTCCCAGGTCGAACTCAGACGCTTCTGGCTCAGACTCATACTCTTGGTGAGGGACATTTCAGCAGAGATTAAAACTAATCATCAGAATAACCAGTTATCAATCTTCTGTTTGTTAAATCACCACACACAGTGTTGTTAATCTTACCGTCCTGTGTGACGTGTGCCAGGTCAGTTATGATCTTAGGGGCCTTTTTCCGCTTGTTAAGGGGTGCAGGTGTTCCCACGGGCATTTCTGGAGTTTCAGCCAAGAACATGGCGTTGTAATAAAAGAATACATCTGCAAACTTTTAAAATGAGCACACCCAATCATGAAAACCGACCAAAGTAAGTTTTAAAAAACAGACAGGGAGACAGATTGACTGACCGACAGCGTCGAGCCTGCTCGTTTTACAAGTTCAAGGCGGATGTCAGAGCTCTCAGATGCTTTATATTCCCCAGTAAAACAAATGTCTACACTCAGAGCCATTCGTTACGCGTTGTGTGTTTGTTTGGAGGCATCAAATCTCCACACGGATTTGCTCACTTTATGATTCTTTTACACTAATACATCAAAAAAGTGAACGTGTTTAATTTTAGCACCCCAGAATCTAGGAGCTTGTCACGTATTTGGATAAATGTCACAGGAATGCAGCAGGAAAGCAAACTCATCCATTAAAATACATGAAGCGGCAAACGTGTGACGACACCAACAGTTGATCAACTATTGAGATAGCTGGCAAATTTATGGACTAACAGATTAATCTGCCTCTGTCAGCTGTAGCTTAATGAAAGCAGGATCTGATCTTCATCCGTCTTCAGCCTGCACGGGAACATGCATCGGCTGAGCAATCACTCGCTGCTGGAACGTAAAACCATTTAAACTGCATTTGTTCCAGCCTGTGGCTCCATCTCACTCTGATATCTGTATTTTTTTTTTTTAACCCTGACTATTTATTACATACACTTTTCTATTCTTCTTATATGATAATTATTGCTTTTAGCTCAACGAGCTTTTCTGTAAAACACAGTCAGGCAAAACATCACATCACATCTACTGGCTGTAACTTAACCCACTGCTGCTATTTTTAAAAGCCATTTCTAGCCAAGACATTTCAGCAACACGTAACGGTGCCATTGGGCTGTCAAATACACTTGACGCAACTCATAGGAACAGTTAGGACACCCAGAATACAGTTCTGACCTGCACATTTAATTCTCTGTCAAAACAGGTGTGAGAAGATGATGGATGCTGACACAAAAGCCTTTGGACCTTTAACTCATCAAACAATGGCCTGGGCGGAGATCTCGCAACCGCTATCTGTTTGACGGCACCATATAAAATTGCTCTGTAACAACCACTGTGAGGGACGGGCAGCAGCTATAAGCAGCAGTAAAAAAAAAAACCACACCAAAAGGAAATTCAGGCGATTGTAGCGGCCCATTCCTGTTGCAACAGCACCGTTAGTTGATTAGTAGAAGAGAGCAGACCACTGAGACGCAGACTCACCAGATTTGATTGTAATCCTGAGAAGAGAGAGAGAGAAAGAGAGCAGAAAATTCTACACAGGGAAGAAATGACCCAGGCTCAATTTCTGTGATCTTGATCTCCCTCAGTACCTCTGACCCCTCATATAGCTGGACCTTGGTCCTGGGAACCTCAAAACCCACCCTGCCCTCAGATGGGGGATCTGTCAGGAGGTTGGAGTTGTGGGTGGAAACACTGTTGGTGTCAAGGCGCGGAGAAGGAGAGGTTGTGGTTAGGCGTATGAATAGAGAATTGAGGAGGGGGTGTCATTAAGGCAGGGGGAGAAGTTTCTGTTGGCCATCTGAAAGTGCTGATGGGGATATAATAGGAACAAAATCATTCTCACAGATGGTTCTGGAGACTATTTTTAGAAGCAAAGAACGAGGGAAACAGACCCGAGCTATAAGATAACCTCAAAGGACTGTGTCTGGGGAACACACGGAGAGCAGGTGTAAATGTGGTTAAGATATGTGCAAGTTTATGGTGAAAGCTAAAGTAAATGTGTGCATAGAAAAGTTGAACACGTGGACGTTGCACTACCACATGAACTCTCAGTTATTAACTAATACTTGCAAAAACACTCTGAAAACAAGAACATATAGGTTTGAGTTTGCCATTATTGACACTGTAAGCATCGTGACTTACCTGAATGATGTACTATTTTTACAGCAGTGATTTTGCAAATACGCACAGGATAAATGATGAACAAAAATGGTCCTTAACTAACTATCAGAAGAGAAGCTGCTGTGTTGTATTGGAAACAAAACCTAAACCTGATGATATTGACGCTAGTTTGCATATAAATTAAAATGCAAATCACGGCAATTATTTCATTTTAGTTTTCAATTGTAGAAAATTGCAATTAACCCTCCTTTTCTTTCATGGATAACAACATTTTTCCCCTGTTGACTTGCAAGGACCATGCAAATGACTATACTTGGTGTTTTAAATACATATTGAAATAGAAACTTTTCATAACCTGAGAAGCATTTTTTATTTTTGTGCTTTATTTAGGAGTTAAATTAAGAACAAGTTTTTTTAATTACAGTAGAGGCTAAACAAAATGTCATTTTATCTCTTTATATTCTGGGATATTAACAGCTCTAAATATAGACATCTTGTACATTTGGAGTTTGGCAAATAAAAGTGCATCTAATTGCACTCTAACATAGTCAAACTAGCACCCTCTAGTGGTATTTTGACGGTAGGCCACTACTGACTTACTTTTTGCCTTTCTCTAATTCGATCTGAGCTTTCTTTTTATCCACAATTATTTAATTAGGGGATTCTTTTTCAATATTATTGTGGTGTTTTTTTTTAAAGAAGCAGAAGAAGAATCACGCGAAATTAAAACGGCAGACTCGCATAATGACCAGGAGGGGGCAGTGTAAAATCAGCTATCAGACAACTTGGGCGATACCACTCTTTATTAGTCTTTCACATTCAAACTGTATCTAAATCGGTATAAACGTTAACAATAACAAATATTTTCAGTCTTTCTAATATGACATAAACATTATTTATTATGTTACAGGTCAATACAAGTACTGCAGATGCACACTCATTGAATTTAACATTACAGTGACAAATAAGCTCAAAGTTTTATTTTTAAAGAGGTAATAAAAACACAATTGAATGCAACATGCTTCACTGGGTAAAAACTGTAGGTATATATCCTAAATCATATAAAAGTGTTTTGTTTTTGCTATTGCCCATGAAAGTCATCAGCTAAACTTCTGCTTCGTTCCATCAGCTTTAATGTTACTTCAAATACCAAACTTTCCAGGCCATCCTTCACCAACCAGAGGCTGGGGGATTTCTCAACTATTAATATCAACTGTATTCTCTGTAATGGTGCATGAGGCCATAAACAAGCACCTATACACCGTCTATATCTGCCCTCCATAGCCCTCCCTTTCATTAATGCTGGCGCCTTTCTGTCAGTCAACTTCCCATCTTACCACTTCAGATTAAATCATAATTAAAACAAAATACTCTTTCCTTCATAGTATTGTATTTGTAGTAGTGGTCATAGTAGTGGTATTTGTTTAATAAAAGTTAAGAATTTATCTACAACCAACCTGCAAAAATAACACACGGGGCAACTGATGTGATACCTGGCAACAAGCATAACGGTTTTCAACATAAGACACTTTCAGAAGAATATTTTATGTTCTCTTCATCTTGCATATCCACTTATTTTATCATACAAACCTCCTACAAAGACAGCATGACACTAGAGAGCAATTCTATGATTCATTAACTTTTTTAGCACTAAAAAAATGAATACATATTCAGACGTGGTTGTGACTGGGTTACAAATGTTCACATTGCCCCTGGCCTCCAGATATGGGGTTGGACACCTCCTTTGGTGGCAACAAAGCGTGGTTTGGGTGCCTGAATACAATTAGATTTAAGGGGAGGCAAAGAGGCGAGGAGGCTAAGCTCAGGGGCACTCTGGAACTGCTTGGCTGTCTGAAGCCCAGGGCTGAGTGAGACTGGGGTATAAGCTGTCGGGACTGAATGAGGGACGGGATTTGGAACAGAGGTGGAGGAGAACTTGGGTAGGGTGGGCAGGCCAGCTTGTTTTGGGGGAGTTGGAGACAGACTTGTGTTGTTGAATGCCGGTCTTGTTTGGAGAACAAGTGGTGGGGAGACCATTTCAGAGTGAGTCAACCGTTCTCCCAGGGTGGTGGCTGAACGGGGCGCAATGACTTTAGGAGCAAGAGTGGGAGCTGACATGGGTGTGGGTGTGGAGAATCGCTTAACCTCGTAGACTCGAGCTGTTTTGATGGGGATCTGCTTCGGTGAGGCTAATGAGCTGCCCACCATTGTGTAGCCACTCTGCTGCTGCCTCTGGTATGAAGGCGTACCTGACAAATTAGTAGCGCTCCCTCCATAGCTGAACATGGCTGGGTTCAGCTGGTAGGGCTGCCTTCTCATGAAATCTATGGCTCTGATTCCATCCCTTTGGGAGCCGCCTCTACCACCATGATCCGGTTTGGTTGTACCTCTCTGAGGCCCAGTGGGGATAGTAGGAGTCATGAGTGGGTTGTAACCAATTGGTGGAGGGGCACGGACATTTGGAGACAATTTCCATTGAGAAGGTAAGGAAGGACTGAGAGATAAGTTGTGGAGTGAGGATACATTCTGCTCGTGAGGGGTCTCAGGTGGGGTGTCTGCTACATACATACCCATGCGGGTCTGTCTGCGGGCAAACAGCTCGGCCCCCTTGCCGCCTGCCTGAAGAAATTGGGGCGTCTCCACAAGGACCTTGGGTTTGGGTGCTACAGGCGGAGGTGCTCTGCCCATGCCAAAGTCTTCTTTCCTGGTTTCTTCTCCTCCATCACTGACAGTGTCAGAAACTGGCTGACCAGGTTTTTGCCGAACAAACCTGTCGTCCATTTTTTGCACCATAGAGAGCAAGTCCGGATTGGGGGATTTCTTCACAACATCGGGCACGTTAAACATTGGTTTGGTTTTTCCACTACGTCGTCGCGCTTCGAATAAGATACCTGTGCGACCAGCTGGACCCGGAACGGGGGTTGGAGCAGCCGCTTCTGATTGGGGGACAACTGACACAGAACTTACAAACATCAGTGGAGATTTAGGTGGAGGTGGCTGACCAGCTGGCACTTGAGGTGGATCCACTGGGGCAGGTTGATCAGCTAAGCCAGAAATTAAGGTTCTAGGAACTACAGGCTGTGCGGCCGGTGGCGCCGAAGGCATTTCTGCTGGGGGAGCTGAAAATGGGGCGTGGTGAACGGTGGTCATCAGTGGCGGTGTTTTCTCCATGGATGTAGAGACAGCTGGTGCATGAAAGGACACAGGAGTTCCTGGTGCTGGGACCATGGGGGCTGTGGGTATGGAAGATGGTGGGTAGATCACTGTTGGAGGACCAGACTGTGACTGTGGTGGTATGGAGGATGGTGCAGAGAACGGCGGGAGCACAACAGCTGCTGAAGAAGGTCGCTGGGTTGTCTTTGTGACAGGTGGTCGGAAAGTTACCGGGGCAGTTGCTGCACGAACGGCGATAAATCCAGGAGTAAATGGACGTGCTGTTCTGTTGAGAACATTGCTTGCAGATATTTCTGGTGAAGATGTTTCAGCGGCTGGTGCTGGTGTGGTCAGAAGAGTCACTGAAGCAGTGGCTGGTTTGGGTGCAACAGGTGGAGGCGACATCGAGACGTGCTCCTTTTGGATATCATGGGCTTCAGGAACGTGAGAAGGCTTTTGTTGTGTGGCCATCAGAGAAGCTTGGACTGGCTGTAAATTGAAGCTTGACTGTGTTTGTGTTTGTGACTGTAGCTGGCCCTGGGCTTGAGGCTGGAGATAAACCTGCAGCTGTGCACCCTCTGCCTTCTTAGTGTGCTCAGCGGCCCTTTTCCTCTGTTGTTCAAACAGCTGGGCTCCTTTACCTGCTGTGTCGCTCAAGCCTGGACTCACAGCATCCTCAGCTCGGTCCTCGCGACCCTCGCTTCCAGCAGTTGCTCTTTTCTCCAGCATATCTAAGTAATCACTATCCCAGGTTGGGTCAGGGGCTGCAGAGAAGCCCTCATCATCAATTTCTGATTCACTGCCTGGAAATACCCCATCCTCCTCTTGTGAGTCTCGATGTCTGTCCTCATCCACACTGCCAAAACTTGTCAGGGTGTACTTCTTGGAGCGCTGTCTTCTCTTCTTGAACATTAACACCCCCTTGGAGTGAGGATTTGGAGCATCTGTCAGGAGGGATGCAATTGTTCGACACTTGCTTTTTGCTTCTTTTACATGCTTGTCTTGAATGTTATCCCCACGATTTAGTTCTGCAGAGTATGAAAGTCATAGCTGTTAGAAACAATTTGAAATAAGCACACTTTCTCTGGGCTTTTAAGGCCAGAGAGGGCTGACTTTGACAGCTTTCAAGCCTGTCCACATGTCTTTAACTACAACAGCGTCAAACACTTACAAGCTGATGGAAAGTTGCATGTTGTAGGTGACCAGAAGGAGAACTTCAATCAGTAGCCTCAACATATCCTTTAACTTGTTATGGTATTAAGCGGATTATCAGTGCCAGCTAATGCACAGCCACGTGAAAGGAATTCGCTCTGAGTAGGACAGCGAATTATGAACCTTCCCTGCATCGTGACAGGTGGATATTTAAGTTAAGCATCTCCTCCGTTATGCTGTGGTGTTTGGTCTTTGTGATTGTGTTGTTCAGACTGTGTAATGTAGCTCAGTGAGCCACCAGACCCCAACCCCGCTCCAGCCACACCGCCTCAGTCTGCAAACCACAACAGGCTTCTCATCAAGGCTTTATCTGAGAGCCAGAAGTGACATGATCTCCAGCCATGTGGACAATTTGGACTCAAACTCAAGTAACAATTAAACTAAAGACTGCTTAATAAACTATTTGCTTTCCCTTTACAAGGGTTAAAACACATATATCTCTACAAACAGAGAGGGGTGGGCTCTTAAGCGAGTAGCCATGCTTTGCTATTTGATATCCAGAAGCAGCTGTTGGTGCTTTTCAGTAGGCCTGGATTGATTAATGGATTGTTTACACACACGTAACTGTGGGTAAATATAGTAAAGTCTTTAGGCTGTGCTGTACATATGTCAACACCTATTTTGTTCTTCTACCCTAAATAAAACGGATGGATGTTATACTGGAATAAATTAACAGGACCGAAGACTTATCTAAACAAATACAGGCACTTTGTCTGTATGAGAAAATCTACTTTTAAGAGGCTTAAAGTGTGATTCTTTAACTTTACTTACTGGCTTGTTTGGCTTTTTCCATGTAGGTGGTAGTGAGCTCCTCATCGATGGGTTTATTCACAGGACCCACCATAGGCACAAGCTGGCTGCGAGAGCTCAACATCAGGGCCTCTTTTGCCTTTTCAGGGGAAACCAGCGGCACATTAGCTGGCTCTAAAAAGCCACTATCTTCCTCTTGCCCTCCCTCCCGCTGCCCCTGGTCATCTGCTGAGGAGATGATGGAGGAAGTCTCAGTGGACGTCTGAGAGGACCACAGGCCCTGACCCTGAGGCTGATAAATCACCTCGCGCCGAGCAACCCCTGGTAGCTCTCCACCTCCATCTCCATTTCCATTTCCACCACGTCCATCCAGCAGTTTGGGGAAAAGCTGTGCGTCTGGAGCGCTGTCATAGCCGCTCATCTCCGACGTCTCTCCACCCTCAGGGGACGTTCGTCCGGTGGGCTTCCCTGGGTTGGAGTTACTGGGACTGCGGCGTTTCTGCCTGCGTTGCCTCTCGTAGCCCGCCACATCTGCATCGCTGTCCGTCTCGCCATAGTAAGCCTCGCTGCCAGGTGGAGATGTCAAGCCACTGGTCAAGGAGGAGCGGCTGCGGTGGACCTCACGGACGGGGGCGTGTTGAGGATTGGACGGGGACAGTGCACGTAGAGCAGCACGGTATTCTTTGTCTATACGGGGAGATGGAGCACGGGTCACAAGCACCACCGACTGGAAACTGGCGGGTACCCTGCAGACAAGGTGAGGTTTCAGAGGTCATGGGGCAAATTCTCCGAAATAATGGTTTTTTTAAGAGATAAATTTAACTTGACAGGTGGGGTATTGCACATTTTGTCTGTTTTCTTTCAGACCTGACACTGACATTTGGTTTAACTCCTGCGCTAATCTGACCTTTTGATCCGGATGTGTAATATCCCGGGGGAGCTGTCGATGAGCTCCATGGCCTGAGCGTGTGACAGCGTTGCGCATGGCTGTTCATTAATGGATACCAGCTCATCGGCCTCACGCAGTCCAGCTCTGCACGCTTTGCTCCGTTTGCGGACCTGAAAAAGACAGAAATTCACAGAAATGTCAGAAAATTAAATAAACACATATACACGCAGCTAGCGTGTGTAATGGTCCAAGCTCAGGTCTTGAGGGCTCAAAGAGCTGAGATATTCATACTTTAAAGAAGACAGCCATCTCCAACGCAGAGTCAGAGCTACCCCGCTGACAGAAGAACACCGGCTCTGGTCTTGGTTTGTCGTCATGACCAACACTGGGCAGATTTTGTCCTGGTAGCTCCATCTTGCAGTGGACACATGCCACATATTGCAGCTCGAGTGGTGCGTTCACACTCACTTCAACAGAGAAATGTCAGCCAGCAGCCATCTTCATTTGGTGCTCTGCTATTTGTGCCCGAGGCCTGTGAGGACCGTGGCTTTCTGCCCACCGTTGCCTCGTTACCTGCCTCAGGTCTTTGTGAGTGGCATCAACGTGTCCCATCATAATTTCAAAGTCTTTTTTTTTTTTTAAATAATGCCATCAGCTTTGATAGCACTCAGTCAGGCCACACCATGTTTTAGCTCAGTGACCTGTGTTGGAGTTTAGAGGTAAGTTCTTCGGGTGACTTCATTATTTTGCTGTAATTCAATCCTTTCAAACTCGGTTTGTGGTACTAAATGTCATTTATTCACTCAGTCGCTCCGCTTGTGCCTTCAGGTCATGACACTAATATCATGGCAGTCATGTCCGTACATGCTCTGTCGCCCACGCGGAGTGGCACAAAAATACACGTAAACGCATATAAATAATCAGGTTTACATGTGCGGCACTGACACACCAACTCTTTTAGCGAAACCACAAACTGCCGCACCTGTTCTGCTCCTGACGACATAACACCTTCCTGATCTCAGGGGTGAAGGAGCACGCCGTTTTGGACAGTCGGACAGAAACAGCTGTCGTCCGCCGCCAGAAAGCTGATTTGGTTTGATGTGGCTCTGTGTATGCATTCTGCAACTACGTACAGTATTGGAATGACAGTGTTTATTCTTCAGAGGATTTAAGAAAAGGCTTATTTAATAAATGCAGTGATTATTTCAGAGATATAGTTTCAAGCGCCTGTGGAGTTTTATTTCTTGTAAATATAAGTAAGCAGCGTTATTTAAAATAATGATTCAAAATGAGTCTGACAAAAGCATACATTCTCCCTGCTTTCACAGCCCAAAGAGGAATAATATGCAAAATAAGACTGCATGTTATTCTCTAAGATGCAAGATATAAAATATTAAATATTAAATGCATGTACTAGAATAGTATATGATATGATTATATTTATTTCATAAATCCTGAGCTGAAACACACACCTTTGCTGACCCTGTGACCTGCTGATTCTCAGTCAGAAATAACCTTCTGGAAATAGTAGTTCTGCTTGGTCATCAGTTATTTTTTAAAAATAAAAAAATAACCTGGAAAACATGTGCCTTTATGTGACGTAGCAGTGATTTCTCAAAGGAGATGTAGAGGGAACACTCTAAGGTCTCATTTGCATGAAGTCATCTGAAAAAATCCAGACTTTTCAGACACTCGTGGCTCTTTTATCAAGCTAAATATATCTCATGTAAATATATCTCGCCACCTTTAGCATGACCAAGCATGGCTGAATCAACTTGAGCTTGCAGGAATAAGGCTAGTTCAACAGTATAAATCAAGCTACATACACAAGAGAGCCCTTTACTAAGAGAAAAAGTAAAAAAAATAAAATAAATACTAAAAAGAAAGACAATGAGAGAAAAATAATTTCCCAAAAAACAAATGAGATAACTTTGAGCAGATTATCAGGACAAGACAAAGGAAACCTGGTCCACCAATCAGCTAGTGTCTGCATGTGAAGTGCAGTAATGCTGACTTCACCCTCTAAAGTCAAACGTTTCCTCTTAACAAAGCAGGACATTTTGGGTCCCCACGTTAGTCTTACCTTAGCCACCTGCAGGGGCTTCTGTTGCTCCACGCCTCCCTGGAGACGAAAACCCCATGGCGCTCCGCCGGACAACGTAATCACCACTTCCTCCGCGACCATCGCTCTGGCTTTTTCTCTTTTTCTTCCTTTTTTTTTGGCTTACTTTTTGCGCGTCTTTTTTTGTGTCTTTAGCAGGGGGCCCTCAGTGCTTCGGCCCCATGCTCAGCAATCAGGGCCCCCTCCTGAGAGCTCTGACCTGCTCTTCTCTGGGTGCTGAGCTGAAGTCCAGCTTCAAGGCCCACGCTTACACCTGAACACGCATGCTTGCAGTCGTCTGTCCACCCTCCCACACCCAGAGTGGGTCAACCTTCATAGAGAAGCAAAGAGAGAGATAGAAGGACAGGGAATTATGATGGGAGGGTGTGTGTGTGTGTGTGTGTGTGTGTGTGTGTGTCTGCTTACACTGAGGAATGCCTGCCCCAAAAGAGTGGGGGGAGTGTTGGGTACAACACTTGTCCTGTCACTCATCCCTACGTCAGAAGGTTCTTGATAGCCCCTCCAAAAATAGGACACCACCACCACCACCTTTGCTGCCTTGCATGCTCGTCTGTACGGAAACACCGAGAATGTCCAAATGGCACCGTTTCACGGCTGCAGAACATTGTGGTCATCATTAACCTTTGGTGAGAGGGTAAGCAGGTTGCAGATTCCAAGGATGGCATTCCACATCATTCCACTGGGTTTTTTCTTTTTCTTTTTTAAATTTTGCTACAATCAGTCTGTTGGTTTAGTTGTGAAGTATAAATGGACTTACCCACGGTATATCCTTCTTTAAATATGGAGGCATTCTGGGCTGTCGTCGTCGAGCCTTTGTGATAAAGACAAGCTCTGGATCAGCAGCCTGCGTATTTACATTTAAATATATTGGTTAGAAATCCAACAACTGACGCAGGAGATGCACAGAAGAACTAAAAAAGGTGTGGGGTGGAATTGGACCTGCTAATCATTTAATTAAAACAAATATTTTTTAACAAATAATTAAAACAATGTGTAGAGTGGAGAGCATAAATCAATAGCAGGAATGAAGCACATTTTAGACATTGTATCCTTTAGTCTTTCGCTGGTGGGCTGGCCGGCCTGTTGGTAACGGTTTTTACTGTAAAATCACTTTGCAGGCAGAGCAGCAGTGTTACCACTGCAGTGGGAGGACACCAGCCACAGAAACTGCCCTTTGGCAGCTCGGGCCTGCAGCTGTTTCCAGACCTCAGGACAGTGACCGAGATTGCTCCTGGGTCAGGCACTCAGAAAAAAATATCACCTTCTCTTAATGGAGAGGTATCAGATCCAGCAGAATACCACTGGGGAAGCAAGTGCTCAGCCACAAAGGTACAACTGATCCGGCTTATATTCAATCTGTAAAACGCACGGAACGTGGAACATCAAATATCTGAAGGTGCACATCAGCTGCACCGACCAGCCCTCTAGTGGTGAAAGCCTTGTGGTTTTATTCATTATTGCTACCAAAGGTCTTCATACTCACAGTCATCTTTTATTTGTTTTTGTTTCCTTACTTTTTGCTTAAAACTGATTTATCATCGTGCAGCTTTGCTAAACTACATTTCAACCTATTAGTAGCTCCGTTTCTTACTAGCTGGCTTGATAAGGTGCACTTTGATGCATCACCATTCATAGCCTAGTAATGCAATCCAGTTTATTTTGAGCTTGAATTTGCACAGAATATTTGGATGTCTTTAATTAAAAGTCTGAAAGCAGGATGTTATGTGAAAAAGAACATTTACAGATCCACGATTTCCATAATGGTTTAGAAGGACAGATGTGTGTGTGTGTGTGGTTAACTTGAGCTCTGCCAACAAACCGTCCACCTGAAGTACTTCAAGTGGTCAAGATTACTTCCAAGGGCCTATGTACTTTAAATAAAATCATCTATTTATCTCCTGAACAAGCGATGAGCTCTGAAGTTCTGACATCTTCTTCATGCCGTGGGCGACCTTGTGGGTGTCATTCTTCCAAAGAGCAGCACAAAAACATCAGGTATTAAACTTCTGAACCACAAAAACGCTGTATTGAATGAAAATCTGCGCCGGTATTACAGTACAAATACTGTGTCCTGTTTGGGATTGAGCAAATCAATATTTTATGGATGCTATTATTATTTTTGTTTGTTCCCGCTCAGCGGGTTTAAAATAGAAAGCTAAAAAGGAGCCCTGTCAGCTGCAGACGTCTTGCTCATAATACACGAAAGACTGTTTTTTCTGGTCATTGATGTGAGAGTTAAATGTGTATTTTAACTATTAATGTTTTGGTTTCCAGTCCAACATTTTCTACGTCGAAGATTCAGAAAATCTGCGTCGTCCTTCATGGAATCCGTCAATGTCACGTCTCTATTCGGTGTCAAGCTGCATTATTTCTTCAACCCTCAAGGTGGCACTCTTTACCGAGTGTAACAGCGCACACACACACACACACACACACACACACACACACACACACACACACACACACACACACACACACAGGATCTGCAGAGTGGCTCCACAGCTCTGTACTGAGTGAGTCACTCATGAATTAATAAATGCAACTCCTTTTTGCATTTTGCACTCTTGCCTTTTCAAAAAAAAAAAAAAAAACAACACAAAAACTATATATATATAAATTCACGTACACAAAGAGATAAAATACAGAACTCTTCCATCGTTTGTCTTTGACCCAGATTTTGTGATTTTATTTTTAGAAGTTAGCATAATGTCATCAGGAAATATTCTTCATAAAGATTAATGTTCATGTGTGCGTTAAAAGAAGAAAAAACCTTCTCGTTCTTCTCGTGAAGACATTCGCTGGACTCTCTAAAGACCCTGAGGCCAGCTGATGGTACCCACAATCTCAACAGGTCTTTGGTATTTTGAATTAAATGTTGAATTTTCTCTCATTTTTATCCTTCTATATATCCCTCCTCATATGTTTCCTACAGCTCATCTTTTCCATGTCGGTGCACCAGCGTCAGTCTTATCTCATCCTGCTGCTGCAGATGCCCATCACTCTCACTCCGGCCTAAAAGGCTGTGAAATTTCCCACTGGGTAAAACGATGCATGTTTGCCTCTACAAGGGAGAAAATGGACTCGTATCTGAGGCATTGATTTCCTCTTTGTATTACAGGAAACGGGTGGCGATGAGGCCAAATCTAAGAGCCCAGCGGTCGATGCGCTTTCTCATCAAAACACCGGATGTTCCTCCGGATTGGTTTGACGGTGCTGGGAGAAATCATCATCAGGCCAGTCAATTAATTGAGCAGTGTCTAGCACCACATGATGGGTTATTTGATTTCCATTCGGCCTCTCAAGTGCAGTTTGATATGTGTAGTATGGCTGGACAGGTTATTATTTGAACGATGGTAGCGCTTTGATAGCCAGATCAGTCTGAGAAGTAATAAAAGGCCTAGTTCAGGGTTTTTTTTTTAATCTTTCTCAGCTACTCGGGCAGTTTTCTGCAGACATATTCAGATTGAGATTTATGATCGCCTGCAAACCCAGTGGAACGGAAAAATCGAGACAGAACTCAGGCCCGGGCAGTTTGAGCCGCACAGAATCTCTGGAGATGAGGAAAAGAATCTGCTGTTTGTTTCTTCTGGCAACGGCAGCGACTTTCTTCGAAGCTGCTAGGGAACAGGGATTCATACAGTTTCTTCGGGGTTACGGAGACCTCGGCCATCTGCATGCCAGCGTTGGACCAGCTGATAATTCTAAAGTCCAGGATATCTGCGGAAAGTCAGATCTGTGTCACTGAATAACCCTCAAACCATTAAGCTGCTGGATTCCAGTAATCAAACATCCAGTCAGAGATTCCTGGACTGGTATGTCACCTTACTGGGACTGGGCAGGAACATGGGTGTACACAGCCGACCAGAACGGTGGCAGAAACTGAAGAAGTGGCACCACGAGCTGAGGAATCCACTCTGGCTGCTTCGTGTCGCCTCAGATCAGGCTGACCAGTAAGCTGCCCCCTTCACCGTCCTGCAGCCAGTCCTCCGCAGGATGACTGTGCTCTGTCGCCCGGCTGCACGGTGAGCAGCCTGTGTGTCACTGTGCACGTGAGCCCGCGTTCATGAGTAGAGGGTACACATGCGGCAGTGAGGCTGGAGGAGAAGGGAAGACGAAGAGCGGAGTGGACAGTGACCTCTCTGCTGTCTCATCTCTGCTCATGCAGGATGACACAAAGACCCCTGAGAGGGCAGTTTCAGCAAGATGCCACCTTGTTCTTTTTTGCTGTACAGCTTGACTTTCAGCTGCGTTCAAATTTACCAGAAAACAAATGACCCAAAGAAAAAGCTTGCAGAAACTGCGATTGTTTCCTAACAGCTTCCAGGACTCATAAGGTGTTAAGAAATGCTCAACATCCTGACCTGCTTTTTCCTCCTTCCCCCTCTACAAGCCACCTCCCTCGTCCTTCCCTTTCATTCGGCTTCACATCCCACTCACTCGTTTGTGTTCATTTGGAATATTAAGTTAGAGGCATTAGCCGTGCGGAGCTGCGTGGGAGGCAGCTTGATCACATTAAAATATCTTCTTTAGTGAAAATGCTTCACACAGCAAGGAGTCATTTTAAAGATTCAAGTTGCTTGAAGAATATTTTTCTCTAAAAGAGCATCTGTGTGTTAGCATGGCTGTCTGAACTCCAAACCATGTGCTGGCTCAGTTTTCGCTGAGTTAGTGCAGGAATAGAAGCGGCTGCAGCGTATATATTAGCATAATAAACAAAATAGCCTCTGGGTGTTGATCTGGCCATGCTCTATACAGCTGCGGTGATTACACACTTCTTCACTGTTGGGGGAGACTGAATTTACCAGTCCTGGAGACGATTATCAATAACTTTCAATAACAATTTTATTTGGAAGCTCTGCATCCATCTTGACACCATTTATCAATGGTTGTTGGGTCCTGGAAAGAGAAAGAAAGTGTTTCCAAGGCTGCTGCAGACACCATCCGTCCCTTTTAGACAAATGCAAATTACAGCCCATACAAGCGCCAGAGAAAACAACTTTTCTGACCCACATCTTTATGGGGAGTACTGGAACAAACAACTGGGGGCTTTCTAATAATCCAGAGTTCATGACTTGAGTGACATAACTGAGCATTGAGGCTGATGGCGCTTCCATCGTCCCCGTTTTGTGTGAACTGAAGTCACAAAGCAAACGCTGATGAGCAGATCCAGTGATGAGATTTAATGAGACTGCTTTGGGTTAATAGCGGGAACGCTGCCCAGAGACCTCCAGCCTCACACACATGTGGAAAAGTGGTGGGGGTGATTGTTACACGCCTTCGTGGCTGCCTCCCAGTACGCCGCGGTGGCCTGCAGTACATCAGGCGGCGTCGCATGGTATAAATCAAGAAGGAGGCGTCATGAAAGCACACGTGCATACACCCTGAAACACAATGAGCGAGCCAGGGAGTGGGAGGGAGCTGTCACACCTGATGCTGGATAGTCATTTGAAGCTGAACTTTTATTTTCTTGGGGCGGGGAGGAACATCGACGCTACATTTTCTGCTGCAGAAGAGCTGAATTTAGATACACTCAGTCATCTGCATCCTCATCAAGCTGGGAGACTTTAGTCCTGACGAATAAGAAGCTTGGCTCAGAGATCCACTGAGCTGTACTTGCACCTCTGCAAAGGCACAAGGAAAAGCCACGAGCCAAGTTGAAAACATTTTTGCAGAATAAGTCACTTTCCCTGAGCACCAAGTTCCACAGCACTGAACTTACATTATCATCTCTACGTGGACTGGTGTTTCCTGTCCTCGGTGAAATTTAATACCACCAGCAACCTAAAATGACCTGTGTGCATATGCAGGGAGCGTAAACAAATGGAAAACTTACATTATTTTAAGGATTTTATTATGACATCTCTGAAGTTAAGCATAAGCAGAGCAAAAAGATGCTGAAATGCATGCTCTTCACCCTCAGATCTCTTTTCCTACCAGCCTCACCTGGCTGACTGGCTGACTGGCTGCTGAGGAGCTCAAATCTGCAGCTAATGCGAGGGTGCCCCTGCTCCGTTGCTAATGAGGCTTTCATAACTGAGGGTCCCGGTAATTAAGGCAGAAACCGACCACACCGCTCCTGCTCAGAGCAAACGCTCATTAATCCACAGTCATCTCCTATTTATAGCTAATGACAGAGCAGCTGTGGAGGACGGAGACTAATCAACAGCTGACTGGCTGTGGTGCAACGACTTCATGGGGGATGAGTGGACATTTTATTCATCAGTTTTCTGCCTATTAATTAGTTTCGTTTCCCGCACTTACTTGACGATACAGTCACACTGCAGAGGTATGCAGACATTTCTTTTATTCTTTTAAATTAACCCTAACCCTTCCTGTCAATTAATATGTCAGTTTAATTAGAAAGTCTGGTATTGATTACTGTATTAAATTGTCCTTTGACTTCTATACAAACACATTAGTAGCCAGATATGTGATATAGAGTGATCAATATGTCATATAAATTAAAACTCCGTGATGTATGATTTGAAAAACATGATATGTGTGTTATATTACCCCATCCATGAGAGTGAATGGTGTCAGAGTCTTTATTGATAATTAATATGAGATATTAATGAGAGCTCAGGCAATATTTAGAGTGTAGCAGATAATAAAGTTCCTTAAAAGTGAAGGCACGTGAATAAAGCCTCCTCAGTTTTTTAAAGGCAAGCTCCTGTATAGTTTATAAAAGTCAGTCATTCATGAAAGTCAGATATGTTAATTTGCCTCTGAGGTTAAGCTATATGTAAATGTCTTATCATGACAGCATCATGATATCAAAGTACTGTTACTGTATTGTTTAATATACTGCGGTCTTACATCTCATTTCAGTCTGCTTTATCTTCATACATTTTAACCGAAAATGGATCTGCACCACCTGATTCAGGTGATCCACTGTTGATGGGAGATAAGAGAAAGAATGAAGATGTCTCACTCTGGTGAAGCAGAAGGGATCATCCCTAACTTTCCACCGCTCACATGGTCAGATTATGAAGACTCTTTTAAAGTAGGTAAATTAGTCTTTTATTTTAAAAATGAAATAATCAACGCACATGGAAATAAATGTTGATAGAGTAGTCATTCCTCCACATTAAACGCTAGTGTTATGCAATGGTCTTTGCTAAGTCCTGTCCAGCTGGGGATTTGTTCAGCATCATAATTCTGTCTGTGATGAAATAATTATATCATGAAATAATAAGATTTTTATTTTGATAAAAAATCTTATAAATTGTGTGGGTAATGATACATTAGACCCGTAAAAAAAAATGATCGCATCATCTCGCGGTGGAACGTTGACAATGACGACCCTTGTACAGGGTGAGGTTTTTTTTTTTTTTTTTTTTTTTTTTTTTTTTTTTTTTTTTAAAAAGGCAAAGTGACTCATCGTCTCTACAGAGGATCTTTGTTACTACAACACAGCTCCCCCCTCTTAGCTCGCGCGTCTCTCTTCTTCTCCACCTTCACGAGTTCTCCTGAAACCTGCGCGAGGCGGCCGCTGAATCGCGAGGCTCTTCCCCCTGCCTCTGCTCCACTCACCATGGCTACAGTCGTGACCTGTACCCGCTTCACAGACGAATATCAGCTGTACGAAGAACTCGGAAAGTAAGCAGCCAGCTTGGCCGCCGCTCTTGTTGCATTCAGCCTGTTTGCGTGTGTTTGCGTGTCCGTGCGGGCACGTTCCTCTGTCGCTGTTATAATGCGCGTTTACCTCAGTGTTGATTAAGCAGGAGAGGTGCTGTCATAAACGGGGGGGGCGGTTTGGAGGACCACCTCAGCAGCTGCAGGCTCCGGCTCTTGTTTGCGCTGCTCAGGCTCGTATTTAGCCGATAATGCGTGCAGAAGGCGTGTGAAAGGTGCGAAAGCTCGTGTACGACACCAACTTAGTGCATTTATCGGCGGGTAGCCTGCGCCGTTTTGCGCGGAGCCAGCGTGGTGGCATCCACGGGCTTCACCCGCTCAGATCCGTGTTCGTGCACGCTGCAGGCTTCCCGCATGT
This sequence comes from Pao palembangensis, assembly GCA_015343265.1. NCBI lineage: Eukaryota > Metazoa > Chordata > Actinopteri > Tetraodontiformes > Tetraodontidae > Pao > Pao palembangensis. The sequence continues at coordinate 1,644,016 of CM027083.1, read as the reverse complement.
GTCAAGCCACCAAAAATGGGCGTTTTGCTGCACACAGAACTGTGGCTGTGGCACATTTTGGCTGCTGCGCGCACGTTTAACCCACAGGAGGACCACAGTCCCCTGCCTGACTACAAAGCTACTTTGCAAGGTTTAATCTCCGTGTGCGGCTGGAGGTGTGCGCGAAAAACGCAGCCAGCGTGAGGAGACGCGGTTAAATGTCAGCTCTGCCCCCCCGTCAAGAACTGCCTGGACCGTTTCTCACATCTAACACCCAGAATATAACAGCATTAAAAATACGTGTGACTTCCGTTTCCTTTCTCTGCAATTGATGCACGTCCCTGGAATATGACGAGCTCAGCACACGCACACAATCCAAAAAAACCCCTGACTCATCGCATGGTATTTTTCCCTGATTCTTCCCCCTCAGGGGCGCCTTCTCCGTCGTCCGCCGATGCGTCAAGAAGTCCACCGGCCAGGAGTATGCAGCGAAAATTATTAACACCAAGAAACTCTCAGCCAGAGGTAAGCGCAGTTCGGCAGGGCTGGAGCAGCAAGCGGCGATGCGGGCGCAGTGTTGACATGAGGAGGCTGCAGAGCTGGAGTGCAGCCTCTCCGGCCTGGGGTTGGCTGCATTGGCTCCTGCGTCCATCAGCTCAATAAGGGATCTTAAAGGGTACAGGAAAACCTTTAAAGATGTCTTTATTGGTTAAAAAACGCCCCGTTTGCTCTGGCTGCAGATTTCACGTGCCAGCCCCAAAGACGTGACCTCTGTGCCACCAAGCGTGCCGAACTAGGCAGTTTCTCTGTTTGCCGATCAAACAAAACACATTTTTACGACTTTAGTGGCCGTCAGCTGGTAGGTCAGAAATAGACTGGAGGTGTTGAGGAGATGGCAGCAAGTGTTTGTGCTTCTCCGTCACCGTTCAGTGGATTTAGCCCGTTAAAGGGTCACAAAGCAATCCGCTTTAAGGGCCCGTCCAGTTGAAGCAACAGGTTCTTCAGAGAACTGGCGGCTGCCTGCAGGTTGAGCATAGGAACGTAGGAAGCGCCTTGAATTTGAGCAGCTTATCGCGCTGTGAATATGAACCTCTTCATTTGAATAGTTGTTTGAAGTTTGCCTAAAGAAGGCCTTTTCAACACTTTACCTGTCTGATCATGCAAATGTTTGTATTCCTGAAAGCGGCTGGTTTTGCTGCGTCTGCGTGAGACTGTTCTCACTGCGGCGGCTGTAGCGGCTTTCTTCTGTCAGCTGATTGTTTGATAGTGTGTTTTTAATCCAAATGTGGAGGCCACTCAAGCTGGAGTGATGTAGGAACAGCTGCGCTGTGCCATTTGCAGACTGAATTTCTGAGCGGATGCAGGCTGAATTGATTTTTTTCCTCTCTTCTATGCGCCTGATCCATCCCCTTTGTTTTATGTCTTTTAATGTTCCCTCTCCCACACTCTGTAAACAAAAGAAATGAGAAAAGATCTTAGAAGCCCTTCTCAATCTGATGTGTGTGTGTGTGTGTGTGTGTGTGTGTGTGTGTGTGTTTTGCTAAGGGCTGTGTTGGCAGTGGTTTGGAGCTTGTAGCTCGGCAACAGCAGACAGGAAACTCTTCATCCCATAGGCTGCCATAGAGGCCATATTCTATATATGTGTGTGTGTCTGTGTGTGTAACAGGAAATCTCACCTATAACAGGTCACACTCTCGCTGTAGGCCCGCCTGTACCAACTTTGTCTGCGTGAATTAAATTTTACAGGTTCCTGGGACGCTAATTAAAGTAGCGCTTGTCTTGTTTGAGTCTGCGGAACCCGAAGCAACAAATGTCAGCAGAGATTGTCGGTGCGCCGTGTCCGCTGAGCATCTGGGACATTCGTTTTCTTCTGGTTTAGTTCAGGGGTGGGCAGTTCTTTAGCCTGAAGGGCCACGTTGGGTTTTAGATCTTGATGAAGAGGCCGGCCAGATGGTGCAGGAAACCAACCCCCCAAATGAGGACTGGAGATTAACCAAAAATCCTGCTTGATGGACTATTGACTGAGAAAATATTTAGAAGAGCCTGTAAACTGGTCCAACTAGAGATGGATGATGAAGCTCCAGATGATGTTTGGCCCCACCTTCTTGAGAGGACCTGTTAGCATGCTAGCTGAAGGGGGGATCTGAACCTTTTTCTAACTAATCAAGCCGACAACCCTCTTCATTTGGCTTTTGGAGAAATTATTGTGAAGATCTGCGGGCCGGATTAAATAGTTCACGGGGCCACATGTGGCCCCCGGGCCTTAGCTTGCCCGCCTCTGGTCTAGTTGCTTTTGTGGCCTCTTTTTTCTAACACAATAAACAGGAATAGTTAGGGTTAAGCGTGGGAATAGAGGAGTTCCTACTTAAGGATGTATTTTACACAGCAGTATCAAGAATTGTTTAATTGTTGCATCGTAAGTTTTTAAAATTTCCATATGAAATAAGTTTATAGCCTGAGAATGTGACGTGTGTGTGCCACATTTCTTTTTTTTCAAGATAATTATCGGATCCCTACCCAAGTTAAAAGGCATACACCGCCCATTAACAGGTTTATAATCTTGCCTAATAATCTCATTACAGGTTTCTTCCTGTCAGTCCGGTGTTGTCGTGGTGATGCCAAGCTCTCAGAATGCATCTCTTGTACTTCCTGTTCTACCTTTTTCCCTCCCTGAAATGCTAGCCACGCCATCTCGCGTTGCCCACCTCTGAGTTGCCCGAGTTGGCGGTTTGATGGCCGAGAAACGGCAGCGTGTCGCTTTTACGCTGCGATTGTGTGCGTGCACAAGTGGGATTAAGCTCATTTCTCCGTTCGGGGACGGCGCGGTGGCTGGTGGTGAGGTCAGAGATTATGTCTCGGTCATGTGGCGTCACACGCATGCGGTCACTCAAGTGGAGGATGGCATATGCACACGGTCGGTCTGTCAGTTCACTGACATTCACGCACGTGCACGTGCATCAACTCTGCTGCTCATTACTGACTCATCACTGCTGCTCGTCCCTGTTGCTGTGCTTTTACTTTGGAACCGCAAAGATTATGAGCAGGCTTGGAAACGCTGCTTCATTCAGTGACCAGAGCATGGTTAGCCGCTAGCTGCTAGCTGCTAGCTGCGCCTTGCCACATCACTCTGCAACGCTGGATCCCCCCCCAGCAGGTGGGGTTTGTCACTTGAGATGTGGCTTCGCTGCAGATGCGGACCCAAATTAAGCATCCCCGTCAGCATCGTGTCTAGCCATTGTCGTGTGTTATATTTAGCTGCAACTGTGTGTCACCTATTGTGGCGAGTGTGAAGGGAGTGTATTTTCACCCTGGTATTAGGTAAGGCCTTGTGATGTCAGCAAACGCGCAGGAGGAAGAGGCTCGCCGTGCTCGACCTGCTGTTGAATTATTGAGGCGAGGCTTCTCCTCTCGCTGAACATGAACAACGCTGGAGTGGACCTCACACTCTTCTCCTGCTCTGTTCCTTCATCTGGTGTTTCTCATTTCTCCTTGGGCCAGTTTTTTTGTGCAGTTCTCGGTTTTCCCGCCGTTTTGTCCAGTCTCCTCCTCCTCCTGTCCTACATTGTACCACCCTGCCGACCATGTAGGCAGACCGTGCGCATGTTTTCAGGCTTTTGGTGGGCTTCTGGTGCACTCGCTGGAGGCTGGTTGGTGGAGGGCAGATAAACGTGCTGCACAGTGAATGTTTAATGGGCCCAACTGTGAATATTTGATGAGAGGAAGAGAGTCGCATATGGCTGGAGAAGGATGTAGATATGAAGAGAGAGAGAGAGTGGTGGTCAAGCTCCTGTCCTCCAAAGCAGAAACAGTGTGTAACACCATGAGTGTGGTGCATGCGTCTGCACTATCCTCTCACACCATGAGTGTGTGTGTGTGTGTGTGCGTGCGGGTGTGTGTGCTTCCTCTTTCTGTGGTATCTATCTTGCCCTCTTTTTCCCCTCATTACCAGCTCAGCATTATTCCTCCTGTCTAAAGCATATGGTATGACATGGAAGCCAGCAGGAATAAAATTTTAATTTAGTATGCAGTGCCGGACAAACGGGGGGAGCTGACTGATGCCGTAAATAATAAAAAAACAACCAAAACTGTTTACCAAAGCCCAGGCTGACCTGTTTGTGTACCCACAAATGTTCAAACTCTTCATTGTTTTCTTTACATTCCAGAAAACTTCATTTGTGGAGCTATGACGAGTTCTCGTGGGGTATTTTACTGACGAGGGAGACGGGCAACCTAAACCGGCCATAGTTTCTTGCGGAAAGGAGCTTGTTAGAGGAGGCACTTCCTGCCAGCGTTTTATTGGATTACACGGCATCACGGAATCTCTGGTGTCTGTGCACGTGCGCCCATCCGTGCTTTGTTCCAGTGCCTGCGTGTCACTGTGGGCGAGTCATGGTCAGTGACTAACAGCCTCCCTCCATAACGCAGCAGACTGGAGCTGGCTTTTCTGAGGGTTACGTACATGCTGCATGAAACGCTTGCAGCAGGGTAAGAATAAGGTTATGGGCTGGAAAAGGAAGGAAGAAGACTTTAAGGAAGGAAGTAGATGGGCAAGAAGTGAAAAAGTTGAAGTATGAAAGTTGATAAATGATTCACGGAAGAAGTTGGCAAGAAAGTTGATTAGGAGATAATGGCTAATTAGAGGGGGAAAGTGAAGGAAGAGGGGTGTAGCATGACCTTTCTCAGCCTCTTGGTTCATGCCATTAGGTCACGCGCTGGCTGTCATTCAAACAACTGGTTTCTATGGTAACCGCCACCGCTTCTGTTGACATCTGGCTGCAAAGATTAGAGAAAGTTCCTCACTGAACGTCAAGTGTGAAATATCCACCCCGCATAGTCAGAGCTTCAGCCTGGACGTCAATCAAACAGAAGAATGTTGGGGAAAGGTCCTTGAAGGAGGCCTTTTTTGTTTTACATGTTTATTCTGACGGCAGCTCCAGCTACACACGCAGCCTCTCAGGAGCCGTTTGGCTAAAATAACTCGCCTGGAAGGTTGTAAACCTTGCAGTAATTATACAATGTCAGGATCTAATCCAGTGCCTTAGTTACAGCCAGGCTGGTGGCCTTCTGGTCCAGGGAGTCTACCTGAATGATTTACTTCTGTTTGCAAACAAGATGCAATAAAAAGCAAAAGCTGGCCGCCGCTGCTGCTCTCACCTTTCGGTTGGACTCCCAGTGCAAACAGGCGCGGAGCACAGGGACGAGTGTAAATATGTGTTGACATTTTGTTGTCATTATCTCCATTTATACTGAGCTTTCTTTGCACAAGGCTGCTGTTTTCCCAAGAGGAGCATATTTGAGCAGCCGCACACAAGCACACACCCAGTACTGGTCCCATACCATAATCTGCACACACAGGTTCCATTCTTCCCTGTATGATGCTTTGGGAGTTATGTCTGGATGTACTTTCTGCTCCTCAGCGCTTGTCTCCGGGCTTTTAGCCAACCTGAACTTGTGTGGTAATCTCATTTACAAGCTGCTCCAACAGTGATTTTATAGTGTCTCAATAAATTTGGGTTTAGTTGCTCATTCCTCTTTATTGGCACCAAGATGGTGCTTTTTCTTTGTCTGTTTCCAGGGTTACGATCAAAACAGCCTTTCACAATAAAAGTCATGTCACAACTGTGCCGTTCTAGGCTGCGTTCATGCACCTCTGCAGCTTCTGGAGAACTTGTTAATTCTGATAACCCCTTTTAATCTCAGTCGGTCAGTTTGCTGCTTACACTTTTTCTTAATCTGCGGCTGATCGCTCTGTTGATTAGGGATGGTTATGGATTCATGAAGTTATGGATGTATTACTCAAACTATGGAGGTTTTTTGTCTCTTTCGGCACCAGCACGTCTGATTATTGACGTTGCCCATATTAGCTTGCGCGCTCACGAGTTAGCAGTAAATCTAAAGTCTGTTTAAGCCGCTGTGAATGGCATGTACACAAGCCTGTTGCTGAGATGTGAACGTTAAACACGGTCAAGTCTGCTTTGTACAAATGGCATGAAAATATTCTGTCCCATGCACCAGCCAGTGCAGGACAGGAGCGCCACCACCACCACCTGAATGTGTGTGGAGTTACTCTCCATCACGTTTCATTTGGAAGCTCAATCAGAATAAATGTTGACTTGTACCATCTTCTGAAATACTGCATAAAAAAAAAGAAATGTAAAGGGCTGGACGGGAGAAACTGTCCTGAATGCAACAGAAGATGGTGATATGGGCAGGAAACGGCAGAAACGGAACCATCAGTAGAAAAAGGAACCTTTTTTGGCCCTATTTCTTAGTTTTTTAAATAAACGCTCAGAGTTCCTGGCAGGGACACACTGGCTCTTTTTTCCAGTGGAAGCTGATGTAAATGTCAGCAAAGGTCCTGTTAGACTACGTTTAACACCGTCTGATACGACACAGTGAGCGACAGACGTGACCGAAGACGGTTTCTTATATTACGCAGACAAAAAAGAAAACATTATCTCAAGAACCAGAAGAATAATGTCACTACATGTTTTGGTTGAGCCGCCCTGATTCCTTTCAGATCTAAACAGGCATGCGTGCATACACACACACACACACACACACACACACACACGCCAGAGAGTGATGTTTTTCATCCTGAATTTGAAAACGGTACATGCGAACACGGAACGAGCGAGTTCTCTTGCCGTCATCGCGGCTTTAATTTGATTTGCAGCATATTTCAAGATGGAAAGTGGGCAACGTGTTGAGAGCTGAATCTGAAGTGACTGGCTGCAGCCGCGGGGTCAGAACGGTTTAAGGCTGGAGGACAACATGTTGTAGCTGCGCAGCAGATCCAGCAGTGGAAATGAGACTGAAGGACAAACCTGGTGGGGGAACTGAGGATCTGGCGACTGGGAGGGAGGATGAAATATACGATGAATGCATTATTATTACCAATATTAGCCAATGCTGCCATCCTGTCTGGTTTGGCCGTCCTCCCTCGCCCCTCCAGATGCCAGACTAACTTCACAGCGGCGTGTGAGCGGACCCACTTGTTGATGCGGCAGAACTCTCATTTTTGGGCTCTTCCTCCGCCTCTCTCTGCAGGGTGACGCAGGGCAGGGCAGGACGGGTCGGTGTGATTCAGAGCTGTAAGCCAGAGGAGGATTGGATCTATTTATAGTCCCGTCTGCTCAGGGCCTCTCTGACTCCATCTCTGTCTGTTTTTCTTTGTCTTTCATCGATCTCGTTTCAGGACGTCGTCTTTTAATCCCGTTTTGCTCTCTATAATCACACCAGCCTAACCGCAAACTGCCTTGTGCTTGTTGTAAAATCTCTTTATTTTTTTTGCAGCAAATGTCTGTAATTTGTTCCAGTTTTCGATTATAACATTTGCTTCTTCAGCTGTACATTCCTTTTAGCACACCTGAGAAGCGTGTGTCTCATCACTGCCCTTCAGTTTCGGATGACCTCGTCACTGGACCACATCTTATATCTGTCTTTATTTGACCCTACTTGTGCTCGAGTCAGCGACGGTAACGATCATTTATTTCTGACGTACGGCTTTGTGGGACGACCGTCTTGGCCAAAGTGAAACACGCGTCCCTCTGCCGAAGTCTGCCGATGCCTTTTTCCGCCGGAGCTGCTAGGCGACCTGAAGTTGGCGTCCCGATGAGTGATTGATTTATTTAAAAGTCTGAAAATGTTCCGTGCGCTCCGGTTGCGACGGTGACTCATCGTTCTTAAATCCCGCTGCGCTGACGGTGCACATCGCCAGCTCGGCTCTAATCAGCAGATAAGGCACGCTACGTGGCGACCGCCATCTCTTGTTGTCTCCCCTGAGGAGACTGTTTCCGATGTTGTGCTTCTAATGGTTTAAGTGGTGTTGTCAGATTGGCTGAATTGGTTTTTTAGGGTATTTTTGCGGGGTGAAAAATGTCAGTTTGAAAGGAAATATGGTGCCACAAACACCAAGATCAAGAGGAGGATCTGGGGGGGGGGTGTTTGCGCTGTTGCTAGCTTAGTTAGATGGATTCATTGCTGCTCTTCCCCGCAGAAGCTAAATGAGGTACATGGTTGATGGGTCTTTTTTCCAGACACAGGATGTGAGCTGAGAGAAGCCGTCTACCCATCCGCTCGCTTGTAGGCGGTAATAAAGGGAGGGCTGGCTGGGTGGATAAACGAGTTTAATGACGTGCCAGGCAGTCAGTCATCACTCAGGCCAATCGGGCTAAGTGCTGCGTGCTGCTCCGTCTGCAGAAGATGCTGTGATACCACTGGATTTCAGGAGAGAACCGCAGGAAGCTCCAGGCCGATTCCTCTTGTAGTCTTTTGTAAGGAAGACTGTTGTTGGTACTTGCTTGTCAGGCAGGTTTCACAGCAGGGGTCCACGCTGCAACCGAGGCTCTGCGATTGATCAGCTTCCATTCAGCTGCTCTCTTTCTCCTGCACAATTAGTCCCCTTCAAATGTGTTCCCAGTTTGTCATCGTCTTACTGGGTGGCTTTGGTTTCTGCCGGGTCTAAGCCCAGACTGTCTGCTGTCAGAAGCGGAATAAAGCTGCCAGCTCAGGTCAGCGTAAAGATGCCTGTTTTAGTAGGCTGATCCACAGCGGCCAGAACAACCCAGTAAGGCTCTGAGAACCAGGCTGTGGAATGTCTGCAGAATGCTTGTGAACACGCGGGTCACGCAGATTAAAGGCTGAGTGTGTGTGCGCGTGTGTGTGTGCTTGTGCATTGATTTTCATGCTATACGTTTCAAATCGGAGAATTTCATCTGTGGATTCTGAAGCCTTCTGTAAGCTCAGCGTTACGCCCTCGGCTGATTCCTGACGTGCTCGGTTTCCACCTAACCTGTTAATCATTAAGACGCTGCAGTTGCATCATTAATGGCTGCCCCGCTCTCATCACGCCGACACAAGCCTCGGCTGGATGGGGGATTAGAGGCGTCTGCCGTCTCTCCTCTGTCACGCATTCAGCCCATCTGTCCCCCTGAGACCAGCTGCTGGTGCTCACACCCTTCAACCCGTCCACACCCAGCCCGTGCAGGCATGCCTGTGCACACACACTGATATCCTCCCATCAGAAACATTAACTGGAGTCTGATTGTATTACGGGGGAAGCCACTGGACTAATTTCACTAAGTGCATCAAGCTTTGAGATTGTGGATGTGTACACACACACGCGCACACACACACACACACACACACACAGTGACTGTCCACAATTGTAAACTCTTATTGGTCAGCGGCTCCTGTTTTACTTGACTGTATCATTATGTGCTTCACTGTACATTTAACTATTTTTAACTATTTAACTATTCATTTGCTAAATCGGTGCTTGATTAATCCATTAATCATACCTTCAAAAAAAGGTTGTTTTTCTGTGCCCAACCGCTGCTGAACATCATGGACATCTTCCCATTCAGCAGATGTTGTTCAGCCTCTGTTCTTTTGGGCTTCTTGTCTGTTCATCCACTCAGTTTCTTTGTTTTCTGCTCTTTCCTGCCTTCAGATCATCAGAAACTGGAGCGAGAGGCGCGGATCTGTCGGCTCCTGAAGCACCCAAACATAGGTAATTACCTGAGGAGAGCGAGAAGGCCGAGGCGCCGTCTGAAGAGCGGAGAATTAAAAAGGCTCAGGCAGCGGCTCAGAGCCTGACCTGTGTGTTTTTCTGAAATACTCCCTGCGCGTTGAATCCAGGCAAAATAGGCACGTTTATGGTGAGAGAAATGTTTGTTGGCTACAGTTGAAAAAGAGTCTGTCGCTCCTGTCGGTGCACTCATGCTGGTTTCGTTCCTTTTCACTGGGAGAAAACCTAATTCCCAGCATCAGATTCATTATTAATGATTAAACGATGGCAGCCGTTCTGCCAGTTCCATTATCCAAGAGCCTGTTCCCACTGGATTTCAGGCTGTGGCTCTTTCCCAATAAGCAGGGAAACTAAACCGCTTCCATCCTAACAAATGTAAAAGCGGGTGGGGGTGCATTCTTGTGGCATTAACCGGTTTCTTTTTTTCTTTTTCTGCCACAGTACGACTGCATGACAGCATCTCAGAGGAGGGTTTCCATTACCTGGTCTTTGACCTGTGAGTAACTCGCCGCTCTGCTTGTTGCTTAACAGCACTGCAACGCTCAGGTTTCTGTTGTCTGCAGTAAGAATTTGTTCCGTCACACCTAAGGTAAATGATCTGAGGTGTTGAACTATAAATGGGACGTGTCCATACATTCCGATAGCTTTCCTAAACATCACTGTGGAATGTGGGGCGGAGGCTAAATTGGCGTCTTCTCTCTGTCTGTCTGCAGCGTCACTGGAGGAGAGTTGTTTGAGGACATCGTTGCTAGGGAGTACTACAGCGAGGCAGATGCCAGGTAGCCACCTCAGCCCTCCTTTGTCTGTGAATCGGGTGAGAGGATGTGATGCCCAGGATTTACAGATGTGCGTCTCTCTTTTAGCCACTGCATCAACCAGATCTTGGAGAGCATCTGTCACATCCACCAGCATGACATCGTGCACAGGGACCTGAAGGTGAGGTTTCTTGTGAGGGAGGGGCTTTTTCTGTCTCTCCGATGTCGTATTTGTTTTTTGTGAATGGGGATTGAAAGAGGTTTGCCGCAGGTATAAACACACTTGTGCAGACGTCATTCTGTGACGTGAGGAGCAGATTAAGAGATTAGCATCCTCCGACTCTCCCTTCACCTGCGTTCCACATCAGTGCCCCCTCCTCCACCTCCTCCTCCGTCTACTGTCTGTTCTGCTGTGACGAAGGCAGCCCGGCTGCTATAAATAGCAGGTCGACTGGTGATGTATTCACCCACAGCTAGATTGCCCCCCCAAACAGAGACCCCAACAGACACCAACATCAGTTCAGTGTTTTTAACTGGTGGGGTTTTAACTGGTCGGTTTACCAAGTGGCAGTTAATTAAATGGAAAACTGTACGTCCTTTCATCATCAGAGAATGTCCAAACTGTATCACTTACATGTACTTTCATGATGTGTAACAGTGTGGTACGTACTTGGTGTTTCTTTTCTTCGGGTCACCTGTTGCAACAAAGAATTTGAGAGGGAGTGTAAATGTTGGCTGGAGGCAAGCTGGGTTACCATGGTAACTGCAGGGTGAGGTCACCCCAATGCTGCAGTACCAGACTGGAAGACCGGAGACTCTTTAGACGCTAATCTACCTGTTGAGTGTGTGGTACTCGCTGACGTCCTCCAGGTACAGCGCCCTCTCGGACACAACAAAACAAAATAATAAAATAAAACCCAGCAGACGCGGAAGGAGTGACACATCAGACTGCACCTGTCCCCAAAAACCCAGTTAAACCCAATTTTCACTCCAAAATATATTGCAGAACTGTAAAGTGGGAGAGAAAAGCTGCAGCTAACTGGGCGACTGCGTTTTCCTTCCTCTTGTGTCGGTTCGTCAAAGAACTGTGTTGCACAGATGCAATAAGAGCTGTGTCCTTGAGCGTGTCATGTCCTGAATCGCACGCTTTGCACTTTTATTGGTCACAACTGTCAGAGTTGTGCATTAAATAGTTTGACAGCTGACTGCAAAGGTCGTTGCTTGAGGGGAGGCCTTTGTCTCCTGTTTGACCAAGTCACGCCTGACTGGCTGTAGATGTCATCGTGCTCCTGCAGCTCCTCCACTCATGCAGACACGGAAGCAGGGTGCAGCTTTATGTCTTAATTAAATGTGTCTTTTTGTGCTCTTAACGGCGCTTCAAAACATCAGAGTTCATCCAAGGAGAAATATTAATGGTTTTGTGTTTATTTTAGCAGCTCGCTCCTCATAAATTACTTTTTTTTTAAAGGATTTGGAGCAATAACCTAAGATTTGTTTTGGGAGAGAAATAATAAACTGTAAGTGGAAAAGAGTTAAAAGAACTCTGTGTGTGTGTGTGTGTGTGTGTGTTGCAGCCAGAGAACCTGCTCCTGGCCAGTAAGATGAAGGGAGCAGCCGTCAAACTGGCCGATTTCGGTTTAGCCATCGAGGTGCAGGGAGAGCAGCAGGCATGGTTTGGTAAGAATACTGTCTTTACTCCGATTTTGAACGGCTGATGTCAGAGCTGCCCCGTTGGCTCTTTAAAGGCAGGTGGAGACGTTTGCTGCGTCACATGACTTTAACGGTCCCTCGCCACCCTTCACGTTAAAATGTGCAGCTCTCAGACCTGATGTTGGACTGTTCTTATATTTTGACAGGTTTTGCTGGAACTCCAGGATATCTCTCACCAGAGGTGCTGAGGAAGGACCCGTATGGAAAACCAGTGGACATCTGGGCGTGTGGTCAGTTACTGGCCTTTGCTGCTGCTCCTTTATGCATGTTTGCTTACAGTTGGAACTTATTCTGTGTGTGTGTGTGTTAGGTGTGATTCTGTACATCTTGTTGGTGGGCTACCCTCCCTTCTGGGATGAAGACCAACACAAACTGTACCAGCAAATTAAAGCAGGCGCATATGATGTGAGTGAATTCCCTTATTTTCACTTTTCTTAAATCTGCTCTTGGTTTTTCAGCGTCTTTAAAGATGCAAGTCTGTTCAAAAGTGTACACACGTAGGAGGAAGTGTCTTATCTGAAACCACGTGCCGATAATAAAGATTAGCTAGAAGACAATGACTGGAGCGCCCAAGAGGAAGTGTTGCCGTGGATACCTGCTCTCCGGATAGCCGCTGGCTGCACTGGAAACTCCGAAGTGTTTCCTCGCTGAATGTCCGCCGACTGAAGCTGACCCTTTCAGATGCTTCCACAAGTAACCACGACAAACGTGAAAACTGCTGGAACTTCCTGTTGCTTCCTGCTGTGGTCCGTGCTTGCGTCTCAGGAGGGCTCGGAGCTAAAAAAAAAAACAAGACGAGCGATGCACGGCAGCTCATCGAGTCTCATTAAATGACTAATTTACAACTTCAGTCTTTAACTGCTTGATATGTTTTAGTCTAATTGGATTATTTATCTAATCTGCTCATGCCCTCTGAGTGTTGGGGAATTATTACCTGTATTTATTTCCATAATTGGAAATCAGACAAAGTTTTAAATCTTTGTCTTATTTGAAATGAGTCACATTCTTTTGTGCTAATTATCCTGACTTAAACAGTGGTCACGAATGGGCAGCCTTAACCCGCCTCCGCCTTTTACTTGGATTTTAAAAGCAAACTTGCACAAATCCAAATGAAAAATATTCTTCCACCAGCACTTTGCTGATTTCTGTGGTTGGCGTAAAACATGTCGCCTGGTCCTCTTCTAGTTTCCCTCACCAGAGTGGGACACGGTGACCCCCGAGGCCAAGAATCTGATCAATCAGATGTTAACCATTAACCCTGCCAAGAGGATCACTGCCGACCAGGCCCTCAAGCATCCCTGGGTCTGCGTAAGTCGCACTTTCATCTACCGTCCGCCATCTTTGCTGCAGCTTAGCAAATTGTCTTATTTTATCCTTGATGGTAAAAAGATGTGTTAGTAGTGTTTATAATTTGCCTTTTTATGATTTTGAAATGATTGTAGAAGAGTTTAAGCGCAAAGAAAGTCGTTAAAACACACTGCTCGTCCTGAAAGTGACACTAAATGGAGGTTTGGTCTCCTTGTAAAGCAACGTTCCACCGTGGCCTCCATGATGCACCGCCAAGAGACCGTGGAGTGTCTGCGCAAGTTCAACGCCAGGAGGAAACTTAAGGTGAGCGTGGACGCGCTCACACACACACACACACGCGCGCTCAGACTCTCATGCGTCTTTGTCTCTGTCCAGGGTGCGATCCTCACAACAATGTTGGTGTCCAGGAACTTTTCAGGTGAGCTTTGGCAGCAAGACTCATCACACACCAGGAGAAACTCTGGTTTTTCCACTGATTTACGCGTAAATCAGGACGTAATTGAACAGTTTTCTAGCACATTCGGACGTCTTCGCTCTTCTGCTTTAATGGCTGTCGGTGACCTTTGACCCGACCCTGTCTCCACAGCCACATACTATCATTCATGTTGTTGATTCATGTTTCCTCTCAGCTTGGTAGCTTTAACCTCGCGCTGTAAGGACTGACTGACTTAACTGTTTGTGGGCAAGCTAACGCATAAATGCTGCTATCTTCGCACGCTTCAGTGGAAGCCAAGCAGCTGCCACCTACGTTTTACCGCGAGGACTGATCTGGACACAGATGGTTACATGTGGCTTAAATTAGCCCGTTTACTGTCCACTATATTAATCATTGTAATACTTCCAGATCCGAAGCTGTATTCTTGTTTAATACTCAGAACATTGCTGTTAGAGCTGGTCAGGCTTTAGTCAGGCCCCTGTCCAAGCTGAGGCTCCACAATGCATCCCTCTCTGTCCGCTAGTGGGACGGCAGCATACCAGCCCTGCCGCCACCACCAGCACGGCCGCGATGGCACAGGAAGGTAGGTTTGCTCGAGGGGCTTGTTCGGAGCGGCGTTCTGCTAACCTGGCGCTCGGGCTAATGGCATGTTGCCTGGGCTGGTTAAATCCCTTCGCCTGCTGCTCCTACGCACTTTTGATTGGTCGTCTGTGCACTCGGGCATCACACACACACACGTACCAACCTTCACCAGCTAACACAGATGTAGAAGCTGTGCAGGCTGCATGTGTGTCCCTGCTGCTGTAAATACACACGGACACTACAACATTCCTAGTTTTGCCTCCTTCAGGACGCTGGGCTGGTGCCCACCGGCTGGTCGCTTCCTCCTCCTCTGCATGGCTCTGGTACTAACAGCAAGCATGTCTCTAAGCACCGAGTCCAGTCGCGAGCTCCATGCATGAAAAGCTGGACCAGCGGAATGAGCAGCATCCTGTGGAATCTCTATTTCCTCGTCTCCCGTTTCCCGCCTGCGCAGTAACCACGACTCGGAGGAAACCTGCTTGTTGGGTGGGGAAGCCATGAAATGTGTGCATGATGGAGCAAATGTGTGAACAGCTCAGGTAGAGATCAGAGGCAGACGTGTTGTAAAAGCAGCCGTGTTTATGGGCGCGTCAGGCACGCAGAACTTTGGTCAGGTGACAGGCTGCCAGAACATGGGACCAGCTTTTAGAAAAGCTTGTTTTCTGTTGACGGAACCATCTAAATTGCATCTTTTCTCTTTTGTTTCAGCGTGTAAAACGTTACTAAACAAAAAGTCTGACGGTGTGAAGGTAAGCGTCCTGACCTGGAAATGCTTTTACTCTGCTTCCTGTTCACTTCCTGTCTTCTCTCCCTGCGCAGTGGGCTCTTTATTTAATGGAATTACTGTCTGGAGAACTTGTAGTTCAGGTTTTATGAGTGAGGGGTAATTTAAAAGGGGTTTGATATGCTTTTTTTTTTTGTTTGTTTTGTTTTTAATTGCCAGTCAGCGTCTGTCTGCAGTGAAGTGCCGCGATGACTTCCGCCATGACTAAAATCCTGTAGTTATCTGTAGTTCTTATGCAGCAGCTTGTTCTTTCCTCTTCTGTAAACTTTAAAACATCCCTTTGTGTGGGTTTTGTATCTGTTTAAGCTTGTGCAGACTGTTTCCTCCTCTGGAATCAGCCTGACAGCTTCACTGTCTTTTTGATTCGCTCCCTGTTTCCCGATGACCCTCTCTCTCTCTTTTTTTTCGTCCTCTTTGTTGCTGTCTGTCAGAAAAGGAAATCCAGCTCGAGTGTGTGTTTGATGGTGAGATCGGTTCAGTCGTTTACGTTCATTTTTCCTTCTTCGTCTCTCTCCGGCTCATTTCTCTCTCTGTTCTTCCCTCTTACTCATTCGATTAGTTTCTTTTATTGTTTGGGCACCTCCTTTTGAGGCTTCCTCAGCATCTCTGCATCTGCTTCTGCCCTAAATACCATGGAAACCATTTCACATCCTGATGGATGACGCACATGTCGAAGGTCGTTGGACGAAATGAGGCTTTGGGGGTCATACCATCAGCGACGCTTTAACGAGGAACTGAGAGCGTTTAAATGGTCACATATTCCCAGAGCAGAGCAGAGTAAATGACAAGTTTAACACGTACTAGAACAGTTCTGAGGTTAGAAAACTGGCATTTAACAATACTAGGTAACATCTGCAGAGAGTCAGAAATAATAACTTGGTGGAAATAATGTCCCTGTAGGCGTAACACTCAAATATTAGCATCCGATCTCACCTCAGTGACGTCAGAGTTTCTTTGGAAGACTGTTTTATTGCAGCTTTTGACAGAAAGGACACGTTAAAACCATCATTTATGCTGAAAATGTTCCTTTTAAGCTGGCAGACTTGCGGGGAACTTGAGGCTGGTTGCACTGCTGGACGTGCAGACATAAAGGGTAACTGAACCAGGCTCCTGTTGTGGTCTGTGCAGGACGAAGATGCTGCTGAAAAACGAGCTGTTATTGTCTGGCGTGTTTATCAAATTAAACAAAAAAGCAGAACTTTCCATGTGCACACACGTTCTCTTTAGTGAAAATAAACTAAACATCAGGGCCTTTCACTGCATGCAAAGACCTGCGCTGATCATTAATTATGACTCATATTCTGACTTTTAGCTTCCAGAAATTGGGTTTGTGGTTTAGATACAGACTCGTATTGTAAAAAGCTGCTGTAAAAGCAGAAATAATGGTCTCTTGTTTTGTGAGTGCCGCCTACAGTCTCTCAGTAGAGCCGAATTAAGGACAGAGAGGTGTCGGTGCACTCAGGTCTCCGGGGGGGGTGTGTGCGCTGCGGCTTTATCTCTGTGGGGAGTGTGGGGAGTCATTCTGTGTTGTGTTTCTGTGCCCCGGTCACAGGGAGACAGCGGTAAAAACAGTGTAGTAAGCAGCAGCAGCACCAAAGACAGCAGCATGTCATCCGCAGCGCCGATGGTACATCATCCCTGTTTGGTTTCAGCGCTTCCTCTCACCATTTCCTCCTCTTCACATTGGTTCTGTCTCCTCCTGCTTTTGCCACACCCGGTGTAGAGCTCGTCCTCTCACAACCTTCCCCTTCAGCGTCTTTGCTTGGGATTTGACAAAGTGTGTGGTAGACCTTCTAGTTGAATGGCTGACGGGACTGAGTTGCTCTCTGACATCAGTTCCGCCAACCAGGTGAGGGCTTGTAGGGGAGCTGAGGGGTTGTGGTCGGACCCAGAAGCTCGGTGTCTGACCATCACGCATCCTCCGTGCTCGAATGCTTCTGCGGTCAGGACTGAGAACGAGAGGCTGCAGCCAGTAAAATGGTCCTACATTTGGTGGAAGACCTATAGATTTATACCACACATGCGCCTCCTCCTCCTCCTCCTCCTCCTCCTCAGTCATGGCCCTAGCTGTGTAGCTCTTTGTGATTGTTTTCTTGCAATTTGGAGATTTTTGAAAGGATCTTCCAGTCCTCACAGCTGCTGTGCAGGCAGACACGGTGCACCCTGACACCTCCCATCACCCAAACACCAGAAATGCGCTGTGACTGTGACCTCCATCTGTAGCGTCTGTCTTTGATATTTGTCGCCATTGGCATCTCCGTCCCCTCAAAACCATTAAGTCCCAGCATGGTAAAGTGTTTCCTGCCTCCCCCCAGGAAGCCCAGACCACTGTTGTTCACAACCCAGCTGACGGCACCAAGGTAAGCCCCCGTTCCAGCCGTTGCCGCGGCTGACTCTGGTCTCCTCCTGCCCTTCTGCTGTGCACCTGGCTGGTTTGACTCGGCAAATCTGGACTATTTTTAACTGATAATCCTGAAGTTTTAGTGGCACAGCGTCTCGCAACAGTCCAATAGGTCTGATTAATGAAGTGGATCAAAACCAGATCAAAATGGCTCCAAATGAAAAAAAAAATCGTATTTCATCATGTTTTTATATAAAAAGAGAAATTTCATTTTGTGTAAATAAAAGGTACATTATTATTATCATAAGAGGTGCCTTTAGGATCCAAAAATAAACATGTAGTATATGTTTTTTTTAATATATTAATGATAATTTCAGTCTACAAAACGCTAAAATTCCAGCCGTTCTGCTGCTGCCGCTTTAGTTTTTCCGTATTTTCTTGGGGAAACGCTCAGAGACTTTGCAGACTTGTTGAAGTGACCAAGCGGGTCTCCGGTAACTGGCGCGTTGCCGCCCTGATACTGGCGTCCTGGCTGGTTTGTGCTCCTGGGAGGGAGTCGTCCGCCCGTCCCGCCGTCTGTGTGTCCAAACATGTCCAACCGCAGCTCACATCACCCACTTTGAGAGCCGCCTGTGTGGCTGTCTCCTCCTGGCTGTCCGTCCACCCACTCCTTGTTGCTTGTCTCCGTCTCTCAGGGCTCCACGGAGAGCTGCAACAACACGGAAGAGGAGGAGCTGAAAGGTAGGAAAGGTACTGCTCCAGCTTTCACCTCGTCTGCATGCCACAGGTTGAGCTTTTCGACATATTTGGTCAAACCAAACCTTCCGATCAACTTCCTGTCAGACAGGAGACAAAGTAAATTAAGCCTGCATGAAAGAAAATGCCTGAACGTATGAATAAATAATGATCTGAATCAGCAGGGCTGCAGGTAACATCATGTGACTCAACATTCTAAATGAATCTTTGAGGTCTTTTAATAGGTGAGTCCGTTACGCCGTTCCACCGATGCGGTTTATATCCAAACCTCTGTTCCTTCGAGCCAGGCGTCTTATTTACCTCGTGTCCTAGAGGGATTTTGAAACCTGCAATCTAGGTTTTTTTTAGCCTTTAGATGCCTCCTTTCTGATGAGCGTTCATTGATTGTGCTCCTTTACGTTATTTTTAGATTTCAGAAATGCAAACTTGATCATTTGTCTCTAAGCATCTGTGAAAACCCATTTACTGCTGCATGAAGCACAGTGGCCATGGGTTGACTGAGCTTCCATTAGACGTCCCACCGATGATGTGATCTACCGTTTTGTAGGCCCACACACCGTGAGTGTGTGTGTGTGTGTGTGTGTGGGGGGGAGCTGAGCCTCGAGTGTTTTCAGGTGAATGAAGTAGGACAGAGCTGCCTTCAGCCCTCCAGAAAAGAGTTAATCTCGTTACTTAAGGCAGATTCCTGCGGCTTTAACAGGAATCTGCCTCACGCAGGATAATCACTGACATCATGAGACGTTTTCCCCTGGACTTTTTGGAGGATCTGCTCGTTAAATGAATCGTTAGCGAGAGCTGAAGCGCGTCATCAGACGTCACGTCCTGCAGCTGCAGACGTGAAGTTAAAACTGGATCTTTTCAGTCCCCGCTCCTGCAGATTCTGCGTCAGCCCTTTACAGACCGCGACCTACCATTTATCCTGATGTTGGTCTGGAGTGGAAATAATGTGTTTTTCTGTGCTGTTGGTGGAGCTGGCGACCTCCAGGGTGGCGTTTCACTGCTGACCTCGGTTTGGCCTCGTCGCTCATGCGAAAGCCTCTTAAAGGCTGCTGTTTTTGGAAAAGTGAGCTAAAGAGTTTGGCACCGTGGCGTAGTTTGTTTGTAACTGAGCGGTGTGTTCGGCAACATTGGCTCTGGCCCCTGCTGCCCACCTCCCTCTAGTCACGGTGAACCTGCTTTACGGCCCAGCCATCAGCCTTTTTCTAGAACATTTAAGACGAGATGCAGTGCAGCTCCAAGATGCAACACCCAGAGTTTATTACAGGATTACAGCTACTCTTCCATCCTATGCTGCCACCTACTGGCCCTTCACAGAAGTGTTGGTTAATTAACCTCGGAAACAAAATAATCCTTAATGGATTTTTAACAGATGTGTTATTTTTGTTGAGATTACGGTTCTTATCTGAAGCCCCACCTGTCCCAGTCTACTAATTCTACATTGTCTGACCTAGAATTATTAATTTTTAATGTTTGATCTTGTGTTTATCCATCAAATGTCAAATTAAGTAACTGAGAATGAGGATCAGCGTTTGAACGATTTCTGTCGTCAGTCACACGTGTTTAATTTTGTTTTCCAGCTCGTAAACAGGAGATAATAAAGATGACGGAGCAGCTGATTGAAGCCATCAACAACGGAGATTTTGATGCTTACACGTAAGTCTGCACAGCTAAAGAAATAAAGAAAAGTATAAACCTTAAAACGTTAAAAATACACAATAACCACATGCACTAATTTCAGGCTGCAAATGCAAGTCAGGAAAACACCCTGATTACTGTTGTCTGTTTCCATGGTGATTGTTTAGCTCGGCTCGGCGTTCTGCGCAGTTTCACGGGGGAATTCCTTTCTTTTTCTGATCAGTTTTGCAGAAGGAAACGTGACGCAGACGAGGGCGTCGCCATCGTTCTGATTCACATGTGTTTGGTTCTGTGTGACAGGAGAATCTGTGACCCCGGACTGACCTCGTTTGAGCCCGAGTCTCTGGGAAACCTGGTGGAGGGCATGGACTTCCACAAGTTCTACTTTGAGAACTGTAAGCCGCAAGCTCGTCTGTTGAGTCTGCGCTCAGCCGTTCAGCACTCTTGGTTTGATTGACAGATCTGTGCATTTTCACCTCCTGCAGTGTTGAGTAAAAACAGCAAGCCCGTGCACACCACCATCCTCAACCCTCACGTGCACCTGATCGGCGACGACGCGGCCTGCATAGCCTACATCCGCCTGACGCAGTACATGGACGGCCAGGGCCGGCCGCGCTCCTGCCAGTCGGAGGAAACGCGCGTGTGGCAGCGCCGCGACGCCAAATGGCTCAACGTGCACTTCCACTGCTCAGGAGCACCGGCGGCGCCGCTGCAGTGAGCCGACGACACGGGCCCAGGTAGGAGGATGGCGCCCGGCTTTAGCTCTCGTCCTGTAGTGAGTTTCCCTCGTTTAAACTACCGTATTTTTCAGACTATAAGTCACTCTGGCGGATAAGTTCCATCAGACAAAAAATGTGTCATGAAGGAGAAAAAAAACGTATATGTCACATTTTTTGGGGGGAAATTTATTTTACCAAATCTGAGACAAGAACAGACATTTCATCTTGAAAGACAAGTTATAATAATAATAATAGAATGGAAAGCAGGCTGAATAGGTGTACGCTATGCTAACGCTATGCTAATTATTCAGATAACTACAGCTTAAAGGACATGCTTACAAACTCTCGATCTCACTTCAAATCACTAAAATCCATCAAATTCTTCCTCCTCGGTGTCGCTTCTGAACAACTCACACCGGAGGTAGAGGAAGCGCCGCTTCCTCTTTTTTCCATTTTCGGCTGCATATTTCACTACTTGCAGCTTGTAATCTGTAGAATATGATTTTCTTTTTGGGGCCATTTGTGTTCAGTCTTTCTCAGATGTCTGTATACGTTACCGGTAATAAAGCATAGCATTGCGCGGTTGTCAGTGTGAAAATAACAAACGTGAACTTACGTCTGTATTTTAAGAATTTCACATTATAAGTCGCACTCCGGCCAGACTATGAAAAAAAGTGCGACTTATAGTCCGGAAATAGTTCTTGAGAATAGTTTTCATCTCTTCTGTTAATAAATCAGAACGCTTTTCTTTTCCAGCTTTGCCTGAACTCTAAAGCTGTTTGGAGCATTTATTGGCTGCGGTGGACTTGGTGCCTGGATCCCGGCTGAGAGGAGCCTGTCGGGCAAGTTTTAAAACTCGAATGCGGAGAAAAAAAAAAAACCTTAAGTCTGAGACACAGACATACACGAGCATATTCTAAAGGCCTGTTTGAATGAGCGACCACAGCGGCTGCAGCCCGAGCCGGTCCAAGCCGAGCTCTGCGACATCGCTGCTGAAGCGGCTGGTGGTGCAGGTGGTGCATGTTTCTGTTGGTGACACTGGGGTGGTTCTGTTTTCTGTCCTCCTCACTCAGCCTTTAAAAAAACACCCTTGTCCTGTCTGCTGTCTGGAAAAGTATTTAAAACAATAGATGGAATATTTATTAAGAGTAGAAAATGTACACTTCACAGGAAAGCTTTTTTTTTTTTTTTTTTTTTTTTTTTTGTCTGAGCAGCAGAAAAGCTGCCTGGCAGATGGTTTTACAGACTGGGAGTGGCGTTTTAGCATCAGCACACTGTTCTAAAAGGGTGATACTTTAACAAATGGTCTTTTTTTTATTATTTTGCTGAACTTAATTTTTATTGGTTGAATATTTTTTGTTAAAAGCATAATTTTTAATCAAATGGTTGATTTTATTCCATAAAAATGTAAATACACAGCATAATAGGTGATTTGTGGGTTTTTTTTTTGTTTGTTTTTTTTTTGGAGTTAGAAAATGAACAGTTCCGGTGTAAAAGTTGGTTTTTGTTATCTTGTCTAACACACACACACACACACACACACACACACACACACAGAAACAAGCACCCAGGACGGCTCATTCTGGACTTGCAGAAGCCTCGTCTGTGTAGCATGCTAGTGTTTCCTGTGAACACTAGGTGGCAGTGTCGGCTGGCGTCTCGACGACCTGCTCCGCTCGCATGGGCGCACTCGGCCAAATCTGTGGATTCCTTCGTTGTTTCCGTGGTGAAGCATGCGTTACTGTCTCCGACGGCCTGTACTGTTCTTGCACAGACAATTAAAGACTCGATGCTGGAGTCTTGGCGCAAACCTGTAACTTCGGACACGCTCGCCAAAGCCCGTCCCGTCCCGTCCCGTCCTGCTTCCATCAGCCCCGGCGTCCACATCAGTTAGTCTTGTTCCAGAACCGCCACGGTGTCGCTGGTGTCGCCCTTCTGACTATCTGTTCTTTAGAAACTGTGCTGTCTCTTGGCTTGCTGTACTTCCGTGTAAAGTCCTGGTGATGTCTAATGAAAGCATGTTTAAAACGGGGTTGAGCTAAGGGAGGGGTGCTTGGGGCTCCAGGGTCGTGGGACCCTTGCAGTTCTCTGGCTCCTGTTGTCAGATGTTGTCGAAGTGTTGTGTTGGTGTTTCGATGTTTTATTATTATTATTATTAGTTGTCAGCCGCAGCAAAAAGGAGCGACCTGATTGGCTGATTGTATCGAGGTTTGCACACGAGAGCGAAGATGCTGTTTTTAACAAAGATTTTAAGATGAATCTGTGGGCAGTCGAACCTCAGCGTGACTCCATCTGCAGCAACTCTCCAATCGCACATATCACGTCTTTGCACCCGCAGTCAACGAGTCGTAGATGGAATTTATAAATCCCCACGTCGCATTACGTCACCTCCCCCGCACCAGTTTAAAGTGGAACGTTCTGACTGCTGCGAGCTGCAGAAACTTTGTGTGGACTGTGCTCCAGCCTGGGTGAAATCTGTCACGGTGAATTCAGAATCTTGCATGCAATGGAAGATTCCACTTCTTGGACTGTTACTTTGATGTCACTCTTATGTAGTCGCCAGTTTTATGCAAAAAAAAAAAAAAAAAAATCTTTTAGACATGCAGATGTGATTTTTTTTTTTTGGCTTTGTTTCTCAAATTATGCAGACATATTTTTGATATATTGGAAAGTGAAATGTGTGTGTTTGCCACAGAAAATAGGCTTAGTAACAGACTTGGAACACATTTTTAAATAGATTCAGTGTATGTAACCACTTCAATGTGCATCATCAGACCTGGGGGCTACACGCAAAAGCGTACGTGTTGAATTTGGGTCCACGTTCTTGTTTTAACGTGTATTTGGAAAGTTTAAGGAGCACTGAAAACACTTCTGTTTATGGGAATACTAGAGACCCCACTGCTCCCGCTGAAGCCTTCACGATGTGAGAATTTGAACATGGCCAGCTCTCACTGCTGTATACATGCAAACACTGACCAAATATGTTGATTTTTACATACTATTATTGGACTGATGGCACCAATGACCCAAAAAGAAAATGACCAATATTAGGTGTCTAGTTTTCCCTTCATGTCTTTTTTTTTTTTTTAAGTTTGTTGAACTGTACCGAGGGACAGAAATGATCCTTGAAATGCTTTAAAATGCTGGAAAAATCAAATTGCAATGCAGCAGTACAATATATGCAGTCTTACAAATGAAAGAAATATGCATGTTTACTTTCTGCTCAGTTATCACTGTTGACACAGAAATGGAACTCTGTTACTTGCGTCTGAGGTTATGAAATGGTTCCGTCTGAGCCCATCAGACACTCGCATTCAAGCCTGAGCTTGCGTTCAATTTATTGCATTGTAACTTTATAATGAAAGGGGCTACGTGTGTCTGTATTCTGCATTACAATTGGATGCTGGAGTTTTGCATGATCATTTAATAAACCATACAAATAAAAATAACTTGCTTGTTTTGTACTTGAATGGGAAAAAAACCACACCAGCATGTTTATAGATGTAAAACTGAAAAATACCCATCGCTCTGGCTCATTTCAGACGTGATAATCACAGGCACATATTTTACAGATTAAGTGTTACAAACGCCTATTTTCTCGACATTTAAATACCGGAACCTCCAAGAAGTGGGTGTTTTTATTTTTTTTAAATGCGTTTTTACCCCCTATTTTTAATTCCGGATCGTAGTACTCGTGTTCACCGCCAGGGGCGCCAAAGACCGTCAACGCGCTCTTTGGCAGGTTTTTTTTGGAGCGTAAGCTTGACGGTTTTGCCCAACAAATGTCTGAATAAACGTGCCAACTGAGGGCCATATGTTCAGCTCACTAATGCTGGAAAAGAAGAAAATCTAATGTACAGGTTGTTTTTCAGCCCAAGGTCAAGCTGCATCTTCACTGGAAGATTTAGTGCGAATATTCAGTAAAGACAAACGCAGCCGTCTGATGGATTTTAATTACATCAAATGGATTTATGGAAAAAGGAAAAACGTCACCATCATGTTCATCAACACAGCAACAGGAATGCGCACATTGTGGATGTACAGGGTAGCTCACCGGTCCGATTTCAGAACTATTCTTACGGAAAACCTAATGTAGAGTAAGAAAACACTAATGTATGAAGTTACTGAATTGTAGTTGTGCTTTTCCATTTCAGAGCAGGGAACAGATGAAGCTTGAGTCTGACTAGTCTAGATGAGCGTGTGTTTAAGGGTGTGTGGTGCTCACGTCAAAGCTAACCTGGAAAACTCCCACAACAACCTTCTCTCAAGTCGCGCAAGTTTCAGGCATGATTGACAGGCAACAGATGCCAATCACATAGCAGCCATGGCTTCCTCTCCAAATCCATTTGGCATCCTTGCGAGTCAAATCCCCACTGAGCACTGTCCTCCTCTGACTGGATAAAGGAACTGGGGCGTTTGGCTGATTGCTTCATGCAGAGTGTGTGTTTTCAGTCCGACTGCAGGTTGTTTTGAAATGTTTGGTGCCGACATGCATTAAGTTGTTTTATCCAAGCCTGGGTGGCTTCCCTGTGCATGCTGTCCATTCAAAAGTGTTGCCTCTCTGATCCTGGCATTGTGCAGGTGGCGGTCCATCTGATTGGGAAGTTGCACAGAAGATCCAAAATTGAGCCTGGTCTGGGTTCAGACTGTTGTGTGAACATTGGCACTTTAATGCAACATCCATTAAGACTAGAGCACATCAGTCCATCACAAGAACGGACGAGAGGCAGTACAATCTGCCACAGTGTTGCTCTTCCTCCGAAAACTACCACCCAAACCATCTGTAGTATTTTTCTGGTGTTTCCTTGATTCAAGGAAGAAAAACAAGAGAGAGAAGGGTGCCACGTTTCTCTACTGAAGGGTTCTGGTTTCCCAAAAGAAGATATACAATCTGTTTCCTCACGGTAGACGGTCTTAGCAGATTAAGTCTACTAGGCTTCAGACACACAGCTCCAAGGCCACCTTTCTGAGTCCCAGGTAAGCAGATAGGAGAGAGATTAGAAAAAGATTAAAGAATACAGAAGCTAAACGACAAGAAGAGGAGATATGTGGTTAAAAGTCAGAAACAGTCAAAGTGTGTGTGTGTGTGTAGGAAATGGGAGACAGAAGCTAGGATCTACATGCATCATCAGTGGAACAGCAGTGGGGAGGAATTTGAGTGTTACACCAAAACCATGCAGGAGCAACAAAGAGCCTGGTCACATCCAGGAGCTCGTCAATTTAACGGCCACTTTTCTTAGCGTAGCAGAAAACACCCGCTCGGGAACCTCAGTGACGAGCGTGATGGAAGGGGATGTTCAGGGGACACAAAGATGAGCAGCACCGGTCCGCTCTGAGACGTGACATGCAGACCAGGGTCCGGCCAGACTCTGAACAGGCGTTTGGCACCACAGGGATGGAGGGGTGGCAAACAGGCGCGTGGGGAGGGAGAAGCAGGGGAAGCAAGTGCGCAGCAGGATGGATGACATCTGTTACACCATGTTTCAGGTTCCCATGGAGACAAGAATTAACACCCCAACCCCCTTCCTATTCCTTCCCACTCGTGCAGCTCACACTCACCACGCACGCACGCACGCACGGCATGGTAGCAGACAGACGAGGTTCAGCAGCTTTGCTGCAGCTCCCCACTCTTGCTTTTTGACTTTCTGCCCTCCACATCTGTAGGATAAAGGCAATGTTTACATTACACCTGGACAGGAAAACATCGTTTACTTTATATGCATATAGTGTCGATTACGATAAATACAATAAAATAGCTTCAAAATTAAACGCGTACAAAAGCAAAAATAAATAAGGATGCAGAGGCGACAGTCCTGGTACTAGTATTGGCACGTGAAGCAGTGCTCGCCTTCAGTTATAACTTAGTCGTGACAACAATCTGTACAATCGGTCAGTCTAAAATATCAAACAATCCAGTCTGAGAACAGTTCCCCAAGAAATAATACAGCTTCATTCACAACAAATCAACTTACAATTTTCAAATCCTGTTTTCTTAGCTCAGAAACCAACAGCTGCAAGCATCACTTCCTGTTTTCCCTTAGTCATCTGTAACTTATATCAGCTCGTTTATGAATGAAGCTTTATTATTTCATCACCAGCCCGACGACACCACCAGAACAAAAAACCCTTTAAAAAACAGAAAAGGGGGTCACGTGTTTAAAAAAACAAAAACAAAAACAAACATACACACCATTGAAAAGACCAAAAGAAAAGGAAAACATGACCATTTTGATTGCTGGGATCAAAATGGGACAGAGCAAAGCTGTCAGAGCTCTGGATGATGATGTAAAGTGAATTATTGAAGTTTAAATGTGATAGTTTGACCCCGATAGGGTTAGTAGGTGGACTGCTTCAGTTCAGAATCATTAAAGCCAAAAAAATTCTAAATTAAGATCCTATTTAGGACAAAAGAACATGGCAGGGAAAAAAAAGTCACCAAAAAAACAGAAAAGCATGAAACAAACACCAAAAAGAAAGAGTGCTGTGATAAATCCATGCAGAGGAGGAGTCGTTGTTGTTATTGTTGTTGTTGATCCACCTCATCAGTCAAGTCTGGAAGAAACCTCACACACACCCGTACTCGTACCACAGAGACTGGCCGTCCTCTGGGTTCACCGCCTGCTCCGAATTATTTACACCAACACTTTCAGTATACTCCGTAAGCATGGCCGGACTGGACCTCAGCTGACCATTTGTTTGGTTGTGTGGGGCCTGCTTTGGGATGGAAATGTGGCTGTGCGTGGAAGGGGGATGTGACTTGTTTGAGACTGGAGGCCCACTGATGTTGCTGACTAGGGTGGGATTTAGAGACAAAAATGGAAGGTTTTTGTCTGCTGACTCACTAAAGATGGAGTCCATGAAAACAGACTCCAAGGTGAAAGACGGGCCAAGGAAAGACTCGAGGGAGAGGTCGGGATCCTCCAAGCTACTGCAAGGCAGGCTGAGTGACTTGGGGAGAGGGTTGCTGGTGCTTGGGGGCACCTGTAGGGGGCTGCTGTTGGAGTGGTACTCACTGGATGTGGGCTGAGAACGAAGCCCAGCCTTTTTGGAAGCCGAGGCAGGAGCACCATCCACTGACACAGGCTGCCTGCTGTCCTTAGAGAGCATGTCGTGGATACTGGTGCGCCGCGTGGAACCCTCGGCAGTGGAGATGACACTGCTGGCCCTGGGGAGCGTGGAGGACGCAGAATCCAGACGCTCAGACACCGAAGTGGCCTTTCCCTGCGAAGACAGGCTGGAGCGGAGCGGGACGGAGCCTCGCACTCGCGTGCTTTCCGCCTTCCGTAGGGTCGGACGACCCGCTTGTCCGGCAGACCTCGGTGGACGGTCGGAGCTGGAAGGCGTGGCTTTCCCACTGGAAGAGCGCAATATGCCGCGAGTCTTTGTTGTGGTTCGCTCTTTCTGAACATGCTCAGACGAGGTGGAGAGGCGAGGGGAGTCCACAGTAAGGTTCTCCTGACTGCCAGACTGCGGAAAGGGAAATAAACCGTTCCAGTGAGCAGCACTGCTAACGGACCACATGAAAAGGCGTGAGGTCCGCCAGTGTTCACCTCTGTGGGATCAATGCCCTCATCCAGGAACTGCTGCAGGGACAGCACCTCGCCCCCGCGGCTCTGGGTGGGGCTGCTCGCGGTGGCGTTTGGCTCGAGCGGCTTGCGCAGCTGCAGGGGGCTCTGGTGGGAGGAGCGCGAGGACTGCTGGACGGGGCTACTGCCGCTGCTGGACCACACCTCCTGGTCTAAGCTCAGGCTGAACTCTCCGCTGCTCTCACTCTGCGGCCTGCTCAGGCTGCCGTTCAGCGTCCCTGTTCAAGGAGTTTTCAGTCGTTGGCAGGAAAAAGTAGCTGCTATTTGCTGCACAAGGCAGAACTTGAATTCACAAACCACTATTAAATTATTACACCAAGAACAAAACAATAAAATAGATGAATATAACCAGCAGAATTTAGTTGATCATATCACATTTTACTGGATACTGATATAAGTGAAAAGCATAAAAGAAAGAAAAGGAAGCAAAATTGTTGGACAAAAGGAGGATGACGGTGTGAAGGGGTAGAGAAAGCATACCTTTGCCCTCCAGAGGAGAAGTGAGGTGGGAGTTATTGTTACTATTACTACTGGGGGTCCTGTTGCTATGGAGACTGGAGGGTCTGGAGGCTGGGGAAGGGACAAGAGGGTATATACACACACTGAGGATATACAAACTTGGAGTCCATACTATCATGCACAAAGACACAAACGCATAGGTGCACGTTGGTAACGCGAGAGGACGTCTCCTGCTGCGGCAGCAGATGGCGCATGCCAGGCAGAGGAGCAGCAAAAGCAGCCTGGTGCCAACCTGCAGCTCCAATCTGGCAAATCAAAGGAGCAGCTCAAGACAAAGCCCGACCCAGCTCAGAGAGAGGGAAACCGAGACAAGCGTGACCAACAGAGCACCCAACTGGAGGTGAATTAGAAAAGAAGAAATGGAGAGACGTCGTGCTTTGTGTTTAGCTGAAGAAAAATAGTCAAGGACAAAAGGAAAGAAGCCCTCTCGTCACTTAAAGTTTCAGACATAAATAAGAAGTAACTCTATAGTCTTAAAGAGACAATGGTCACAAATGCCCATCGTCAGCACTCATGCTGGGATTCAGGGCCAAGCTGTGGTCACTTACTACAGATGTTACATGGAACTCTGCACATAACACCCAGCTCAACGGGAGAAGGACACTGAGCCAGGGCACTGCTGTACCCCTGCAGGTCTGATGAAACACACATATATACACACACACACACACACATATGGAACAAGCTGGATGCTGCACAAGTCTGGCAATGAAGGAGCTAAGTAGGACTGTCTGTAGGTGACAATATACTCTGGGTCCAAGCAGTAATGAGTCTGACACGTATGATTACATTAGCGTGACACAGAAGAGATGAGTAGTTGCTGCCTGGTTGGAGATTAACTGCCCTGGATAACGGCCTAAAGCCTGATTTAGAGTGAATCCTACTTTCAACAGTGGATGATCACTCAAATGTGCCTTTGCTCTCCATTAAAACTGATCTTCCAGCCAGAGATCAGGCTTAATCAAAGAAGGAATGCAGGAAAGCAGCCCAGAGAGCAACATTAGGACATGACCTGCTTTGGTGGTGGTGTGTGGGGGGGGTTTCAGTCTCGTCCTCATCATTTAAGTCAAATGTTTCTAATTCCTGGCTGCTGTTCATGCAGTAGTGCCACCATGGATGCTAAAACATTACTGTCGTACCTTGATTCTTTGATTCATCTAAGGCGCCAACAACATCCTCACAGGAAGCATTTTCTGTGAAACACAGAAACAGACGCTACTTTATCACAGAGACGTTTCACACGGATATTTTCCCCTTCCCGTCCACACCAACAAGCATTCTGACCTTTGACCTGAAGCCTGAGTTTGGCTCTGTTGTGCCCGGCACTAGGCAGGGTGAGCGCGGCGTAGTCGATGGCGTTGGTGGATAAGGCGAGTTCCTTCATGCGCTGCCCGCTGCGCCTGCTGCACCCTGTAACGCCGGCGTCTCCAGCTTCAGCGCTGTCGAGGTTCTCGGAGCTTCCTGCCCACTGAGCCGAGGGACTGCCTGCCACTGCCATGGTCTGCAGCAGGTCATTCATGGCTGAATGGATCAGCAGAGGAACCGAAGGAGCGTTTGTAAGCCACAGAATTTAAAAAAATGGATTTACAGCTACTCAAGGATACAAATGGCTGGAGGTAATAATAAATAATCTACATCTCCACTCTAAACATGGAAATACAGCAGAGAATTGTTTAAAATTAAACCTGATTATTCAATAAAGATTCAAACAACTGTGAGGTGCATAAAGACAGCAGCAGCTTGCTACAATGACCTCCACGTGACTGACGCATCCAAGGAGGCCACTGCCTTTACACACTTTAACTGGGCTGTATGAAATGGTGGAAATGCACAAAGACATGCAGAGCTGCTGTAAGCACCAGCAGTGCTGCGCACACACACACGGTCAGAGTGACAACTCCATGTCAGTAGAATTAGTTCTGAAATGCAGCACAGAGACAGACAGAGAGAGATAAGAGAAGCTAGGCTCCATTTCAGATCCTCCATGGAGTGTGCAGAAGGTGGCGATCCAGTGGCTGGTGATTGCTTTTTTACATGCTGTAATCAAATATGGGAGCAAACACACAACACAGGCCTCTGCAAGGCATTCTCTCCCACCGAGACACACCCTCTCACCCGCAAACAAACACAGCCTTTCATTCTAGCTACACACACACAAAAGAAAAAGCAGATGACAAAGCTGCCCGATAATTTGCCTATTGAAAATGAGCTTTAACGATCACTTAAGTGAAGGAAATATAGGCTGATGTAGATGACACTGTATCACACAATAGGTGGATCCATAATTGGTAGTATACAGTTTTATTACAAACTGGCCAATTTCTGCACTAATCTGTACTTGAATGAAAAACTAGTCAAGAGGACAAAATGAAAGTACAAGCTGACAAAAGCCAACAAGTGGAGCTCACAGGTTAGTTTAGGCAGCAGACACGAGGCAGAGGAGGTGATGGAGGTGAGGAAGCCACTAGAAGAACACAGGAAGAGGTCACTGATGTCATCTGTTACAGCATGAGGGTGCTGATTCGACTACCCATTTTACAGTCTGCAGATATTAGCCAAAAATATCTAGACATCTGATCATTCCAAAAAAAGGACTTTAACCTGAGTTTAAGAGCTGTGACAGAAACCTGAAATAGTTACTGTCAGTCTCACACTGTAACGCTGCTGAAATGAGTGACTTTTCCTGTGGAGTGTCTCCATACCGACACGATGGGAGGGAGTGGAGACAATGGAAGATTAGCATGACGGCTAACGGCGATCTTACACATGGAGCGCCGGTAGATGGCCTTGGCCTTGTCTTTGTCCTTGGATCTGTTCCTCATGAAAGGCAACCTTTTAATAGCTGTCAAAGCACAGCCAGAGACAAACAAGGGAGGAAGACGGCAGAACAAGCCCAAGAGAGGCGGAGGAAAAGAAAGCAAAAGAAAAAAAAAAGGGCAGAACATAGGGGTATGGTTAATGTCGTTACAAAAAGAAACGGGAGAGATGCAGAAAGCACTGACCTCCTGACCAGACAAACAAAGTCAACAACAATACATAACACACAAACAGTAATGGTGTACAGTACAATTCACTGGTGGATCAGTATGATGGGCTTAAGCCCCGACTCAAGTCTTTTTCAATTTCTTGGGTTTTCACTGAAGCTGCATCACGGATATAAACTGGGGGTGAGTAAAGATTTTTCAGACAAGAACAGACTGCTCGACTGTGACATGGCTGATGTGTTCTCATGATGGATTAAAATGCCTCCAGTTCTGAACAATACTTTGAGGGCAAGCATTTGTAGGAAACAAATGTACCGAAATCCACAAAAGCATACGCATTATGCAAAAACCACACACTCACACCGTCGGCAATCAGTCCACACGAAGACACGAACACTGGATTGATACAACTATGTTTAAAGCACAACGTACTATGGTGTTTCACTGTTGTTTACAGGTGAACTGCACAGGTCACCAGGTTGACTGGAGAGAAAAACTGAACTGGAAAGATATTTGTCTGTCTGAAGAAGGGCTTCAGTTGTAGTTCAATAGATAAACTCTTAGAACCACCACAAATATTCAACTACGCCTACAAATCTAGTTTAATCTATCTACTAATTCAACCCAAGATGAACAATGCAACTCAGCTGTCTACAGTGTTATACCAACGGTGGATACTGCTAAAAATAGAAATGAATAACGTGTGTCCACACAAATCTTAACAAAAATCAAGCACACTGCCTGTTAAAAACCAGGGACTGTCTCGATCACACTGGATTCCAGTTCAGAGTGAACCTCATGGCGCTGCACAGCTCAACCGTAACGCCTACCACAGCGAGCGACACAGGCAATGGACTCACGAAAACATGCCCCCAGAGGTGTGACGGTCGAGTCACAAACCCCGCCCACCCTCCCCTTCCGCGGCATACCGTTGGTGGAACCCTGCCCTTGGGCATGGGGCTGCTGCCCTCTCCTCCCTTTGCAGAGAGAGATAAAGGAGTCGTTAGAGGAGGAAAGGCCAGTCAGGCTCTCAGCCATCACACAAACACACTCACAGCAAATGTGGAAGTTAGGGCTTGTGTGGGCGGATGTTTATGTGAAAATAGAACTATATGGCAACAGCTGCGCAGGTATTTGTCACATTTGGGTGTGAAAAGTCTCATTTATAAGGCTGTCAATGTTAACACCATTTTATCACATTAAAGCGATATCTAATAACCCTTGTATTTACTTTTTTTTTTTACTTATGGCAGGTGTGTACAGCAGCAACCTTGAAGGCACGTCTGTGTGCTTCTGCTGTACTTACTGCCGCTCCTCTTTTGTGTTAGCGTGTCGTCCAGCGAGTTCGAGCCAGAACCAATGGAAGAACTGTCCTGGCTATCCTGGGGACAGGTCAGGAAAACATCCCCCAGTTCCGATCGAGACGGAGTCAGCGTGAGGGAGCGCATCCTTTCGCGGCTTTTGGGCTTGATCAGCTTTCGCATCTTTAAAGTGATCCAGTTGCCACGTCTGCGAGGGGCAGATAAAGCAGGAGTGAGACGGCGGTTTAACACCGACAACAAAGACGCAAGACCATGTTTGGTGTGTTTTTACCTGCGTGGAGGTGAGGGGTCATAGAATTTATACTGGTCCATGATCTTCTCCTCCAGCTTCTCCTTCTGCCTCCTCAGCTCATTCAGCTTGTCTCTGTTTAGTTAAGTACATGAAAAAACCTTAGAACCACAAAGTTCTCCTTTTCATTTTGGAGTAAAAGTGAGATCAAATGTGGCCGTTTCAGAACTACGTTCTTAGGCTTTTACATGTATTGTCTCTGCTCTACGTGGAACAGGTCCTTGCTTTCCATGGTCTGCTCCAACAGCGTGCGATTCTGTAGCATGAGTGTCTGAATCTGGTCCAGCAGATGACGATTCTCCTCTTCCAGGTTTCCTTTCAGTTGGCTCAACAACTGAGACACACACAGACGCATTAAGACACCCGTCTGAACACACATCAGACATTAAAGGGGCACGCGATCCCAAAACACAGCAGGCTTCAGAAGTCACCGTTACCAACAGGAAACATTAAAGACACTTGACTCTAATTAGGCCCACTCATGTTGTGGGCAATCCCCAGCTCTAAATAAGAGACGGGTGTGTCTCTCTACCTCACACTGGTTGGTGAGTTTGGTGGAAGTGATGTCCAGCTGCTGGTACTGCTCCTTCAGTTTAGAAAATTCAGCCTCCAGCTTAGTCTGCTCCAGCTTGGCGCTGTTCAGCTGGCTCTTTACGTTCTTATGATCCAGCTGAAGATTTTCATTATCCTTCAGCAGCTGGCGATACGTTGAGTTCAGCCTGTGGAGGAGATGGAGGGGCTCGTCAGTATAGAGCAATGTAGAAAATGGAATTTTCCAGAAATATTCACTTTAAAACTGCTTACCCAAGATTCAGTTTGTATCTTTAATAATGACACAGGTCGATCTTACCTGTCATTTTCCTCTTTGAGCAGTTTGTACTGGTCAGCTGTGCTTTGGTGGGTTTGGCTCTCCAGCACCATTTTGTCCTGTTGTTCTTTCAGATTTTTCTCCAGCTCCTCCAGCTCCCCTTTCCTCTGCACGAACTGTTTGTACCTTCACATATAAAAAGCACATTATATACCTAGAACCACCAAATCAAATCTAAAGCAGTGCTGCATATAAAAGTTCTCCTCATTTTCATCTTACTTGTCTTCCAGGTCCCTGTGTTGCTGCTCCAGACCCTTGTGAGAGGTCTTCAGGTTCCCGTGCTTTCCGATCAGGGCTTCGTATTCTGCCGCCTGCCTCTCGTGCACGGCTGCCAGCTTCTCGTGGTCGCGGAGCAGCAGCTCATATGTGGCTCTTAACTCCTCTTTCTCCTTCAACATTCCCTCGCGTTCGCTCTCCATGCTGCTCTGCTGGGTCTGCAGCTGGGCGTTCTGGGCCATCAGAGCTGCACTCTGCGAACTCAAGGTCGAGTTTTCCACCTAAATGAGACAGCAGATACTAAATGAAATTAAGCTCTGAGGTGGGAAGGCGGCGTCGTTAAAGGAAAGGAGGAGGCAAGAATAGGAACCAAAAAAAAAGTAGTTCAAAATGTACAGCTCTGAATATTACACATGTAAATTCCACAAAACATATCTGTGAAGTGGCTATAATCAAAGGAAAACAAAACGTAAAATAATACATTCTTCCATCAAAGTGGCATTCTAGTCTCAAGACATGACTAGCAACCCCTTTCTGCAGACACAGTTCCTCCAGGTACTGACACACACTTTACTCTTAGCCTTTTAACACACCTGCCGCCATACAAACGAGCCAAACACACACTAACAAACAGCTTGGAGCTGTCGTGCGGTCAGTATAAATCCTGACAACCATAAGCAGGGTTTGAATTGCTGCCAAACAAGGAGCAGCCATGTAAAATCCAGGCAGCTAAACAGGCTTCAAAGGCAACTGTACAAACAGAGTGGATCAAACAGCTATCCTGTGTAGATACTCTTGTGCAATATTTCATATTTTGATGTCATAATGGAGTTAAAACAAAAATATATTGATATAAATCATGCATCACTGGGACAAAGAACAGCCAATATGGTCTTGAGAGGGCAGATTTGAGGTTCAGAAAATGGTCTTTCAATGTTCTGTAAATTATCTATGAAAGTCTGATATTTGCTAAAAAAAAAATCAGTTTCACAGAGACCGACGATGTTTAAACAGCATCAGTCTTGTAAACCACAGATTTTAATTCAATTATAGGAGCAATTCATTCTGTTAATTTCTTTCAGATATATTTTCAGGGTAAACAAAGTAGTATTGGAGCACTTCCTCGCGCTATCACTACGCTCATCTCTGTCATCTCTACAGACCAGTCTTGTTAGGGGATTACCTGAAGTTTGGCATTTTGCGTCTGCAGCGTTGTGTTGTTTTCCTGTAAAGAAGCAGTCTGTCTCTGAACAGCAATAATCTGAGCCTGCAGGTTGGAGTTTTGGGTTTCCAGTTGTTTGAGCTGGCTCCTCAGAGCCACCTTTTCAGCCTGTAGTGTAGCATTCTGGGAAAAACATAAGCATTACAGAGAAAAGAATTCTTTTTTGTTTTTAAATATGCACAATGATGTCTATTAATATAATATGAACTTACATTTCTCTCAACCTCAATGAGTCTATCTTTGACTTTGAGCAGTTCCCTGGTGGCTTCGTGGCTCTCTTTCTCCCATTTGCTGACAGCTGGACGGTCCTCTCCGCCTCTAGGGGGCGAGCTCTGCACCATTTTCTCCTCCTCCTCCCTCTGACGCAGCGCTTCATAGTTTTTCTTCACCTTAACGCACATAGATGGACATAATATTCTAGTCATTCAGTAAAATGTATTTACTACTGTGTAAATTCAAGAAACTAGATTCAAATAATCCTCAGGCTTAAATAATTAAATTAGACTTTGGGTGTGAAGACTATGCTGGAGAAAAGAAATAACAATGCTCAGAAGAAAAGCAAACATCCTCCATGGCTGTCACATGAATAGATAAACTGGCGTCAGACGCAAAAGTGCACATAAATAATAAATAATGCATTGACCTCAAAACTTCCTGTGTTTTCAATTTAGCTAGTAAACGTAGGGAATGGACTTTTTGCACAGGCTGTTCTCAAGTTGTTTGCACAAGCATGCATGCTCCTGACCGTCTTCAGCTCCTGGCGAAGCTGTTGGTTGAGGTTAGAAGACTCCTGCAGTCTGGCCTCGAGAGCGGCGATCTTCTCCTCTTTGATCTCCAACGTTGACTTTAGAGTGGACTCCAGTTTGGTCTCCAGAAGTTTAAATCTAAAATAAATATTTGGTATTAACATGATTGTGCAGTCATTGTTACGAATAGCGCCCATATTTAAGGACGTGGTACCTGTCGTCGGAGCCTTCATCATGAAGCAACCTTTCCTTGTTGAGACCAATCTTCTCCAGCTCATGAGTCAGTTTCTCCAGATCATTGTTCATCTGCTGAGTTCTCAGTTTCTCACTGACGAGCTCCTAAGACACACACAACAGTCTTCTAATCAGTGGATGCGCTCATCTTGTGTAATCTTCAGACATCATGAAGAGTTAATCTGACCTCTCTGAGCGTAACGAGGGTCTTCTTATCAATGGTGGCCTGTTTGACCAGCTCCTTGTTTTCTCTCTCCAAGTCTTTGACTCTCGTGCAGGAGTCTCTGAAGAAAATCATCTCCTTCCCCATTGTCCGGTTCTCTTTCTCCAGAGCAGAGATCCGCTGGTTGTTGTCATCTAGTTTGGAGTCGCGGATTTCAGCCTGCTGCCTCAGTCGTTTGTTCTCCTTCTCCAGCAGCTTCTTATCTTTTTCAAGAGCGGAGCTCTCGAGTTCCAGAGTCTTGTTCTGGGATGGATGTAATGAAGGGCAGATTATTGTAAATAGATATATAACAGGTAGTTAAACGGTAGTAAAAAATGCCACGCACTGATGCAAAGTTCAGTCATTTTTTCGAATATGATCCATGTTTCATAACTGTATGTTTCTTTGTAGATTTTTTAAAAATCTAAATAAGGCTGTAAATGTTCATTGAGAAGTGCCACACCACACACTTTAGTGTCCCTCCGCTGCTGATTTTAGGCCAGTCCGCCTGGCCTCATTCTGCCAGGCACAATCAGTAAACATAAGCAGCTGAAGTTGTGACACAGATCTACCAACAGCTCTCTGCCATTTGGTGATGAATGCGTCCTTTTCCAGAGGAGAGAAACAACCAACTTTCTCTCTGTGCCTACCTCCTGCTCCAGCTGTTCCAGACGTTTACTGGAAATCTTCAGTTCCTCCAGGTTGCGCTGGAGCGTCTGATTCTCAGTCTCCACCTCCCGTAGCTCTGCTTCCAGCTGTTGGATCTTCTTGCTGCTGTTCTCTAAAGCTTTCTGGAGTCGCTGGTTTTCTGTATCTAGACCCTGATAACTCACCTGAAAGACAAAAGCCTGGTGAGCTCTAAAACCTATGAGGAACATAGGTGCATCTGTCCACATGAAGTCTTACCTCTAGTCTCTCAGTCTTCTTTGAGGAGGCTTTCAGCAGTTCCAGGGTGCGCTTCAACTGGGACTTCTCGCTCTCCAGCTCCTGGTTCTCTGCTTCCAGCTGAGCTGCCTTAGCTCCTGCTGCACGGAGACTTTCAGCTGAGCGCCGAAGTTGCAGGTTCTCCTGCTCCAACTGAGTGTTCTCCTTTTCGAGAGCCTCCAGCTGGAAGACTATGTTCTTTAGACCGTCCAGGTTCTTTTTCAGACGACGACCCTCAGTTTCCAGCTCACTGTTCTCCTTCTCCAAAGAAGAGACCTGCATACACAACTTATTAATGAATCAACTTAAATACAGTCTTCTTGTGTTCTTTCACAGACTAATACTCTAATAATGTAGACTAAAGGGACAGTTAATGACACACACCTTTTCACAGGTGATTCCCAGGCTAGTAACTTTCTTCTGAAGGATCTCGTTGTCCCTCTCTAGCTTCTGCATCAGAACCTCCAGCTCCTCGGCTCTCTCACCTTTTTCCTTCATCACTTCTAGATCTTTACCTTCATAAAAGGGACAGAGAGCAAGGACATGATAAAATATTTTAGTAAATAGCAAATGGTGTTGAAATCAGTAGTGTTGCTATGTGTAAAAAGATTTCACTTACGCAGTTGCTTAATTTGAAATTCCATTTTATTCAGTTTGGCTGTGGTCTCACAGATGGACTCGTGGAGGACACGATTCTCTTTCTCCACATCTCTGAGTCGAGCTTCAGCACCAACTTGGCACCGCTGACGCAAGGACGACACCGTTTGGCCCAGGTGCTTGTTCTCCTGCTCCAGACCCTTCAGCTGAAGACGATGATCGAAAAAAGGGTCACGACCCTTTCAACATGAGCTTGTGATTCATGGACAAAGGTGTGTGGGCGAAGACTTACCTGTCTCTCAGAGTTTTCTCTCAGCGTTTCCAGAGTCTTTTCCAGTAAAGCCTTCTCCTTCATCAGGTCAGTGCTCAGTGACTCTGCAGTGCAAAGCAGCTCTCTGTCTGACACCAGCTCACGTTCCAACTTCTCCAGCTGGAAATGATTACATCACCATTTAACATCCATCCATCCACACTTGGGTCGCAGGGGTCTATACCATTTAACATGTTATCTTAAATGAAAGTCAAAGTTTTCTTCATAGTGCATGTTAATGTGTTTTATGATCGTTACTGTTGTTTTCCTGTACTGTCTTGACATTATTAGGGATCAACTACCCAATGATTCAGGGTTGCAAAGAAGCTGATTTACTTATTTCACTCATGAGAAATAAGTAAATCAGACACATTTCTATGTTAAACAGAGACACACACGAAGATGCAAATCAAACACAATCTGTTCTAGCAAGAGCGTCACTCACATTATTCACGTTATTGTGTTTAGCGACCGGACCTTTAGCCATTAAAATGAATTTGTCACTGTGGTTTTCCTTTTTGTGAGAGAAAAAAAAAACAAAAACAATTTCTGTTTTTCTGGGAGGGGATTCAGCAGAGGCATCTGAAACTAGCCAAGGCATCTTTTAGTAAAGGGCACTCAAGCGTCAAACAGTGAAAAAGAAAAAGGGAATGCAGCCCCCTCTGGATTTACAGCATTGCTTTCACCCTCTGTTGCTGTTCTCTACAACTATGCAGCCATTATTTACCTTTTGGTTAAGTCTCTGGTTTTCCTGGTTAACTTTGGCCAACTTTGCCACTGTGTCCTGACTAGCTGCTCCTCTGAGTTCCTCCACCGTCTTCAGCAAAGCCTGGTTGTCTTTCTCCAGCTTTAACAGGCGGCTTGACGTTAACTCATTTACTTCTTCTCCCAAAGACTTCTGAGGAGCTGCAAAACAGCAAAAAGAAAAACATGTCAATATGTTTCTCTGGTGTACAACTTTGCAGGTCTTCCGGTCTTTTTATAACAAATGAATACTGACACATGCAAAGTCTTTATCCAGATCCCTGGCCAGTTAAACCTCTTAACAGCTGTTATGATCCAAACAAACAGATTATCCACTGAGCCAGTTAATATTAATTACAGGTCCTGTCCAAGTGGAAAGAATGGCTGGATTTGGCTGACAAAAGCAGTAGAGCCCGACAGATTAGGTTAAAGCCAAGAACCAGTAACCAAAGTCTGGTCAGTCGGCTTTCAAAAGCGTCTGCAGCTGATTACCTCAGGTGACATTGTTCATATAGGGTGTCTGGAGTTGAAAGAATCTAAAGAACGACTGGTTCATTCCTCTCACCCTCAGTCAGTTCAGGCGTCTTGGATAGTTGCTCCAGCTCCCAGCCCAGGTGCAGGGATTCATCCATACTCTGCTTCTGGGCCATCTCCAACACGAGGTTCTCCTCCAACAACTCTTCCATACGTTTGCGGTCCACGTCTCGCTCCTGCACAGGGCGGAGAGATTGTTTGTAAGACACACAGGAGGTTTCTGCTGAAGTCCATAACGGCATTAACCAACCATCTCCAAGTCATGAATCTTTGATTTAAGCTGCAGATTTTCTTTTTCCAAGAGGTGCAGCTTGTCCGAGCGGGTACGACAAGCGTCCAACTGCTCCTCTAACATTGTCTTTGTCTCCAACAGGACCTGGTTATCTTCCTTCAGCTCCTTCACATCCACAAGACACAAACAAAAATGTATTCAGTTGTATCAAAAAATAATGTTTAAATGAATGGATGCATGCACATACCTCGACTCTGGCCTTGTAAAATTCAATGTCATGTAGTTTCTCCTTATATCGGCTCAACTCGCTCTCCAATTTGTCAACACGAACGGCTTTCTCACGGAGGGCATCCAGCTCATCGCGGTAGGCCCGAGCAGACCGAGCATCTGACAGCAACTGGTAACTCTACAGGAGATGGTTCATTATATGTCATGAAAAAGTAAACAGATATTTAATCATCAACCAAGAACATGTTTTCACTGACTCAAATTAACCTAATGTGTGTCTGTAGAAAGAAGTGGAATGCAGACTGATTTATATAGATAATATTACTAAACAAGATCCATTTATATAAAGCTCAGTAAAGATGTCCCATATTTTTCCACCCTATTTTCAGTCTATCCAAATCAGAAGCCATGTGAGGCCAAAGTCTAAAGATAGCTCGAATAGCCGCTAATGAGTTAAGTCACTAGCTGGCTGATTAAAGCCCGGCAAAGCTGCAGAAACAAAGTAGTAAGGAACAAGAAGGAACGGCAAGTGAAAGAAGATGATTTCATGAAAAGGCTTTTGTGTGGATGCACAGTGAGAGTGCAGGGCTCCCTCTGACTTGAGGGCATTACCTCTTGCTGAATCTTTCTGAACTCCACTTCCATGTTCTCAAGTTCCTGTTTGGTGTCCAAAAGTTGCTCACTCTTTTCCTCTCTGGAAAAGAAGCAAAGGGGAAAATGGTGTAAATCTGATATAAATGGGGTAAAGAACATGTGATCCCAGGCTGGGAGGATGAAAACTCAAAAATATGTTGTTTAACGCAGGTCAAGACAAATAAATACTTCTCAGTAAACCCAGTCTGCTGTGTCCATTGTGTTGGAGCAACAGTGGTCAGGGGATAATACTTTTCCTTTGTCTGAACAATGAAATGAGATATAAATACTCTTTTTTGGTCACAAGAAATCAGTTTAAAAGAGTGGGCAAACAAAACAGTCAAAAACAACCAAATAGTCTCCATCCTGTAACTGTGTTCCTTCATGTCTCATCCTCAGTAGTTTGTTTTACTGAGCCAGTTGCCATACAGGGAGAACATGAAGGAAAATAACCGCACTGATGTGTTGTTCTGTGTTCCAGTGAACATTTGATGATTTCTTTGATTACAGCTTTTTGCAGTGTCACGGTGCATATCTCTACAAGGACTAACACGTTCCACCAGGATTCCATACACCATCACAGCTAAAACTGCTTCCAATTTATAACTCAAAATCAACTTCCAAATGCACATCAAGTATGAAAACACTTCTGAGCTTGAACAGTCAATTAGCCAGAAACAGTCTACTGTGGTAACACTGACCCACCTCCGCTCAGACTGTTTTCTTCACAGATAAACACATGAAAACATGCAAACACAAACACAGTCCTGTTCTGCATTAGAGGAACAACTTCAGCCATGTGACTCCATCAGTTAACATCAGCAGACTGTTTTGAAGCCCTTTTCCTATTCTCTGTCTGAACACATGACAGCGTTCTTCTATCAAATGCACCACACCAACAAAAAGGCTAAAACACTGAGTTGTGTTGTCCTACTTTACAGAAGAAAATGTCAATGTGGGTCAAGGAAGAATAAAAGACATGTCTCTGCTGAATACCAGACCAGGACCACAATTAGTGCGGCACAATTTAGTTATGAACGCACGTCTGGACCATTTTCACATTAAAATACTGACATAATCAAAGGATTTTATTAAGGATTTTTTAAAATCGTAATGTTAACACTTCTACATTATTTTTAAAAACTAATTTAAGAGTTTTGGCAAAGCACTTTTCAACACTTATACCGAGTAGTTGCAATAATCGGGACTGTGCAATTATTAATTAGCTTCGTCTAAATCAGTAAAACTGAGATAATCAACACAAAAAAAAAATAAATAAATCAATCAATCAATCAATCACAGGGAAGCATTTAGTAACACTGACATCATCCTGCCAGCCTTTACTGCACTGCAGTAAATGTGATGTGATATTACTACCTCTAGATGCTTCCTTTTACAGATGAAACTTCTTTCATGGTGATGGGAACCATTAAATCTTTATAGCACTTTAAATAGGAAGTTCTATTATTCATGGAGGGAAGTTAAAAAGCCTCAACCAAGGTCACAGGACAAGGTTTAGTCTTGACACTCTGCTTTAGTGATGCAACCTGTCATAACAAAAAAGAGCCAGTATTAAATATTGGGCATCCTTAAAGGTCAAAAGGACATGCAAATGGCGCCACATTTGCTGCGAGAAAACGCATTCACCGTTTCTCTGCTTGGGTACAGTCAAATAACAGCACTTACAGCTCTTGTCGAAGGCGTCGGATTTTTGCCTTGGCATCAGCCAGCTCCACAGAGAGGTGCTGTCGGCTTTCCGTTCTTCTCATACTGGGGGAGTCGCCGGGGGACTGGCTCGGACAGGTAGCCAAAGGAGACAGCTGCACACAGTCCCTTTCCTGGGTCAACTCCACGATAGTCTGAATGGGGGAAAAAAAACGTCAATTATCCAAACTCCATTTAGAAACCAGGTTTGCGCCAGTGAGAAACAGACTATTTTCATGTAGTGCCTGTCAGGAAATGGGACTTTAATTGAGTGCGGCCAGACAACACAGTGATAATCTGGGGGCTATTAAAACAATTCTCTCTCTCTTAAAAACAGTCTTGGGAAACAGAACCCCTTTGGATTCAAATTGTAATAAGCTCCAAACCAAGTGCACACACCAGTGCACACCCTCAATGCATGAAACAGTTAAAAGATTCAACCCTTCCTTCCTTCCTGAGGCAGCCATTTTTTGGTAACAAGAAAGAAAAGAAAGGTTTTCACAACTCAACTGAGATGAGGGAAATTCTAGTTTACCGGTCAAAACAAGATAGATATTAACGTACTTTACAGGATTTTTACCTCTAGCTGTGCGTCCCTCTCATCTACGAGATGTTTAAGATGGAAAGCAAGGTTTCTAGAGAGGCTGTCAAGGTCCTCTGGAGGCACTTCTCCACTTTCAAACCACTGCAGGTCCACTACATTCTCCTGATTATGAGTCACCTAAAATCAAAGCATTATATTATTACTTCACCAATCCATTTTTGTCCTTCAGCGTTCAAAGGTGCACCGTGTCCCTAGAGAGGCCTTCGGTTGCTGTGGAGGATAAATACCTCTTGGATGTGAGATGCTATGGCAGCTTTCGTGTCAAAGTCTAGTGTCTGGATACGCTCAATATACTCTTCTTTCTTCTCACACTGTAAACAAAGAGGGTTAAAGGAGAAAAATGATTATTTCTGACATGTTTCCCCAGACAGGATGGGTCAAATGGAAGCTCAGGAGAATGGAGATGCAGACACGAGGCAGAGGTTACGCTGACAGAGAGGTCAAGGGTGGTATTTAGCTGTAACCCAGTAATCCGAGTTCACACAAATATTTATTACCTCCATCAGACAAATGCCTGTCTTGCTGGCTCCAGAGGAAATGAAAACACGACAGTGTTTTTCTCTCTGAAATGGATGTGAAAGTGTACTACGTAAAATTAAGTGCACTCTTACCTGGACAGCACAGCCTAGCAATAGCAGAAGCAGCTTTTTCATCTCCTCCAGGCTTTGCTCTAAAGACGAAACAGCAACATTTACATCAGAATAGATAAGCAAAGATAAACAAAACTAATTTGTAAAATTAAAGTTTGGCCTATTTAAGTCTACTAAACCAGCAAAATGCTTCACGTGAGCTTCCTGCTACTTTCATCTGATATGTTCCCACATCATAAACCTACAAACAGCTGTTGGTATGCTCGACAGGCCTCTGATCGTCTGTGGGGTTCCGGATCAGCGAAACAGAGCTTCTACCGCCGCTTTCAGTAGAGATCAAAGTATTCAGCGCCTTGGGTGTTTTTGCCTTTAATGTCTTTTATACATTTTCAATAGATCTTTTTATTCTTCCAAAAACTCGATTGCTGAAGAAGGAATCCACAAAACTCAAATGTTTCCTCTGGGTACCACAGCACGTCAACACACAGAGTCCACTGACCAAATCTATTCATTCATTTCACAGAGTTTTGCTCCATCATCAGCTCTTTCTCCTTTTTCATCTGGAATCAATAAAAAGGCGCACAAGTCAACACAAGACTAATTAAAAGAGATGTCATGTGGCCGGGATGGTCACCGTAGATTACCTTTCAAGAGGAAGACTGATCACAATCAATACTGCTGTCAGATAACGATAACTCCAGACTGGCAAAAATGATTGTGTAATGGTATTGTCTTACTTC
Source organism: Pao palembangensis (assembly GCA_015343265.1). Taxonomy (NCBI): domain Eukaryota; kingdom Metazoa; phylum Chordata; class Actinopteri; order Tetraodontiformes; family Tetraodontidae; genus Pao; species Pao palembangensis. The sequence goes on along the minus strand of CM027083.1, from coordinate 1,599,451 downwards.
CCTGCCATGTCAGTGAAGATTTATATTTAAATTATAGATAGTTTAAAAAAAAGTGGTGGCAAGTGATTTTTCAAGCATAAATCATAAATGTCTACTTATATTATTGCTAAATTTATCCAATAATGGCACCTGTTTATTATAGGCTTTAGGGCAAAAAATCTGAATTAAAGACCGCACAATAAAAATAAAATAAGTTTGAGCCAATATATGAAATGTTGATTTTAGGAGAACTGGGTTTAATGGTTTGAATTGTATTCGTGTTCAGGAGGGATTAAGCTCAGCAAATCTACTGCAGCAATGGAGGAAAGATAAGGGCTCACATAGTCTAAATAATTTATGGGGCTGGAGAGGGAGAAGAAGTAGGAGAATCAGTACACGGGCAGGATGAAAGGAAGAGATACAGAACAGGGAATGCACTGAAGCGCCGTCAGAACAAACATAAGAAAAGCAGAAACATTTATGAGGAACAATAATGCAAATTAGCAAGGTTAAAAAGAGCAAGATGGCCCCCTGTAGGAGTAGTGATCGTCTCTCTGCCAGCCTCATTTATTCAATTCAACATCCTGCCTTCGTTCCCTCTACAACACTGTTACAATTCACCTGGGCCTCCTTTGTGTTTGCATTTACTCATCACGCCTTCCGCTTTTCACCTCATTTCCTCCTTCCCTGGTTTAGCAAAATAGGAAATGAGGGGCAGGAAGGACAGTGACGAAAACACTTCCTGGTCTGGCACTGTGCATGAGTACAGAGTTAATAATAGCAAACGTGTTCTGCATGAGTGTGAACGACTGCTGCATCCTCTCCTACACTTGGTGATTTGTGTGTTAATCTGAGACAACTTTGACATCAAGCCAGAGTTCAGATTCAGATTTTGTGCTTGATCCAGCAAACAAGCAGGTTGTCCGGAGGTCAGGTCAGAGGCTTAACATGAACATGGCCCAGTTTTACCGCACGGGCCAGCGCTGGATCTTCATCAAGTACTCATCTGTGTAACGGCGGCACTTCCTGTTTATCCTGAGAGAATGACCCTCATTACGATGGAAAGAACTTCACGCTCTCACCCTCAGAAAAGCCCACGTACACGTGCATCCTGCTTTACTGTGAGCACTTTGAATCAGTGCTGTACACCCGATTTCTCCGGTGACAGCAAATGATTTCAAGCCGTGAGCTGAGCAGATAGAGGAGAAAATGCACCAGCCGTTCCGTAACAGTGAAGATCTCGAAGTCCAGATCAGGCTGAAAATCCACAGACTAAACAAAAATGCTCCTCTTTAGCTTGCTGACATACTTACACACATGCGCATGTCTGGGGGCGAGAGGGTGGGTGGCTGGGGGGTCAACAGTGCATTCCCACTCTCCACTGTTTTGAAACAACACCTCCCCCATCCCGGACTAAAATGCACGCGCGCACACGCACACGCACACGCACACGCACACACACACACACACACACACACACACACACGGTGCAGTGTTGTCCCCTACCCCCCTAATGGAGGCATAATAAAAGCCACATGGCCAATGACTTTCAGCTGGCCAGCACTGAGCAGCAGAGTCTCCACAGCCACCCCTGCTCTGGCTGATTATCCAACAAGCTGGAGGAAAAGAAACAGTCTAACAAATCAGCTCAGCGCTTTACATCTGCAGTCTGCAAAATCAGAAGACATTTATTCCATCTTCAAAATGTTAAAAGCCTCCTCAACTGATCCCGGAAGCTCTTAACGTTTTAATGAAATCAAAGACTTGATGATTACATTCACAGTTAGATGCTTTTCATCCTGAAAAACAATCCAGTGACATTTAACAGAAGCAAATGTTTCACAGATGTCTTCTTTATCACGGTATCAAATGTACACGGTCTCGGAGGAGAGCGTGTTTTAATCACATCATCTCAGCTCGTTTAGGCGTGCATTCATCTGATTTTCACAGCCAGCTGACCGTGATCTCACGTTAACATATCAAGTGACAGTTAGGGGCCGGAGAGGTCAAACTGTTTCAAACACTTGCCTCTTCACTGATATCAGACGTATCAGGTAGCACGAGTGGGGTCAAATACAACAGAAGACATTTAAAAATGCACTCAACCAAATATGCTTTAATTGTGGTGTTTAATGAACACCATTAATTACCTCAAGAATCAACAGTGTCCCATAACCAGATCATCACTGAATTTACATATCTAGAATTGGTAAATACCAATAAAAATTACTCCAATCATGATTCTGTCAGTACACATTAGATGTGTTACTAGTTTTTTCTTTTACTAATTACATTTACTGAAACAAAGGACTCTATAACCCTAGATGAAGGAGGTTTGTGTAATGCGTTCTTACACTTACCAGACAGTGGGTTCCGCCCCAGGACCAAGACGTTTGGCAAAGGCATCATGACCAGCTGCTGGAGAGTCTCCTGTTGCACAAAAACAGGAATATACTAAATTATTGAAACAGAGATGAAGAAATACAGTAAGAGTTAGAATCCAACAAGGGATTACTGTAGATTTAAAGTGTGTAACTGTCTGTATGTAATAATGTTTATGCTTGCTGGCATGAATGTAGGAATAATTGTTCATGTGGCTTTTGTGCGGCAGTATGAACCTCTTTATTCACAAAATGAATCCAAGAGCTGCCCTAGATCATTCATCCAGGGACTGACATACACGTTGTGTGTACACAGTCCGTCATCAGATGAGGGGTGCTGCAACATCCACAAAAGAGTCGCTGACAACAGCTAATTATGCTGTATTATCTTATAACTAACACGATGCAGTCCAACCTATTTAACTGCCTGACGCAGCTGGAAAAAACACTCCCTCGGTCAAACCAGAACCTTCGAAAAGTATAGATGAAGCATTAATAACGGTGATGTTTCCAAACAGGCTTTCACGGGGGGCACGTAACTCCAATCTCTGCTGTCTACTTGATGGAAAACTGCAGCGTTTGCACCCCTGTGCGCGCTAGTGCTGATTTCATGATTAACAGCAAATAAAACGGGGTTTTTGGAGAACCCCACACTTCCTGGTATACCCAGCCTATTTAAATTGCATTACCTCACTGTGGAGGTAGGACAGGAAATCTGACATCATTTGGTGCAGCTAAATGGTTAAAAATAAAGCCAGAAATTTAACCACCCATAACATCATAAAAACTATTAAAAAAAATACACACAAAAAAAAAAACAAAAACAATGTGACCAAGCACATAAACCGCTAATGCACAGTAACACACCATGCTTCCCAGCATATTCACACCAAATCTCAGACACACAAACAACTGTTCTCAGTTAAATTAAACTTTAGCAACTATTGCAAATCGGTCTGGAGACCTAGATCCTCTCATGTGAGGCGCTGCTTAAACCGCGCTTTTGTTGCCCATTTTATTTGGCACATAAAAATGCAAAAAGCTCCATTTCTCAGAAGAAGCTGTATTGAAAGGACTCATATGTTTGTGGTGCATCACCCACATCTGGTTTGGGCCGATAAGAGAGTCCAGGAGACGAACAAACGAGGGAATAAAACGAGCTGCACCATGTTATACACTGAGGTATTTTCCTCGTCTGTTATCTGTTGGTGGTTATCAGTTCAGTTAGGATCATGACCAATCAAAAAAAAAAAAAAAACAAGAACGGAAGGTGACACTGGTTTTGAAGCAGCGACACCATTAAAATCATCTGCAGATCTCTACAAGTTGTTTCTTCAACAAGAATTTCAAATGGCCTGAGCATACTGAGGATTATCTCCTCTTCCTTTTCTGCTATGGTGAGAAACATTTTCATGTGGAAAAGCACCTGTCCCAGTCTGTTCCGTCAGCACATGCTCCCACCTGTCACCTCCGATGGCAGCATGTGTTTGCTGAGCAAGCAAAACGTCTTTATTCACGCCGCCTGTTCCCACTCAACACCACACAAACTAATGTAATAACCTATTAACTTTTGCACTTGATGAAGACAAAAGCGTGATGCTGGTGAAACTCAAACTACAGGTATATTTTTATACCTATGCATCAATCATGTGCTTTTGTTGCTATTCTTTTGGACAACTAAAGCCGACCTTACACTTACCGACTTTTCATGCGATTTCAAAATCACAGACAGAGTTCCAAAGCCTTAATAAAATCTTAAGCACCATGCTGAAGTTGATGCTCGTGATCAGTCGTTAAGGGTGAGGTGTCCTCACAACCCGATTTTAGCTCGTCTTTTCCGCGTCTTGCCGTTACGACAATATTCACCATGTTTGATATTCTCATAAGTCTTAAGCCTTGTGGCTTCGGAAACATGACATCACCTTTACAGACAAACAAAAAGCACGCTCTCACCACCAAACAGGAAGTAGCAAACATGGCCAAGATGCTGAAATCACAGAGGTTTATGTGGACCGCTCAAAAAGAAGAACAACTGCTCAAGCCCATTCTTTCAACCAGGACCGTGTCCACATTCTCTGATGTCTTCTCTTTGGACTTGTTTTTTTTTTTTTTTTTAAACAAATGTGTGCGCACACAATGGTGGCTACTGACAAAAGCTAAATAAACAAAAACGCATTCATTCATTCTTCATCTCTTCCTCCTCCATTTCTCTCGGCTCAGAAGTGGTTGTTGGAATTTTCCAAGAGGTGCATGATCTGAAATAATCTCAAGAGAATCTAGTTGTAGTCTTGTAATGTACAAGACTACAAAGCAATTCATTTCTTTTGTTCACAAACTCACTAAAGACAGCAGCTTTTATGCTGAGTAACTGCACAAATACACCTTTATGGCGTCTCAAGGATACTGCAAAATTTCTCACAATGGCTATTTTTCAAAGATGTGGTTAATATCATGCATTGCAGATATTTTCCATAGTAGTAAAAAAAAAAAATGTCCTGGCGAACAGTACGTCTCCTGGATTAGCTACGGGGGGCTTAGCTCTTATCTGTAAAAAATGGTGGACACTGCAGGAGGGAGACCAGTCAGTCAGCGCACTGATCAAGCCGAGAGATGTGCATTTCACACAGCCTTAAATCAGGAAGCTGTCCCTGCAGAAATGTCCTTGGCTCAGACAAGGTCAGCCTGCTGAATCATACGCAGGTCACACATCTGACGCAGGTCAGACGATTTACACTGCAAAAAAGCTAAAAATGACAGTGTTTGGAGGGTAAAAAACAGAGCAGTGGATGGGTATAAAAGAGAAGGGGCAGGAAATGAAGGGAAAGAAAGATGCAGCTTTGATTCCTTCACTTCTCACTCCAAGCACGCATGGCTGATCTGCCTCGTCCTCTTCCTCTTCACCCCCATCCCCCTCTGCTGACACTATGTTGCTGTATTATTGATTCCAACAAGAATCAGTTCCTCTAAACCATCTCCTCTTCCATCCCAAAGAGACATTTAGAGTGAGGGCAGAAAGGAGGCTCGATAAATAGAAGGGATCATATCCTACACAGCAGCGTTATGCCTGTGTGTAGCAGGCACTCACCTCGGCCAGCTTATTCCAAATCTAGCAAAACGTGTCATAAAATAAAAATCTTTCACGTATAAGAGAATAAACTAAAAGACAGCCTGTTGATGGTTGATTGGTATCTGTAATCTGTATATTAACATACAAGATGACTAGTTTTTCTTACACAAGAGCCTGCACCTGAAACGAGCCCTCACACACCCCTGCAACTACTCTGCATCCTCCAATCCAAGGGCAGGTTCTGCTCCCAGCTCAGCTTTACAGGAGATTAATTCTTCTGCTACTCTGGTACGTGTGTGTGTGTGTGTGTGTGTGTGTGTGTGTGTGTGTGTGTGTGTGTGTGTGTGTATACGTGCAAGCAAAAGCTGCCTGAACCCCAACAGCGTGATTCACACCCATTCTGCAGATGTTGTGTAACCATAGAAACGAAGAAATGGGTTTATCCTCCTCTCGCTTTAAATCTGACACATACACAATGTGCACATTAGAAAACGCACACACGAAATCCTGGTTATGGCACTGGGGACTTCTCTCTTACCACGATCCATTAAAAGAAGCAGGCTTCTTTTTCTCATTTCTAACACAATAACAGAAAACTCCACGCTTGATCTCAAGCATCGTCAACATGGAATCAGTATGAATAACACTTCATTTTCTTCGGGTCCTTCAAAAGTTGCCTATACACACATACATATATACACACACACATATATGTGTGTATATATATATATATATATATATATATATATATATATACACATATATATACACACACACACACATATATATATATATATACACACATATATATATATACACATACATATACACACACACATACATACACACACATACACACACACACACATTATATTATATATATATATATATTATTATATATATATATATATATATATATATATATATATACATACACATAACATATATACATACATATATACACACGTACACAGTATATATACAGTACTACTCAGAAAATTAGAATATCCTGAAAAAGTGTTGCACTTCTGTAACTTTAAAGGTGAAATGTACATATTATATAGACAAATATTATGCGAATCAATATATTTCAAGCTTTTATTTGTTTTGAGTTTGCTGCTTAGGACTTGCAGCTTCAGAAAACCTCATTCAAAAACTCAGAAAATTAGAATATTCCTTGAAATCAATGAAAAAAAATTTTAAATACAAAAATGTCAAATCTCTGAAAGTAAAATCTTGCATCTGTAATGAGTCTATAAAATGTGCTGGTTTCACCTTTTATGTTGGATTGCCTGAATAAAACAACTTTTACACGATATTCTAATTTTCCGAGTAGTACTGTGTATATGTGTGTGTGTGTATATATATATATATATATATTTGTATCATTTGTATCTTGCAATTTCCTTGAAGAATTGAAACAAAGTGTGAAACCTCTACTTGCTCTGGGTTTAGTAGCTTCCACTAAAAAGACGGGTTCTATTGTTGACCAGATGGAGGGATCACATCTTACATGAGGAGGAGGAGAGAACAGGCTATTAGTAGGCCATTGCTTTTGTATTCCGCTGTTATCTATCAGCCAGGGTGCTTTTTACAAAGACACCCTGAGGCTGAACGAGTGGATGAGCCGACTCTGCAGCTTCTCTCACAAGGTAGAAGCAGGTGGGCTGGTGGGGCAAACCCAGCCCACCCACCCCCTAAAGGGCTTTGTTTTACACACTATAACAGGATCTGTGCTCTTTTAGCTCTCGTTTGAATATGGCTTGATCTAATTTCATGTTTTTGTCAAACTATTTGTTTCAGTGTCCATTTTTCTAACAGGTGTGATGGTTGATGACTCTCACTGGTTGCGGTTGTGTTTATCTCATCTAGACTAAAGCTGCAGGCGGAAACCACAAACTGAGCCAGGTCAGAGATGGAAAATAACCTCGCAGGCTTCTGCTTAATACAGTAACAACAAAATAATAGCACTCTGTTCCTTTTAGGAGCCTACTCTGCAAGTTTCCCCTTTATATCTGGTTCATTTTGCAAAGTAAAATAACAAGTGCTTTCAAAAACGTAGGCACAGAAACAAGCAAAGCCTGTTATTTTGGTTTGCCAGCGCTCTGCTCACACTTGAACCATCGGTAATGGGTGAGCCTGATGAGGGGTTCAGGGTGTCACTGGGAGCACCACTCACCGCAGATACAGGCCTTGAAAGCTCAAAGCCAGTGGAAAGGCCTGGGTGCAAATATACATCAGTGAGAGTGAACCAGAAGCTGCCAACTGGAAAGCTGAAAGTCACAGAACCAGCCTCAACCCAGGATGAAGCTGCCAAAGGAATGGCTTTTCTTGGACTGCCCTCAGCTGAATTCTATTCTTGTATTTATCTGGCCCCTTAAATGTCTCTGATTTCCTTCTTAAAATGTAGCTACATATTCAGCTACTTGCTACATCATCAGACTCAGAGCAGCATCTGAGTCTGCACAACAGAGATTTAGCCTGCAGCACAAGCGCATGCCCTAATAAACTGATGCGACCATGACTGACAAAGAGGAACAAGAGCGTATATATACACACTTTTTAAACAGAAATACTCAGCCATTTTTAAAAGCTTGGTCTTGAACAATCTGCCGCCCATAATTGAAACAGGTTAATGCCTTGGTTAAAATCGAGGTATTTTCCAGAGACAGGCTGCTTCCACTCCATATTTCTTCTAAGCACAGAAAGAAATGGAGATGTTAAAGCGTACTTTGGGCTCCGTAGATGGATTAATGGAATTCCATTGAGCTACCAGTGAACTGAGAGAAGGCCTCCTCAACTGCTGAGTATTACAGTACATTGAAAACCTGTTAAACCCATTAGGCCATAACCTGAACGCCACTTAAGTCCATACGGTGCTGGAAATCTGAAGCAAGCAAGCAACAGAAGGAGATCATGACTAAAGACATTTTCCTCCTGGCTGCTCCTGGAAAAACAGACGTCCTTTGATTTTAAAGCAATAAAAGTGTGTGAGTAGAATTACAGTTACTGACACTGTTACACCACATTTCATTTGCATTACACAGTTTATGCAAACAAAGTCGCTACAGACATCTGGTGAAAAATAGAGATATCAGAGAAAATCTCATTTTCTAAAGATATTCTGATTAGATTTTGAGTTGCTGTTAATGCAGATACTGACTGGATCCATGGGAAGGATGCCCTGTTACTGGGTCAGCCAGAAGCCCCCAGTTAATGTCCTTAAAGCTTCCCGTCGTCTCATCATCCAGCACCACTTAACCCCAACAGTCCATGACTGAGCTGCTAGCTCTGAGACACCTAATTCAGCGACTGACACACCCCAGAGGAGCTTTTGCAGGCTCATTAATGAGTCTACACAATAGGCTGATTGTCTAAATACGATGACTTGGAAGTGATTAACGGGATGTTGGGAGGAACCATGGTAAACCAGACTTAACAAAAGAATGAACTGACGAGTGCCTCTCCTTGCTCGACTTCTAGGAAACCTTCAGCTGGCTCCTCAGAAGGGTTTTCATATTAAACTATCCATTTTTTTATAAAAAGATATCCTCCACAAAACCATCATATGTTGACAAGATTCAATCGGTGCCTTAGTTAATTTAACGATAAAGCAAAATCTAGCTAACCGCAGATTCAGAATTTATGGCTGTTGTAGGAAAAGTATTAAATCAAACGCAAACGCCTCAGGATGTGGGTCACAGTCCCATGTGAAGCGTGGGAGCATGGCCATCATGGCATTCCTAAAGCCACACTGCTGTTTGAAAATGTCAAAACACTTTTCTCGCAGCTAAATAGCGATTAACTACGGTATATATTCTTTTTTTTTAAGGACTGATTCTATCTGACGAGCTCACACAGAGAACAACACACTTGCCATAAGTGCAAGATGGGCTCTGTCTGAGACATCTGGACCACAGTCCCCAAACCACATCACAAACAAGCACGCGTACAGATCTACGAATGCAAGTTTTTTTTATGCGGCATTACGATACAAATGAAAAACGGCAGATGGGAATGACTGCATTCATTAGCCGCTCAAAAGCTGATTTGAGCTTACCAGAATTCTGTCCATCCTAAACAGATTCTCTTATAACGTCATATATTACCAACATCATCCAAATCAAAAAACTCTGACCAACCTTGAAGATGTCTGTATTGCAGTGCGAAAAGGAACGCTACCTGATAGTAGGATTTAATCTGCCTGATGAGGATAGAGAGGTTCTGGATACGCAGTGTGGGGTCATTGTTGACTTTCTTGTTGGTCCTCTGGACAGTGGCCTTTGGATTTCTGCAAGAAAAATGTTCAACAATTAAGCAGAATTAAAGCATTAAATTAAAGCAAAAATGTTAATTGTTAAGCAACAATTATTAGTAACCGAGAAAGTAGAAAAGCATGTTTTTGTAACTGAGGATAATGACAGGCACAGGCACCAAACACAGAACCATTCCGCTGATGCTGCTGTTCCAAAGACGATGCTGTCTCTAGTCTCTGTAGCCAAATGTTTGAGCACTGAGTAGTTATATACAACAATAACCACCAAATCAAATGAAACTACAGAATATAAAGGCTCTGTCGGTCTGTGTTATCGTCCTTGTGAGACAGTCGTGCCCTGGGCGCAAATGACTGTGCATCAAATAGACTTAGTCTTAGTTCTTGGTGAATAAAGAGTCGCTGTGTTTGCCCAAATTCCACACACACAGAGCACAGTAAAAACAAATCTTTTTTTTTTTTTTAAGTTAATGAAATGTGTAACAGTTCGAAACCACAGTGATTAGTCTTATTTTTAAACTCATGTTCGTAATTGAGGACATTGAAGATCAAGGACATTATATCCTCCTCAGAGAAGCCTGCTAAATACTTGCACAGCTGAATTTAATCCCTGCAGCTACCTTCTAACTAGATCGAGAAATCTGCACCTAACATTTCAGAGTTGTGCAGAGCTAGCATGCCAATAGTTGACTTCACTGCCTGATGCTTTAACTCTGAACGCTGCACGTATAAATACTTGTCGGCCGGCTGCAGTGAAAACGTCTTCATTATTCTTTTCACAGCCCCGACCCTGATAAAAGCAGTCACACATAATCATGCTAATCAGACGGACACAGAGTTCTTTTAACAGTGGTCCAACTGAGCAGTCACGTGACCTCTAATCTCCCCCTTCCACGGCACACTCCAACCCTTTTGGAAATCCACAGTGGGGGTCTATTTAACCCGTTAATTAAAGGCCAAGAGGAGGCTGTAATCCTGTAATGGCAGAAAGGTGAGGAGTGTGGTTGTGAAGCGTCTGCAAAAGCAGCAAAGCAGGGACTGCAAATTTACATATTCCTCCATCATCAGAAGAGCCAGTAAACGCCACAGTAGAATGGTTTCGAACACCACCTCATCATCCTGCTCATCTTTGGATAGTTTATGCCCCATCACAGCGAGACGGCACCCACTTTGGATTAGCAATAGAGGAAGCCACTTAGAACAGCAACAGGGGTTAAATATCCCACTTACTGCCTCCTTGTTCCTGCTGATAGTGTAAAACTAAGACTTTAAGAGACAAACAGATTAAAGATCCACAAGCAGGAAGCCAACATGGCAGACAACTAGCGAGCCAGTCGACCAGACGGCCAGTCAATAAGCCAGTCCGTCTTTCCTGTCGATAGGGACCGCAGCCTTATGCAGAGCCTGGGGCCAGTGGGCCATCGCTCATCTTTGATTGGTCGGTAGCGTTCGGAAGTAGTGGTAACCTATATATGACAGGCTAGATTACTGTCAGCGCGGGCAGCCAGGCACACGGTCCACACTCAGAGGATTCCAAATGCACACAACCACACACACACACACACAAAGGAAACACACACAGGCTGCATTTGGCCACGTGTTTGGTGTGGCGTCTACGAGCACTTCTGTGCAAACACAGCAGGGTCCTGTAGGATCCTCACACACACACACATGCAAAAGAATGTGATTCCAGGTCAGGACATATGCGCAGCTTTTCAGGTCAGACATAATTTCAATTTAAACAATTCCCGATTCTGCAGGAAAAAATGTTTTTTAAAGCATTTTAATGCTCAGAATTAGTGCATGTGATAATATTTTCTACCCTTCAGCCTCTTCCCATGGGAACCGCAGCAGTGCACAAAGCAAAGAGGGTTGTGCCATCGGTATGTGTTTCTTGTCAGCCAATTTCCTTGTCTTGGCTTTTCATTGCCTTGTTTGTCTCCTGTCTTTGTGCTTCCACAGGGCCTCTTCCCATTCCTCTGCTCTGTCAGTGCATCCACAGAGACTGCAGCTAAAGTCATTTTACCAAAAAAAGGATGCAGTCTGGTTTACCGGCCCATACCGGCCCTCACGCCTGAGACCAAGAAACAGGAAGTTTATTTGCAGTTTAATGGCAGTTAAAATGAGTCCAGCATGTTGTGAACTGTGTCAGTGGGACTCAGAAGAGACTAAAATCCTGTGGGATTAAACATGTCTTTAGATGTGGGATTTTGAGCGCACATCACATCAACTCTGCCTTGCAAAAAGTTTGGTCCTGCCAAGGTCACAGCTGTGATTTCCTGTCACGCTTCCTGATATCGTCACACTAGACAAACTCAGGGAACATGACACCAAAATGAAAATTAGAGATGCCAGATCAGACTGAATTCTGTCCTTTTGAAGTCCAAGTGTGTCAACCTCAAAATCCAGGCAACAGCAGCGGGGAGGGATCAATCAGACAGCCCCGCTGCGCCTCTACCTGCTTCCTTTCTGTACCAGTTCAGTGGAATCCCAGCTATGCCTGCTATAACTAGCGGCTTAGAAAAGCCAACAAAAGGCTTCAGCGTACCGCTGGAAGAAAGCAGAGAGGGCAGGAGATGCAGATCTGAGAGAAAAGAGAAAAGAAGATGAAAGGAAAACAGCAAGAGCTGAAGTCGCAGTGGGTGTGGATGGCTGGTTTTAAAAGAGGACACGGTGAGGTTATCTGGCGCATTTTCAGCTTAAAGTCAAAATCCAAAAACAGCCGCAACTATGCCCTTTAAAGTTAACGATCTACTGTATAGTCCCAGACTGATCATGAAAAGCAGCTAATGCTCTTGTCTGTTTCTCACCTCAGGAAGGTAAGCATCATCTTCACCTTCTTTTACACTCACTCGCGCATGGACAGGTATTCAAGGCGTGCACAGATCTGTCCAGATGTTCCAGCAAACAGAAACACTCCGCAGTAAACAGGATTAGCAACATTCTTCTCCGAATCCACATTTTAGGTGTTTGTGCCTGCTCTGTTTAATCCCAGCTGGCAAAAGCAAAAGGCCCTCAACTAATCTTTCAATGATAGACACAAGTCAAGTTTATGGTTTAAAAAAACTGCGTTCTTATTATTAAATAACTTGGCCCCAGTGGTCCGTACAGGAAAGACGGGCCAATGAGCCAGCATGGGTCTCCAGGACCAGCAGGAAAACAGAGAATTCAAGTGGACAATTGTCACTCTGTCAAATATTTAATTGGGCCTCTCTTGGTCACCCGAGAAACTAATTGGTTTGACAGCGCAGGGGGGAGATCTAATTGGCTGGGTGATGTCAGTCAAAAGGGGCGGGAGGGGGGAACTGTGGAGCCATCTGGGTGTCAGCAAACCGTTGGATAATCCTGGGGTCTCTTCATCCCTGCGTGTTCTCTCCATTCTGTCCCAAGGACAACTGCTGCCAACCTGTCTGCCATCTCAACTAAAGCGCTGCAGAGACACACACTCAGCCAACCAGGGCTTATAGACGCTGACAGCTGCCATCACCAGTAAAAAAGCTCACCTTTCACCTGTCAGTGTCCTATTGGTTAACTAAAGATCTTACATTTTGGAAGAGCAGATGTGTTAAACCACATTTTAACTAAATGACTTGCAATGCTGAAGAATCTAACTGCTGCTACACCCATGCAACACTGCACGTGTGTTAGCTGGGCCTGCTGGAGGTGGCCACGCAGGGCTGCTAAAGTGAGAGAGGCCAGACAAAGAGCAGTCTCAGAACATCTGACCAGCACTGTAGGCCCTCTGTGTGGGAGGGCGGCTGGGCGAGACGACTACCGACAGCTGCCTCTGTCCAAAACAAAAACGGGGGAAAAAAAAAGAAAAAAAAACACAGACGTACTCCCACGCAGACACAGAAGGCCTGCAGAGAAGTACCGAGCAGACACACGAGCACCGAACTGATAATCCCTCACTCAGTAACGCTTTTTTTTGGACCTACAATGCCTAATATGTATAGCAGAACAAGTCCTCTTGGTTGCCATCTGACTCAAGGGGTCAGGTTTATCTGTTGCTTTTTGTTGCACAAATTGCCTGTAATGTTTTTATTTTTTCCTCCTTCACTCGTTTCCTTTCTGTTTGCTTTTCAGTATATTTAAAATACCCAGGGGGTTAAAAGTAAAAACTCAACAACACTGCTGACTTGTTCACAGTTTTGGGCACAGGAGAAAGAGGCCTTGTTCCAGTGGAACCTGCCATGCCCTTCCCACAGAGTTGGCTGTTGGGACTCTTTTCTCCCAGAGTGCGTGCACAGAACAGGAGGTGGAGGTAGTTGGAATTGGAAGGCAGAGCGATGCAAATGAGCTGGAGAAGGTCAAGGGCACTGGAAGAGAGCTGATCAAGAGGAGGAAGACAAACCTCCCCTTAACCACATGATTCAAAAGAGACAGTTGGACAAAGACGTTGCAATGAAGCTGCCTCCAACTGCAAACCTCCATAAAATACAAAAATGTGTTCCAGTGGGACCGGCAATGGTTCTTTCACAGGCAATGGAAGGGGGGTGAAGGCTTAGAGAGCAGAGGGTCACATAAGCAGGAAAATATTAAAAGCAGCCTTGCCAGAAGGAACCAGCAGCATCAAAACACGGAGGAATGGGAGGCCGTGCTGTATGCGGGGAGCTGACAGGAATGACAGACAGATGCGGCAACAAATGCCCATTCAACTCGTTCTCTTGTACTCCAACAGGACATTTGGGGAAAACGGGATTTTCAGTCCTACAACAATGATGGCCGATCTGTGCTGCTCTGTAATCTGCATTAAGATTTGCTGCTGTTTGCAGTCTTACGCCACTTAAAGCTGCTATTTCAGTTTAAATCTACAGCACAGCAGGAAACAGAGAAAAGCTTCAGGGGCGGAGAATCTTCCTGTCTGCTGCAGATGACAGTACAGGGAGACTGAAAAAACAGGCGACTGCCTGTTATGAGGCTGCTTGTTGACTCTCTGCTTAAAGGGATCCCAACAATAGCTGTCTGCAAAGATTTCTGACAGTGTGATGATTAAGCGCTCTCAATTCAAGGTCCCTTTGCGTCTAGCCTACATTTACTTCAACATATATGTTAAACAGAAAGTAGAGAACATATATATATATATATATATATAAACAACTCTAATAGCATTATGTTTTTAGAAGTATGACAAAATTAAACACATGCGTGGATTTATTTAATCCTTGTCACACTGAGGTGGTGCAGAAGGATGGATTGGACTGTAGGATTTCTTAATCTGTGTCAGATTACTTACATCTCAAGCATGATGTCGTTCAGGTAAATCCCATCCACTAGTTCAATATATTCCGATAATCTTGTGCCATCCGTCACTGTCGGCTGCCCGACTGTCTGAACCTGGAAATAAATGGCAGGGAGTGAAAAGGGATGTTAATAAAAACCAATAAACCCTAAGGAATGTATTAGCGGGCAGATGTGACCACCGACAGAGGCTGCAACACATTTGAATGGTTAATTAGGGCGCTTACCCAGCAGACCAGAGGCGTGAGCATAAACTGCTCCAGCAAAGGGCTGAAAACCTCGTTCTCCATATTTCCCAGAGCCACAGGCGCAATTTAATTCAGCAGATGCGGGAAAATGCGTAATCCTTCACAGAAAGGTGCGTTTTGTAGCTCCAATCATGTAGCCGATTCGCTCATTTTGGCTGACATCCACGGAAAGACAGACGGGGGTTCTCGTGGGGGGGAAATCCACATCCGTTAATCCACAATCTTCCAGACAAGACCCAGCTGTTTCAGATGACAGGGTCTGAACTTGCTAGCTCCGGGCAAGCACAAGATGTTACATTTTTGATGCTAAAAACAAATAAAAAAAAACTATCTTTGCGTCCACTAGAATAGCTAATGTTAGCTGACCTGTGCCAGGTGAAGTGTAGCTTTATGCTAGCGAATTAATCTTTTTTTAAAAAAATGGGAGCCTGAAAAAAAGATCACAGAACGTTATATGGAAACTCCTTCTACAGGTCTAAGAAGTAAAAATATCCATGTGGAAAAATCCAGATTCTCGGATCATATGTTAGTCATTCCTCCAGTAACTGGAAGGACATTTTTGATCGGTTAGTCGTCTTCTTCTCCTGCCTCCGTTCAAATGAGCGCAGAGCGCCGACGATGACTGGGGGACACTTAGGACCGCCTCTCCCTCGCTCCTGCGCATCTTCCTCCGCGAAAAGAAAAATAGGCCCTCATTAATCCCTTTCCCACTTCTTTAAAGCGAATCAATTCATTGATTCCCACAAAATGATTGCCTGATTTGAACTATACTCTCAGCGGACTCGAACAAAGGTTTAGAAGAGAGATGGAAATGCGAGAAGCTCTTGTGCTGCACACTGTGTTATGGGAAAATGTAATTAAATCAATAAATAATCTTGATTATGATTATATATGTCATAATATCTTTGGGTGTATTATTACCTTTTGTCTACCGAGCATAGAGTCCATTGTACCAGAAGGTAAAATACTGACATCTGCTGGTTAATGTACATAGGGCACACTGAAGGGGTACAGTGAGTGAAGTAAAGGTTGACCTTTGACATTTGGCCTACTAGTGAGAAAAATGTATGTTTTATTTTATACAATACAAATAAAAACAATCTCATCAACTGAAAAGATGGGTAAACTGTATGAGCACATTTTCATATTATAGAATAAAAAGTGACTTTCCACAGTGCCTCCTCAGTATTAAATTATTTATGTGGAAAATTTTCAGGCAAAGTTGTAACACCAAGTTGTTGTGTTTTAAAAATATCTCAAGCTAAAAATACCATCTCAAATACTTTCAGGGATAAAAGTTATTCCTGATTCAAGCTTGTTTTTTCAGAAAAGAAATACGATCCTGGTGAAAAAAGCTGAGTCATATAAGCAGCTGCAAATTTAAAATAAGTGCATAGCAAATCTATTTCAGTAGCAGCAGCAGGACTGAAAACCACGCTCATCCATTACAAAGGAAATGAACGATGATGAATGGCTCTGTGAGCCCAGAGCCAGTGCAGACAGATAACCAATTAAAACACAAAGAGACCTGGTCACCTCTTTAGAACTTGGAGTGAACTGATTACCTTCTGTCTCTAAAGAACATTTCCTCAGCACATTTCAGGATTGGCAACTGGAAAAGCTGCAACCCTCATTTGCATAGAACAACGGTTGCACAGGTCATTACTGCAGCTGGAGGCAGCTCGAGATCCTAACAAGACCTCTTGTGTTTTTTGTTTACTTTCAAAACGTGTCTGACTGGCGAGATGTAAATTCAGGCACCAGCTTAAGGCGGAAATTCAATACAGCTCAGACATTCCATGTTTTGTGTTGTTTTCTCCATTATTTCTTCAATACAAAATCAGAATAAAGTGTGCAACAAAAAAGGTGAAAAAGGACTTTGTCTAATATTTTATATGCCACTGCCAATGTATGTAGACGTTTGTTTGTTTTATTCCATTCTTATGTATTGCATCCAAAATCAAAATCAAGCCATTTCTTTCTGAAACCAGATGTTTCCTGACCCTCCAGCTCAGCATTACCACAGACTGGCTTCTGTAGGTTGAGCCTCTGTTCAGGGGCATCTGATGAGGGGGATCAGAGTGCTCTTCTGAATAGCTGAGATAGCAATTATTTGTGTCAGAGTAGAATTCGTTAACCTCAGATCGAACAGAAACTCCTGCGTGTATCACTGACGTGTATTATTCATGATCCTTTTAGTTTGGTCACAAAGCAGCATCCACCTTCACTTAGTGCTCAGTTACTGTAAAGACCCACAGCAGCATTCCTCACACATAACACTCATCTAACCCTCAAGAGTCTGTCAACACATGGAAATGATTCTCTGAGTTGGTGCTAATCCCATCAGAGCAAAAAAAGAGAGAAAAAAAAACACTGAATGAAGAATTCAGTCCACAAAGGAGAGAGCTAATGCTCTTCAGAGACCAGATAAAACGTCTTTAAATCGCTGCAGTTTCCTGTTAGTTGTTGCGCTGGAATTTACAAGTCACCACAAACATTTTTATTTGGGGCTCTGCTGATCTCACGTGCAAGAATGCACAGGGGGGTGATGCTTACTAATGCTTCCTTTGTCTTAAATAATCTGTTTTGACCATTGCCACTACAGTAGTACAACAGTTCATCTCTTCTGTTTATAATATTCTTATTTATTTTATTTCTCTTTCATACTATCCACACCTTTTCTGCTAACTAGCACTGTAACAACAATTTTAAGACAATGCTCTGGTAAATAATATTGCCTGAGGAGCATGTGAGCTACAGTTCTGCTCTGCCATGTGCTGTAATCTAATTACCAAGCCTGTGACAAAAGAAATCATGCCTTGGCACTTCAAATTACCATGAGCTGTCTAAACAGTGGTTTCACTCAAGCTTATGGATGTCCACATCAGTCTGAGGAGGTCGAATCCAATTACTGGATTTGGCGGACGGCAGGAGTGTTTTTCTACAACAAAAACTTATTGTAATTTCTTCCTTATTTAATCAGTAAATATACTGACATTAAAGTTACACTGTGTTACAGAACATGTCTGCATATAAGGTGATTACATGCAAAAAGATGAATTGGCTCCAGATCTCCAGATGACAATCTCAGTCTAAGTGACGACAGGAGCGTCACTACCTGCCAGTGACCTAGAAACCCCTCACTGAGCAGCCCTGAAGAAAATCCTGTGAAATCTGTGTATGTGTGTTATCAGTAGAACACTCATTCCCACTGTCCTGATAAAGAGAGAGAGAGAGAGAGAGAGAGAGAGAGAGAGAGGAAAACAAGGGAAAAAATGTCTCCAGATTTTGCCTTGGACTCTTATTTCCAAATTTATATATAACAATAATGCACATTCACCTGTGTCAGTTTATGTCATCTGAGCCATTAGGAATCAACCGTTGCTATATGGGTGGTATTAAAATCTGAAATCTTGCCAGTGCCATGCTCACAGAAATCTTACAGAATAATAAGACGTTCTTGCAATTTTTTTTTCACATGTTGGTTTGTAAAATTGCATTGTTTTTGCAATGGAAACATAATCCAGTTTTATAGACGCTGTTCATGCTCATCTGTTTCCATAACATCTGCAGCGCCCCACTGTTGATGGCTCACTAAGTATTGTGCTTTCTGGCTATAAAAACTGATTTGCAGGCACAGACACAAAATTAGGCACTTGTGTTATGACAGATGCATGAACCAACTGATGGGAGTATACAGGCGTAATTTCACAATTGCAGCAGTATTTTTATACAAAAGGATAGCTATCAACGATGGACATTCTCGATCTATTCATTTTATTTGCATTCGTTTATAGCCAAAGTCAGAATAAGTTCCTCATCATAATAAGGAACAATGCATAACGGGTCCCAGGCATGTGATTAACGTAGATCCCATACCTGCCACTCTTCCGCAATGTAAATTATTGATGAGTATTGGGCAATACTGCCACTTAGCGGTAAATAATTCAAATAGCAATTGATACACTCTTATGAGATCATTTTAAAAAGTCTCCTGTAATAATACTAATAGTAATTCAAGTAGTTTACTTATTTTACCATTATTTAAATCTAAATAATGTCCTTTCTACGTCTCTGAAAAATGAAATTTGTTAAATAAGCTCCGGGTGAATAAAATCAGCTAGGAACTATTGTTCAACGGATACGGACATTTTTTAATGTCACGCACCTATTCTAATTGAGCCAATCAGATGACGCAGTTCGAGACTCATTCCGAACATGTGACCAAGTAAGATGGAAGCCCCCTATGCGCACGTCTAAACCGGAGAATCTCTGACTAGAACTTTATTATAAGGTTATATTTATATCTTATGAGATATGAGGTATTTCCTTCGGTTGGGGCATTCATTTGCCCGGCTTCAAGTTCGTTTATGTCACCAGAGTGTTTACAGTAGCCATTCCAATCCACGAAGAGTGGGAGTGGACCTTGGGGAGAAGTATGTCGACTTTATTCACTAATTCAACTCCTTAACGAGCAATATTTTTTCATTAAGGATATACATATTTGGTGCCAGTGGATTTAATGCTGTGCTAACTGTATTTTTAATAAGTTGACTAGTTAGCTATTTCCACATTATACGTCTTAACGTGACATGATGTATAATTAATGCGATATTTAGCTCGATGGTGGTGTTTGTTTTGTAGGAAGCTTGAGATATCTTCTGGGAGACTTGCCAGATTTGCTGATGGATCGGCCATCGTACAGGTACAAATTCACCTAAAATTATAACAGACACACCCACCCAGACACACTCACAGTGAGGAACACTTAAGGTTTCTGCCTTATAAAAAAGTTCCTGATCTTTCCTCTTTTGTAAGCTGGGCGAGACCTCTGTGATGGTGACTGCTGTGAGCAAAACCAAACCATCTCCATCTCAGTTCATGCCTCTCGTGGTATGTTCTCTAATTTTAAAGTTTGTAACCTGGCTTGAATTTTGGTTGTTCAGTAACAGGTGTGTGTGTTTTTTTAAAGGTGGACTACAGACAAAAAGCAGCTGCTGCGGGGAGAATCCCCACCAACTATTTGAGGCGTGAGCTGGGCACCACTGATAATGAAATCCTCACCAGCAGACTTATAGGTGAGCAGTTTAGAATGTTTGCTTTTATACGTCTAACTGTTGTGCTGCTGGTGGTTGTGGTGTGTTTTAACTAACATTTAATTTTTGGCTTCTATTTTTCAGACAGATCAATTCGACCACTGTTCCCTGCTGGTTACTTTTATGACACTCAGGTCAGTTTCTAAACTCTTCATTTTTTGATTTTTTAAATAAGAATATATTAATGTTTTGATGTTCCCATTGTTGGTTGTATCCATGTGTTGTCACGTCATCTCCTGAAGGTTCTATGCAATCTGCTGGCAGTTGATGGTGTCAATGATCCGGACGTTCTTGCTATCAATGCAGGTGAGTTATGTCTTGTGATTATCTATGGAGTTTGTTCTTGAATCTTAAGGGTGTTTAATGTTTTCTTTGTTTTTTTTTTCCATTAAAGCATCAGCTGCTCTGGCCCTGTCTGACATCCCATGGAATGGACCCATAGGTCAGCAACACACAATAGGGAAAAAAATTCTACTGTACACATTTTTTTTAAATGTAGGTGACTACACTACACTTATCTGTGACTACATAGTTGTTTCTATGGTCATGCAGGAGCTGTACGTGTGGGCTTAGTAGATGGAGAGTTGCTGATCAATCCTACTAGGGCAGAAATGAGCTCCAGCATGCTTAACCTGATTGTGTCTGGAGGTCCCAGCAGTCAAGTGGGTAAGATGTCAAAAATTATTTGGACATTTCAAAATAGGTCATGCACGTCTGTGAGTCCTGAGCCTTTGATTCAAATGATGCGTCTTCGATGTGATTGTTCATCAGTGATGATTGAGGCATCTGCTGAGAATGTACTGCAGCAGGACTTCTGCCATGCAGTGAAAGTTGGCATTAAACACACCCAACAGATCATCCACGCCATCCAGCAGCTGGCCAGAGAAAAGAAGGTCACCAAACGCACCCCAGTCAAGATCTTCTCAGCTCCAGCTGACATGGTGGAATACGTGCGGCAGTAAGATTTCAGTAAAAGATACAAATATTATAGCTGTATTGATAGTTTTTACACAGTGATATAATCTATAAACTATAAAGTAATTCAGCCTGATTCTATTCCTGATAAAGATAGAAAGAATTAAACCTATTCTCTGTGTCTTCTTTGCAGAGTAGCTTCTGAGAGCATCTATGCTGTTTTCACAGATAACACTCATGATAAGGTAAATGTCAATTTTTGTAATTTCTAAACCTTTCTGTCTTTCCTGTCTATTGTGAAATGGCTTTATTGAGGACTTTGTATGCTTGTTCTTCTTCTTTAATATATAGTGTTTAAGCAAATTCTAGTTTTGTAAAGGAACTTCAATTCTTTCTTAGATTTCAAGAGATGAAGCTATCAACAAAGTTCGTCTTGAAACTGAAGAGACCATAAAAGGTAAATCATCTGTTGCTTAGAAAAAGTTTGGAATTACGTCTGATATATTTTTTTTCATTGGTTTTTGATTGTGTTCTGTGTTAATTGTTGTTTTCCATGTGTAGACAGGTTCCCCCAGGCTGAGCCTTTTGAAGTCGTTGAGTCCTTTAACACTGCCTGCAAGGACATCTTCCGCAGTTTAGTTCTCAATGAATACAGGAGGTAAATCAGTGTTGAATCGAATAAAACAAGCGCCATGTCTTTTAGTTCATGCAAGATGTTTTCTTCTTCTTAATGCTGTAGATGTGATGGGAGGGAGTTGACTGCTTTGAGAAACATTTCCTGTGAGGTGGACCTCTTTAAACCACTGCACGGCTCAGCTCTGTTCCAGAGAGGACAAACACAGGTATGCAAACAGAACCAGGTCTGGGGATAGGAATAAATCAATGAAGATGAGACTGCAAACTGATATTTGGTCATGTTTTAGCTATAAAATACTGTAATTTTGACAATGAATGGAGGCAGGACAACAGAAGGTTTTTGGGTTTGAGTGCAGCAGTTATGTTTTAAGTGAGGTGATTGCTTATGTTCTCTAGGTGCTGAGCAGTGTCACATTTGATTCCCTTGAATCCAGTGTCAAAGCAGATATAATTACCACAGCTTTGAGGTAAGCAGACATGAATACACACTTGAATATGTTCCATTATCAGCAGTGACACGGCGTTGAGCCAGAACATCAAGTTTTTCTTTTTAGATCTATAACAAAATATGATTGAGTTGTAAGTTAAAATAATGCACAAAGTCCTAAAACCTTAAGTCTCATTTATTTTCCTCTTTGCAGTGGCATCAAAGACAAAAACTTCATGCTTCATTATGAAGTAAGGAAAATCCCTTTTCTATTTTTTTAATGCATCTGATTGTTACCATAATTTTTCCCCCACGCATTTCAAATCTTATCTTAATTTTCAGTTCCCGCCATATGCAACAAATGAAACGGGAAAAGTAGTGGGCCTCAACAGGAGAGAGCTTGGTCATGGTGTGTATAAAATCCACGTTTCCATCCAGAGAGTAAAGGTAAAGATTGTGCGGGTTTGCTGTTGATGTCCATGTGTTTGTGTTTTGCAGGAGCCCTGGCTGAGAAAGCCTTAAGGTCAGTCATTCCTAAGGAATTCCCTTTCACCATCAGAGTCACTGCTGAGGTACTTGAGTCTAATGGTGAGTATGCTGAATCTGGTTCTGAAACAGCACCAGCAATCAGTATAAGACATTTTTTATCCAAGTGTCTATATTTTTCTTTTCTTTACCTCATGTCAGGGTCCTCCTCCATGGCCTCAGTATGTGGAGGCAGCCTGGCTCTAATGGACGCAGGTACCTGAGTGGGAACGGAAGTGTTAAGAATATATGACGTTAATGGTGGAAGTGTATTTTAAATGATATCTTCTTATAGATATCTTCTCTTTAGATAACCTTACTTAATGAGTATATGAATACTTGCACAAAATCAGTGATAACATTAATTGATTCTAAATTCATATTTTGTTTGTTAGCTTTCAATAATTGCTTCTAATTTGTTGCTTGTGTGCTGAAACTGCTTCACAGGTGTACCCATCTCATCTGCTGTGGCTGGTGTAGCAGTTGGCCTCATCTCAAAGGCCAACCCAGGGAAACCTACCGAGATAGAAGACTACAGATTACTCACCGACATTCTGGCACATACTGCTCTCTTGTTAAACAGTTTAGAACTCTTTATCCAGATGTACATATGTTATAACCTGTGTGATGATTTTTCTTTTTCGAACAGGGCATTGAGGATTACTTGGGAGACATGGACTTCAAATTGGCAGGAACAAACAAGGGCATCACTGCTCTACAGGTAGTGTCTCTAACGTGCTAGCAGGAAAATGCTAACTAATAAATGTTTATGAAAACTTTTTTTTTTTTTTTAACCTCCAGGCTGATGTAAAGATTCCAGGATTGCCTCTCAAATTGGTCATGGAGGCTATTCAACAGGCCACTGGTGAGCTCAGAGAGCACTGAAATGGATCAGAATGGGCTACTCTGAAGAATAGACCTAAGTGACTTAATGAACTTGTGTTTCAGTGGCAAAACGAGAAATCCTGGGCATCATGAATAGATGCATCGCCAAACCAAGAGCAAACAGAAAGGACAATGGACCTGTTGTTGGTAAGATTTTTTTCTCATCACACATACAAGTCGTTAGAGTTAGCATGAGTTGTTGATACGGTTGTATAGTTAACAGGTGGATATTCACCCGTTTGGGTGTCATATCAAGGTGTAGTCTCGATTTGGTCATCATGTTGTCAAATTATTCAACCCATACACAAACCAACAGCAATACATTTTAACCTTAACTGAGTTAACGGGCGTGTTAGCGCCATCTGCTGGTCAAATATGCGCACAACAACACTCGTACACGCGCATGTGAACAATTCACCATTGTAGCAGCGTTATAAACTGTTGGCTACCTGAAGACAAAGCTTTTAAAGGAGTATCTCTAAGGAAGAAATATATATCTGGAATTCAGGAGGTACGTCTGGGAGTAAAAAACACACTTCTGATAAAAACAACCTTAGTTGTCTACAGGTGTAAAATGTGAAAAAAAACCCAAAAAGATTACCGATTACTGCTCCAGGTTGACCATGTCACTGTGGAGAAGGTCAGACTTATGCACACCTTCAGAATTATAGCCATTTATACAAGTAGGTTGTATCTCTCCAAAACCTTCCTAACAGACTTGCAAAAATGTTTTTGCCATTCAGAAAATGTGCGTGTGCCTGTTTCCAAACGAGCACGCTTCGTCGGTCCAGGTGGTTACAACCTTCGCAAGCTGCAAGCACAGACAGGTAACAAGCAACCTGGTATTTTTATTTAAGTGAAAATTCCCAGAAATTGTATAGAGAGGCTGCAGATTCAGGCTGAATCTATGGATTTGTTTTGTCCTTTGGAGGGGCGACAATAAATCAGGTGGATGAAGAGACATTCTCCGTGTTCGCGCCGACACCAGGAGCCATGAATGAGGTCCTTGAGTTTATCAGTGAGATCAGCAAGGATGATGTGAGTTTTCCTACTCACAAGGAAATGAGATAAACACAAATAGTGTTTAATGTGCATGTCACAAATGAGAAGAAGTCTGTTCACAGAAGATGTTTTTGGTTGCAGCAAGAACAGCAGCTGGAGTTTGGTGCCGTCTACACTGCCACCATTACTGAGATACGGTAATAAACAGATGTGGATGTTTAGTAGATGTTCAGATGAAAGCCTGGAACAGAACTAAAGACTAGCTTGTTTCTCCTTTCCTTTCAGGGATATTGGAGTGATGGTGAAACTTTATCCCAACATGAGTCCTGTCCTGTTACACAACTCACAACTGGATCACAAACGGGTTTGTCGATTTCTGTCATAATAATGGTGGTTTTTCCATTTTCCACTGACCTTATAACAGTAAAATCTTCCTCATATTTTTGTCCTTATTTAGATAAAACATCCAAGTGCATTGGGTTTTGAAGTGGGACAACAGATTCAGGTAGGTGTCGGTCTCCATAGTTTTCCTCAGAAATGAATCCTCTCGTTAACATTCTTGGATCATTGACTCTGGACATTTTTGACAGGTCAAATACTTTGGACGTGACCCAACAGATGGAAGAATGAGACTTTCGCGGAAGGTGCTTCAGTCTCCTGCTGCAACTGTTGTTAAGACGCTCAGTGAGAAACAGAGCATCTCTGTGGGTTCAAGCAACAGCCACACCAGTAGCACCGACTTGTGACACGAGCCTCACTGAAAAGTTTACTCTGGAGGAGTGGTGGTTCAACTCATGAAAACTGTTTTTTCCCAACAACTGACGTACAAATCGAAATAAATGCAGATATTGATGAGTGGGAGAAGCACTTTCAGAAATGTTTGCTATTTTTAACTATTTCCTTTTAAATGGGTTTTGTTTGTTTTCATTATTTTCCTCCCTCAGCGAGGGTTAATACTAACTCATCCAATCATCCAGCAGCTTTTTTTGAGTCATATGTAAATAAAGCCATTCCACAAGGTTCCACAAGAAGTGTGTTCATGGGGAGTTTGTATTGCTCTTCTGCTCTAATTCACCCCAACCTATTCAGGACTCAGCACTGGCCACACACTGAATTCACGTCCATGTCTTTATGGACCTTGATTTCTGCTCCATAGCTATTGACTGCAGAAGGGAGCAACCCTCTGGGAGCGACCTATATGTTCAAAAATATTTGAAAAGCAGTCTGTGGCTACAACACTTGAATTCAATCATTAAAACACCGTATTTAGTTTAAAACTCGGGACATTTTGAGCTGGTCCTCTTGCATTTCTTTGTTGTAGTAGCTAAAATATAACATAATGCATTAATTAAAATGCAAGGTATTGCTGTATTTATCTGTATTACTGTCCGAATTTAAAAAGTTGTACATTCTTCGCATGATTTGCAGTTGAGAACTGCTACTATTCCCTTTCTTGCCTCTAGGTGGTACACTGAGTTGGGCGCGCTTCTTATTGGATAGTCGCTCGGAGGTGGAGACCCCACGGCAGTTACTGCTTGATTGACGTCGAAGAAGAACACAAGATCGGATTACAAGATGGCGGTCCGTGGATGTTAGCTAAAAGGCCTTTAGAGTTGCTGTGTGTGAATTTTATAATTCGACATTACGGATTCTCCTGTTTTAAATTGTGAACTCGACATGTTAATGAAATAACCATTAACATAATTTATTGATATCGAGACTTTTACACAGACGCGCATGTTTTGTAACATGCTGCTGGAAACAAAGCTAACAGGTCGAGGGTAGGGAAACAGACGAAGTGAGGCGATAGCTTGTTAGCAGCTAGCAAGTGTGCTAGCTCCTATTTGGATAATCATGTCGGACACTCGGCGGCGAGTGAAGGTATATACGTTGAATGAGGATCGGCAGTGGGACGATCGGGGTACCGGACATGTTTCTTCTCCCTTTGTTGAACGACTAAAGGGAATATCATTATTAGTTCGAGCTGAATCAGACGGTAAGTTCCCAGTTAGCCGCAGTGACGTTTCGTTGATTAGCGTTAGCAAATCTCTTGTTCAGAAAGAATGGTTTTGTTGCCCACTTTAAACGTTTGTTCATTTAATATGACTCAGTTTTCTGAATTTTTTAGATATTTGTTTGTTGTTGTTTATGAAGGGGGTATTTTCTCTGCCTCTGTAATACCACATTGGTTGAACAACTTTTGCTAGCAAGACTGTTTATCTGGCGACGTGATCGTAGTAGCATGGGGGGCCTCAATAGAGTGATGTTCAGACTTAACACGTCGTGTGTTGGCTTATTAAAAGTCTTTAAATTTAAACTTATAAAACAATTATTGTTAACTATTAATATGCGGATATAATACAGGCAAGAAATATCGATACACTGGTTATTAATTTGGCAATTTTAATGTTAGAATGTCGTTTTGTGTCGCAAATTTGGGTTATTAACTTTTCACGTTGTATACACTACATCCTGACTAACTTCCACATGAGTAGACAGTAACCACCCATTATATTACTATTTTGTGTTGTTAAGCACAGTTGTGCCCTCTGGCACTAGATGAAAAGTTATTATAATTCTCTCTGTTGCAGGATCACTGTTATTGGAATCGAAAATAAGCCCGAACACTGCATATCAAAAACAGCAGGTAAGTACTGTATTTAAGTCTGAGTTGTGTTTAACATTTTGGAATTCTCAGTATTAAAAATTGGCCTTTCATAAAGGACAGAAAGTAGAGATTTGCTGTTTGATATATTAAAAATGTGGAACCAAGAGGCATTGGCATATCAACCACTTTAAATATTTAAAGTGTGGAACTTTGTGTTTGAATTTGTGCTTTTTTTTGTATCCCCAGGACACTCTGATTGTTTGGTCTGAAGCAGATAATTATGATCTTGCCCTAAGTTTCCAGGAAAAGGCTGGCTGTGATGAGATCTGGGAGAAGATTTGCCAGGCAAGATCAGTTTTTTTGTATTAAAATTTTGGGAATTGTTTTGTAACTGTTGTTGTTAAGCAAGTATAAGAACTGCGACTGTTTTGTGCTAAAGTTGCAAGATAATCAAATTTGTTATACCACATTTTTAATGCCCAGGTTCAAGGCAAAGACCCTGCCCTCGACATCACCCAAGACCCCATTGATGAGTCTGAAGAAGAGCGCTTTGAGGAGATTCCAGAAACGAGCCACCTTGTGGAACTGCCGCCATGCGAGTTAAGTCGACTGGAGGAGATTGCCGACTTGGTTACCTCCGTCCTGTCGTCGCCTATCCGTAGGGAAAAACTTGCTTTGGCTTTGGTGAGTGAGGGCTACATCAAGAAACTCCTGGGTTTGTTCAGAGTATGCGAGGACCTGGATAACCGGGAAGGCTTGCATCACCTCTATGAGATTGTCCGGGGTGTCTTGTTCCTCAACAAAGCAGCACTCTTTGAGGTGATGTTCTCAGATGACTGTATCATGGACGTGGTGGGCTGCCTTGAGTATGACCCAGCGCTAGTCCAACCCAAACATCATCGAGAATTCCTGACCAAGACAGCTAAATTTAAGGAGGTTATCCCTATCACGGACTCTGAGCTGAGGCAAAAGATTCATCAGACATATCGGGTGCAGTACATCCAGGATATCATCCTCCCAACGCCGTCTGTCTTTGAGGAAAACTTCCTGTCAACACTCACCTCATTCATTTTCTTCAACAAGGTGGAAATCGTCAGTATGCTGCAGGTAATGAGCTGAAATTGAAATGCCTTACTGGTTCAGATAAACCTTGTCAGCATGTTTGTGCCTTTCAGGAGTTGCTGTACAAGTTTTAGTTTCTCATTACATTCTTTTTCCTTCACTTTTTATTTGGACTCATTTTGGACTCCTTTTTCTTCCATATAACAGGAGGATGAGAAGTTCCTGACTGAGGTCTTTGCACAGCTTACAGATGAAGCAACAGACGACAGTAAAAGGAGAGAACTTGTAAGAGCCACTGTATTTGACGTCAACATTTGTTGAGAGTATTGAATGTTTCATTTATTGCCGTGTGGAAAGATCCTCTGCTGGTTTATCATTTTCGTAACAACATGAATTTGAATGTATTAGTTTTTTTAATTTTCACTGTTCAGGTGGCTGCTAATTTTCACCTTTCTACTTTTCAGGTGAATTTTGTTAAGGAATTCTGTGCATTTTCACAAACACTGCAGCCACAGAACAGGGATGCATTCTTCAAAACTCTGGCCAACCTTGGCATCTTACCTGCTCTTGAAATAGTCATGGTACGTCCTCACCCTTTAGGTGATTTGATTTGATGTGTATAAAACTCGTCTGGGTGGTATGTCAGCGTGTTGCTTTCCTCGCTTTTAGGGAATGGATGACCTGCAGGTGAGGGCAGCAGCTACAGACATCTTCTCATACCTAGTGGAATTCAGCCCCTCCATGGTCAGAGAATTTGTCATGCAGGAACCGCAGCAGACCGATGATGTAAGCAAGTAAAATGATGTCAATAATCCTGTTTGTGTGTTTGACACGACGCTTTTTCAGAATTGAATTTGTAAAGGTTTTGCATTACATTTGAGTACTGTTGTCCCAGTCCCAATCTCTTGATTGGTTGGTTCAGATTTCTGTAGTATGTGAAGCTTTGTTGAATTTCTCTTTAGATTTGACTACTTTTTGCCCAAATCTTTTTTTTTTTTTTTTTTTTTTTTTTTTAAATAGGATGTTCTGCTGATAAATGTAGTGATCAAGCAGATGATTTGTGACTCTGACCCAGAGTTGGGTGGAGCAGTACAGCTGATGGGACTGCTCAGAACTCTCATTGACCCTGAGAACATGCTGGCGTCCACTAATGTAAGTAAAACTAAAGGGCACAGAGAGACTAAATTAACACACTGACTGTACACGCCTCTGCCTTAAACATTATCATTAACTGAACAAAGCATCTTATTTTGGTTCCTCTAGAAAACAGAAAAGACTGAGTTCCTGAGTTTCTTCTACAAGTACTGCATGCACGTCCTGACTGCTCCTCTGCTGGCAAACACAGCACATGATAAGAACTCAAAAGGTGCGTTCACTCAGATTGTTGATTGAGTGCTTCAGACTAGCTGACTGTTACTGATTATTGTGTGTCGTGGTATTTCAGATCTGCAGGAGGGATCAGCTAAGATAAACCCAGTCTGTCCAGGTCAGTGGAATGTCCAGAGTCCTGTCAGAACCCTGATTAGTGATGAGTTAATATGCATTCACAACAGTAGATTTATTTAAAAATTGATCTGGCCTCTCAGGTTTTTCCTCCACCTCCTCCTCAGTTCATCTTTTCACTCCAGCCAACGTGTCCTCGAATATTTCCATGGTTTTATTAAAGAATGATTTTATAAACACTGATGCTAAGCATTTGTAAGGACTGATTACTTCCCTACAGTCTTTTTTGTGTTCTGTTCAATCATTCTAGTGTTTTCGAGGATAAATTATTTCCTCCAGCCTCTTGCTGATCCCCCTCTTATCTCTCTCTGCCCAATCATATAATAATAATAATTGTTTTACAGCTCACAACTGTTGAGAGGTTTAAAAACAAGCTGACAATTACTCTGGAGTGTGGTGGAAAGATTATCTTCATCTGTTCAGTGCTGTCAGTAGCTCAGTGTTATTTGTTTTAATTCATGTAAAATAGGTTCTGTTTTCACTTTTAGACAACTTCCAGACGGCTCAGCTGTTGGCGCTGATCCTGGAGCTCCTGACCTTCTGTGTGGAGCACCACACCTATCACATCAAGACCTACATCATGAACAAAGACCTGCTCAGACGAGTGCTGGTGCTCATGAACTCCAAACACACCTTCCTCGCTCTCTGTAAGTCCTGCACACAAGCTGAAACTTTGCCGGGTACACGGCATTTTTACAACGCACGAATCGGACGTTTGTTTGTCTTCAAGGTGCCTTGCGATTCATGCGTAGAATCATAGGTCTGAAGGATGAATATTATAACCGCTACATCATCAAAGGAAACCTGTTTGAGCCTGTCATCAATGCCCTGCTGGACAATGGCACCCGATACAACCTTCTCAACTCGGCCATCATAGAACTGTTTGAGTTCATCAAAGTGGTGGGTACACGCACAAATAGATCTGAAATCTTCCATATTTAGATGTTGGCGTGTTTCAATTTTGTACGTTGTCTTTTCCAGGAGGATATCAAGTCTTTGATAGCTCACATTGTGGATAATTTTTACAAAGCACTTGAACCCATCGAGTATGTGCAGACGTTCAAGGGGCTGAAGGGAAGGTACGAGCAGGAAAAAGACCGACAGAGCCAGAGAATCAGCAGGTCAGTACGAGCTGAAGCATGTGTTTGATCCCTCTGTGTGTACATCACAAAACGCTTTTCCCTCCAGTAGATACCGCAGAGATGCCAGGTCTCTGGATGAAGACGAGGAGTTATGGTTCAATGATGATGATGATGACGACGAAGGAGAGGCTGTAGAGAAGAGCCGAATAGAGGACGACTTCTCTGACAGTTACGGGAAATACATGGAAGCCAAAAAAGGTCAGCATGGAGGGCAGCTGTGAGTATACCGAGCGTTCCAGTGGAGTGAACGGTGAATGGAATGTTTCAAATGTGCTGGCAGGTGCCGCCAATGGTGCCAGTAACAACGTTAAAGCTGCGGCACTCCCCCCTGGTTCAGCAGCAGTCACTCCAAACAGCAGCTCAGCATCTTCCGTCAAGACAGTTTCTCTCCCTGCCACACCAGTGATGAAGGTAACACACTGTGAAGGTAACACACAAGTACAAGTGTGGTGGAAATTCTGAGTAATACTGGTAGAAACGTTTAGCCTTTGCTACGATGTCACTCAAGATGTTTGTCTTCCTTGTCAGACCACTCTGGTTGGTTTGGTGGACTATCCCGATGACGAGGATGAAGAAGATGACGATGAAGAAGAGCAGTCTCCGAGGAAGCGACCTCGCTTGAGTTCTTAAAGCTGATTGTAGCGATTTTCTGGTCAGGGTGAACAGATTCGGTCCCGTTCTTCCTCCTCTGGTTGGCTCATTGGGCCATGTGCCATTTTTCAGTCTGAGTGAGGAGACGGTTAAAGCCGAGGGATCATGACTCACTACTCCCCCCCCCCCCCAAACCTCTGCTCTTCTTTTTCAGCGGAAGGGGTGGAGAGACTCTTCTGGAAACCACCTGCTATTCCTTGTCGATTTTATACCGACCCTTGACCAAGATCACAATCTACCCCGAGTTCTTTGCCATTTCACCCCCTCCACAAGTGTATTCTGCTTTCCCGGTTCTGATTTTCTTTGAAGCTGTTTTGTCATCACCACCATCTCCTCTGTGCTGACCAGTTAGAGGTCCTGCTGAAAACAACAGCGCTACAGTGGTTCCCAGCGCTTCTCTGTTGCTATAGCAACAGGAGCGAGGAAGCTGTATGACGGCGACCCTGCAGGAACCATCGCGTCTTCACTTGTCCTCTCCCTCTCCATGCTTTTGGAACCTGAACTAATGAGCTCCAGAGACGGAGGAAAACCATGAACCAGCCAGTGTACGAACTGTTGCGCAGGCCAGTCAGGCTAGCAGGACTAGCCGTCAGTTATAGTAAGCTTGACTGGTTGAAGTAGTGTGTGCCTCCCTGCAACAGGACTGTTTGCTGGGGATAGAGGATCTAGTGAAATAGAATAATTGAACAAAGAGTCGAGCAGAGGAAAGTGACTGAAGGCAGACATTTATCAGGATGAAAGTGACCAGTCACCAGGCTTGGATCAAGAGGAGCAGGACTCGAATCTTCAGAAACCATGGCATCATTTTTGCCAAGGCTCACTGTAAAATACACACAGAATTGCATTAACCTGAAATTCTGTATTTCATCACTTTGTTAAGAGGTATTGTACAGAGTTTTTCCCTTTTTAATCATTTGCAGGCCAGGAAAAGCTTCCCACCTGTGTATTCCTTTCTTTTTTCTTTTTGCACAGAGGTTGGGTCACTCTTACCTGTTCAGTCAAGTGCATTTGATTTAATGTAAAATGCAGAGAAATTCCAGATGCTGGTTTTAAAAATAACATTAAAAACTGCAGTAAAGTCACTGTTGTAGCCAAAATTGCGAGGACGTCTCTTTTGTGCCCACACCTACCCCAGAACTGTTTGGAATGCCCGACAGACCTGAAAAGCTTGCCTGTCTCAGGAGTCTGATCGTGTTCAGAGGCAAGAAAAACAGTTAAACACTGCCAGCTGGAGAAGAACATCCTTCTCTCAAGGTTACACTTGATTTCCGATAACTTTTTTTAATCCCAGTTTTTTTTTTTGTTTTTTTAAGACTTGGACAGATGAAGTTGAGTTCGAGCCAACGGGAAGGCAGGTTGATTAAAATATTTCTCAGATTTCCAGTAAGGTCCTGCAGCAGGAAACAAATCGATATCAGACAGTACTAAAACTCCAGAGAGCAGAGTAGTCAAATAATTAGCAGTTTATTACCTACAGCTGTTATTTCTCCTTGTCTCCCAACAAGAATTGTTTTTGAATTGTTCTAAGTGCATTTATCAGCACCATTCTTAACATTTGTATGAATTTATTTGATACATTTTGAAATTAAATGTGACCCTGACGTTGAACTGGTCGATGAAGCTTTGTTTTGTTTTCCTGATCTAGCCCTGATTGGCCAGTAGTTCACCATTCCTTCATCACGCCAAACGCAACGAGCAGATTCCAGATCCTTTTTAGAAAAGGTGATTTATTTTAAACAGCATACATGAAATAGGAAGTGACAAACTGGACACGTCCCTCTTTTTTTTAATGAAAATATTCCAGGTTCAGCTTCTCAAATTCCACATTCTTTGACTAGGATGAGTTGCTGTTGTGAAAATAAGAAATATTGACCGAACTCTGTAAAACAAAACTGTACACCTGTGCTTGCTAATGACACGTTAACAAAATAATCTCACTTCCTGAACTGTAACCAGTGATCCGATTGAACTTTGTACACTTTACATTAACGCTTCACCACATTCCCCAGTTATCATTCAAAGCATTTCTTCCCTTTCTAATTTAATCACAAATTATCAGGACTTTGCAACCATCGAAAGGATGACACGAGGGAAGACCTCGTACTTGGGGGAAAATACCATCCCATGTGACAAAATGATCTCTCTAGAGTGGCAGGATAACTAGATTACGGCAGTAACACGTGACAGCGAGGCTGGGGTTACTTCCTGATCACCTCCTCTTTCAGTTTGTCCGCCAGGTGCTTTCTCTTCTGCAGCCGCTTCCTCTCTTCAGCAGACACCTCCTGAGAGGAGACCAGGTAGATGTAAAATTGTGTAGATTAGTCTATTTTCAAGAAAAACCACCACCAATCACACGTACAGACACGCTAGAGTCGGCCAAACTAAGCCCTGATCGTGACGCAGGCAGCGCAACAAAAGCTTTCCTGTTGGAATCTATGGTGGAAGGGAGACTGCTCGCTACCAGGCGTTCAATTAACCATGAATATTAATGTACTGTGCACAACAGCATGAGCAAATGGTTCACAGACAGATGGATCACCTTGGAGGAGTTACAATGTTGTGCTGAAGGAGGAGGAGGAGGAGGGGTACAGGCCCCATTTCTCTGGGACTGTCCCACTGCCTCCTGACAGACCAGGCCAGGGCAAGTGTAATAAGATGAAAATGAACACGTAAAATGATACACACAAAAAAAAGTCAAAATCAGAAAGAATGTGTGAAATTGAGGTGTTAAGGGTTAAAGAAAATCAGGTGAGAAACAAGTTAGTCGATCCTGACATCTAAATGAAGATGTAACAGGCTGTAGTTACCGGGCTGCTGCTGCTGGTGGTGGTGGTGGTGGTGGTGGGTTCAGGGGTCGAAGTCGCCTCTGGAGTTGTCGGTTTGCTCCTCTGCTGTTCTTTTTTCAGTGCGTGCAGCTTGTCTCTCTGCAGGCGCAGGTATGCTGCCCTCTGCTGGAGCTCTTCCTGCTGAGACGTTGACAACTCCTGGAACAAAGAGGAGGAGAAACTAAAGATGCACAGACGCGAGCAAAGATTCTGGGATATCCGACCACTCCCTTCCAGGTATGTTAAAGAAAACAAAAAACAAAAGTTTACCCTGGAACTACTGATTATGGGAACACAACACGGGTTGAGCTGAACTGCCAGGATGTGAAGATGAATAGTAAGGGCCCAGGCAGACTTACTGTAAAAGGCTTAGAGAAGCCAGCCTCCCTGTGTGCCTGCTCCAGACACGCCTCTGACACCGTCTGGCTGCTGCCGCTCTGCGCGCTCCGTGCTGGCGTTCTCACTGCTGGAAGGACTCTGCCCTCCACACCGTTACAGTCTGACTCTGGACACACACGGTGTGTTTCAG
This sequence comes from Pao palembangensis, assembly GCA_015343265.1. NCBI lineage: Eukaryota > Metazoa > Chordata > Actinopteri > Tetraodontiformes > Tetraodontidae > Pao > Pao palembangensis. The sequence goes on along the minus strand of CM027083.1, from coordinate 1,564,456 downwards.
AGCGTTACTAAGACAGTCAGAGAAGCTTGTGGTTCTGCTGCTTTTCGGATTTACCTGGAGCGAATTTGGATGAGGAGCTCAGCGCTCCGCTCTTCTGGGTTCCAACTCTTGACATCTTGACCTCTTCTTTCCTCACAGCTGTGCTCCTCTCCTGTAATCAATCAGCCATATTTTTGATTTTTATTTTTTAAAAGTAATTTTAAGTGAGTGAGTGTGTGTGTGGGGGGTTTATGTGTGTGGTGCATGTACACGTGTGTTAGCCTTAACTTGTTTCAATATGTAAAGCACTTTGCGTTGCATTTTATGTGTTTGATTTTACTGATACATATATCACATTTAGCCTACTCCTAAAACACACTAATGATCTATTCACCCCTAAATTACACAAACATTCATAACACTGTTGGAAAAACACACCATGACTATTCAGTGAAGGAAGAGTGATTACTCTGGCTCAGGATGCACTGACACCAAAAGTTTTTATTTTCTCCCACACAGCAGGGGGTCATGCTCACCCTCATTCCCATAAATTCCCATAGGACTACTCATGTTATCTATTAAAGATTGATTGGAATTGGCATTAATGCATCCTCAGATTTGTTCTGGACGTACTACGTGGATGGTTTAGGTTACCGGAACATAGTCAGCGGCAGTACTTCCATTCACTATTGGGGTGTGGTGACCATTGCTGCTGCTACTGCTGTCACCATTCACCTCACTTTTGGCCTTGAAATGAAAATCAACAGGACGTTAGAGACAACAGCGTCACACAGACGAGCGACGGGCCCCTGCTTGGAAAGAGTCATGTTGGAAGCGAAGCTTTAACCACACGTTTAGCCCTCTTATATAACAGAGGTTGGCCTACTTTGCTGATTGGACTTGCGCAAAAAAGGCTCACGCGGTTAATCTGAGGCGCTGCAGTCTGGCAATCGTCATGATCTGATTGGGCTCATTCGGCCTCAGGGCGTTTACCTTGGCAGTGTTGCGCTGTTGGCTGGCAGCAACGGTGGTGCCCTGGGCTTCTCTGCTGATGCCCACCGGCTTGTTGGAGCCGCTGCCGCGAGCTGAAGAAGTCTCAGCCTCCAATAGCTGCCTCCTCCTTTGTTCTTCATATTCCTCTTTTGACTTCCTGGCAGAAAATGAAAGTGACCTGTTATGTTTTCTGGGTCAATCGAGCAACATCGCCGGAGGATTCGATGCCTCTGTTGCGCTGCCTCAAGCTTGCTCACGGGGATCACCTGGGCGTCACGCAGATCCTGTAATTTGATTGATGTAATAGCTTAATTTGCTCTAACCCTAACACCTGTGTGTATTCATATACATACAACAATAAAATAGGTTTGGATAATAGGAATCTTGCTAAGGTCTCACTGCTGGATGTCATTAAACATGCATTAATGGCAAAACACACATGAAAGGAGATCAGAAGTGAAGACACGCGTCAGAGGTGAATATTCATAAAAAACACAATAGAAATGCTTCTTTCTCAGCTGAGTCAATCCCACTAACCGAAATTAGCTGCGTCCTAAGGAGCTTAACTGCAGCCCATGAGACGCAGCGCGTTCTACTTGGTCGGGCAGCTACAAGCACAATCCCATTAGATAACAGGAACAAGCGCTTCTAGAACCTTGGCGACAGAACGTATAGCCAACCTGCCCACTGCAGCGTGACCTGATACTCGTCGGAATAAATTCCTCTGCATATTTATCGATCATGTGCGCGCAACCAAAGTGAAAACAGAACCTAAAGAAAAGAACTTGCACTTAAGATGCCACAATGACACTTCCAAAGAGGCAGAGAGTTCACCTTGTGCAGGTGCATGTAGGTGGGAAAGAGTGAGACGGACGGGTCTTACTTGAGAACCTCCTGCAGGATGCTCATTTCTTGCTCCTCCAACTCTTTCATCTCATCCACACCATCAATCAGGCTATCTGGAAGGCTTCCTACACACACACACACACACACACACAGACAACAGTCTAGATTATCAGATCTATTAAAATAACTGAACATTTTCAATTACTGAACCAATAGCTTGATAGTTAAATATTTGGAGTTGTTTTGATTCAACCAACCAGAAGTTTCTTTGATGAGCCTGAGGGCTTGAAGCTGTAGCTCCATGTTCTTCTGGGCCATCATCGAGCGAAAATTCTGGAAGTCATCTGTAGCCAGAATTGGCTGGAACACTGACTGAAAGAAAATGAAAACCACTGATAATGAATGAACATCCGAACCGGGGTTGGTACGGAGAAGTGACAGCTGATTTATTAAAAATTACTGAGAGCTTTACTGAAGTTTAAGAACAAATATCATTATGTATTTTTTTAATACATTTTTATGTTAGTGAGGCAAACTCAAAACTCCACATAAACAAAAGCCAACTGGGGGAGAGAAACTGCTGTGGAGAAAATTAAACTTCAGCAACACTTAGTGATTTAAGGTGCTTTAATCTGCTCATCAGCTTACTAAATATTTATCCAGGGCTAATTACTGAGATCTACATCTCAGTGAAATCCATCCCTGCACGGACACAATGCACCTAGTGATGACAGGCGGTACAACCAGTGTAAAAATCACAGTAACAAGAAACTTTAGAGGCTGCGGAGTCACTTTTGGTTTAAAGAAAACACAGAAACGTCTTGAATGTATGTGAATTGGTCTGAATATCCATCTAGGTTAACCGGAAGATGGCAGCGGGTTGACATACCTTCATTGTTTTGGACTTGGCGAAAGGAGACGTGCAGGCGTCCAGAAACTGCTGTTCGCTGATGCCAACCTCCTTCATGTAATTATCCAACAGTCTCTCCACCTGTAACAGAAAAGCAGCTTACCTCAGCATAGTTTGGTGAGTCTGCAAAGCAAAACCACCGTTTACTCAATCTTTACTCACCAACGTCTTGTACTGCATGTGGATGTCTGTATACGACAACTTATTTTCTTCTTCATCGTCGAAAACTAAGAAAGTATGCAGGCTAGTTAGACAAAACAGTACAAATGCAGGCGAAAAAACAAATAATCTAGCTATAAATGGATATGTGACTGACTTTGTAGCATGTGAGTCACACAAACCTTTTGTAAAAGTTCGTCCAGTTTACTACTTTAACTAGCCAGCTAACGTTGGCTAATCTGTGCTACCTTTGTATTAGCTTAGCCACCGAGCTAACAGTGCACAGCCACAAAAACATGACTAAGCAGCAAGGTGTCAAGTCAAATGTGCCTTTTTTACCTAAGGATTTCGTTTCAATAAATTCATTGACAGGGATGAGCCATATAGGACTGCTCAGATAGCCAACGATGCTCTCGAAAACCCACTCCAGGTCGTCCTCAGCCATGGCTGCTCCTGGGTACCGACACAGCGACGATCCTCAGGTCAGCAGCTCCGGCGTTACTTCCGACACACCGGCTAAAAAGCTCGGGAAAATGCATCTGTTTCGAACTGCAACCTCGCAGCGCTGCACGCAGACAGCACACTCATCAATTCGCATCTGAGGGTGGCGACGCCTAATCGGTTTCCGTGGTAACCATTACGCAATCCCAAGGGCCTGGTTACGGAAGCCGATAAGGGACCGATCCCGCAGGAATTTGGGAATTTATTCTATTCCTTCGAACTAGGAAAGCAGACTGTATTGCTCAAGTTCAAGACCAAGTCAAGACGAAGTTTAAAGTTTGTTAAATTGACTGGTTTTTGCTATCCTCGGATTATGCAACAACGAAGTGTTTTATTATGTATATTATTTAAAAACGCGCTAGTAAATCAGCAACAATGCACTCCACGTCATAATAACGTTACTGTGATGCAGGTACCGATCTGGAGCATATAAAACCCGGCAGCCGGCCATCTACCAGGATTAACCTCAAAGTAAGCCAGTCTTTAATTAACAGTCTTTATATTAAAGAAACACACTTGATTTATACTTACACATACACAAAGGTATCCACAGACACAAAATTCAAGAGTCTTTTTTATTATTAAGAATTAAAACCTCGCAATTCCATAATTAATTGTGCATTAGCAGTGGTTTTTAATAAATACATTCTTTCTGTTTTTTAAAGGTACATCATAGGCTTCCATTATTACAATGCCCCAAAATGCTTCTGTGCCCGCTTTATAAAGGCATAACATGCAAGCAGCAGTGCATAAGAAGTACAGCAGAATATAGGTCACACTAAAAAAGCTTTTATATTGGGTCAGTCAGTGATGTTGGGTTCTGTTTACTGTGGAGGTCTTCCCAGTAACAGTTACCTATCTTTCTTTCATCCCACCAGAGGCATTCACACATAATTAGGGCACAACCAGGTGATACATGAGTAAGAGTCCAAATTCAACAAAATATTATTTTTAAGTAGATTATTATTGCTCTTAAATTTCTATACAGAGAAAAAAGAGCATTTGAATGTTTACATTAGGCACGGCCTGTAACAGACGTCACATTCATAGAAAAACTATTTTTATGCACGGTAGAGTTTCTGCATGATTTATTCCTTCATTTGTACATTATCAAGTAAGCTCAGCAGGACAAATTTACTGTCTGATTGATCTATAAATGATTCGTTATTACAATCACATTATGTTGTTGCTGTGAATTGGAGGTTCCCTGATATTTCTCCTGATGTCCTCTAGAGGGCATCATTTACCCATCATGTTCAAGCCACTCGTCCTAACGTTGTTTTTGTCAGAACGATGTTCAATTTTACAGTGATACGGCTGACATTTATCACAAATTACCTGCATTATCTATAAATAAGAAAGCCCAACAATGGCTTTGGAAGTAGGAAGTTGGAAGAAAATAGTCCGATGGAATTTTGGGTAAAAATAAGATGCACTGGAAGGCCTGGCCAGAGTCAGAAAACAATTGAGCTTCACATACGATGTGATATATTGATCACCACACCCTCGGGGTTAAACTGCAGCAAATGCATCTTCCAAACCCTGTAAAATTTACCATATTGATTGGGCTGACAGCCGAATCGCTCTTGTCCATTCTTTTGATTCATTCTTTACTGGTGGTTCAATAAGTTACAGCATTTCATTTAGAAGCCTCTGTAGATAATCTTTAAATTCTTCTTCTTGTACTGGGATGTATATATGGCAGCTGGAAAGATTATCTACTTTGGCCCTTTTGAAATCAATATGTCCTGTTTCTCAAGGGAAACCATTCACCCTCAGCTAATGAAAATTCCAGATCACATATGTAGCGTCATGCAATAAAAACAGTGATAATTATCTCATTTGAGTGTGACCTCAGAAATATGAAATATTTATCCATGCAAGCAAAGTGCAATTTTAACAAGCTTAATGCTGCAAAATAAATGATTATTATGATGTGATGAATGATATGATCTGGTCCATTTACGTGTACGTGAGCACATTTGCCCAGAAACATTTTGACTGAGTTTAGTTCCTGCTATTAATATAAATATTGATTAGGCTATGTGTAAGATTAATATAATTGGACCAAATATAAACATAAGTGACCTCTGTGTTCTGCCCATCTCTGCAGAGCTGCAGGCATCATTTCCACTCTTAAAGGGTTGTAAACTTAAACTGAAATTTAATAGCAATCACAAAAAATGCTTCTTTCACAAACCCGTCCAAGTTCCAGACTGCAGAGCCCTTCGTAATGCACGTAAACAAGTCTTACAAATGAAGTCTGTTTCAACAGGACGTGCAGACGCGGTGGGCCGTGGTCACAGCGACCTGCTGCCGCTGCTTTCAGCTAACTGTCCAGACGGATCCATGTGATTCTCACTGTAATTCTCTGTGATTTGTACCTGTCTGTTGTCGGGGCGACTCATTTTGACTCGTCCCTGCTCCTGGTAAGTGTCTATAATCTGCCCCAGTCCGTTGGCCGCGTCTTGGTGATTCATTTTATTTTGTCTGTTGTCACGGTGCCTCATTTTAAGAGCCCTCTTTCCATCATCCTTATGAATGTTTCTTCCTGGTGCAGGACCATTATCCAGTCTCCCTGTTCTGATGTGCATGGGTCCAGTTTCTAAGAGGTTGGCTTTCACTGGCACCATCTTGTTGATCTGGTGCTTGTTGCAGATGGGCGCCTTGTTGGCCCGCAGAGAGCGGGTATAATTTGAAAACCAGTCCCTCTCAAAAGCAGCTCGTAGCTGCTCCACCACGGTCCCGTTCCTTTCCTCGACACCCTCCGGCTGACTGATCACCAGGCCCACTCCGGCATTGAAGGTAAACTCGTTCCCCAGCCAGTCGAGATTACCTGTCAGGGCGAACAACTAGTTACCACGGTTTTACTTTAGAAATACCTTCCAACACAATAAAGCAACGCAAAAACGCTGGACATATTTTTACTCAGGTGAATATAGGTAAGTTGCCCAGGTTGGTAAACACTTGGTGAGTGTTTCATGAAGGATGATGATGACGAGAAGATCAATACCACTTTATGTATTTAAGTAAAGTACTGGGGACAATTATCTTAGCATTAGGACAGGATGCAGAGGAAAAGAGCTGGGCTGGCTCTTTCCAGAGTTTACAAACGCAAAGGTCAGCATCGTCAGAACGCAGCAGTTAATAGCTTAACTGTTTACTGGAAAATGGACAAAACACACACCGTCATTGTGCAGAGGTCTTTGAAATTTAGTTGGTGAGCTCACCCAAATAAATGGATCTGTCTGTCACCATAAACCTGTTGTAGTTTATCCCCTGAAAAGTCCCATCTCTTAGCAGTCTGGAGTTGAAGAACTTCTGCACACACACACACACACACACACACACACACACACACACACGCGCGCGCACGGAGTTGCTGTGAACGTTTTGAAAGTGTGGTTTGATTCTTTAAATCAGATTCTGCTAGTCATTCACTTACAGCCTCCAGGGAACAGTTGGCCTGCTCCATGCACAGACTCCTCAGAGACCAGAGGAAGTTGAAGGAAAGGGGCTCGGTCTTTTCCCAGCAACTTATCAGAAGACGCACCTGGACCTTCCTCAGGATCAGAGCCTCCCGGATGAGGCTATCGATTCGAGACCAGTACCTTGGCACAGATGCAAAAATGTGGGCTTGCAAGCAGCCACTGCAAGGCATCAAGTGTTGTGTGCTGCTGTCAGAGGGAGCTGCTCAGTGTTTCTAACCTGCGAGCACTTCTGCCCAGGAGTGGCAAGTAGTCGATAATGGAGATGAATATGAAATGCTGTGCTTCCTGTATGACTCTGGAAATGGCTTCAAGATCATTGCTGCGATGTTTGGGGATGAAAGCATCTGGGGAGGTCTGCCAGAGGAGGAAAAACAGAGTTACAGTGATGCAGGATGTCTGTGTAGATTCTCACTCATCCAGGTCATGGTTATCCAAAGTAGATCTCTCTGTGTCAACTGGACTGAAAGGTTTCCTTGAAAACGTTTCGCCCTCTCTCCAGAGAGCTTCTTCAGTTCTAAGTTTGCTGGGGCAGAGCTTGAAAATATAGCCCTGTGGACCATTGGCATGTTCACGCTGTTTGACCAGACCTGGAGACTCATTAACATGTGACCCAACAGACAAAGGGGAAGCACCCCAACCGAAACTAGATGAACGACCCTGCCAACCACCCTGCCAAGGACTCTCAGGTGACCACCCGGGCCATTAACACGCCGATGGTCCACAGGGCTATATTTTCAAGCTCTGCCCCAGCAAACTTAGAACTGAAGAAGCTCTCTGGAGAGAGGGCGAAACGTTTTCAAGGAAACCTTTCAGTCCAGTTGACACAGAGAGATCTACTTCGGATAGAGTTACAGTGACACTGTCACACTGTTGTCACATCAGCTCCCATCACCAGCACGCCGGGGCGTTTCTCCTGCGTTTGCTCGCAAAACTCTTTTTCTTGAGAAATGATCTCCAAACCTGCACAGGTGCTAATGAATGTTCACGTGAGTCACATCTGCAGTGTTCTTTGATCACTGCTCGTGTCCTCTTGCAGAAACTCACTTATGTGTCAGCGGCATTCATCTTCAGGAAGAAGACGATGCTGAAATGACCCTTTCACGCACAGGATGAGAGATTCACTCTCTCCTCTCTCAGCCCTCCAGCAGTGATCTTATTTTATTTAGTTCCTACGTAGAAAACACAAACGTGTGACCTGGCAATAGACTCTAGAAGGCATAGACTTACAGAAACGTAGGCCTGAGCCTTTGTGCTGTTGAGAGTGAGCTCCAGGGGTTCGTCCCTGTTGAAGAGGGCAAAGAGACGCTTGGACCAAAAAGAGGGAATGAAATCTCTTAACCTCAGCCCCCAGTAGAGGCTGAAGACTCTGTGGATGTCCAGAGCCAGACAGCTGCAGTCGTACACCAAGACGCCCAACTCCTTCCTCTGGGAACAAACATGGCAATTATTGTTGAGACAAACGAAGATGAGGTACCACTTAATACCACATTAATTCTTCCATTAACCAATAACTAAATCTCATCTTACTGTCACCAGAAGCTTTAAACATGTAAACTACATTTTCTCCCAAAAATGTGTGACGTCAGGTTCCCATTTTGGCCACTCTGCAGTTCCTACTTGCAAATCAAGGCTCTCTGCAGCTCTGAAGAGCTAATTAACGAGACGCCTCACAGAAGATGTTTGCAACCATGCAAGAAACCCATGTTTGAAGAAGATAAAAGAATGGACTCTTCCTATTTCTGGATGCATTTCCACCTTGCTTGCATGCATAACTTTTGTACAGCAAAAGGTGTGCAGAAATGCAACATTTAATTTACTGAATATGAAAAGAAAGATACACAGAATGTGGATACACCATTTATGTTACTGTTTCAAGGACCAAGACCTTGAAGAAGCATCTTCTCACATCTGTGCCACAGTTCTCGTTTATGTATTTCTATATTTAAATGTATATTGGGGTTTGTGAGCGCTGGAAAGTGGGCGTACAGTGGCCAAGGATCTCCAGTCCATGCTCGCACTCCCGATATAGAAGTGCCTCTTGTCAACTACCCAGAAGGAGGAGAGGAGGTGGCCTTTTGTCAGCGCCGTCATGTTCACATAGTGGACTTCTGCACCTGAGAGAACAAGTTTACAGCAAGGAGAGGAATCAAGACAGCAAAGAAAGCATGATGAAGTGGGGGAGCAGAGGAGAACAGACTGGTAAAGCACCAGCATCCACGAACACGACACATGAGAGGACAGTGGGAGGAAATGCTGACTTTTCTTTTGCTCCAGTACAGCAAGCTCAGTGGAATCGATAATTCCGCTGGAGATCTTCAGCTGGACTCCTTTAGATTTTAGCCCATGAAGCCTGGATAGCAGAGCCCTGCCCTAAAAGAAAGACAAGAGCTGCGCCATTACATTTTCTTTAATATCGCATCACCGTGGGCAACCTCTAACTCTGAGTATAGTTTCAGGAAATATCAAGTCATGACCTTTATTCTCTGTGTGGACAATAAATCTAACTCATCAGACAGATTCATATTTCAGAGGCAACAAATGATGTCCATGGCTTGCAACTGTTCCTTTAATTGCAGGCTGGTCTCTTCCCAGGAGCTACTTTTTTATGGGAGCTGTCAGGTGAGATCAGTCCAGGCTGAACACCCATTAGCCCCCCTCTGCCCCAAGGCCTTGAAAAGGACAATCTTGCTGCTTCAGAATCACACACTGCAATGTTCTTTAGCAAAGGATGTGTTCCTTTCCCCACCTTCCGTTGGAAGCTTTAGGTTTCACCTCAGCAGTGGTGCTTGGTGCATTATTACAAAAGCAGTACTGGTGGTGATAACAATAATAGTAATAATAATAGTATATGTTGTATGAGGTTCCGCCCCCATGATTCAGTAATTGGTCAGTTCTTGGTTCATCCTTCTGGACTTGTATTATCCTATAACATCCTATAACAAAACCAAACCCAAGCTGACTCATGTTGTGTTTGTTTTTGTTACCTGTCTGGCAGCAGGCTGGAAGCTGGATTCATAATCAGAGGCATTGAGGAGCCACAGTGGGGACACAATCTCCACCACCCGGACTGCCCGGTCCAGTAAACTGTTCAGTCCCACTGACAGTGGGACATGGGGTGTTCCATTTTCCAGGAAGGAGACGTCGTCTGGAATGTTTTCCACAAGTACGACTCTGTGGAAAATAAAGAGTCAAACGGAAGACACATATTGATGCAAGAGCCAGAAATCCCCTCCAGCAAGAGCATGAAGTCATGGAGACTCCTAAAAGAGAAACAGAAAAGGTATTTAACAACAACAGCCCTCCTGCGGGTCTGTCGTTAGTTTTTTGATTCCATCGGTGTTGCAGGGCTGTTCTATGAGGACTGAGAATGCAAATTTAATTGAATGCAGTCAAAAAATGCATTTTTCTCTCGTTCTTGTCCTATTAGATGCTTTGCACTGTAACATGGCGCACTTTAATGGAGGCATCAGCCTTTTGGGGCAATATAGTGCAGCTGTAGCAGGCAGCAGGCGTGGAAGTCATTGGATCGTATAGCTGATGTAATGGCCTTATCCTCCGAGGTATATGTTCACGACTTTGTGCAGTGAATCACACTGAAGCGGAATGATAAAATGCTGGAAAATTCCCACCAGTAGTTGGTTTTGGTATTGATATTGTGAAAACCTCAGCCTGTCCATTCAGGAAGTGATTTGGCAAAACATGACTGCGAGCTCTCTGCAGCGCATCTCCGGTCTGCAGAGCGGAAAGGGCATTTGTGCTGAAGATCAGAGATTGAATTATCTGTGGCTGCCCCAGACCTTCAGTCCACACAACCAGGTTAGCACAGAGGTCTAATGCTCACCGCCTTCTGACTGCATCTGACCTCACCGAGTCCTGCCGGCTGAATTGCAAAAACCGGGGCACCCACAGGGGCACGGTTGCATGAGCGTGAGCTGCAGATGATAGCGTGCTGGCAACACGCTGGGTGGCCAGTTGCCAGCTGAAATCATGGAGAAAATATCCCGGGCTAGAGTAGAGCTACGCCAGGTTTTGCCCAAGGTCTAGGTTAAGCTTTAGAAATCTATCTGATCACAGCTTGCTGATCTCTCCTCGCAGAAATAACAATCAATACAGTGATTGAAGCAAAGTGAGATGAGGACAAATGAATGTCGTTAGCCGTGATTAAAAATTAGCAATTGTTTTGCAGCGCGTAGCTTAGAAGATTCTCTTTTGTTCTGATTTGATTGCAAAGTCTGGGAACACTTTAGGAAGTAATTTCCACTGAGAACAAAATAAAGAAAACCTGGATAGATAAGAGGAGGACAGGGGATCTGACATAAATCATTCTGGTTTGGAATAATGGCTGCAAGGTGCAAGGAAAACCAAAGGGTTTAAAGAGTCAGTCACGCTAAGGAGGCTGTCACACCGGCATGTCTGGAAGGAATTCATCGATTTCTTCACCTCTAGCAACCCACCTGCAAAGCTCATAAAGCTGATTTAGCCCCGGCTGCAAACTTGTGAGTCATGTAAACCTGAATTCCTCTTTTCTTTATTCAGATTTCAAATCAGTAAAACAAAGAACAAAGGAGCAGGTTGTTCGCAAAGCCAGTAACATGCTTTCTTTTGTGGTTCAACCTTCTTGCAGAAACAATGGCTGAGGGAGATATTCTGGTGCGCCAGACTGAGCCCTTGACATCTGATATAAATTATCCACCCTCTTGAGCGCTGCACAGCAGCGAGGACATTAACATGGGTACAGCACTGCTGTTCTCCCCTGCATTGTAAAGGTTAATATTACACACAAACATAATGTGTCAGACGACGCGACCTTTAACATGGACTTTTTTTTTTATTAATAATTTGTACTGTGAATAGTTTGGGCTACAGATTATAGATAGCTTACATTTATTCTCTTTTGTCAAAGCTGAGTTCCTGTTTGCAGCCCTGCTAATCTCTCCGTGCTTGGTCTAGCATCAGGAACAGGCTGCAGCTAGTCTAAACCGTGAAAGCATAGACCGCAGGTGTAAAGCCACAGGATAAACAATATGAGATTTTATTTGACTTGGTTTGATTTTTTTTTTTTTTTTTTTTTTAATTTTTTTCTAGCAAAACCATCAGTGCGTGAAAGAGGATTGAGCGCCTATTTTAAATGCAAATTTCACAGTAATCACATCAGCTTTTTACAGGACAGCTCTGAGCAAAACATTACAATAATTAATCCGTTACGCTCGCGAGAGTGGTAGGTTATTTAAAAGATGCCCGTGATAGTAAAACTGGCTTAATCGGCATAAATAATGGCACCACTGCATGTTTCTGTAATTTGTTTGGTGCAACATCATAAACTGACAAGCCATCCATCGTCCCCGGCAGCCTGCCAATAGCAGCTGATGAAGCAATTCATCTCTTCGTCATTTGGGTTGATTCCGAACCCAAATCTGCCCTGACGCTCTGTTCTAACGGCCCCATCTGTTTCACTCACGGTGCCCATCATCTTTCAGAGCTCGAGAGGTTTTGAGATAAAGACGTGTGGCCAAGGCAGCTGAGCAAGCTGTGGTGGCTCCACCGGCCTTGTTTGGAGGCCTCTTCAGGAGATGCATCAGTGCATACAGAGAGCAAAAGAGCTAGAAATGCAGCTGAATTTGGACAGATTAACTAGACATAGTTTAAGGGAAAAGTGGGGCATGCCTTATAATTCTTTAAAGCTGACTCATATTCATTGATTTTTCAGAAGCTAAATAGCATCTGTAACATATTTAGTCTCCAGATGATTCATTAGAAAGTAGATTGGAATTGAGCACCTTTACCAACATTCTGTATTTGGGACACACCTCCCCAGCTTGTCAGAGCTACGAGCTAAAAAAAAAGAGATAATCTGTGCAAATGCAGCTCTGCTCCCCTACCTGCAGTTCTTGCTACAGTTCTCCTCTGTGATCCCGTCTTCATCTTCACCCCAAATGTCCACTGCTGAGAAAATCAGAGCCACCAGCACAGCAAAGCAGCACACCAAGGCAAAGATCACGATGCACTTCTGCTGAGACTGCAAGGGAAAGAGAGAGCGTCATTGATTTCCAGGAAGGGTTCTCTACTCTTTAACGCTTGTGTGAAACTTTGGGGATTTAGCGCACAGCTCAGCAGCACATTACTGAGTATCCAGTGTTATGACTGTCTTAGAAACAGCTCTTAGTAACAAATATGTCCAGATCCTTGTGAAATCCTCCAGAAGAACAAAAATTAATTACCCTTAAACACAACAGATCATTACCGGGCTCAGCCAATCTCCGCTCGTTATCCTCAGAGACCAATCTCATGTCACGCGCCATCGACCTCTGCGACACAAATGTTATTGTTCCTGCTGCAGCTCAACACGCTCTGGCGTTGAACTACCGGCCATTCAGTCAAAGTTTTCCAGAAGAGCAAAAACAGACTGCAAGCTTGAATTTTGTTGGGGGATTACAGTTTCACTTTCCTGGCAACGTGGATGGGTGGACCATCACACCTCTTTCCTGTAACTAACAGGATGATGTAAGCGAAACGACCTCCTGACCCCGAGGTGTTCATTGGATGTTTTTCCTGAGACGCAGGTTTCAGCGTTTCTGTGTAACAAAAGCAGCTGCAACCCCTATTAAGCTGCTGAAGGCTGCTGTTTCAAGGCCTGGGTGGAAGTCTCAGACTCTCACAACAAGCACATGCACATTTAGAGCATCTGTGTGTGTCTTTGCACACAGATGCTGAAGGGAAATGGTGAAGGCCAGGCCAGAGAAGGTGCACGTGTATCTCCTCTGATCAGACGCAGGACCTGTGAAGCAGTCTCTCCGACTCTCTGCCAAACGATCTGCTTTGCACTGTTTAAGACCTGATTGTGATGACTGTTTAAAGTGGCCTTTACTTTCCGGAGGCGTCGCTGTGCGCTGTTGGGCTACGCTGCTGTTGCTGAGCATTGTGGGCCAAAAGGGAGCAGAAGGAGACCAGGAATGTTGCAGGAAGCAGACAGCTTGTGAACACGACACAGAAGTCTTCTGGCTTCCGTGGCTTTTGGAAGCACATTTAAGGACATTGTAAGAGCTTCAAAAGGGAGAGCAGAATGAGTTTCTAGCCCAGGCAGCCTTAGAAGGGTGCCAGGCCCCAGTTAGCCCCGGATAAGTGCTCCTTGTGCTTTAGTAGTATTCTTTAAAACTGAGGAAGAGCTGATTTCGCTGACCTGGACAGCATCATCTGGCTGCTGGCTGTGCCTTCGCACCACTCCTTCACCTCGCAAAGGGAGTTTGAACAATGTGTGACGATCCATTTCCACTTGAGAACCGCTTGGAGCCGACTCCCTGCTCAGGGTCTTCATTTCAAGGTTGCTGAATACACTCGTAACATAGTAGCATTTGTTTTCTGAATTCTGCAGTTGCAGACTGAAGCACAGCAACAACAAAGGTCTCTGACATGCTTTGATGGGTACGATACAATAAGGCAGATTGATGTTTAGGTGCGAGGCTGGGATCGCACCTTTGGCACAGGTAACCAAAGCAAGTTTTGGACAAAGTTGTGCCTGATAATTCAGATGTGTTGGCTTTCTGGGGAGCTGATTTATTGCTCTTCCTGCTCTCTCCAGCGCAGCAGTGTGCTTTCACGTTACAGTTGTCACAGCCTGTCATCTCGGGTCTCTGCCTGCATCAAGATTGACTCTGACGGTGTTTCTCTGGAGACCGTGTGCTCTTAGTTCGTCATTCCGACTGTCTGTTCTGGTCTCCTGAGTGAACCCAGGGCTCTGACTGCTGCCCCCGCCGGATGAGTGCTCAAACAGGCCTGCGCTTTCTCCAGCTCGATCACAGCAGCTTTATAAGGATGTCAGCTTATAAGCATTGACGCTGAAACGGTGGCTTCTGTCTGAACTGTTCTTCTTCATCCACTGTTTTGTTTTGTTTTTTGTCTCTAGCTGAAGGTTGCTAATGAAGTACTTGATTAGCGGAGGTGGCGAGGTCACTGATGATAATGCCTCTTTGGTAAGCGTCTTTAAAACAATAGTGTAAACCAACTGACCAAGACTGTATCTTGTTGGCTCGGGGCCCATTTTCCATCTCTGGTTCATTTGGAATGTTGATCATCTCAGCTTGACACCGCTGGTCAAATAAAAGAAAGTAATGGATGAGCAGAGTCCTGCCACTTGGTCTTTAATGGCTGCAAGCCGGGTTTGTCTTTGAAGTTTTTCCACGATCAGTCTGTTTGACAGCTCAAAGTCCTGTGCATTTGCAGATCCGGAGACCGTTAACCTTCCAGCCTCGTACCAACAAAATGTAAGTCACGTATAAGTTAATTGTATACACAGCGACGTCTCCAGTGCGAGTCCATGAAGTCTCACCATAATGAGATCCGTCACAGCTGCTCGGTGTCACATTTGAGGCTGTTCGTGAAAATAAACAGACATTTTGTTACTTTGCTCAACTCTGTTTATTCAGGCTAACAATTGGTTTGCAGACTTAACCTCTTTCCTTTTTTGGAAAGTGGTGCAGCCTGTGAGATCCAGGTTAGCGCCATCGCTAAGCATTTTGGATACTCACAAACGCTTCACTGTTTCACTGGGAATTGGACAGGAGCGCCAGTGGTCTAACAAGAGCCAGGAGCCCTTTAGAGTCATAAAGACCCCAGGCTGCTGCAACGGGAGGCACAAATGTCTTAGATATGCTCACGGCAGGGATTTTAGTTTTTAGGCTGTGCTTATGGAAATGACCGAAATATAATTCACCAATTTCTCTCAGAGCTGAATGGTTTCGGAGTGAATTAAACACTTTTCCTCTGCAGGAGTGTAAAGCAGCGAAATGCCACACGTCAGCTCTGAAGGCAGGCTGCGAGCTGGTGAATTGGAAATAGAGTTGCAGCCGCTGCAATCTCGCCTGGATTTAGTGGTGTTGTCACACACTCTCAAACCTTCTCTCCATTAAAAGAAACATCAACTCTTTCCAGCTCAGAACTGTCTCAATCTTGTCGTTCCATCTCCAGGAAGTCTCTCCGTCCCAGGTCTGTCTCCCACTTACCATCTGTGGGTTAGCGACACTGAAGGTTAGCAAATGAGATTACCAAAAGGCCTGCTCATCCAGTTTAATCTGTGTCCTGTTTTCATCAGGAAGGGCGCCATATCTGCTCTTACGAGAGTCATTTGTGTCGAAAATGCACCTAAGCTGACGATCTCTTAAAGCGAGACCAGCTGAAATCTGAAAGAGTGCGCTGCAGTCCAGTCAAGGCAGCCTGTGAGTTCAGCTGCGCCTGCAGAATCAATAAGTCAATTATTGTTTCATTAAAATGACATGAGAGGCCTGCTGAGCATAATGCGATCTTTGCAACGCCGTTAACACAGCCAGTCAATCCCCTGTGGCTCCTCACTTATCTCTGTCTGAGCTTTGCTCCTGTCTGCGCCGCGTAGCACACGTTTTACTGCTAATGTTCTTAGTTTTATGCTTTCATTTTTAACTGTATCTTCCAAACAACCAATAATTATGCTCCTAGTCTTAGAAAGACCATCTGTTTTTATAAGTGCGTGAGAGATTCAGGGTGGTCTCATCTTTTGAAATTGCCTCGCTGAGCGCTGCATCTTTCTTCCGACGCCGCGCTGCACGCCACGCTTCCTGCCGCTGCCCTCTTCTGCTTATCAATAAGAGCAAATGTGTTCGCAGTGTAGTTCATCCCTACCAACTACTGCTCTGTGTGTGTGTGTGTGTGTGAGAGAGAGAGAGAGAGAGAGACTCATCCTCTATCTTGTAGAATCAGCAGGACATTGAATTACACTAACTCATCTTGTGGGTACATGAGTGTGTGTGTGTGTGTGTGTGTGTGGGGGGGGGGGGGTAACCATCAACGCTCAAATGCATGTTGTGTTCAAGTTCTTTTGTCTTTCCCTTGTAATGTATGGAGTATTTCCCCAACACCAGTCGTGATTTTCACTATTCACACACGTGTCTCCATTCGGGAAGCTCCCCGGGTCACATGTGTTTACACTTAAAATGGTAAAGTGCTATAGGGGAGACAGTAATTGGACAGTAATGACTAAAGT
Organism: Pao palembangensis; assembly: GCA_015343265.1. NCBI lineage: Eukaryota > Metazoa > Chordata > Actinopteri > Tetraodontiformes > Tetraodontidae > Pao > Pao palembangensis. The sequence continues at coordinate 1,547,568 of CM027083.1, read as the reverse complement.
TTAGACTCCTCCAGAAAACCTCACCCAAAAAAAAAAAAGAAATTGCTTTTGTTAAGTTTTCTATGGCAGCAGCAGCAGCAGCTGTGGAACAGAAGAGTCCCTGCACTATTATTCTACCAATGACTTAGCCGGGACAAGAGAGCCACAGAAGAGTGCTCAAAAACTGAATATCAAGGGCAAAACAGACCCTAGGTAGCTGTAAATGTACACTGCTCTGCCTGCCTCTCTGCCTGTCTGTCCCTGTCTCACAGTGGTTATATAGCTGCAAAAAGAAGCTATCCAGCTAATGTAAAGCACACAAGGTGTTGGTAAATGTTCTGCAATCCTCATGTCATGAAGCTCCATCTACTGAGACACATCATTTGTTTGGCTTGGTTAAACCTTAGTGGCTTCATAGCTAACGTGTCTCGCTACGGCAGGATCAGCTGCGTTTAGGAAAGCTCCGTGCCGTTGTCACGCTGTGAGATCAGTCTAATACTCTTAAGATCTTAATATGTATATTTTAGCACTGAGATCAGAGATGCTGTTGCTTTGCAACGATTCTAGGTGGTTTGTATCTACCTACTGATTAAAGAAATCATACATTTCTATATTAGGTGGCCTTGACTGGACGTCAAAATGAAGTTAAACCACAGAATAGTTTGGCACGTTAACACTATACTGCAATCCAAAGTCGACAGTCGGCCAGCGACATATAATCATACATACAGGCGGGACATGTTGGCATAAAGATGCCATTACATTCCTGTGTGGATGCGCTGATTGTGATTTCTTTTACAGCTAATGCAACGTTTGTGACCTGTGTAATGTGATCTGTCGCTGAAGGCTGCAAATATTAAACAGCCACTTGTAGCCATGAAGGTGCATCGGGAGCAAATCCCTTCTGCTGTGCACGCTGTGCACGGCTCAAAGCTTATCATTAGAGAGTACTTTGATTCCTCTTTCTGCCACTTGTCAATGGTCGGCGTGAATATTACCCAGCAGAGTCCCTGACGACAACATGTGCTGGGTCACGCCCTGAGCAGCACTTGGAAGGAAGTATTACACAGAGCCAATACACCAAGCGCCTCCCTGGCCGGCCTTGCATTTTGGTTGCTATGATACCACTTCAGGGGTTCGGGGGCTCTGCTGGTGTGTGATGCATTGATATGGGAATGTGCATGTGGCCACAGACTGTTTACTTCTTCTTTTTCTCACTCAGCTCCACCTCTGCCTTGCCTCTTTTGATTTCCCTCTCCATCCCCGTCACCACACCTCACCTATTCCTCCCCCCTCGCAGCAGTCAGGCAGCCTGGCCACAGCGGTTCAGGCTCGGCCGGCGTGTTTGAGCCCAGCGGGTCCCTTGTCAGGCTGTGATCTGTGCACTGGAGAGGCAGAGACTGATGGGATCAGGTGACAGAGAGACGGAGACAAAGACGAAGACTCTGGGAAGCCCTGAACCATCAAGACAAACACAGCCTTCAAAGTTGCTGATTTATTTGACTGGCTTTATCTTATTTGCAACAAAATGGATGATATGTAACATTTAAATGGCAGTGAGATGACGTGGAAACTCCCGGTCAGGTCTTCTTCCCTCTGAAAATGTACTAACCCTATCGATAACCTTTTAGGTGGAGTGGAGGTGGTCTAACTGCACTGTGACAGCACGGTCATGTAAACTGATGCAGAAGCAGCAGCAGCAGCCATGGAGCAGATGAGTTCCTGCACTGTTACTCTACCAATGACGTAGCAGGAGAGAGCCGCGGGAGAGGACAGACCCTGCCATCACAGTCTGAGGTAGGCTAGTCTCTTTCTCTCTCTGTCCTTCTCGCCCACTCGCAGGAATTGACACTGGAGAATCTGTTGTTACAGGTTTATAGCTCTTTATCTGTGAACGGATTCCTAGATGGTAAATTTATCTTATTGCCAAACAGATCTGATCTATCATTTAACCCCTGCCGCCCCAGAAATGCACCTCAAAGTACAAAAAGCACCGTGGGAGAACTTAGTTTGTGATGGAACCGTTGCTGTGATGTTTGCTCGTTTGCAGTTGTGCGGTAACGGTCAACACATCACAGTGTGTCTGCATTCAAGACACACACCGAAAGTCACAAGCTTCCTCAGAACACACACGTGCAAGAATTCATCCAAATGGTCAGATTGATCGTTCATGGCACAGCGATACGTCCAACTTCTCTTTCACGCTCTCTTTATGCATCTCTCTCACACATACACACACAGATAGATAGATAGATAGATAGATAGATAGATAGATAGATAGATAGATAGATAGATAGATAGATGGATAGATGGATAGATAGATAGATAGAAAGATAGATGGATAGATAGATAGATGGATAGATAGATAGATGGATAGATAGATGGATAGATAGCTCACCTTCATGACGTCTGCTCCTGTTGTTAATCCACTGACAAGCACATGTTTTTCTTCCAGCGTGTGTGTGTGTGTGTGTGTGTGTGTGTTTGTGTGTTTATAAGAAATAAAATCACTTCCTTTGTGTGTAGTTCCCAAGGGAAGGAAATCAATCACTCACCGTAACAGAAATACAGCATAAGTCTTGCTGAATGCATGTGTGTGTGTGTGTGTGTGTGTATGTGTGTGTGTGCCAGGATGTTAGATGAGAGAAAGTGCTGCTCCTCTCAGCCTCTCGTGCTCCCTGTTGTATGAATGAAAACTCCACCATAACAGGACACACCTAAATGCTAACGTGATGTATCTCCAGCTGCTGATCACATTTCCTGTGTGATTCCCTCTCTTCCTGTATGTTACTTGTCCTCCCTTTTCATCTGTGTCTCACTTTCCTCCTCTCCTCTCCTCTCATCTCGCCGTATCGTGTTCATCCACCTCCTACCTCTCGCTCCCTCTGCCTCCCCACTCTCTCTCTCTCTCTCTCTCTCTAATAGAAGCTCACATTTCTCTGTTCTCCCACAGATGCAGAAGGGGAGAAAATGTAAAATACCATAGATAGTTTTTTTTTGTCTTTTCCACATTATTGTATAATCAGAGGTATAATAAATACAGAGGGAGAGGAAGAAGGAACTCCTCAAAACCATGATTTTACAGTAAAAAGCCAAACTACTGCTATAACGGCTGATTACATGCTGTTACATCACCCCATTCTCCAATGTCGCCACTATGGCTAAAACAGACATCATATTTCCTGTACATTCTCGTGAATGCTTTAGAAATATCCTGTGAATATTTTTTCAGTTCTTCTGTTAGGTCTGCAAAATAAATATCCTTCTGCATTGTTGTACTGACACAGACCGGCCTGCAGGGGTGCTCTTGTCTCCACTCGAGCTGCAGAGGAAGCCTTGCAGAGTTTACATTCTCTCGGTGCCTGCGTGGGTTTTTTCCAGGTAGTCCAGTTTTATAACAATCGATTTTCTAAAAACAAAAAAAAACAAACAAACAAAAAAAAGAAAACACGACCACAGAACAGCTTTCAGATCAGAAAAGCTGCCTGTTTCATTTTCCCAGGTTTTATTTACCCTAAAGTAAAACCAAACTCTTAAATCTAAACTGCAGAGTGTTCGATTCATTAAATATTTATGTAATCACGTTTAAGTTCACTTGACTTTCACAGATGATTTTAACAACTCTGTCGGTCTGCAAGTGCAGTTCTGCAGATGCTGCTGGATTTATTATCAACAACCCTCAGGCATCTTTCATCCAATTCAACCTCTCAGTACAAACACAACATCCATCTCTACCATATGGTGCCTCATATATCAGTACCAGATGCTATCAAATTATTTTTGCCATGTAGACCTGCAAGTTATAAAAGTGAGATACAGAATTAATTTGGAGACGTGTGACAGGAGAACACGATATTTCAGTTAGAACAACACAAAACACCTATGCATGCGCTGGGATGTTTTGGGAAGGAGAAGACACAGAAAAAAATACTGCAGAGACACAACTTAAATAAATGTATATTCCTGTGGTCCAGTGGTTTGCGTTAACCAACCAGAAAATGAAAATGACCAGCACTGACTACACATCGGTTGATGAATGGCTTCTCTAGCAGCTTCTGTCCTGTTCAGAATTTGGAACTGTAAAAAATCTATACACTTTCTCATCCAGCATAAATCTCTGGCTTTATGTGACAGAAAAGAGCAACTGAATATTAAATATCAGCTTCAAAGAAAGAGCTCAATACTACAATTGACGTCATTGGATATTTACACAAAATCTAACATTCAAACACACACACACACACACACACACACTCTCATCACATAATACCGTATTTGATGGTTTATGTTGAACTTTAGTGCCCCCTGCTGTTTAATTTCATAACAACATGACAGACGGCACTAAAAATAATAACCATTAATATGAATTTATAGCATCATTTCTAAGACCTGCATAGAATTAACAACATGTTAACATCTTAATACTTCCAAAAATGGAAAGTAGGCTTTCTATAGGTGCATTAGATTTAAATTATTTTAATATTTTTCAAAGTAAATGGACAATTTGCATTATCGACTGAACTGAAGGAATTGGTGGTTACAGACCAATGAAATTAAATGTTATCTGGGACCACCTCACTTTGCTGAAATGCATTCTCTCATGCATCTCACTCTTGTGTCATTGATCAGGTGATTTGGTGATTAAACAGGGCAGAGCAGCACCATGAGGAAATCCTGAACAGCTGCTAAACTACATGTTTAGGCAGCAGAAATAATGAAGGTGACTTAAATGAGGAACTCAGCGGTGAGTTGCTGCCCAAGTGTAACAAAGCTGCAGGAGAGCCAAGCTGTCAAACTTGGAGCCAAACACCCCAAGCATCAATTTAATTGGCTGCCTGTACTCTGCGCTATAGGAGTCTGCTTCATTGCTAACCACAAGTGTGAAAATGCATGTATTAAATTTCAGACAAGAAATATCCTCACAACAAAGTCTTGGCTTCCTACCACAGGCCCCTCTGCAGTGGTATAAAAATAATGTGAGATGTGAAACATCACTTCATTTTAATCAGCTCCTTCAGGCTCTGCAGAGATCCTGCTTTTTTTCCCCTCAGATAGAAGGTAAAACACCTTTAATTAACTAGTCACACTCTTGGAACACGAACTAAACTGCAACATATGCTCTGTTTGGCAGGTGTGGTGTGTGTGTGTGTGTGTGTGTAACTGTAACTGTAACTCCATTGCAGTGTCAAATTCCTTTTCAGCATACTCAAAAAACTGCAAACATGACATTCAAAACAATCAGAAAGGCTCCAGATGACAGCAGTGCACCAGAGATGTGTGCAGCTGGAAAAACACTCAAACACACACATACGTTGGTGTTTTTATTGTGTCATCTGTGATTTAAAGACTGACTTGAATCGGGCTGATTTGACAATGGTTTTAGAGGTGCCTGAAGTCCTCAGCATCAACTTATCTCACTCTCCTCTGGCCTGGATTAATCAAATTATTCCTGCAGCCGTCCAGCCCACTGTGGGCAGCGGACGTGATCAGAATGTCACACAGAAGACAGAAGAAAATGCAACATAAGTGCCTTGCAAATTTGAGTCCTGCATGAAAAATATCAGATGTGAGTGTGGCTGTGGGAGTGGCACAAGCTGAATCATAATCCTGGTTAGCTATACCAGCCAAGCCCTCTGCATGTGAGACCGTTCCCCTCCAGCATCAAATATTCAGCACACATCTTTTCCATTCCTTTCCTCTGCACTAAATCACTACACCAAGGAAGTCCTCTAGCTAATAGTGTTTACCCGTAAGCAGAAAGAGCAGAAACTCAATAATTCCTCTGGTAGCATGTTGCATGATAGCATGTTGTACGGCAGCATGTTGCATGATATATCAAATGTCTCTGCATTCAACGTTTACGGCTAAAGTCCCCGGCTGTGCACGTATTTTATTGCATGCTGAATTTCCTTCTCTTAGGTCTGCAACCACCAACTCTTGACTACCAGTTCAGTCGATAATGCATATTGTCCATTTACTGGGTAAATACATTATTCAGGAGACTGTTGAACTCATTTATCTTGTCCAGTCCAGTAAAGATTTTAATTTAAGCAAGACAATTCCTGAAGAAATGTTGAAACTAAACAATCACTGTGAAACAATATAGGTTTTAGAATGAGATTATAAGGGAGAAATGAATGAGGGTTAGGATATCTTTTATCATGCAAACATTTTAGCAGCATGATGGCTTTTTTCCTCAACATTTCATTTCTCCACCACTGAGAACTTACGTGCTCTAGTTTTTCCCGCCTGCGAAGCCACACGCTGGCGGAGTAGTCTTGCTGCCGCACGGCTGTAATTATGGTGCTCACTGGCGTCCCCGTGGCTGCGATACCGAACCCCATCCCCTGACCTCTCGGGTCCTGGCAGCCCGCAGACGCGCGTTTCCCCCTTAACTCCATGAATGCGAGACGTCTGGGCAGATGGTGCAAAAGTTTTTCAGTCTTGGTAAAAGAATCTACCTGCGCCCGTTGCTCCTACTGGATGTGGCAAATCAAACACAATGCTGACATAAGCTCTTTGCCCTCAACTCAGTTTATTTATTTATTTAATTTTTTTTTTTTTTTTTTTTTTTTTTTGCAAAATGAATGTAAGTAGTCTGAACAGAAACTTTACATTCCTCAAATGCATCAGTACACGGCTGTCTTCAGGAGCATCCCTCCATCACTGCTGGCAAATATCCACAGGCTGCAAGAAATTCTCTTGCTGAAAATCCAGGCTTCATCTCCCCAGATGAGATCCACAGCACGGCTGTGATTAGTGCAGATATGCACGGATCAGTGTTGGCTGTAAAACAGATCAGGCTCTCCGATGGCTCTGATGAGGACTTTCACCGATTCAGGCATCCCTGCTGTGGGAGTGTGTGTGTGTGTGTGTGTGTGTGTGTGTGTGTGTGTGTGTGAAGAAAGAGGAGAAGAGAAGGGATGGGAGGGGTAGAGAAACACACAGACACAGAAGAAACAGGGAGACCTTGGAGACGCTGACGCCGTGTCACAAAGGGAGACCCCTGAAGAATAGTATAACCCTAAAAAACTTATTTTATCATTCTTAGTCCTTCCAGCAAGTGAACAAAAATCATTTCCTTTACAGCATCAGTGAATCAGTTCAATCATTTTCTGCTTGATTTTCCTTTATTTTCCAGCTGTTTTGTTCCACTCTGCCTTGGCTCTCATTCACTCAACACAACACAGCACACATGCACATGCACACACACACACACAGACACACACACACCTTGGCACTTCTCAGCAAAATGGTGCAGTGAGGCTGCAGTCTGCTTTAGCTTGTCAAAGAGGCAGCAGAGCTTAAAAAAATTAATTGGTTTATAACTGTCATCTCTGCAAATGCATGGTACACACACACACACACACACTCACACACACACACACACACACACAATTTAAATAGTGAAACCATTAGTTAGAAAAGGCCAACGCTGCAAAATATTTTGAGAAGGAGGAAAATGCACCCAATTTTCTGATTCTACACCAACTCTGCTGATAAAAAAAACCCTTAACTATCAACACGGACTTGCCAGTTTTCCCCACTTGAAAAAAATGCTCCTTGTGCCAGTAATACCCCCCAGAAGACAGCCAGTGCCTCCCTGCTTTATTCATCTCTAGATCACATCACATTTCCCTCTGCCCACAAAGTGCACTGCATCAATCTCCATGATTAAAAACAGAAAACACTGCGGATAATGTGGTGGGCCAAGGAAAACACTGAGCCACATCAAAAGGCTTTCAGGTTCGAAGTTACAGACAAATACTTTGCACTCTTTGATTGATTTCATGTGTTAGACCAACTAAATGTGTCTGACAATTTCAACCAGGAGTAAAACAATAGTGCAAACGCATTTTCATCAGTTACTGTAGCAACGAGCACCACACAATAAGCCCGGGAAATGTTATTACACACAGGGACACTTTACATGCTGCAGCGTGGTGAGTTCAGAGATCACTCCAGATGCAGGGAACACGTTATGAAACAATAACTCACCGCTTCTGACATAAGAAGCAACATGAGGCAAATGTGTTGACTCTCTTGACTGTATTACCTACCGGTAGATTCCATGGAAATGTGCTGAGATGAGCGTGTGCTTCATATTTCAAAACGCAATCATTTGCAGGCAGGTGTTTATTTAATATCGTGCTGATGTAAATACAAACTGTAAAGTGAGCAGTAAAGCCTCCGCGAGGCTCATGTTGCACGCCACGCTGCTTATTAAAAACCCTCTTCCTTCATTTTCAGCCAGACCTCCACAGACTGATTGTGTCTTGTGGCACTTTCTTTTATTACCCAGATAAGAAATGATCATTGGGCCGACAGTGAGATCTGTCCATGGCTCTGATTTTACATTCAAATGAAATGGGCAATCTGTTGTGAAGGAGCCTGTCTTCATTTTATAGCCTGAAACCATGAGTTTCTCATTCCATCCACTGAATAATATATTAGCTACATCTGCACAAACAACCCCTGAATCATTGTTTGGAGCATTAATATGAATCATTTACTCAATGCTTCCTGAATGATAGATGATTTTTTTTTTTTAATATTCAGGTTATTGAATGTAAATAGTTACATTCTCAACACCATTAGCAACCCAGTCGTATGTGGACTTCCAGTGTCCTTAAAGGAATTTGTCGGCCAAAATCAATGTCCCTAAAGCACTGACAGCCTTGAAGATCAGAAACAGCTTACCTCCATCACTCCTTCCAGCTGCAGCCCAGCAGGCTGTGTGAGCAGTGTTTCATTTCTTTTCAACAGCCAGTGCAAAAGAGGAATTCCAGTCTGCACAGACCATTAAAGACTTTGGTTCATATCAGCTTGGTCCTGAGGAAAGGTTAATGGACTATCTGTCCTGCTGTATATGAGGATTAAATTCTTTCGTGCACCCCAGAGTGCAGCCAATGAAAGCTAATTTATGTTTTGGCAAGATTAATCTCCTAAAGTTAGTCTGACATATGGGAAACTTTCCTTCTGCCTAGGACAATCAGAGTGCTTCTGTTCTTTTTTCAATAGCAATTGCATTTTCTTTTGTAGGGCTTTGCTTCCCACATTTCTGAGTTACTTTTTTGCCATTTCTTCTCACTTTCAAAAAGATCTTCTCTGAACTAAACCTCGGACTGGCCCTGACTCAAAAGTAATTCTTTAATCTTATCCCAAAAGTCTCCCTGATTTTAAAAACCAATCCTCAAACACTTTGTAATCATTTTTATCGTATTACAAATACTATCTTCAATCTTTTAGAATAGAATAGAATAGAATAGAATAGAATAGAATAGAATAGAAGTACTTTATTGATCCCAGACATGGGAAATTGACTTGTCCCAGCAGCATCGTCAGTATTACCATATTTACAATATATTTACAGTATAATAGTGTGCAATATCAGTGCAATGAGGATATGACTGTGCAATATTCAATAAATAATTTTCTCCCTCTTCAGACAACAGTGTTGATTAATGAGCATCTCCCAGCTCTCACTATTTATGTATGCAGACCTTCATACTTGTTGATGTGATGTCTTGTATAACTGGGATTTTTCCAGTGATGGTTTATTGCAGTTGCCTTTGTTACAGCTCTAATTAACACCACTGCAGCAACACATTACGTCATAGCTCTTTATATAAATAATAAAGTGTTACTCACTGTCTTGCTCGAACCAACACCCACATAAGACACTGAAATTTATTTGGCCAATTTTTTTCTTTCTTTTACCTCACTATTAGTGAAATGGGCTTCTTTTTGAAACATGCTTTCGATCATGTTATGGTATCAATAAACATCATCAGTTTATAAAAGCAGTTTTTAGAATTATGTTACATACAGTGTCTCTGTCATAGTATATGAAAATATTTTTTTTCGAATAAAATCCTGTACATTAACAAATAGAGGAGTCGATTTCTAACTTGTTGTGGCGATGTTCAGCAGTAAACGTTAGGGGGCAGTATTGTTCATCTTTTAAACAAATAACAACGAAGAAGAGACGCGTTAACGTAACGCACAGAAGCAGCTATGGCGGATGACAAGGTCGGTCTAAAGTTTATACATTACTTTTAAAACAGCCTTTACTCTTGAAATTATATTTCTCTGATTTACATTGGTGAGTGTCTCACGCAAGCTGCTAAAGTGTTTATATAATTATTTTACGTTATTATGTGGGTTTTAATCCACCGTTCAGCACTGCGAAAACAACAGATTTGCACAGAAAAAAGTGTTGAAAAGTATTTGAGAACTAACTAAATCTGGCGATCTGCTTTAGATTGTGAGTGTAAGTTTTGAAATGTGTTTAAGTAAGCGTTAACAGTACTTGAAGTCAAAGTCCTCAGTGGTACCATGGCATAATGCCTACTTAGATTGTGCTGTCAATAATAATAATGCACCGGAACATCTGTTATGGTCAGATGTGGAATTATAATCAGATTGGCCAGTCGTGACTTTGTTATTGGCAGATAACCGGCGAGTAGTTTTAAAAGGGAAAATAATATACCTTTATTGTCTGCTTGTGTAGAGAACATCTTAAACCCTTTCTTATCTTTGAGCTAAACGTATCAAATATGTATAATATACCTGCTTTCTCCTTATAATTTCCTTTGTTGCTGCCCAATACACAAGGCTTTTACTATTTTTGACTAGTCTTTGCATTCTTATTTATCAAAAACTACACGTCTCTACAGAATACCTTGGGTCAACTCAAGGACCTTGTGGAGTTGAAAGACCAGCTAGAGGACATCCAGAAACGTGTGGAGGATGAAATACAAGCTGGGCTTCCTCCAGTAAGAATTAAACAGAATTTGACATGTATATGCTGCGGTTATGTTTTAGGTACATTTTATAAATTAAATACTCTTTAAGTGCCAGGTTTAAGCTCTCCTCTTCTTTACTTCTCAGGGAGGCAGTCTGCTGGCTTCTCCTTTCCTGAAGGGGTTTCTGGCTGGGTACGTGGTTGCAAGGCTACGCTCTTCAGCATTAATGGGTGTTGCCATAGGAACATGTACGGGAATGTATGTGGCACAGAATTATGCTGTTCCCAACATTGAAAACACCATCAAAGACTACATACGCAACCTGAAAGGAGGCAGCAAATAGACTTCATTAAAGAAAGAAGACGAGAATATGGTACAGCTTCAAACTGGAACATTAAAATCTGATATTTTTCATTTTTACTTTCACTTGTTGCATTGAAAGTCAAGTGGCGGAGAAACATGTCAACTCAGAAGGTGTCCTTGTTTTCATTGTTAGGAATTTATATTCTGCTACCTCCAAAACCCCTGCAGCTGCTTTAATTGATGCCATATCCTGTCTGAGAAATGTTCACATCAAGTAACCCCCTAAGAAATGTCAAAGCGATACAAATTAGAAGTGTAGCTGAGCTCAATGCACGTGATCTGTGAGCTTTTCATGGTGCCTTCTGTGTTCTTCAGTGTTCAGGGATCTTACATACTGATGGGGTGTGGTCTCATTTGATGTCTAGGACTCAAAATATAAACACCAAAAATATATCAAGGTACAGTATATAGATCATTTTTTGGAATTGGCAAGTTAAAAAAAAGAAACCACACCCATAAACGTCAGACAGGAAGAGCAGCTGTGAGCTCAAACAAACTGTTTGCCAGAGTAAATTTGTTTTTTGAAGCTTCAGTTTGAATTGCACTTTATAAATTCTTGTACATGTAAAAATTAGGTTAAGAAATATTTATGTCGAAGAGAGTGCCTGCTCTGGAAATATTATCATCTCATGTCAGTTGTGTTGTTTCAGTTGAAGCCTTTCCTGACAGATGTGGCTTCCTCTGTACTTGTATCAGCTGTAGTATTTTAGAAATTTGTTGTGTGTTGTACTTGCATATTAGAAAATAAATCAAAACATTATAGACAGTAGATCCAAACATAACAGATTAAAGCAGATTAACCAAATTTCACACTCCCATTTGTATAGATTTCCCTGATTCAATATGCACATAACACATTTTATCCATGTAGGTATGTACAACTCTTTTAAATGGGCTTGGGTTATTCCCCAGAAACATTAAATCAAATGTAGGTACGTAGTCAGGTAGGTACACGTATGGGCTGAATTTGTTAGTAGGACAGAGGAAACACTCTTTGTTGGTCTTTATTTATTGCCTTTTTCAAATAGTTTTACTTTTTTCCCACATGGGCCACAGGTCTGCTCAAAGGATCTGTTGTGATAAAGAAAACCACCAAACCTGTCTTTAGAAAGTTTATTGTCAAATAAAAGCAGAACATTTTGTTTTAATGTCATTGCTTTCATTTCCTCTTGCTAAAACTACGGCGAGCACACTAAAGTTGAATAACTGATCCTGGTCTGAGAGTTAAAAGTACTTAATATGCCTCAGAAAAATGTATAAATCCTGCAATATTCAAATGAATTACCCTTACTTTCTCTAATACAGAAAACTTTTTGTTTAGATCAATCACGTTTGCCTACAGAAGAACCTCTAACAAAGATAAAGTTACCGGATAAATATGGCGAGTAAAATATAGTGATTATTATAAGCAGAACACTGATTAAGTATTTCAGAGCAGGTAAAGCTGATCGAGTTGCAAAATCATTGCCATCAATCTGTATTTATCTTGAAAGGATTCCACCAGTGTCAGAGGAAGAACCAGAAAACAGATTCCACAAAAAACAGGAAGTTAGTATGAGCATTTTTGTACAGTAAAGCAGTTGTTTTCATTCAGGAACTGATTTACACTTACCCCTGTTTTATTCAGGCATACTCATGGCTCTGCTCATGCTTCCTGAGAAACAGAAACATAGTCAGCGACACTTGTTGAAGCTGACAGTGAAAGGTCTTTTTAAAGATACAGATTGTAGATTTGTGTCTTTAAGACCATTTTAAAATGCTAGAATGCCCTTTAGGATGACAAATCTCAGATCAGAGTAGCATCTTTACCAGATGCGGCTGCAGTGCTGCAGCTGGCCCGTCCACTGCGCATGGATCCAGAGATAATTTCTCCACTCAGAGGGTTGACACACCAGCACTCGCTCATGAAGCACTGCTCCGCCTGGTAGAAGCCCCGCTCGTCACAGATGGGGTGGAACCCTGGAACCCCCGAGGACTTCATCCCAGAGGCCTTCTGCTGGCAGTCAGTAACCTGTGGGTTGGCTGAGGGAAGACAGAAGCTCAATCAGCCGGTAAAACAGGTACATGTTGGAAAGCAGTTGGGGAATCACGTACCAGATTTTTCCTTCTCCTCTGATGCAGTGTCCTGCGAAACAAGCAGAAAAAGGTGTCGTGATTCAAACAATACACCACTTCCTCATTGTAACATTACCTTGTCCAGAGACACGTCAAACAGCCCAGCAATGGAATTCGCAGGTATGCGCATCTGGCTGGAGGAAGCTGCTTCAGGTAGAAACGGTTGAGAAGTACATTTTAGGGAGTGGAGTTTATTGAAAAATAAAAATTCAAGTTTGAAGAAAAGATGAGTAAGTTTCCATCTTGCATCGATGACATGGTAGAAATGGATTTTTAATTAATTTTCCTTTTGTCGCCCTTACCAGATCTTCCGTTCGTTATCTCAGATTTCAGCTTGTTGCTCTGCTCCTCCAGGGACTTGATTTCACCTTTCTGGGTGAGGAGGAAGTAGGCAGTCATGGCCTGGCCCACGATCAGAACGCAGGCCAGCAGGGTTATACCTGCCACTTTGTAGGCACGAGTGGAGCGGCCGCTGAAAAGAGGAGGTCAGGATGGAAGGTGTATGTTTAATGCTTGTTAGCACATGGTACTCTTTTTTTCTTTGATAGCTCCAAAGAGTATGACGTCAGCCTTTGACAGTGAATTGAAACTGTCTCATGTCCAATTTCCACTTTTTAGGATATTCTGAATAAATGGGGGGGGTAATAATCAACTGAGCTGTGATCTACATTGAAAATCCCACTAATACAATAAATCTGAATGATAGCGGCGTATGATTAATAATTAAATGAGCAATAAAAGTTGCACAAAAACGAAGGTAAATTATACAGTATATTATTCTTACCCATTTGCTGGCTCGTTGACGGCTGTGTTGCTGGCTGTGTTGCCTGTGATAAGAGGCTGATTTGGGGTCTCTGCGTCCATCTTAACAGGATCACCTGTAAGCAATAACTTTCACTCACGCTGTACTGTTTATGAAAAATAAGAGACGGCACAAGTCAAAATATTATTACCTTACTGCAGGCAAGGATGCAAGCGGTTTCACAAATGAAATGATTACTGTAAAATCTGAACCTTTATGGCGGATAAGCAACAAAAGGAACTGAAAGCATCAGGGATAAACCCCGCAGTTTTAAAGTCACTCTCGATCTGAATTTCTATTGGTTCCTCAAGGTGACGCGTCATCTGCTGCCAAAGGCAGAATACCATGTTTACGAAATTTTCAAACAATTAATGGCAACTTTCATTTTTCAGTAGTTTAGTTTTATTAATATGTTTTATGATAACCTTCAACAAATAATCGACTAAGCATACTTTATCTTACGAGCAGAAGTAAGAAAAATATGTAACTCATTCAATGTAATTCATCCAAATGAAATGATTAAATTAGGAATATGACTTAAAAATATGTATTTATATGTATTTATTTGTACAATAGTTCACCGAGTTACTGGGATTTACTCCCTACAGTCTCTTACATTCGAATTGCAAAGCTTAAACTTTGCCATAACTGCCTTTTGAAAACCAGTACAGCTGGTTTGGGATATCTGGTTTATGTTGCCTTATGATCTGGGATATCCAGATGTAAGATAAGCTTTGTTTTTGGGTTTTATGGGTATATTGTGAACAAAACTAGAAATTAGATATTTTTTTAAGAAAATATCTATATCTATATCTATAGATATAGATATAGATATTTTTATATATTCACATGTATAGTTAGGTATGTGGTAAATCTTTGTCACTGTTATTGTATAGATTTCCCTAATTCAATATGCACATAACACATTTTATCCATGTAAGTACATAAAACTCTTTTAACATGGGCTTTGGTTATTTCCCAGGTTTTCTGAAACAGAAACATTAAATCAAATGTAGGTACGTAGTCAGGTAGGTACACGCATGGGCTGAATTTGTTAGTAGGACAGAGGAAACACTCTTTGTTGGTCTTTATTTATTGCCTTTTTCAAATAGTTTTACTTTTTTCCCACATGGGCCACAGGTCTGTTCAAAGGATCCGTTATGATACTGTAAAGAAAACCACCAAACCTGTCTTTAGAAGGTTTATTGTCAAATAAAAGCAGAACCTTTTGTTTTATTGACATTGCTTTAATTTGCTCTTGCTAAAACTTTGGCGAGCACACTAAAGTTGAATAACTGATCCTGGTCTGAGAGTTCGTCACAGATGGGGTGGAACCCTGGAACCCCCGAGGACTTTATATGGTAGAGATTTATGATTAACAGATTTATGATTAACAGATTTATGTGGTAAATCTTTGTCACAATTATTGTATTATTTATTTTTGAAACAGAGTTAAAGTCAACCTGATTCTGGACTTTTTCTATACACTCCATCCACATGGGGGCAGTATAGTATCAAAATAACTTTTACAGGAAGTGATTTTCAATGAACTGTTTTCATTGGTCGAAACGCAAATCTCACAATGTTGCAGGAAGAAGATTTTGGTGCCGCTAATACTCGCTAATAAAGCAAGGTGCTGTGTAATAATACTTTTTTAAGCTTAGCGCTCATGACATGGTAAAAAATATTGTCAGGCGTGACTCATTAAATTTGCCGTAATATTTAGCTGGTTAATGCTGATAAAGGATCAGCCTGAAGCGCCAAATTTGAAAGAAAAAGCGAGCCCATCATGTCGGTCAAAGCTGTGGCTTGACGGTTATTAGTGTTAATAACGTAATATAATTTGTTATTTTAGAAAACGTTAGAGCTATTATTAGCTTGTTGTTGTTGTCTTGTTTATTATTGCAGTAAACCCGGTGAATACTAATTCAGTATCTTGTTCATCAGATGATGCCCAGACGCCGAGCAAAAACTGCCAAACCTGTAAACTACAATGATATGGACTCAGACCTGTAAGTGACATTAATCACTTTCATTTAAGTGACTCGAGATGTGCATTTTGCATCATCATCTACATTATTTTTGAAAATTATTCTAAATACATTCTCTCCTATCAGGTCTTTCTCCCAAACGGCTAGTAGTGATGAAGATAATGAAGAATGGAGACCATCAGAGCCAAAGGCTAAAGCCCGCAAAGCTACCAGAGACCCCACATCAAAGGAGCTGAAACCTCTCAAGAGAACTGCTAAAAGATCTGAGCCAAAAGAATCCATAGAACCAGAAGATCCAAAATATTCTAAACCAGGGGTATCACCTAATCCAGCTGCAGAGAAAAAAATGACAGCTAAAGATTTAAAAAATACAGACGAATCACAATTATCTGGAACTAAGATGAAGCAAAATGAGGGAAAAAAGAAAAGAGTAGCTGGAGGAAACACAAAGAAACAACAAACTAAATGTCCTGAGGAACAACCAGCCACAACAAGTGGCCCAAGCCACAGAATTAAAGAGGAGGTAAGACAAATGGCAGTTAGAATATTTACAAGTCAGATATTTCTCCCTTTTAAAATAATAATACTTTCCAATGAATTTTGTTTTTGTTTTAATCCTTTTTTTCTTGTATTTTTCTTTGTAGAGGGTATCTTTTATTGTTTCAGAAGCTCAGCAGACAGACAAATGCTCAAGTAAAGGATCATCACTTTCTGGTCTTGTACTAAAAAAAGAAGAGCAAGTTGAAGAAGATGATTTCACTTTTGATGAGCCTTGCCCAAAGAAGCAGAAGACCAGTCGTTTCTGCCTTGGACATCCAGTAGCTTTACCTTCAGCAGAAGCACATCATCATCGGAATGAACTCAATATGAACTGGGACCTGACTGAGGTATTGTAGTATGATTTAAAAATATTTTATTTGTCATTTATTTCCTTTTTTTTATCAGTTCACAAACATTGGCACAGAAGTATAGAAACTGGGATACTGTAGCCAAAATAATAATTTACTACACTGCTGTGATATTGTAGTCTTAACAAGTTATTTAGCTGAGACTCTCAATATGTTTGTTTGGGAAAAAAATGTTTATGTCTATTGAAAATTAAGTTTGTGGCACTTCTGCTTATTTGGCTGTGTCTGTGTAAATGTCTGAATAGATTTGCATCAATTTTTCACAGCTTCTGTCCAACCTGACATGCACAGAAAGATGGGTTTGTGTAAATATTATAATGCTACTTCGGGAGGATAACACGGTGCCTTTCATGGTGCGATATCGCAAAGAGATGATCAACCACATGGACGCAGATGCTGTCAGAGATGTCCAGCTAGTGTATCAGGAGTTGTGGTAAGTCAATAATTTAACATAATACCATTGTTCAGGTCTCACCAGCACAATATAAGTATTTTTTTTATTAACAATTGTAGCCATGAAACCTTTTTCTTCTAAAATGCACCAGTCGGCTTAGTACATTTGCGGAGTTCTCAATAGCGACCACTAGATGGTGCTAAAAGACAGTTTGATGATCGCTTATTTTGACGTTCCAATTCTACCTGTGTAAAATGTTGCGCATCTACTGATATTTTTCAGTTCTCTTGCTAAGAAGACTCAGTCTGTAATTCAGACTCTGAAGAAAGATGGGGTTTTGACAACTGAGCTTGAACAAAGCCTGAGGAGCTGCAGATCAGTTGATGAACTGGATCATGTGGTTAATATTATTTGAATTAATATCTGCCATTTGAATCTCATAAAACTCTTAGTAGCAAGAGGTGTCTTAGTTTTCTGTTTATGTTTTTGTTGTAGTATTCTCCCTATAAGAAAGGCAGCAAACTTTCGAAAGCACGCAGAGCCAAAGCACTCGGCCTTGAAGTGGCTGCTTCTGCACTGATGGAAACTCCACACACACTTGACTTAAGTCAGTGGGTAAAACTTGGTGTTGAAGGTAAGGCATAAACAAGATTGTGTGAATTACATTTTCCTTGGTGTGTAAACACATTCTTAGACGATTGTGCTTTTGTGCCAGGTCTGTCCTCAGTGGAGGAAGTAGCTACAGGTGTGGAGCACATCCTGGCTGATATGATTGCCAAAGACCCTGAGACGCTCACTCACGTGAAAACATTGTAAGACTATTTTCACACACTTGTCATGTTCTGATTTACTCTGGGATGGTTTTAAATCTTTGTAGTAACAATAACCTCCTTCCCGTTTTCTCTTCTGTCAGGTGTGAGAACAGTGCTGTGATGATTCAGTCGTCTGTATCCAAAACAGCACTGAAGGAAAAGGCCCAAGAGAAGGGCATGAGAAAAGACAAAACAAAAACAGGAGCTCAAGCTAAAAACAAAGACATTGATAAGTTCCAGCTCTACTTTGATTTTAACTGCAACATCCAGCGGATCCAGCCCCATCAGGTAGCGAAACAAATCCACCAGTTTTGTTTTCATTGTAAAACTTGAAACCTCTACTTGACCAGCTGATAAATAGACTGATGTGTATTATAAACAGTAGTGAAACAAAAGAAAAACTTTTTTGATGCCTTGTGGTCAACATGACAGAGTAAATTATTTCAGGTGAGTGAATTCTTTCTGACAGGGGGACTAACTTCTTATTAAGTATAACTTTTTAATTGAAATAGGAATCAAAACGGTCCCAACAGATAAAAAGTTTGACTGTGTCCTTTGTTTGCGAGACACAACGCTGACATTCCCGTCCAACAATCATCACGAGTAGACGTTCTAATCCAAACTGAAGTTGATAAATATTAACACTGCCTAAAGAAACCACAGACAAATGAATAAACATGAAAACTGAAAATGCTGGACCACACGAAATGTCATTTACACCTTTGTCATATGCGATTTGCTCTGTCCCCAACATACGCACATCTTTTTTGTTTTTTTGTTTATGTCATGTCTGTCCGCCTCATGGCCACCGCCTCTGAAGAGTAGCCGTGTCGGTGGCAGTTAGCCTTGCCCGTGCCTCCATCTTTACCCCTCCTGTTCCCTGCTCTTCTTCCTGTCTGTCCCTCTAGTGACTAGTGGGTTACTCAGAGTTGGTCCCAGGCCTCATGTGTCACCACGGCTTCCATCATCCACTGCCTCTCTGCCGCAGCAGTCTCTGGCAGCAGCACTCTGCCCTACAGTCATGCAGTCACATGCACATGTATTCCTGCATGTGCCCACTTGCTCACACACAAGCCCACCCTGCAAGTCCCCTTCTTCTCTCCTCTTAACATATGTGACATGTCCCCTGCTGACATGCCATTGGATTAGGAGGCTTCGATTGACAGGCGCTCTCCTGTAGTGACAGCCACTGCTGCCTGGCCCAGGGGCAGATGCAGGGATGGGGAGATCGAGTGGGGTTGTTAAAGGGAGAGAAGGAACAGTTGAGCGTTGCAGAGGCGCAGCCCTTACTTAGCTCTGTTGCTCTGCCCTGATTTTGCTCCCTCCACTTTTTCTGACTAAACATCAGCCCCCCATTCCATCGCTCACCCCCAACCCCACCCCCGCCTGCAGTTTATGAAGGACCTTTAATTCGATGACTTGCCTTTGTCATAGAGTGTTAATCCACAGGCGGCTGTGACCCTGCTAGCTGTCAAATTCCGGCTAAAACAAACCTTTTCTAGCAGGAAAGGATGAGCAGGTGGGAGATGTGTTTTGACAGGAGTGTGTGTGAATGTACATTTGCCCCGTCTGCTTTAGCAGGTTTTATTAAGTCGCGTTTAATAACACAGCCTTGATTGATAATTTCCCATGTCTGGGATGAATAAAGTACTTCTAATTCTATTCTATTATTCTATTCCAGGTGTGTGTAAGGAAAAAGGTGAAACGTCATTAAAAATATTCATTTTGTTATTTTACTCAATATATAGTAGCAGTTGGCTCTTTAAGTAAAACCCAAAATATTTATTGTGTGTTATTTATACCTAACTGAGCCAAAAAAATACTTGCAAGAGTTTTATGCATTATCCTGAAGTATAGATTGCTGTAATTACGTGGGGCTGACTGAAGAAGTTGCAGTGTTTAGCTCAGATTTAATTCCGTCACATTTGATTTGAGGCCTCTTTTGAAGGGTACATATTTACCTTGTAGCCATCAGCGGCAGTGCGCTCTGGAAGATGCCAAAGCGGATTTATTGACGGCGCAGTGGGGTATCTTTAATGTGATTTGTGCTCTGATCAAACAGTTTAACGCTTCACTTCTGGGGCTCGCCTGCGGAGAATATGTGGAAAATGGAAACATTTCATCAATCAAACACTTCTTTTTTTCATGGAAGGATTGAGGAAAACCCTTTTCGTGCTGTCACCGCAGTGCTTGTGGCCTTAACGTCCAGGCCAGGTCAAAAAGTCTGCATGTCTGAAATCTGTGTCAGAATGCATGAATCACGTTGTTTATCCCTGCTATGTCAGATGGATAGATGTGTTGATGATCGTATTCCTCTACAGAAAAGATGAGACAGAGATGGAGACAGAGAGAACGGTCACTGGCTGGCTGCCCTCCCTTGGGGCTTGGTGGAAGGCGGAAGGGGCATCTAGGAAAGACATTCCGTCTGCTCTTGTCAGACTTTGGCCCGTACTTTGCTACATGTCACTTGTGGCTCGTCTAAGACACGAGCACATGTTTCTCACAGCACCCTTCTATTCAGATCACCCTCTGTGTCTCACCACTGACCCAACCCAGGCAGACACTGAGAGACGTAGCGACACTTGTGTCTCATCTCCAGGGTCAGCGGCCAGCTAGCGGAGGACACACCACGCAGTATTTACACTCACTGATGAAATTACAGGACGGCTGCTTTGGTGATTAAATTACAGGATGCCGGAAAATATACTAGCTGGTTTGGCGTTGGGCGTGTTATTTAGTGGACTAAAATAAGAGAGCAATTTAAATTTAAAGAGAGAGCAATTTAAATACAATTTAAATTGTATGTCATTTTCTATGCCAATTCTGAGTAGTCTTAGTGTTTACATATGGTCACATATGGATCTAAAAGCATTAAACATGCTGTTATGTAGGTAATGTTGGGTCATTTTAAGGCATATTTATGCCATTCTTCATCGCACAAAATAACCATTTAAACTTTACATTTGAACTCTGACTATGCAGATTTAATGAGGCGCATTTCTATTTTCCGCTTTAATTTTACTTGTGGGCTTCCTCTGATTTTCAGGAAGCAGAGATTTGCCTCCTCGTTTCCCACGCGTCATGTCAGCACTTTGATGGAGATTGTTCGAGAAATCTGCTCACTGTTTGCGCCGCAGCCGAGAGCAGAAACATGCCAACAAATGAAAAATAGAACTTTTAAGCATAATTCAAGCAGGCTGGGTGCATGCAGTCTGTGCCATTAGCTGTGTTTGTTTTGGTGTGTTCCGTATGGGTGCAGCACATCCGAGGGTGTCGCTGAGTGGTAATAGTTGTGGCACCACACGGGCGGGTGTGGGTGGGGGGTAGGCCTCGCGGTCTCAGTGCTGATGGTGGCATAGTGGTGGCATTTGTCAGCTCGTTTCTTCCGCTTGGTTTCCAGATTGACGTCTTGTTTCTTGGCCTGTTCTGTAGCGGGCTAAAGGTTCCCCACTGAAAAGGTCAGACACTTACTACTGTTTGCTTAACAGCATGTAACAGTTCCTCTGAGGGGGACCAGCACACAACACAACAGGCCTGGCCACGGGATACACTCCTAGGCCCGCCGCATTTACACGCACGTGTGTAGACGCTGAAAGATTTTATTTTGGGCTTCTTTAGAGGTTGAAGAGACTGTGTTTTCAGTGTTTACGCTGGCCTTTTAAAGATAAAGTCAAAGATTATAAACCTCGCTTTATGCTCCCACCTTTGCCACAGTTATGAGGTTCTGCCCAATGGAATCGAAAATCATCACAAAATTGGGGAAGAAAGTAAAATCAGTCTTCTCCTATGAGCATAATTATAATAATATTAACAACAACAAACACTTGGATGCCAGAAGAATCAATTTTGTGTGCTGCTTCCTAACATGCATTTCGCAATCGTGGATATCTGAGCTGCTCATCCTTTTTATGTTCAGATGCTGGTGTATATACAATGGTTTATACTGTATTTTTTAAGGGATCTATTTTGTGTTTGGTGCTTCCTGTCTGAGAACAGACGCTGGCTATTAACCGAGGGGAGAGTCTGAAGATTCTGACAGTGAAGGTGAACATTCCTGACAGGGTGAAGAGCGACTTCAGCAGGTGGTGCATCAACAGCAGGTCAGAAATGCAGTTTAAATACACAGAGAGCCAGAAAATAAACAAATATTCTCTGTGTTTTTACAAAAAAAAGGAGTAGTTAAGGAGAAATTTTTGAGAAATTTAAAATCAGTCCTCTTCGACATGGTTATTTATCACACGTGTGAAACTATGGTCGGCACATATTTCTTTATAGGTGGAGACCAAAATTAATCCCAAGATTAGAACATCAATTAATCATCAAGAATGCAGTGGAGGACTCTTATAAAAGACTCATTCTCCCCTTCCTCACCAGGAGTTACAGGTATGTTTGATGCAGCACTTATGATACGAGCATGAGCTTCACTGACCCAAAGTCAGGTCTGTGTATTTCTGTCTCCTTCCTTTCCTTTCACTTCGCATCTTTCTTATCTGCTCCTCCCTTCTCTGCTTTGCCCTGGCGTTCAGGTCTAAGCTGACCGCTGCAGCAGAAAAAGAGTCGATAGCCATGTTTGTCCGGAACCTTCGGCAGCGGCTGTTGGTGGGTCCAGTCAGGGGCAGCGTCATCATGGGTGTGGACCCTGGGTATAAACACGGCTGCAAAGTAGCAATTCTCTCCCCGACCAGTAAGTGACCCTAAGCTACAGCAAATATCAGCTTTTATTAGCACATATGTTGTATCGCGTAATACCTAAACTTGCACTATTTATACATTTAAACAACGACACAAAACACAGTTTCTATAAGGTACAAGAAGCAAGTCTCTGGGGACTTTCAATATTTGCCAAGTGAATCTTAATATTTCTTGATTTTCAGGTCAGATTCTGCATACAGATATTTTTCACCTCAATAAATCAAGTCAACAAAGCCAGGCAGACAAGCTGCGTTACCTTATTATCAAGTACAGGTACTAAAGCTGGGGGCTATTTGAGATTTCACAGGTGTTTTTAAAGTGAACCGTCTCTGTTTATTGTTTCTATAATAGCTGTTCTAGGGTTGTCATCGGTAACGGGACGGCATGTCGTGAAACCGAGGCTTACTTTGCCCAACTTATCTCCAGGCGCCATTTTCATCCGCTGGACGTATCTTACTGGTAGGTTGTCTGGGAGTTGTCATCATATCAACAGTCAAATTCATTTCTTCACCAAGAATAGCTGTTTATCTGCTGCGGTCTGTCTGTGAGAGACATTTATTCGTGATTATTTTTATTCATAGTCTGTCAGTTTTAATAAATTGGCTGTAATTCCTAAAAGATAAACATTTCTATAATATATCTTCAATTAAAGCTAGAATTCTGCACCATTCAGTCCTCTAATGCAAATATATATAGTTTAGGAGTTGAAAGAGAACAGATGAGGGGAAATATGATGGACTGGGTGAGACATAGACTGAGAAAGAGACAAATTTGATTGTGTCCTTTAAGTGAATCTCGTCTATTATTGCATATTAAAAACAATTAAAACCATCTGGACGTTATTTGAAGTGGGCCCCATTAGAGAGCCATGCTGCGGTCAGCGTTGTCTCTGAGCAGGCCCGGTCCTTGCTGCAGAACACAGAACCCGTGTCCAAGCATAATAACCGCTCTTCTCTCCTTTCACACTCCGCTCCTCTCGTTGCAGACTTCCATCTGTGATTGTTGACTTGAGGTCAGAATAATTCTGAGCTGTGGTCCCAATGCTAACAGCTAACCTTTTGTGTTACTTACAAAAGTTTTGACAGTATCCTTGAATTTATGCGCACAGGTCATACCTAGGGTGTACCTTCAGGTTTTTTTCCTGTTTCAAAAGTTTCATATTCTGTTTGTAAGAACAGAATTCTTAAGTCGGTGTCATTATTAAGTTAACTTGATCCTGGAGCTCATAACATTCCTGCCTTTCATAACATCTGACAGTGTTTTTCTGACAAGATCATTCTGAGAAGATTTTCTCTTAAATGCCATGTTATGTAAGGCTTGCCTGATTAGTTGCATTTTTGAATAATGGCACATATCAGTGGTCCATTGCTTCAAAATAATTTGCTGAATGAGCGATTTCGACAGCGGTTTATTGTTTATAGTTGCTGCTGAGATGATATCGCGTCTAGTGGACTGGACCCTCTTTATTCTCTCTCAATTGACATTTTTGAAATGCGGTGGTTCATTCAGCGTACCTCTTTATAGATAATGGCGGAAGAGCAGAACGACTTGACTTGAGTAGCTAACGGTTGTTCCCTGCGCTGTGGGTCTTTCTCCCCTGCTGACTGACCCATAGCTGACCCGGACCTGCCGTTAGGGAAGCATCATTATCCCAGCTGCACGGATGATGGCACTGAGAGTGAACGGTTATTTAGCATCAGTAGCAGCAGGGGCTCTCAGAGCGCGCTGTGACTGTCGCCGGTGGAATTAATTAATCCCAGTTACTGGTACACTTTGCTGGTTTGATCTTATAAATGTGACTGTTTGAACCCAAGCAGTGTTTGATCGCCAAGCACAGAAAATTTTCCAAGTAGCCCGTACGTAACTTTTCCTTGCTCCTCGAGTTCATTAAACACCTCAGTCCCAATTGCACCATCTGCTTCCTGTCTCCCTTTGAGCCGTCATTGCCAGCACCCCCACCCACATTCTCCACCCATTCTTCCCCACCCGCCTGTCTCTCTCTTTCTCTCTCCGTCAGTCTGCATCAGCGCACAGCTGGAATGACAGTCAGAAATGACAGCCTGCGGCATCTTTGCGTGTGTGTGCGTGCGTGTGCGCAGTTTATATCGTTATAAGTTAGCATAATTTAGATTTGAACGTTGTCACATGGGGGACCATGGATATGTGAGAGACAAAAATTCCAGCGCAGGTATTCTTGTCGACACCTCCAACAAAATCAAATAAAGTGCTCAAACACCAGCATCAACTAACGCAATCATAGTCATGTTAAGTATATAAATATAAAAAAGCATTTGTTTATTTGGCTCTCCTAAGATTTTCCATGTTTGTACGTTCCATTCATTCACCAGGATCTGCTTCATTTCATGCAGATATGTGTCCCTTAAGTAAAATCTATGAATGCCATCTGGCCCTTGTTTGATGTGGCCCCATCACAGAACTGAGCAGGCCCGCTCCACGCTACAGCAACACTACAGAACAGTAGAGAATTCCAGCCCAGGCATAAAAGCCACTGCCCTCTTCTCTCTGCTGGCTTCCATGTGTGACCGTTCAACCGGTGTTTGTCCACGCAGTTTCTCCTGCCTGTATTCATATATTTTTTGTTCTTCTCATGAGTACTTGTTGGTTTTAATTAACATCTGCGTAGAGTGAGCGTTTTGGGGTTTCCTTTCGATAACACCAGTGAAACCTGACCTTGTCTGTCATTGGGTCTTAACCCTGACTGGTGGGGCATCCAGGCTTTGTCACAACTCAGAAGAATGTTGAACATTGGCCAGACAGATATGCCTGTGTGGGTGTGTGTGTGTGTGTGTGTGTGTGTGTCTTCTTGTTTATCCTACTTGGAGAATGTATTTCACTAGCAGTGTGTTTGTTCAACAATCCTAGAAATGGGTGCATTAATCCACTTTCCCTTAAATTTCCATTTCCATTTTACAAATAGTCTTTCTCTCAACTACTGTATTTGCTATCCAATATAATTGCTATGTTATATACAAGAAGAAATTGGAGGGTCGTATATTTGTACAAGCAGTCCACACTTGTTTTTTTGGTTCATACTTGAGATGTCCGAGAGCAATGCTGCGGTTGCAGCAGTCCTTGACCGTGTTGCCCTCACTCCTGGTGGGATGAGATCATTATTACTGGCTTGCTGATGGAGCTGCAGGACAGTGGTGTAGAGTGTATTTATGACTGTGTGTGGGTGCAGTTGTGTGTATCCCCTGTCACGCCCTGTGTCCAGGCACGCTCCCAGGGCCAGACTTGGTGAGTGATGAACAAACAGTGGCAGCCACAGGGACGACTGGGTGAGATTCAGGCACTCAGGCCTCACTGAGGGTTTGGAGTAAAAGAGGAGGCTGCAGTCTGACGGTGGGGTCCATATTATGTGAAACTGACCTAATCAGTCTACATGTATGGGAATGTATGTATGTAAAAATCTACTGCTTTAATATAGATGTGGATCCCCCCACACACAGAACTTTTTAATAATTAAAGTATTATAAGTATTTTATATTATATACATACTAGAAAAGCACTCCAAGCACTATGGACCTCCAAGTATTGTGACTTACACCCAAAATGATTTCATTCATAACTTTTGGAGTATTTTGCTAATAAACAGACAGACAGATAAACGCTGGCTGTCACATAACCTCTTTGGCAGAAGCAATAATATGTGATTCAACATAGATTTATACCTATATCATCCTTAATTCCTATTTAATTGAACATTTTTTAAAGGCCTCCTTGGCCTCAAAGTGGTGTCAGGCTGAAGATCTTTGGTAAATGTAGGTGGTGGACGGTGATTAGCTGCCAGCTTCGTCACCCAGAGCTGCTGATCTCCTCCCACCGTCCTCACTGGTGGTCAGACTGTGGGCCTACCTCCACCCTTCTGCCACCCAGACCATGCCATCCTCCACGCCGTCTGTGGTCCGGTGTGTGACAAACATCTGCAATAACCTTGCATGTATGTCTGTGCTTGAGATTTGGAGTGTGTTTGTGTGTGTGTGTGTGTGTGTGTGTGTAAGCCATTCCTGCTCCCAGATTGACGTGAGTGTCTGTGAGGCTTTGCTCTTTTCAGATGTGCCTCGCACTGGCAGCTGCAGTTTATGTGTGCGCGCCTGCCTGCCTGCCTGCCTTCTAGCGCCACTCTAGAGACTGACGGCCCCTGACACCTGCCATTTGGACGCTTTTCTCTGTGAAAAATGTCATCTTCTTCAAACCCGACGTGTCTGTGTGCGTGTGTGTGTGTGTGTGTGTGTGTTGAGGGATGGTTCATCCCTCAGTTTGCTCGCCTGAGGTCAGGCTTTGCAGCTGACTGAACAATGGACCCAAGCTGTTTGAGCAGCTGGGACAGACAAACTTGAGTCTGTGTATGTTGTATGAATTTATTTTGGGCCGCTAATATGACATCACAACTCCTAAGGTGTAGAAAGGAGGCCAAACCAAGTATACTTTTCAGATCTTTATGATCACACAGTTGTATGTGCTGGGTTCTGTATGTGCCCTCAATTTATGTGAGGATGTAAACCTAATTAAAAAAGCTCAGCATCAACTATTTAACTATACAGTTCTACTATAACTATACTATACAGTTCTTTTACCAATTAGATAAAAGCTATAACACCCCCTCTTTTTTCCAGTGTCAGATTATTGAGTACAATTTGTGCTCATCATCTTTTTTGATTGATCTAACAGGCTTTTTTTTTTTTTTTTTTTTTTTTTTTTACAATGGAGCTTTAGGAGCCAGCAGGCTGCAGTGAGGTATCAAAGTGTGTATCCATCTCTTCCAACGTGAGGTCTTTTGAAGGCCATCAGAGGTCCCGTCGTAACGAGCGTGTTTGCATTCCCGGCCCGAGGGTTTGTCTCACAGACCAGCAGATAGTGGCGAGTTTGCGACTTTGCCCCAGGACAGTGCAGGATTACCACCATGTTGCTTTACACCAAGAGGCGTCCATTGACTTTGAGACTGTGCGTGTCCATGATTTGACCATCCTCCCACTTAGGTCAGAGAACAGACAACCTTCTGTTGGCTGCCAGGATGATGCCCTAACTGTGGCTATGGGCACCATGTTGATGAGGGCTTAGAGCTGTATCCATGACAGTGCTATTACCCAGCTGCCCCAGCGGCAGCCTTAATTAAGTTAGACATGATAGGGGCATGTGGCCTCCCTTTCTTTTCTCCACTTATGTTCATGTTCTATTTTTTCACTTGTTTAAAACTTCTGTCTCTCTATTGTCTCTCTGTTTTATTGCATCTCTGTTTCCTAGAAAAAAGAGGAGTTACTTTAAATTTTATTGTTGTATTGTTTCCATATGACAATTGTGGGAGGGTCCGAAATATGCGTTAATCTTTAATTGTCCCTATGCAGCATAAATTAAATCCCAGTCTCTCTTTAATCTATGTTGTCGGGGTTGAATGTTTTTGAAAGACTTTATTTCCCATCACAAATCTGTGTGTGTGTGTGTTTGTCTGTGTGGGACAGATTGTCAGGTTAATGACCAGCTCTTTTTTGACCCCATGGAAGGTCATGTGTCTCTGCTCGTTAGTCGTGTCACCATGGTGATATGTCAGCTGTCAGCACGACGGACAGCGAGCTGACAAAGAACAGTGAGGCGGAGGGAGGGATGAATAGAAAGGATGGGCAAAAGCAGGAGGGAGGACAAGTTCATTTAAATGTGATTCTCATCAGAAGGCCTCTGCCATTCCTCATTAACAAGATATTTGTAATTGGCAAGGTTGTTGTGGCAAGGTCCAGGCCTCTGGGACTGTGTGTGTGTGTGTGTGTGTGTGGACATTGGGGAGATGCTGACCCCATCATCATATTGGCCAGCCCTGAGGAAAAAGCCCCCCTTTGCATTTTGTAGCCGCCCCCGGCCCTCTGTTTCTTCATCCGCCCGAGAGAGCAGAAAGACCAAACAAAAACATGACAGTTTTAGTTTTCTGTCAGCAGCGTTAAGACGGGTATCACTGCCTTTGTTGTACCATCCTTCTGTCTGTGGGATAATGGATGATAAGCAGCCCACTTTTGATAGAATATATTAACGTCATTTGTTGTCATTTTCATCACATTTATTTTTAAGGTACTGGTTTAGAATAAATCCTCAGGAGAGCAAAAAATAAAAAAAATAAAATGGAATTATAAGTGCTTAATATTTGGTTTGCTATGAGCTACAGTTCATAATTTTAATATATATGATATAATTTCCAAGCCAGACTACCTACATGTTGTGTTTGTATGTTGAAATTTAAGTTAGGGTTAGGAATAAATATTTAAAACACGTTTACTTTAGTATTAGAACTGTTCATATTTAGATGTTATTCATCAGAAATTCCCACATATAGTTACATATTGTTTCACAGCTAAATACAAATTTTAAAAGCACATAACTATTTTCAAACATATCCAAATTAAAATGCTGTTCCGATGTTGACCTCTAGATGGGAGTAGTGCCACATAAATTGACAATACACCGTGCACGTATTGTACTGGTGATTTAAAAGGACGTCTGTCCCTTTAAATTGAGTCTAACAAAAAAATGAAATGTTTAAGACGTTATGAACAACATGATTCTTCAATAACCGCAGTTTTATCTGTAGTTTTTCTTTTGTTGTTGTTTTTTCAATGTATGTTTCCGTATTTCTTTGTTCCCCCCAGTATAACCAGTGAAGCAGGAGCATCTATTTACAGCGTGAGTCCTGAAGCAGTGAAGGAGATGCCAGACCTGGATCCCAACCTAAGAAGTGCAGGTATACTTTAACAGTGTGACTTGAACGTGTACTGATAAACATGGATCTGTCGGTTAGTAATTTAGTCTAGATGGCAAATTTCAGGATTTTATGAGGTATTTTATGGTCATCAAATCAAACTTTTTAACAATTTTACCAGCGAGGAAGTCTCACCCTTACGAATGCCGTGTTCTTAGGTAATACCCTTACAGCCTGGTGTCCGTTAGGTGGCAGTAGAGTCATATTTATCTGTGGAAAGCTTTTAACTTTGGGATAGGGGAAGAGATAATGCTCAGACTGGTTCTGTCAGAGATACGTTGAGGAGAAATGAGACTTTTTTTTCGATGCACCTTTTTTATCCCAGCAGATTCCGTACAATAGTGTTACAACTGGCATCCTCTTGTTAGTAACCATTGAATATGTAGTGGGATGTAATACTTGCCGCAAGCTGTTTTTTTTTTTTTTTTAAGATACTGTATATCAAGATATGTGAAAACGGCTTGGATTAAAAGAGTAGAGGAGAGTTTTGGTGCTGCGCTGTGCAAGGCCAGCATTGAAACTCCATCCCTGTCTAAATATTATCTCAGGCAGCCACCTCTCACCGCAGCCAGAATGGAGAGAGGAGAGACGAGCCATTGATTCCAGACACACTGTACTTCCACTAGTGCATCCCCACCCCGCTTTTTCTCCGCCTGTCATATCCAGATTAAAGATCATGAAGCACATCAATGAAATTAAAGGTGTAATTCACACAGCTGAAACTGTGGTCACATTTTCTCCTTAGTTGACCAACACCAAAAGCACTTAGTAGAGGTTTGAAATAAATAAAAACAGCTTGTTTGAAATTAATAACAACCAAAAGAATAAATAAGAGCGCATAGCATTTAAAAACCAGACCAGATTCAATCTTGTTATTCTCATTCCTTCTTTTCCTTTTCTCACTCTGTGTGTTAATGGGACTGATGTCATGTATTATGGTGTGTGAATCAGGTTGTTGGTAATTTTTCTTCTGGTCACCAGCTCTGCCAGCACGATCATGGAAAAGGCATTTGGCCTCATGTGTGGTAGCAGGCTGAAACCTTACAGACTCCATAGTTAGATGCAATTTTGCTTTGGTGAACACAGACTCTGTGTGTGTGTGTGTGTGTGTGTGTGTGTGTGTGTGTGTGTGTGTGTGTGTGTGTGTTCAAATTTTGGCTGAATGTACATGGTTCTTGTTAACTTTATGGTTTCAGAGGTTCATCAGGAGGCTAAATGACAGGTGTGAAGAATCCATTTGGAAGCCAGCCTTAATTTTTGTTATTGGGGTTAGAGGAATACAATTAGGCTTGGCCTGCCCTCAGGCTAGAACTGTAATATGTGGACATTTGCATATTTGGTAATTATAACTAGTATGGATTTGCATATTCAGCAACTGTGATTAAGACTCCACCTTGAAATAGTGTGTGTGTGTGTGTGTGTGTGACAGTGTCTATTGCGAGACGTGTCCAGGATCCCTTGGCTGAGCTTGTGAAGATTGATCCCAAGCATATTGGCATAGGAACCTACCAGGTAAGCATATAAATGTACATGTTTATTTTATTATTACATATTTCATTATTTAAAATGCAGGTATTTATTTCTTAAAATGCACGTGGCAGATATTTCTTTTATTTCCTTGGGCACCTGGAAACAAGCATTTTCCATATTTCAGTTGATAGTTGGGGTTATTTAATTTTTTTTTTTTTTTTTTTTTATGCTATTATCCTAACAAAACAAATGCATTACGCAGATACAGACAACACAAATATATGTGCTGTCAAGTTTATAGGTCATACTTTATGCTTTAAATGTCATATCTTAATTTATGTATTGGGTTTGTAATTTGATTGAAATCAACCATGCAACAGGACAAACAATAAAAAGATGGGTGAGCTGAGACCTGGATAAATATGCCTGATAACTGTGTCAACAGACGATGCTAGGATTGACAGCTAGTTTAATTAATGGCGATCTTGTGTAATGTAATTGTGTCTTGTGTCCTTCTGTGTGCTGTCTATAGGCACCGAGATGAGTATGCAGATGAAACAACGGTTAGCTCAGTGTTGATTTTGTTCGCGAGTGTGTTTTCTTTGTGCGAAAGCCCGAGACTCTACAATTACACCAGTTATTAATGCAGAAACTCTGTCCTCATGGGGTAGTTGGTGTGTGTTGTGCATGGGAAACGGAACAAAAGAACAAGGATTAGGAATTATAAAGGCAAGTACAAGGAGATCAGAGTGCTTACAGATGGTAGATTGCAAAAAAGTGTAACTTTACAGACGTTATTGTGCGGTTTCCCTGGCTGAAATGTCCGGTAGAAGACCCAACGTAATGCTCTACTTTTGTTTTTACTTTGTTGCCGTCATCAGCTTTTAAAATAAAGTTTTACTTGTTTGCTTAATCATTTGTACTGTAGGAATTGTATTCTCTGGCAGGGTTGGGACTATAAATGTGATGTGATTGTTCATGTGCTGTGTTCATATATACGTGCGTGTGACTGAGGTCACAGGCCCGTGTCTCTCAACACTTCCTGACTGGGCTCTCTGGGGTGCCTGTGGATCTGCACCTCCCGCTCTCAGATCATGTGACTAGATCAACAATTGATAAAATAACAGGGTAAATAAACAGAGAGTGCTGACAGCTATGAGATGAGACGTCACTCTGACCCATGTCAGTCCCTTCCCAGAGAAGGGGTTTAATGTGTGTGAAATGATGTAAAGGAGGCTGGGTGTGAGGAAAAGTGCACTTGCTGCAGGGTTATGTGTGTTCTCGGAGTTCTTTGCATGAATCATTGTATTTTGAACTTTGTGAAAGTTTATTGCCATTAGACCCAAAAGGCATAAGAGCAGATGTAACTCTAGACAGCTGGCACAGCACGCGCTCCCCCCCAAACCCTCTGCTGGCTGAGTGAGTGACAGGTCTGACAGGAAGGAGGAAATGAGCTGAGGGCTAAAAAAGTGAGCCCCATTACACTGGGATTGTACATAACTGTTGCCGTGGGAACAAAGTTTCTCTGCAGTGGTTGACAGATTTTTGTGGACAGAAATTTACAAAGATGCACTTTTCTTGCAAGAGTGTTCCGTGTCTAGTTTGCGGTTACCTGCAGCACATTTGTTTTCAAAAGACTACTGTTACACTTTGTAGTTTTTGGACACTTACGTGAACAAATATGTCGGGTCTTTAAGAATTAGACACTGAGAAGGTGAGGTTTGGACCGCTTGTTCATCATCAGTCGGGTCTGATGTTGCGGCCACTTTTAGTTCTGTACTTGCATAGTCTGAAGATGGGCTGCTGTTTCTTTGCACTGTTAACTGTTTGATTTTATTCTTTATTAGTAGAACACTATCATTGACTATTAAAGTCAGTCTGTACTGACAAAAACACAGCTTGTAAAAAGGTTAATTTTCTGATGTTTTCCTTGTGAGCTTGTGTCATCATTTGATAATTGACCTTTAAAACACCCTTCCTTTATTTTTTAATATACTGTATGTCATCAGTACTGTAATAACCCTAAATCAAACCATGTCGTTTGCACTTCCTGTGGCTCTGTTGAAACTTACACTATTCTGTTTGAGTTTTCTCATGCTCTCATTTGCAATCCCCCGCATGAGTGCGTGTGTGCTTCAGTGCATGATTGTTGTGCAGGAACTTGAGAAATGGCCAGTAGGCATTCATGAAAACTGACAGAAGAGCATTAAAAAATCACCTTGCTGTCAGATCACCTTTGGCTGCAGATTTACAACTAGTCTTTAACTATGCATGTATGCACATGCAGACAGACACGCACACACACGCCTGGATTGGACCAGTCTACGGGATTCTATGTGACCTTTTGTTAACCTCGTGTATAAGTTTTAATCTTACATGTTAATTGGTTATTAAACTGCAAAATGTGAAGATGAAGCTTAAATGCAACCGGATAAAAACATAAAGAGGCTGAACCTAAAACAGTATTTTTATTGATGGAAGCTTTGTAGGTTGTTATCTACAGTTATACGGATATCATTTTTCATTATTACTATTATTACTGTGCAATTTAGAAATGTCTTCACAGCCTGGAAATGACAATGACTATATTTAATCTCTACAGGACTTTATTAAATAGGTATAAATAGCTTAATTTACTTTTATCCTCTCTCACCCAGCCAGAAATTTGATAGAAATATGAAAATTAAATAAATAGCTAAATGTGGGGTGGAAATTTGACCCTGTAGGTTCTAGTCGTACAGTTATCCTTCCATCATTCGCTGCCCTCGGGCCCTGAGTAAACACAGCCATTCTGACTCCAGTATGGTTCCAGTCAGATTGGCATCATTCATGATTGCCACCTCATTCAGCTGCTGGTATTAAGACCTACAGCTGAAAGCAGAAGTTTACCCTATATAAAAAGGCACATAACCTTTTTTTTCTCAATATCTAAAATTAAATTAGATTAAACTTTCTCTGTTTTTTATCATTTAGGATTACCAGCATTATTTTTATTTGCTAAATGCCAGAATAATAAAAGGGAGAATTCTTTAGACATTTTTTTATTACTTTCCTGAGAGTCAGAAGTTTAGATACATTTCAGTCGTATTTGACAGCGTTGCCTTTAAACTGTCTGACTCGGGTCAAACGTTTTGGATGTGCTTCAACAAGCTTCTCACGATAATTTGGGCCCATTCCTCCTGATAGAACTGGTGTAACTGGGCCAAGTTTGCAGGCCGCCTTGTTCACGCGAGCCTTTTCAGCTCTGCCCATCGGACTGAGATCAGGACCTTGTGATGGCCACTCCGGAGCACTGACTTTGTTCTCCTGAAGCCACTTTGTAACCATGTTGGTAGTCTGCTCAGGGCCGTTGTCCATTTGGAAAACCCTTTTGCACCCATGCTTTTACTTCCTGGCTGATGTCTTGAGATGTTGCTTCAGTATTTCCACATCATCTTCTTTCCTCATGATGCCATCTATTTTGTGAAGTGCACCAGTCGCTCCTGCAGCAAAACAGCCCTACAACATGATGCTGCCACCCCCAGATTTCTCATTTGGGATGGTGTTCTCAGGCTTGCAAGCTTCTCCCTTTTTAGTCCAAATGTAACAATGGACATTATGGCCAAAAAGTTCAAGTTTAGTTTCATCAGAGCACAGGACAAGTCTCCAGAAATAAGGGCTTTGTCCCTGTGTGCATCTGCAAACTGTAATCTGGCTTTTTTTATGTTTCTTTTGGAGCGATGGTTCTTCCTGGGAAAGTGGCTTTTCATCCATGTCGGTACAGAACTCGTTTCACTGTAGATAATGACACACTCTCACCAGCTTCAGCCAACATCTTCACAAGCTCTTTTGCTTTTTTTCTTGGGCTGATCTGCACATTTCGGACCAAAGCAGGTTCATCTCTGGGACACAGAACCCATCTCCTTCATGAGCGGTTTGATGCCTGCACATTCCCGTGGTGGTTATACTTATACTCAAATGCTCTCTTCTTGTCTTCCTCTCTGGTCTTCTTGGTAATGATATTAAGTTATGTTTGTGTTGTCAAGGTTAGAGTCAGCAAAACTTTGATACAGTAAAAAGAAACTGCCTTTCTGCTCTCCTTTTCCTCTCACCATTCTACCTCTCTTGTGTTTGTCTCGCCCTAACTGGCACATGGTAGCATGGCAGTCGGTTCTAGAGTAGTTGGCTGGGTGGATGGATAAACTGATGGTGAGAGGGCTCCACAGGTACAGGAGTCCTGCTCCGCTGGTTTTCTTTTTTGTTCCCTGTGAGGTGATATTGGAAATGACACGTGTTTGCTTGTGCACATGTGTCGATGCGTGGGCTCCTAAAAAACATGTTAAAGGGTTCAAGAGTTTGGAGTAAATTTGATCTTTGTTGTTGCCGTGCACCCAAGTATCACAGTCGAGAATTTTAAACCTGCTTTCTGGATTTGGATTACTGTATTGGTGAGGTCATAAACCATGTTTGGAACCGGTTTGTTTGAACAGGTTTTTGTAGTTGGACATTAATGGTTCCACAGGAGGAAATGCTGAACTTGTCATCTGTTAACAAATCGTTATAGTCATCAGCAAGCATAAACACCCTTATTTGTTTAATAGAAAACGCAAATGGAAACTATAGCCTTTATGGCAGAACATAAATGCTAGATAATGTACGGAGAATAAATGCACGTTATACAGTCGTATTATACATATACATATATATTATTATACGTATAATACGTATAGAACACATGTACACACCTACACACACACACATATCTGCACCTTTCTCATGTGGAAACGTTTTTTAACAGGTGATTTCCTCGTCTGTGTCTCAGTCTCTGTCCCTCCCCTTGTCTGCATTCACAGGAAATCGTAACATTTCTAAAACTCCTGAAAACTCCTAAACTTATTTAATATGCTGTCTTTACTATTGAAATGTTCATCTCTCTGGTTTTGTTTAACAGCTATTTGGCTTGACTCATCAAGAATTGATTTTTCATTAATGCAAAACAAAAGTTGGCATTTGCTTATATTTTTACATTTTGCACATAAAATATGCACATTATAGGTGTATTATATTGTTTCAGTTTTAACTAAATAACAGTTATGCACTTTATATATATATATATATATAATGACAAATTAATTCCATGTCTAGACACTTAGTAAGAGAACATTCCAGATATGTGTTTCTTGAGTGCACGCCCATGATTATGATTATAGTCGGCAGTTATTAAAATGTTGCACGCATTGTTTGTTTTGGCACTTGTGTACCCAGGTGACGTTTTAAATTTGAACCAAAGCTTTCAGTAAACTTACACAGTGATGATGCATGTCATGTAGTGCCCCCTGTTGATACAAGCTTTGTATTGCAATATGGAAGCTTGTATAATAGTGTAAATAATAATCAAACTTTTATTTTTAACAGGATGCTAAAAAGCCCTTTAAAAAAAACTTCTCCACCCCTTTGTCATAATCTGGTTTTGCCGGCAGAGAACAATGAATTCGCTGTGTATTCAGAGCTTAAACATCTTACAGGATGTGTCATGCTAGTCTTTGTCACATCTTACATAACACGCACACACACACACACACACACACACACACACACACACATACAGACAGAGTCAAACCAACAGTAGTCCACATAAATAGTCAACTAATCCTCCAGCAGTTGCATCGGAAAGAACTTAGCAGCTGAACTCCTTGGCCTACATCTTTACATACTTTACATAGACTAGTGCCTTTGTGTGTCTGCTAGACCAGTTGTCTGTCATTTTTATGTTTGACTTGAGTCCTTTTTTTTAACCCTTTCTAGCACGATGTGTCATCCAGCGCTCTGAAGGCAGCACTAGATGGCGTGGTGCAGGAATGTGTGAGCTTTGTGGGTGTGGACATCAACATGTGCTCTGAGACGCTGATGAGGTAGATGAGAAATCAAGACACACACACACACACAAACACAAATTCTGAAGCCATCAGTCAGATAAGTGCAAAGCTTGCACTTGTATGTGAATGTGAAGCACCCTTTCTTCACATTCTGAAGTGTAATCAACGATGCATGCATGCATGCGTATGCACACAGAATACAAACAGTACAAAAGGAGCTGGCAGCATGTGCAGCGTAAGCGTCAGGTCATCTGTTTACCGGTCTGCTTTGCAAGTGGGTTTTTTCCATTCCTGCAGAAGTTAATGTTACCCACACATACACACACATTAAACACACACAGACGTGTTGATGACTGAGGTATTATGTTAAATGTTGACGTTGCCGTGTGCTTTAGTGTGAGTGAGTCACTGTAGACATTAACAGCGCAGACCTAATTCAGTTTCAAATCACCTCTTTTCGTTGCCAAAACTAAACGTTGAGTTTATACTCACTACATTTTGGCTCATGTGTCTCTGGTGCCTGTTGCTCCTGTTGGTTAATTGCCAGCTTACAGTCTCCACAACATGCACTGGTTATGTGCACATGGAAATCCTGCTAAATGTAAAGCAGCTATGACAGAGATGTTTGTAGAAGGACTTTATTTTCTGACTAAACGGTGGTTTTCCCAAAGTTTTGTTTCCACTAAAACCTCTCTCACAATCTAAACCATTGGGAAACATAGAGCTCTAGAATCAAACACTCTGACCTCAACCAGATTTCGACAATTTATTTTAAAAGTCTTTTTAAAAAAGGATTTTTTTTTTCTGATTTACGTGAATACTACATAAACTGTTATTGTCCTCTTTCCTAGGCATGTAGCAGGCCTTAATGCAGGCAGGGCACGGAGTATTGCAGAGTGGAGGGAGCAGAACGGTCCCTTCATCAACAGGGAGCAACTCAAACTTGTCAAAGGCATGGGGCCCAAGACCTACCAGCAATGTGCCGGCTTTATCAGAATCAACCCACAAACCAGGTGTGCATGCAAATATGTACAAATCCATGGAAACAAGCATATAACTTACATTTACTACTGTGTTTATAATTGAATAACTAATTCTACAGAGTTGTTGGTTTCACATCTACAGTGAGTGAGAATTTTATTTTCCTTCTTTGTTTTTGTTTTTTTTTAAACAGTGCCATATCTTCACTTCCTCAAGTGCCAGAAAATCCTGCAGCCAAAAAGGGCAAAGGAAAGGCTTGTGTCAGGGTCTCCACATCTTTCAATCCTCTGGACCAGACCTGCATACACCCAGAATCCTACCATGTAGCACAGAGGTACAGAACACACAAATCCAATATGCATTTCCAGGAGTCCTCCTGCATTCTTAGCTATCGAAACACTTATTTGCCGGTATTTGTTATTTTCACATGTAATCAGCTTAATTGCAGCTTGATGCAGTATTAGGTAGAATGAAATGGGTGCATATTCCCCACATATCTAAAGAATGGGTCGCTACCCCACTGACCCAGGCATGTTTGAGCTCAGATGAGGCTGCTTTTGACTCTTTCCCATGGAGAAGTGAGGACTCTGGTTTGTCTGGCACAGACCTGGGACACCAAATGCTTTCTCGCTCTCTCTGTCTTTCTCTCACTCGCACTGCCTTTTTCTCTCTGTGTGTGTAGGCTTGCTTGTGTGTATGAAGGGTGGGGGGCTCTCTCCTACAGCTGTAGTCACTCAACTGTGTTTAGTCTACATAAGTTCTGACAATAGTGGCTCGAAGCATCGTTCCCCTTATGCTGATGTGCCTCTAATGGCCTTCAAGCATGTGTGTGGGTCAGCGTGTCTATGTGTGAAGATGGATTGTTGCACTTGTATGAATTTGTGTTTTTCTGCCTCTATTCTTCATCCACATAGCAAATGTTTCTTTAAACATCCACTCATCCTTCCAAGCTGCCTGTCCGTCTTTCTCAGGGGTGTTTGTTATTACGTCTCTCAGTGAGGTGCCAGAAAGCTCCTGTTGAAACAGGGCCTTCTTACATGTCACTCATCATTACTGACAGCTGGCAGAGTTTTTCTTCTCCAAAATATGTGTGTTTGTGCCATTAGACTTTTCTTAAGCATTTTCTCTTTTTCATCAGTCAGCTTTCATTCTGGGACCAGCAGAAAAAGTTTCAAAAATGATGCAGTGAATAGTATTAAATATAAAGACGAGCCCTACACTAGATGCCTTTTTCCCTCCTCTTATATCTTCACCTGCAACTCATAAAAACAGGACGTACGGAGGAGAGTTCTGTGGAGGAATGTGTGCCGTTTATGGTGTATAAAGAATATAGTGTTCATCACATTAGTGAAACTGGATCTTCCATTACTGCTCGCAGCCCACACATCACCCTCTCTTTGTAACCAAATACACATACGCAAAAGCATTCACACACAAATGGTGCACCTTTATTTCAGTGGTAGGAGGTGTTTGCTTCAATATTTTTACAAATATATAATACAGTAGTATATCTGTGGCTGTAATATTTGTTTGAGAGAAACAAAGGGGTTTGGACACAGTCGGGGTCCTCTCTACCATCATTTCTCTGATATGTACCAGTTGGGGCTCAGTATTGCTATAATACAAGACAGAGTAGATCCTTGCTGTGGGCCTGGATAAAATCCTAGTCCTAGCCCACCCAACCCCACACTGATGCACACGCACACGCACACACACACACACACACACACACACACACACACACACACACACACACACACACACACACACACACACAGCAAAATGTAGGTTGTAATTATGAGTATCAACCCTACAGAGAAGGAGGCCTCCAGACTGCTGGTCTCCCCTAAATACTAACATACACCCTTGGAAAAATGAGTTGGGCAACACACACTGATTCACACACACACACACACACACACACACACACACACACACACACACACACACACACACACACACACCTGTTTAATCCACCAGCCATAAAACCCTCTAACATCCAAAGCCAAAATTCAGCCTAATAATTAAACACTGCCTTATTAATTCTGTATTGAGTCAAATCAATTAGAACTCTTGTTCTTTATTCAGTCTGCAAAGTTTCTGTTTGTGTTTGTTATAATTATACTGACAGCATTAATCATTTTACATTATAGAAAATGCCACATTCACTCTGTAGTATTTGTCCAGTATCTCTTTATTTGGCATCCATAAGTGGTTTCTAGTTGTTTCCCTCTTGCAGTAGAAGATGAGTTTGCTGGCGGGGGCCTCTCCACTCACAGCTGTCTCATACATAGTTTGTACACAAGCCGTGTCCTGTTACATCCGCCCTGTCCTTGCTATAGCCAAATGAGCAATTTAGGAAAACATGGGAGTGAATCAGCGTTGTGTGTTTGACTGTGGGTTCCTCCATGTGTCCCCTCCACCTGTTGCGTCCGTCATACGGCGGGATGACGTGGATGGATATGTAGCCTATTTGGCGTCAGGCTGCCAGTCAGCGACATCCATCACGGACGCTACCCAGCTGGTGCACACATGCATGGAGGCAAATGCATCCACATCCATCACCAGCTGTGGAAAGTGACTCAAATAAATCATATTTACACAATAGTCACACATTGCACCCCCCACGCACACACGTGTACACACACTTTGCTACTCTGTGCTCAAGTGAGTCTGTTTACAATGCAGAACAGCTAATTAGTTTGGATTTAAAATACATTTAAATGGTGCGAACTGATTGACTGTCTAGACTTCTTGGAGGTGGGATGTTTGACGACAGTAAAGCCATAGAAAGAAACCTTTCCAGGCACTTGATGGATGGACAAAGAGTCCAACCTCATGGCACTTTCATAGGGCAAGGTGTCAGGGTGTTTACGGCCCACTGCGGATTTTCTGGACCTATTAGGGAGTAAAAGAAATGTGTGTGTTTGTCCTAGTGTGTACCGTTTAAGCACAAAATCCCCTCCTTCTCACCTCATGACTTTGTGTACTGTAATTACTCTCACACCTCTCCTGCCCTCCTCTTTTGAGATCCATCAGGAGAATAAATGTCTTTATAAAGCATTAATTACTAGGAACGTTTATATACAACTCAAATCTAGTTGAGGGGAATGCATCAGACCATGTGTTTGTCATCTTTCTGCAGATTATTGCACTTGAATGTAAAAGAAAAGCTGAATCTTAACCAACTTTGGTTTCCTTTATAATATACCTTACATGTGTCCTTAGAGTTATACTTTTATGATCTGATTACAGTCCCAATTTCTTCTCTTCTCACAAAACTCCTTTATATTCATGAGATAGTGTAACTTTGATAGTCCTGTGGGATCAGGCACAACTGCGACTTTCTGTCAGTGTAAACCGTTGGATGTTCAACAGTCTTATAATAACGCAAAGGCAGCATCCTCCAGCTGTAGATTAACAACTGCTCCTTCTCCTACAGATTTCTGTCTATTGTGGGTGGCAGTGCTGACCCGATCGGGAGTTCACATTTACGACAGCGTGTGGAGGACAAAGTCAGGAGCAGCAGCGTTGAGGAACTGGCAAGGACAGTGGACACCAGCCCTGAGACCCTTAAACTCATCATGGATGGCCTGACGCAGCCCCCTGGCTTTGACATACGCCAAAGTAAGAATCCGCAAACACACAGGACACATCGCGTACATGATTTAGCACTGTAAGATCATGAGAACGCAGATTAGACTGAATCTAAAGCAAACGTTCATTTGCTCTAGCTACAGAACTGCACTGTCAGTTCGGACACACGCCGAGTGTTCCTGCGCCACCACCGTAACAGCCACATCTCGCGGTGTAACTCGATAGGGTCTGACAGGTCTGCGCCTTCCTCCCCGCAGCTCAACAGCACAACTGCTGTGTTTCTGACACATTGTGATGGGTGCAGCAGAGTGAGTTTGGACAGAACATTGTTTCAGTGCTCTGTCAGAAGTTTCACTTCATTTTAAGGGACACACTTCACACTTTGAACATTTTTGCATTCAAATTCTTGAGCTTCAGGGACAAATAATAAACCACCGACTAATACTAATGAAAAGCAAACCTCTAAGATTAAAGATTAAAACCAAACCCAATCAATTTGTGACACTTTTTAAAGGAAAGAATGCCCAAAAAATATACTATACTCCAAACAGGGGTCTTTCTGGCTGATGTTCCTCTGAAAACAGAATGAAATTGTATAAAATATTTTGTGAAGTTTAATGAACTGTGGATTGTATAACAGATAATAAGGCCTGTGCTTTATTTGAGGCCTCTCCTTTTCCATTCAGTTTAATGTGGGCGGACAAAAAGTGGATACAAAGTTGGTGCTCTCTTCTCAAAATTAGGCAACATACCTTCGAGGTTCATTTTCAGGTTGGCCCTATTGGGTTGCAGCCCACTGCACCCGGCCCCCTTGTCACTGCTCAGCTGAGTAAACAGATGGGCTGAGGCTACTGCATGAAATCAGTGCTGTGGGGAGGATAATTGAACGGGACTCTTTCCTGGGGTGCAAACCTTCCTTGTTTGTATTATTGCTACAGAAAGGAAAACGATCTCTCCTTGAACAGGCCAAGTGGAAAGTGGTGTAAAACAGAATCCTGAGAAGAGCAGAAGTATGCTGACACAGGTGTTTGGTTGCTATATGACATACAATATGTGTTTTTCATGACTGCAGTAACCCTCACCTTTCGCTGCCTATTGTATAGAACGTCTGTGCTCACGTCATACAGGAAGTTACCGTGCAACGCACTGGAACGGCATCAGATCTTCACTGATCCTCTTTCTCTCTCTGCCCTCCTCAGATTTTGGGCAGGCAGATTTCAAACAAGGCATCGTGTCAATGAGCGATC
Organism: Pao palembangensis; assembly: GCA_015343265.1. NCBI lineage: Eukaryota > Metazoa > Chordata > Actinopteri > Tetraodontiformes > Tetraodontidae > Pao > Pao palembangensis. Next base: position 1,504,851 of record CM027083.1, on the reverse strand, counting down.
TGCGGGTGGGCACGGTGTTGACGGGCCGGGTGGACAACACAACTCTGTTTGGCGCTTTTGTCGATATCGGTGTTGGTCGTGCGGGACTCATTCACAAAAGTAACATCACCCCAGACAAGCTGCCCGTCAACCAGCGCCGCCGCAGCCTGGCGCTGGGGCCCGGGGAACGGGTTGAAGTCCGGGTCCTAAATGTGGATCATCAGAGGGGTCGTATCGGCCTGGATCTACTCAGGGTCCTGCAATAGAGTCAGTTATTTACAATATTCAGTTTAGCAGTTACGTGTTTAAAATGTCCAAGTTGTTTAAACATGTAATGTTTAAACATGAATGCCTCATTCAAGGTCACATTTTTGAAAGTACTTCAATAAATGTAGTTGCTCCTCAACTTTCTGGCCTCTAACAAACACTGCTGTCTATTTTCTGCAGATATAATTGCAAATCTGGCATTTACATATTTGCGGTTTGCACTGTTATCTTTTTTGTCTCTTTGCAGTTCAAAACCTTTTTTTTTCTTGTTATTAACTTGCAGCCTTGAAGCACATTTGATGCTGATAACAAGGAGAAGTTTTCACATTCTAAATATTTGCATTTTTAAGGTTGGTTGCTCAAAATTAAGAAATCAGTCTTTGGTTAATCAATAAGAGTGGAAGAATTGTGAAGGACCGGAAAGAAAGGTAAAGGAAAGAAGACACCACTTTTTTTATCTTCCAGGCAACAAGAAAATGGGAAATGATAGCACAAAAGATTTAGCAGTGGGTGGAGGAGTGGATTTCAGTGGGAGGAGGGAACGTTTCCATCTCCCAGGCTGCAGCAAAGCCTGAAGGCTTTTTAGGCGCAGTCCCAGACACAATTATCCCAGGACACACAAACACACACTAATCAGCTGCTTCAAAATTAATCCCAGACTCCCCATCCACATTATCTAATTTGTTTGTTTTTATGAAACTGGAATAAATAAAATAATACATAAAGTAATGTTGGAGAAATCCCCCAGTCCCATGTGATAAACCTTCGGAATACCTAATCACTTATAGAACTGCTGCTTTGCTCCCCCCCGAGGGGGACTTGCAGAATAATCCAGACACACAAACACAAAGAGATGTTCGATCAGTATAATCAGAAGTGGCAGGTTGCTTCTCCATGATCTGGAGACACACACACACACACACACACACACACACACACACTATATTTGCATACGATATTTCATTGTCTGCCTTCTTTTCCTCCCCAAGAGGAATTCAATTTCCTAATCAAGGTGTTTTATTTTAGCTAACAGAAACTCTCTTTTTCATAGTTTTGTCTGGTGTTTGTTTTCATCTCTGCAGTCTCTCCTTCTAATCTTTCCACTGTTTTTGTTTTGGTGCACACACGTAGTCACAATGAGCAGACGCAGCATCCCTCATCATCCTTCTCATTCTTTTTTCACGGCCCAAATTTCCTTCCCTCTGCCAAACGTGAGCATGCGGACGGAGCAGCCAATCTGGCGGCCGGCTCTGGCCACCCTCTCAGAGATCCTGTCAGATACTGAGTGGGGATGAGGAGCGCGACCACAGGAGGAGTTGTGTTCAGGAGCCCCTGTGCTGTGGAGCGAGCTCAGGTGTGCCAACAGGTTCTGGAGATTGGTTGCAAGAAAGCGTTGAGATGAATACACAAACATCTTTCAGAAATAAAAATATCCCATGATCACGCCAGGATTTGTTTATCACATTTGATCTAGATTTCGCCACGACGACGCACCAGGTAGAGAGAATGGCTTCTACAGCGAGTAAATGCATCCAGCTAAGTGAGCACTGAGTAAAGAAGAGATTTCACTCATGTCTGTAAACGTAACAATAAATACCACACTGGTTAAAAGACAGAAAACAATAATGGTCAAAGTGGCCATTTTACCACAATTTTCTCACCATATAAAACTAATAAAGATCATTAATCATTTAGTTAATATCGAGGACCCCCTCACACACACACGATAACAACATACACCAGCACTTAGCCAGCAGCACATTCTGCTCTTGTTTTCCGTGCTTTGCGCCGCTCCGTGCTGATGATTGTCACAGTGATTGCAATGGTTAGTCTTTCCCATTCCAGGAGAAAATTGCTCCAGGTTAGTGGTGTGACCACTGACATCAATACACTCTCCCTCTGGCTGCAGATGTGAGTTCTGGGAGAGTGAAAAAGCTAAAGAGTCTACCGCAGATCTGTAGGTACGTTTCTGAGACTGACAGCGTTGCCAGGCTGGACCGGAACGTGCTGGACACCGTGACCTTCACAACTCTTAATTAAGAAGCTTTAGGTAAAATAGGTACATTTTCTTCAGTATGACATTCTGCTAGTAGGTGACAAAATTGTAAGCTTTCAACACGGCTGTTTAAAAAAAAAACAGAAAAGAGGAAAGATTGATAGATGGAGGTAGGAAAGAGAGGGATGGAATCAGACAGGAAATGAAAGGCTTTCTCCGGTTTCACTCCCTGTGACCTCGTCAGTGTGATCATGGGTTTTATGAGCTTTCCCTCTCGACGCCCACACACCACCTCACACGTGCCAGGACACACACACACACACACACCACACACACACACACACACACACACACACACTGTAGGCCCCATTTTTTATTCATTGGCTCAAAGATGAACACAATTCATGTGTTTTCTGTCTCTTCCTGTTCCTTTCCTCACACTCTTCATCAACCTTCCACATACATCATCAGCACAGCAAGACACTCTGAGCTAATAGCTAATTTTGCAAAGGAATAACAAATAAGATATAACAGCTGTGACATGTACATACCCCCTGCAGAATAGGCTCTGAGACGGGCAGGCGTCGTACCAACTGTTTCTCCTAAAGTTTGCATCACACTTTGCCAGCAAAGCCTTTTCCAAGTTAGCTAAAGATAAATGGCTGTAAACGAGGAAGCATTTGATTAGTAGCCGTGAGTGAAACATATATTAAACGTAGTTCCACTGCAGACAAGTGTTTTCCTTCTGCTAGTCTTTCCCCCGGGTCATTTCTTTCGCCAACATTGACCACATTTTTGCACGCATCGTTTCCAGTCTTGCAGCTTTCCTTCTCATCTCCACAATGTTGCCAAGTTGTCTTGAGTGTGAACAAAACGCTCTGTATGGTAGACTGATACTTCTTTTGGAGTTCCTATCGCTTTCCACACCGACCAGTAGAGTCCATTTAAGTATTCCATTGACTTAGATCGTAGCATACTGATGATTACGCAAGAACAGAGATATTAAAGACCTGACCCCAGAACATGATGTGTGGGACAGGAAGGAAGTTGAATCGTGCGGGTGAATTCACTTTTTACACAGCTGGGTTATTAAATGTTGTTGGAAATATTGTTATGTTTCCACAGGTCTCCTTTTATGAGTAGCTGGGTGGAAAAAGTATTTCAATTTTGTTCTCTAGCTGTTTGAGGCCAAGAAAGTGAGTAATGATCTGTCCCCTTGGTTAATATGATATTGCACGCTATATTAATTATGGTCCCCTCCAAGATGTTTAGTAACATTTTTCAAGAGCTAACGCTGGGTGTCTGATTCCATTACTCAACAGCCCTGACTCACCAGAAAACATTCAAGTGTTTAAATCTACATCCATCAAAACGACTGGAAATTCAATGCAAACTGATGTCTCATTAACTCTTCTGGAGAGTTGAGACAGCTCATTTAAAACGAAAGAAAATGACACGGACCGCTGCAACATTTAGCCTTCGTGGCCGTCAAGGGCCCAAGTAATTTAGATATTTGAGATTTATCGGTCACTTTTATTAGAACATCTTAACACTATTCAAACTCCTCCCCCTTTTTGTATTTATAATTGCGAATCAGCAAACTTCAAAAGGTGACTTTGAATTTCAAAAGCTTTCGGTTTTCCAAAGCTGCCATTTAAGAGCTTTAAACTAAACTACTGTAAGCTGCCACTTCTAGCACAGCTGCTCCTGTACGAGGCGCCAAGTAGCATCTCTCGCCACTTCAGACCCCTCGGGTCAGCGACACGGTGAGCTCGCTATTGTTTGTTTAGCTGTGTGTTTGAGCAAGCCATTAATACTGAGGCCTAATCGTTATGTCAGAAGCATTAACACACATGGGAGCAATTTCCTTGACCCAGATTACACATGGATTTAGACTTCCAAAGTCGAGCTTCCTGAACATGGATTTAAATCGAAGTTAAAATCCTGAGTGCCCATAATAAAGTCGCTTAAGTCATTTTACAAATTCCCAGCAACATTTTTTTCAATGCACCTGTAAGCGGAGCACTTAAAGGGAAATAAAAGGACTTTTACTGCATCTTCTAATTTTTTTAAGTATTTTCAAGTGTTAATGTTGGCTACATCCCTGAATATTTATGACCACTTTAAAATAAAGGTATCAATATTTTAACGAAAGAAAGTTAGTAGGTGTTTATTTATTCAAGGAAAAACAGCAAACCCATAAGGATATTGGATTGTTAAATTATTTTCATTTCAACATTTATTGATTTTGTGCCGTAAAGTTGAGATTATTTAGCGCGCACGCACATACACACGCATCAGCATTTCAACAACACTTTCAACAGATTTTATACTTTTGACGATGCTGGGGTCAACCAACAAAAGAGGTAGATTTTCTTCTGTGATTATTGTCCCAGCCTGTCGCTGATTTCCCTGCTTTTACCTGCTCCGGTAGCAAAAACACAAACTGTTTTCAGTCGTTTTAAGACATCAGTGAATTCACTCCCTCCATACTTTAGCATGACTAGAAAGACCGAAAGCGCATCAACAGCACAGATAGATGCTGTTTCCGTGGCAGCTGGATTTCATGCGACGTTTCGTAAATACGCGCAGATCACGTGTAGCAAAGCAGACTCCGGCACAGTGGGTGACTCCTGGGGCGGGAGGAGGCCTTCTTCACAGATGTGCAGGAACACGGAAAACGCGGCCCGTGGGCTTTTGAAACAGCGAGCAGGCTTTCATTTCAGGTAAGTACCACCGGTCTGGTACCATCGGTCTGATCACAGCCGATGTTTTCACTGAGCCGTATGCATATAGTTTCAGGGACGAGGACTTCACAGCGTGACTGCTTCCATGGGTTAGCAACCTGACACCAAGTCCTTTAAATTTCGTAAGCAGTGGAAAAAGATGCAGAGTTTGCTGTTGTAAAAAGTAAACCCCTCTTCTCTTTCCAACCCAACACCACTTAGAAAACCTGTAGGAATTATCAGAAAAAGAATATTCCTCAAAGAGTTTGTTTTGCTGTTAGCCTCAGAGGTTACTTCCAGTTGCTTTTGTTTATTTTCCCCCTTTTGGTTCCTGCAAAATTGTGGAGAAATATTTCCTCAGAGGAAAACTAGAGCTGTTGAATGAACCCGGAGAGCAGACAGCTTTTCTTTAAAGTCATTTCTTTAGTAAATATTGAAACATATACCATGTCGTTGACCCCGGAGGGATGAGATGAGACTATTTTCAGACCAGCGGCTCAGATTCCTTTGGTAAATAAAATCAAGCCTGCCATCTTCATGAGCGGTTCTTAAGTCTCCCGTGGTGTTCCAAACCTGGACTGTAGCACAGTTGTGCAGTGAGTTTTGTTATTTAACGTGTTACTGTAAAAACATCACCACAATAATGAAAGAGGCCTGAATCTTCTGTGTTTGTACTGCAGGAGATTAATTCGGGACAGAGTTGAGCTCACATGTAGGGAGAACGGCACCAGCAGTCAGTCTTTTATAACAGGATGGGATGAAGGCCAGAAGAAGTTCACGCTGTCTCTGGTGATCTGGAGTTTGTAGATCTTCCAACGTCAGCGCAGATATGGGCTGGCTATCAAACTTCTTGTTTTTCCAAGCTTTTTATTATATAATGAGGTTTGAGTCTGTTAAACTAAATGAATAAAATGTGTAAATACCCTGAGGAGGAAAATATATCACAATGCTAAACTTTTAAAGAAAGGTGTTGTTTTATTTGGCCTCACTGTGGTTGAGTGAGTTAGTATTCATTCATCTCCTGTTAACCGCTGCTTATCACCCACACACACACTTAGTGTGTCCAGTCTCCTGTGAACTCTGGTGGATGTGTCAGGACTGGGGGAGGACCCTGAAGTACCTCTAGGAGCTCCACACAGGCACGCAGAGAACATTCAACCTCCACTTAGAAAGGAGGGACTCAAGCCTGTGACCTTCTTGCTGTGACGTGACAATAGATGGAGTCCAGACTGTGTCGCGCCCATAATTTAATATACACAACAATTTCAGCTGAACACTCTACCACAACCGTCGCCTTGTGTGTTTAATCATGTGGTTTATACGCTATGTGAGACCTTTTCCCTTCCAGCATTGGCAGCTGTGTCCTGTGTTTTCTGTGGCCGGTCAGTAAAAGTCTCGTCGAGGCAAAGCCGGCTTCAAGTATGATTTTAATGTTTGGATCCAATGTAAATCTCCCCATTGGAAAGAATGCCAATTCAGCTTTTTCCCCCCCAATTCATTTATTTATGGTACCTTTTTGTCAGATTAAAAAAATGGCTTTAAAATCAGAAGAGGAAAAGCCCCCCCCCATCTCACACACGCACATGTGGATTCATTCCAGAGAAACCTGAGAAGGTAATTAAAGATAATGAAGATCTATGCAGAACCAAATGGCCTGTGAGTGCCGGAGAACGAGCTGGGAAGGCTCTGAGCTCGTGAGGGAGAGGTGTAGTTCGGGAATCTTCCTCTGAGTGTGTGTGTGTGTGTGTCCACGTCACCTGCCTTTGGAAAAACCCGGTCGTTGGCGTAGTTTCCTGGGAATACACTTCCTCTCTGTTCCATCTGTTTCACCACACGTCACCCAATCAATCGCTAACTTGATACTCCTGCCATTTTGCCAGACAGCCAATCGCAGGAGCCACCGGCGATCATGTGGATACTCCAGAGACAGTTGGCAGCCCATTTGTAATCTACAGTTAACTGTATAATGATATTTGTACTCTGCTTGAAACCAGGAGATTTACTTTCACTCTGCGTGTGTGTGTGTGTGTGTGTAGGTGTGTGTTAAGTGGTGATGGTGGTAGTAGGGGGGGTTAATGACTGGTCTACTTTTTGCATTCTTCAGGATCGCCCTGATATTCCTTGACAGGTCTGTGTGTGTGTGTGTGTGTGTGTGTGTGTGCGGTAGTTGCCTGCTAATGCTCGTTCCTGCTGTATGACATTTGGAAGCAGCACTAGCATCAGCACTTTGTCGCTGAGGGTTGCTCTCAGCTAAAGTGTGTATCGCCGGTTCCAGATCCACTCACGTTAGCGGCGATCCTCTGATTCCTTTCCATCACAACTGTTCTTTCACTCCCAATTTGTAAAGCAAACAGACTGTGATTGCAGAAAACTAGTTCAGTCTGTTGTTAATGGTTTTCTAACGGTTTCATCCAGAGTTGTCAGGTTGTCGCTGCACACAGCTGCAGTGTTCCCTCAAGAGTAGAGCCAGCGGACGAGAACGGTTCCACATTACTGAGCGTCCTGACAGATAGCTGCTGGAGCACTGCGTGAGACTTGAGCCTTGCCTTGACCTCGTTTCAGTTTTCAAGCGGTCAGTTGTAAGTTTTGCTTCTTTAGCAGCGTTGCTATGGGCACGTTTACGGTGGAATGTATACCATGGCAGCAGCACTCTGCAGTGGTTCTGGGGCCGGTCGTTATGATGCTAAAGCAGCGTGAACGTCTGTATGTCAAATATAACGATGTGCAAATCTGAGCAGTTGACTTAGTAAGTAAGTAGTCCGCTTTTGCTCAGATATGTTGAATATGAAATCAGATGGAAGACGCAAGTTTACCCAGATGTGATTCAAGGCAGGTTTTTGAAACGTGAGAAAGTGTCAGGTGGATGAAAGGTCCACAGACGAGGAGCAGAGCAGATGACGGCTCCGCTTCCCAAGAACAATCGTTACAATTAACCTTCTGAATAATCTCATGTGTTGCTGGAAGTTTATGGGACTAAATCAGATTAGCTAGTTGCAAATGTGGACTTCAGGAAGAGATAAAGACAAAGAAAATCCTTCAAAGAGATGAATTCATCTTTTTAGTTCTTCCTTTTGTTCCCCTCAAACCCGCAGCTGAAGGCGTCCATCCATGTTAGTCACATTTATCACTGAGAAGTCAATAACAACTAAAACATACACCATCGCCTGTGTTTGGGACCACAAAGTGAAATAAACAGGAACACTGAGTGGATTATATGAAGGTGTGCTGCCGCGGGTGTGTTGTGTGTCCGTGTGCATCTCTGCCTCACTGACTCCCTGTTGCAGAATTATGCAGCACACACGTCAACCGTTACGTGGACTATAATTCTAACAGACTAATTATGTTGATAGATGAGTAAAACTCAGCTCAAACTTGGATTGGGGGACTCATGATTGATGGTGGGCTCAGTGTTGTGGATTAGGTTTCATCATATTTACGCAGATGCCTGGACTCAACGTATCTCAGCTAGATTCATTTCTGGCGTTTTTATTCCAGTGGAACTTAATCCAAGGTCATTATGTGTCTCTGATTTATCATTAAAGCGGGAACAACTTCTTAAATCCTACTTTAGTGGTAGTTTTTGATCAGTTAGTGAAAGCTGACGGGTTTGGACGCTCGAGGGTGTGAGATTTTTACACATTGTCTTTGTTCTTGGTTTTCTCACCTGGGAAAGGAAGCGTAACTGTAATAGAAACCATACTACCTCAGGCACTGTACACACACACACACACACACACACACACACACAGGAGGTGTGTCATTAGGAGTTTTAGTTACAGCTGTGTTGTGTGTGATTTTATGTTTAATTTTGTTTTTTACCGTCCGAAATGTGGCGGTGTGCATCCTTGTTTGAATCACAAGCTTAGTGGAGGTTCGGCTCCATCTTTGGCCACTCGTGATGATGTCGAGCTTGTTATTTTTTTGTGTTTTGTAACTGAGGTGTATGTGTGTGTGTGTGTGTGTGTGTGTGTGTGTGTGTGTGCATGGTTGTCACAACTAGCCTGGGGTAAATAACAAGAAAACGAGGGCAGAAGCCCGGGGTGACTGAGGGGGTTGACGTGGAAACCCGATACGGCCAGCACTCACCTGGAGGCGGAGCCGGCTACCTCGGGGCCATGAGCTGTCAATCACCGCAGGAGTAATCATGTCGTTCCCAAGACCTTTAGCACAGGTGAGACAGAGAAGACGAGTGCGAGGGGAAAATAGAAAACAGATTGATTTGTTTGCACACATAGCAAAGAGATAACCACATCCTTTCTATCTCCATTTGCTAGCACGTCTACCTCTACTGTTTATTATTTAAAGGGGTTATGATCAATACTCCAGTCAGCCACAAGAGGATGATCAATGATCAGGTTCCTTACATTTGTATTTTGCGTGTATGTGTGTGCTGCTCTTCCATCATTTGCTGTGTTTACGTTCGGCCTGTGCGTTGTGTGTGGGACTTCCCAGAGCTTTGTTTTCCTGCTCACGTGGGCATAAACCCCAACTTGTCTTCTGTTCTCTCCTTCATACGTTTATGTCGTGCGAGCTTTGTCACCGATCGACTGCGTCAGTCTCGCTCCTCTCTGACTCATCTTTGTCAGCATGTGTATTTCACGACCCTTCCTTTTACCACGTTTTCTTCAGGCTCCAGTTACGATTGTCCCCCGTCTCAATCTCTCCATCGTCACAGCAGAGAAACCCGACACGCACAGTCTGGTTGTTTGTATCATGTTTATTTGTGCTGTAGTCGTGTATCCTTCCTTCCATCTTTCCAATTCCTTCCGTCTTTTATTGTTTGTAACATAAGCTCAGGCCTGACTGGGTAAGATGAGGATAAAGAAATATGGGCAGGCTGCCTGTATACGATGTATGCATGGATTACACACACGAGTGCAGCTGTTGCGTTGTGTTTTTTCATTTACTAACGGGAAAAGATCTGGACTGAAACTGAGAACTAGAAACACTGCTTGAATGTAGAGAATGTGCTGGCAAACATGCTGGTATTTGCGTTTATCGATCGATATTCTTCCTTCTTGCTGACTGATGTTCAGTTTTGTGCCCAAACCTCCAGGAGATGGCCATACCCATTCCTTCGCCGCTCATTTGGGTTCAAATATGCTTTGTTGTTGCGTAAAGTGTATTGCTTTGAGGCGACGTTGAAAGAAAAACCACCATGGTATAATTGTAGGAAAGAGGATTATGGATACTTGTGCTCCATATTTATTCTAGGATTGTGGATTTGATTCTTAAATTACACAGAGCAGCTATATTTTTTGATATTGTCTGGAATGATGATACTGTATATTGTATACTTTATACATGCAGCCATCATATGGAACAAATCAGACAGATTTACAGATGGAAGTCACTCTTGTTTGGTTTAGTAAGACTGGAAAACTATGGGGGCCTTTTTGATGTCGGAGAAGGGATATAAAAAAACCAGCTTTTATTTTAAAAACACTTATTGTACATGGTGCTACCTGTCACTACAACTCCATTAGCACAGATGCTTACTGATCCCAACACTGGAGAAGTTTTGTTCTTTATTAAAGTCATCAGAATGAATGACTGTTGCAGCAGTATGTGTACCTTAATTTAAGCTACTCTATATCCCGCCTTGAGCTTATTCTTTACACTGTTTACATTTGAGTGCTATTGGAATAAAATCCGACTGTTGGGTGTGCACACAGTCACCCTGGGAGTCCCAGGGGGAATGAAACATCCAGTCCTGATTGTGACCGTACATGTTAACGTGTGAAGGATCGCGTTAATATGCGTGTGCTTGGCCGTGCGCACTGCACTTTTCTAATCGTACAAGGCCGACTGTGAGCGTGCACGTAGGTGCGAGTATGCAGATGACAGCTGACTGCGGGTGTAATGAATGAAGTGCTGAATATATTTCTCTCCAGGGTCGCCCCTAATGGGGATGCTGTGGGGAAACACACTCACTCACTCACACACACACACACACACACACACACACACACACACACACCCATCTCACCCAGCATCTACAAATAACACACAATCGTACACACATAACCGCTTCACACCGCCCGTCTCCCCTCCTCTCCCACTGCAGACATTCTTCTTCTCCCCAGTGAGGAACCATTAGTCGTCCGGCTCTGCATGCTCACTTGGCTCCCCGCTCACTTAGCACCTCCTCATTCTAGGCCCTTCATCCATGCCACCATGCAGCCTGGTTGTGGGAGGCCCAGAAACTGGACTCTTTCAACCCGTGAACAGAAGGCCTTTGATGGGATGGGCCAGGGAAATGAAGCCCTGACCAGAGCTTAAGAGACCCATCCCCTCTCAGCTTTCACAAGGGGGACTTCCAGAAAACTCCAGGGATCCATGTAAGACTGAGGGGGATCAGTTAATGTTTTTCCAAAATATGTGATCTTATATCCTTACTTTTTTAGCTAATACTTGGGGTCACAAAGGATTTTTCCCTCAGAATTGATTTACAGAATTAAATGGTTGACAAATAAAACAGAACATAGGGTTTTTCAGTCCCTGCTAATTGCAGGAGGAAGAATATATATATAATTTTGAGTGTAAAGTGTGTGATACAGAGGCCACTGTCTCCCCAACACCGGCAGTTTTCCTAGAAGATAATCACACGTACTGAAATCTATGAGAAAACTGTGGATTAGGAGTGCTTGTGTACAGTCAAGTACGATACTGAAGCCAAACCAGCGTCCTTATCAGCCTCCCAATGTTGTTGCACCAGTTTTTCTGTGTAATTAACTCAGATAAGTGACACATAAGCGTTCCCTCTCACTTCCTCCTACTGGCGTAGACAGCACTGACAGGTTCTCTCACACTGAGCTCTCTCTCTCTCTCTCTCACACACACACACACACACACACACACACGCACACGCGTGCATTCACCTGACAGTGATTGACCTGCCCTTCAGGGAAGAGCAGATTGTTATGAAGATTTTCTGAATTCCTGACATGACGCGGAAAACTTATTGTTTACTATCTTGAGCTATGGGAGTAGCTTTCCTAAGCAATCACTTTACTCACCTTTTGAGGTTTATTTTTTCCTCTTTACTTAGAATTTCAGCTAGTTTATTCAGTTACGTGTGCCTGTGCACCCCTGTGAAAGAATCTGTGTAAACACAGTGCTTCTCCTAAGTGGACCGTCGACAATCTGCTGAAGATCATCAGGAAAATGGGAATCAGAATGTAGGATGTGAAAGTCTGCGTGGACGGAAACAGCTTTTTTGCTAATAGTGATGTAATACAACAAGACAGGAAGTCTGTAATGGAACAATAGATCCATTCATGAAGTTAATTTGCCTGTTAAGAAGCACGCAGGGACGCACAGACTGAGACACGCAACAGTCGAAAGGAAGCAGGTGTCTCACGCGTAAGGAAATCTAATGTTCCAGAGAAACTTTCACAGATCCCCACCGCCAACTTTAGTTTCGGCCTTTGAACCTGGCCTTGAGGAAGTAAGCGGCATCTGTTGCACAGGAGCACAGCTTCCCATGATTCCTTGACCTGTTCAACCCAAAGCTCTCTCACCTGTACTCTCTTCACTTGTCTGCATCTGCCTGCTTCTGCCTGTCAATGCCTGCCTCCTCCTGCAGCTTCTCTCTGCAGCTCAATCAAAGCATTACCGACAAAATAAGACCGCTTATGACATCGTTTTATTTATTGCAGTTTAAACAATCACTTCCAGGCTTCAGGACATAGTTTGTCCAAAGGAAGCTTCCTCGCCTACCTAAAAAAAATCAATCATGTATAAATCATTTCAGTCTGTAGGGTTCACTAAGGAAATCAGCAGTCTGGAGCTACACGCGTTTCATTATGTGGTACTTTAATAGGGCAATTTCAGAGCAACACACCCTTGTTGTGCTCAGCGTCAAAGAGAGCTTATTGTCTGTGGCTGTATTCAGCACAGTCACAGCTGTTGGCAGTGATGTCGACTGATTCATCGAAACACACCAACCTCCGTCCTGTCAGTGGCTTTTGTCTCGAAGCATCTGCAAAATGCTTGTCTGCTTATCTGTTCCTTCTGCACTTTTATTAGCGAGTCTTCCCCACACGCCCGTCTGGATTTTTCTCAAGTGAAGAACTGGTGTGAAAAGGTCAAAGTGTCACTCAAGAGGTGACAGAGAGGTGAAAGACTGAGAAAAGGGTGAGAAACAGAGACGCACAGTGGAAGTTGGTGTTCCTGTCTGCAAGGCAGCGCGCGTGCGTGTGCGCCCGCGCGCGTGTGTGTGTGTGTGTGTCCTAGGCAAAGAATTAGTAACAGGATACGGCTGCAGCAGAAAGCTGGAAACTTCTGGAGGGCAAGCAAGCCTGTGTCTTTTTTCTCATACATACCTGATCATCATTGCGCTCGTACGTGTGTGAATGTGTGTGTGCACGTTCCTTTTGAGAAGTCTCAATTTTCTGTAAAGTCCCATTGATATTCTCCTTGGCTTCGGGCAGGACACGACAGGGCATGCACTCCTGTCAAACACGCCATGAACGTGACCCATAGAGCGGCATATTAAAGTTTTATTTTCAACATTACACTTATTAACAACTCTCACTTCCAGTAAATAGATGAATGAATAACAATGCAAACCACCACAGCCCTTTTGGCTGCACAGAGTGGGGCTTGCTCATTTTTTTATATCACGTACAAACATTAGTTTGAGCACGTAGAAGAGAGAATTGAACAGAAAGTAAAGGGTTGATAAAGGTTTTTCAGAAACATGGAGGATCAGAGCTAAAGGAAAATGAAGAGGCAACAAAAATTGTGTGTTTAGTTACTGAATGATTGTGATAAAACTAAAGTAAATGAGCAGACACACTCGTGTTCACTTTTTTTTAAGTCTGCTAGCTTTGAATTTTGTGCAGACGCTTCCAAACTGGAGCAGATTTGTTCAAGGGATTTGTCTTCACAGACAACGTAATGTTTGCTTCTTCCTATCATTAATATCACAACTCCACAGCTCTCACACTCATCTATCAACCCCTTCCTCTTCTTGTCACGCCCTCTCTTTTCTCCCCTGTGTTTTTAGGGAGTTTTTGGGCTCTGATTTTTTCCCTCTGTCTTCCTGAAAGTGTAAGACGATCCATCTCCTCTGTTTTCCCAGAACAATGATGGAAGATGTTGGAGCTGGCACAGATGAAGGGAGGACAGAGTGAGACAGAGGAAAGGGCAGGGGAAGAAAAAAATCATGGTTCCAATCCAGCCATTAAAGGTTTAGTTAGTTTAGCTGTTGGCCAAACCCAAGTCAGAGTCCTGTAAATGTCTATGTATGTATTCTCTTTTGTTGATCCTGTCATTATTATATTAGTATCAGTTTATAATTCATTAATACAATACTTTCATTTATTTAAAGGAAAACCTGTTACTGGAGGCTTTGGGCTTGCAGTTTGGTGGGTTTTTTTTGTTTGTTACAGCCAGTTAGGCCCATTTTTACCCACTTAAGCCACTTTTATTCCAATCTAACCAGACGCTATGATGTGCTGAAGGCAGGAATACGCCTCGGATAGGTCCTTCACTCGGAAAACATCGAGAAGCACGTTAGGATCTCCACTCATCCTCATGTTCATGTCCGCTCATCCTCATGTTCATGTCTTTGGTCTGTGGAAGGAAACAGGAATACCCAGAGAATCCAGCTGGGAGAAGATGCAAATGCCACATCGAAAGACCCTGAGCTCCGACCCGAACCCAGCACTCCACCCCACCGGTGTCATGACCGATAAAACGGAAAGCTTACCAGTAACCCCCGAATCGTCCTTCTCTGTGATTTACAGGAGTTTTGTGCTCTGGGTGTTAACGCCATCATCATACTGGTCTCCATTCCTTTTCCCTTTTCAGTTTCCTGCACCGAGGAATTCCATCCATCCCTTTTTTCAAGTCTCAGGGTCAGAATATCACCCTGCCTTAATGCTAAATCGATCATCGACTCGGCCCGACGTCTCCCCCTTCTGTCCCCTGCGACCTGATACGGGTGTCAGCTCATTGACGGCTCTGGCTCAGGCTTCTGCTCTGAAGGCCCGTCTTATAAACCTGCTGCCAGGCTGAGTTACTGAACACACAAACGTCGGACCAGCAGAAAATCCATTAGCTGTATTGATAAACACACACATGCACGAGCGGGTGCAATGAAACGCAGGTGTAGAGGCTCTTGTTATTGCACACACGTGCAAACATGCACAAAATGGGGAGAAGGCGTTTAAGGGGCCTTTAAAAACACATATAACGTATTCAGACATCAACTTTATCCCATTAGCTTTGTCAACAAACATGGAGGATTGTTGAATTAGTGGCTCCAGGTCTGTGATGAAGCTCATGTGCCTTTGTGTTTAACTCTGTTTGTCCCACATTACTGAAGTCTCACTTCAGCCGTCTTTCTGAATTAGTAAAACAAACTCCAAAAGGTGTTTTTCTGTGGACGACAACGCATATCGTGATCCAACTATGCAGAGGCCAAGGCGTTGTTATGCTTATATTTGCGGCCAGGGTTTGCATTTGCAGCGGCGTGAATAAATGAGTGTGTTTTTCTTTCTCCTCTTCCAACTTAACAAAATGTTTGCATGGAAAGAGTGATCCTGAAAATCAGAGGGAAAGGACTGTTGAACAAGTTTTGCATAAATTCCACCCAGTGCACAGGCCAGTCTGCACTGGTCAGACACTCTGACACATGCAACTGCACACGGACACACTGTACGTGCACGTTTCCGTGCGGTTGACACAGTGGTGGTTTGCTTTGGTTTTCCCTCAATTACCGACACTGTGAGAAGGCTTTCAGAGCGCGTTAGCCCATCAGTCAGATTAGTGAGAGTGGATGCATTCCAAGCGTGCACTTCTCGACGTGTTGGGAGGCACCAGCAATTACAGCTGTTGGGTGACAAATCACCCCACTGACTGAAGACACGTTCAGAAGATTTTAGTT
The DNA here is from genome assembly GCA_015343265.1 of Pao palembangensis. NCBI lineage: Eukaryota > Metazoa > Chordata > Actinopteri > Tetraodontiformes > Tetraodontidae > Pao > Pao palembangensis. Next base: position 1,488,986 of record CM027083.1, on the reverse strand, counting down.
AAGTGTCTTTGTGGACCGCTGAGAAGAAGATGAACTTGGAATTAAAGGAGCAGAATAACCATGAGCTATACTTTTGAGCACGTACTGTATATTATCTGTGTGACGTGAGGGAGCGCCCCACACACACACAGCCTCACCCTTGCTCTTCCATCACTAGTTGCAATCAGAGTGAGTTAGCGCCTCGTCACGAGCATTCTTCCCCACACATTAGCAGGGCTTCTCTGACTGATCCAGTTTCAGACCAAGCGCGCGCACGCATTATTCAGCACAATCGCAGCCCCATCTAACACGACGTTTCCACACAGCAAGCGCTCGATTTAAAAATATCCGCCGGCTCCTGATTGGTTGAGAGCAGGCACATGTGACAGGTGTTAGCCAACAGGAAGAGCAAAAGATGAGGGTTTAGTTAGCTGCCCCACTGCTGCTACTGCTACTACTGTGTGTGTGCACGTTTGTGTGTGTGTGTGTGTGTGCAGGACGTGTTCCTGTGTGTTTGTGTGGTGTTTATATCAGCAGTGAACGTGTCAGTGCAGGAGGGTCAGCACTTTGACCACAGGGTCACTGGATACGCTTGATTTGGATCGAGTCACCCTCGCGCTCGCGTCACGTGATCAGCCGTTTCATCTCAGACCGACGTGAATACCTGTCTTCTTAATCCCACTCTGCTCTCTGCTTTTACACTCCCCTCAGCTCGCTGCCGTCCTCCGGCAACACAAACCAAGACTGCCGTACTGAATAACTGAACAACGCTGAATCAAAGACCCCACTAGGCGATTGGGTGCATATTTGCCAGCTGCTGTAATATAGTCTGCTGCTCCGTCAAACCCTGGGTGAGCGATGTGACTTCTGCCTCGTCCAAGAGGAGTCTGCTCTTTTGAATGAATTTGCTGGCTGGATTCCTGGTGGCACAAAAAGTGCTCAACCACACGTCGCCAGCAGCTTCAGTCGTGTTCGTACCCTCGATTGCTCCTCATCTCCTCGTCTCCTCGTTCTTAAAAACACTGAATGTTTCATAGATTGTCTGATTTCAGTGCGGGTTGTTTTCATTTGTTACAAATCAAGTTCAGTTTTCTGCTATTTTGCTGTTTTGGGCTGTGACTTTGCGGCCTTTTTCCATGAATGCACATGGCAACGCAGAGACGTTTGCTCTCCATCTCCAGTCCTGTTTTGGTGAAATTGAAAAATGAGTGTAACAGCAATGGGCAAAGTTGAAAAACAGACCGTATGCAGGGGTGGATTTAACGAGAGACTGAGAGAGAAGGAGTGGGAGGACAGACTCTCTTTTACTCAGCATGCTAACTCTCAGACGTTCCCTGAAGAGACGGTTCAGAGTCATCTTATTGTTTTCCCTTCTGCATCTTTACATGACAATAACTGCTGATGTGACAAACGGGCCAATCGACAGGACTCACGGTACTTTTTTTGTACGGGGTTCCAGCGTATCAGGTTACATTAGCTGTCATTTAAACTACAACAGGAAGGATGGGGGCGGCTTTACTGGCCCAAAGCAGACTTCAAACAAAGTCTGAGAGCGAGAGAGAGAAACTCTTTGGTACAAAATGAAAGAACAGAGAGTTTAACGGCAGACGTGGGAACAGTCTTTCATCATCTGGAGTTAAATTTCGTTTTGGCAACTCGATGTGCGTTTACATTACTTTTCCAGGGTCATCACGCTACGCCATTGCTACTATGCCCCGAGGACAAAACCTCAATCCACCCGCGCCTTATGTATGGATACTGTCAAGAAACGGCTACGGCGGTGAACCAGCCAGACAGAACCGTCTGGAAATCAGTCCCCACGTTTCTGAACAGAGCAGGGAAGCGTTTTCGGCAGGGGGGTGAACACGTGAACAAGCATCACACACAGACTGTAATCCTGTCAAGGTGAGAAAACACTTTTTAGGACACGTTCTGCTTCCTCCTGCTCATTTTGATTGGGCTCACTTGCTTTTACGAGAGCTCGGAGCAGCTCCAGCTGCTTTGCTGAGACTGGTTCCCCACCTCCTTCTTTCCTTTTTCTGTTTTACTTTTCAACACATCCAGACCCGTCGCGTACGCAGCTCTGAGTCTTTTCTGCTTTATGAAGGTCAAATAAAGCCTGATTACTTGCTCTAGCCAGCTGGGTAACACTGAGGCCGGTTCTGGTATGAAAACGGCAGATAAAGAGTTATTTTCCAGTCAAACCAGTGGATGGCTGGTGGGCTGTGATTGTTATCAACCCAAACAAATCACCAAACCGCGGCGCTAATGCAGTCAGAGAGAACATTGGATTTATTTTTCTTTCAGCAATACGAAAGGTTTCGTAATAGAATTTCAGCGCAGGCTTACGGCCTTAATGGCTCCCTCCTGGCAGGCGTAAATGAGTGGCAGCAGGGGAGAAAGAGGGAAGAACCCGGAGAAGAGAAAGAGAGAGTAGCACTGGTGGCTGGTTTGAGATGAAACACGCTGTTCTCGCCTCTGACTCCGAACAGTGTGCGAACATTTTCACAGTGCAAGGAATTCTTTTCCTTTTTCAGCAACACGTTTTCATTAATCTGCATGGCTGATGCACTCTGTGTGTGTGTGTGTGTGTGTGTGTGTGTGTGTAGGTTCAGCAGTGAGTGCACGTGTAAATTGTCTTTCCAGCATTCGCGCTCGGCCTTTACAGGTGCCTCCATGAATGTTGTTTGTGTGTTTGCCTCTGATCTGCCAGGGACGGACCTGTAATGGATCTGTCCCTGGTGGGTACCACGGAAACCAAATCTGTTCCGTCTGCCAGTGTTCACGTGACCTCGGCTCAAATGAACAACTCGAGATTTATCCAATTAATTTTCTCTGATGCATTAACGCCGCATCGCACCCGACCGACTCGTACCTCGGTGACCAAACGCATCAGATAAATGTCTGAAGGTGCCGCTGATGCGCATTGTGGGAATCTGAGCCATTAGATTAGATTCTTGGTGACTGTGACTTATCAATAAGCCGTTCATTTATCATGTTTTACACCTCTCTGTCTGTCCTCAGAGGTCAGGGCCCGCCACAGGTTGTAGGTGTTTTTCCCAACATCCAAGTCTGCCAAATCAAGTGAAGTATTGTCCTGCAGCCAGCCACAAATCAATATTTGCCTCAGATACAGTTACCCTCTGTGACCTGACCCTTTCCCGCTGCAGTTTTTTCTCTCTGGAGCTAATTTCTTCCCTCTTTTTTCAGGCCCTTCTGTGATGTTTACTAGCTAAGGCTGCCGAATAAACACCCGCATGTCACAACTATTTGAAAAGTGACCTTGTAAACATGTTTAAGAAGCGCACGGATGCAGATGAGAGGAGCTTTTGATTGCTCCCAGATTTCATTTCAACTTTAAAGCTTCTTTAAAACAAGCACACACAGTTCCACCGAAAAATAAATGATCTGTTTGAAAAAACAAATAACTCAGAGCACCTCAATAATTTCTTATCAGAGAAATTTGCAAATAAGGCTGCAGAGACACGCTCACTCCCATTTACACAAACAAACACGCACGTCAGCAGCAGCCCAGTGAGCATGGGCTGCAGAAACACAAATACGCACAGCTCTGATGGCTAATGGGAAGTGTAAAGAAAAATCTGTCAGTAACCTGCACACAAACCCACACAGGGAAAATAGACTCCTTGGTGTCACCATGTTTAGTGTCCAGCCAAAAGACACACGGGTAGAATCTGAGGCTTACGTTTCCACTGGGTTATGAAGGCAGAGAGCAAAATAAACATAATAAATAGAGGGATTGACATCATGTGTCCGCAAGGCACGCCAATTTAAAGGAAAAAAAGAAAGAGAAACGCTGTGGGACTCATTCAGGAAGAGCTGAGAGAAACAGAACGACAGAAGAGGAAAACGGTTTATTTTAACAAGGATCTTTAACTGGCCGAGCCCCCCCACTGATAATGGCTGATTCATGATTTACAGAAGAAATTTCATTAGTGCTTGTTTGTTAATATCCCTGTGCTTATGAGACTCTGAGTTGGACTTGGATACGTTCGTGATGCTGGCGGCTGTTGGTGTAAATCATCTGTGTGATGGGAGGAGGGCGTAAAGCAGCCAAACAAACCAGTAACAGAGTGGGGATGTCCCTCCCAAAGCCAGGATCTTGATTTTCACTCATTATGCATATGAGGTGTAACAGGATCCTCTGTGCTGTGGGAACACCACAAAACCAATTATGTTGTAATTGTGATCCTAATTAGCCAATAAACACCGAGCCGGAGAGGCGCGTACGCGGGCTGGAAGTGCGCTGCCTCATTTACAGTTTACAGGTCCGACCCGGCTGTGGTTTCTGGTGCTGAGGCTGTGAAGCTCACGGCTGCTGTTCAAGCGGATTCACAGGCCCTAAACATCCCAAAAGTCCTGCTTTCTCCCATTATAAGCAGGTCGTTTTTTTAAGCGAGTCACAATTTGCTGCTGCAATACTATGTCCTTCTGCTCTAGGTAACAGTTTTGTATTTATGCTGTACTTATCCTTTCTTAAACCACTTTTAAAAGGGCGTGCTGTTATTACTGGATGAACGATGGAGACTGTTGAAGGTGGAAACTGGAAATCTGTGGAAGGTGCACTCTGCTTTTATGGTATTTAAAAGAAAAATATAATTATGTGAGTGCATGACACACTTCTGCAGATCACCGGGAGAGTTTGCTCTGCTGGAAAAATGAGCCGCTTGATCCAAGTTACAGCTTAAGGTCAACATTTGCTGCCTGTATCTCCTGACATTCTTTATCGTGTAGTCAAAATATAAGTAGTACATGCGCAGAGTCTAATTTAAAGTGGAATTTATTGCCTCCGTATCTCTTGACTTTGCACCGATATATATTAATATGTCAAATACAGGTCTATTACAGATCTATTCTCCTCATATTAATAATACTGTTTTGCCACATTTGTCACTATAAGCACCGCCAGGTCCCCAGTAGTTAACATGCAACATCCACACACACACACACACACACACACGTCCCTCTTGAGATTTCAGGTGTGTCACAGGATCCTCAGTCCTCTTGTTCCCGACTGGAGGCCTGACTGACATTTAATCTCGCAGTGGAAGGCTGCTGACCTGAGCTACACCTTGATGTTCCAGTCACTGATTAACCTACTCAGGCCCTGAATTGGTTTAATTAAGCTGGTTATGGAAAATCCACCGACTCAAAGTGTGTTCAACACTAGAAACACAGTGTTTTGAGCTTGAATGTTGTAAATTAATGTTTCCAGTCTTTAATTGGATTTCCTAACGACCACAGCTTTGGCCGGGATACACTGGTCGGCTGTTGAATTCTACTTGTTATGCATTGGGTAAGCAACATAATGTAATATAAATGCCTTGCTGCACATGCATACCCAAGCCAATTTCCTGTGTTATTCTTGTGCGCGCAAGTTTGTGCCTTTAAAGCAAGATAAACTCAAATTTCAGGGCATAATCCTCGGAAAACTTTAATTAAATATACGCGAGGAGAAGATTCACTCCAGCTAAAAGCATTTAAACAAATCTGGTTCATTTCATAGATAGCATTCATCCTCAGTTGGGTTCCAATCTTAAATCCTAACACATGTAAAGAAATATAGCACCATAAGGTCTGCTGAAAGCTAGATTGGGTTAGATTAGAGGCGAGTCATTCAAAGGGGGGCACAAGGTGTGTAATTTTAGCCTACCCCCAGCTCTCAGCTTCAATTTAGCTTCACAAACGCTGCGAGGAGAAGCCCCCCTGTGCACAACCCCGACCGTGGAACGGAGTAAGTCACATGATGCACCTTTAGCCTCTTCCAGGCACCCTCTCCCAAATCAAAGCGGCACTTAGGAATGATTACTGTCAGTGTTTATAGACTGGAATAAAAAGGAAAACAACAATTAAGAGGAGGGTATCTCTCTCTCTCTCCCCCCTCTTTAACCCCACACCGGCCTCTTCCAGGCCGTTTCGGCGGCGTGTGTTCCCTGATAGCTTGGGGAAGTATCTATTTACTTAGTGATTAGGACAATTTGAGTGTCGTGGGCCAGTAAATTCAAACCATTCACTCGGGCAGATTGGTCCAGACAACATCATCAAGCTCACGGCACACGCTTGACCACGTACCCCAGCGTGGCTTAGCCCACTCTGACACGCACGCCAGACCCTCATCCAGATCTGCGTCTGTCTGCTTTTTCCCTCCACGTTACCCTTAAACTTAAATAAACCTTCACATATAATTACCGCCAATCCTGTATATTTTCATATCCATTTTTCTGAAATGCTCAGGAAAAAAGTGCAGAAGGCTCCTTGAACAGGACATTTCAGGAGAAAAAGCACTGAAAGAGCGTCTTTTAGTGATTCTGGGGTGACGAGGTCGTTGCGTCCTTCAGAAGCCGGCTTGGATTCGGTCTGTGCCCGTCACCCGGCGTGCTGTTGCCAAGGCCTGAAAGCGTTATCAGGCTCAGTGTTATGACTGGTGAAACGCTCCTCGTGCACCAAACGTGCGATTGTGGCCGCAGCGCGATGTCCCACGAGTAGCCAGTTCCGTAAAGGGAAACATACACATTTCAAATTTTATGTGTAATTTGATTTCATGCTTGGAGACCTATACTTTTAAAACAAACGCAGATCCATCATCCTTTTAAACTTGATATGTGAAAGTGATGAGAAGTCTACATAGAATCCAAACGACGAGGTTTACACTCGTGAAACACTTTTGTCAAACACTGAAATGAATTTTTAAGTAAAAACTACATTTTTAAACAGAACTCCATTCATTTGATTGGATTCGCTAGCATAGATGAATCCAATCAAATCTCCATGCAAAACATTTAAATAGCGTTTTAAAGGCTCTAGTTTTTCAATTCTTCAACTAAAAACATATTTATAACTTAGACATTTATTATTATTTACAACTTAAAACCCTATAAATTTTTTTTTTCTTTTCCTTGAAATGCTTTCCAGGTTGTGCAGCAGCCAACTATTGTAGAGCATTGGGAATAATCTTTGCTGAGCTTTGGCCCTGCTGTGAGGACCACAGAGTCACTTAAAAATGGAAAAGAATGTTCTCCCATGTATAAACACACACTCTATATGTGGCTTTTGCCTTGAAACTACACACACTCCTCCTGCGCTTGCTGGCAACTATTAATGGGCAGTGAGAGTCTCTGGTACTGATTGTGGATTTGCATGCTCTGCATCTGACTGGCTCTCATGTGCCTGTGTGTGTGTGTGCATGTATGTATGTGCACGTGTGTCGGGCACAGGGTGAGATCTGGACAGTGTTCGTATGACCAGAGAGGGATGTAAGTAATTACCAATTCTCCAAACACTACTTTGCCCTATTTAAACATATTACATGCCTCTCACAGCCACCGCAGGCCACTCCTTTTGCACTACAATCTGTGAACAACACACACACACACACACACACACACACACACACACGGAACTTCTACTCTGCATCTGCAAGCTGCCTGCAATTAACCAATCATCATCAACATCATCATGGCCATCATCGTCATCATCATCATCACACACACACACACACACATGCGCGCTCCATAGAGAGCTGTGTCCTTCCCAAGAGTGAATTTACAGCAGCGTTATTTTTGTTTAATTGTCTTCTCATTCCTGGGAATGTAATCTTTTAGGAATCATGACGAGCTGCCAGCTAAGCTCTGACTCTGCAACAGAATGCAGATAAATGCTGCAGAGCTCGACATCTTTTCTGTACCAAAGAATCATCACCGCTGTACTGTTTTAAATAGATTTATGCAGGTTTACCCATGGCAGAGTTCTGTCTCTGACTCATGCGCAGCCACACCTGGTATTCTGTGCATATTTGGCACGATTGAGAAGCAAAAACAAATGCGGTATATACATCCTTACGTGTAAAACATGTCAGATGTATCTTTACTTTTTCTCAGAAACTGTTGAGGGAATTACGACTAAATTGATTGGTGCCTCCTCTTTTGTTTTATTATTGACATTAAAGAACATCAGAAACATCAAAATCTCTAAATATGTAGAGGTTAGACAGCACAGGGTAGGATAATTCATTTAAGAATTCTGTTGTCATCAGAATTCCGACACACACTGACCGACTGGGATTCGTTGGTGTGTGTTGAGCTGCAGCTCAGACAAAGAGCTGGTGTTGGGTTGCGATGCTCACCATCCACCCACATGCACAGGCGTAACCTTTTACTCGGTCAAAGCAAAGGTTATGTCCCACACTTCACTTAACTCTCATTTGCAGGAGCCAGACTAAAACAGCAGCTCATTCATACATTTAGGCCGTCAATAATGTCTGTAAATAATGTTTATTCCTCATTTTAATCAAAAACAATGATTTTTCGCAGCCCTCCAAATATGCCTTTAATTTAATTTAACATTAAATTAAATGTAAAAGTGTAAAATAAAAACTAAACCACACATGAATGTCTGCTGCACCGAGTAATAACACTGAATTTATTTTCTACCCTCACCGCTGCTCGACCAATTATCCACCTGACTAACAGCAGCCCAAATGCATTAAAGGTTAGTAACACTCTCATTATTCATCAACAATGTCCAGAGCTCTTGTCAAGCTGATGATTAATGACCCTCACACTTAGACAATATTGTTTTAACATGATTTCTAATAGTGAAATTCGAACTGCCAACAATGCACAGAGTAAATTGGAGTGTAATCTGTGGATGAAACACAGAACATGGACATGCATGCAAGAGCGAAAACTGCCGTGCGTAAAGCACAGACTCACAGTTCAGTATGGGCTGAATTAGTGGTTAATATCTGTGCATCACAAAGGCCAGGGTACGAGCCACATTTTAGCATTCCTCCTCTTCTTTTCTTTTTTTTTTTTAAGGTTACTGAAAAGCTGCCGTAGCTGAGGAGGCGGTTTGTGTCTGGCAAAGTACATTTTTGTTTCACGTTAATTTATTTTATTTATTTGTCATTTTATAATTTGTGGAGCGAAAAGACAACAGCAAAAAACACACACATTAAAAACAGAGTTTCTACATTTAAATGTAGCACAGTAACGTTTCAGCTGCAGCATCGTGAACACTTATAAAAGATTCTTTTTCAGCTGCAGTAAATTAAGAGCAAACAGGTTTGAAGGTGGATCTGGCCCCATATTTACGCTTTTCTCAGTTTGCAGTGTGTGTATGTGTGTGTGTGTGTGTGATGGAGCAGTGTAGGGTGTTAAAGGCGCTGGTTGGGGGGCTCAGCGGGGACTGCAGCATGGGACCTTAATTCAATTTAAAGCTCCGTGTTTTGACAGGAGTTAAGAATTAGCTGGAGTGGCAAGAAAGTGCTAGTCCACTCCGCAGCACCTAGATTAGAAACACACACTGTATCCGTCCACAAACACACAGACGTGCCTAATGCATCCTGCTCAGACCTGCCAACCGCGAGTGCACCCATCATGCGAGGGAGAGTGTTTTCAAATAAATCTCTGGGATCATATTTAGCGCAATCTTTTTATATAATGAAGTCACCGCTTCTCATTTTGTTATCAGTGTTAGTTTCATAACTCTGCTGGAATCTAATACTGCATAATTTAATCCAGGAGAATAGAGTTTAAACAAGCGGCAAGTACTTGTGCTAATATATGCCTTCAGGAAATAGCTGCGGTGTTGTCCACAGTAAAATACTAGCGAGAAATGCTAATAAAAATACCACAAATTAATAAACTGAAATAAGACAGCTATGCTCTCTGTCTGAACCAATTACACTTATCTTGTCTGAGATGCATGTGTTCACTTTTGCGTGCATCTCTGAGGATATTCATGCATGGGAATTTGTGGCCCCCTGGAGACTGAAAGCAATATGTTTAAGATTAGCATAAAGCTAATTTTGGATCTTCATAGCCAGATAAATGGGCTCGCTTGCAGCCTAAAGGCCTGCCGCACGTGCTCTCTGCAAACCACGGTTTGTGTGTGTGTGTGTGTGTGGGAATATCAGCATGTTTGTGGTCAGATTTATGTTTGTGTGTATGCTGTCTGGACTCTGTTTCACTGTGTGTGAGAGAGAAGAGAGAGGGAAATGATTGCTATATCCTGGCCCGTATAGAGGTTATAGAGCCTATCTATTTCACGTCTTCCCATCCCATCGTCTGGTTTCCTGCCATTGATCACAACAACCCCACCTCCTGTTCCCCCTCTCCCCTGATAGACAGAGAGTAACCCGAGCATCAAGAATGGGGTGGAGGCGGTGGAGGAGGGAGGGAGGGAGGAAGGAGAAGAGAAGGGTAAAGGCATCAGTCTGCAGCCTCCTCTGTCAGCAGCGGCACAGAGTCCTGCAAAGAGCCACATCATAAATGGAGTATCTTATTCTGTCCTAATGTAATTTCTCCCTTTACTGTAAAATAAAAAGATCGTCTGACTCTTGTCTACTGGAGGGCAGAAAGGGAGCAGTCAGGGAGATCGTTAGCGAGAAAGAGAGAGAATTTTCCACAGAACAGATGTTGGAGGAGTGTCAGTCACTCATATCAGGGGGACCCTCAGAGCCATAACATAGCCCCCCCAGCCCACCCCATCATCTCCTGACACACAAATCTACACTTGTGCACAAACCCACACGCTGGGATTTTGAGTGACAGTTGCACTGCTGCTCCAAGGGGGGAGGGGGTCATCACCCCATCCATCTGTTCCTGATTGGCCCCTGACGTGGAGCGCCGTCACCGCGCGCGGCCTCGTCCCCACGAAGGCGCGGCTAGAAGAAGAGGCACAAACAAAGTCGAAATCAGCGCTTGAGGTTTGGGCTTTTTTTCCCCTTTTGAGGCACTTTAAAGTCTCCCAACAGCATGTAAACATAAAACCGAAGAAAAGAGAGATGCAGCGACACGGATTGGGGTCAAGTGAGCCGAGGAGCACAGCAGGGACGACCGCTGTGCAGAACAGCAAGTTTTAAACCAGGCTCAACAGGTCTCGGCCAACAGAAAAAATGCTTCCACCCACCGGGTTCACAGCGGAGCAGCAAGTCTCATCAGCGTGTGTGTGTGTGTGTGTGTGTGTGTGTGTCAGGAACACAAAAACACACACCCTGAGACGAGGGTCTGGAGCGTTCAGTGCTTTTAAAATCAATATCAAGGAGAAATGACTAAATCAGAACAAATCCTAAAACAAAATGTTAGTGTTTATTCATTTATTTCTTTATTTTTACCGTTTCATAAATGACCTTCTCATCTTGAACTTTCTCACATGCCAGAGCTCAGGTCAAAGGCGAGACCTGATGGACCCACAGCGGGGCCTCTAAGCCCCGGTGGGCTTCCACCGCTGCTGTCAGCGAGCCCAGTTTACCCAGCGCGAAAGGAAAGGAAAGAAACAGACACCTTGAACAGGTCAAATGAAGCATTCCGTTAAACAACAAAAGAATTTTTATATAAGGTTTTTTTTATTTTAAACTCACTTAAACACCGAAGGCTGTGGCTGCAGATGAAAAACAGCCTTTCAAACGTCTTTGACAGCAGCGAGAGGAGAAAGAGGAAAGACCTTAAACCAGCGAGTTGGTGTTATCTGCAGAGGAAATCTCCCACAGATGTGGACGCGTTCGTCTGCTCTCTGCTGGATCAGCGTTGTGCTGCTCTGACCGCCGGGGAGCCGCTTGCAGGGGATTATTGTGGGTTGTGAAGAGAGGCGGGCCGGCGGAGGGAGAGTGTGGCTGAAGTGGGGGGAGATGATGGGATGTAGCGGCTCAGATGGATTCTTAAAGCCAAGCGAGATGGGAGGATGGAGAAGATGAGCTGCTTTCCCAGATATAAGTGACTGTAGGTGTAGCTATGATAAACGAGCAGTGAGGATCACTGAACATGTGGTACGAATGTAAGTGCAGACAACACACAAGATAACACACAGACTTGTGGCATCTTGTGCTTCCAAAAAATGATTTCCTCCTTATTGCAAACATGACATTATTTTTTAACTCCTGCATGTTTGGAAACAGCAGAACTAGAGCGTCTGATCTGAAGATTCTCATTTGTTTATGAGCCGCGGTGAAAAGCGCCCGAGGCTCGTCAGGACTTTATTCCCACTCTGCCGACTTAATAGAGTCAGATAATGAATTTACTCCCAGTCACCCAAACAGTTTTTAATAAAAGGAAAATTCCTGCTCTGGAGCGTTATTGCCAGCAGTGTCCTTCCCACCTCCGAGACCAGCTATTAGGCCCTAATGACATCACACTGAATCACTTTATTGGCATAAAATGCTCAGACAATTTATGCAAAGTTATATTTGCCGGTGTTAAAAAAACATTTACATAAAGCTACAGTTATAAGAACATTTTACAGTTAAACAGCAGCTCTGCAGGGTTTTAGTAACACAATACATATTTATTTTAGCCCGTCTAATTGGCTTTCAATTAAACCCTTAACCCCCAGCTTATATTTAAAGCGAATATCCAAATGGATTAGAGGGCATTAAGGCGCCAACACTGTGCTGGTCACCGGTGGAAACGGAGGCTTTTTACTGTGTAAATAAATGATTCAATGCCTACAAACCTTTCCCTTAATTTAACTCGAGGAACTTCACAGAAAGACAAGGCTGTCGAAAGGAAATGAGATGATTTCATTTTCCGTGCCTTAAATAATAATAAAATAAGGCAGCTGTTGAATTTGTAGGAGTTAATAAAAGTCAGGAGCAATTGAGGTTTATGCCCATGAGCAGCTCACATCATTAGTGAGGGCGTTGTGCCGAGGCAGAAACATACTGTACTGACTGTCCTGATTCAGACAGTCAGAAAATCAGGAAACTTCGCTTACAGTGTTGTCATTTAAATAAGGGACAAGGGTGTTTTAATCACCATGTATTTAAAGGGCGACTGTATTCTGAAATTATATTTAATAATTGTGTAAATCATAGAAGGCAGTATTCACTGGTCAGTTTTTTTCCAATATCATTTTGAAAAACTTTTTTTTTTTTTTTTTTTTTTTTTTTTTGCTTTGTTTGACCTGTTCGACCTCTCATCTGTATCATTCTCAAAACACCAGTTTTAATCATCTTTGTTCACAATTTAGGGAGAATTCAGCTCCCGCTGAGCGAGCAAAATGATTTTAATTGTGACTTTGGCGTATTTCTGTGTCAGAGCCACCCGCAGCGTCTCGTTTTCATGAACCATCCCGGTATCTCATAAACGGAGCCTGTAGTTAATCACAAATTATTTACAGAAGATCCCTTTAACAGCTCTGGACTGGGCATCGCTCAGACCGCCGGAGCCTCATTTACTTCTTGCACTAATGCAGCACTAATGCGGTGAAAGGAGAGCTTGTTTTTATTAGTCGGTGTCTCACTGTTTGGATAATCTCTCGGTTTACCGAAGCCCCTCGTTGACAGGCTTCCTTGTTCAGTGGCGGGCTCCATAGGTGTCCAAACATCAGCTAATGTACGGGCCAGAACAGAGAGAGGTGCAGGAAGATTCTTTATATGGACTCTTTGCATGGAGGCGAGATTTTCCTCTGCACAATAAGAGCCAGGGTCCAGCTGCAGGGAGCCTTTTGGTATCGGCCGCTCCGGAACCTGCAAACAAACACAGAACGTGATGATAATACAGACAGAATGAAAGCCAAGATTGTGCAAAATAGAGTAAAGAATTTTGGGGTGAGACTGTTTTCCACACTGGCTGTCAGGCAATCAACGCATGTCAGATGCGATGGACATCAACTGCAGTCCGTGGACGAGCAGCATGCTGCCAAGGAAACTACAGTCTCTCTGGTGGGAGCAGCAGTGGCACCTCCTTTAATTTACTACTTGTGTCATATTAATTTCTGTATGTATTTTTTTGATTAATTGAGAAAAAAAAAAACCTTCATTTCCCTTATCTCGCTCTCCATTATTTGACTCTAAAGCGCCAAAAACAAAATCCGGCTGGTTTGTTTTTGCTTTAAATGCCAAACCTTGTAGCGTTAGATAAGAGTTTAATTAAAATAAATCTGGATGGCTCCCTCTGGAGCCTGCGTCCGCCGCGTGGAATGGTTGATGAGTTCACACCAGTCCGGCGCGGTGTTGACGGGCGCGCTCTTAATGTAGACAGCTATAAACACAGCGGCCATCTCTAATCCTGAGAGGCTCCTTTGTGTACCTCACGCTGCATAAACTGTTTTGATGAATCTTCCGACCCCTGACCCTTTGATGACGGATGGCGCTCCGAGGGGAAATGTAACCGGGAGGCTGCGGATCGCACGGCCTTCCTGTTTGGGTGATAAAATGCCCTCTTGGTCCATCATTCCAATTTTTCCTTTTTTTTCTGTGACGTCTGACAAACGGCCTCAGTCTAGATTCAACACATCCAAAATTTTGCCTCTAAGCATTGAAATAGATTTTTTAAAAAGGCATTTTTCATCCCTCACATGCGTCCTATACATCATGTGCACATTAGAGATGGAAAAGGTCTCCTCTGCCGTGAGCGAGCAGATGAAAAATGTCTGCTGAGGGTAAAAACTGCAGCGTGATGCAGGAGCGGTTAAACATCTGCGGCCCAGACAAAATCTCCAGTCATGAGAGCTAAACTGCATTTGTACCACATCACACGCAGCATTATTCTGAGCATCAGTCAGCCCTTCACGTCTTCCTTTCGCTCTTACGTGCACCTAGATTACATGAAATTATGAGGCTTTATTAAAAATAGCGAAGCTGCACGGTGTCTTCAGGCCCGCGTGCAGCTGAACCAGAATGAAGCGCGCCGTTCAGTCACCTTAAAATGAACACAGAGCCGTCACACACGCACACACGCACACACAAACAAACACGCCCATGCAGGCACAGCCACAGTGCAGAGATCCACTGACACACATAGGTCACGTCTCCCAACACAGAGCCTGTTTGTGCGAGCAGGCGCGTCTGTGAACCTGACAGTGGAAAATCTGAGCTGCTCCCTCAGCCCTCGTTTGGTCTTGGCATTTTGATTTGTTTGACATGGGAGAAAATTATAAGAGCGAGGGGAAAGAAATATGAAAATATGACTGGTAGTACTTTGAAAACACAGATATTTTCCTTGCAGAAGCCATGGCTGGAGTGTGTGTCTGTGTGTGTGTTTGTGTGTTTGCATGTGTGTGTACACATGAAGGTGAATCATCTTTACTGATGACTGGATGCCCTAATTGTTTGTCTATATATTGCAGCTTTATTTCCATACAGTATATCAAGAGTTTCTTGTGGTCTCTTCACCATTCCTCCGTCTTGATTTCATGATCTTCATTTCATTCATTTATTTATTTATCCAGCCGGCTTTGTTGCTTTGATTCCCTGGGCCGGGGGTTATTTTCATTTAATGAACGCCTTATACTTTTCCTTTGTTAGGGAAGTCGCCAAACTTTTTTCAAGTAAACTGTCTCATTGGAGATGATGGTTCAGTTGAGGGGAGCAAACACAGACCACGCTCTGATTATTCATAATTCTGGCTGGTTCACGTGGGAGTAAACCAAAAGCAAATGACACCACGAGGAGGAAAATCTCCTTGTGTCATATTTATGCGTCTTGAATTTTGATGGGCAGTTTTTCGCTGTTTAGAAATGCCTTCGCTTTTAAAGACGCTGAAACACGCAGGACGCTGCCAAAAAGAGAATTCATGGCTTTGGGAACCCTCTGACCTGCTCTCTGCCACGCTAAACCCAGAAAACAGAATATTGCTTCAGGGGGAAATAAGCGTAGCTCTGCTTTAGCCGTGTTTGCTTTCCGACCTGCACCAGAATCACTCATCAGCTCAGAGCGACGCTGCAGCTACTGTGCACATAAAAACTCTCCTCCCCTGAGATTATTGAGATACAGTCAACCTCAAAGAACCACACGGGCCGACTAATTGGCTGCTGGCTATAACACAAATCTCACTTTCACTCAGCGGAGCCATGTGCTGAGTCGTCCCTGTGTTATTACTGTGGTTAACTGGTAGCGCCGCTTGCAAACTTAAGTGTGTTTTGACACAAAAATTGTCAGCTGGTTTCATAAAATTATGTTTTCTGGAAACTCGAGGATAGAAATAATGAAACAGACCTTTGTCTTGTTATGGAGACCAGACAAGCGAATGATTCAGGCAATAGCCATAACCTTTATGCCAGAGTACCACTTAATATACGAGACAAGTCGACGGTGCCACGAGTCACAGAGATTAAATGACTGTTCTATATTTGCATTGCGAGGGTTGTGTGTTGGCCGTTGCTCTCATGCCAGAAATAAACTCAAATCACACAGAGGCAAAAATCACTGCGGGAAAACACTGCTGCTATTGTGCAATGTGTGCAAAGGTGTGGGGAAAGGTAAAGAAAGAGGAGAAAGACAGATCTGAAAAGGAGGCAGGAAGGTGCAGTGATTAAGTGAAACAAAGGAGGTGTGCAAGAAATGTCAGAAATGTGCAGAGGGATGTGCAGAGTCCTAAAAAAGAAGAAGAAGGAGAAAAGGGGAAAGAAAGAAGCAAGAGTATGAGGAGGAATTTGGGGAGAATCGATGCAGCGTTTCTCCGCTGGGACTGGGCTAACAGCACAGCAGACCCAGATCTCAGGTGTCCAGTCGATGGCTGACGCATTAGGCTGCTGATACCCACCGCTCCGGCTTCAAACACACAGTTTCTTAATACAACATGAGCCCATTTCCCCCCTCATTAATCATGTAACCTGATTAGGACTGGGGGTCCTGCCTGGACCCAACTTTACTCAGCTCGATGACTTTCATTCTGTCAGGCCTCCCATCACACGCACACACGCACACGTGTGCGCGGGCGGGCGCTATTTTCCAACCTTTAAAAGGTTCACGTGTAAACACGGGCAAACATTGTACGCCCTCAAACACGGTGTCATACCTCTGCCCTCTTTGTTATGACTCCATCGTTTTAGGAAACCTTTAGTAATTTTTTTTCTAAACAAGCATTGTCTTAACCTGACTGATGCATCACTAATGCGTATTAGTGCAGAGTGTTGGCGCGTGGAGCATGTGTGCACATTTGTTTCGTGTGTTAATCACAAATTCTGGTTTGGTAGAAGAGGACTAAGATGTGGTCATGTGACTGTAAGAAAATGCAGTCAGGGACTCGCTGTCAAAGGATAAATTAGGACTAAATTCTGATTAATTACTTCTCTGGTGTGCGTGTGTGTGTGTGTGTGTGTGTGCAAAATGCCGCAAAAATCACTGACAAAACCAAGTTGTGGTTACAGACGCAGACGCCAGTGGTCTAATCATGACTAATTTCAGCTGCTCGTCAAGACACAAGGTATGAAAGCGAGGCTGACAGAGGCCGTTAAACATAATACCACTGAACTAAACAGCGCTCTGATATTTGCTGACAAATGACATGTCCAATAATTGATTGGCTAAGGCTGAAGTGAGCTGTAAGAGATAACCAGAGCTGAGTTTCACGTTTTTCTTTGTGTTCTTCTCCTTCTCACCTTCCCCCATCAAGATCCCCACTAAAACTTTTCAGACTTAACGTATCTGCCTTCTCCCCCTCAAAAATACAGACATGTTTAATTACAGAATAAATGATGTGGGTGTTACACTCTGCAGTAAAATGGCTGTCAGGAAGAGTTCAAACATTTACTGAACACTTTCACTTTCTATTAAAACACTTTTTCAGCTTTTCTTTTATGTTTTTTTTTGTTTTTTTTTATGCTTACCTGTGCAGTGTCATCGTGGTTAATGAACATGGCTCCAACATGCTTAATCCTGGCACATCTTATTACATCTCCAGAGATAAATATTTATGACATATTGGTTTCATAGTGATGCCAGAAATTAGTTTGCTATTTATTTTGGAGAGGCTGTGCCTAATACATGTAGCCTCTAAACACCATGACATAACATGACATGCCTGTCGCTAGTTGGCTGCAGTTACGACATGATTTGCAGAACAAATCAAAGTTTGTCTAAATGATGGCAAAGGTTAAATTGCTTATGTTGCTTCAAAGAAAGCACAACGGTGAATATTAGCAGTGGCTAATTTCAACATGCTAACTTACACGGCATTTGGTTGTTGGCACCGCCATTATGGGAATACAGAACCACTTTTATCAGGGAGGAGGAGAAGAAAGAAAAAAAGGAGGGGTGGTGGTGTTGGTGGTGTTGGTGGTGTTGGTGGTGGGGGGGGACCTGAGCAGTTCAGGCTGGGTTTACATGTCTGACACAGTGTCACGGATACCCCCGCTGCGTCTGTCACTCAGCATGAACACACATAGGCCGAGACGGTGACACACAAACACAAGCTCTCCCATGAACACTTTAAGTAAACGCGTTTAAGTAAACACCGTCCCTTTCCGATCAGTATCTGTCACTAAAAACACATTAATGAGGAGCAGGAATCTATCGAGGACTCCTGACAGAGTTTGGTATTTCCAAAATATTCCTGAGTGCATTTTTGTCTGCGGACAAATTAGTTATTTTTCCACAGTGGGATGGTAGCGCTAAGGTAATATTTCAAAATTGTATAGAAGAAAAACATCTGTGGGTAACTGTCATGATGAACAAAATTCACCGATGTAATCACCTCAGGCTGGAAGCGCTCTTCAGCGTAATGAGGTATGTATGTGAGGTTCTACTGGTTGTACTGGAGCCCGGCACGTCTGCCGCTCTGACCCTTGGCTAATGAGCCTCTTTGGTCTGCAGATCAATAAAGTCTGAAGTGGCCCTTTGAAAATCAGATTGCACACTTGAGTTTGTCTGTCAGCTGTATGGTCCCCACGCTGGATTACATCACTTCAGCCGAAGAGCTCCCGTCTTGTTAACGCGGATTTGCTCATCAGCAGGTTTCAGACTCTCATGATGTCATTTAAAATAGAAATAATCTTTGCAATAATGTTGTGGATTTGCATGTTTCACCAAAACATAAATACATTTGGCTAACACAGCGGTCTTTAACTGGCCATCAGCATCTGACGGTGCCTCCGTGCAGGGCGCAGTCTCCTGTTCCTGTCTGGAAGTTGCAGCTTCATGGACCAAATTAAAGCACATCATTAGTTAGAGCCACACCTTTAATGGGGAGACTTATGTCAGAGAACCAAGACCAGTCTGTCCATCCAGGAAAATTCCACCTCGCCTGGTTTTCAGGTAGATTTTCCATGTATGTGTCGCCTGAACAAGCATATTTACACATGACATAACCCTTAAAAAGAAAACACCCACTGATTTATAGAAAGTCTATAGACAAGAATCATCTTGATCCCCTTATTTATCCATCCATCCATTTTCTTCCGCTCATCCGAGGGGAGCAGCCTAAGCAAGGAAGCCCGGACTTCCCTCTACTCAGCTACTTCATCCAGCTCTTCCGAGGGGATCCTGAGGCGTTCCCAGGCCAGCCGAGAGACATAGTCTCTCCAGCGTGCCGGGGGCCTCCTACCGGAGGGACGTGCCCTGAACGCCTCACCAGGGAGGCGTCCGGGAGGCATCCTGACTAGATGCCTGAGCCACCTCATCTGGCTACTTAAACTCCTCCACTTGGGGCAGGATCTGCGAACCAATCCAGCGAGAGTTGGAGGTCACGGACTGATGAAGCCAACAGGACCACATCATCTGCAAAGAGCAGAGACCCGATCCTGAGGCCACCAAACCGGACCCCCTCAACACCACGGCTGTGCCTAGAAATTCTGTCCATAAAAGTTATGAACAGAGCCGGTGACAAAGGGCAGCCCTGGCAGAGTCCAACCCTCACCAGGGAGCGGACGGCCCGTACAGGGAGCGGACGGGTGGCGGCCAAAGGCAGGGACCTTGACGGTCCGATCCCCGGCTGCAGAAGCTCCCCTTATTTAATATTCTCCCAACTTTACCACAACCAAATCCATCTTTTTAGAGTCATATTTAGCCTTAATGCCTCTCACACACAGCCTAGCAACACTCACACACACACACATACACACATACACGAAGTCTAACTTTGAGGGCGAGCTAGCAAATTCCTGAGGGCTATCAGGTTTCGTGTTGCCGTGGTGACCAAGCACGGAGGCAGATCCATTAATCATTGAGGGCAGTTCACTCCAGAGTGGAGGTCAGACTGATTGCTGTGGATAAGGTATCATCACACACACGTGCACGTGTACACATACATGAACCTGGATGTAAATGAAAAATTACAAAGATTAGGCTGCGTCCACTTTAAAGAGCAGTCTGAGTACGGAGAGACACAAACAGACAGATGGAAATTCAACTACACCTGCACTCCTGCATTGTCTGACACACATATACACACTTTATCCCTTGTTGTCTGGGCAACAGGATGGCCACGGCGGTGTCATGTGACGTGGCAGCGTGGAGCCGAGTGGATTAAGAGATTGGAGCGCCGCATTTATTTTTCAGGGACTCGGCTGAAACACTACACCTGCACAGGTGTGTAGGAAAACCGAGAAAGAAAGAAAGAAAGAAAGAAAGAAAGAAAGAAAGAAAGAAAGAGAAATGCTTAAGTGGATGTAGTAAACTCAGTTAACTGGTGGCTTTTTAAATGTACCAGCATGTGCTTTATTTATGGCTCCATAATTCTGGATTAAATGTTATTTCTCTCTTTTTTTCGGAGCTAAATTGAGATCCCGTTTGATGAGCCATTAATGTTGGGCCCGTGATGCCAGACACGAACGGCTGCTGTACTTCCACGTTGACGGGTCGTCACAGACCTGCTAATCGCTCTGGTCACAGTTTTGCTTCCATGAACGGTAGCGAAGGAACAGATGAGCAGATAGGAGAGGGAGGATCTGTGCTGGCTGGCTGGGTTTGTGGTGGCTGAAGCATCAAATCACCAGTCAAAATGAGGAGGCGCTCCATGTCTGACCATGATGACCTCAAAAAATGATGAGAATTTATGTTGGGTTGTGTATTTAACGCACCATAAATCAACATGTTCTGCACGTCGTGTTTGCATTTTTCATTATTTTGATTTTTGAACAGTGAGGTCTAATGTTATTACACACATTAATGCACAAACACATAAAAGTGTGTGTGAATACAGCGCCTGCTGTGTAATTTACGCTGCTTTTATAAACCTGATGTAGCCGCAAATCAGTGTGACTATGAAATACGTTACAGCTCAAGTGCACGCACGAACATGAGGCCAGTCTGCTTCTAGTGCTCACACATGCACACACTCACACGTGATATATCGGTGCAGCCGATGCACCACTGAACCGGTTCCCAAAGGTGCCCACTAAATTTACTGGTTCCCTCCTCACTTCAAAAGACCCCCATAACTTAGAGGCCAGACGATTTTATTGTTTCACGGAAGAAAGAACAGTGAGGGAGAAAATACTGTAGCGGTGAAAAATAGACGCACTGGGAGGAAATAAAAACGCTCTTTTGTGTTGCTGTTGGGCACGTGCACGCACACACATGCAAGTGCATGAACACGTAGGCTGAACTTGGCTGACTAGTCGCTGTTTTGTTCACGAAGCAGTTTTAGGTATTATTGTTTTAAAGATGAAATTAGAGTGAGGGATCTAAAGCTTTATAACAGTGTAATAAACTCCTGTGTGTACTTTAGATGTTCTGTCTGTTCTTGTGTTACTATATAAAATTATTACAAAGGTAATAAGCAGCTTTCCCTTTTGCAACTCAGTTTTCAGGTAAATGAAAACACACACACACACACACACACACACACACAATTATTTGGGTCAGATGAGCCTTTGTATTTTGCAAACTGAGCTTCCCGGCAGGTGGTCCACCAAATGTTATCTCACTGACCTCTGTACCTACACACACACACACACACACACACACACACACACACACACACACACACACACACACACACACACACACACTTGCACATGCACACAAATCCACACACAGCAATGATATATGATTCAACAGACTGCTTTAAGAGGAAAATGTGTTATTTGAATAACTAGTGTGAAAGAGAACAAACACAAAAATGAGACAGACTGACACCGAACACACACACACACACACACACACACGCGCACATGTTTGTGAGTGTGTGGATGCATCGCTGCAGCCCACCATGTCAGAAAGCCCAGATGGAACGAGGGATCGTGTTCTTGATTAATAATATGCTGATTTTCTCTCCGTGCCTCTGCCAGACCACACACTCTTTGGTGTCGCACCTTCTCAAACACGAAGTACGAAATGTCGTTAATTTCTGAAGAGGAGGGTGAATTCCAGAGAGCCTCTGGGTAACGTTATGGTTACTATCAGATGTGAGGGTGAACTGTGCCTTTTTCCAGGATCTATCTGTGCCTTTTTCCAGATAGATCCTGCAGCCACTCTCAGTGTTTCAGTCTCAGCTTCAGCAGCAGGTGAGCTCAGAGCTGCACCAGAGAGACGCATCAGCACACTAACTCAACACTACACACATGGGCAGCAGTCCAGGCCGGCCTTCCTAGGGTTAAAGATTGAAATGTGTGTGTTTGTGAGTGTTTCAGGCCAGAATAGCTCAATAGATTGATTCCAGACTGGTATTTCTGTGGATTTTGGAAAGGCAATAAGCCCTGCCCTCCTGACAGATGTCCCCTGAGACACCCACAAACACGCTGCAACCTGCAATGTCAGGACAGGAGGCAAGACAACAGAAGAGAACACACACACACGTCTCACTTCCATCCAGCTCCTGTCTCTAAACACACAGCCCAAGTCAAAGTTTCCCTTCCTCATTCCAAAACAGGGATCCAGCCCTCAGGCCACAAACTGGGCCAGAATAGCCAATAATGCTGCTCTTTTGATTACAGGAAAGTCTCACCTTACTCAACCGCCGTATATCGCATCACCTGCTGGTCTGTAAGTACGGACACTGACAGGCGAGTAGACTGCGTGCGCTAGCACAGTCTGTCAGTTTCTCTTCCTGTCATCATTCTGACATTTCTTCATGTCACATTTAATCTGATAAAACATAAAGAGCTGCTGGGTTTTAGTAAGCGGAATGGTTCATTGGATTCCTCCTTGACTGAAATGCACCAAAGGTATTTAAACAATCTATGTTCGGTAAAATGCAGGTCATTTTCTGAATTATGAGTGTAACCGCACACAGCTGATGAACTACAACAACCCTCAAACCAAATATCACCACCACATTTGGAAGGAATAACTAAAAAGCTGTGAATTGTTGTATCATGTTTATTAAATTGGATCTGACTAGCCAATAAAACCTGACTGTCTGTTCCAGAGGGGGCACTCGGGGGTCAAGGTCCCAGCCCCAGAACCAGGCAGACAGCCTTGATAACGTGTGTTCCGCAAAACACAAGCGGGTGAAATTTATACTGCAGCAGTGTCGACTTCCCCTGCCGCTCTGTCAGTGACGGGCCAGGCCTCAGGCTGCAGAGAGAAAGAGGGGATATATCCTGTATCATTTCCTGTTCCTCCAAACGGTTTCGTTGTGACCTTGTTCATGATATGCCTTCATGCCGCTTCCCTTCCTCGTAATAAACGGTTCCACCTTCACCGAAGCTCTCTTCATCTGGTTTTTACCTCTCTCTACCTGTTTTCCTCCTTCTTTATGGTCTCCTCTCCACCTGCGGTTACTTTCTGGCAGCGGAGGCGGCTCGTCGTGGGCTGACTTGGGCATATTTGCTCTCCCTTCTCTCCAGGCGACAGGCCAAATGCCGCCTCTACACTCATTTTTGACCACACGGTCAAGAGGGAGTGTTTTCTGTTGCTCTTGGACTGCGCTTTCAAAAAGCCTTTCCTTCACTCTGTCTGTCTGCGCCACACGTCTGACGAAAACTCCAACCGCTTTTTTCCAGGCAGAAGTGCTAGTTCTGGCATCGTAAGCGGCTCTCTGCTCCCCTCCACACCCCCGACCCCGAGACGCTTCGCTGCAACACCAAATATTTCATTTTCACGGTGGAGTTTTAGGGTTGAGAAGGTGACAGAGAGATAGGGTCAAACCAAACGAACCGAACATTTTGATGGACAAGAAAGGCGAGAGGCAGTTGAAGGTAAATGTTCATCAAATTACCATCGACCGCTGGACCTCTCATGTATGTTTTCTGGTTTCTTAAAAGCTCTAACCTGACCAAAGTTCAGCTTCCTCTAATTTTCCTCCCAGAGCTGTGGGAATTTATTCAATTACCTCAAATGATCACCCAAGAAAAAAGACTTTATGATGTGCTGAGGTGCGCACAATAAGCTTTCAAAGCTACAGAAGCACTTTAATTGGCTCAAATATGGATGTTTTAAACCGTCAAAGAGCCTGCGAGCGGCTGTTTTTGCTGAGTCCACTAAATTCTGACACTTCCCCTTTTTTCGTAAACAGGAAAATAATTTGATATAGAAAATGAGTCGGTGCACGTAGATGTCAACACTGAAGGACGTATCATTTACTTACGTCTTATTTTAGGTTCTACTGGATCTTTTTCTTAAAACCCATCAGCTGTCTTGGAGGAGCACACAACCATTTTACATATTTTGTTTTCAACTTAATATTGACTGTTTGTTTTTAGTTTAGTGGTCTTGAAGATTTTACATTTTTTTTCACCCTACGAGGTTAGAAAAGTGCAATTAATTGCATTTTTTTTTTAAATAGAACTGTTTTCCCTGACATTTTCTGTTTCAAATACTTTCAAGTACTGTTGAAGAAAACAATCCAGAAAACAGAAAACTGTTGAGTTGACAGAAGTGTCCTTTATCTTTGCTACGTTTGGTCACACGCTCACACGCTCGTGCCAAATTTCAGACACACATAAAAAGAGTGAGGTGTTAGTAAGAGTGTACTCTGCCACTTTTTTGCTCTCTTTTTCATCCTGACTGTAAAGTTTAACAGGTGTGTGTGTGTGTGTGCGTGTGTGTTTTGCAGAGACACAAATTGTTCTGCCGTTCTGCTTATGAATTATTTTGTGGCCGGTGAACAGGTCCAGAGCTCTAAGCGGGGATCCAGGCAGTCGTCTGGGGTAACACACGTATGAGTGTGTCTTTGAGGCAGGGCTGATGTGACGGTCGGGGCTCAGATAGCTATCTGGGTTGGGGCGCAGGCTTATTTATGTCAGCACTACAGTCGTCTCTGAGATTTATTGATGGTAAGGCAATACAGAGAGATCTGCTGCTTCAGAAATGCTCCACACACACACACACACACACACACACACAATGCCCTCCCCCCACCTTCTATTATACAGCGTTTCTGCCTTTCACCCTCGACCTGACTGTAACTGTAGAGGCCGTACTGCTGCTGTGCTGACGCAAAGGACTCACAGTCCCGAGAGGACCCATCAGAAGACGCAGACGCCCCCAACACACACGACAGACGCAGTACTTTCATTATTCCTGTGAACTCCAACGATATTTGAGTTGTTAGTAGCGATTTAAAGTGATTTATGTTTTGAGTGTTTTGCATTAAAACGGCCTCATGAGGTGGAAGCATGTGCCTGATCCGTTTCCAGCGTCTTGTGTCTGTCTGCGTGATCTAGCGTACACGCGTTGGTCCGAAGTGTCTCCTCCGATGAGATGAAGCAGAGAGACTTCAAAGTCCTCCTCGATAAAGAGCAGTATTCTTACGTGCAAGCCTGCGTTCTCTCCCAGCTGGTGTCATTTCCAGAGAGTAGAAGACGTATAACAAAACCATGTTAGGGTTACTGTGTACACCCCCCACCCCATATGTGTTTGGGGAGGGGTCATTAGCTACAATACAGTGGAATTTATTTATCCTCAATAGTTTTGCTGGTTGGTTTTTGTGAGTGTGCTGAGGAATGAACATCCTGACTTTATTGGCCATTAGAGAGTTCTAAATGTGTGTGTGTGTGTGTGTGAGAGAGAGAGAGAAAGAGAGAGAGAGAGAACCAGTTTGTTTGGCTGAGGCAATTTTGGTCTTTAAGTATCTCATGTCACTTCCCCTCAAAAGCAGCAAGTGATACAAGCACCCCATTCTTAGCAACACACACACACACACACACACACAAACAAACAAAAAGCATGCCATCCATGTCCGACTCAACCTCTCAATACAGAAGAAATGTACACAACATTAACTTTGACTACCATAATGCCCATCAGAACCAAAATCAAACAAGCGGCAATAAAATCCACATTGAATTTAAGGTATTAGATTGTTTTAAAACTATCCGCTTCTTGGTTTAAAAAGAATGAAAGTATTTGCTTGTCAAAACCGGCGTAATTCTGAAAGTCACGTAAGACGGTACCTGATTGGTTCTTCGGGGTGGTCCGCTGATTAACCTGGGCAGGCAGAGAGCGAACGGCTTTGATCTGTGATTGGTGAGGTCGCTGCCAGAGGTCAGCCAGCATCTGCAGGGAAAACCGAGACGGCACACGATGAAGTATGGAGCATCATTCCAAAATGAGATGTGACACCTAATTTCAGCAAAAAGACAAACAAAAAGACATGATTACTGGCTGGAGCTTGGCTCAGCTGTATTCACCCATTACGGTTTTCTCTCCACAAAATTATCCCGGTTTTACAATCAGGGATGAACTTTTTGGATAGAACGTTTGGTAATGGACACAAAACAATAATTATGATTAAAGATTTATTTTAATTATAATTATTTGGCTCACAATTTGCAAACAAGAGTTTAGATAAACCTCAAACTATGGGAAAATGTTTAGCTTTCTTCAAAATATGAAAAACGTCTCCCTTTTTCTTTTGCACATTTGCAGGTTTAAATTCTAAATCCCCCAATAAAAGCTGCTGTGACCCCTGCCAGTGCCGACTTACGCTGGGACGCTGTCCTCTTGACGTTAAACTTGCTGGATTTCCATATGTGCAACTTAAGCACAAACGTCCTCATGAGGAAGATGTGAAACATCAGACCTCATGCAGGTTGCAGGAAACGCCAAACTGAGATCCAACATGATTAAATACTCTGCAACATATGTTGTCTAAGAGAAGATCCTCCCCTCGTGTGTCCATATGTGCATGTCTCTGAGGTCGGATCCTTAATCTTATACCGAGGTTTTATCAGAAAAAGTGGATTTTTCAGTTGTTCTTTTGCTTTAGGCTCGTCTCTTTTTTTGCTTGTTGGAATATTATTATCCTAATTATTCATTCTGTGCACTAAAACAAAAGCAGACTGGAGATTCTGACCCCTGACAGCAAACGTTTACCTTTAACATGTGTCTTAAAGTGATCAGGACTGCACACGCTGTCACACAAAGATAGCAACACACACACACACTTGCGAGTCACCAGCTGCGTCAGGTCTTTGGTGCCCTGACCTGAAGGTGTAAATTCTACATTAATGCCTCGTCTATTAACTTGGATGACCTTTGATGCTCCCATTACTGAAGACGCAGCACACACACACACACACACACACACACACACACACACACGGACATGCACGGACACACGCGGACACACCCCACTCTCACAAAGTCCTTACAGGGCATGCGTGGAACACCCTGCAGCTGCTCTCCCCAACAGCAACAACCCACCCTACACGCACATCCTTTTACTTCTATCTTTGTGAGGACTTGTATTAACACACTGAATTACCCAGCCCCTCATCCTAACCTTAACCATCCCAACTACCCTAACCAACCTTTGAAGTTACGAGGATCAGCCAAAATGTCCTCACTTTGCATGACGAATGTGAAATTTTCTACTCAGGACGTAGCAATTACGAGAACACACACACACACACACACACACACACACACACACACACACACACATTCTGCTGTTCCTCTAACACAGACAGGCAGGAAGCAAACATGTCATTTATTAGGATCTGGTTCCAATCTCTGCTGAATATTCTGATACCAAGGCCTTTTATGAAATGACTCTGTCATATTGAATGACTGCTTTGATTAGATATTGGGTCTGGATTAACCATCTGCTTGGCTTGTGCGCAAGCAAATGATATGAGCACAGCTAATTGCACTGTATCCCTACATGAGGGTTTAGTTTCACAATACAATCTGCTGCATTAGGTCTGAGCGGCTAACGCGTGTCCTGCTATGATGGAATTTCCAAATGTATCACTATTTTATGCAATATGATGTGAACTGTTGAGTATAGAAAAATACTCGAGCATATAGAAACTTGCAACTACTGAACATGCTGAAAGACAAAGATGGTGCCAAAGGTGATCAGGTATAAACACAGATCATTTCAGATTTTACTCCTTTTCCTTTTCTTGATGAGGTTCAACCTCCGGATGCTGGAGGCTTCAGCACAAGCAATAAGTCACGAGTCGGTTTTCGGTACAGTTGCCACTGTGGAATGGGCAAGAGTAGCAGTTTATCACTGGACTTTCAGCACATGTGTGGGTGGCCCTGCAGTGGGTCTTACAGCAATTCAAGAGCAATTGACAGTAATTCCTTCTTTCTGCTTACGAGAAGTTTCATCAGCCCTCCTCCACCTCCTCCTCCTCCTCCTCCTCCCTTCATAAATGACCCTCAAAACTGATCCAAGGTCTTGAGGTCTGTTGTGGCTCATGTTGTGTATCATTATCAGTTTGTCTTCAACTTTTTCTTGGTGGTCTGGAGAGCCTCACAGAGTAAACTCTTCTCTGAGGGGAAATTGGCTATAAAAGACTGCAGCGATGCCACGGCAACGTCCGTATCTTCCATCTAAACAGAGCAGCACAGAGCTGGGTTGAGTGTCACACTCTTAAACGTTGCAGCGGACCTGAGCCTGCCTGCAAACCGAACCCTCAGGTCAGAGTTTGGTGCGCAAACCCAGCCCTCACTTTAGCTTAAGGAACCATTAAAATAAGAATCAGGAGCAGAAGCTGAGAATGCTGTGGAGGAGCTGCGAGAACCTAAACTGCTGTACTACTAATTGTGTTTACTGGCAATGTCTTTTTCAATCCTGGAAATAAGACTTGCTGCAGCTACTGTATGAAAGTCCAGGGGATAAGGTCACGGATGACAGATTGGCTCTAAAAGCAGAGATACACATCACATGTGCTGTTCCGTTTAAGCTGCTGAATTATTAGAAATCTGGGGAAAATGACTTTGATTTCTAAGTCAAGGACTCCTGTCTTTGTCTTTAAGTCGATGTGGACTTTTTTTTTTAATATTTAACTGCGATAACAGTGTTTCTCTGCACCCAACCGCTTGTTGTGACCATTTTACTCTACTGTCAATCTTTTTTTTGCCCATTTCCACGGGAGAAGGTGTGAATGAAACAAGACTCCTGCTATCCTCCGTTGCTGTTGTCGAGCCTAATGCAGCTTTTTTCATACAGATACTGTCGGGAATAACTTTATACTATAACGACCATGCACGTTATTATTTTCTGTATTTATAAGTGATTATGATTAGAAATGATAAATGATTATGTTACACACAGGCTGAGGGGTTTAAAGGGTAATCCCCAGGAATCAAACACGAATCAAGACTCATATCATGATGCATGAGGCTCTCTTCAGCATCAGACATATAGGTTTTTTCCCATTATAGTTTCCATATGCTCAGACTAACCGTAATTCTTTGTTTCCTGCACACAGCGCTCAGACGTCTGCGGGCATTTAATATTTTACATCCTGCAGGCAGAATTAGGATGAAAACATGAAATTTAAATCAGATGTATAGAATAAATTAGTGATTACACAGCAAACACTCGCCTTCCTCTTAACAGTTTAAAAACATCTGATGGCCGTGAGTAAATGAGAAGTCTAAAAATTCACATTAATGAATGAAACTGTGTTGTCCTTGGGTTAAAAACTGGAAGTTTAAATAAAAGAGCAAAAAGCAGCAAAGCTTTCTGTAGAGACGCTGCAATCAAAGATCACTGACTGAATGACAATTGATTACTTTAAGGATTCGTTCATTCACAAACAAAATGAAATGTTAAATCGGCTCCAGCTGCACTTTAAATTTGAGTTTACAGACATAATCAAAGCATTTAAATAAAATACACAGCTTGTTGTGTCGGAGCACACGTTTTTTTTTCTGGTTGGTGAAGGGAGTCAAACCTATTTTTTATTATAGTCTCACGAAACCAGCAACACACTCAAGTATGTTTCAGAGTAACAAATGTCCCACGCTGCTATGCCCCACAGCTTTTATCTTGTATTATTTCACAAATATATTTTTCTAAGCTGTGTTAATGTATAAAGTGAATATTCCGCTAAAACAACCCTGATGTCCTCAATAAAACTAGCTTTCGATCACATTTGTGCAGGCTTAACAGCAGTATAACTATAATGTAAAATATAGTGTTTCTCCCCGATGAGGCATCACTCTGACTCTATCGTGGAACTATTTACTGCCCATATGGTCAGTGACACCAGGTCAAGGCTGCGTTTCAAGTGAAACCACCAAACGCTGTAAAAGCCCTGCATGCAGGACTGGATACAAATTCATGCATTAGCACATTGCTAATTGCTGTTGGCCACTTTAATAAATTCTTTCCTGACATACAAGTGCCAGCTCTGTAAAAGAAAAGGAGGGAAACACATTAAGCTGCTGCTGCTTTTGATATCAGTATTTCAGACACGGTAGCTGGTGTATACTGTAACATCTGTAACATCTGTGAGGTAGAGCAAATGCACAGAAATCCTACTCCACATGCATTTATTTGAAGATAGATCATGAAAGTATAAATATAATGTAAAGGGGGAAAATGAGGGTTTTTCTCAGGTTTCAAAACTTGCCAAAGCAAACTCCCAGCAAACCTGCACTTTAATGCTATGTGAAAACGTGTGCATGATGTGTGGGTGCACTTTGCCCTATGCACCACTTGCCAAGTTGCCAAGTGATATTTGTCTACGTAATTCCTCGCGGGAGTGAACTCGCAGCCATTTAATCCGAGCTTGCAGCATCTACATAAATCAGTGCATGTGTGAAGCTGGTGTACCCGCACACCGATGAGAGGCAGGTCTGAGGGGACTTGGCCATAAAGTTTAGGAACCGTGAAATATCCGAGAAGTACTGGAAGCCTTTTCGACTCCAAATTACAGCTGAATGTGTGCTCTGCTCTCTTACTGTCTGAGGGTGAACGCCTTGGCAGCACATAAAGAGCTCAGTGTGAAGCTGAAACGACCGTCCGACTGGTGAAAATAAACAGGGATCAAATGGAGTGATTGATCGAATAAATTAACTTGAGCAGCGAGCTGTGCTCTCTCTCACTGTCTCTCTCACGCACACACAGACACTGATCAGCACCACAGAACTGCCTTTAGGAAAACCCTTAGTTTTTGCTGTTTGCTCCAGTGTTAAGGCTTTTCTGAAGAGCCATGGCTTTCATGGCTTTTCATTTGTTCTGTATACTTGTATCAACTTTTATTTCATAAAAATTTCAGCTCCCTTTTTATCAGCTCTAATAATGGAGTCATAATATCGAATGGTTCATAATCTGTTTTAAATCTGGTTGTTAAAACAGGGATTATAATCTTCTGAAGCTTTTTCCTGCCTCTAAAACGACATCATTCTGTGCAGCTTCTGAGGATCTGAAGTGGAATTAAAGACAAGGTAGCTGAATCCCACACGCCCACAGCCTCCCTGGAGCACACCTCTGCCGAAAGGGCCTCAGATTTAGGCTGTAAAGACGCAGACTTGTGGCTTTAATAGCTTCTCTCTGTCTGTCCAACATTTGGTTGTTTGTCCCAAAGAATGTGACTTCTCAGCCGCTTGTTGTGCTGCTCTTACAAAATTAAAGCCATGTCCCCTTTTAAACGTATATTTTTTTGCAACACAGACCAAAAAAACATCTTGCAATAATCAGCTCAATTAGTGCAGGTCGTGGTGGAAAGCAGCCGAGGTGAGCAGTGGGAGGTTGTGAAAATAGGGGGGCCGACTATCAGGGGAAACGTGATCTCCATTCATCAGTGGCCGTAATAATTACCGTTACAGAGCCAGAGCCCTCTGATCAAACTGATCCCTGGAAACAAGTGGTTTACAAACACTGTCAGGGGCCAGATCGACCCTGATTGGCCCCGTCACTGCCATGGCGGCACCCAGCAGCTCAGGACACAAACGCAACACAACAAAGATGTTTTTTACTGGCTCTCAGCTGCAGGAAAAACTACAACACATTCCAGTTATATTTAGTACTGCAGCTTGATCTGAGCTGGTCCCTAAAAATAATACTGAATATTTTCAGTCAGTTTGTTAAATTGAACCTAAAGTAAAGAACCACGCACAACTCTTTCACCAAGATTTTTGTACATTTAAATGCTACACAAACAGTCATCTGAATGCTGTAATTCTATAACTGCGCTTTAGGACAATCTCTAGTCAGTTAGTTGAGTTTATCAAACTCATCCTCCAGGGCAATAAACTTCAGAATTACATTCACAATTATCTTCAAGTATACACAGTTTCAACAAAAAATCTGAAATAACCATGAAAATATTGATTTAAACTTGTAGTTATTTATATTGTGTCTAAATATGAGAATTGCTGCGGATTTATGTGATTATTATTATTATTATTATTATTATTATTATTATTATTATTATTAATGACAATAATAATAATAATGATAATAAAAGGTGAATAAAGATGGTTAGATTGAATTATGAATGAGGTGTAGTTAATGGATTTAAAATGACGGAAGAGACAATAAGGAAGCGTTATGTAGTAAAAAATAGAAATACATATACATTTTCTTTTAATAATCTGCTGTTTAAATGCCTTTGAGTGGCAGCGATAGATTCTATTTGCTGATCGTGTGTGTGTGTGTGTGTGTGTGTGTGTGATAGTGAGTATATAACTGGTCAATCCTTGCTCTAATGAAACGCTCCCATGGTGCTGCTGAGGCGATAGAAATCCGCCGGTTGGTCAATTTCAGATCCGGGGGTCGATTTCAGACAGACAGACACGACAGGAGGTCGCTGCAACAAACCACGTGACAGAGAACCTGTTGCGTATCGTCCTCACTGATGAAGACTCTCGTGAAGATAAAACGTGATTTTCTGACAAGTCTTGATATGTAAATGGGGGGCAGCAGCGGAAAACTTGGCGGACATGGAAGTTTCTCCTCACCGGTGCAGCGCTCTGCTCCCCCGCGGCTGCTCCGCGGCTGCTCCGCTGCGTCTCCTCCTCTGCGCACCTGAGCGCTGTCCTCCCCGGCCGGCCTCTCTGTGAGCCTCCCTGCTGCTGCCCCGTCTGGAGACAGAAGATCCAGTTTTTAAAACTCCGCATCAGGTGTCATGATAGGAATTAAATGTCACGATTTCAAATAGAACAACCAATTTTGAATCAAGGACAACAGCACCATTTATTACATGGGATAATTTCACCATAAAAGTTGTTTTTAATTACTGTACACTCATATATTTGTATAGTACATTTTTATTTAACTAAATGACTTTTGTATAATTTAAAATCCCTCCTTTAATGTCCTCCAAATCTCATTCTTCATTGACCCTCCAACTAAAAAAAAAAAAAAAACAAAACTCTGGTGAACTTACATTTATTTGTGCAATAACGCTATAAAAATCATTCGTATCAGATTTAAAGGATGATCAGAAACACAATTTTATAATACACCGGCCTGAGAGAATTAGTCTAAATGTCAGATGAATTTCTTTTCCTTTTGGTGCTACTTACATGCCTTTAAACACCGCCGATCGGACGGGCTGTTTTTGCAAACTTTTCATTACACCAGGCTTTTGTCGACACTTGACAGTTATGACACGTGTATAGAGTGAGGAGGTGACTGACTTTAAAGTTCCCGAAGTCGTGGAAATCTTGATTGATTCGTGAGCGCCGCCGGAGGCGTGAAGGCAGACTTGGACTTGAGCAGCCTTTGTGCGCTCTGGCGCCATCCGTCCTCCAGCTGGAGGACCAGCGCGGCTCTCCTGCTCCACGCTCCCCCCAGCTCCGCTCTCTTTGGTTAGCAGACATGCCTGTCAAAGAGAGGGCGAAGGAAAAAAAACGTTTTAGAAGAGAAATCTGAACGATTCTTGTGTCGGAAGGCGGGCTGGTCGCGAAGGGAACAATCGCGTCGCCTCTGCCAGGGAGCCACCTCAAAGCGTATCAGGTTACTTTGAGTGACAGCGTAACCATGGCAAATAATTTGACTAAGGCTATTGTCTTATCCTCACCATCCCCGGGTCAGATAACCGACCAATCAGAGTTCATATAATCGTCTGTCTTGCCAGTTTAGAATAATATTATTAAAACGAGCCAGCAAGGCCGGTCTCTTGGAGAAGGTTATGTTGAAACGGCGTAGAAAAGTTGGAGGAAGGAGGACGGTGGAAGGAGCAACTTTCTCTCTTTCTAATCAATTTTGGGAGGATTTGTCGCCTGTGGGGTCTCGCATGGCTGAATGGACTTGAGTTTAACCCACAAAAAACACTCGGATGTTACCTCATTTTGGGTCGCTTCGACATTTAAGATTATTTGGGAACTTTTGTCGCTTATGGCTTAACGCGATTTTCTTTAACGCGAGCCTAAGCGGACAGACTTTGGAAGTCAGGCACAATATAATCTGTACGGATTTACGTTGTCGCCATGTCCATGCTTCCGACGTTTGGGTTCACACAGGAACAAGTGGCGTGCGTCTGCGAAGTCCTCCAACAAGGGGGGAATATCGAGCGGCTCGGGCGCTTTCTCTGGTCCCTGCCGGCATGCGAGCACCTCCACAAGAATGAGAGCGTCCTCAAAGCGAAAGCCGTAGTCGCATTCCACCGAGGGAACTTCCGAGAGCTTTACAAGATCCTGGAGAGCCACCAGTTCTCTCCGCACAACCACCCCAAGCTGCAGCAGCTGTGGCTGAAAGCGCACTACATCGAGGCGGAGAAGCTGCGGGGCCGTCCGCTGGGCGCTGTGGGGAAGTACCGCGTCCGGAGAAAGTTCCCCCTGCCCCGCTCCATCTGGGACGGAGAGGAGACCAGCTACTGCTTTAAGGAGAAGAGCAGGAGCATTCTCCGGGAGTGGTACACTCATAACCCGTACCCGTCCCCACGGGAGAAGAGGGAGCTGGCCGAGGCCACGGGACTCACCACCACACAGGTCAGCAACTGGTTTAAAAACCGGCGGCAGCGTGACCGAGCGGCGGAAGCAAAGGAAAGGTAAGGTCACGTCAGACTTACGCTGAATTCTAATTTTAATTATATAAAACAGGCAAATTAGGCAGAATGTATCTGTTATATTTAGCCGATATTATTTGTCGACCTACATCTGTCAGTTAACAGTCCCCAAATGTAAACAGGCATGTTTGCATTTTTTAACAAGCCTCCACATTTCTGTAATGCGTTGTGTTATGTTGTAGACGTTTCTGATATTATATAAAAAAAAATCAGAGAACTAGCACGACTCTCACCGCTGCAGCATTATTATGAAATTATGGTTTCCGGGGGCCGTGCGTAAAAGTTCACTTACGACAAATTAAAGTCTTCTTTAATGTAACAGAAATTCTAACTGTGATCTCATGATGAATTACATTTATTATGACATTTAAAAATATTTTAAAAAAATAAATTAATTAAATAGAATTCAATTCGAGCCCCCAAAACGTCAGTGCGTAAACATAGTCAGCAAATCAAAATAAAATTAAAACTCTTTTCCAATCCAATGATGTGCTGAGTAAATTTGACCTTTCTGGAATATGTTATTCTGTTAAAACTGAATTTAAATTTTAAAATTTGAGCAGTCAGGCTTGCAGCGTGGTTGGAAAGACGTTTTGAGTCAGGTGTTTGCTGTGGTTGGTGTCTTCTTTCACCCTCTGGCCACTAATTAGGGCAGAAATCTGCACGTAAATCATGTCACTGCACCGATAAAAGCTCTTAATATTAGATATATATTAGATATAATATTAGAAATATTAGATGAGCTAAATAACACGTCCGTGAAGGAAATCTAAATCAGCTTTTTATTTCCTTTTAAACTTTGCGGTTCGTGTGACTGAACTTTCCGCATTTAAACTGT
Organism: Pao palembangensis; assembly: GCA_015343265.1. Classification (NCBI taxonomy): domain Eukaryota; kingdom Metazoa; phylum Chordata; class Actinopteri; order Tetraodontiformes; family Tetraodontidae; genus Pao; species Pao palembangensis. The sequence goes on along the minus strand of CM027083.1, from coordinate 1,453,348 downwards.
GTTGTGCTTGTGATGAATATCTGTTTAATTGATAATTAGTGGATGTTCCATATAAACGGACAGTGATATTATTTTGGGTAATGTCACCCGAAGTCGTTGTGTGTATGAGAGCGTGTGTTCTTTAAGAATAATTATTTCTGTTGTTTGCACAGATTTGAAGAATGTTTTTTAATCCACACCTTTTGTCAGACAGACTTTTTCGCTACATTTGGGTCAGTTTTGCTGTTTTGTCTTTGCAGAGAAAACAGCGAGAACAGCAACAGTCACAACCCCCTGACGTCGTCCATGAACGGGAATAAATCTCTCCTGGGGAGCTCAGACGACGACAAAACACCCTCGGGAACTCCGGATCACACGTCCCCGAGCCCGGCTCTGCTCCTCGGCTCTAATGCTGGTTTACAGTCCCTCCACGGCCTCGCTCCCCCTCCAGGGCCCAGCGCCATCCCCGTTCCAGGCGGCGCAGAGTCGGTGCACCTTCACCACTCTCTGCACCACGACACCATATTGAACTCTATGTCTTCTAATTTAGTGGACCTTGGCTCTTAAAAACCCGCCCAGGATGAGGCAAGAGGACACTTTTTGAAGTCATTTACGCGAGTGTGAGACTGTAGCTCCGAGTCGACGTGGAAGAGGCGCAGAGGGGAGAGATTCGACCCCGCAGCCACTGTCATAAATCACTTTAGCCTCATACTCAACCTGTAACTCAACAAGTGGGACAGAACCTGCCACTTTCCTCAGATTGAACGTCTGCTTGTTCCTGGGATTATCTCGACACCGGTGTCAGGCAGTGCACTTAAAAAAGAGGCAGAGAGCTGGCGTGCGTGCGTGCGTGCGTATGTGTGTGCGTGTGTGTCAGACAGCTGCGTTAGATACAGTTCTGAAGAATGTTCACGGTCAGCAGCTTCTTCAGTGACTTCAGCTCGTTTCATTAAAAACATAGAATGTAATATGGTTATAAAGGACAACATTAACAATAAAATCTCTTAATTGTTGTACTATTATTTTAGGGTTTAAGAATATGATATAAAATACAAAAACCTTTTCCCCAGAACGAGCCATAAGATTTGTTTTATTATTATTATTTCATTTTTCTTTCCTTTTTTAAGGGTTTGTGGAAACGATGGGATGCGTCTGTCTTATAAAGCCGTGACATGTTGAAATATCTTAATCACTTCGTATTATTAATAATATTTGCATTTTTATTTGGAAATAGACTGCATGTAAAGATTGCGACAAAATGATGAAACGAGTCACCTATAGTTTCGTATACCCTTTACAATAAAAGAAACAGAAATGCCAAAATACGGGCAAATTGGGCTTTTCTTTGATGCTGAGTGATTTTCGGCAGTTTCATTTCGTTTTCATTTAACGTATTTAAATAAATCGGCGAAATTCCAACATGAGAACACAACCAGACAGAAAATCACATATGAGGAATTAACGTTGGAATTTATTTTAGGTTCTTCGCTATTTTAAATCCGATTTTGTTGTATCTGTAACAATGAATTTACGGTTTATCCGGGTGCGATCTTTTTTTCCTTTTATTCTTTTCCACAATTATGTGGATCTGCAAAAGTCACACAAATGCAAGAAGCTCGTAATTCAATAATTTAAAAGTAATAATTGTCTTAAAAATAGGAAATGTAAACATAAGAAACTGAAGCGACAATTGTTTCAGCTAATTAGAGGGAAATAATGAAACGCCTCTGAGTTGCTGATATTATGGTGACGAGCGCGGCTCCAGGTTAGAGAAGAGCATCTGTTAAACTCCCCAATAGGCTCCCGCTCCTGCGGGACAGCTCATCTCTCTGCGCTCAGGTCAGGAGCCGAAGCGCCGCAGTGTTGACGGGGGGGAGCAACAAACTGGAAACTGGCGTTGAAAGAAAACACTTTGTATGAGCAGCCTGTGCACCCCCAGCCACCCCACCCACCTCACCCTCTGTATCCCCGGCAGCTGTCAGGAGATTAACACCACATTTATTACCGACATTTTTGAACGTTTACCTGCACATTTAGTGTCGGGACAGCAGCACAGAACAGTGGTAGGGGCCTGTTTTCTCTGTTCAGTCAGTTTCTGTGGAGGTTTCAGAACAAATACACGGATTACCATCCACAATCGTAACAACGTCCGGGTGTTAATCTTAATGTCTGCTCATGGGCTGTACATTAATTCGTCATCTGATGGGAGTTTTTACGCGCTGAGGATGCGTAAAAATCTGCCCACGTTGTGGCGCCGTCAATAATGAGTGAGGCTCAAGTGTGAAGTGTGTGTGCATCGGAAGGATCACCAGCACCCATTGACCTGATCTGATGGCGCAGGAAGGTCCTCGACACGTGCGGCGCTCTGCTGGTAACGAGGACCTGCGCGCATCTGGATCCACTCAAAACAAGAAGCAGCAGACACAACACGGAATAGTTTCCCACCAAACTGGCTCTTTAACTGCGCCGAGCGCGGTGGTTTGCAGCCTCCTCTACTCTCAGCCTCCGCTCAGGTTCGGAACGCGTGAACCGTGCGTGCGCGGAGTGCGGCTGCAAAGCCAGTGACACGATTTATGGGCGCAGAAAGGAAAAAAAAGGAAATCCAGAACAAGGCTCTTTAGTTATTGCACACACACACACACACACACACACACACACACACACACACACACACACACACACAATAAGGAATCAGGAAAAACTGTCAGACAGGCGGGAACTAGCCGCGGTTTCTCAAACGAAATGATCTGTCATCTGTGATAAGTAAAGCTCCAAAGCCCCGTTGCGCCTCCGGATGAAAATGATTTTCAAAGACAAACGGACAGTGTTGATCCGCACACTTTAAAAATCACAATTCTGGTTTATGGCACTTTAAGGGACTTTCAGCTTAAATACTACATTTTAATCCAGTTTTTAACAGCACTAAAATTGCTTTTAAAAAGTTTATTTTAATTCATCCACATTTAAATTAATTCTGACTTATTTAAGAAAAGAACCCCACTTTGCAATTGTATATAATGTTCACAATGGAAATACATATAATCATTATTTAGATATTATTTAAATTATTATTTCTCAAAAAAAAAGTGATAGGAACATAAAAAGTAAGCCTGAGGAGGACATCCTATAACAGCCCTTTAAAAGGTGTTGGGACATGGAAATGTCAGATATGCTTGTTACAGTGCGACTCCTTAGTGGCCCCAGTGGAGAAATTCACTTTTTGAGACCACCGTCTGGGAGGTCAGAGGTCACACATTTATAGCAGCAGCCTCAGAAGTGAAAAGGACTCTCTAACTCTGGACGGTTCTATCTGGTGCCAGTTTGGAAATGACCCAAATCATTTTACAGCTGAAAACGGCTGCAGCTAACTGTCAGGTACAAACGCTGACGCGAGGAAGATTCTGACAGCGGAGGCTTGGTGGGGGGGGAAACGGCGTTGAGCGTTGGCCAAATTAAAGAAGGTCATATGCTCAGAGAAGTCTGAATGGAGAGTTCTGCTGCAGATACGCTGCAGAACTGAAACAGTCAGCCAAAAGTCAAGGGTTGGAAATCATTTATAGCCCTTCCTCAGAAATACACAAACGTGCGTCACCTTTTATGAAAATGCAAACCTGATCTTCTGCAGCCCAGATGGAAAGACAGAATCCTCCTCACTGGCCCGTTTGGACTGGGATGTAATGGCTAACATTAAACTTTTTATTTAATAATCCAAAATCCAGGGCTGGATAACGCAGGAGTTGTAATGACATTGCCAGAATAGGAGAAGCTGCGTAGTTAAGCTTTAAAAGATTAAAAATGTGGACAGGTGGGTGTCCCACCTTGGATAGGTTTGGTAAGCAAGGCCCTCTAACAAATATAAAATGTGAAATCTTATAAAAAGTAATTTTAGCCGGTTTGGCTTTGCTAGTGGCTATGAAATGGATCCAGACTGTAGCCTCAGGTGGATAAAGCCTGCTGAGCTGAGGGATTGTGATCATTGATTCAAATATAAACCAAAAAGGCTCGCAGGCAGCCCTCTCTTGGCTCATCCTGGCATGCAGAAAAGAGCGAGTGAGTTTCCAGGCAGAGATGAAGCCATGAAATACGTGCATCCAGGCCAAGATCGACGAGGAACACCCAGAGAGACATAAGGATGAAGTCAAAGTTTTTCATTAGGCTGATTATGTACAAGGTCTGCTTATTGTTACATCAGCCTGAATCAGCTTCCTGTTGGAAAAGTAGATTTAATGAAGCCAACCTGGGAGCAAAGTGTAAATATCAATAATAAAAGCTGCTCTAACAGGTTCAATACGGTGCTGCCGCAGCAGCCTCAGTGCACAGAGTAGTCTCATTTAATTTATCAGACATTTGACAAACAGTCTATAGACTATTTCATAGGCTTTATTAAAACTGTGAGTTTTGATGGTTTTTGTATTCATTTTGCAGCAGTCGGAGGTCAAACACTGTGGCTGCGACCACAGATGAGCATTTCATCCTCGCCTCAACCATCACTTTGTGTATCAGGTGTGTCCCATAAAATGGGATAAACCAGCGGGGAGTTTAGTCTGTGAGGAGGAGGAGGAGGAGGAGGATGAGTGGGTGCAGGGGGGGTAAAGGTCTAGTCTTACAGTCACAAAAGAAAGAGAAAAAGAGGGACGACCAGGGGAATATGAGCATTAATCTGCTCCCTGTGTACCTTATGTGTACTCTTACAAAACACACAGTGTCGTAAAAGCGTAAGTATGCCGTGGGCTCCCTTTGCTGGGGTCAAAGGTCACCAGGAAAAACTGGGCTTCCATCTCCTCCATCTGAGACCTGAAACATTCAGGGGAAAAAAGCTACGTAATACTATCTAATGTTGAAACATTTAACTTGAACCAGTGAAAAAGCCAGCTTTTTTTTTAACCTCTGACTGCCCACCAAATATAAACCAAGGGTCATCATTTTACGAGCTAAAGTTGTACCAAATAGTCAGTAAAACGTGCAACTGTCACTTACAGGCTGAACACGTTTACATGTGTGTTTGCGGATGTGCAGAAGTGCGTGTGTGCATCCAGCCAGGGTCAAGAAAAGCTCACCTGGGCTTCTACTGTAAATTCCTGCTTGGCAGGCAGAGCACAGGCACAGCCCATTCTGATCGCATTAGGTTCACTCCAATGGCTTTTCCAGCGATTGTCACCTGACACCGTTCCATTAAATCTGTCCAGCGTGAAGATTAACTGCACCAGTCCTCCTGCTTTCATTTGGTGTTCTCTCCGAGCACCGAGGGGCAGGTTAAATCATGCACACGGCTTTGAGTCGACTCTGCTTTGGGTTCTCCGGCCTTTAGCTTGATGTCATATCAGTAAACATAATAATGTATTTTCAATGTGCAGTTTGATGCATCTTTTCCTGGATCAAACACTCTTTAAAAGAAAAACAGAAAACCACTGAGCCAAAACCAAGTGTCTGACAGATGTTGGGAAATAACAGCAGCTCCATAAAAACCACTGCGGCAGGGTGTTAGCGCTGTTATGGTAACCAGCTGACAACTTTATTGTCATGGCAACATATGACAAGCAGTCTGTTAAATTCTAAACAGCATAAGATAAATAATAATAATAATAATAATAATAATAATAATAATAATAATAATAATAATAATAATAATAATAATAACCTGACAGCTACAAAGACACTTGGCTAATTTAGTTATTCTGCTTTATTGCAGCTAAAGTCGTGACTATGTTGCACACACTCGTGTGGCACCCATGATGGATTCAGAACTGCATTATAAAACTATGCAACATAAAACGTAAATAAAAGGAAGAACGAGTTGCAGAAGCAAATGTAAATGAATTAAAAATGTTTTAGTACTTGTTTCACAGCTGATTTGAAAAATATAATATCTGATAGATTTTTTTTAAATGTATTATTTAATGCAAACATTTCAAACCCAGTCGACGTGTGCCATTTAAGCTTTAAATGTTATGTAAATGAACGGCAAAGCCGCAGTATTCTCACCCGAAACCCCGGCGGCCCATTTGAGCTGAACACAGCTTCCATCTAGTGGCCGGAGTGCGCAACTGCAGAGAGGCCGCTGGGCGGGTTCAGCTCAGGTAACGACGATGACGACAGGCGTGATTCAGATTAGGTCAACATTATTAGAACGTGGGCTGGGACTCAGGCATCTCCTTCACTTTAGCGCGTACCACAGAATAACTTTTTATTATTTCATACAACATTGCAATACAGTATCTGAATGTGAATTGCCAGGTTTATATATATGAAAAGATACCATCTTGTTGGCGTAAAATTCTCTTCGGTTTGACATGGATTGTGTTCCTCTACCTCTATTCATTCCTTCTCGACTTCTCCTTCGTAAACAGCAGAGTGGTTTCTTCTTCTTCTTCTTCTTCTTCTTCTTCTTCTTCTTCTTCTTCTTCTTCTTCTTCTTCTTCCTCCCACAGCAATGGCAGCTGCTTGGAGTCTCTTTTGCTTTGTTGACGTTCACTTGCTGCTTGATTAGCCTCCCCAATGCACTCCAAATGCTCCTGGGTTTCCGCCAAAGCAATTTTGTGGTGAGAAATGCAGAAAACACGCCACGGGTATAATTTCACCGCACAATAAGAGGTATGCGGTGGGCGGGGGTGTGCGTCAGTGACCTTAAAGCTTCCGCGTACACCATTTGTAATTTAGTGTGCACTTGACTTGACACGCAGACGCGTAACTGCTGGAGTGGATCGGGGAGCCACGGATGCCATCAGCGGCCTGCACAGACAGCAGAGCGGCTGCAGCTTCTTTGGAGCGGATCCACCGTGGCCAAAGGTTCCGTCCCTGACAACAGACACCGTTTCTTTGTATTTATTTATCCTTCAGCTCTGTTTCACTTCTGATCTCTCTATGAGTTTACGCACATCCTCAGCCTGCACGGAGACCCCTTGTGGCGTAAGAAAGCATTTTTACTGAAAAATTTAAATACATTAAAATTAACCTCGTCAAATTATTTCAGGAGAATTTTGCCCCATAATTGCCAATTATTTGTCCAGACTACTTTAGCGGGTGATACATCGCGTTTTCTGGCCATTTTATGATTTTCTTGGAGATGACGTAATGGTGACGTACACGTGTTTTGAGTGGCTTTAGTGAATGTTTTATTACGCCCCTGATTTAACATCAACAACACACAAGAACTATGAGTAAAAACATCAGAAGTTGTTATTCGAGGGTGTTTGATGAGTCACTAGATGGCAGTAAAACACCAGCACACGCACACGGATCAGCGCTACATTTAACTTTTTAAACAGCTTATAAATAAATGTGTGCTTTAGGAAATTACGCTCAGCATCAGAATGACAAAATAGTTTGGAAGGATTGACGCATGCAAACGTGCGCCGTATAAGCCTCCTCACATCTGTGGGCCGTGGGGGGGGAGCCTGCGTCACTTCTCTAAGCTCCTGTCATCATGGCTGTGCTTTTCTCTCCTCTTCTGCCCCTTCAGGGAGCTGCTTGTGCCTGCTGAACTGGACTTGAGTGAAGGGCCGGCGCTGCCTTCAATAATGCAGGAGGCCACCTTGGGACAAAGGCCATTTTTAAAGAGATGCTTCGCAAATACTCCACAGCCGATTCATGAACGCCAGCCTATGAAAAATAGAAAAAGTGGTCAGACAAAACAGCAATAATTCAGCAAAGGGCCTCCAGAGCCCTGGGCCAGTTATTAATGAGCAAGGTACATCCGACAAGCAGCACTTAAGGAAACGCTGTCGCAGGCGATGAAGTGCAAACGGTGAGTGTAAAACAGAAATTTCATTAAACTTCCTCCCTTTTTTCCAGGTGGTTAATCTCCAGATAAGAAGCAGGCGTGACAAGCGAGTTGTGAGTATGTGAGGAGCGAGTGTGATAGAGGTAACATCACAGCCACTGACGTTTATGTTTAAAGTTTGGCTCTTCTGGTGCTGAACAACTCACAGCATCACTTTGAAGTGTGGCTCTGTGGTGGCTGGACGTGAAACCAGTGAGCTGGTAGAACTCTGGAGTCGACCCCAGTCACCTCTGACTAAGGTTGCATGGACTTGAAGCCATTTGGAGACGTGAAATATGAGAGCCTCGGAAGGAAATGAGTTATTGGTAACTGCATGTAACATGAGGTCACGCGTCTCTCCTCCATCATTTATAGTAAATCCCCCTCCGCTGCCTTCCGTCTCCGACTCTCCTGCTCTCGCCAACAGGCCGGTTCAAGTCTTAAAGGCTGCGCTGCTGCGGCTCTGCCTCAGCTCTGCCGTCACCACGTCCATCTGTCCTCCACATGCTTGCAGCAGTCAGTCACTTGGCTCTTCAACGCTCTGGGTATCAGTTTTTAAAAATTAACCAGGGATCAGGGGTTCCATTACACTCTCTGGCATTGGAATCCTTGATCTAGCACTAAAACGAGAAGCTAGCTCAGTGTTCCAACATCATTTGACTTTCACGTGATGAAACATTGATGAGTGTGTTCTGCAGCATACAGAGACCCCAGTGAGTGTGTGTGTGTGTGCGTGTGTGTGTGCCTTCATGGTGTTTGCCTCTATAGTGTGTATGTTCAGACTTGTATTATAGCACAAGAAATGCTTAAAAGAGGCCTTTAATGCTGTGAAATGTGGTCAAATAATGCCTTGACTGGAGTGTCGCTGCTTTAAAATCACTTTTCTGTCAGCTGAAGCTGCCAAACCTCATTCAAATCCTGAGCTAAAAGAGGTCATTGTAACAAAATAACAGACTCTTCAAAGTAAAATACCTAAATCGGTCAAAAAGACATTCAGCCACTCCTGAACGTCTTTGCGCGAACACTTGACCAGGCTGCGGTGCCGCGTTTCTCCTAGAGGAAACCTCTAGATGGCAGTAGAGGAACGCGTTTGGCCCCGCTGCCCTCTGCTGCCCTGCCTGCTGCTGTTCCGCTCTCACGCTGGATATTTACCTCCAAATGTTCGTCACCGCCACAAGGTTGTTTTTTTAAATTGTATTTTTTCTATCGGAACTCGATTTCAATGACAAGAAAGACATTTGTCAACATTTCCCATGTAATGATTAAATGACAATAATATTATTTTTTTTTTTAAATCACACTTCTCTGAGTGAGACAGAGTCCAGACGCAGCGGGACCGGCTGTCCACACCCTGGTCCTGTCGGTGGTTTCCAGCAGGCAGGAGCTCCAGCTGATGGACAATGGCCTCCAGCCTCACACCGGGGAACAATCACCAATTCATGGAAGGAAAGGGGGAGCAAACGGGGGACTTGTCATTAAAAAGTCCGAGAGCAGGACAGAGCCCCGCAGTGATTTCTTTACACCCAATAAACAATTTAGACGTCCCTGTCTTGACAATTATAGCTTTAGAAAAAGAGTCAGAGCTCAAAGGTAATTGTGCTAGATAAATATGTAAACTAAACGTGGAACCATTTGATGATGTTAGGGTTTTTTAATTTTAATTTAATACAATCACAACAGCCTAATCGGAAATTACATCTGAAATTGATTTTGATTATTCAGTTTCTGTAGAGAGAAATTCAACATCCCCCCATGTTTATTTCCCAACATATGCTGTTAATAAGGCAGTTTTCACGGTGCTGTACGAGTGTGTGTCACGCTAAGAAGGCCTGAGAACGGCGGCAGAAAGCACAGGTGCTGGGGCTCTATTTAAGCTGCTCAACCCTCTGTCCACTCGGTGTGCACAAGGCGAGAGATCACAGCCTATACGCGCGCGCGCACACACACACACGCACACACACACACACACACACACAGAGGGAAGGGGGTGGTGTTGGAAGTGTTCGCTTGAGTAAGCCAGACTTGGGTTGCTTTCATGTTATGCTTGTTTTAAAAAGATGAGGCTTGTGCAATGGCGGTCCACGCTGATAAGCATTAAACTGGAGTATTTCTTAACACTCCCTCCCCAACACACACCCTGAACGAGAGTATGATCCCATCTGTGCGTACACGGCAGCCTGCATCAGCTAATGGAAGCGCGCAGTTGATCTTGTATCACTGCCTTATGTGACCCCAAAATTGGACACTGCCCTTGTCTTTCAGTGTGTGTGTGTGTGTGTGTGTGTGTGTGTGTGATGAGGCTGGGGGTTGACCAGTTGTCAACAAACAGCAGGTGCACGGCGACTGGCGCGGAGAGAGATGCGCGCAGTTTACGCAGCACGGAAGTGGACACACATTTGAAATTATCCGTAATGTCAAAATGTTACACGTCTCCCTGTTGTCCCCCTGAGTCTAGCACATACCATAAGCAGGATCTTAATATCATTCTCTGAATTTATTGCGTTTATTACATGTTCTGTACCGTGTTCATTCGTTTCAAAGATCTTTCAGTTAGCTGACTTACCTGTGGAAGTAAAGGAAGATCTCCCATTACCTCATTATATGAGGTAATGGGAGATCTTCCATGACAGCTATAAGAACATGGCTGTTCTTTGCAAGAACACACTGAAAAATAAAAAAGTTGGGTTCAGCTAACCGGTGAAATCCGCTTTTATAGTTCCCACATCCATCCGTTTTTTCTTCAGCTGGACAGACTGTCAGGATTCACTTCAGTACAGGAGATGCTGCAAAGGAAGGTAAAATCTGGCCTTTAAGAGGATCAACAGCCATCAGTCCAAACACAATCAGCAATATTTTTCAGACCAACGTTTACTTGTGATTTTCTCCTCTTAGATGCACTTAGAATTACTTTGGCTTCAAATCTGGAAGCCATGAAAAAAATGTAATCTTCTTTATGTTGTTGACGTTAGTCGCGGTGTTCATGAAAATGTTGTTTGACAAATGCACAAAGACGAGCTGCAAAACAACCGAAAATCAGAAAAACATGTGAGTTTCTATTGTTTGCCGCACTCGTCTCACATTCTCGTTTACTCTCATGTAAGTATCACACACACAGATTACTCCTCGCTAAGTTCCTTTGTCTTGTGATCCATATTTGAGCTGACAGATCACGAACAAGCGCTCCCCCACTGTTAATGACCCCAGCCAGCAACAGACAGACTCACACTTGCAAAACTTTTCACTGCTGCCTCTTTGGCCCACATACGTTCGCAGCAAATACAGCCGCGTTTACATGTCTGACACGTTCTCATGGAAAAAAGTAAAAAGCAACGGAATTCATCTTCAGAATTCCCGTCTGGTGCTGAATTTGGTGTCGTTTCTGTTGTTTTTGTTATCTGAAGCACCTAAAGTCAGAGGGGCCACGTAATGTAACTTTAAAACGCACTGTTTTCATTATTCTACTACTTAGTTGATCCTATATCTTCATATTGAATATATTAGTGTATTTCCAAAATCAGGGATAATGAGTGTTTCGCAAATAAAGCCCATTCATGGCCTGTTTGGTATTCATGAGTCTCTATCGGTTGCTCCATCTCTCAGATATTGCCCTAATCCTCGTGTCCTTCTTTGCGATAAAAATGCTCTTCAGTTTACGATTAATTTAATCTCAATCACTGCGTGCCAATAAAACTTGTGGAGTGCGTAAATGGAGGGGTGGGGAAGGGCGGGCTGATAAGGGTCCGCTGGATCTGCGGTGCCACGGCCCCTCGGTGCTCTTGATACGGCCTATCTGCCTCCGACAGACCGATTTCAAACGCGAAATGAGTTTCAAATGTGATCCAGATTTTCCTCATGCGCAGCGGCCTGGCGGCGGGGGCGGCGGGAGGGGGTTTGTTTCAGCCGGGCGGCCATGAAACCGAGCTCAGCCCCGCTCTGAGCTGCGGCCTCGGTTATTTCAGGATCACGGGCTCATTGACTCGTTTGACGCGTTTGTTTCTGCAATTTGATTGTTATCCTGTCTGAAGCTGCTGGTGGCTCATGTGTGAGTGTGAATCAAAGGGAAAACGATGGTAAATATGCAGAAATCAAAACATTTTTTAAGGTTCGAAGTAGTTTAACGTTAACACAAAAACACAAATAGTTATCTTTTACGGTCGAGAATCAGTTTAAACTTCGTTTATATAGTGTTTATATTCCATGCTGCTAATATCCATTAGATTAGCAAATGTAAATTGGCTGATTAGGCACTATTTGAGTGGATATTGTTCCATGGCCTTTATCCAAAATTAACCTTTCACACTCTTTTGCGCACATTTATTTCTTTAGCTTTAAGGCGATTTTTTTTTTTCAAACTTAAAACACAGTATGTCGTCTGGCCCATCCTCAAACCCCACTTGTTGAAAGAAAGAAGTTTCAGCTTGCATAAAGTCAAACGCCTGCGGAAAATCAGCCAGAAAGGCGAACGGCCGCGCTCACGGTGCCGCAGCCGCTGCAGCGTTTCTGTGAGAGCCGCTGCCTCCGCTTTGTAAGTTCTGCTCTCCACTCGAGCCAGCAGCAGCATCTGTCCTACTTTCTGCTGCAGCACTCACAGGGAGGCGACACATGCAATGCTGCATACATTTAATAAAGCTCCGTCACGGGGGGACCCTCCGAACTGTGCGCGTTTAGGAAGGAGAAATCTTTGCGCAAGTGTTTCCTCCAAAACTGGAGCTCCTCCAACAGCGTCCTGCAGCAAATTTGGCCTGGCCCACAGCATAATTGGTTGGGGATTTAGATGGAAGGGGACTGTAGGAGAGAAAGCCTTTTTGGAGGGGGAAATGGTTCTCGTCCGAGGAAGAAAAGCTCTTTTCAGCGACCCACAATAGGAGATTGGGACAGGGGAGGAGTCCCATCGTGATTAGCCCATTTAATGGCGCGTTTACTTAATTTCTGTATTCACTAGCAACGGTAAACAAAAGGGGGAATAGCACTCACATTTTAAAGTGCTACATGGCGTTGACGTTTGCAAGTGTTTGAGTAGCACGGAGTTGTAGATATTTAACCGAAATGTGAACCAAAAAGAAAGTAATACGATGAAGATCATGAGGGAAAATAGAATTTAGAACTTCCGAATTTCTGCAGGAGCGACGTGGTCACCTCCAAAAACACATAATCATTCACACCAGTGAAGGAGTAAACGCACTCTGAAAGCCGAGTCAAGTCTGAAAACCAAACAAAACTAAATTTAGACTGAGTTGAGCCCTTTGACCGTCTAACCTGGTCCGGGAGCCATAAGCCACGATGAGCATTAATGCTTCCACAATCCAATAATGGCCCAATATGAACATGTGCTCAACCACTTAACAATGTCCTTGTCCGTAATCGGATGGAGAGACAGACATCATGCAAAGAGGTATAACAAACTGAATACTGTATTTGATTTCAAATGTATGGTACAAATCAACATCAGAACCACAGGAAGGAAAGAGCGACTACTGTACAGGAGCGCGTCAGGGAGTGAAGGATGAGACAATCTGAATGGACGAATAAAGTTGTTTCTTGTTTGTTTTCAGCACGAGTGTGCCTGATAAACACATGTCAGTATCGAGCCCCGCCGCCACCTCCCCCCACCACGCCAACAAACACTCCTAGAGCACTGCAGTTTAAGTTTTGACAAATATTTTATGTAGGAACACCAAGTCAAGAAAAGTGAGGAAGGGATAGAAAAGAGGATGAGACGGGGGAGAGCAATAATTATATACAGGCATATTTCTACACGTATATTACAGACCGGGAGAATGATCGCATTATTTGAGATATACATAATTCAATATAAAATTTTGAAAATAAAAATAAAAATCTGATACAGTCATAAACGATCCCGTTCGTCATCTTTTTGAGCATGAACCCCACACAGGCAGTGACAGAAGTGTATTTAAAAGGTGCTTATAGGACTTAAAATGATTGTCTGATGAACACAAAGTAAAAAGAGGATTGCATCTTGTCGTGCGTGGCGGGTCTGCTGCCGTCAGCGTCAACGGAGATGTGGGGGCGGACGACGAAGATACCAAGACGAGCTGTTTTTATTCCCTCTGACCGACGTTCCTGATGGAAAAATCTTGAACTTCGGTCATTTTCCCTGATTACGAAATCAAAAATTAAAAAAAAAAAAAAAAAAAGACATGCAATAGTCTAGTAGTCTAGTGGCGGTGTCGTGGGGGTATGAAGAGGAGAGGGAGGCGTGGGTCCTTTGAAAGCGCTTTTCAATTAAAAAAGACGTGCTTTTATCTCTTTTAATCTTAATATTTTTATATCAATCGGTCCTTTTTTTCATCCGAGATATTTCATAAGTCTTTTTTTTCTTCCTCTCAGGTCCGTTTTCCCTGTAAATATTTCTCTTTTTGTTTGTTTTTATGTTATTTTCTTCCTCCGTATCATACATCGCACTCAGAGTCGCTGGATGTGACGGACAGGATGGACGTCCCAGTATCAACTCTCTCTGTCATACTGGAAACGCTGGTGGTGGGACTGGCTGCAGTCGAGGGCGACTCTGCCGAGCTGTGAGGAGTGAGGCCGGCCTCTGATAGGGACCTCATACCGCTCGGTCCTATTGCTTGGTGCTGGAGCCTGGAGAAGAAAAGAGGCGAGCAGGGGAGGGGAAAAAGAAGAGAAAATCAGAGAAATGGCAATTAGACCTGAGAATGTCCCCCTTCCCCTCCTCCTACTGCAAAATAGGGGTTCAAACTCGCCTTTCTTTCCCCCTGCCGGCCCCAGCCATGCATGCATGCTTTTATCAAATAGCCAGCTTCCAGGGGACAAAACACAGCACTATTTAGAATACCAAATGTTGGAATAAATTTAATGGCTTCTCTTTTTTGTTCACATAATGAGGAAAAATCGACGGGCAAGTCAGCAGTCTGGGATTTAGTATCACTACAATAAAAACAAGCTTTAATTCCATTTTTTGCCTTTTCTAAAAAAAAAAAAAAAAAAAAAAAACAATTTCTGATTTAAAACCTTTACATGATGGTTTCATCTTATTTATTTTTCTTTATGCGTTTGGCACCGTTTATCTGACACCATTGTCCTCACAGTTGCAAAAAATTAAAAAATAAAATAAAAAACAAATTCAATTTAAATAAAATTAGGCTCGTGTCCGTTTGTAAAATGTCACTAAGCTTTGTCACAGAGCTATTTTGTTTTGATGGACGTGTTTAAATGTGTGACGTGGAAAAGTCCAATAATCCCAAATGTTTCCTTGCAGTCCACTCATGATAATAACTCCACCGCGGTGGGATAATATCAGCATAGAAATATATCTATTCATTGTGTAAAAAGATTAGAATGCGCTTCATATGGCTTAGTCCTCTCTGAGCTATTTTCTAATCAATTATAACATTTCAGTGGAATGATACCATACTTAATGCTATGAATACAGCTATGTCTTCAAATGGTTTTTAATACGAGGGCTGTTTTTAGTCCTGTAATATCAATAATATCTCCATTATCCTTTCAGATCAGCTTTTTTTTCAGCAATGAGAGGAATCACGTGTTGTTAAAATGATGAACAAATCAGAATAAACGCAGCTGGTGGACTCCACCTTTTTACATTACTATAAAAACAAATGGCATTCCAGATATTTTGAAAATAAAAACTAATAATTACAAATTTGGATGAATAACTACTGACTCTTTATTAATCACGACTTGCTAAAATTAATACTGTTTCTATTTCTTTACTATTATTGCCACGAGTACTGGTGTTTATGCTGAATAAGGCTTATCTTGGTAAAAGATAGTTTTAATGTCAACAATTTCAGCGTGCCTTTTATTTATTAAAAAAAAAAAAACTTTTTAGAAAAAATTATACACAACTTGTTTTTGTAAGAAACGTGAAGAATTGACCTCCCTGAGATTTAACAGCTAGTTTACGATATTATTCATTGTAACATTTTATTTCATTATTCCAGATTTACTATCGGCTCTTTTCCTATCAAAATTAAAACTCAGTGTGACAGTTACTGTATAAAATTATTTCTTGAAATAATAAAGAGCTGTATTAATAATAGAACAGAAGTATGTTGTATTCGGTTCTTGCATAACAGTAGTGTGGCCGCAGCCTCGTCTCTCTCTCTCTCCCTGACACACTCGTCTTTTTCTCGGTCAGTAAACTACGCGTTTAATAAATTTTCGTATTTCACTTGACGCATTTTACACAAACTTTTCCGGCGTTTTGGCGAAAGGGAGCGAAGCACCAACCTGTTTTTGGCCGCCGCTGCTCTGTCTCGCTGCCTTCTGTTTTTAAACCAGTTTCCGACCTGTGTGGGAGTGAGTCCAGTGGCTTGAGCCAGTTCCCTTTTCTTGCTGGGATTTGGATATGGGTCCTGAAGGTACCACTCCCTCAGCAGGCTCCGTGTCCGCTCTTTGAAACAGTGCGTCTTCTGCTCGCCGTCCCAGATGGTCCGAGGCAGCGGAAACTTCTTCCGCACCCGGTACTTATCGACTGGTCCGAGCGGGCGGCCGCGGAGTTTCTCGGCCTCCTGATAATGCGCTTCCAGCCACATAGCCTGCAGTTTGCCGTGCGATTCCTTGGTGAACTTGTGGTTCTCCAGGATGTGGTAGAGGTCTCTGAAATTCCCCGTGTGGAACGCAACCACGGCCCGGGCGCGCAGGATGGACTCGTGTTTGTTGATCGCCTCGCATGCTCCCGGAGCCACCGGCAGGGACCAGAGGAAGCGGCCCAGCCGTTCGATGTCCCCGGTCTCTTCCAGCGTCTCGCAGACGCTTGCCACCTGCTCCGGGGAGAAGTTGAGGGTCGGTAGCTGAAACATGGACAAGTCTTCTGGAGACCTGGTGGTGGGAGCGCTGTTCGCCAGGAGCAGAGGGCGATCAGCGAAGTTTGGCAGGAAGAAATGGGAGGGATAAAGCTCTAAGGGGGATCTGAAAACCATGGAAATGACCTGAGAGAGAAAGAAAATTACCGAGAAAAGGGAAAACCGAAAAAACACGGCTAGTAAAAAAGATTGAATGATTCAATGGCTATCGCCTAATGACACCAGCCTCATAATATCTCCCCCCTAAATCCGCTGTTGAGTGTAGCATTGAAACATTTTGTTTCCCTTTTCTATTGGTCTTCTTGGTGTCGTTGTAGCGTTGTCATGGCAGCACTGCCAATCACTGTCAAGCGTGCCAATCATTAGCCAGTACGTAGCGCGAGGCTTTCACCACTTGTGCAACACGCACGGGGGGTTATCAGAGTCTCCAATCTCCACAGCAACCCTCCCACCGCACCGCACCGCATCAGGCGCAAGCCAATGCTCGCCTATCTGCTGAATGGAATGAGCAATTAGAGGGTGGAATATTATTGCGATCTTAACGAGTCTCGTTAAAGCAAAAGAAGATATGTAGACTGGAGATGCTCAGCGGAGACGGGCGGGAGGAGGGCGGGAGGGAGGGAGGGAGGGAGGGAGGCGGTGGGAGCTTTTTAAAGGGTGACAAATGGACAACCAGTGACGGCGACTCCGGAATACACGTTCTGAATAGTAGCAAATTATCGTTGTACATTTTTTGTGCAGCACTGTTGTCTTTTTTATCAGGTCATTCGTTTTTCTGATAGGTTAAGAGGGTCTGGGGACTTCTAGTGTTTTTTTAGTTTTATGCATGTTTTTGCATTATTATGATTATTATTATTATTTATTTAATGACTTTTGACACAGTTCTTGTAACATTTGCACTAGTTTGCCAGTCAGAGTTGTGCGCAATTTTAATCGAATTTATCGGTTTTGGACCTGTGTTGGAGTCACTATGTGTGTCCGGGTGGGATGCAGCGTGGTGCCGCTCCCCACTCTGCCGCCCCCGGCCTTGCCTCTCAGACCCCCGGCACAGCCCTAGCGCCCTGCCCGCTGCCTCTCTTCCAGCTAACAATATTTAGTGTTCCAAATGAACATCGATGCGCAGCGTTGTGGTGATTAAACGAAGCTTACTGCGTTTTAGCTTTTAAACTACTTTTCCATGGCATCGCCCTCTTAATGTCGCCAGTTTAGCTCGTTTTTTTTTTAAAAAAAAAATACTAATAACCTCCAGTTACTACCATTAGATGTGGAATTGCAATCAAATGGCCTCACAAAGCTCCTTGGGGACATAAAAGCCGTTTTTATGTTTGACTTATGGTAAGGACGTGATCAATGTCCACATCCAGTCACAAGGTTCGGCTTACACCGGTAGCCGTGGCGGTGTTATTTTCATGTTTATAGCTAAGACGGCTTCATATTTAGACAGGGCTTACAGAGTGTTAAAATAGTGTGAGTCCGCTCCAACAGAACAGGGCTCACATTATGAAAGGGCCGTGCACGGCGCAGCATCTAGACTGGGCTTAATCCGTCCTCAATAAAGCTGACATAATGATCCTAAGCTGCCTTTCTACCAAATCATTCAGGAATTCAAAACTTTTCCTTCTCTGTCTCTCAGATTTGTGACATTCTCCGCGACCAGGACAGACCACCGACTTCCAGCTTGGAGGGGGAACCAGTCCAGTTTAATATTTGCCCTCCATCCATCCACTGAATGACTCAACCTGTGAGGTATTTTGGTATTTAATCCACTATAATTTCTGCACATTCAGGTGTTTATTTGCGTCTGTGGATGAGAAATAACAGTTTGTGATCATCCCGTTGCTAGGGATGACCAGACTTTGGGTCTTTTTCTATATGTTGTGTGCGTGCGCGTGTGTGAGAGAGAAGGCTGTGTGGGATCAAACCTGTCCGCTGCACTGCTATACGAACACCAAGAGGACTAATTCCAAGTGGCACTTGAATTGGTCCCGGTGGAAAGCTCTGTGGACTGGAAGTAAAGGCTGGTATTTTCACGCTGGTGTTAAAACTAACCCCCCCCCCCCACACACACACACACACACACACACACTCTCTCTCTCTCTCTTTCTCATGTACGTTCGGCCCCAAAGTGAGTGCATTCCTGGCACTGCTACTCCGGCTATGCAAAGCCTACCTGTCCGGGCTCCTGGAGCACCAATTTGGGTGATAACCATTGAAAGCGAGGCTGCAGGTCTTATCCAGCATTATGTGCTGTGAGCAGCCTTGTTTAGGAGCTTTGCCCTCGCAGGCAACTCGGAAATCATCCCTATAAAGACTAGAGGTGAAATGTAAAACCTGAATGGGGATTGAGAGAAAAGCCACTGGTAATTCACATTCTTTTACATGCCTTTTGTTTACGTTAAGCATGTAATTAACACCCCCAAACAAGTTTATTCACCTGCCCTAATTGTGTGTTTATCCGTAGGCTTGCTAAATGTTCCGAGCAGCGGGGGATGGCAGCTCTGAATGCACCGCGCACATTAGGCTCTTCTCCGTTTACTTACGCCTTAAACCTCCAAAAGCTCGACAACACAAACAGAATTCTGCACGTTGAAACACGTAATGTGGCGGCGAGGGAAACACCTGTCCTAAAGCGTGATGCTGGTGGATTATGAGAAACTTTTGCAACCTTTTTTAAAAGTTTTACGAGGAAATAATTTCCCTGCCAGAGCATCGCGCCCGTGTTTGTTTGCTCTGAATATTCTCTGCAACGCGCTCTAGAGAAGATAAACGAGGCTCCGGCTGATGTGTTGCTTTCTAAATTACTACATTAGTAACTCTGTTCCAATAAGGGCAGCAAATAAACAAAGCAGATGTTACGTCATGCGGAGTGAGAGAGAAAAGGGACCCCCGATGACAGAAAGAAATAAAAAGGTGTTGACTTTTAAAGGTA
Source organism: Pao palembangensis (assembly GCA_015343265.1). Taxonomy (NCBI): domain Eukaryota; kingdom Metazoa; phylum Chordata; class Actinopteri; order Tetraodontiformes; family Tetraodontidae; genus Pao; species Pao palembangensis. The sequence goes on along the minus strand of CM027083.1, from coordinate 1,433,868 downwards.
AGCCAGGAAGAGAAAGCAGGCGCGGAATCAAAGCTTATTGTGCTTGAATGTTTGTATTATTTATTTAATTTTGCTCCCTCGTTGACCTCGTTCTGACTGAGACTGTCCAGTGAAAAGCAGCACCCCCCCCACCCCCCCACCCCGACAAACCCAGGAGCGACTCATGGGGCTGCTGCTCCATCCTGAATTCATCTCAACAATACACAGGACCAGACTCCGGAATAATCACAGGTACGTACCCCAGAAAATAACCAGCTTCTCTCCGTTTTCATCTTTTCCACAAACCAAAACGTCGATACAGTTAAAATTAGCATTTTTCACTTTGAAATTCCAGAACGGTTTGAATAAATCAGCAGAGACTGCAGAGAACAGTCTACTTCTCCTCCTTTTGCTGTCTTCTCTCTCTGTTCTCCTCTTCGTCCTGCAGGGATCAGCGCGGACACCATTCCGAGCCTGCAGGACGGGACTGACACACATTTCTCTGCCAGGTCAAACGCTTGTTTCTGTTGATTTCCTCTCAGTCACACGGCTTTTGGCATCCCTTTTTCTTTGCAAAACGTGTCTTTTCTAGCGCTAGTTCTGGTTGGTACTTTAGGAAACATTTCTCAGATAATTATTCTCAGTAGTGTCATCATTTGAAATTTGAAATTCTCGCGCACGTCCTGGCATTTCAGGCTGCGCGTATTTTCCATTGTTACGACGAAAATACGCGGAAAACAGCCTGTGTGTCTGTGCAGAGTAGATGTGTGATGCTGTCGGGACGGGGCGCACTGTCCCCTCGGTCCCACGGTCTCCACGCGGACTCCACACTGCAAAAAATATCCAAACAAGCCGCGCGCCTGCACGGAGTTTTAACGCTTATGCGTAAAAGGGTTGACACACTTTCACCTTGGCACACCAGGAAAGCGCAATTCAATGTTTTTCTAACATTGTAAGTTGTTTGCGGGTCCACGCCAAATCATTAGTGGGAAATACAAGCAAAAGTTTTTTTTTTCCCCTGTAAGATTTCTGCGCAGTTCTTCCAATGCGTAAAATGGCATCAATTTATTGCCACGTTAAACAGAGCGTTTGTTTTTTAAAAAAAAATCAAAGGATATGTTTGCAGTGCATTCTCTCTTGCTCTCAGAAAAGAAACGTATTTCCGCTGCTGAAGACGTGTTATTGTATTTCTCACTTTAAATATTTTGAAGTGTAAAATTTGAATTTGCCTGTAATTCAAAACACTTAAGTCGGCTAAAATATAGTAATCTATCACTTAAGTGCATTAACATACCCACGGGGATGCGTTCTGAAGCTTTAAAAAACACTTTTAGGCGGAATTTGAAAAAGCAGATGGCTGAACTGAGGAAACTAACATTTTAAATTGATACCGACTTAAATCGCCACTTGGCGCCAACTATAATAGCAAGGCTTTTGCATTTTTTTTCTCCTCTCTCTCTCTCTGCCTCTCTCTCTCCTCCTTTCTCTCCTTTTCTATTATTGTTTTTATTGTGTGGTCTCATTAGGGACACTTCCTGGCAGAGCTCGGAGCTTGTATCGGAGCTGTCCAATCAGTGTATTTACACGGGTTGTTAGCGACAGTTAATGAGGGCTCCTCCCCGGGCCGGTAAAGAAAGGCGCCTCAACATTAAGATTTACCTTGTGTCAACTCGTTACTTCTAATGAACCTCCATGCAAAAGCCTTCTCCTACTCAATGGAGCCGTGCGTCCGGATCCTGTGTGTGAGAGCTGGAAGAGTGGAGCTGCGGGTCGGCCGCCCGCTCCTCCTTTTTCTTTTGCGCACCCAGGGAGAACTGCTTTTCCTCCGCGGGTCTGGACTCCGTGATGCAAGATCACACGCGTGCACACGCACGCGTGCGTATGCGTGTACGACGTCTCAATCAAATGGAGTGGTGGATGCATGCATGTGTTATGTGGTGTTACTGGAAAACAGCACATTATCTCCATATGTGTAAAATGTAGAATTTTGTCTAATTTAAAGTTTGTCGTTTGTGAGAGCAATGTCACAGACACGACGCGTCATGTATTGTTTGGTGAATGAGGCTTGACATGTCAACTTATTGCCTCCGCAGATCTAAGTTCATTTAGAATCAGCCTCCATCCCCCCGCCCCCACGGCAGTGATCGGGCTCCGGCCCCTCAGTCCACCTCTCGTTTGGCCCCCAGTGTGCCTTGTTGAGCCGCATCAGCAACACATCACTGCGCCTCAATGCAGGTACAAACTGGAGGAGTTGGCGGATCCCTGAAGTGGATTCCAGTCTGACTCTTCTTACCCACAGAGACACCACTTAAAAATCAATTAGGCCCTCTCGGTCTGTCCCTCGCCGCCACGCGGTCATACATTTAACAAAAATGGCGGGTTTTTCCCCCCCCCCCTTCCAAATTTCCGAATGCAAATGCTTACGGTGGAGTCCCACATTTATGTAATTCCAATTTTTAAACCAATGCCATATTCGTTTACTCCTCTAAGGTCACACGAGTGTATTTTTTAGCCACCTCGTGTTAATGGTTACTTGTAAAACTCTTCCTGAACCACACAGACATCAGGTCACACAGTGGCTACAACTGTGTGTTTTCTGCAGCCAAACACACGGCACTAAAGATAATAGAATTCGTGCAGCCCGACTGTGTCTGGTGCAGCAGAGTGACACGGAGCAGCGGTGCTGGAGGAGGGCGTGTGACGCGAGCTCACTCTTCCAGGTAGATGAGCTGATGTGGAAACAGTGGGAGGATATCAGGGTCGCCCCAAGCTTTGCATGTGATCTTTATCGTTCATTGCTTTTTCTTATTGTTTGAAGAGAAAACTAAACCAGTTGGCTCGGGGTTATTTCATCACGTGAGCGCGCACCTGAGAAGCGCGCACAGGCTCCAGAGAGCTGACGCGACGGCCAAAGTTACATCAGCAGGAATGATGACAGAACTTCTCTCGGAAAAAATAATGTTTTGGACTTGACTGTCAGGGCTGATTAAGCTCTCCGGCACATCGATGCAGATACGAGCCGTAGAGATGGTCCTTAAGCCGGGGTGTCACAGGAGCTGACAAGATGTAATTAGTATGGCTGACATATCGCTCTCAAAGCCACTAATGTGCGAGATATGGGTAATAACAAGCAGCGCACTCGCAGTCTGGATCACTCAACTCTGTGGCCACGCACTCCTTCAACCCTGACCATGTGCACAACTGGCCTTTCCCGTTTTAACATTAAAGCGGTGAAACAGACGCATTTATAAGGTGCAATTTACTAAAGAATAAAGTCTCTGTATGATACAGACACAACTCTGCAGGCAGAGACAGGGTTTACCACAGACATGTCCTGCGGTTACTTTTGAAGCCAAATCTGTTAGGTCGTTTTTGCGTTTTTAATCTCCTAATTTAGCTGTAGTGACCTTCGACAACCGCAAAAAAAATCATTAAAAAAATAAATCCAGGAACCTTTCTTACATTCGTCTTGGCTAAAATACTATTTGACAGCACGCATGTGTGAGTCTGTCAGTGCTGACGTTTTGATTGTTTACACTGGATATAATGAGCAGAAGCCCCATGACCCCCCCACCACCCCCCCAAAAAAGAATCCGAGCTGCACTCGTTTATTACTCGTAAGGTTTTTTTTGTTTTGTTTGTTTTTTTTTTTTGCTTAAGAATAAGCGCCATTCTCAATTTACTCTGCTCATTTTGTGCAAATAATTAAGGATTAGTTAATACGGTATTAAAAACAAAACAATTTTGGTTTTCAGAAAGTTGTGGAAAAAAACAAAACTTAAAAAAAGTCCCAGAAAGTGTAGCGATAACAGATATTAATCACCACAGATTTATCTTAAACCCTTCCAAAAAGTCTCAAGCCCTCCTTAAAATTTCTGACATTTTCTAACTTCTTGTCCTGATTCAGATGGATGTGGATACTCAGTAAAATAAACCTGTTCGCCCAAACACTTATGAAGCTTCTGTTTACGTAATTTCAGGTGGGCTCGCGAGGCTCAGCAGCCAATCAGAGGTGAGCCGCATCTAACGGCTCCGTAACTTCCGTTTACAGGATAATAACAGAGTGATGTGACGACAGAGGAACCGGTTACTCACGGGTGAGCAGCGGCCGTCCGATCCGATTAACGTCACACATCTCAGCTTGGCTGGCCAGATCAATAGCGGACGTCTGGGAGAGCAGGGAGGAGGGGCGAGGGTGAGCCGAGCTGCGGGTGCAAGAAAGAAAAGCGCAACAAGTAGTTATTATTATTATTATTATTATTATTATTATTATTATTATTGTTATTTGGTGTTTTATCATTTTAAAATAAAACTGTCGATTAAACCGAAACGATATCATTTATTAGTCATAACTTAATTGAAGTGAATTTAAAAGTTAACGACTCAGTAATATTTAACAGAATGTATGAATACGTATTTCAACAGCTATCCTTTTAATTCAGCCTTCTAATTGTATAAGGCATTACACACACACACACACACCACACACCACATTTTTATACAGAGCTCACACACACCCAGGCTGCGAAAACCAGTGAGGCCAATATGTGACCCGCCATACCCAGAACACACACAAACATGAGGAGAAGCCTCCTCAGATCAGCTGAAGTCTCCATATCAGGAGAAAACCAAACAGCACACCTCACACACTGCATCCATCCGTTGTCTTTTTGTAATTTCCATTCATTATTCAGGCCCCATTTATTAGCTGCGGATGGCAGATGTCAGAGCGTGATAGAGATGTTTATGTTTGACTGATTTAAAGAGCCATTATCCACCCGCTTATCAAACATTCATGTGTGGCAGCTGGAGCCGTGGACATGTCCTCCACCCTGTCTCCTGTGGCAGCTTCATTTGGATTCTTTAAGCAGCCTCAGTGAGCCTGTCATTTCTAACCTTTAAGAAGCCGCTTGGCATCCGCACAGAGGTGAGAAACAAACCTAAAAAGCATTAAAAAGAGGGAATATTCCATAAAATGACACCAATTTTTGAATATCTTTCTTATGTTTTCTTTAATTGACTGAAAGGACTTTGTTATAACACTGATTATGTCATGCGAAACACTTTATATATTATTATATAATATAATATTTGTTGATAATACGGATTTGGAATTTAATTGGTCGAATGTAAAATAAATATAACGGTCGTTTTTCACAGTTGATGTTGATGGACGCGCGTTTTATTTTTACTTAACAAGAACGCGTTTTTGGGGGTCTTTTGAGTTATCAATCGTAACAACAACAACAACAACAACAATAATAATAATAATAATAATAATAATAATAATAATAATAGTTTATTTAGGATACTGGGGAAATAACTTAATTGTGGCAGCAGTATCATATTAACGTGTCTAACTTTAAAGCCTCCTTTTTTAACTGCCCCGGGTTTTATTCTTCATACCCTTCAACGCAGCACCGTGCGCGTATGCGCGCGCGTACACTTTGCGCGCAGTGCAGGGGTAATGGGAAGTCGTCGGAAGGTAAGGTCGCGGGTTCACGGCGGGGTTAAGGAGCCCCGTGCTCGGCTCCTGTTTGCCCCCCCACCCCCACCCCCACCTCCCGCTTCCTTCCTACAGGAGGATGTGTCCCGGGTGCCACAGCGGCCTCACCGAGCAACGCGCACAACCTGTTTGTTTTTCTGCGTTTCTGAGACCTTCCCCCGGCAGGAAAACAGCAGCATCACCACGTCAGTCGGCGCTGCCAGATGATCGCTTTGCAGCCCTCCTCGGCTCCCGAACAATTCTTTTGTTTCCAGCCTCCATGATGTGAAGTTCTGCCTGTTTATACCTTCACCGGAAGTCTGAGCGTTCAGCACAAACACGCAGCTCTTAACAATTCTTCTCCAACATTCTAATTCAAAAAAGGACAAGAACAGTTCAAACAGTTTAAAAATATAAAACTCTGACAGGAATAACCACCAAATTGCCTTTTTTTTTTTTAAACTAAGGATAACTGTCTGCAGGTTTGGTGAGTTTTTCCACTTGTTAATTGCAGTTGCATCATTATTGCTCCGCTGAGAATTCCATTATGGAAATTTCCCCTCTATCACCTAAGAAACCAAATTGTAGGATGGAATTGTGTCAAAAGACAATTTCTATTTGATTAGTGATTGTCTGATATCAAGCTCATATATATAAATCTGCGGTTTTGCAAATTAAATAAAATGTCTCTGCAGCATTATTATCTCTGTTGTTTAAAGCTAAACAATAAAATTATTTTAAAGCCAGTTTGATGTCACTTTTGCTTGATTATATTGTTTAAAAGGTTTGTTAATGCCAGAAAACATGAATTTTTTTCTTAGAGTTAATATCTGCGTTTTCTGCTGTTTAAAGATACAAAAAATAGCAATAATTAGTTTCCTTATTAATTTTTGGAGAAAGGTGTGAAACACAAATGACACAAGTGGTGACGAAGAAACAGTAAAAGCCAGAAAAACAAAAAAAGATAAATTAAAGGAAGCAGCATTACTTACAGTAGAGTTTAGGACTGGAGAGTGCTTGTGTGGTTGTTTATGTTTCCATCACTTCCTTTATAGTTATGTCCACAAAACATCTATAAAGGGAGACAGAGAGAGAGAGACAGCAAGGGGGGGTGAGATTTGGTGGTCTGCCTATCTCCTCCTCACCATGTTGCCCCTGAGACTAGCACGGGAGCACGTTTACGTGTGCACACACTTTCAGCCACCACAGAGGAGAGCATCTTGGCTCCGTGTTACGCTGAAATCCTCCCTTCCCCTTCAATTAGGCCGACAGGTAGATGGCTGGGTGTTACACTAAATCCCGTCCCCGTGTGTCTCCTCTAACGAGGGCTCCACTCCTCTGTCACTTCCACTCTCTCTTTATTCCAGCCACATCTACAAGTAACAAAATGGGTTTGGCTGGAAAAACTATGATCTGCAGTGGCTTATTCACTCTTCAGAGGGAGAGTTGGGCTATAAAGCAGCTCCACCGGTCAACAGCACCACAGAAAGGTCCCCGTCATGTCTCTCTTCACCCTGACCCCAAGTTCGCTACCTCTAAGCACCACTTCACCCCGAAGCGCACATTCTGAGTGAGAGCAAAGCATGTTTTGATTTCTTGTGTTTGTGTGCGTGTGTGTGTGTGTGTGTGTGTGTGTCAGTGAGAGATGAGAAAGGATGATGGTCAGGCTTGGCCTACTGACTCATCCATAGAGAAAACTGTGCAGATACGGGAATGAAGCCATCTCACACACACACACACACACACACACACACACACACACACACACAGACACGCACACACACACACACACACAGCAGCCTCTTCCCATCAGTCTTTTGTTGTTCTTGCCAGTGATGATGATCTCATCACATAGCTGGACGAGGCCTCGCCAGTCAGCCAGTCCGTTAGCTTGGCAGGCAGACGGGCGGCCAGCCAATATACCCATCAGTCATCCAGCCAGTCAGCAGCCGTAGCAGCTAATTATCAAAACAGCTATTCAGACAGTTTAGGAGGCAGTTATCTGTCAGATAAAAGCGCATCTTTAGCATTGCACTCTGATGTAGTCTAATTGTGCTAGAGTTAAATCTATACTCATTTTATTTATGTCTCCCTCTTCTGGGAGCCGGAGCAATTACGCAGCACGGACACGACTTTTACTGTGTCACTTCCGTTCTTCGGCTGGTCGGTTTCTTTAAAGGAGAGTCCATATTCTGATTTACATGTTTCTACTCTTACGTGGACACCTCAGCCTCATCTGCAACAGAAAACATAGCAATGAAAATAAATATTTTACTCCACAATGACATCTTTCCTCCCATTTCTACAAAAACACAGAAAGAAGTTTCTTTTTTTAAGATATTAAGTGCTATCCCTTTCATCCCTGTGTTAAAATACAAGTGTATTGATTCAATACTTGACCATTTCTGGGGAAAATCAAGAATTATCATAGTTTTAAGAAAGGCTCGTTCTTTTACCATTGTTACAGAAAGTCCTAAAATTTAGAATTGTGTCCATTTGTGATAACGCTTTGTGTTTATTTCTAGCATTTCTACATGCTGTAAAAACAAATTCCAAAGATCAATCAGCTTAGCGAGGGAAAATGAAAGATTTTCTGTCCCAAATCCACACAAATTCCCACAGTAAAAGCTCTCTCTGCTCTGATTTGAATCGCCACATCAACACAATTACAAGCAATTGTGAGCCAGGATGGGAACATTCTAGCCCAGACAAGCTTCCAAGTTGCTCCACCCTTTTTATTTCCAGCAGGTTGAGCCTATGGGAGCACAGCTGATCTTCCCCAAGATGCTCCGAGCTGCACATGCAGTGGCAGGAAAACAAGTGCTTCTCCCAAACCCGTGCACGTGAAACCCACAGCTACATCTACGGAGCAAACACACGAGAAGAGTGAGTAGAAATGGAAGGCTTCTTCCTCGCTGCTTTTGTAAGAAGATGGAAAGAACATGTTTGTCAGCTTTCACAGGCAGATCTTTAACAATTCAAAGGTACATCCTGAAAAACAAAAGGCTTTCTCACCATTTTTGCACAAAGGCACCTGATAAGTGTGTATCAGCGGTTGGCAGACGGCGAGTAGACATTCATTCTCTGACCGACGTTCTCAATTTTCTTCAAAAAAAAAACAAAGAGAGTTCTGTGAACACATCCCAGAAACCCAAGAAGCAGAATCTTCAGGTTGATTCAATTGTCCGCTACCTGTATAATTGAGTTCTGTGCCTCCTCGGCTTTCCCACAACCGCAGTTGGAGAAAGAACAATCCAGTCGAACATTTAAAAACGTGGATTAATGAATTCATTGTGTTATTATAACAGAGAGCCTGGGGTTGATATGCAAGTGGTGCCTTATTAAGTATGGACAAAACACAGTGCCGGGTTGGAATATTTTAAGAACAACTGTATCCGTTGTTGTTCTAATCCTAAATGAAATATGTATTCAGTAAAAGGATTAGGGCTTCCAGTGTCATAAAAGAAACCACTTACCAGCACCAAAGGTAATTTGTAACCTTAGCAACAGCTTGTGGAAATGAATGGGGGATTAGGATTGGCTGCAGCCAACGTCCTCACTTAAAACAACCTCTACACACGCTACAGTCTTTGTCCAGGCTAAATTGGCTAGGAAAACAGGCAGTGTTCATACAAAACACGCAAGTTTAAAATAAGTTTGAAAAAAGTCAAGTCAAAAAAAGAGCGGACAAAGAGAAAAGAGGCTGCAGACGGTGCAGACGGAGTGCAAGTTTGAAGGACATGAAGGTGGAGAGCGGTACACAGATGTGGAGATAAGTTCAACAAGGTGTGAGAAAGAGAAGCAAAGCAAGAGAGGGATTATTCTCTAATAGCCACTTCTGCCTAGGTGCACCTTGTTGGAGACATCTCAAATAACCAATTGCCTAATCATGTGGAAGTGACTATGGCCCAACCTTGTTCTCTTTCACTCTGACTTAATCCCTCCATCGTCTTGTGTGCATTTGTTTGTCACTCCACGTGACTCACCATTCTCCTTATCTGACCGCATACCTTCTTACTTTCTGTCACTCCCTCTGCGACTCTGGGGAAGCTATTACAGCGATGGCAAATGGTTTCTCGGGTGACATTTGGTGACATTCAAGGAAGTGCATTTATCAGTGTACTACAGTTCACCTTAGTGAATGAAATCCATTTGTGTTGCCAAGATGGCCTGTTGCCCCCTCCCTCTCTCTCCGGATGCCCAGTTTACAGGGAAATGGCAAGGTGGCGCGCAGCTTTGTGGCTACTCTCAAATGTCATGCTGGAGAAAAAAAATCTTTAATGGGCTAAGTGTAGCCTTTCCAGCCTTAACTTGTCAGGTAATCAGAAATATCTCTCGCTCACACACTCTCTCCCTCTCTGTGTCTCTTGTCAACCACCTTTTCTTCATTCCTCCACTCCCCAGGGCCGTTACACCCTGCTAATTACCTGTTATAACAATCACAGTGAGGGACGGAATGAAAATAGGTGACTGCGATTCAGAAGGGGCATATATGTCACGCTCCTCCTCATCGATTCCTTTCAGACAAGCCGCATATCTTCAGCCTTTAAAAGATTTTTCTGTGAAAGATAAAGCAGAACCGCGGGGCCCTGGAGTCTCCTGAAAGATGACACGTCTGTTCATACCTGGCTGATTTCTGTGGGAACCAATGTTGACCTGGCACATTATCAGTGTTTCTGTCAGGATGGTTTACACTGTAACACCACTCATTATTACAACAACTCACTTTGCCTAAAGCTGCATTTGATTTGATCTGCATTTATTTCACATAATCCTGCAATTTCCTCAAACTTTTTAGTGCCATTTGTGGAGTGTTTCTTCCCACTTTGATGGCCTTAAATTCTCCTGTTGATAATTAAATAACCCGTGAAGCCAGGACTCTGTCGAACCTTGTGGTGAGTGGGTCCAGCGGCTCCTGGTAATGGTCTTACATGTTCTGGTTGTGTACAGAAGTGACTGTATTTCATAACTTGAACCCTGGGTGATTTTTGTGAAACGATCATCAGGCCTTTTATCTGAACGAGACATTCGTGGTGGATGCATGTTTGGCTGAGACTGTCAGATTGTCATTTCTCAGTGGAACGATAGGAGGTTTTTATTATGTGCACCTGAAGAACACACTGGAAAACACTGAAATAACAATGTGACAAAAGCAGCATTGGGAAGAAATGAAAAGCCTCTTAAAGTGTTTCCTATCCTCTACTGATTTTTCTAATCTTTGTTTAACAGCCTTTGAAGGCAGTTAAGTCAGTGAGACGTGAACACACGGAGCAACTACTAGGGATACAATTCCTGCTTGGATAAAGCGTGCTTTAATTTAAAAATAAGAAAGATAAGCTGAAGCCAAACATACAGTACACAGAATTTAGTTAAATAAATGAGTAAAACATTATTGTTCTGTACTGTTGTGTTTTTGTCATACTGTGACGGAGTCAAGCAGAATAACTTCTTTTGTGGAATATTTTTATTTCGCTCCTGGGTTTGCGCTTGTATGCGAACACAGTGTTTACATGCACTGTGATTAAAATGCAAATGTGTGGAGAGGTGCTTTGTGCACCACAATAGCACGAGTCAGTGTGGTGAAGCAGGGAGAGGTGGCCTCATTGTGGGAGGGGTGTGCAGGTCAGTGGCAGGCTTAAAGCCAGTGCTCTGAAGATGCCGAACCCCCCCCACACACACACACACACACACACACACACACTCTCAATGCCAGCCCAGGTGTGATGTTCCTGGAGATGTGAGACATCAGGGAAAAGGATGAAAGGTGAGAGAGACATTGATTGATGAATCTGACCTTTTTTGCAGCATGTGTTTCCAGAGAAAAAGACTCTCTTCTTCTTTAGACTTATGGCTCAGACATTTCTTTATCTGCACATTTCTAAAAACACAAGACAACAAGTTGGATAGTTTGGTGACATTTTAGAAATCATCCCGGAGGAAAAAACTCTTCATGCCTCTTTCCTTTAAATTAACAATTAACCTGAAACCTGCCTGATCTGTTCAACCCACATTAAAATATCTAAATGTATACCATAATGACTGTCAGTGGAGTTCAAGGGTCAAGGGAGATGCACCAGATGAGAGAATCAAATTCTTTTACAAAGTTCAATTTCATAGGCTCCAGCAGACCCAAGTGTGGATGGATGGATAGTTCGATTGAATAAAGCTAAAGCTCAAATGCTGCCTATGTTTTTCCACCCACAGAAGATGGAAAATGAGGCAAGAACTCAGGCACAAGGATGCTTTCATCCTTCCTCCTCTCCCTCACTGATATCTGACTCCTGTGACCTCCCTGTGGGGTCAGGAGTATAAGTATCTTACTGTGTAACATAGGTGCTGTCAGGGATTCATCCCCACACAGCAGAGTGAGACTTGTTTTTCGTGTGTGTGCGTGCGTGGGTTTGTGTGTGTGGGGGTGGGGGAGGGTGTGTGTGTGTGTGTGTGTGTGTGTGTGTGTGTGTGTGTGGGGGGGGGGGGGGGTGTATGGCATACTATCGTAGCTCTGCAAATCCAAGAAAAAGGCCACAAAATATCTTGTTCACACCTCGGCCCAGACAGGCTGTCCACAAAGTGCTTTTCTCTGTCAGAATCTGGGACACGTTTGTGTGTGAGTGTGTTCTCGTGCATGAGTGTGTGTGCACGGCAGCATGCCCCCTGCAGACTTTGCTATGCTACTGACAGTGAGCTGACATGAACGTGGCTGAGTGCCTGTCTCAGTTATGATAGGGCAGAGTGATAAAATGTCTGTCTGACTGACCTGTTCAAGTCTGTGGAGACTTTAATTCCAGTACAAACTTTTACACACAGATAATTAGCATAAATTTCTAAATGATGTAATCTCTCCATTTATTTATTTATAATTTTATCCTTTTGTGCACATCCCATCACCGGAGAAGCAGAAAAATACTTTAAGCAAAATATTTCATTACCTTACATTGTCGTTATTATTGTCGTTTCTAATTAGCTTCTGGTTGAGGAAGCTGTGAAACTTTACTGGATTTTGTAGAGGAGAAACACTGCAAAGCAAGCATTTTAACAAAGAAATGTGCAAGAGAGTAGACACACATACACACACACACACACACACACACACACCATCGCTCTTCACGAGAAAAAAACCTCATATCTGCAGAAGGATTTTGGTAATTGTTAATTATTAGAGGGTACACTGCCTTAGAGTTCTTAGGAGGGTGATCGGTCTTGTGTGATAAGCTGCAGAGCCACATTAATGATGCCATCCACTAACATGACGCTTCAAAGACGCTGGGAGTGGCAGCCATGACACTTTCAGGCTCCACTGAGGAGGCCGCGCAGCAATAATTGTTTCTAGATCAAGAAAGCCATAATTAATTTGCCTGTCTTGAAGGGGAATAATAGCTGTTAGTAAAAAGACAGCGGAAAACTCTGTGTGTGCGTGTGTGTGTGTGTGTGTGCGTGTGCACGTATGTGTGGAGGAAAGCTTTCTCGCAGCGCGGGCACATTAATAAATACTCTGAATAAAAACAAAAAGGTGAAAAAGCAGAGGCCAATGTTTAACTACATCAGTCCGCAACGGGGGCCAAGGTGCTGCGTGTGCGCGTTTGCCGTCGTGCGTATGCCTGTTAACACTGTCCCATTGCGATGGAATTGAAATGCCATGACAGCGACAGTTTGTCCAGCTGTTTCTCTCCACTTAATCATCCTGCTGCAGTGGTATTTAATGCAAGGAGCCCTGGGTTTATTTAAAAGTGTTTAGAAGAACGCACACAAATCACAGCATGCAGAAAATGGCTTGTCTTAATGAAAACAGTGTTCCTTCAACATTGCTCTGCGGGACGCCCAAGACCTGGGAGACGACTTGGGAATGCAGAGACCACAGGGGGCAGAATAATGACCATGGAACCTGGGCTGTTAAGACTATGCTTGTTATGCTAAAAGGCAGGACGGGAAGCCTGAGGGCTGAGATGGGAGGGCAGGAACATACACACATCAAGAGGGAGCGGACCACTTTTCCTTAATAACCTCTGGCAAATGGTGCCCAAGGTGATTAAGGTGCAGGGCTGAATGATGGAAAATGCAGTCAACTTTTTGTTTGTTTCGAGTTTTCCTCTGAAAAGTTAAGATTAATTGAAGCAGTAACTGAAATGTTACTGCAGTGTGTCCTCAGCAGTTGGTTCAGGGCATCATTTAAATACCTGTTTACAATTTGCTGACAGAAAACTGCAACCTTGTCAATAATGATTGACTCCTCCAAGTGGCTCAGTGTTGATGAAGTGTGAGACATTGACGCTGGCTGATGATATCGAGGAGTAAACATTTCATTTTTACAGTCTGGTTGCAGCCAAATGTCGCTCACAGCAACTCAGCCTTCGATGAAATGGCTCTGTCATCTGTTTGGGAATAAAGTTTCAATACTTTTCTACTCCTATTAAAGAGTTTGGATCCCAGCTGCTGCAGGTTTGTTAGATCTGAATGAGATCCCAGGACCAGCCCGTTGCAAGTCCAGCCACAAGCTGGTCTTCTCATGGAGTCGGTCAGACACAACCTGAACCTCCTGATGTACACACCTTTCTGGAAATGGAATTTTAACATCAGGTACTAGATATAAATGTTTGCATGTGTGTGTGTGTGTGTGTGTACCCCCTGACTATTTCCTGCTTTTCAGATTGGATCCTAGAGAAAAAAAAGGTGTGTTGCTAATCTCTGGAAGAATGTGTGTTTGAGGGAGCGAGCGTTGATTACACCCTCGTCTCCAACACCAAGAGCCAGCATTTCTCAAGTGTGTGTAATTATAGTGAGCACACATCCTCCTAAGCATCCTGTCAATCTGAATCAGAAAGAACACACAAACACCATGTGCACACATACACACACAAAAAAACCATTGTGTTCTGAGTGTGTGCTTTCAAGCGCACGCGATTAGCCTGGATGTACGTTTGTGTGTCTGACGTGAGAATACGGCTCCAGAGGTTCGGGTCATGTCTGCACAGCTCGCTCTTCACGTCCTCTTGCACAATGACCAGGTTTGGATTTCATAAACGAACTTAGACCAACAGCCAGGTGCTAAACCAAAGCTACGCTTTTAGCTTATAGCTCAATTATGCTCAAAGTGAGCAACTCGGCCCAAAGCCAAAGCTGTCAAACCACTCTGTCGCCTGAGAACTCGCGTCAAGGAAGCAGTGTGCGTGCAACAGCGCACCAGTCCAACAACAATAATAACAGGTGATTTGCTCAGATGAGGCTCAGTGACAGGTTTGATATTTTTGCAAGTTGAACTTCTGAATCAGCGGTAATTAATATAGATCTGGAAAAGTATGATTTTGTTAGTTTACCTCTGGTTTTGAGGGTGGTTACACAAATTTACTCACCTCTGTCTCCCTCTTGCTTTGAATTAAATAAACAGCTAGCAGGAGGAGGTTGGCCAGGAGATATAGGAGAAGAAGGTAAATTACATTGTCAATTCAGATCATCTCAGTTATCTGTGTCACGGCAGCCAGCAGAGGAGAGCTGCCATGTTAACAGCTCTGAGAAAAGCGGCTAAAGTTTAGCCAACATGCCCTGAGCCACGGCGAGAGAGGAGGACATGAAAAATTAATCTTTCTGACTCGTGAGTGTGTGTGTGTGTGTGTGAGTGTGCCTGCAGAGCTGTATCAGTTTAATTACAGCCAGCACCCGGCCTCCATTCCGACACGCACTCTTTCCTACGTGAATTAAAACATCCCTTTAACTCCTCTCTCTCTCTCTCTCTCTCTCTCTCTCTCTCTCATACCACACATACGTTAATTGACATGCAGAAACTACCAGTGCGACTCTCCAGCACACCCTCCCCTGCTGTAGCTGCCATCCACCGTCCCCCAATCCTCCCAGCAGTCGGCCCTGGTCCTGTTCCTCATCCTCAAAACTATTTGAAAATCAATTATCTCAACAAACCAGCTGTAAGGAGAGGCTGCCAGCCACTTACTCCTGAAGTGAATAACTTATTTGAAATTCATTATTGTGTCGAGCAGAGCGACAGGGTCCTCAAAGTCTCTGCTACCCCCTTCTCTGTCTCTCTCTCTCTCTCTCTCTTTACATAAACTCCTGTCATGCAATTTTAACCAGCTGAGCGTCACAGACATCACACATGTGCACACACACACAAACTTGATTGGGTCACCTCATTTATTTATCAGATGCAAATCAGTGATGACCGGGGATGTTCCTCTGCCGACTCCCTCTGCAGCCATGAATATTGATAGTGAAAGAAGAGCAACGCTGGGGAGGCTGCTTAGATGCAATATATAGATCCATACATGCGTGTTTGTCTCATACGTTGTTCTTTCTTTCATTTTTTCCTATCTTTCTTTCGTGCAGTGCTCCCCTCCTCACCAATGAAGAGAGAGTAAATGAGAGTGACAAGGCTGTCATGTATGTTGCAGCGAAGGCCGGCGATGGCCGACACAGAGACACGAGGTGTCATTTTCATACATCTCTCTTTTTCTGCCACCAGCTGGACTTTCCTTCTCTCCCCTTTCCTGTCACACTCTATCTCTCATCCATCCTTTCCTTTGCATCGCTCCTTCCCTGATGATACTGCATTTTTGTGCCAGTTTCCTAAAGATTAAACACGGAAAAAATGTTCTCGCTGTATCTGATAAACAGTAGAAAAATGTCTGGCATTTTAAAAAAAACAGTATGAAAGACTCACTGTTGGTGTTTGGGTGTGAACGTAGAGCACCAACAGATGAGCTCTGTGCAGCGTGCAGGCGTCGCAACAACCCCTGTGGATGTTGTGTGTGAACGTCACCTGTCAACATCAGCTTCTTCAGTCCTGCATCCGTGTCCACGTGCGCCCCAACACCAAGTACAGATACCAGAACCTGTTAGGATGCATAAAAAGAAAGTCAAAACTGCAGAAGAGTTCATGCACTGTTGTGGGTTATTTCTGCCTGAAATTAATGGTTTTCTTTTCTTCTGTAAGGGGAATTCCCATCATCAGAGTCTGTCCCTGCCGGCTTCACACATCCCAACATGTCATTTCGTTTCTTTCACTAACTCAACAGCTCAGGAGTTACAGTTTCTGCAGACGCACACACGTTTATGAGCACGCACTCTGTGTGTGTGTGTGTGTGTGTGTGTGTGTGTGTGTGTGAGAGACAGCCTCCGGGCAGGCCAGCAAAAGGAAATCAGTCAGCTAAACATCAAAGTAAAAATGGGCTGAAATTGGCCTCTCAACTGGTCTTAATCTTCCAATCATTGCTAAAAACACAGCTCAAAGTAACTCCACCGTCAAAAAAAAAAACACAAAACACCAACTTTGTCTTTGAGGGTTTGATGAGATGCATTCACAGCAGATTGTTTGTGTTGGGGTGCAAGTGCTGCATTGTCATTCGTGTGTGTGTGATTTCTGCACCCACTTCACACATATTTTAACATGGGGTTTTGTTTGTTTGCAAGTTCTGTCGCTGAAAATTTGGTTTGTTTGCATTGGCAGTGAGTGAGGGTCTGTCGCGATCAATGCCAAAACCATTACGGGACAAGCTTTAAAGGGAGCAGCCCCATTTCAGAAACCTGGCATGGCCGAGGCCTGCATATGGAATTATTTGATCAATAGCCCTGTAGCTTGATAGAGAGGAGTAAATTATATGATCAATGCTGTGTACAATGTCGCTCACTTCGTTAAGAGCGTCTCTTTGTGTGCACAATTCCTTGTGCGTGAGTGTGTGTGTGTGTGTGTGCGAATCGATGTTTGCTGGCAAAAGACTTGCGGACGAGCGGATACGCAATTTATTTTTGAAATAAAGGACTCATTTCCTCAGGCTGTTTGCGTATTTTTCAGTTGCTTTACACAATCCACTCAGATATGAACAGAGAAGCGCACGGGGTTGTCAAATGGCAGACATGAAAATAGAATGAAGGGGAGCAGGGCAGGCAAGCTTAATTATTGATGTGTATCATGGTGCCTATAAACACACAACACATCGAGCTGTTCATGGCTGTTCACCACCAATGACGCACTCTTATCGCTCACCAACAAGTACACCGCTCATACTCCATACGGTACATATATTTAATACGTGTTCAGACACATTCACATGTATGCTCACACATACAACGAACAGGTTTGATTTGTTTCCAGTGGCGCCATTAAAAGAAAACCACTGGTGGCAGCGGCTCCATTATGACTTCCGAGACGCGTGCACCTTTATTCCAAATCTGTCCCTGTGAATGAGATCACAGCTCTCTGTCGCTCTGGAAATGTCTGAGCATGAGTGGCGTGCATCAGGGTGAGGAGATACCTCTCCTCATTGTAGGTTCATGGCCGTGTACGTGTCAGGAAACTCACCAGGAGACAGAGAGAGAGACGCTCTGATAGCCTGGCAACGCGCCCTCGCTTTGAGCCTGATTTGTTTTTGTTTTTTCCCCCGTCCCCCATCTCTTTCCGCGCCCCCACCACCTCTCCCTCTCCTGTCACATGCTAAAAGTTGAACCCGTCGCGGTTAACGATAAGCAAACGACACAAGGAGGTTGGGTGGGGAGAGCGAGGAGTGGGTGGGTGGGTGGATGGATGGATGGAGATAGGGACGCTGGAAGGGAGGGGTGTGACACAAAGGAGAGCCTGTCACACTCACTTAGATGCTGAAATATTAAAGTGAGCAGTCAGGTTGTAATTTTCCTGAGAAAGCCGAGGGAAGAGGGGGATAAGTGAAGTGAGAGGAGGAGGGAGGCCGGGGGACGAGTGATAGAGACACGGATGGAAAAAAAAAGTATCACCGCGGATCTCTCTTTCCTCTCTTCTTGGATGAGACACCGGCACACTTTTAATACTGCGACTTTAATTAGTTTGGCTTTATACAGTCTGACTTTCTCTGCTGCTCTTCTCCAGACATGAATAATTCAGCAGGAGCGCTGCGCCGCCGCCTGACAGCAAGCCCACCAAACGGCAACGCATCCATGGAAGAAACAGACCAGAATAGATGGTCTCCAGCATCCGACAGCAGACTTGAGAAACCTCAGGACATTTGGTGTGTGCATGTCACCTGAGCGAGGGTAGTTGGCTGGTTCCGTGTCAAAGAGCAGATCTCACATGAGATGTGGAAAATGAGCATTATGTTTTTATTAAAGTGAAGAATGAATCAGATTAACTCTTTTATTTCTGAAACTAGAGACTGTTGAGAACAAATTAGAAGCAGCTGCATGTTTCTGGATGGGCTGTATTCCTCTCCATATATTAGAAATATAAGTTTCAAATGTCTGGTTCTTCCTGTAAGTATCTGAGAATAAAAACAATAAACCAGTGCGGTTTAAGTAAACCATTTTAAAGGTACTTTTTTTGTGTGTTTTAAGGCCTGTAAACAAGGTTTAGGAATGTTTACACCATCAGTGTGTGCTGATAAGCAGCTGGATGGTCCAGAACTCGAGATGGCTCCTCTTAAAGGGAAGCCAAAATGTCTCTAATGGCCAGACAAGGTGAGCTTTTCTGGGCCAGCTTGAATGAGGCCATTCCCCGTGTCAGGCAAAGAGTCGTCACTGCCACTGACCCTGAGGTGCAACAAAAAACAAATGAATGCGCAAAAGAGACGGACATGAGCGCACAGAGGCAGGATGTTCTAAGTGTCACTATGCCTGCAGTCATCTCTCAGAGTCTGAAGAAGTTTTAATGAGTTGAGAATAAATAGAATTCCAGTAGTTGCTCTCTTTCCAGCTCGGTCTGTGTCTCTTTGTGTAACTTGTCTCCATTCCAATCACAGCTCGCTTCAGTGATCACTGAGTCACATCTGAAATTGAATAGACGTGGCGTTCTGAGTCAGCCAGGACAGCGAGCCGAGTGCAGATTAGTCACCCCGGCGAGGTGTTGTCCTGTTGTCCTGGGACGATGACAGATCCATGAAATGAACAGGAGAGTGATGCACCAGGGGTGTCTGTCTGTCTCAACGGTGGGTTGTGATACGGCTGACTGTGTGCTGCTGAAAGTGTGTGTGTGCATCTGTGTGTGTTTGTCTCAGGTTCTATAAAAAGACACGTCTATATGGCTGTATCACAGGCAAAATGACTCTGGAGAGGAGCTTGTTGTCTCCAGCTTTGAGAGAGAGTTGGGTCATACCATGACATACTTGACTCATACAATTATGGGCTGGGGAAAGTTCAGAGAATTTTCAAAAACTGCACTTTGTGGTGCCTCCCCCGATCTTTAACTGAATGAACCAATCAATATGAAGGTATTGAAAGTGTGCTTGTGTATCCCAGAGTTTCCTCTTTGTCTTCTAACAACAACTTGTGTCAGAGTTGTGAGGCTGTTTTAGAGCTTCCCAGTCAAACATGATCCGCTGCCACTAATCCTGTTTGTGAGTGGATTGGTCACTGTAATCCTTTCCACAACAAATAAGCTTCTCCAGCACACGGTGAAATCCACCCCCGACCAGGTTGAAACGGGCTCCTCTGGTATCGCTCAGTCAGAATCTGTCAACCAGCGATGCCTTCTTTATCGGACTCCCAGGAACTTTGTCGTAAAACTGTTTTGCAATCATCCGCTGATACGCGTGGGCCTATTTTTCACTGTCAAAATCTGCTGCGGCGGATGTTGACTGTTTGACAGGCTGCAAAAACAAAGTCCTCACCCCTCAGGGGCAAGCTGGCAAATAAGCTCTGTTAGCTTGCTGTGATTTATTGTTTATATATACACATATTTTTTAAAAAAGAACCCAATTAAAAGGGATTTGTGATCTGTAAATAAATACGGCTCGCTGGTAGAAGTCTGGGCGGGTTTGATGGACGTTTCATGTGCATATTTTTGGGAAACCCAGACAAACACAGAGAACATTCACCCACAAACACCTCAGGCTGCAAAATGGACCTTCTCGTTTTCAAGCAGCACCCTTCTTTTTCAGTCACCCCCTTATTTGAATTTTTTTGGCCTCAGTTTCCAAATTTTCTCTGTCTTTTCTTTATATTGTGACTAAAAAAGACTCACTAATAAATGCAGCCACTGGTGTTTTATATCTTCCATGGTCCATCTTTAGTTGTCACTTGTTGAAAATAACTACCAGCCTCCCAAAACACCTTTTTAAAATGTATCTACAAACCTCCGCCCCTACATACTCACACATATAAATGTGGATTAGGCAATCTGAGGCTAAATCAGGCAAAAAGAACGATTTTATCTGCTGTGCCCTCCTTCTCCATCTTTCCTGACTTAGACCTTTTCTCCTTCTCCCTCTCTCCCCCCGTCCTGCCTCCCTCCTCCTCCTCATTGCAGACGGTGGGGAAATATCAGTATTGTTTACGTAGAAGATTAGGGCTGAATTGGGCAGAAGGCGGTTGTTCTGTGACGATGGAGATAAGATATGGGATGGTGGAGGTGGCGGGCGGTGGTGACGGCGGTATGTGTGTGTGCGTGTGTGTGTGTGTGTGTGTGTGTGTGCACTGCTACCCTGCCTTATCTTGGCAGCAGGCGGAGCAGTCATATGAAGTTGTTCATTGTAATTACTCGTGGCAAGAGTAGATTTCATAGGGAGATTTAGGAACAGGGTGAAAGCAAAGGATAGCAGAGAAAGAAAGGGTGAGAGAGAAAGCAAATGGCAAAGAAACATGAAAGGCAGAGAAAGTTAACGAGTGTACGAGCCATCTTTAAAAGCACCCACCAACCCTTCGGTGCTGTCTGCACATAATTGTGAGTATTTATCACTCATCTCTGGTATCTCAGCGTCCCAATGACCTTCTGGACGTCTAACATCTTCGCCACTGTTCTAATAATCCACATCTCATGACTCATCTCCATCTTTCTGCTGTTATTCACTCAGTGATATTTTCTCTCTGCACGTCTTTGCTCTCCACTGTAATTATCATCCTGAATGAGAATGTCAGGTGCAGTCACCAGATATCCATCTTCAAATGAAAAAACAATCCAGAATGGAAAATGTAAATATACATTTAGCTATTGATTTTACATAATTTATGCATTTCAGTATTTATTCAGACCAGCCAGTGGCCACCTTATATTAAGAAGGTGGCGTTTTAAGACATTTGACATGTTTTTCCATGTTCCCACTGTGTCTGTGCGGCAGCTTCTTTTGAAGTGATGTAGGGAAATCAACTTGTATTTGCTCAGTTTAAAGTGAAGAGATCAGGATCGTGATAACTTGAGTAGGGTTAGGACAAATATTCATTAATGAGCAGACTTTTGCATGTTTGTTTGGGACATAAACAGATTAAATAAAAAAGTGTGAAAACATGATGGAAAGTCTCACCTCTGAGCTGTTGGTGGACGAGTCAAAGAGCTTCATTAACTTGGTGAAACAGTTAAAATAACACGAAAACCGGACGCGTTGGTTGAAAACCTCCACAGGGGCACTGGACAGGACTGCTGTTAACCTGGAAAATGATATTTTCACAAAAGAAAAGACCGCACATTTTTTTCCCAGAACATCTTAAAAGTACTTGAAATAGTTTCTCGTTTTTCTGAAACAAAAGTTAATGTAGTTGTTGAAAACTCTCAAATAACTCAAATATCTGTTATATATTTGGTCACTGTGATCAAACACATAACATTCATTTAACTTAATGTTTGCTGGATATCAGTTTATAAATTAGCTGTTAAACCCGCAGTTAATCATTTGTTTGCTTATCTGATTAGTGTCAACAGTATTTAGTGTCATACACATTACAAAACTCCAAATTCATCTCTTCATTAGCTCTGATAAACACGCGCTAATGTAAAGCTAAAGAATCACCGTGTGTGTGTGTGTGTGTGTGTGTGTGTGTGTGTGTGTGTGTGTGTGTGTCTGAGAGGAATCTTTACCTGAGGGGAAGTTTCGCCTTTTTTTTTCCAGCTGAACAAGCGAAGCGGGAAGGTCTCCACAGTGCCTGGAGGAGAACGTGCTCATCACCTGAGTTCGCGTCTGAGGGTTTGTCCTTATTTTCCACTACTTCACGGAACCGCTGCCTCGGCAGGAGCTCCTTCTCAAAGAGGAGGCAGAAGAAGGCAAATCACAAATCTTTGAATCCATTTCTGAGCCAAAGCTAATCTACTTACTCAGATAATCAAGTGTTTTTACGTTCCCAAGGTCAGAAAAGCTGAGCGGCAACACAAAGAAGCGACAGCTGGAGTCCCAACCGGGAACACGCCATTGTTGGAAAAGCATTGCATGTTTTTGTGCGCACACACACACACACACACACACACACACACACGTGAAAGGAACCTTTTAGCAACACAAGCTGATTATTTTTAGGAATGCAATTTGTGTGAAATATAATCAGAGGTGTTATAAAGATTCTGCCAGGAATAATAACACTTCCTGGCATCCCTCTCCTTCCAGCGGAGGCCAGCTGACAGACGTAGGAGCAGATGTGAAGGGAGACACCTCAGTTATGTTTGGGTCATCTGTGGGACGAGGCGTCTTCAGAGGAAGCGTGACTTATACCGTTTTCATCCCTTCCCCGTCAGAGTTTTTAGAGGGGTAGTGATGCTCTACTCATCTATCATTCATCAGGACTGAGTGTATGATCCAGCTCAGAAGATCCACATTTAGCTCCTGCTGTGTTCTCGTACCCCCTCCTCGTCTTTCTGTGATGTGGGTTCACTCTTCCTCGCTCCCTTTCCGCCTCAGTCTCCTCGCTCTTTGGCTCCATGCTGTATCTGTTTCACTTTGTCTTCTCTCAAGGCTGACTTTTATGTGTTGTCTCTCCCACAATGTTCACACTTCCTCCCTTTTGAGTCAGGCGATGGAAGGGTGTCTCTGCTGCCAACAGCAAGGTTTCTGAACCTGGAGCTTTTCCCTGATTGTCCTTGTCTTCTCTATTCAACCTCTTTCACGTATCTCTCTCTTTTCTCTATGCTCTCCTTTTCACAGCGTGTTCAGGGTGGATCTGCTGTGCCTTTTCTCTTTATATAAATGCTGCAGAGGTGTAATGGGGAGTTAATGTTCTGAGACTGAGAAGGCGGCAGATGTAAGAGCACAGAATCAATGCACGAATAAACCGAGAAGAGAAGAGAGCTGCGGCATTCCCTGACATGTTGTGTGTGCAGATACAGCCTGTTAATAAAGATGGAGGCTCCCCGGGGGATATTCGGCTCCTACAGGGATTTGAAAGTCCACAAATAATTCACCATTTTTCTTAGAAAAGTCAGCCAGTCGCCATTTCATGGCAGTCTAACTTTTCTGCTTGAGAGGGACTGTCAAACATCAGCTCGCAAGCTTATCTGCACACAACAGTAACATTTGAAGAAGCTCGTATATTCTCCTGGATGTGACTATTGAGAGTGAGGCAAGTGGGCATTAACAGGATATATGGACAAAACGAGCCAGATGTTCCAGGTGCAGCCCAACACAACCACTGTCTGCTCTCCAAAACACAACCCAGGGTGACTGAAGTCAGAATTCAACCAAAACTCCAGGATGAAACCTTCCTCTGGGTTCCATTCATCAGATAATGTCCTAGTGGACGCGTTGCAGCCTCTCTCAAAAACCAGTGAAAATAGTTTCTTAGGGTGAACAAACAAATCTCTCCCTTTGTCTACGTCCATCATGTGGATACACACAACAAAATATTGACAGCCCAGCAGCCCCCTGGTCTTCTTCCTGTCAGTGACTTGGGATAATGTAGACAAGTCAACTGAACTACCTGCTGACTCCCCAAGCAAATTCCCACAGGCAGCAGTCTGATGCTCAACCAATCAGGCTTTCCCCCTGGATGACCGACAGCTGCGATGTCTAATTACACAGGAATGCTTGAAAGTACCCAGCTAATCCTCTAAATGCCAGGTCAAAACTCAACTCTCCACTTTTGAACAACCCGTCGTTGTATTTGTGGTGGCATTGGGTTGCGACGCGCGGGAAACCCCTCAACTCCCCCAGTGGGACGATTAAGGTCGATATTCAGACGCAGACAAGTGTCTAGACATTATCTGGAAAAAAGAAAAACAAGGCATGGCTTTCAGGATTGTGAATATTGTAATTTGGTGGTAACAGTATCTGACATCGGGGCTCACAGCTGCTGGCAAACACCGTCACTACATAACAAACACAAGCAGCAAAGTAACACCTGTACGGACAAAAGAGGAGGAAATATTATAAAAATACCTGAAATCTGCACATTCTGGATGGTTTGTCTTTGATAAAGGGCCCTTGAAAGCAAACCTTTCAAATCACACAAACAAGCATCTTAAAAAGCTCTTCATTTTATACAAATGTCTCGTTCATTCTCATGACAAGAGCTTTCCAGTGAAGGTCTTAATCAAAATGAACCTGCATTAATCTATAAAAATGTACTCGCTACTTCACAGAAGTCAGTAATAAAGAGCCCCACTATACTGTTGTTATGACATGGTTGAGTCCTGTTGTTCTGAATAAACAGCCCCGTCCCTCCTGATTTCACTAGTACTTTATTCACTGCTAAACATGTCAACTACCAAACAATACAGGTCAAAACGCAGAAATCTAGCCGGTAAATGTGGGAGCGCTAATGTAAACACCATCATTCAGGGGGTCCATGTCCTTGACCGCAGTGCAGAGCTGCACAAAAGGAACCTCGGAATGATTTTAACAGCGTTATGGATGGAGAATGTTGCAGCGGCAGCTACACGCCAGCTAATGGCTTGTTTACGGTGGCTGTTGATGGTCCGACTGTACTCCTGAATCTTAGATCAAATAAAAGCCCCAGAACGCAGCTTCTCTCATCACTTATGTTACCTTGAGAGAAGCAAGACGGGCGCTGAGGACGAGGCAGCGGGGGAGCGAGCAGTGCAGTTTCAGATATCAAGAAGCCCGCGCGTATCGCTGACGTTGTCAACCGTCGTTGAGCTAAATGTGACCTGATTTGGCTGCACTAACACCACATGGCATTTAAAAATTAGCAAGGAAGACACATGGGACAAGGAAGGGGAGGAGGACTAGAATGTTTTGCTTTAATGGTTGCTCTCGTATTTCAGTAGCAGCCCGTCCGATCAGGCGGTGCACGTTGCTGCATCTACAGGGAGGCCTGAGGGGAGCTGGAGGGATTTTCAGGTTTGATATTTTTGCTTCGTGCAGGTTCCTCCCACACCAGAAACTGCAGCTGTAAAGAGTTTGTGTGTTTGCGGAGAAAGGGAGTGCTTCAAGAGCTTGTGCACCTTCTTTCACAGCTTTCAGCCATTCAAGATGTATTCCCAGCGTCAAAAGTCTCAAGGATCATACCAAGAAAGGAAAACCACAGAGCTGAAATCTTTAAAACAAGTGATACGTGCAGCTTTTTTCTTCTTTCATCCCATAGCAGTGTGTGTGCGTGCATCCATGCGTGTGTGTTCAGTGGGTCCGTATACATCACAGCCATTAACACGTGTAATTTGGCAGATATTTGTGTCCATCTGATGCAGATTGTTAAGTAAGAAAGAAAAAAGAAGGAAAGAAAGAAAGACAGGGAGTGGGGTCTGAAGGTTAATGATGCTTCATGATTATGGCCTGTTGTAGGTCAACCTGTTGTTCTCTGCCCCCCTCTGTCCTGCTCTCCCTCCGTCTTCCCTCCATTCCTCCCCTGGCCTGGCTTGCACCTGCCTACTCCGCCCCGGCATTGTGCTGCTCTGAAAACGTTTAACCGATGCTGAATGAACCAGCCACCCTCCTCCCCCCTTCAGTGTCAGGGCAGGGGTGTTGTCGTCTGGGAGGGGCCATTACGTATAGAGAATGGGATGGGGATGGGGTGGGGGGGGGGCAAAGGGCACGTTCTCCCCTCCCCTGCATACTTTGCCCCACTTCACTCCGGTCCAGCTCAGAGCTGAGGCCTTTGTTTCCGGCACGATACAGAAATATGGCTGATCGCTTTGCTCAAGTGAACATCAGAGAGGGGAATAAAGGGTGGGAGGGCAAGAAGAAGAGGGGAGAAGAGGAAGTGGAATTCAGAAATACTCCAGTAAAGCGCTGGAAAGTAAACGTTAACTCAGCCCAACAGTTCCTCGTGAATTATCGTTACATTTCCGACTGCGTGCACAAGCCAGAAGGCAACTTTAATGGAGCTTAACTGAGATTTCTGCCCTCTTTTAGTGAACGTTGGACTCAGAGCTGTTGAGATTATGACTGTTGAAACATTTCCTTTAAGGCTGAAAATGAAGCATGATGCCCTGCAGCAGCCGCTGGCTAACAGGCGTTATGGGACATGCAGGAAACACAGCCAACTGCTTTGCTAACTGCTAACATCCACTGTCGACCACCGTCTACTCCACCCTCGCGCATTCGCAGACGTTCTGCGGCCGGTCATTAAACCTTATCAGCATTTCCACAAAACAGAAAACTTTTTACCAAATGTCTGCAGATTCTGCTGCTTCCGTTTCTCATAAACACTTTTCTGAGTAAAAAAAAAAACACGCCATTTTTTCTACCACTCCTTCTTGATGCTCACACCAATACTCCTCAGATATGCAAGAAAAAACAGTTCAAGACCGCGGTTTTTTTTCTTTTTTGGCTTTAAACAGCGCATTCATTCATTCATTCAGCACATATTGTTGGTCTGTGTCGCTCGCATAAATATCTACACATGTGAACATATCCATAAAGCAAGGCTGAAAAAAACAATTACAGTTTCTGATTAAGGCACTCCTAATCCCTTTATGCAAAACACAGTTACACGAGTGCACACAATGAGGAAAAAGAGAGACGGAGGGAGGGAGGAAGAGGAGGGAGAGTGAAGGAGGAAAAAAAGTGCAAATGCGAGGAGAATAATTACATATATCATGAAGCCGTCCCTTTTATTTTGGATGTCACTTCTGATGTCACTGGCCAGCTTTGGCGCTAATTTGAATTCAGACCTTTATCAGCTGCCGGCAGCAGATTTTGAGTGACAGCGCCACCAAACGCCTCTTGCCAGCCGTCCTATTGATTTCTCTAAATCCCCAACAATAGCATTTGCATGCTTGTTTCTGTTATAATACAGATATGGTGTTTCGGAAATTAAAGAGCGGCAGGCAGACCAGAGGTAACTAATTGTGTGCCTGTGTAATGAGTGCAGTTTCAATTTGATATAACCCACAGCTTCTCCCCTCGCAGGCCTGCGCTAAGTACTTTCAAGTCTTTGTGGGGAAATAATTGATTTTTGTGCTTTGGGCACAGGGAAAACTATTATGATCTTTTTGAATAATGGCAGCGGGAGGAAAGGCATGTTGAACGATTTAAATTGGTATTAGAGGAGAGGAGGGAAGGGAAGGAGCGCTCGGTGGCGGGCAGGGGACTGATAGTGCAGCACGCTTCCTAATTTGACTGACAGCCTGCAAATGGCGAAAGGCTGCTTGATTACTCATTCTCTTAAGGCCGAAGAGGTGCGACGGAAGCTGTCGCCACGGCAGCAAGCGAGGCCCCAGTCAGCCTGGTCAGACCGGTTGGGTTTCCGACTGGAGGAGAGGAGATGAAGAGAACGTGTGACGAGGATGGTCGGGTGGTCTGGGCTGGTTCGGGCACAGCGTGGAGCTGGCATGTTGTCATACAGCTTTAGGTTAATGTGTGTGTGTGTGTGAGTGTGAAAAAGAGAGAGAGAGAGAGAGAGAAAGAGAGAGAGAGAGAGAGAGAGAGAGAGCAAGTGCTGCACACAAATGTATTTTTGGGGAAGGTAGATTTTTGGACATCCATGAAACGTGTTGTCTTTCTCATGACGGAGACACCCCCCACCCCCAACCTCACTCCCACCCTCCCCCCTTTCCGCCCCGTTTTGTTCCCTTTGTAACAAAAGCAGGATTTCTTAGTTAATTCGTCATGTTCAAATTTCACACTCTTAATTGTACACAGAGATTAACAGGTTTTTCCATTGTAGACGAGGTTGGCAAGAGAGTGCGTGTGTGTGTGTGTGTGTGTGTGTGTGTGTGTGTGTGTGTGTGTGTGCGTGTTGGTTGTGGGGGGGCGAGGGGGGGTACCAGCTTTACTCTCCTGTTATCATTTTACATGACAGGGAGCAACAACCATGCCATGTTCTCTGGTTGTTTGAAGCCTACTGGTTCCCCATTAAAGAACACAGCCATGGTTTCCAGCGGCGTGATCCGAGGCTCAGAGCTTCAGAGTGACAGCTGAGCACAAAAGAGTGAGAGAAGACTCGTTTGGGAAGACACGCTGCCACCGAGCAATCTTGTGAAGCAGATACACCGCTGGGCCACCAGCATCAAATACATAAGGAAAGTGTGTGTGTGTAACACTTGGTTTGGTTTTCATGTGATACCAGAGCGATGTTTAATACTGGATCATTTCAGCGACATGCAGATGGATGGATGGATGGATGGATGGGTGGATGGATGGATGGATGGAGGACTATTTGACTTTAGTGTAATATAAATGTAAAAAACACACACTTTTATCAGTCATAAAATTCACACAAACAAGACCTAAATAAAAAAAAAACCCACTAAGTTCATTTTCTTTTCATTGCTTGTTAATTAATGAATTAATAGTTAATTACTGTGACGGTTCCTCTTAAGTCACCCTGCCCAGTCCTGATAACTGGATCGGTGCGTTTGTGGTCGGGAGGAAGTGAGAGTGAGGACCAGTATCACGGTGAGCTGGGGGAAATGGCAGCGTGGGTGGGATGAAAAGAGCAGAAAGAAAACCAGAGAAGAAGAAAGTGGCGTGCGGGTGCTGGTGGCTGCGATTCTTCACAGGTTTGCGGCCCAGATGTGATGACTTCATGCTGCTGGTGCAGGCTTGGCCGCGTGTGCGCGCAGAAAAAGAAAATCGCGTTAATTCAGTATTATTTAATATTTTTAATTTTCAAAATAACATAAATCATAAATGATGATTTCAATATTATTGTGTAAATACACCTTTTTTCCTTTTGGAGAGAAGTGTTGAAATTGTTGTTAGTTTCAATAATGAATAAATGTATTTTTAAACAGATTAATAATCAATCTGTATCTTTGCTAAATAATTCCACATCCACCAAAGCCAAAGATGGCAGCAGAACTAATGAGCAGACACGTTAAATCCATAAGCCTTGATTCAAAAATTCATTTTCTTTTATTGTTTCCTAAAACAATTTTACTTGAAATGTGATAATTTCTGCAAATGCATAGCTCTGAGGTGTTTTTGACTCTATGGAGAAGATTTTTATTTTAAAATATTTGAAGATGAACTCAGGTAACTTTGAGAAAATAAATGTAATTTGCTCAAGTAGCAGAACTGAGCTTATATTCACTCAACATTAAGAGTTTGCGTGTTGAAAACTGTTGATTTTTTGTTGTTGATGTGGGCGTATTGCATGTGTGTGTGTGTGTGCGTGTGTGTGTGTGTGCGTGCGTGTGTGACCGAGAGAGAAAAATATTCAACTCAAACTGTACAATAAACTAGTTCAGAGTGCACAAACACACAGCAGCCACTCAGGGCCTCTCTCCTTCATCACTCTTCCTCCCTCTCCTTTCCATCAGTGCTCCCCCATCCGTCGCTCTCCTTCCAAATGGACTTCCTCGTTCCGTCTCCATCTCCGTCTGCCTCCCGCTCTCTCTCTCGGAGAAGCCGCGGTGGTTAATTTAGTTGGTCATAACTAATAGTGGCTAATCTGCGGGCGGGAGCCTGCAGAGGATATTGGACAGTGTCGGGGTTAATCGCAGTCGGCCCGGTTAGCCGAGGCTCACAAGGGAAAGTAAGAGGAGGAGGAGGGTGGAAAAGGTGGTGGTGGTGGTGGAGGAGGAGGGCTTAATTCCACCGAAGGCAAATGGCATACTGGTTTTTTATCTGGGCCCCTGATAAGGAAGCGCTAATACACCGAGGAGAATGGATGCTCAAGGGCTGGGTTCTCCTTATCAGCAAACTTTACAACAGGAGCCCCGGACTAACGGCACCACCCCCACGCCCACACAATAAGCACCTCATTTCACCTCTCAAGCAGAACTATCACCACACCACCAACCACCCACCCCTCTCATACGCCCGCACGGATGTACACACTTACACGCACATGCGCCGCATCCTCCCCACTTCACTTTCCCGGCCCCACCCACCTCCACTTCTTCACACACAACACCCCATCAAGCAGCAGAACACACACATTTGGACACACACGCGCACACTTCCCTCCGTGTCTCTGCGGCGCGGAGCAAGCAGCCGACAGGAGTGAGGGAGTATTATGAGCGTGGGCTAATTGGAAGATCACTCTAATGCATTAAGAGATAAAATAGTTTGGCTGCAGGCCTGGAGGCAGGATCAGAACAACGTTGGAGGAAGCTATCTGGCCCCGTCACACATTTGCAGATTTCCATACTAACGCAGCACGAGCAATTACCCCAAACACAGAGCTCTGTTTGAGCTACAACACACTCCCTGCCAGTACCACGGCCCCAGGAAATTAGAGGGGTGTGTGTGTGTGTGTGTGTGTGTGTGTGTGTGTGAATAAGCCTCAGCAAGGGAGGAAATTGGCTTAGTGTTGTTTGACTGTGTATTTGTTTTCTGGGTAAAAGAGGGAGGAATGGGGTTTGTGGAGAGTTGGGATTTTTACAGGGTGGCCTTGGGTGTTACAGCTAAAGTGTGTGTGTTTGTGTGTGTGTTGTTGGGGGGGCATCTAGCAAAACAAAGATATAGAGGCAGTGGGCTAATCATGATGGCTAATAGAGGAGCAGGCATCTGCTTGCTTACACCCCGTCCCTGTTGTTTTTCACATGCTAATCGCTGTTTGTCGGTGGGAGATCTGCATGTTTGCGTGTGTGTTTTTGTCATCATCTTCTTCTGTGGTCTTTTGTTTTAAAATTGTCCAAGCTGCTCAGACTAAGCTAATGTGTCTCTTTTCAGAGCGATGTGTGCTTGGGAATTTAAAGTTGAATATTTGGCCACATTTTTTAAATTATTTCCATTTTTTGCAGTTTAATCATTAATAACATTTGTTGTCTCTTTCTCACAGGAAGAACTCAACCATACATTTGTAATTCTACTCACATTTGATTAGCTTTAGAAGCGGTTGCTGCTGTTGCTTGTGAGCATTTTCATCCCCATACTTTTGGCTAACGCTCTGCATCTTCTTCCATCGTCTTGCGCCTTTGTTGCCACGGTACCTGGCCTGGGATGCAAGCGTAACAGGTAAGTGCTGGAGTCTGTGCTGGCATCCGCTCTGGGGCAGGAGAAACGTCCCCCCGACTCGCCTGCACTAAATGGATAACAAGTCACGGATGGAGGGAAAAGATGCTTACAGTCAGAGCGATTTCAAACCTTGACCGTGATGAGAGCGTTTAGGCAAAGAGTCACACGCTCGTGCGCCGTGGTGCTCGCAGATCCTGGCTGTAGGGTGGGACAGACAGCAGCCCTCAGCGTCCTCGGCCATTGTTGTCTATGATTTGCCGTTAAATCCAATTTATCGCTGCTGTTAAAATGCATGTCTGCCCTCCAGCACATGAGGCCCGGTTCTTTCCACATAACCTCTGGCTGATTTGCCAAGCTTGGGGGGGTCGGATTTACTGGCATTAAAGATCCTTGCTTTTATAAACCTTCATTAAGGTCAAAGTTAGTAAATACTGTTGAGTGCTGAGCTTGTAGATGGGGAAAGACTAGGTGCTGAATGTACTCTGTGGGCGTGCACGTCTGGCAGCAGGACCAGGATATCTGAGATAGCTGTGTTAAGATAAAATGTTACACTTCTAACACACCGTGTGTGTCTCATCCACATGTATACGCACACATCAGATCGATACTGAGGAGGAGGGTGACACCGAGATGAGGCCAAGAGCCTTCCCTGCCCGTCTTCCTCCGCTCCCGTCCCTCCTGTCTCCTGCCTTCCAACTCCTCCATCTTCTCTTCAAACGGGCGACCCTGGAGCATTGTCTCACCTCCACTTGTCTCCTACATGGCTTCCTCCACCCCTTCGCCCCCCCCACCCTTCCCCATTGTGTCTGTGAAACAATTGGCAGATGTAACATTTAATTACGGCTGTATCTCCTCGGGCGCCGTTGAGGCAGAGCGAGCCCGGAACGCCACTCAGAGCAGAGGAGGAGTTGCATTACAATTTGCAGTGAAGTGATTTGTTCGCCAATAAGGTGGGAGAAAGTGGCGGGGGTCTGAGAAGCCGACAGGAAAGGTAATTTCACGATACTTGCTACAAAAAGGTCAAATGCTTTTTAATGACTGTGTTTTCTGATAATGCAGAATAGAGTAGCGCGGCGGCTACGGTGGCGGTGAAGCCGGCGTGGGGGGTGGGGGGTGGGGGGAGCGGGCCCTGGTAATAATAAAGTTGCAGATTGGTATCACATTGTGATGCTTTAATGGAGTCTTGTGGCTGAGGACTTCATTTGCAGCAGTGTTCAGCCCTCGCCTCACCTCGCCGCGACTGTCATCGCCTGTAATTTCTCTATTCAACGCCTGTCGGTGTTGTTTGCCTTTAACACAAAACCAATTTTAAAAGAGCAAATGAAGTGTGGCCCATTAAATGTTGCCACTCACACAGACATCCGGAGGTTATTGACTGTGATTAAAACAAGAGAGAGAAAAGATATGACTGTGTGAGCAAACTGAAAACGCCACGTGACTCCGGCGCCTGTGCGGATGGAGGGCAGAGGAGGAGAGAACAGGGGAGTGAATAAAAAAAGGGAACTGATAAGGGAAGAAGGGGTGGACTTAATTAAGGAAGTCGATAGCCGAGCAGTAGCCACAAAAAGAGACATCCAGCCAATTACAGTGGTTAAATGAATACAAGGCCCTATGGAAAGGTCAAAGTGTTTTAGGTTTTTTTCTGCTAATTTTCATTTTAAAGTACTTTATCGAGAAAAAAGTAATAGTATCTAGAAAAAAGGCACATATCTGTGTACTCAGCACAATTAAGAGATGCATTTTCCTTACGGACGCACACGTTCATCGTTCTGAGACACTTCTGAGCAACATTTATGCAGAAGCAGTAAATTGTGGCCACCGGAACGGAGCGAAAATGCTGCGTGCACGTGTGGCTCTTCCCCACTTGAGATGTTGCACCAGCGCTAATTCTATGCACAAAAACAGCCCTTTTACAGCTGATGTGTTTAATTATAGTTTGTTCTATAGGCAGCCATGTGGGCCATGTATATTTGTTCTGACACAGCTGACTGCCAGCATCACCCCCAACCACCACCGCCACCCCCACCTTCTGGTTTGAAAATTACATAATTCGTCTTATTAATGAGTGTGGATTGTACTCGACAATTAGAGATGGTTGCAACATGTTGGCTGCAGAGAGAAATGCCTCCAATTACGCACCGACACGGGGCCTCGTACCTTCCCTGCCTCCGCTGTCGGTAATTAAATCCACAAGCTTCTTAACGAGGCACCAATGAAATGAGAGTCGAAGGGTTAATGCGACTATCATTTCTCCCCGCAAAACAACTCCACGAGGCGCGCACACGCGGCCTGCTCCCGCATTTGCATAAAAAATTACCACAACTCTGGAAAAAGCCCTGCGTGTCAATTAAGTAGTTAGATTGCATATTTAAGCCAGTTCATGACTGAGACGCAGATTTATTTTTTGTATTTTTTTCCTCATAAAGGCGATTGTCGGCTGGAGTCCAGCTCGGATTCTGTCTCCACGGAGTGCGCCTGTTCTCCCCACACACACGCACATG
Organism: Pao palembangensis; assembly: GCA_015343265.1. Taxonomy (NCBI): domain Eukaryota; kingdom Metazoa; phylum Chordata; class Actinopteri; order Tetraodontiformes; family Tetraodontidae; genus Pao; species Pao palembangensis. The sequence goes on along the minus strand of CM027083.1, from coordinate 1,399,933 downwards.
GTGCTGTGTGAAGAGCTGACCGGGGCGTGAACCGCGGACCTGTCCAGGGCGCACCTCTGTGTCCTGGCGTCTGCAGGGACAGGCCGCCGAGCCTTCCTCCGTGACCCTGCTCAGGAGGAAGCGGCGGTCAACAGAAAACGGCGCCATCACGCGTGAGGAGGCGCGATTGGCGATTTAATTTTGTTAACATTTCACCTCCGTTCAATATCCTGTCACGGCTGCTGAAGGCTGCGCGCAGCATGTGCCATTATCTGCAGCAGCCCGTGGCTTATTGTAATAGTTCCCTTCAATCATGGGAGGATGTATTTGAATTCATAATAGCGGCAGAATCTGCGTCTAATCTGCCGCTGGAGCGGAGGAGCGTGCGCGCAGGCAGCGTGTGCGCTCACCCGCAATAACAGAGGGAGCGTCTCAATTGATGCTCTGACAGCACTACTTCACCGAGTGTGTGCGTGCGTGTGAGAGAGATTTCGTTTGAAAATAATGTTTTCTTTAAAGTTAAATTAATCGGATAATGTTATGATTAGGTTTGTTTTAGGAATTTTGTTGTAGCCGCATGAATTTATTATACATGGAGGATACATTTATTTCCCTGAATTACAGGACATCTGGGAAACTGCCCTGATGACATCATCTCCTAAGAGCGGTCGGGAGATTTGATTTGGCGTTTTTACGCAGAACAAAATTGCGTTTTTCTGACACAAATCTAACACTTTAGAGACATTTTCGCGCATTCACGCTGGCGCCTAAAGATAACTGCATAATCCGCCGACACAATGACTTTTCCATTATTATTCCTGGGTTCCAGCTCTCCACTCTCGGTGAGGTCAAATCTCCCAAATTCTCCGGTCGCGGCCTTTTTCACACTGCGCCGCCAATTATTGATACCTCCTCCCGGTGAGCTATGGGTTTCATTTATGTGTCATTCTTGACGGGATGACCTGGAAATGTGTGAAAGAGCCGACATTGTTGAAAACCAGCCATGTGGGGAGACCTCATCATCGTGCGCGGCTTTCAGCTTCTCTTGACCAATAATTAAAACACTGTTAAAATATCAATGTCCCGAGAGAAATGAGCACACTTCTCCAATAAAATGGGCCAAGGACATCAAAGAAATATGAGGCTGTTGGCGCTTTTATAATTGAGTAAAGAAAGGTCTCATGTTAATGTGATTTAAGGTGGTATTGCTGCTGTCTAATGTCTCTGGCCTTGAACGTACTCAGCCTGGATTGAAAATGACCTTCTGCGGCTGCCGTGGAATATTCCCATTGATGTTGTGTGGAAATGTGATTTTACACATAAGCCGGGGATGGTTTCAAAAGCAGGTATTTGTGTTTGATCAGAAAAGGTCGGCGCTGAAGCATCTCCAGCTGCACCCAGTCCCCGACCTCTGTTTGGTTAGGCGACCTGGAAAAGCTGATCTGGTATCTGGAGCCTGCAGCTTTGCCGGAGCCAAACACAAACACATCCCTCTTAATGAGGCTGCAGAAGTGCCTGCACAGCCCAGCCCAGCCCAGCCCAGCACAGCCCAGCACAGCCCAGCCCAGCCCTCCACTCCCGACCATTAATATTGTATTGTTCATATCATGGACTCCTAGGTTACAGCCAGCATGCATTTTTCATTGCGATAATCCTTAATTATTTTTATGCACCCTTAATCTTTCATATAGTTTCAATGTTTTGCTTAAATATTTAATGGCGCGATGACGCGGGTTGCCTTTCAGGCTTCTCCAACCGGAGGGGTGGGTGGGTGGAGGGGTGTACGTATTTTTACGCGTCTTCAAATATAAGCCTTCTCGGTACTGGTTGAGTAACTGGGCTGCAGTGGACACGCTGTTTTAATTCACATCCACACTGACCTCATTCGCTGTAATCCTCTCCTCTAATCGCTTTTATTCAGGAGCTGCGACACAGTTCTTCACGTTTCACTACAAGACAAAGAGAGACAAAAATGAACGTAATGCAGGCCTGTACAGTTCTAATTCACCTTTACAAACACATAAAATGCCACTGTAATTATGTTCAACGCTGATAAATCATGAAATCTTTTAAATATTTAATAAGAAATGAACATTATAGGATTATATGATTCTAAAAATGTGGTGTTTTTGTCCAATATTTAAGGGGTTTGTTCAGGCATAACTGCGGATTTTAATAGTTCTGGAAGCTTTAATAATATGTTAATATTTAGAATAAAATCATTCATCAGCCTGCACAATCTGAATGAACGTTAACTCAGTGGCAACAATTTTCAATAGCTAAATAAAAGGTGCTGGAAATATGTCTTGATGAAATTAATTTCTAAAAAGTTGAAAACTCTTCGCTACTGGAGGACATTTTCACAGTCTTTACTTTGTTGAGTATCCATGACGACAGAAATCTGCTCACAAATTAAATCCGCAGCAAAGAAAAGGAAGCCGGAGAGTGAATCCGTTCCAGGATACAGAGATATTAAAAGCCGGTTCTAAATGTCCGCCAAACAGCCCCTGCAGCTGAGGGCCAGATGGGCAGAGATGTTCCCAGTTCAAAGGTCCACACTTGGATGTGTTTATCTCCACACCTCCCACGGAGGGAGCGCAGTTTAATTCAGGCGTCACGCTCGGCATCCATTAATCCCATCTAGTGATATGATAGGAGCCGAGATGGGAAAATCTTCCCCAGCATCATCGCTGACTCTGTAATCATGCCCGTGTTGTAGGTGCTGGCTGTACGTTTCTGTTATACTGGGCCGCTCTAAATAATCTAGTTATAGATGCAGCCCGACGACTGACAGGATGAAGAAGCTGAAATGAGGAAAAGATTACAGAAATGGTCAGAAACTATGTCCTTCTGATTAACGGCCATCTGTGAGAGTAAATCAGACTAAAGCAGAAAATAGAACCGGAAAAATCACGCCAAGTAGTCATCTGAGGAGGTTCAAAACATTTCCAACAGTAAAATGAAGCTGTTTCTGTTCCACGAGCTTGTTAATGTAGATGTGTGGGTGGGTGGGTGGGTGGGTGGATGGATGGATGGATGGATGGACGGATGATTAATCAATGTTGCCATAAATCTCCTTATGAGAGGCTGAGGTGTTCTCTCTCTCGTTTTAACGGGACGGCTGGTTGGAGGACATCCATGTGCAGGTCTGGCATCAGTGAGCGGACGACGCTGACGTCTCTGTCTCCTCCTCTCCACACCTGTCTTATTGTTCGTGGACTCTTCTTCCTGATTCACTTATGCTCCGTTTTCACTGTCCTTCAGTCTCACGCTGATCTGAAGCCACCAGGGCAGCACTGTCCGGGGTCAGACTGAAGACGTCCACAAAGAGAGAAGAGAAAGCAGATTTTTTTCATGTTATTTCAGATTAATTGCATATTGAGGTAATTATATTGGTTGGTTTGTGTTACACGAACGCACCACGCTGCATTTGCATAAAAAATAAATAAATCATTGTTTGGACTAGCTTGCTATATTTTATATTCCCAAAGTTCTTTTTCTGAACTACATTTACCTAAGGAGAAAAAAACCACCTTGTTATCGAACGGTGGGCCACGGAGATGTTTAACAAGGCCATGAGAGCGTCAGACAGAAGGACAAGCATTCATCCAGAGATCCAGACCCGGTGATCTCCAAGTAGCATCTTCAGCCATGAAGAGCTCTTCTAGCGGGTCTCCACTCTTTATTTTGGCATGCAGGGCCGAGCCCTGGATGGTTCAGGATGGCTGCTTGTATAGCATACAGTCTGTCAGGGCAGGGCTGTAAGAGGAATTCAGCCAGGGGCGCCGTCCAAAAAGAATGGTAAATAAAATGCACTTGTAGCAGGCAAGAAGACGAGGAGAAAAGCAGAAGACTGAGAAGAAGAAAAGGAGGCAATGTGTCTTCAGTGCTAATTAGCCACCTAGCACAGGCCCTCCCCTGAAGAATAGGATTTTGGTGAGGAGGAAGACACTCGCACCCGCCCACTGAAGCACTGGGCTGTGTTGTGGGGGGTAGAGCATCATCTGAGTGTGGGGTAATTGGAGCGTTGTACCTCTAGACAAAAATGATGATTTCATAGGAAGTGCTAACAGGACCTTTTTGTGCCATGTTTCCCTTTTCCAGGGAGCCAGTGGGGCCAGACGGAGAGAGCTGTGGGCCTTTAGTGGGAACAGACGCAGCCATACCTGAGTAGTGCTAGCCACAGCAGTAATGAACCTCTTCACATAACCGTTCACCCAAAAGGAAAGAGGTGGCTAAAGAAAGACAGGACGAGAAAGAGGTGGGGGTGCAGCCTAATTTCACAGCCAGAGAATAGCAGGTGGGACAAAAGGTCTAGCTTGAGGAGCAGAGGTGGGGAGGGGGCTTTATTAGTTGTATTCTCCTGCCCCATTTACACCATCTCTCTTCTCAGCAATGGAGCACTTATCACAAGTGTACCCATCCAGCTCTCCAATAGAAACAAGCAAATGCTATCCATCAATGTTTACCATTAAGGATCTGTCATTTGCAGATCCACCATATGTGGCAGATTAATGGGATTCAGGCCTCGCTCGCTCGCTCGCTCTCTCTCTCCACTGTACCACCAACACACCGTGAGTGCAAACTCAATGTTATTCTGAGAAATGGAGAATGAAATCAAGCCTCAGAGAAGGGAAATGACTGATAAATGACAACTGCGGAGAGCCTCCCTGCAACAAGTTTTTAAAGAGGGTAAAATGGAAAATTCTCAATGATTATTGGTTGACAAACCTTTATCCCCATTATTATTAGTGCCAGTTAACAGAAAACAGATAAACATAAAAAATACCCTCAGCAGTCCCTACATTTCTGCTATTTAGCCCAGAAATATATGTAAAAAAACAAAAAAAAAAAAAAAACACAACTACTTATTGAGACAAGGCTCCTCGAGAACCGAAAGTTCTCCACCACAGGACTATTATCCTTATCATAACAACATTTCAGGTTGCGATAAAAACCCATAAATTAAATATCTAACTTAAGCTGCACACTGTTTGTAGGTGATTCAGCCGTCTGAAGAGCCTTGAGAGTGTGCTCCATTCACTGAATAGGTGAGGAATTGGTAGAAGGCGACCTATAAAGGCTTTGACAAAACACTGGAGTCAGATAATAAAGGTTTCTTTTTTCTCTCTTGGCAAAAAAAAAAAGATAAAAATGTTTGGGGGAAAAACTAGGTTGAGGTGTATTCAGACCACAGCAAATACAGAAGCAAAGCGCTTCAGAATGAAGTTGTCAACAAAGAGAAGCTCTCACCTTGAGGGACACTGAGGTCGGTTGTGTGAAAGAAGGTCTCGTGCACATGCAGAGACCAATTTAAAGTTAAACCTTTGCAGCATCTTAGATTTCAGCGTGACCTAAAAGGTGATCAGATTATCGCTCGGCTTCGCAGATCGATGAGGAGGAACAAAAAGGTGAAAATTATCATGCTGTAACGTTACAAAAGCGCTTGTGCACAGCTGGTTCTGCTCCAGCGAGGGGAGAAAAGGAGAGAAAGCACAGTTTCTGTAAGAAACGTCAAAGGACGATAGTTTCAATCATTTGATTACTTCCTGTTAACGAGACGGTCACAATATCATTAAATGTGCTAAAAACCCTGAGACCACAGACAAAAACTGTCTGTGGAAGTGAAAAATGTGCATTTTCCTTTTATTATAGCGCAGACCTGAACACAAAGTATGAACACAAGTGGAGCCTTCAGCAGCGTGTTCTCCACACCAGCAGCGTGCACGCACACACTCGCTCTGAATCGACTGGCGCAAAGCAGCCAGGCTGTTGTTGACACTGACTGCTTTCTCCTAAATGCACACAGGACATCTTTGTCAGCGGCCTGGGCTGAATGGTGATCCTTTGCCAATGAAGAGGAAAAGGAGGAGAATGCAGACGGAGCCAGGGTGACTCTCAGGTGGCCCTGACTCCATCTTTCTTTCTCTCTTCTTCTTTCTCTGTTGGACAAACATCTCCACACTGTGGCACGTCTGTCAGTGTGGCTCTCTTCACCCTCCAGGCCATTTCTGTCCATTCAACAGGCTCTTATAATAAGGGGGGGCGATGAGACGGAAGGAAGGAAGGGCAGACAAATGCTTTGGGTTCCACCCTTTTTGTTGTGCTCTTCCATCGAGCAACACGAGAAAAAACAAAACAGCACAAAAGCGGAAGTTGTGTTGCTTCTCCAAACCCCCCTCCTCTTCCCCGTAAGGCTGCAAACACACACTAATTCCAAGGACTGCAACTTCTCTTAGCCGAGAGGCACCCCCGCTCTTTGCTTAATGACACAACGCGAGTGTGTGAGCGTGTGCGCGCGTGTGGTTGTACTCGCTACACACTAAGTACCAAAATATTCATTCTACAAGCAAAGTGGGGACATTTTGGCAGGTCCTCACAACCTCTAAGAGGGTTAAAGCTTGGCTTTAAGGTTGGGGTTAGAACTGGGTTTAGGTTAGGGTTAGGGGCTAATAATAACGATAATAATAGATATATTTCCCTACATGTATCTCTTTTTGCTGAACAGATCATGTGATCACAGTTATGGTCAAATCTAAACTGGAGTCTCACCTGCTGGAGTAAAAGACGATTGCTGTTAAATGCCAGCGCGATCAACAGGTCAGAGGGTAATCTGACAGGCGAGCAGGCCGCTCAGTGGTGGCGCACGTGCAGGGGGAGGATGAGAACACGCAACGGTAGAGATGAGCCAGGCTGGTAAGCGTAGGCCCTGCGGCAGAGGTGTGCGGACAGCGTGCATCGTTTGCACTCCAACATGGAAAAAGAGGAGAAGGACGAGGGGAAAAGTTTGCGATAGGCCGAGGTTAAAGAGACAAAAGGCCGGGGAGCTGAGCAGTGCAGGGAGACAGGTTGGTGTCACAGGGAGCTGATGGATAGCTCTGACTGACAGCAAAACAGACAGGTCTATGGCAGCCCAGTCAGTCCCATTATGGCGCAGGGGTGTTCCCTCTACAGTGGAAGCTGTCACTCCTCTATCGCTCAGATGACAAGCCGGTGTAGCCGGGGACGCGCCGCAATGGGCTGAGAAAGCATGTCATCTTTTTCTTTTCTTCTCCCTCTCGGCGATGTCTCGCTCGATAAAGGAGCAGCCGCCAGAACAATAGGAACGACGGACTAGAAAAGGACGGAGAAAGACGGAGAATTGGGGGAGAGGGCGAGAGCGAGATGGGGCGTTTTGACATCTGAATTATATTTCTATCGCCTCAGACACCAGAGAAGAATGGAGGGAAGAAAGACAGATGGAGGGAGGCAGGGAGGGAGGTGGGACGGCAAACCATCACTTAGATGTTTATTTTAACTTCACTGTATTTGGCTGGCACCTAAAAACTCAGTCCTGTGTGTCTGTGACATGCTCGTTGAATACCCCTGTGGGGGGGAAACGCTCAGGGAAACGTGATCTTGGCGCTACCGGGAGGGATATTTTTAACAATTTTACGGGTTTATCACAATAAACTCCAAACTGCCACACACGAGGACTGACAAACAGACCCGGGAATCTGCCGCCCGGGACAGAAACACGCTCAGCAGCGAGATGAGACGGCGTGAGGGAACTGTACATTCCGCTGATCCACGCTGGAATTACAGAATATCTCTTTTAACATCACGCGCTTCTTGCTGTCAGCCGCGGCTGATGTGATGCAGAAGAACAATGACAGCGATGGCGGTAAAGAAAGAGACTCCATCTGCTCACACATTTCTATTCTTTGGTTGTATTATCCCATCGCGAGCGCGTCTCTCAGACTTTTAACATGTCACATCTATACTTGTGCGCAGGCTGTGCACATTCAAATCAGTGTGTGTGACACCCAGCCCTCTATAACCTCATTAGAATCTTTCAGGTCCCGCTGTGCGCCCATCCACACACTCTCACACTGCTTTGATTTCTCCAAGTATAAAGATGTCAATCAGCTGCCTCCCCTTGTCAGAGGAGGGGAATTCATACACGCCGGCTCACGTGCATGTCTGTGCATGTTCTCCGAACACACGCGGACGCGCACACACATAAACTATCCATCAATGTCCTCCTCCCACTTTCCTCCATCTCTCTTTTGCTCTCTCATCACTCCCCCTCAGCCATTCCACTATTTGAGAGTAATTTCATGTGCCAGCATGGTGCATAATACACTTTTAATGGACAACTAATTCTCTGCCATTACTTCGTCAACATGATTACGGGATCTGCCGCTCGCAATCCTGAGGAGTTGGGCCCAGGCTTTTTAAATATACACAAGACATTAATGTCTCTCTATTCAGCTTTACATCAGGGGATGTCAGCCATTTACATAATGCTGCCATTGAGGTCTGTGACAGCCTCTCTCTCTCTTTCACTTGCTCCCTCGCTCTCTCGCTCTCCTTTTCTATCTCTCTGCCTCTATTTTTCGACATGATTTCTTTCCACAAAGAGCCCCAGAGCGCTGCCTTTTCCCCCGTCTCCCTCTCTGCTATTCTGTGAATGCTTGCTATTTGCACCGATGTCATAGAAAGGACGGGATACGGACAGAGGAAGACGGAGGGAGAGGGGGAGCGGGAGGCACGGGGATTAGCGTGGGGTGTGGATGGGGGAAAGTTGCCTTTCCATCACCTGTACAAAGGCAGAATAAAAGGGATGAGTGTTTAATTTGTCCACTTAAATGAGAAGTTCATTAAGCCTGTGTGGATTCTCTGGAGGGGAACGTTAAATCACGTCAGGCAAAGGTTAAAACCATCCAGTTTGATTATTCCATGCCATAATTGAATGCAGGGCGTCGAGACGAGTTGGCTGGAACGATGGCAGTCGGGTTTCTTGTTATTACTGCAGGTGGATTTGTTATTTTGCTAACCGTGCAAACAAGAGAAGCGGTGGGATTTTAGGCGGTGAAGTTGAAACTGAATCAAAGTGGATGCAGGTCCGCAAACACAGCAACATAGGAAACATATTCTGTCTGCTGTCGGGAAGTTCACGCAGCATCTAAAGTCCCACACGAACATAATAAAAGCCTCCATCCGGTTTAAAGTAGCTTTTAGCCTGCGTATACACAGCTTTGCGTGCGGTGTTTGTACAGTAGGCTCTCCCGGGCTAAATCAAAGCCACCAAGGTTGCTATTGTCTCCGTGGGGACATTTCCTATTGCGCTTTGTTTGATGTATGACACAAGGCCACAATTGGCCACTAGGGCCAAATACAGGAAGTTGTCTTTCATGTTGTGCGACGCCATTTTGTCAGGTCAAGGCTGGTTTATGAGTCTCTCAGGAACAATGGGAGAGCTGGGCAGAAACTGTTGCTTGTCCTCGCGTCACCAAAAGAACGGTGTATTTACGGAGCACCCAGGGTTCGGGGCTGTTTTCCTGACTGACCTCTTACGTCCAAAAAGGTTCATCCAAAATGACCAAGTTCCAAAGATCAGCCGACTCGTTTACCGGTGTGTACGGCGCCGTCAGGGGAAAATCCCTACGAAAAGGTTCGAGCCAATTAAAGCTGTAAAAAGTGTAACATGCGTTACCTGCAACCAGAATTCCTGTAGTTCATCTTCACAAAGACGCCAACACAATTACTCAACGGCAATTTTTAAATAATAACCATCCATTTTTCAGAGATGTCTGCAAGAAAGAAAGAAAGAAAAATGTCTAAAAGTAAAGTTTCTGGATGTGTCATGAAAGCTGCAAAGTGCTGCATGTCAGCGGGAGGTGAAATACTAATTCATGAAAGCCTGATGTAAAACTTCCATCTCTGGAAAATGAATATGTGACTGCTGATACAATACTGTTTTGACTTCAGACGGTTAGCATTAGCATCTCAGAGTCAGTGACAGGTAAAACCACATGCTATATAAGATAACAGACATTTCAATGAATAGCTGAACACTGCCATTAGAGAGGTGAGGGGTGGGGAGCGATGCAGATCACAGAGCAATAGAAAGATGATATTGCTATTACTACGTGTTGACACATGAGATTGCATTTACATTTTCATCCAGCAGAAGACTAAAAGCACAGCGTTGTTTGTGACAGTAAGCTACAATTTGTGAATACAGAAACAGTAATCAATATGGAGAACAGCTCTGAAGCAGCAGTGTAAAGCATATGAAAATGCTTAACATGGTGTCCTGGCTTTACTTTACCTCCTCACCTCGCTTTGTCTCGCTTTTCTCTCCTCCCAAGGCCTTCACTTTCTCCCGATTTCCATCCGAGCCGCACTCGCTCTCTGCTGCTTGAATAGGTTGTCGATGAGAGACTTGACTGCGTTTGTGTTTCATGTTGTCAATAGCGATGGCGTTATCAATTAGTGCAGCAGTGGGAGCCCAATTAACAGCATCAAACAGCTAATTAATAGAGCAGTGTGAGTTAGTGGCGCACAACAGCACGCCGCATGACTCTGAGCTGACGCAGCCATGTTACAGCAGCTACACTGCAGGGAGGAGAGCTCTTGTCTCATGTGCACAGAAAAGCATCAATATGGCCACATGCACATACAGAGATAAATGCTAGCTATATAAGCTATATCTCAAAAACACCAATTATAAACAAACCACACATACACAAGCACGCAATGAATGGAATCTGTAACACGAATGGAGACAAGAGCGAATAAAAAGGTAAAAAACAGGTTGTTGAAGGTGATAATAAGCAGGAATTTGTGGTAATTTCAAACTCTCCTACTATACCAGCCATTTTCAATGATATATTAAAGATGCTGCAGGGGATGCTTCCTGCCCTAAATATATATGATTAAATAACTCAACTGCATGTCTGAGATCTGCTCTCACCAAGAACCAGACTCAAACATGATAAACCAGTTCAGCATGTAGAGTCACAATGAGCTGGTGCTTCTGGATAAGGCCGATATTTGGGGGTCTTCCAGAATTTCCAGCACATACTTAGCTAATTTCCTAAAAACAGACAACCCAAGGCTAGCAGACTCTAGACAGATGCTAGTGTGCCAAAGCCACAGGCTGGACTGATACTGGAACATGGAACGTTCATTCTGCAAAAAAAAAAAAAAAAAAAAAAAAAGACGAAAATAACAAGCTTGGGGTCTAAACTAATTGGCAGAAGAAGTGGCTGCTTCTCCCCTTCCCTCACACACACACACACACACACATTTGTAAATACGCATTCACAAACACTCCCAGACAAAGTTGTCGTTATGGCTCTGTAGTATCAGAGTACTTGCACCGAATCAGCTCGAGGTTAATTGCACCGACGTCCTTGTGACCATATGGATGCATCTGCACTGAAAATGATGAGTGCATGGATTGAAGCCCTCACCAGATTACCGAGGCTAAATGCCTTTCTGTTGCCGGTAGTTTAGAGTGCACAAAATGCGTTTACATTCCCCTCTGAGGTATTTAACAGCCCCACACCCGAACACCAGGATATATGGAGCAGGTGCTGCAGTCCAGGATGATTCACTTCTTAATGCTTCAGACATTCTGCCACATTTTTTACATTTCAAGCATCTAGAGACACTCCAGGCTGCAAACTAGAATGAATCGGTCAAAAATGGACATTTCTTGCTGATCAGGAAAGCAGCTCTATCGTCATATTTCAGGTACGACCAGTCCATTTTTTCCTCCAGCGAACTAAGTGATCCTGTAAAAACTGAACCTTTCAAAAATGCCTGTCAGACGACACTTATCCACTGAGGACATTTTGAAATAGCTTCCTGATTTTATCAGCGGATGGCCTAAAATGGAGCAGCAAAGTCAATGTTCCATCCAGGATGTGCACTCAAAGCCCCAACTGGAAATAAAATCATGTGTGTGGTTTGTTGTGGTCTGTCTTTTACCGTCCTGGTGTGGCAGCGGAGGGGCCTGAGAGTCACTGGCAGAGTGCCGAGCTGCGGCCTTGTTGACCTTCAAAGCAGAGACGAGGGCCCTCTTCATCCCGCCAGCACCACTTGTAGCAGGAAGAGAAGCTTGTTGACAAGCCCCTAATGGCCCCTCTGGCCCACGGGAACATGGGTCGGCAGGTTAGAGCTGTTGCCCTGGCGACCACAGGCATATAGGGCAGAGAAAGAGGGTGGAAAGGATGGAAGGACACTAAGGTGGAGAGAAGACACAGCAAAGTAATCAAACATAACTGGGAGGATTCAGGCTGGCTGGATGAAAGACAGGTTCCAGCTTTATTAACACACAATCTGCAGGTACAATCAAAAAGCTGATCTTTGCCGCTTTTTTACCTGGACTCTACCTGGAGATTTAGTTCAGTTAAAGAAAAGAGGGGAAAAAAGAGCTGCCAAGCACAATAAAACACATCTGGAAAGCAGAGTGAAACAAATCGAAGACGCTTTGTAGTGAAATAAGTGGCACAGAACACCATTAACATGAAACTTCCTCACTGAAAACGGAACCACTTTGTCTCCCACCTCGACAAAAGTCCCACGTGAACAATGGCGCTGATGTTAACCCTCAGACACACACAGCCAAAAGTAATGTGTGAAAGTGTGTGTGTGTGTGTGTACACTGCAGCCCAGGGCGACCTCTGCTTCCTCCAGCTAATCAGCAAATAGGCCGGTGAGTGAACTCCAGCATCTGCAGGTGGAGAGCTTTAATAGATGGAGGGATTGGCGGGTAATTGGGGATAAGAACAAGCATCTCCTGAATCAAGAGATTAATGTCAACGTGTGCCTGACTATCATTTCTTAATCATGTTGAATTAAAAGCATTTTAAATTAATGTGCTCCCTCAAAAAGTATCTTAATCTGTACCACTCCACAAAAAACTCTAGAAACGTCCTCCTTTTCAACAGGAAACATTGTCATCAGGGCCACCATCAGCTGTGTGGGAGGTATGGGGATGGCTCCATCGCTACCAAGTCAACTCATACAAGATGGCTTTCAATTTTTTTTTTTTTTTAAAGAAAAAAAAAATGCTCTTAGAGACTTTGCGGCATTCCACTTCATGAGCACAAACAAACGGACTAAAAAGCCATTCTGGAGAGAGAAGTGGGGGGTTAGCAAAAAAGAGCCCCTTAAAAACCTGGGAGAGATAAAGAGGGTGGGAAAGGGGAGTGGGGGGGCAGGAAGGCACGCAGACCGAGCTGAAAAACCAAAGTGACTCCACTACCGATAATGAGCGGATCATTTAAAAAGCTCTCCTCAATTTGCTTTGAGGAGGAGCAGAGAGAGGAAAAAGGCCTGAAAGGTTTTAGACATTTTTAGCAACAGGCAAAGTGATAAGGGGGGGGGGGGGAGAGCGCACGAGAGAGCTGGGGATGTGTAAACATGTTGTCAGATATGTGCACACATATAGGCAATACACACACCAACCACTTCATGGTTGTGGTTGTGTGTGTGTGTGTAGGTCTGTCAGGTGCAGCTGAGCCCAAACACCATCTCACTCTCTCTCAAACACACACACACACACACACACACACACACACACACAGACCTGTGTCTGTGAGTGTATTGAGAAAGCTGTGTTTTCATTACTGTAGCAGCCTGAACAAGTGTGTTTCTTTAACTCCACCTCAGGCTGCACTTCTTTAAATCCATTCTTTTTAATTTGACTGAATCTGCATTTTTTACTTATGGGAGAAAAGACATTTTATTTTAATCGCACATGCAGAAGTTTAAAATCCTGGTTGCAGTCGTGGTTCTCGGTGCTGCCTCTTGTGGCGAGGCCTGGGCATTGCATCGGTCAGCGACTTCAAAATGCATTTGGCCTTTTAATGATTTTTGTCAGCGTTCCATTCACTGACCATCTTCACCATGTGGCAGTCGATACTTTGTTTAGTTTAGCTGCAAATCAGTGATTTCCACAAGCCCCCGCCCAAAAAAAACTTTGCACGTTTGCAGCATTTTGCCATCCTTCATCAACCCTTCAGTTCTTTCCAGTCGTGGCTCGCTCTCCCCCTTCTTCCTCCCCCATGCTCGCCTCTCTCCCCCTCCTCTTTTTTCTTCCCTCTCCATCTTGACACAGTACACTGAGCCTAATCGTGGATAATTGGGTGGGAGGGGCAGTGGGCCGGCCCTGCCTTTGTGTGCAAAGGGCAAGTGGTCAAGTTAATGGGGCCCTTGTGTCGAGCCAGAAGCACTCTGTCTCTCACTGCTCTGTTCGATCACTCACTAGGCCAGTCAATCTCAGCGTCTCAGTCAACTTCTCTTTTCTTTCAGGGCCGCAGCTTTTCCCCGCTGTTTCACTCTGCTCTCCTCTCACTTCCAGCTGTCTCACTTCCTCTTTCCTTCCTGCAGCTTCTTGTCCTTCTCCTGTGCTCTCTCTCTCTCTCTCTCTGCATCCTCAGCACATCAGGCCTCTTTCAAATATCAAAAGACAGATCAGAAGGCCTCGATGCTCCGTCCTTTCTGCTCACTCTCCCGCCCTCTTTCTGACTGATAACCAGAAGAGTGAGTCTGCAGGATTAGCTGCCCTCCCTCCTTCCTTTATCCCTCTCTCTTTTCTTTGGAAGGGTAGACTGTATAGGAGGCTTGATATGCAACTGTGTGTGTGTGTGTGTGTGTGTGTGTGTGTGTGTTACCTTGTCTGGCAGCAGCTTCGCCTGCAGGAAGCCATTGTGTTTGAAACAGGCTGCCACCGACTGGGACCTGAAGGCAACTTTATTACGTTTAACACTGAAATTTCATCAACGAGAACAATTTTATGAATATTACTTTGCAATTCTAAATATATAATATCAACCCAATGTGTTAAATTGTGCTGTGTGTACTTCCTCGTCCCTTTGGTCTGAACTCTCTTGAGTAAGATGTTTTTGTTTTTTCTTTTTTTTTATTCATCCACAGATGCATTCAGACCACAAAACTCAACAAAATAACAAAGAAAACAAATAATCTGATATCCTGAACAGACAAAATACCCTCAAACAAACCAATAATTTGTTTAAAAACCAACATAGAAAATATGGAAGCAAAAAGAGAAATATTTTCCATTTGAAAATTTTCATCCAAAGCAGTCAAACAAATTGACATAAAAAGGCGATATTCCACACAGTGTTGCAGATCTGACGTGTAAATATGTAAAAATCATATTTTTCCATTAATCATCAGACATGTGTGACAATGTGCACACGCTACACACAGCAATCTGGAAATAAATACCTGGAAATGTGCTTCACAAACGAAAAACGCCAGGAACGGTGGTGATAACAAAAGGCCGGAAATAGTAAAAGCTCTTCATGTGCGTTTCAGTCAGTCAGTGGGCGTCACAGCCACACGTGGTCACATGTTACATCACAGCGGATCTGGAGCACATGGGGGACTTTATTCACCCCAAAAATAAAGCAGCAGCCAACTAACGGCCAACTCACCAACATGGACCCCAACATGGACCCCAGCTGCTGCGTCTGGAGTAAAGGGCTTCATGTTCTTCTCTCAGTAACTACACGAATGAACCTGCACTAACACAAACAGCTGTAAAACACTTCATACATTCAAAAGCCTCAAGACCAACCAACGCCGCACAAAGCGAAATAAAATCATGTGCCCTACAGTGAGCGGCCTGTATCCATGGTGATGCTGCTGTAGAATATGTTAAATGTAGCTCCTGGACCATAAAACCTGCCCTTTTGTGTGAAAAGGACTTAATGTGTTAATGTGCTACTGTGAGAAATGCACAAATGTTATAAATGTTATAAACACACACTCAGACTGAGCTGAATTAGCTGTTAGAACCGATTAAAATGGGGGAAGAAAGCGAGACGGAGCAGGCAGCTCCGGATTCTGAGATAGTTTATAAATTACAGCTGGATTAAATGCTGGGATAATAATATGGGTTAATATTTGCTGGAGGATTAAAGAGGGCCAACTGGCTAAACTAATGCAGTCAGAGGTGACTGAGGAAAATATAATAACCTGACGAATGACTGACAAGATGGATTATTAGAGAAAAAAAAAATCCAGGAAAAAGGTGGAAGAACAAAGCAGTGGTGGCCACCTAGCTAGCCAATCAGGGACGGGTAACGAGGAATCATCAATTAGAACATCCTGAAGAGGGTCGGTTGATTGAAAGGTCAAGTGGCTCAGTGAATATTTATGAAACGATCGCTTGATTGAGCTCATTAGCCATTTCGGCTAAACTTGGAGACCTCACGCTGGATTACATCGGCTCTGGCATCAACCCATCCGCAGATCTCCAACAAAGCACAAGGCACCGTAGATGAGGACCTGTGAAAGCTCTTACTGAGGTTTACTGAGCCTGGCTGATGAGCTGAGGTCCTTTGGTCAAGGTGACGAGGAGAGGATAGTGGATGTTCTCGTCGTAAGCTTCCTTTCCTTGTTTCAGCATCTGAAACACACATGAGCAACACGGATGAGAGCGACGCCACAGAAAACCTCCCAAACAGGAAATCCATTCAAATGTATTCATGAAACGGCTGTCGAGCAGACGCCAGAAAAGCTTCAGTCAAATTTACACGTTGCAGCATGACCTCCACCTGCTGGACGCCACAATGGGAGAGTACATTGAGCTCGCTATCGATCTGAAAACACACATTATCGGATTGAACAATCCAGGAAAGTCACTTAGAGCTTTTTCAAAGCATTTACAGGTGCAAAGTTCAACTGCTGCTCTTTTTGTCTGCTGTTTTGATCTATTTATTTTGCACCGTGAGGGATTTCTTTTATTTATATCGCATGTCCTGTTTTTGCGCCGCTTGTAACCCAGAAGAAGACTATTGTGTTGCTTTTTGTACACACTACTAAATGGCAAATGAAAAACCGGTGAACTTTGACCTGTTTAGACAAGTGTGTATTGGATGAAGTCTAGCTAGGTCTGTGTGTGTGTTACCTTCGGGTGGAAACTCGCACACACGCAGGAGCTGTAACAGCACAACAGAAAAGGTTTTTATCATTCGAATCAGTGACCAGTCCAGGTCCGGGAGGCTCCAGCAGCAGGGTGTTCATGTCGCGGCCACTCGGTGGCCTTTTAAGCAGACTTAGCACCTTTGGTATACACCAGATAATCGGCTCGCCCCGAGTCTGGCCGAGTGATTCCAGACTTACGGAAAGTGAGTTTAGTAGGTCAGTTCAAGGGTTAGTGACAGACTGTATGTTTGTATGGAGCAGGAACAGGTTAAATCAGCATTAACTGTCCCCCGACCACACCTTGTTCCAACAAAAGAGGGGAACTCCTCCCCTAGACCACCCTGCGCCTCTTCCTGTCACTGCTTTCTCTCCTTCAATACTAAATTTGATCAAACTGCTTGTGGTCCCTCCCACTATTCCCCGGGTTCCTTCATGTGTGTTATCTTCCTGTAGCCACCACTTCTGGAGCGAGCCTGTGGTGAACCTGGGACCACCAGAGAGAGAGGAGAGAGAGAGAGAGAGAGAAAGAACCCAGGGGGTGGTTGGTCAGGTGTAGAGGGGCAGCTGTCTGCCCCCCTGCGCTAAGCCTGCTGCAGGGACCACAGCCAGCATTCACATTCAAATGCTGCCAGGCGGAAGGAGCAAGGAAGCGATAGAAGGAGGGATGGAGAGAGAGGGATGGAGGGGGCCCTAACACGGCGAGGGCTGAGAACTCGCAGAGGTGAAAAGTTTAACAAGCAAAGCTGTTCCTCCTGATCGTAGGCTGCCTAATCAGCTTCATGGGTGGCTGGCTAAATCGGCTCTCAACCCGACACCCACTCCCACAGCTCCCTCTTCTTCCTCGCTGTCCCAAAGTCTTTTCTCTTTTTTCACTTTTAAGGTGCAAGTCATTTATTTTAGGCCCGTCGGTGTCTCCACCTCTGTAGCCTGCCCCTAGAGCCCGGAGGGAGAGGAGCGGGCTGTAAGACGAGGGATGAAGTGGACGCTTGGGTCTCCCTCGGCAGGATTAGGAAACAGAGAATGAGGGACTGGTTGGGTGGAGAGACGAGTAGAGGAAGGGATAGAGGGACAGGCTTGAATAAACAGAAGTGGTTGGTGGTGTAGGAAATAGGAAGATAGTGGGGAGAAGGAGGAGGGTTAAGGAAGAGATGTTGGAGAAAGGTGGAGGCGGTGGGGCGGGCAACCCCAAGAGAAGAAGGAGGGGAGCGTGTGAGTGCATGGACACATTGGGGATACTATTTATGCATGTGAAAGAGACGCTGGATCTACACATATACACACACTCCGCTGCTCCTGTGTGTGTGTCAGTGAGAAATTAAAATTCATGACTCTCTCTTCACAACCATTTGAGTAACAAGATTAAGATGGCGGGTTAGAAAATAGCGCTGGCATTATCAGGCTGCTTGCAGTCCCTCCAGCTGCTTGCCTCTCTATTCCACAACAGTGGGGATAAGAGGATAACGCGCAAGCCCTGTCTGCCCGTCCCAGCACACACACACACACACACACACACACACGCACACACACGCACACACGCTGGGCCTGCAGAAAAGCTGCCTCTTGTGTGTTTGCATCAGAAGGCGAAAGTGTGCAACTGTTTGGTAAACCGCAGAGAAGCAAGGTGGGGGTCTGGAGATGGTTTCTAAAGAATCAGTAAAAACACTCTCACTTCTTCTGTCTCTCTCTCTCTCTCTCACACACACACACACACACACACCTGACGTGTTGACTCTGGCGCGGGGAAGCCAGAATACACGCAAACTAACGGGGTTATGTTGATTTAACAGCCTCCGTGCCAACTGCAGAAAACAGGGAATTGTGGGAGCTTGAGAAGTTAACTGAGCCTTAATCACACACACGGAAATTCCAGACGAGCCCGCTGAATGAATATATACATTTTGGAGTGCTTTTGCTTCTTTGGCCGATGATTTTTACTGCAATTATACGATATTAAATATGTGTATAACCACCGTGAGGAAATATAGTCAAAGAAAGCTAATCTGTAGTGCAAATGAGTAGCAGCTGCTCATTTAGATGTATGTCTCACACACACACACACACACACACACACACGATACAGCTCTATCACAATCCCACACAGACCAGGCATCACTCAGACACCATGTTGGCCAGACATTACACACAAACACACACCCCTGTGTGATGATATCATAGTGAAACACGCATTACTGCCGTACATACATACACACGCACGGACGACCACGCAGGGATTGTCCAGAGTGTTCATCAGAAGATAAGACGAAGAGACTTAATCACCTTCAGATGTGAGGGGACACTTCAGCCCGTCCTCCTCTTCGCATGCACCCCCCCCCCGACCCCACTGTGCACATGTATGTGTGCGGCGTGCGTGTGTGTGTGAGAGCTTGTGTGCTACACAGACAGAAGCATGCACTTAAAGAGAAACTGGTCGGACCCCCGGCATACTGAGGGAACGGAGGAAAGAAATATAATTTCAGCCTGATTTTTTTCCGACACCATTATCACTGTAAAGGTGCTGTTGTCAAGCTACTCTCATCACTTAAATAGACCTGAGTGGCAATTTTCCCCAACAGCTGAGGTGCTTATCATTAGGTTTATTCATAATCTGTATTATGAGGAGTCGGAGTCCTTTCAATTATCTCCACAGCCTTTCCAAATCGAGTTGTATTTCTTTTAAATGTATGAGACTGTAGCATCCACCTTAATCTGACATTAGTCTTTTCTTCTTCTCTGCTCTTGTAGCTTCCCTCTGAGCTGAGAAAATCCCATTTCACCTCACGTTCATGTAACAAAAAGTCTGAAAAGTGACCTAAATATTAAATAAACGTATTTTTTTCACTATTTGAGGAGAACTTTAAACTTACACTGAGGCCATGGCAGTCTGAAATGTCTGAAACGCGAGTCCCGCCCAGCAGGGAGCCGAACATTTATGCCAGGAACGCTGAGCCCGTCACAAAGCTGGATTGTAATATCGCAGAATGTGCGAGGTGCTGTGACGTTAAGGAGAGCAGAAGTGACACTTTCCTTGCTGAGGTGCAGGCCAATTTAACAGGCACTTTAATGGCCAGTCGGTCCGATTGTTCCACTAGTGTAAGTGAACATGCGTGCACCAATTGAGCCCATTCCTTGCTGTCCTGTTCTTCTGGAACTGTGTGTAATGGAGTTAACAGCTGGACACCACTTTTTTCCCAACACTGCTTTCTCGTGATTTCCTGTCAGTCCTTTTTCTCCTTTCAATGCTCTTTTCACTCTCACCATGAAGCTTTAAGGCAGCTTGTTTTAGCTTCAGTGTGTGTTACAAGAAGCTGCAAAATGTCAAACGACGCGGTCTTTATGGTACAGGAACGCACCAGAGATTTTCTATATTTAGGGTGAAGAATCTCAGGATTATGTCAGCAGGTTTATATTCATATTTATCATGATCATCTTATTCTCTTTTCTGCTAAAACTATAAGGATTTACTCTGTTTAGTCCCAAAGGGGACAAATATTTGTTTTATAACTGAGAATTATAGTTGGTTGAAGGAACAATAAACACTGGAAAATAAGTGTCCTGATACATTTTTACATTTTTCTGTCTTGTTTTGTTTTTCTGTCTTGTTTTCATACCTCAAGGTGGACATCCGTGACCCGAGCGTCATACTGCTGCTGCTGGGAGACGTCCAGTCGGGCCTGCTGGGCCAGCTGACAGAACAGGCCCAGAGTTTTGCCCCTCAGTGGGGCAAACACCAGCGCCGTGCCCTGGATAGACAGTTATGGGTTCGTCACAATTCACAATTACATGGGACAAAGAGGGGCACTGGCAGAACAGGACAGGAAAGTCTAAATAAATGGAGAGAACAGCAGGATGAGTCCATTTACAGATGATCCGTCACTGATAGACACAGTCCCAAAAACCAGCAAAAGCTAACAAACAGAACTCGCCCCGGTATTAATCAGCTGATTAAAGGATATAGCCCACCAGAGGGACCACCTTAGCCAGGAAAAAAACAAATTAGTGCCATTAGATGGGAGAATTAATTGCTTTGTTAATTGCTTAATCAGCTTAGCGAATTATTAAATATTTGGCAAAGCCTGTTGTTGCATCGGCATCTGATGGCCAACGCTCAGACTGTATTAGCTCAGGAATTATCTCCGCTGGATTAAAGAAAGGGCGCGATCAGACGGAGCGCACAGATGTACAACAGCGGACAGACGTCACGTCTGCCGTCGCACCGCGGCAGCTCGCGGAGCTGCCATCCACACACCAGGTCAGCCGCAAACAGCTGGCCAACCAGAAGAGATGGCTAATATTTCTTTAAGCAAACAGTTTTGTGCTTAGGTTTTAATTAAATATGATCTAGAAGCTTTAAAGAAAGGGTTATCTTTTGCTGTGACTATCCTCCTTCTCCCTCCTTCCGTCAGTGACGTCTTCTCTTTTTGTAGCCGTCGGGCCTCTGCAGCAAATAAAAGCAGCCCTCTCCCCCAGATGAAGAGAAAGCTCAGCTCTATCTCTTCCAGCCTTTCTGCTTTTTTCCCCTCATTTACTTTGGCTGTCACAGCATGGGGTCTTATCGAGAGGCCAAATGGGAGAAGTTGGCCCGGATTTATGATTAAGAGGAGGGGGGAGGAGGGGGTGGCGGAGATCAGAGCGGTGCATTCAAGTTTCGCACAATAAGCATTAAAGCATTACAAGATATTAATCCTATCAGACTATTAATGTGCAGGGTTTGGGGTGAGGCCTAATTATGACTGAGAAGAGTAGGTGATGAATTAGGGGAGGGGGATAAGCAGAGGCCTACTGTAGACACACTCACACACACACACACACACACACACACTTACAGTGGGTTGCAGTAATCTCCTTATAGCATCAACCAGGCAGGCTCTGTACTGGTCCAGAAACAAACTGGGAGGAAGAGGCAGAGTCAGGTTAGAATACATTCTTATGATGGAGCTGCAGATAAAGCTGCCAGCTATTTATTTTCTTTTGTTCACATAAATCCACAAATCAGGAAGAAGAGGAAAAAACAATTTGCATGAGTAAGATGCTCTTCCTCTTTGTTTACAGTTCGGGTTTTCGCCTCGGCCTGTTATCGAACTGAGAACTGAGAGGAATGCAGAACACCGCGAGTGGAAAACCGTCGACACGGGGAACCTCGTCGCAGCTCTGCCGAAGCAGGTAGAACCTGGAGAAATTGTGTGCAAAAGCAGGTTTTTTATGCAAGAACCTTTACACGTCATTAAAGCCAAACCGGTTTTGAGCACGTGTAAGAATTTCTGCGTGTTTTTTTCCAGTCATAATGGCAGAGACTTCAGGTGTTACGGCGCTGCACACGAAGACTGGATTTCCTCACTTTCCACAAGTACACCGTCACTTTAGACAAGGGGACACAGAAACACACCAAAGTACCAAACTGGACTCACTTTACCATTTCAAACAGCAAAGTAAAACCTGCCTCTACCTGCGTGCGCGCGTGCGTGCGTGCGTGTGCCCATTTTCCCCAGAGTGGAGTAATTTGACTAAAAAGCAACAGCACACTGCAGATTCAGCATAATCCCTCACATCCATCCACCTGGCCTGCAGGGAGGCAATCTGGATGCAACTTTCCAATCACAGCGTCTGACCTTCGAAGGCAGACGTACGTCAACAGTTCTCTCCTTTTTCAGGAATAACAATAAAAAGGCAACCACAGGCTCGCACGCTCTGACTGAAAACCAGGATGGGTGTACGTATGTTTAAAGTTTATTGTTCTTCTGAGGTTAAACAGAGGTGCAAAGTTTATTTGACTTGAAAGGTGAGAGGTTTGCGATTGGTTTATTTTACCACAGATATCAGTTCACAGGAAAAGTGAGTGGTAAAGCAAACAAGGAAGTGAGGTAGTTGGGTGGAGGTGACAGCTGTAACACAGGCAGACACAAACAGACAAGGGGCAGGGGAAGGACACCGTGTCACGAAGAGGACAATCCTTCCCCATGGCGATGCCCAGAAGCCTTGGTGCCCATCGAGGGTCCCGACGCGAGCACGCCGTCACAGACGCAGCCGCAAACTCAGCGACAGACATTCGGACCAGTAACAAGTCTTCAGTGGCTCACGGGCAACCGTGGCTGAGGTGCTGTTGTAGTTTATCTGAGCCAGGGAAGTTAGGTTTATTTAAACAGAGACAAAAAGTGCATGTTTTATGAATTCAAAGCCATGATTTGCATAAAAAGTTAATCAATCTTTTCCTGTTTTAGTTTCTGGCTTCACCTCCCTGTAAACAAATTGCCTGGTGCAGAATGAATCACTTTCTTGGAGCCGACTGTGACGTACCGCTGACAGCTGATTACACTATCTGCTGTAAAACCGCAGTTTAATAATCTCACTGTAATTATTTGGGTCACTTTCGGGTCACCTCTGGTGTCCACAGACTGTCAGAGTTCCATTGTTTCACGCCGATGGCTCCCACCCACGACAGCCGACCCCACTGCAGTCAAAACTATCGGGAGGTCAAAGGGCACGGCAGAGGGTTGTGTGTGAGCTATATCTGTCTGCATACAAATATGTGTGACTATGGAGGACGTCAGGGGTGAGACCTTGGAAACACATGACATTGTCTACAGACGGGTGTTTGTTTGTTTCCACTACTGGTGCTCTGAAATGCACCACAGCTGTGCACCGATTAGAAGGTTTCATCAGCATCTTTAAACACCTTCTTGATGCTAATGTCTGTTGTGTGTGTGAGTGTGTCCGGTGTGTGTGCAGCACAAACAGGGTTTTATCTCAGTGCTCACACATGGGCAGATTTTGGAGAAGGCAGACATGCTAACCTCCCAGCCAAAGCTGCTCTGACACCCATGTGGCCACTACAGGAATCCCCCGTCTCTCTGAGAACCACACGCTGCTGCACCGAGCTGCTGTCTGCCTGCCTGCTGCCCGTGACTGAGATGCAGATGAATACACTCCAAACACAGGGGCTTCAGCCCTCCTTCATTTTCCCATTTTCATTTCCATTCAGTCGCAGTCAGTCACACTCCTTCGACACGTCGCTGTCAAAGTTTCCTTTCCACATCTATTCAGCCATTCTGCTTCATCGCCTCAATCAAGATAATCTGGCCTCCTCCAAACCTTTATTCCACAAATTCCCCATTCATGGAGACATCTTTACACCCACCTCCAGACTCCAGCCTTTCCGCTCCAACAACGTGACAGAATCTTCACTAAAGTGAGCTGTTCCACACGAGCACCGTTTTGAATCAAGCGCCAGCTTTGACATTTAAGGCAGCGATGCTCTGACAGATCATTTAAGACTGGCTCACAATTTTCCACGGATGTGACGTCACATGAGGAGGTATCTCGTAATGACAGCGCCAGTGGCGCAATTGGTGAACTCAAGGAAGTAGGAAATGGCAGAAGACATATACTCTTCAGCACTTAATACCTGCCAACTCCAACGCTACGACGTTCTTCAATTGTTCTGCTTGTTATCAGCTCTGCGGCGCTGGACAGGAAATAGCTGAAAGTTGGTAGAAGACTGATTTACAATCTCAGAATCCTGTCCTCACTCCATCTTCTCAGCAGTGGGTCCACTGCTAACAGTAAGAACTAGAATTAACCAGAATGTAAGCCGCGTTGTTGACCTTTCTGTAGGTGATCATCATCGTGGCCAGCCTTTTAATCAGGCATCAGTCATCGCCTGCCGCCGCAATTACCACGCAATCCCTCACTTACGTACATGCGCACCGTGCAGGAAGCACACACTGCTGAAACATCGTCCAAAGCATGAGACGGAAAGAATGTGCGCTGTAAAAGCTGTGCAGGAGCGTACGAGCTCTCCCTGCCGCTGACTGTCAGACAAATGTCATATGTAGAGGTAGACTTTTCCACTGTAATATCCTCTATTAGCTGCCTGCTCTCGTTCTCTCTCTCTGCATGTTATACCTGACTATTACCTGAAATGACCATGACATTAAAATAACGATAACAGCATTTACTAATGGTGCACTTAGCACACACACATCCCCATGCCGTTTAGTCCACAGACACACTTTTTTTTTCTGTTTCTGCAGCTGGTAAATAGTCCAGTACTTTCACTTTAATCCAAGTTGTGTTCAGGTTGTCAGTGTGTGTGTGTGTGTGCCAGTGATGTGCTCAAGTGCTCAGGTATAGATGCAAATGAACACTCCCTAAAGAAGTGTGCACATAGTTAAATACAAATAGCTTGGTTGCTTTAATTTGTCGCTTGTTTAGACGTTCCCCCGTAATTGAAAGTGATTTTTTTTTTTTAAAGTACGTCTCATTTATGTCATGCTCTCAGTTGTGTTTTCAAGCAAAAGAAAAATTAATGCAAAAAAAAAAAAAAAAGACACAAAGTGCTGGCTATCATGTTCTGCGGGGCGCCTCTGCCACTTGCTAGCCTTAGCCCACGCGTCTAACATCTCCTGTTCGGCTAACCCAGAAAGGCTGTATTCCATTTTTCTTTCCTCAGGCTGAATCTTCAGGTGTTTACATGACAGGACCAAGGACACAATGGCTGCAATAAACAAGGTGCATTTACCATTTTACTGACAACCATTATTCTGTGTATGTGTGTCAAAACAAGTCAAGGTCGCACAATTGATCAGAAAGAAAAGAAAGAAAATGAATAGAAGGTGGAGTAGTGACGTGTTACACTTCCTTTCCTCTTGCAGGATGCACAGAAAACATTCCGGAGGCCTTTTACCTCCGCAGCAGAAATAAAGCAAATGTAATCCTCCCATGACCGCAGGATCTACATTTCAATGAGTGCTGGGCTAATTGTCATGTTTATGTTCTCTATCTCTCCATCTCCATTTCTGCTGCTCCCTCACGTCTTCCTTTATCTTACTGTCTCTCTCCTTGTCAAGGCGCAATTATTTGCAATTTGCCTAAGTCATCCATTTGCCGGGACACCAAGCATGAAAACGGGGCAATTTGGTGTAAAATGGAGGCAGGCGAGGGTCTAACATATGCATGCGTGTGTGTGGAGGAGGCTGAGAGAGGTCCAGCTGCTGGTGGGGGGGCCACGCAGGAAGGGAAGCATCAGGACATAAAAGTGAAAATTAATGTCATGAACGTGCACGCCATGTGCACGTGTGTGTACCTACCAGTCTGCACACAAGATGGTGTCAAAGTGACCCTCCAGTGCTGAAACGTCCGACTCGCAGTCCCACCTCACGACCCTGCAAGTGCACGTCAACCACGACCGTGACCAGGGCCCACAGGAGGGACATGCAGGAGAGCCAATTTGATGTTAGAGAAAAGAAAACACAGTATGTGTTATAAAAATATAAAAGTATAAAAGTCTACAAGACAATATAATCCAACATGCAGAGCCGGGTGTTTGGGCTTTTTCCTTTTTCAAGCAGCAATTCTGTTCGCTTTGGTTTGATCACGAGCAACAGCGCTGCTTTTTCTGTCCCTTTTCTTGCAGATGCGTTCGTGTCCACCCTGACTGTCGGGCACATGTTCTGCTGACTCGTTAAAGCGTTTTTCATCTCCGGAGGTAATTTTGTGGTTAAATTGTGTTGATCTGATGCCACATCTTTTTTTTCCCACCTCCCTCTCTCATGGGCTGTTAGGCAGAGAGGGGGATTATTAATTAGGCATTATTAACACCCAGTAAACAAACATTAGGCCCTGCTAGAAACACAATCCCCGTCCCCAGCAGGGGGTCCTAGCATACACATACAGATGCGTGTGCACAAACAATCACGTGACAAGGCCCTCCCTCTCCCTCCTATGGCCTCTGCCCTCTCTTGCCAGGCAGCGATGGCAGCGAGTATAATCTGAAAAGAAAACAATCTAAGTAATTCAGCCTAATTACACGTTTACTTTTTCACTCCATCTTCCACTCATGTAAATATGAGGAGAGTGAAAGCTTGGAGAGGGGAAAAACGATTTTCTCGTGTTGTTGTTGTTACGTATTTATATTTTGAGGGTATGACGTCAGTGTGCGTGTGTGTGTGTGCGTAAATATCTAGCTTGAACTACTCAAGCACAGACAAAAGAAAAGACAGACATATAGGCTGTGCATATAAACACATTAAAAATCTCCTTTGTGCCTAAGGAATCTATGGCTGATGTTTTGATAGAGGGAACATGCTGGCTAAGTGATGCGTACTTTTCTCCTGTTTGATTTGAGCGGTTAAAAAAAAAAAAAAAGCACAGAGGGCGGGGCTTATTCTATACATCCAGTCTTACCTGGCAGATACACGCGTCGACCCAAACTTCCCAGCTCGTCTGTTTCTCTCAGCCAGCTCTCGGACATCTGACATGCTTCAGTCAAGAATTCATCTCAGACAATCTTTGCCTATTATTTATCACCTTTAAATTCCAATATTATATGAAATAAGTTTGTATCAAACCATAAAGACAAGATAAGAAAGAATAATAACAGAAAGAAACATGAAAAATACATCAGACAGAAAATTAAATGATAAATATCACACAGGGACGAGAAGAAAACACGTGAAAATCCACAAAAGCTACGAGTTAAAAATGTGCGACATAACTTTAAATCTTTGGAACATCTACAATGTTTGGTCAGAGGCCACTCTGCAGTGTCTAGACCAAACAGATCTGACAGATAAGATGAAACTAATCCATCAAGCGACTTAAAACGAGTATGAGCATCCCTGGCTGGTCCAGAATCTGTCAGCAAGATCAGCGCAGAGTCCGTCAGTTTCATTTACACCCTGAAATATCAAAACAAGCAGCTAATCGAGCATTTAGATGAAATCATCAAGCTAACATCGCAACTGTCAAATGTCAAACTAAAACACACCTAATGTGTTGTTTCAGGAGTGTGTTGTGATAAATAAAGGACACACACACACAGCTGATCTCCACAGATAGAGAGAAAAAGCAAAGAAAAAAGAAAAAGATCACAGCAGCCTAAGTTGGATAGATGTGCAACTCACACTGTCCCTCACACACACACACACACACACATGTAGATGAAGGAGGGTGATTGATGTCAAGTTGTCTAGTAATACACTGGCTTGTGAGGTTTGCGAAGCAATTCAATTAGGATGTCCTTGTCTTTAAAGCCTGCAAAGAGTGAGACAAATCCAATCAACAAAGACAGAGAGCAGGAACGTGTGATAGGCTGGTGGAGGGTAAGAGCTGGAGAAGCAATCCAGAATCAAAGAGGCCTCCCGGACCCCTGCACACCGACATAAAGGTTATCGAGCATTTATACACACACCTACACGTGAAGAAAGACGGGACATAGAGGGATTCCGGCTGGACACCTGGGCATGTGTGTTATGCACAGGGATGATGGAGAGCAGCTTACAGTAATCTCATCACCAGCACACCAAGAGGGAAGAGGTCAACCTATGTGGGCGCGCGCGCACACACACACACACACACACACACACACACACACACTCACACACACACACACACACGGGTTGAACAAAGAACCACAGACAGAATGAAAGGGAACAGTTGAAAGACATTTATGCAATACTGAACATTAAAGTCTAAGAAAGTTTGCTCCCATCACTAGTAGCAACCAATCACATGGATTAATCGTTCTTGAAGGCCATTTCAATGGATTTCATTATCGTCCAAGGTTGCGGCACAGTGTCTTCTCCGATTGTGGTGCACTTCTGCGTGCTTCTGCTCTCTAAATGAGGTCAACAGTGATCCACAACAATAATTCATTCTCTGCACATATCTCTCTCCTATTCACAACCTCGTTTCCAGCATATCTTCTCATCTATTTCACAGTATAAAACTGAGCTGTATCACAACCAACTATCTTTTCTATTGTAACACAAGCCACAGCAGAAACATGTGAGGAACAATGGCCATTAGTGCGACCAACGTCTTCCTCAGCAAGAGGAAACGCCACACAGTGCTGGGAATCAGTGAATTGCTCAATTTGGCTCTCTCAGCCTTCTCCCTCTCTCTCTCTCCACTTCTGTGTGTGTTCGATCCGTTCTTGCTATGATTTCACTTACAATTCTCTATACATGTTTGTTCAGTGAAACAAAGCAGCCGGTCAATGCTGTATTGTATTGTGTGCCCGAGTGTGTGAGTATGTGTCCCTTACAGGCTCAGTAGTGTTATTGTTTGCTCTTATTGTGATCAGATGAGACAAAGACGCGGCTAAATATGGAAAGTGTCAAACCGGTCAATGGGGAAGAAATGTGTATTTATATTTCCTGCTTTTGTGAAGCAACTCTATCGAGTGGGGACTCGCTTTTTTCTCTCCTACGAGGCAGTTTTGTGAATAAAGCGAAATCTGGAAGGACGGGTGGTGGGGAGAGCCGGGAAGATGGGGTGGAAAGAAAGGAAAATATACGTAGAGAAAAAAGTGATCAGACAGGGACAAGTGTGCGATTGGATAAAACCTGACAGGAGCTGATCAATAACTCACTCAAGAAATGTAGGGAAAATAAGTTACATAAATACCCCCCGCCCCCCAAAAAAAGAAAACAACAACAATGAAAAACTAATTATAGACCCCAACTTTGACCAAAACACACACAAACATTTTAAAAAACATTGGTTGTTCCTGTCCTAAAACACTCCGCCTTAATCCTAGGTTTAGCATTTGATGAAATCTCAAACTAAATTTGACAGGATGGCAATTACTGTGCTCTTACCATTGTGGCTAACTCAGATGGGTAGATGCCATGTTGAGCACACTTGTGTTGGGTATTTGTCACTGTGGGTGCCAGATCTGCTGCTTTTGCCTGAAGATAATAGATGGCCATTCCTTTGTCACTCCAACCCAATCTTTGCTTTTCTTTGTCCAGAGGTGCCAAATACTAAACCATGTGAAATTGCACAATTTTAAAAAGCCTATAAGAAAAAAAAATAAAAAATAATAATAAACTGTTCAACCTGTGGTAACATTTAGGTTTTTAATATATAATAACTGGCACCGTGTTTCACCCTTAAATGGAAAAATAAATTATTATTTTGTTGACATTTCTACAGATGTGTTGATGAAATATATGTTTTTTTAATTGCCCTTATTAATTCTCTGAAACTTCATAAATAACAGTACTACACATATGACATTACAAGTGAAACTGTTGCTTTTGTGTGCATTTTTGACTTCATTTCACAGTTAATTTTATAAAGAAAACGGCAGTATAAAGGAAAAAGGCAAAGATGCACCTCAAATAAATGGGGAGGAATGCATATAAATGAAGGAGAGCCAGAGAAGTGACGCAGAGATTTGGAGATACGGGAAAAAAAGAGAAGCGTGGGCGACGATGAAAGGATACTCTGAATGGACTTCTCGTTCCCATCTGATAGCAGAACTTCGTTGGCGTCAGCACAAACGGCAACCTGAGAGACGGAGCGACAGGGAGGAGAGGAGAGGAGGAATAAGAACAAAACCACGAGCATCCTCAGACGATGTAAACATCGCAATGCACACAAACACACACGCAAAATAATGACCTGAACATATCTATAGAGCTTCACTCGTGGCGGCCCGGCCCACTCCACCCTTTCACACTATTGCCCCCTCTCCTCCCTGCCTCTCTCTATCTTCACCCAATTTTTATGTCTGCATTATTTTAATCATTCAATCAAATCAGTCAATACTTTTATCATTGTGGCTAGCGGTGGGGGCTGCTATCTTGCTATCACTCTGTTCAGTAATTGCATTGTGACAGGGGATGATGGCAAGCGCAGAGCCTTTTCATTTGACGCTGGGTGTTTATCGGGCTGAGCCATCACTCCGTTCGCCGCTGTCACTCTGCACTCGGCTCGCCGGGCCTGCCTGATGCCCTTCATATAACTTTGCAGACTGTGAGCGATGGAGAGAAAGCAAAGGGAGAATGGACAGACAGCTTTGTGCTGCGCTGTGTGAGGGAGATATAGATAGAGAGGTGTGTGCTTTACTATAACCCCATCTTTTCACATTCTCTTTTCTCTTTTATATCAGTAAGTGTGTGTCAGGCTGTCAATTTCTGTTGAGAAGCGTGCGCGCGTGTATGTGCGCGTGCAAATACTAAACAGTGCAAGTAGCTATTATGTTGGCATGCACAGAAACCATATATATCAATAATAATAATACATTTCATTTATATGCACATATTTATATGCTTGAAAAGCACTCAAAGACACAGCACATGGTCAAAAAGAGACGGTAAAAATGCACCATAGCTTAAAAACAACAGTCCAGTAAAAGGAAGAGTTTGTCAATCAAAATGGATGCACCCTTGTTGTGCAACCAGGTAGAAGCAGTCCTGATCTGGGCGGAGGAGTTTTGGACCTGTGGAAGCTGATGCAGAAGTTTGTGGGGAGGACCAAAGAAGATGGAGGTAGAATAATCAAAACGGATGTAACCAGGGCTCTTAACGTGGGGAGGGGCAAATGTGGAGCAGTCAGTAAGGTTGTCAGCTTTGGCCTGCAGATCTGGAACCCACCAGAAGAAGCTCAGACGATGAAGCTCTGCACTTGTGGCTTCCACAATATAATGAGGTGTATCAAGTGTATGAATATTTCTGGGGAAAAGAAAAGCGCACAATCATGCATGACTGGCACACAGACACACATCTGATGCCCTGCAGGGTGTGTGAGGGGGTCACTGACTGCAGTGTGTCCTGCCATCTGCTCAGATGGGGAGAGAGACCTCCAGGCAGAACCTGAGCATCAGGCCGAAAGATCAGCAGCCCGACGCTTCAGCCCACGAGCAACAACCAGCCAACGACAGACACCAACGGACTCGTGCAGGCAGCCGCTTTACAGCCTCGTGTGTGTCGCAAGTCAAAGGAGTCCAGGCAAAAGTGCACATAGTGGTGCTGACGCACAGCTGTGGATTTCAACATGAAAAACTGCGCCAACATAAACGTCAACACAAACACGGGTAGACCAGAATTAGACAGACTGTGACCCTGACCGGGTGCAGAGTTCTGTTCACAACGCCTCAGAAGAGGCAGATCACCGTGAGAGCAACATGTCATAAAGCTAAGCTACCATGACACTGAAGGAAGGAGCAAAGAAAGGAAAAGGTGCAGGCAGAAATCACTCTGAAACCCTGCAGTTGGCATTCATGGTGAGAACTGAAAGAGCGGTGTGAACAGGTAGATGTTGGTGATTAGAAGAATCCATTTACTTCACGATGTCTGCAGCCTCGATGCTGCGCTGAAGGTGCTTCAGGGGATAGAGTGTTAAAAAGATATGAAGGGACAAACACTGCAATCCTGCCTGACTTTAAGGCTTAAAACGTTTAACGGCAGGGGGCATGTAAAAGAAAACGATCAGAAAAATTCACATTAGAGTGTGAGAGAAAATAAGAAACTAAAGCAGGTGATGGAATATTAATGGACGTCGTGGACATTCGGAGAAAGGAACAAATAATGACGACAAAACTGTAATAAAACTGGTGTGGAGGACTTGGAGGACCTGAGGACAAAACTGGTTCTACTGGCTGCTCAGAGGTAAAACTAGACTCTCTCTCTCTCTCTCTGGTGTCAAGCACATCGATTGAACACTGATGCCTGCGATGTGGAGGGCTTCTTAAGATCCTGGTTAATAAAGCCTATAGCTGACAAGGCGCAGTATATTAGTGTGTGTGTGTGTGTGTGTGTGTGTGTGTGTGTGTGTGTGTGTGTCTATATCTTACCATAAGGCCAGCAAGACAAGTCATACCTCCTCCTAACTCACACACTGCGCCTCTGAAACACAGTCAGGAGGACAAGAAGCAGTGAGAATCACACACTCACACACACACTGGTGATTGCTATAATACAGACACACACAGCAGGTAAGAAATATCAATTCAACCATCAACCTGAAGGATGAATACTGAACATTGAGAAGCACAAGCTCAATCAGCAGGAATCTAAGAAAACACAAACACACACATTCACAGAATCCCGGAGCTCGCATGCTCATTCAACTCTTCCCTCCATCCTCTCCCTCTTTTCATCTCGCCTTCCCTCCATCTCTCCACTTGTCCTCTTTCATCCCCCGGCCTCCCTCCCTCCCTCCCTCTCCCGCTGACCTTCATCGGGCCGCTCTGATCAATACCCCTCTCTTCCTCGCCTCCCATCTCTTGAATGTTAAAACAGGAAATCAAAGGGTGATGTTCCACACTGAGTGGAAATCAAAGGTGCCCGGGTGCTTTTCAGCCCCGCGCCGCCCGCGGGCCAGGCCCACACTCAGCGCACGAGAGCAGGGGAAAGAGCAACCCAGGAAAGAGCATTTACTGCCAAGGAGATTTACATCATCATCTTTGACTGCTGTTATTGTCAAATAAGGAGCAATTTTCTTAATTTTCAAACCACATACAGTGTGGGGATGGTCTACTCCGCATGGAGGCGAGACCTGGATATTTTGTGATTCTCGAGGGCTGCACTGCTGCATTCAGGTCGCCAGCCTTTGCAGGACTTCTCGCCATTTTCAGTGAAAATTTGACACACTTTAGCAGTGAAGTTTTCTGTAAACTTTCTGCCATTACACTTTGTGTCATAAAGCAATTTCCTGTCATGCAGCAGCTTTTATTTCCAGCAGGATTCACAAAAAAGGTCAGTACGCTGGTGCCAAACATTACTGCGAATGCGTCACAAAGAAACAGTAAAGACATTTTAAATAGTCAAATCTTACTGACGTCAAGGTGTGAAATAAAAACCGAGTAACTTGTTACAGCAACAAAGCTGACCTTAAATGATATTTTGTGGTGAGTGCAGCCTTAAAGGGGAGAAAAACTCACTTGAATTTGTGTCTGTTCTGGAGACAGTAATGAGCCATCACCTCTTCAGACGGCCACACACCTGAAACAGAGAACGAGGGAGGAAATAAAAGAGAAAAGGAGAGAAGCAGGTTTCCCAACTGATGTTTATTCATGTCGGAGAAATTTGCAGCCATTTGCTGTCTGACAGACTGCTGTGATTTCAGTGGCCCAACATGAAAAGACCTTGAATTGATATAAACCTCACACACACCAAATAAAAGCGCCACAGTGCTCAGTCAAACATAATTAGATGCATTGTATTTTACAGCCTGTTTGCTTCTCTTGTGGTTTTCACCTTGCTTGTGATCCAAGACTTCTCTGTCTGTCTGTCTGTCCATCTGTCTATCCTAAATCCCTGCAACACACGGCATTGTGTGCATATGTGGGAGAGAGAGGGAGTGTGTGTGTGTGTGTGTGTGTGTGTGTGCATGTGTAAGAGAGCGGGTCCAGTGGGTGATAATCACAGTGTGCAGGCCTGCCTGCCTTATCACCTACCGTCAGCCCTTCTCCTTCTGTTGTGCATGTAACACACACTAAGACACACACTTGCACGCTTGTTGCTATTTTCCCTGTCACCCTCCACCTACACACACACGTGCACATGTGCTGGCATTAGAAAAAGTCAACATAAATTTAAATAAAACTCTTTTTGAACAGGGAGGCTCAACTTGGAGCACTCCGAGTGCGTGTGTGTGTGTGTGCGTGTTTATATGGAATTATTGAGGAAGAAGCACTAGGGGGATATAGTAGAGAACGAGTTTGGAGAAAAATGAGCGTTGGAAGGAGAACGAGATAGAAAATGAGTGAGGTAATGAGAGAAAAGTGGGGAGGAAGTGGGAGAGGGTTGGGGCAGGAGAAAGAAAAGGTGGTAGTCGATATAATAAGCAGCTTACAGGCGCTCTCTCTTCACCTCATGGGGCAGACATCACTGCTCTCTCGCTCTCCCTCAGTATATCTCTCTTACTCGCACTCTCTCTTTCCCCTAACACCAGTCCACTGAGATTAGCTCGAGCAAGCAGGATTTAATAATACCTATTGATAAAGTGTCCAAATATTCCTATTTCATATCAGGAAAACATTTCTAGGCCTGACAAAGCATATACACACACTCACACACAAACACACACACACACACACACACACAATGACAACCAGCGTAGAAGATCATCAATACCTGTGGCTAAATAGTGACATTTCAAATGGCGTCTTATTCTCCTTCAACCACTCGCTTGTGGAAAAGTCTGGAAAACTTCATCCTTCCGACTATCAAGCACATGAAACTGTGCATTCAAATTCTACACATCCAAGGACTCAATTATGGATGACAGTTTAGAATTGAGCACCATTAGAGTGAGAAAGTGGCTCAAAATACATGAAAAAAAGCATCTTTTAAGTCGATGTTGCTCAGCTTTGCTCTTGACGCAGTGACAAAAATAATACTGAATCCAGCCAACCAGCAATGACTTTACACACTGATCCCAGGTTCCATCTGACCAGCTGGAGGAATGAACAGCAGAGGGTAGTAATGCAACAAGACGTCTGGGTAAAACCAGCAAACTGCTTGTCTGTAAGTCTGAAGTTATCTGTTGGTCTTAAACAGGAATACAAGAAACTACCATTTATATTTCTCTTTTCCTCACAGGAGCAAGTCCAGCCAACAGATTAAGGTGAACTTTCAAAGTTAAGTATTTGTGTGTGTGTGTGTGTGTGTGAGGGCGTGAACACACATTGAGAGTGAGACAGAAAGCACCAAAGCTTGGTAAAGCATATGTGAATCTGACGCTTAATCCCAAACACCAATATCATTAATAGCCCGAGGTGCTTAAAAACCCGTGTGTGTCTGTCAGTCTGCCTGTCTGTGAATGTGCGTGCATGTGTGATAAGCATGTGGTGCCTGTTGTTGTTGTGTGTGTGTGTGAGTGTGTGTGCCTCACAGGTTGAGGTGCACTGTAGGAAATGAAGGGATCAGGAGTAGAGAGCAGATTAATCTTCCTGAGGATAATGAAATTATTTCTCACCTTCAATTACTAGATGAGGAGAGGAAGTGGTGTGCGTGTGTGTGCGCGCACGCGCATGAGTGTGTGCAAGTGAGCGAGAGAGAGCTTATGCCAGTCACTAACCCATGTCAATGGTGTTACATTGAAAACCATACTCGCTGCTCAGGTGTACGCTAAAATCAGGGCTAACCAGCCTGCAGCCCTGCACACGAGCTTCATTCTTAGGTTTAGACGAGGACAGCAAACTTTATTTAACACTCTATTTTCCTTCACTCTTTTCATTTCTAATGAAATGTGGGACATTAAGTTCATGGACAATTATATGAAAAGCAAAAGATAAATAAGTGGAAAAACTCAATAACTGTCAGGTCTTAGGTATATTTTTTCAGATTCATTGGCTTTTGCAAGGAAGTGTCAATATTGTTTTACTTCATCTTAATAGATATTTCAAGCATATCAATATTTGCATTTACTTAAATCTACCGTCCTAACCTTTAACCCTGCCACATCCGGATGGCCGGGGATTAAACCTGGAAAGTCCAGAACCTGTGCCAGGAGTAATCTAGCCTCAACAACAACCTGAGGAATCCCAAGTCAATGACAGGCCAATGGGTCAGACGCAGAGATAGAAT
The DNA here is from genome assembly GCA_015343265.1 of Pao palembangensis. NCBI lineage: Eukaryota > Metazoa > Chordata > Actinopteri > Tetraodontiformes > Tetraodontidae > Pao > Pao palembangensis. The sequence continues at coordinate 1,363,904 of CM027083.1, read as the reverse complement.
TAGCTCAAGGGGTATTATAAATAACTGAAGGGGAACCTGGTGCTATTTGAGGTATTAGCACCTAAAATAGCCCAGTAGCTAAGCCATGCTAAGCGAACACCCTGTGGTTGTGACACAGTAATTCAGGATTTCCTCAAGTAAGCCTCAACTCAAAAAGTGATTTCTGCTTTGTGCACAGTTAGCTTATTGTAAAGGCCAGGCATATATGAAAGAACTATGCTATATAAACACACACACAGTACACACACAGTACACACAAAAAAAATTATACATTAGAGGGAGTGTCAAGGTGGGGTTAAGTGTGCAGCGATGTTGCTTAGCACAGACACAGCGCCTCTCAGTATTACACACTGATACCAAAAAACACACAATTCCGTTTATACGCACACACACGCACATACACACACGGGTTCTTTCCCTCCCCTCAGGCCCAGCGTGTCTTCAGGCTCCGCGCTTCACTGGCAGTGATCCGTCTCCACATTAAGTGAGGCCTCTGATAATTCCTAAGCCTCCTCCATGGCCGATCCAATAAGGGATAAGGCTTTCGGCTGGCCATGATCAACTGACAATCTGTCCTCTCACACGGCTACTTTAGTGGAGGCCGGGATTACCCTAGCCAGCCTAGATGGGGTACATGCGGTTCACAAGACCACAGGCTGATGTGCGTGTGTGTGTGTGTGGGTTTATAAGAGCAGCCGTGTAGATGTCTTTTTTAAAAAAAAGTTGTCTAAAATGAATTATATTCGTAGACATGCTTTCTGGGGAGTTATTGGAATACAGTTCCCTCCACTGAGATCCTGACAGGGGGGTAAAGCTTCAGTTGCAGACAGCGGTCAGGGCGGTGCCTGAACTGAGTCGGATCCACTTCTGCTAAATGTGGGTCAAGAATTACATTTAGCTAATTCAAAACCCTTAATTTTCATCATAAATCGTATAAATACTGATCATTTTCAAGGGTTCAGGAGCTAAACTGGATCTTTTTTAAGCATGAAAAGTATGTTTCTAGAAATTGATGCCCCCCCCCCCCACTGGTCAAGCGCACCAGTTAGGAGTAGAAAGTGTGTAGTTGCAGACTACAGCCCGTCTCTTCTTACACACTTTAATATTACCGACTACATGAATCACTTCCTTTTTTTTAACAGTCTACAAAAACTATACAGTGCACGTACTTATATTGTGCACAGTCATCTCCTGATAAACCAGGCCAGGCCAGACTACATCTGGAACTATAAATAGCATAACAATCACAATTACAAAACCATCAATCTGCCTATGGCTGCTTTTGTAAATACACATCCTGTGAATAGGAGGTGCAGATAGCCTATTCACCTTTCACCAGAGAAGCCAAGGCAATGTGTGTGATAAGCATCGACATTCTAGCCAACAGAGTCTGCCTCGAGACACTCCTGATCCTCTTTTCCATTGGAATAGACTCATTTTAACAGACATACACATGCAAACTCTCTCACACACACACACACTTGGAGAACTGTGCAGGGGCTCGATAAGCGTGGTCCTTGCTTCTCTCTCTCTGGGTAAACAGCATTTTGGATTAGGCAGAGTATAATGAGAGCAGGGGGCTATCTGCCCACCACGCCTGCATTGTGGGACCCCCGTTCCTCTCTGAGGGACCCAGGACCAATCTTTACTCTGCTATTTATCCCCCTCCTCTGATAGCTTACTTATCTGCTTCAGAATGCCAGGACCAACTCCCTGTCTAACTGCTGCCATGACTGTCTGCCTGACAGCCAGCAAAAACACTGAGACCAACGCACGACTGTGGCGCATTGATCTCTGCCGATCAGACGTGCAACCTGCTCCAAGAAAAGCCCCTCAGCCCATCTGGTTCTGGATGCTGGAGTGACGTAAAAGAAGAGGGGTGGACGGTAAAGTCAAGCAAGCCATCTCTTCCTGCACACTCAATCTAACAATGCAAACAGTAAAGATCCGCCCTTTAAACAAAGACTCTTCCATTTTTCACTGGGAATAAATGGGAACTTAAACAATCCAACAGCCCAGCGTTGCTGGCTGGGCTTGCAGGTTGGAAAATTAGAAAAAAAATTCAATGGGAATGAGAGACACACACCATGGAAGAGCACAAAGGATAAATGATGAGATGAGAACAATCTGGTGCCCTTGGCAAGCACACAAACATAAACAACCCTCAGCAGTATTTGACAAATTATTACCATCCCATGGCTCGGGCCGAGGATGAGGAGGCAGGCAGAGAGCAAAGATGGAGTTTGATGTGCGGCTAAAAGACGCGTCAGCACTGATGTGTAGAGTTTATCTGACAGATTAGAGCGTCGGTCTAGATTGCTCCAGATGGCACCTCAGGTTGTGAAATTACAGTGTGTCTGTATGCTCATAAGCAGCAAAGCTAGAGGAAAGATCAGGAAGAGGAATTCATGATTGGAGGAACAAATTCCTCTTCTCTGACCCACAACCACGATCATTCAGAAATATAAAAACAACACAATGTGCCCCTTTCTGCCTTCAACCTGCTGAATTCTCCCTAAATGAGGACGAAAATCTCAATATCTAATTTGGTCACGTTTACCAAATATGTGTGATTATCCATGAAAAAACAACTTTCTTACTGATTCTAAGCCTTTGAAAAATGCTGAAAATATGCTGCTCAACACTTATTCTAAGAGAATGAGCGAAGAAATGTGCAGAAATGTGCACAGATTTAGGCGGAACCACGTCCGAACCCCTTCTGCACACCCGGCCTCGGACTGAACACGATGATTGTGAGCAGCACCACAAAGTCTTCAAAATTCAAAGACGGGGGAAACTGATGGAGGGAGAAGGGGATATTCAGGAGGAGGGACAGAAATCCCATCTACACCACAGAGCACCCAGGAGTCCACCCACCAGCACTGATGCTTTAAACATGAGACCCAGATTTTCCATCTTGCTGAAGAGGAGGAGAGGGAGCAGAGAGGAGAGGAACAGGAAGAACTAATGCAGATTAGGGGTGAAGTGGGAAAAGGGAAGGCTGGATGGACATAAATGACTATGCTGCAGAGACAGAGTCAAATAGACCGCAGAATCAGCTTTAAATTGACTGTTAAAGTTTCAACCTATACCTCCGTCCAAGTAAAAACCTTCAGGGGCTTCTTCAGGTCATCTGTCACAGGTGATAACACTGCAACTTTCATCAGCTAAGACGACAAACATTTGCCTTAAATTATGCAAAGATCATTACTTATTATGAGTTAACGGCGGTTTAATATAGGTTTATTGTAATATAAATCTTAAATCGATCCAGGATTGACTGCAGCGTGATACCATCTGAGCTTAATCCTGCTTAATATTATTATTATTATTATTATTATTATTATTACATTCCATCAAAGATGCAGTTCAACAGAGGAGCCAAAAACTTTTGGTTTCATAGCTTTTCCAGTTCAACGACCCCTCTGCAGAATGGGTCCAAGTTCAAGACTTCAGTGTGAAGAATAAATCTGATATTTTGTGAGGATGATGAGTCCTACGTGTCATCAAAGCGCATGAGGGCAGGTGGAAGGCTAATGGCATGGATCAGGTTCAGCCAAAATATAGACGATTTCCATGGGTGGGGGTGGTGGTGACAGCTAGGAAGAGTGGTGGTGGCAGGGTGATAATTTTTGGAGGTGCAGATGAGGAAGGTGACCCCCAAGGCTGCATTCCTTAGTCTCTCTCAGCTGAAATTATCCGTATCGAGTCAAACTCGCCATGAGAGGCCAACTCAAGATACAGCAGCAACACTGGTGCGCGCGTGTGTGTGTGTGTGTGTGTGTGTGTGTGTGTGTGTGGCAGTCTGCATGAAGACTCCCCGTGTGCAGGCGTTTCATTGGAGAGGCAGATTAGCAGGGCAGATATCCTGGGGCAGCCTGGCAGAGGCCAGAGCTTTATCTAAGCTGAAATGATTTTAGCACTCCGTTTTGAAGCACTAACCCAGGAGCAATGTCAACCTACCCTCCTCCTTCCTTTACTCTCCCCTTCATTCCTTCTTTCTCACTTTGTCATTCCCTTCTCTCTTGTGCTAGCCACCAACGCGCCTGCATCCTTTTCTCCCACGTTTACTAGCTCACCAATGTTGACGTAATAGATTAAAATTGAGATAATGAGGGATTTATTTGCAGATCTTTAGTCATAGTTTTGTTTTAATCTTTTTGGGGACTCCTAAAACTTTGATTAGTTACTGCAGGACATCCTAAGATTCTAAGATTTCCTAAGATTCTCGAGCTAAAAAAATTTGTGGGGCTTTAATGACACACGCCATGCAGCAAGAATACAACTTAAAATTACACACCATAATTCAGCAGCAAAGCAGTTCAGCATGCTTTATATTACATGTCTCGACTGAAAAATATGAATAAAAGCAACATAAATTGAAAAAACAATATATATACACACACCAAATACATAAGATAGAGATGAATAAAATCAAAGAGAGCAACAGATTTCTGGGAGTTTGTTCCATAAATGTGGTTATAAGGCTAAAAGCAGCCTCTCCGTGCGGACAGGACAGATCTATACGGTGAAATAACACACAGTCAATCAGTTCAGACCATTCAGAGCTTTCTAAACCAGGCAGCCAGGGTAAAAGCCTCAGAACAAGACTGATACCTTCCAGGAGTAACAGTGTCACTACCATCTTCTGCTCAACCTCACAGCATCGCTGCAACCATCACTGGTCGTCCACTTTCCATTTCTCTCTCTCACTCTCAGGCCAATTAAGTGGTATTATGTGGAAAGACTTGTGGCTGAGCGTAAGTGCATTACAGGTAATATAGCCTAGGAGTGTGTTAGAGAGAAAGGGGACGGGGGAGGGAGGCATGAGGAGTTTTTGTAGGTGTGCCAGTAGGAGGGAGAAAGATAGAAAAGGAGCCTTAAGTGAATTTTCAACTCAAACGCTCTAATCACGGTGAAAGCTATGGACAAAGAGCACCCACAGACACTAACGGAAGACACCCTGGGTGCCACGAAAGGCCATTTAGCCCCATCTGACAACCTCTCTATGGGCTTCCTTGTGTTTCTCTGGGGTGGTGGGTCTCACAAATGCCTGAGAGACTTGAAAAGAGGGAGGGGAGAAATGGAAAAGAGGACGATAGGCACATACATCAGATAAAGGCAGGCAGCCAGGCCAGTTAATCACTGAGTAAAAGGGTGAAAAATGACAAAGGTAGCATGATCCTTCAGCAGCTGTAAGTCCACAGCAGAACACACACTGGTTTCCTTTCTGGTCCACAGCAGCTCTGCAGGACTCCCAGTTCTCATAAAGCCTAAGGCTAGGTAGCCACGATGGCTCTATTCAACTGTCCTGCTAACGCTACTGCATGGGTCATTTCTGCATTTCCCCACATGCCTCTTTACAGACGTTCAGCCAGGGTGGAGGCCATGGGGACCCCTGAACAGATGGAGGGTTGAGCATGACAGGAGTCATACAGAGATCCAAGGTAACTGGTGCAAAATTCCAGCTATGAGACACCACAACACCGCCGACACCTCCTTCAGGTGTGTTCATTTAGCAGCTAAACAGAAGAAACAAGAGAGTCGTAGCGCCGCGGTCAGCTGCTCCCGGACAGCATCGATGGAATCTGTAGCCTCAGCGGATGAGGGTTTCATCCAGGGCAACTGGATTCATTTAAAAAGAAAACTTTGTCATGTTTTTCAACAACCATCTAATGACAGGTTGGTATGCTACACACATTCTTACCCAGCGCCTGGTACCAACACAACGACATTTAAAACAAAAAAACACAACCTCGTGGCATTTCTATGGCATTTAAGCCTCAAAAATAAGATTAAAACAAAGAAAAGATCATCGCAGCTCTGCAGTAAGTGCAGCTGTCAACTCAGAAAGGCAGATTTGCAGAAATTTACAGAAAGTGAGAGGAAATAAGTCTGGTTGTTGATCGTTTAACCAGTAGGCAGGCAACGCACAGGCGTGCTAAAACCTCTCAAAGTCAAAAGCTGCAGACTAAAAAAACACAAACACATGGCCATGAAGAGACAAGTAATATAAGATAGGGAATAAACATGCATTGCTGCTGTTGCATATCAGACAGAACAGAGCATCGCCGAGATTAAGCATAATACTGCTGAAAGAGAGAAACGTGAAAGAAAAGATATCATTCAATCATTTTAACACAGGTAGTGGTGATTCAATGAAACTCCGTGTGTGTGTGTGTGTTGAAAGAGAATAACTCAGACAGGTGGTTTTCACGAAGAGGATGTCCGACCTTCCGCGTTAGTCTACGCTAGCCTGTTTTTACTGTGGACAGAAACGCAGCAGATGCATCACTAAGGTCTGATTTAGAACTTTCCTTTAATCAGAGGTATCGCTCCAATGACATTCCCATTCAGCCCTGTAGGAAGCTCCCATTCTGCTGTGTTCAGGTAAACCAGCACAAAGGCAAAGTTCCAGCCTGGAAATCAAAACTGCTTTCATCATTTCAAAAACACAGTTTGGATGATCAATGGCTGGAGCCGGACCTGAGCCTTTTTAAAGACGGGATGGAGTCTGCCATTAAACTCAAATACAGGCTACTGCGCCTGAAAGGACAAGGTGAGGTACCTGTGCACGGAGTGAAAAGAAGAGCATGAAGGGACGTGAAGAAAGCTTTAAAATATTTATTTCTGATCAACAATGAATATTGCAGGTGTGCAAACACAAAGAAACAGCGTTCAAATCCACTCAATGGGAGCTATTAAGTCATCAGGCAGCGTGGCGAGGCTGACAGAGGGATCAGAGAGTGTGTGTGTGTGTGTGTGTGTGTGTGTTACTGGTGGCAGCATATCAAAGCATCTTGGTGGGCCACGGAATGCAGCAACACAGACTGAGATGGTGAGAGAGACGAGAGAACAAAAGAAAGTGTGTGTGTGTGAGAGAGAGAGCAAATAAGTGGCGAGTCAAAAAACTGAGTGTTTAAATACAGTGTGCACAAATGGTGATTTGTAGGACCATCCATCATCATGACTGTCCCCAGTCTGATGACGTAAATAAACCATACGTCCTTTCCGTGCTAATCCCTGGGATTTTCCTCATGCATCGAGCTTTTCCACCGAGGTGATGGCAGGAAGTCACAGACAGATCATGTGTCTTCACATCCGGGGGTGAGGACAGAGGTATGGCAGCATTATGGACAGGCGGAATGAGCCGTGTGCTCATTCATTAACCTTACACCTTTCTCTCATCCTTTTGATTAATGTTAACATTCATCGGAGCAACAGTGACTCTGAATGAATCCAGTGAGACTCTCTGATTTAGGGAGTGGACCCAGCAGTGGATCCAGCTGTGACATCAGCTGCTAAGTGGGCCAGGGGCCGATCAGTCAGCAGATCTGTTAGGCTTGTAACCCGCGGCGACAGGTCCTTAACACACTGCGTGGACAGAGACGTAACAGATGCCCGGCTAAGTGCCTGATTAAAACTTAATATGCAGAAGGAGCAGTGTGGAAGGGTGCATTTGTATCCGTGTGTGTGTGTGTGTGTGTGTGTGTATGTTTTGCAGAGTTAGGGAGAATAGGAAATGGGTGCCAGCCCTCCAGCGAGAGAGGGGCCATGCCAGCTGCTTCTGTCCCCAGAGACGCAGCCCTGAAGGTGGGCAGTGAGGCAGGGCAGTCAGGGGCATGGAGCAGTAACACAAGCAGCATATGTGTGGCGACACTCCACTTATTACATGAGCTTTAACTCTCACTTCACATTACACCTCCATCCCTCTTTCTCTCTCACACACACACACACCAGTGCAGGACACAATCAAACAGTTATGAGACGAGAAAATGTGCGTCTGAATAAAATGCAGATGAATTTAAGCGCTAAAAGAGAACGCGACTTCTCAGGAACACACGCTGGCAGTTGTTGTGGTAAAATTGTGGACATTTCACAAACTTTAAAGAGTGGAAGCTGACATACGACTGGTCATACAGCCTGGTTTAATTTTATCACTCTTCCAGTGTTATGATTGAGAATGTGTCTGTGTGTGTGTGTGTGTGTGTGTGTGTGTGTGTGTGTGCGTGTGTTTGTGTGTCCAGGAGGTATGAGTATCTTTGTAAGTCAACAAGCTAGCAGCCAATAATTTACCCACTGACAGAAAATCTCATCTGCCTATCATCCTCTCCCCCTGCCTCCCTCCCTCTGTCTGTCTATCCCTCCATTCCTCCCTCACTGATTATGCTGTCAATACGATGCGGATGAGAGGAGCTGACAATTGACCAGGCTGGATCAATATCAGCTAATAAGCATGTCAGGAGAGAGGAGAAAAGAGCAAGAAATCGACTGAGAGCGAGAGAGGTAGAAAGACAGAAACGAGTCAGAAGGTGACGGGGAGAAAAAGCTAGTTTGATCCAATTCAGCTGTTTGGCGTGTGGAGGTGTAAGTGGGATGATTGGTCTGTTATTGCTGGTTTAATGTTAGGCAATCAGAGCCTTAGTGGTCTAGATATCAACAAACATCCATCAAATTGTCTGATCTTCTTCCTGATGCCACCTTCTCAGCTGGCCCCGACAAACAAAGCCACAACAATAAGACTCGAGCAATGGTACCATTTGAAAAAACCCAGGGGAGGTTGAATTGATAGCCCGGCACTCGCCGTGCGAGCCAGAAGAAAACACTGTTGTTTGGGGGCTTTGTTTGTGCTGGGGAGATCTTCACTCATTTGATTTTTCCCCTTTTCTTTCCAGCATCTCTCTGTCCTTCCCCCTGGCAGAGGAGCACGCTGTTGTTGATGGTGATATAATAACACAGCCAGGAATCTGCCGCCAATTCCCCGTCATTTGGTCTTCAGCGTAAATCAACACCCATTTTTCTCCTCTCCTCTTTTGCATTCTCCATTTCACCGCTCTATCTTCCGGCTCTTTTCTTTTACTCAAATTACCTTTTCTGTGGCCTCCCAGACACCACAATTACTGATGCTGTATGGACACTGATGGAAACTTTTTTTTATAAAAATGCACAACGACACCAGCACAGCTTGTTAGAACTACTTGGCTTATCTCTATTATAGAGAAGCAGAGAGATGACTGGAGCGATGGAGCGAAATGTTTATGACCAACTGAAAAACTGGCACTTCACGGCCCGTAGAACGTCGGGAAATTGAAAGAGTTGCTTCAGATGTCCTTTTAAGTCCACTGAGATGTGGCAGAATGAAGATGGGCAGTTCGCCTACTAGCTCCGTTTACCTGCGTCACCTTCTCACACCGTCACGGCGCAACTGAGGAGCGGACAGATCTGGCATTTTGTTGCCTTCAAGAAACACCAGGCTGCAGTGGATGTAGCGATGACTGATGGAATGGAGGGACGGTCGAGGGGGTGGAGAGGCAGGACGGCGCTGTGGCTCTCATTTACATGTTTATAGCTCTGCAGCGGGAAAGGTACAGCTCTTGTTTGTGTGTATTTGATGGAAATGTCCAATTATCAACCCTGTTGTTTCTTCACAAACGCTCTCTGTCTGCTCAAGTTGAACACACACACTCACACTCTCACGCACACACACACACGCCATCTGTGCCCTGGACTGGTTAGCGTACAGTGAGCTGCTTGTGAACATGGGTCATGTGTCATTGGGCAGGTATGGAGTCATCTGGGTTTTAACGACAGATGCCTGCGTGCGTGCGTGTGTGTGTGTGTGTGTGTGTGTGTGTGTGTGATGGAAAGAGGAGGTCAGTGGCAGGAGCAATGATCACACACATGCATGCATGCATACACACATACACACACAAGGTTAACTCATGATTCAAAGATGCACCGGATGAGACAACATTTGCCATATGGCAAACATACAAACTCAAGCATACGTAATATGTTATTTCCATGTTAATGCAGTCCTACCCGTTACCGTGGCAACCGGCATGATTGACAGAACAGGACAAGGGGGAAGACAGGAAAAATAAGTGTCGGGATTTGTTTTTTTTTTATATACCAAATGCTGTAAATCCTCTTGCAAAAAGATAAAAATGCAACAACTCACAAAAAATAATCACAGGCCCAAACGTGAGCTGCAAGAGGTCTGACCACACACTGGAGGCCCATCAGATAGTCAGCCTCTCATCTGCCCGTTCCTCAGCCCCCCACCCTCGGAACTCTGACAAAAACACACGCCTACTCCCCCGGCTGGGAGGAGGGAGAATATTAAAAACAAACAAACAGAGAATTGACTTGCTGAGGAGAATTGCAGAGGTGCTGATTACATCTGACCCCTCACCTCCGCTGTCAGAAAGCGCTTCTCGCTCCTCCCCGAGTCCATCCTCCATTTATGATTTGGCTCTCATTCTCACACATCCTTTTTTATCATTTTCAGGGCTGCCCAGGCGACACCGTGGTACTCAGAACAGTAAAACAATCGTCGTTAGCAGTAAAAAAGTTCCCACTAAAACTCATCCTAGAAAGATGAATCACAAGATTTCAGATTTCTGACTCTCATCAGTCTGCTTTTTATTGCCTGAGAATCAGATCTTTGTTATGTGAGAGAATGACTCAGGTGAGTGAAGGCTCCAATTTGTTAGACACGTTAATGATGGCAAAAGAATAGTAATTTTTAATAGCACATTCAGCAGCAAAGGCAATTATAGTCTGTCTCAGAGAATTTCTGCGAATGCTTTTAACATGCACGTGGCTTGTGTAGTATCAGACCTGAGCTGTCTGATCTGCTAAAGGACTCAGCTGTGCAAAGCTACTTAGGCCTTCCGATTCACAGAAGCTCGGTGGAGCCTGACCTGACGGAGGACAGGTCAGTAGATGTGCTCTCTTCACCTTGTGACGGCATGTTTGGGTTTGGCTAACACAGCGCTTACATAATATTGCAGCTAACTTTAGCTTAAACTCCTTAAGCCCAACATATGTGAATTTATTGTGCAATGGGACTAATCATTTATTGACACTCATCATGAAGGCACCTTAACCTTCAATTTCTCAGGATTTAAAGATGATGCTGTGACTGCCTGATGTAACATTAGCTGTTTTTACATACTGTATCTATGACAGGTCAAATTGCTTTCTAGCATGAGCTTGGAGCGCCTGTTTTATTCCGTGCATGTAAGAAATATTGTCGTAAAAACTAGATAAATTTTGCACAATATTATTTATTATATGGGACAGACCAAACATGTATTTTAGCCAACTCTGGAGATTTAACACAAGCCTAGGCCACAAAGAAATACTAATTCAGGATATGGCTGCAGTGTTTGTCTGACAAATGTACGTAAAGACATTGTGAAATGGAACCACAACGCACGCAAATTACTGTTTAAATAAGCAACCTGGTTTTTGATGTGAGTGGATAAATCAGCCTGTAAACCGCCACATTTGGGCCGGATCAGTGAGCCTAAAGCGAAACTCTCCACATTGTTTTCTTAGGCGGTGCTGAGGGAGCTCACAGCAGTGGACCTGATCAGAAACATATCACTGATGCGCAGTCGCCTGCATCCTGTGACCCAGATTGTATGATCTGCTGTTCCCTTCGCTTTCACCGTCTTCCTCTTTCTCAGATCCACACACACGCGCACACACACACACACACACACACAGTTAACTGGTGCTGCAGTGGAGTCGTGGTGATGCGGCAGGGCTGATTTGGCAGCAGTCACAGATGAATGGCTTTTATCCCGCATGGTGGAAAGCACAGAGATGGACATGCACAAAGACCCCTGAGAAACACACACACACACACACACACACACACACACACACACACAGCGAGAAGTCAAGCTCAAAGAGAGTCAACGCCACAGTTAGTTTGGTCTGATGGGGCAAAAAAGGATGTAAAAAAAGCAGGAAGAAAGACGGTGACTAGAAGACAATAGTGGTCTGTTATGCTAAAAAAAAATGTGTTTTTACCCAGAGATCATTGCAGCAGAGTGTATCCCAATAAGGACGCTCAAAGGACGTCACGGATTAGACGTTAATTGTTTTCACTGTACAACAAAAGAGGGAAAGAAGAAGAACTGCAGGTTTTTGGAAACACAGCTCATAAGCTGAGAACGTGTTTGTTTCTCCTATGTGAAGATACGCAACACTGAGCGGAATGTGATTAACTGTGATTAAACGGCAATGTTTCTTGAGTTTGAGTCTGAATTTAAATGAAGGTCAGGAGGAATTTCTTTAATTTTCATAAATCATTCAGTGGCTTTGAGCACAAACATGGAAAGAACCAGTGCTGGGAGTATTACAGGGACCATCTAGAAGAGTATTTCTCCCTCACTGGTTTGACTATGGCACTTATCTGCCTACTGCAGAGAGACGAGAGTAGATACCACACAGATGAGCTCCGCTGCCAGTGTGTGAGTGTGTGTGTGTGTGTGTGTGCGTACAGTAGTCCTGAATGGATACATCTGTGTGCACAAACACACATTTGTACAGTGTGTGTTTGTCTCCCTTTACCTCCTGCACTTATCTTGACATGCAAACCCCTCTGTGAAGGTGTGAGATGTGAGTCGCGGTGTCTGACTGTGCGGAGATTTGAGCTGCGGGAATATTCAGGTTTGGGTTCCTTCTCTCTCTGTGGGATTAACCCCAGATAGAAAAGATCAGTCTGACTGTTGACAAAGACAGTTATGTATGACACAAGAGCTCCGCAAACACATGTCACTCTGAGGTCAGCGCTTTCATACACACAAGAGCTGTCGATTACGTGCAAAAACATACATGGCTTTTGTGTTTTGCTGCTATTATTCAAATAACAGATAGAATAATCCACAGCAAACATCTCTATCACTCACTTATAGCACGTTACATGAGGACTTTCTGCTTCCTACTGAGGATTTGCAAAGACCAGATAGAGAGAGAACTACGAGGAATTGGCCAAATAACATTCTGAACCCATATTCATCTTGTTGAAGAACCTTGTAGACGTAACATTATTGTGTTTGAGAGAGAGGGGAAGCAGAAAAGAGATGGGTCACCTGTCCCTCCGTCCAGCCAATTAGGAGCCAGAGAATAGAGGCATTGAGTCAGGCAAATGGGTGGCAAAGACAGGAAAAGTCTGTGTGTGTGTGCTTCCATGCATTCACCTGCACTGAAAGGCTAAGGCAAGTCCGACCAACTCCATCACTCTGATGAATAGGGACAGCAGGGATGGAGGAATGGAAAGAGAGACGGGAGAATGGTGGGGTGTGAAATGTGGAGCTTATCTGACCACAAAGAGAGCACTGGAGGTGCACCTGGGAGAGGGGTGGAGCCATTATTAGGTGGAACACAGCAAAAGGACCTCGCACTAACACACTGAAGAGACAGCCTCATGGTGGATCAGAGTGGATTTTCAGTCCAGCCATGTGGAAGCTGTGGGTGGCTTCTGAATACTGGAGGCCCTCTCTCCAGAAAAGATGATTTATTTACACTTAACATAACCATTTGAATGGTCCTGTGTGCTCATGCTGATGAATACTGTAAATATGAACATTAACATATGAACTTATGACATTTCGATCCACACTGCGAGCAGAAATTCTGCCACTCCACCTGCACGGCTCCGTACTGCGACAGAAAACCCAAGAATGGCTGAAAATGTTTCTCACCAAAAAGTACTTTGACTTTTATTTGACCTGCAATAATTAAACATCATATTTCCGCTGTTTATCGTGCACCTACTGCATAAACAGCTCAAATAAATGGGCCCAGAGTAACAGACTCTGACATATATAATCACGGAAATATCCCAAGGTCAGAACAACACTCCTCACTCCCACTAACAGTTGAGCTTCACAGACAGACCTTAAAATAAAACTTGTTTGCCATCTCTCTTTCCCTCCTGCTCAGTATCTGTCTGGCATTTCCTTTCCTCTTCCAACAATTCACAACCTCGCTCAGCTCTTCCCTCATTTCCTTCTCCCCCTGCGGGCTACTAACTGTTCGACTATGTCATCTCTTTCTTTCTGTCTCTTTTCCTCTCTCTCCTTCCCACCTCAGGGCCACTCCAGTCTAAATGGAGTGATTAGTCTAAAGTGGGTGCTGTCAGTGAGATCATCCTAAGATAGAGTCCTATCTGGAATGACCTGAGCCGACAGTGGACCAGCTCCAGAGAGGCGGAGAGAAAGAGAGACACTATTAAATGTTCTATTTGTGACAGCTGGCTCCAGGCTGTGCCATAGTCGTGCCTCCTCTCCTCAGACCTCCATCCAGATCCAAGTGCAGCGGCGCTCGCTCTGAGCTGTGTCCGTGTCACCCAGCCTCTCCCTCACATGTGTGTGTGTGTGTGTCCTTGTACTTGTTACATTTAGAGTACCAAAATACTCATTCTACTAGCAAAGTGAGGACATTTTTGGGAAGTGAGGACATTTCACAACTTCAACGGCCTGTTTGACAGTTAAGACGTGGTGGTTGGGGTTAGAATTGGGTTTAGGTTAAGGTTAGGGGGTTATTTGGGATGGTTAGGGTTAGGGTAAGGGTCTGGGCAATACAATAAGTCTATGAAAGTCCTCACAAAGATAGAAGTACAAGGATGTGTGTGTCCCAGACCAAGAAAATAAATCAAGACATAATTTGGTAAGTAAATATGATGTTTTCAAAATTGAAGAGTTTAGGCCTACACCTGTCTCTAACACACACACACACACACACACACACACACACACACACACACACACACACACACACACACACACACAGCACTGCAATATGCTGCTGCAGAGGGCAGAGGCTGACAAAAGCCATTTCATCACAGGTTAACCTCATTCACACATTAATCTGCCACAATAGCTTCATAATCACTTAATCCGCAGAAATCATACAGACAACACCTTTAAATGATGATTGCACAGCTGGAGGGAGAGGAGATTACCAGGTCTGTGCACGTGTGCAATCGCGTCCGCCTATAATAATGACAACAAAACTGAGATGCGGTCTACGACACACTCACACACAGATATCGACGTTACATTTGGTCTGTATTTTACTGTCAGCGAGCGCGACCTCTCAGAAATCCCTTGGGCGGGACGCACTGTTCTCGCCGTGCAAACATTCTGCTGTCGGAGACGCGAGTATGTCCTCCCACTTGACAACACGTAACTGCTGTAATCACGACGGTGTTGAAACACTTATCACGTGAAGTGTGATCTTGCATGCGCGTGGACAGAAATGCACTTCGAGTGTTTGTTACGCAGGAAACCACGGCATTAAGGTCCTGTTACACAGACCGGTTGATCTTTGCAGGGCTGCGTCACATGACATAGCCTTGAGGATGAGATTAACAGATGGTTTATTGTGTGTATTATATACATTATCCATATGCATTTCTACTTGCAGTCAGCCCCTTTCCATCAATTTGAAGACCAGGCCCTTCAAGCAAACAAGGTGGGATTAGGAAGGAGGGATAGACTTTCAGGGGGGAGACAGGGATGCTTCAGAGCCCCCATCACATATGCATTAAAAAATTTCTCCCTCACTGCAATTATTCAAGAGCTGCTGTTTGCCAGGGAAGGGATGAGAAACCGAAAAAGAGGCAACGAGGAGAGCCAGATGGTGGATTAACGTAAAGTTAGATTAGGCTAGCTCACCGCGGGGGTGAATTCAGAATAAGTTCATAGGAATGGAGTAAAACTAACAGGAACACATAGAATTACGTTTGTGTTGTTGCAGCACTTCCCATGGGCAATTATACGATTTTAAACAACAAAGAGGAGGAGAGGGGGAAGCACGGAAGATAAGTGGAGGACTTCACAGAAGGCCTTCTTGCACCAAAGTCCTCAGCAGTTCTGAGAGGTTTTACCTGCCGTTGTCCTCTCCGTGTTCATACTGTAATGATTTTAGCTTCAGGAACTTCTAATTTAGCTTCTGCTTCTGGTTCTAAAGTACCAATAGCAATATTGAAAAGGGTTTAAAAGCTCATGGTTCATAAGATCAACAGTAGGACATGACCAAAGAGCCAAGAAGCTGCAGTTCCCTCACACAAAGCAAAGCTCCAGTTTTCATCTCTGTCTGTTTACTGTCAGGATGGTTTTCTATTTGTACAAGAATTTATGTTTGTTTGTATTTAGGTTTTTCGAAGAAAGTGTTGTCCCTCTGTTTTGTCCTCTACCATAGTGTTCCCGAGGATTTTTCCTTTTTCTCTTATTAAAGGAAGAAGCACGGCATTGTGTCATGAAGCACAAGAGAAGGTTGCATGTGCACTAGTGGCGGTGCGTGCACGTGTCAGAGGCAGCTGAGACAGCGGAACAATACACGCAAGGTTTCCTGCGCCTACAAACCCTATAACATCTATTGGAATTTGTGCCACAGGTCAGACTTGAGTATGAAAAAGAAAAATCCAAAGGGGAACCTAAAGGAGCGCACGCACAGAGCCAAACGCAACCGTCATTGTCGGCTTTTCATCCAGCAAATAATTTCTGCACCATTTCTCACTTCTCAGCCTTCGCAGATTATCAGAGAGGGAAAAAAAACATCTTTTATGATGGAGCACCCTAAAATCCACACAGAGAAAGGCAGCAGGCTCTCACTGGAGGTGAGCGGGCTGTTCTTGCTGCAGGCTCGCCTCTAAACATATAGAGCCTAAAGCCGGCAGATGCTAAAAGCCTGACTTAGTCCTGTTGAATATTGTATGGCGCTAATGTTTCACAGCCTGGCACAGATTGGCAACATACGGTCTCCTGGGTGGGGCGGGGAGGAGCGTTCGAGAGAGGAAAGAATGCGTGAAAACATCTTTTCTTTTAGATTTCCTGCTCTGATTTGTTGACTGTCACTTAGGGCAATAAAACATTTAAAATGAGTAAGATTAAGGAGGAAATACGGTGTTTTTACTATCAAGGACGCACCAGTATAATTTATAAATATAATATCATATGCATTTAAACAGTCCGTATTTCTGTCCAGTCACATTTTAAGTCTGAAGCAATGTGAAAGGGTACCAGAAAACACAGAAACATGGCTGACGCCCAAGCAAAAATGACCCAGCTTTTCCACAATGTTTGCAGCTCTTATCTTTCTTTTCTCTAAAGGACGTTAGCTTTGATCTCTCTGCTGCGCTGTGACAGCTTCAGCATCTCTCCATTAAGGTTCAACCAGGAAATCCTCCACGCTGCCCCCCAGTTTGCATCACCTTCTGCTGCTGCATTAATCTCTCTTTTGGCTCCTACTTTATCTGTCTCACCATTTCTTTTTCTCCATGTGTGACAAGCCTTGTTAACATGAGTAAGAGGTTAGCTGGAAAACCGGAAAATGGGTTTCCTGTACCTCTTTAACCCATTACGTGCCTGTCTGACTAAAATACCCAGCATGTGTGTGTGTGTGTTTCACAAGACAAATGTACAATACCCTACAAGGGTCTGCTCCAACATCAGTATGTATTTTGCTCGTGTGTACACGTGTGTGCGTATTTGTCAGAGAAAAAGGCTCGTCACTGTTTAATGGGACAGCGGGATCTTGACAATGTTGATTTCAAAGCCCTGAAGGGAGCATACGCACGCACGCACGCACACACGCACACACACACACACACCAGGGGGGAGGCCTTCATCAGAGCAACATGGGTTATTTTACCAACACAAATCACATCAAGTGATTAGACACAGCCCAGTCACAGTGTAGGCAGGTGGGAATGACAGAGATGATGAAACCGGGCGCCCATCAACAAATCACACGCACACACGCGCACACACACAAACTCCATATATGCAAGAACGCAAGCACACAGCCTGAATCAATCCTAGAACACAAACATCAAACCCTCACACACAGAGGGACACCATCAACCAATCAGCAGCCAATCAGAATAATTTGTGGTACCAGGGATGTCCGACAACCTGCTGTCACATGGGGTAAACACAGCCGTCATGACACAAACACAGACACACACTCGGTCTCCCTCTTTTTCTCTGCCTGGCGCTGGATCTCCTCTTTAATTCAAGCTCACTTAATGAGTCCACGAATGTCTGATTTTCAGTTTTATTTTAACAACGTAATGCTGCTTGTGGATCGCCGCTGCGCTGCAGATCTGCCTGCACTCATTTAGCGTAGCAGGTGCTGAGCCGTCCGGCACGCACAATATCCATACAATAATGTGTCAGTCGAAGCAGCCATACAGTCTTTCTGGAAATTTTCCACAAGATTTGATTTGGAGGGCTATGTATAATAGGCCCTTCAAGAGAGCTGCAAAACTATTAATTCAGATGCAGTGATGGAGTGAAGGAAAGAGAGAAAGAGAGAGAGAAAAAGAGGAGTTACTCTAAGCTGAGAGTGGACTCTAGTGGATATTCTTATTCATACACATACAAGACACATCATACATTTAAACAAAAATGAGAAACTTTAGAGTAGAGTGAAACCCTTTTTTGCAATGTCAAATTAAGAAATATAAAGTGCAATTACTGTGATTCCTATGAATGTTAGAGATAAAAAATAAATCTGCACGTTAAAATGTGGCGTCCCCTGTGGTTCCTCTCAGTCGACCAGTAGAAATGGCTTCAATATTTAAACGTAATCCAATTTGAAGGCCAAACTAATTAAACCAACAGTCAGATTAATCAGGATGAGAAGTAATCATTGAAAGCCCTGCCCCCATACAGAGGTCAAAGGTCAGGGTCGCAGAGCGCTACGAAATTGTATCACCATTTCGTCCGGAAGGAAATGCAAACACGGTGGACACAACATGAGCTTCTGACAGGTTTTACAACAGTAAGTGCTGTAAACACGACATAAATAAACACCCCGCAAATACAGACACAATAGATCACGGCAGACGGGCAGCGGGCCCCGTTCCCAGCATGTGCTTTTACCTCCGCCTGCTTCTTTGGTTCTCTTGCTTTTTTCTTTGCGTTCTCTCACCCAGCTGTCCCTCACCAGTCGGCCACACCCGTCCTCTTAACCGCCCGTTCTCACGTTAAAGGCCGCGTTATGCTCGGGTGTCATAACTGTGTCGCAGTCACAAAGATCTAACGTCCCATGAAGGCATCACAGCCACGGGAGTCTTTATCTGCTGATGTGTGAAGGTTAAACGATCCGAATGAGGTCTTAATATTAATTTTGAAAGAAATGTCCGCAGATGAGCTCTTTTTTAGCAAAACCAGACAGAACATTTGCAAGAATCTGAGTGATGGCTGTCTTCGTGTGCGAGTGTGCATGAGGGCGCGTGCGTCTCGGGCCTACGACCACTTTAATGTACTAAGATGTTGTCGAGCAGGAATGTTATTGATGTTTCTACGGCAACCTAGAGGCTTTAGCAGAGGATTATGTTGGCCGGGCAGACACAGACGCCCGATGAAGAAAAGGAAATTGCAGATGGAAGTCAGCAGAGAAGGAGGAAGAGAGCTGAGGGAGAGACTGCAATCAGAGAAATGACAGGATAATCAGAAAGCTAAATAAACACGTGAAGATGATTTAATGCTTACTTGTATATCGTGTTGAAAACCCTGGTATGGTATTAATTACAAGTGTATTAATGTTCTCATAATTTAATAGCTGACACCTCACAGCTGCAACACAAAACACGGCCAAGTCCAGGAAACGCCTGCAAAATAACTCGTCAGAGAAAAAGACAAGGAAACAGATGCAGGAGGAAAAGTTGGAGCTTGTCGAGTCCCTCTGGAACAACACAATCTTCATCCTTTCAAGCATCTTTTTAAATGCACACTCTCTCACAGGCACACCAACTTACTCTCTCTCTCTCTCTCTCTCGTTTCATTTCTGTCCCACATCAATCAAATCTACTCCCAAAATTATCATCTGTTTAAGGCAGATTATCTTAAGGAAAGCCATCTATCGAATTACAATACCACTACTTTATCCACAGAGCCAGACATCATCCCTGGAGTGTGTATTCGTGTGGCTCTGCACACAATATACAGCATATTTCTTTCTGCTTGCCAACATCCACGTGTACACACACGCACCTCTGCCTTTCTGCCAAACCTTTCGCATTGCAATTTGTTTTCAATAGTGCATTTGCATAATTGTATGGTATCACTGGACACCAGTTTCGCTTCATTCTTTTTTCCAATCAACAAATATGTATATCCTCTCTCAAATCTCCATGGAACCAAAAATGCCAGCGCTTCTGTCAACATATGAGCAGAAGGCTTCCCACTAAAGATCTTCATTTAAATGAAGCTTTGTCTTTTACCTGTTTATGTGGGAATTGTGTCTGCGCCCCATCTGGGTGACCAATGTGTCTGTAAATTAAATATTCTAAAGAACTACAGAGCTGTCTTGTCCTGTACTAACCCAAGGCAACTTCTACTCTCCCTCCCAAAAACAAATTGCATTTATTGTAGACTTGCAACAGTGTCCAGCCTGGAGACATGAGGACATGTGGACGACATGAGCGTTAACAAGGCTGCTTCATTCCAAAGAGGGAAAGTTAGTAATCAAAAGAATTTTTACTGCTGTTGCCAACAGCACTTAATAAAAAAGAGAGGAGAGGGAGTGCAGACTGACTGAAAAGAGGCTGAATGTGAGGAAGTGTGTGTGTGTGTGTGTGTGTGTGTGTGTGTGTGTGTGTGTGCAGCCAAGGGGCCTTGTGCTGCGAGCACTCTCAGTGAACAATCAAAACAGCTCAATTTAGGCTTTATCTGCAGCTCGAGCATGCATACAGACTGATACACACACACGCACACGCTCACACACAAATCCACACGGGGCTGAGACAAAAGGACAGTTGAAGTGAGGAGGGCAGGAAGAACGCAAACGAGGAATGAACATCAGCGGCGTGCTGCAGTGATGATGCCAGCAGTTTGGAAGGTCAGGTAAACATGGAACTCAATGTGCACGCCATCTGATCAATATTTTCCCCTTCTCCCATTCTTTCTTTGTTTTTGGTCTTTCTCTCTCCCCAAGTGGACTTCTCCCCGTTTGCACCCAGGAAAACGGAGACCTGGCAGTATTGACTGGTGCCGACCACAGGGCAATCCATAAAGACGAGTCAATCAATTAAGAGCACACATAAGAGAGCACATGTGGCAAACACAGAAAGGGTCAATGTGTCATCACCACATTTTTGTTTTTCCATACATCAGTCTGAAAACAGAGAAAAGTCAGAACAGAGCAGACTATGATGCACAGCAGAGGTTAAGTCGAATTTTATTTATTTAAAAATTGCACATCAACCAGTTACGTGAACTCATTCTGTAATAATATAGAAATTGTTTCCACTAGTATGTATATGTGTTTTTTTGTGTGTTTTTAATGTGTGTGTTGTTCATACTCAAACAAGAAAAGGAGACAGTTATGAAGAAGCCGAGTCTTCCTCTACTGTAGCAGAGCTGTGAAACTGCAGCCACTGCTCCCACCTACAGGCCAGAAGAAGAATTGCAGGTAGGTAATGACAGCAGGTGCTGTCACCACCGTACTTTATCTACATTGACTTCAGTAGATTTTTTTTTTCATTGATAGTTTATGTTTTAATTTCTGAGGTCATGATTTTTTAAAGAAGGACCTTTAATTGCACAGGGCATAACATTGTTCTACTTCTGTTATAAAGCTCACGCTTTTAGATGAAATAACATCAGGCACAGAGAAACGATTGTGACACGTTTTTCCCTCACCTTTTAGGTTTTTGCATTTCATATAAAAGCTCAGACTTGCGGTGGATTGAAAAAAAGAATATGCTACAGCCAAGTTGACATTCAGATGATGTGGCAATTGCATGCTGAAAAACAAGGTCACTGGAAAGAGGTGTCGTGAGTGTTGTTGACTAAACTCTTCAGATGTCAGTCAGTTCTCACAGTCTCAGGTTAAGATGCTTCTCCTGATGAAAGTTCTATTTACGCTGCATATTTGTTGCTGGCGTATTAAACCAAATACAATTCATGTCTTCAATTAGAGAAGAGCTACAATGTGGCTAGCTACATAAATAAACTGGTGACAAAGGCCGACACAAATATCCGACGTTTCAAATACGTCAATAAGTTCATATTTTGACAGCGACCGGGTCTACATTCTTGGCTGGCTTCAGATTTGTTATGGCAATGACAGAACTTCTGCTTCTCCTGCCATGTTCCTGTGTGATTGTCTTTGACAGGAAGTGATGTCATCTGTGTTTTTCCCTCATCTGTGACAGGAAATGGACCGTCTGTCTCTGTGTCTGCCTGCCTGTTTAAAAGTCTACGTCTGGGGCAGCAGTGATATTCATAAGCTTATAGCTAGTTCATCCATAAAAACGCGATTGGATGTTTCAGTCGTTGGATCGTTTACGCAATGTTAAACATGGTTTTTGACACATGAGGATGAGATTTAAGAGCTTTTGTTTCATGTCAGTCAGCCGTTTTGTCTTTATCTGCTTATCCAGGTCCAGCTCTGCAGAACTGGAGTCCAATTAGTCATCTAGCAGGTTTTGACTCACTGGAGATTCAGGTCACTCTTTCTGGCTGAGCCAGGACCCCAAATGGTCACTACCGGCCCCTTTCCCCAGTCTGGGATAAGGACAAGACCCCAAGCAAGGCTTGGAAGGCTCTTCTCTATCCTGCAGTGGGACCATTTACCTTGGGTGACCCTACCAGAAGAAGGTGCCATCACAGGTGAGCATCGTTCTGAGACATGTACCCGATGCAGTCGCACAAGCAAATCCAGATTTAGAAAACGTGAAAACATGAGCTCATGAAGGCGAGTAAAAAAGCTTATCTGTATTTATTCAAGGTAGAATTGATTCTTATTCCACTTTCACTGCGCTTTATTTTGATCAGATAACAATTATTATCCTGTTAACAGTTTTTTTCCAAGTATTCACCTCACAGGCAAATGTAGAATTTCCAGAGCTAAAGTTAGTAACACAAATTATTAGTTGAGCCTCTGAAAATGCATCAATGATGCAGCGCTCCCTAATAACTCCTCCTTTATAACAGCACGATGAGAATGTTAATAATATATCAAGTAGCACAGATATGGGGTAAAAACATGTTTTTAGATCTGCAGCAGCCTCTCTGTGCATCTACCCAGGTGTAGTGTGTGTAGCCTGTGTGTGTTAGCTTCACCTACTCCTCTTAACAAATGAAGGTGTTGTGCCTAACAAGCACTCTGGTCCATTTTGACTGGCCAACAAGGGCTTAATGACAAGTCAGATAACAATGGAGAGGACAGAGGAGTACAGTAGAGCATTACCACCAAACTATCAGTCCGTCTGACAATGGCGTGTCAGCCCTCATCTTCTCTCCCTCGCGGTGGTGCAGAGAACCACAGCAAACAGACACTCACCTGTGCACATATGATCATGCACACAGCCTGTTTTTAGAATAAAAACAATCCTACTTATTAACACAAAAGCAGAAAATCCCACTCAGCTCCTGTAGATGTATTAGCGCAGGGGCACAGAAGGGCAACCTCTCCCACACACCAATAAACAAACACACTGGCAGTATAACTGGTGGTGCGAGCAGGGTTTGATGACAGCCCCCAAACAATAGGGCGCAGAACAGCCCAGCTATCTGCCTGTCACACGGTGAAGGGGTGCTGCTGAAGAGCTTGTCAAAACCAATACATGTAAACACACATGCATCAAGCCACAGGAAAAACTAAATACATTAGCTGCACACGTGTGCCCGTACACAGACTCGCACATAAACAGCACATAAACAGGGTAATTTAAAGCACTGCCATTTATTTCAAGAGCGCTCCGGTTTCCAGACTCTGAGTGGAAGTGAATTTGCTTTTTCTGTCAAGTGCAAGTCAGGTTGGATTAAACAACACTTGGCCAGTGCTGATGGCTTATCACTGTGCATCTGTGTGCACTTGCCTGTGTGTCTGTGTGCATGCGCTCTGATGATGCCCACAGGCATCTGGGTTTGAGGCAGGCAGATCTGCAGACAGCCCCTTTTCCTGTCAGGACCCATCGCTCTCTTTTCTGCGTCTCTCAAGGTGTCCTTTTCACATTCATTGTGTTTCACTTTGTTTTTTCCTTTGGTCTCAACTCTGCTTTTTCTTTTCTTTTTTTTTTTGATAAACAAAAAGGAGGCAAAAACAGTGATTCCCAAACTAAGCGGGTGGCCCGTGGCGTGCAGACGTTGTCAGGAACGTGCCAATCTTATACGCGTTTCACTGAGAGCTTCGCTGGAAGTTTGCTTCCTTCTTCTCTTCTGTTCTTGGAGCTCAGGAGATTTTTATTGTGCTGAGCCGATTAAACAAAGACTGTCTGCTGGGCTGGCTGATAATTAGCTGGTATAATGAGGAATCCACAGAGGGCAGATCAATCAATAATGCACCCAAACTAGACTTGAGGTCTCATTGTTGCTGTTGCTGACAGCCACAAATACAAAGGACTCAATGAGCTCAAAACAGCAACGTCTATAGTGTAAAGTGAGTATAATAGCACTTAAACTAAAATTTCACATTCATTTCTATGTATTCTGGATGCATGTGTTAGATTTGCATGTTGACTGATGTGTGTTTGTGTGTGTGTGTGTGTGTGTGTGTGTGTGTGTGTGTGTATGTCTGGGTCCCAGGGAGTGTAATGGTCCCTGGAGGCAGGCCAGCATCCATCAGCGAGCAGCGGGCATTAGTGCACCGCTCGAGTATCGATGGACCACCGGTGCTGGACAGTGGGCTCCTCCCAACAGTCACAGGGCAGATAGGTCTGTGCACATGCGTGTGTGTGTGTGTGTGTGTGTGTGAATCTGTTATGGACACACTAAATGTTCCAGATGCATTCACATATATGTAGAGGAGGGTAGAGGGGACTGTCTGTGGGGGTCCGTGTATGACCCCAGCCCCCGGGCTGTGTGTCACATCTATGTTTGTGTGCGTGTGTGTGTGTGTGTGTGAGAGAGACTGCGGATGAGAGGCCGCCCAACTGTCATCGATCTCTCACACACCAGGCCAGCACTTAACACTTGGACTATAGCGACTAATACACTCACACCCTCTATTACTGCCCCACTGGAAGCCCAGCGTGTGCATGTGTGTATGCATGCGTGTGCTTTTGAGTGTGTGTGTCTTTCTGCCGGCCTCACGCTGCTGCCGTTCGATGGCAGCACAATAGATTACACATATAAGAGTGTAATGATATATCTCTATTAGGCATTCTGTGTCATCACCCTCTCTCCTGTCCATCCTGTATACGACTGCTGCAGAATCTCACTCCGCTATGCTACGCTACGCTACGACCAACACAGATCTTTATTTAAAAGCCTAAAATTCAAAAATAAGTAAGTACAATAAACAATGTGCTGTGCCTCTTTTACACACATTTCTGCATTTTCTTTCACTGAAGGCCTTCAACAAGGCTGTGACCAATAGTCGACAGCTAGCTTGAAGCACAAGCGGACCCATTGCCTCTCTCGCCCTCTTTTGCTTCTTTTTACTGTGGCTTGTGTGTTCGACTGCACGACCTTGTGCTTTTATCCCTCCAGAGGTAAAGGACAAGAGGCGGCAGTGAAAGAGAGGAGACAGGCCAGGGTAAGTAGATAAGGGGTGATGGAGGTCATGGCTGGTGGGGTTTCTTGTGTGAGTTTGAGAGGGGCGTTGAAGGATGGAGAGAACGAGATGGAGAGAGAAACATGGAGAAACAGGAAGCTTAAGGCCATAGAATGTGCTCCGGAGCCTCTTGAGGGATTGGATTGTTTTGCGAGGGAGCTGTCCTGACGGAACTCGGACTAGTTACTCATAACCTGCTCAGACCGACCCTGTCGATGGGAGCGAACGCCTGGAAATGCAGACACGAGGGCAGACGCAGGCAGGAATCTCTTAAAATATGAATGACAGAAGCACAAAAATCCGACGGCCCAAGCAAACGACACTCTCAATTGATCAGTGAAGCACTGCGGTGCGTGTGCGCGTGCACGCCTGTGTGTTTGCACCGTGAAAATGGGCTTAAATGACGATCATTGATTAACGTTAGGCCTCTGGCCCATTTGGAGCACACCATGTCCTCTCACGCAGGGGTACCCAAACACACAGGCACGCGTCTCCATCATCATCCTGCTGGACAGAGGACGCTGTGAACAATCATATAACACACATTTCTTGATTTAGCTACCTCAGCCAGCAACAGACAAACACCAGTGCAGGCTCGCCCACAAAGCCATACTGGGAGGAGGAAAATGCACAGCTTAAATTCACATCATTTCCCACCACAAACAGCTGCAACTGGCGCATTTGCACAAACAGCAGTTAGTGCATCTGTTGATCCTGGATGTCGGACTGCCGGGTGTCACCAGCACATACTGCATCTTTAAAGGTCTTAGAGCACCCCCAACTGGGGGGCACTAATCTGGCAACAGAGAAAGGCACCAGTGCACTCGCAGCGCGCACGCTGTAACTGCCACACATACACACAATCAGGCCACTGTAGCTTATAGTGTTGGTTTAATATATCTGAGCATATAATCCAAACAAAAGCCAGGTGACACTCACCCGAACATCCCCGAAACACACACACACACACACACACACACGCTGCCAACGAGGTGCAATTAGAGCATCCCACTCCAATTAACCAGCTCTCTAAACAAATCCACATTAGGCCCTCCATTGTGACTGTGCTCAAAAACAGCCACTTGGGATAGCAGCATAAAAGCTTCGACGGCATTCCTCCTCGTGTGTGTGTGTGTGTGTGTGTGTGTGTGTGTGTGAGGGAGGGAGGGAGGGAAGAAGCAACAGCAAAGGCTAAAAAAAGCTGAAAGGGTGGAGAAGATGACACCAGCAGACCAGGAAGAGAAAATGAGAAGCTGTAGTGCCGACCCGCAGAGCCACAGGTCTGCGGGAAAGTCGTGAACTGACTTTTTACACACTCCAGCTCCACATTTGTGGAGTCTGACTAAGTATTCGAGCATCATCCGTAATGATGCTCAACACTCCTTGACAGCAGCACTAGTGACTAGAATAATCTATTAGATACCGATGACTGCACTCTAGACAGCGACACAGGGAGGCGGAAGTCGTCCGTGACACTCGTTCTGTAGAAGTGATGACAAACTCACCATACAGGAAGTCAGAAGCACACAAAGGTGAGAAAACAAAGAAAGGGAGGAAGACGGTGTAGGGTACAGAAAAATTATGTCTCCATCTGTGATCCCTCGCTTAACCCTCCCTCTGCAGAGCTCTTAATGTGCGTGCGTACACACACACACACACACACACCCTTGATGAAAGGCCCAGTGGGGCAGCACATGGAGTTTGGAGGCGATCTGTCTTAAAACACGGTTGCACACCAATCTTCTTCTAATCTCCCTTTTCCCCACAGAGACACGCCCACGCACTCTCAAACATTAAGAACACACACAAATTAGATGCATATGTGTGCAATTAATTGATCCTTTAAAAAAAACACTATTTATTCAGATCTATACCTACTGATGCCTGCTGTAGGCCCAGGCCTCATATAGAGAGTGTGATTTTGGGATGTCTATCACATCGTAGGTAAAACAACCATCCTTTTCACCCAGTACTCTCCTTATTTATCTATTTAATTAAGCAGCATCTCAATATGCTGTTTGCCAGTCTGAATAGCCATTACACTGTAGCTGTGGTCCCTTCAGCCTGGAGCTTACGGGAGATGCTACAGTTCGTGATTAGCAAAGTCTCTCAGGGGCCACTTGAAAATCAGTTAACCTTCCCTTCAGAGGCTCATGCTAACTCACATTAGCATTTAGCACTCCCCCATTAATGTCAACACCTAGTTTAGCATTAGCATGAGCCAGTGACAGTCAGAGCCGCCCGTGGGCTTTTAAAGAAGTCTTCAGACACACACAAACACACACACAAACACACACACACACAAACACACACACTGACAAATGCCGTCACAATTTGTTCACTAACTGGCAAAACAATCCTAGATCATGGCTGCTTAGGTAAATATGTATGTTCAGATTCATATTTAAACCTGCTGCTCCTCCTCTGCATTGAGGAGAAATAAGAGAAATTACGACAAATTAAGAGTCGCTGTGTGTGTTATAATCTTGACTTTCATCGGTTTTCTAAACCAAAGCGGTGGTAGAACACCACGATTCATAACCTTCGTCCTAGTTTCACAATTTCATTGGAAAGGACACTCAAAAACACCAATCAAAAGCTACACAAAGACGGATTGTGACTTAAAATCACAGGTTTTCAAGCAAATTTAATGAATGCAGCTACAGTATTTCTATTCATCAGGAATGAAGAGGAGTTCTTTGTAAATGTATCTTATTCAGAAGTTTTGCATTCCACGGTCAACAAAAATATGTAAAAAAAAAAAAAAAAAAAAAAAAAAAAAAGCCTGAATGATAATGTACTCTTACCTCTTTATTTTCAGAGGCCAGAATAAGCTGAGCTTAGCAAGGAAGGAACTGCCAGGAGGGGCTCACAGGGGTTGGGTGACTTAAATGGAGAAAAATCCAATAATTGTATCCGTCCAGAGGGAGGGAGAGCTTTTAGGGAGGGGTGCAGCCTGTTATTACTATTTCTTCTTTCTTTCTCTCTTTCATTTCATTCCCTAATTCTGGGATGAGGGAGAAACTTAAGGGAGGGGGAGAGGTGGAGACACATGGGGGTTACAGACTGAGCTTGCTGTTAAAGTATGTCCTTGTAATTAGCTGAGTATTAGCAGCAGTGACAATGCAAGAGCACTGGGCAGGGAAACACTCTTTAACGCTCTACTCATTTCCTGAACTTAATCCCCACCGCTTACTGGTAATAGTGGCCATGCATCTGGACAAAGACACACATACGCATGCACGCACCCATGCACACACGCACACACACACAGAGTCATGGAGCAATTTAAATAATGAACTGCTGGCTGTAATGGGAAAACACACTGAGCAAAGCTACACCCAGCAGCACACTTACAATCTCTATTTGTGTGTGTGAGGAAAACAGAGAGGAGGGGAGAGAGAGATGGGGAGAGAGAGAGAGAGCACATTTATGTCTGGAACTACAGATTTGCATCAACTTGTGTGCAGATACACCGTGGCAACTGTTTACTTGTGTCAAGAAGCTTCCAACCTCCAGCAACACTTGAGGGCACAGTTTCTTTATTTTCCTCCACTGGATGGAACCAACGAGGATGCAAACAAAAATCAATTACTTTCAATTAAGTCAACCGGCCACTGTCAATGTGCCCTCAAGCCACGCAAAGTCTTGCTTCAACCACCTCCATCCCCCCATTCCTACACTGCCGAGCGACACGCAGACGCACGCTTTGAAAGCCACATCTGCATATACTGAGTGCCATTTGGTTTCTAGCAGTATATACATATTTTTTAACATTATTCCTTTAAAACATTGCACCTGTTTTAAAAATGAACTTAATATATTCAACATTAAATGAAAATCTGTATGTTGTGTATTTTTCTCGTATTTTATTTGCCGATTACCTGAATCATATATAAAAAACAAGTCAAAGATGAGTTAAGGAGCGTATAAAAAGCCAATGACTGTGCGCAGGTCCCAGAATAACTCATAAATGTTTGCTTTATGACCTGTATACAGTGACCGTAACAGCTCTATCAAATATAAGAGACCAAAGCATATGGGCATAGACCATTTAACGAGATTCTGATAAAGCCTGTGGCGTATTTCAGTCTCACATTGATTTTTGTTCCATTAGTTTAAATCAAAGCAGTAAGAGACACCTGAGCATGCCGTCCAGAGAATAATAATGGAGAACCATTTCTGTCCAGATCGTGTTATAAATGTCGCAGAGGGGTTCCACAAACCTTGTCAATGACACAACAGTCTGCATGTGCACGTGTGTGTGTGCGTGCGTGTACGGCTGCCAGATCGAAGTCTGGCGCTATTGTCTAACAAGGTCTAATTAGCACTATGGCACATTGAATTAGCATAATTATGCAAACAGGGCTCTGCTAAAGGCTTGGTACAAGGGGAGGCTACAGGGGGCAACTGCGACTCTACAACACACGCAAGTACAAGCTCGTGTCTGCACAAACACCCCGGCGCCAGGAATACAGTGACACAAGTACGGCACACAAAAGGCCTAACCCGGAAAACTCACAGGGGTGCAGGAGGAGATGGCGAAACAAGGACGCCATCTGATAGTCTGATAGACACACAGGCCCGGCTAACAACTCTAACCTTTCTGCTTTTCTTTGTCACACTAGCAACATGTTAGCTTACAGTATTTACCAGCAGGGGTTAGAGGTGAGGTCTGTTGGAGATAATAGATGGGCTGAAAGGCCAGCAGCCATGCAGGAAACAGCAGTTGTACTGCAGATGGCTCTATTAGTCTTTATGTGGAAGCTGATCTTAACATGTCCACACACACATCACAATTAGCCCTGAACACTCAAGAACACTCAATTATTCCTCCCTCTTTTGAACATATAGACTCTGTTTATATGTGTGTGTAACCTCACAGACCAAAGTCCTCTTAACCAAAGCCCGGTAATGTCAACAAGCGCCAGCTAAAGCCACTCAAAGACACACACACATACGTATACACTTCCTCCGACGCATTCTTTGTCAACCAAGCCCAAGGCCCAGTATTGTGTCCTAAAACCCTGATCCTTGCAGACAAGCACCCCTAGAACCCCAAACAAAGCCAGCACAAAGCTTTTTCTATGATTACAAGCCCCCACTGTCGTCCAAAAAAACCAGCAGGGTCACAAGTTCACAGTTCAGATAGTTCAAAGTGATCCGGATCAGTTTGAAATAGGTCCAATCTTTCAACGGCCGTGTTCAACGATTACAAACCTAACTGCACTTCCTCGTCTTTTCAGCAGCCGCCACAGAGGGTGCGCTGGCTCTAAACACCTCATTAAGAGAAAAGCAATCCGTATCACGTATGAGGTGATTTTACACACCAAAATATCTGCTTTTACACAGCCAAACTGGGACAGAAAGACTGATATTCTTAAATAATTTACCTGCATATATTTTCTACAAATGACTGATTAACTGGATATAAATAAAATTTGACCTTACGGGATCATAAGTCTTGATTTTTAGCTTTGTTTGACGTTACTGTATGACAGAAACGTATCCTCTCTGATATCATAACAAAGATATCCACTCTCCATTTACTAAAACATCTTGATTGCAGCGCCTTTCCTGATCCGCTGTGCTGGAAATGAAGCCATTGACTCCAGCTTACCGCCACCTTAAGAAACAACATATTGTTCACATACGTGCACAGTGGTGGCACAAATACAATAACCCGAAGAGAGGGTCCTGCTGAGAAGGGGCAGCAATTTTAAGCTGAGTCCACACATTTTAGAGGCGGTGGGCTAATCCGCCGAGGCTTTTTAGCCTGCTATTCAGGAGGACAAGGACCCCCAGGATTTGGGCTTGTCCAGACCTTATGGGTTAAGAATTATCAAGATATGTAGCAGGAACGAGGTGGAGCGATGTGAAATTAGCAGTGTGCAGATTCAGTAGCCGTGCAGAGCTGTGCATCAAGTACACACAAGCAGGTATGTGTTTGTGTTTTTAGAGGGGTTACTTTCTGATTCCCGGCATTAAAAATACACCCTAGAGCTCTGACAAGGTCACCTCTGAGCCTTTCAGAACATCCTCTCAACCAATCCTAATTGATCTCACGCATTACTAGTCCCAAACATGAGATGGAGAACAGGAGGGAGCTGGATCACTCTTTAAACATACGCATGCACGCACACACACACATACACACACATACACACACAGGGTCTCACACAATCCACCTCTGGCATGCCCACCCACTATCTCCCCTTCTTCCCTTTTTCTATGCTTTCATCTCCGGCTGTGCTAATCCACTGGCCAAGTCAGGAACTCAGTTACCCATCTGGCCAAGCACGGCTCCAGCTGGGAGGAGATGGGGTGGGGGGTGAAAGAAAGAAAGAAATGGGTACGAGGGCTAGACTGTGACAGACAGACGAGGGTGAGCGATGTCAGTTGGGACGCGGCTAAGGGGGGGTTTCCGCTGATGGCAGAGGACAGTTCAGCAACATTAATAGGTTACTAAAACAACTCTTTGAAAAGAGCGCATCACTCTGCTTCTGCCGTTATTTGGGGGATCAAACGTTAAATACACGCATAGAGAATGTGAGGAGACATCCAGCTCTTTGTACCTGCCTAAAATACCATATAGAGTCTGATCCTAGCGTCCACAGACATGAGCCTGAGCTCTGACCTTCACCTCTGACCTTAACGCCTGTGTAGCCATCTGGTTGGTTAACATGTGACCTCTAACATTAACCATTCAATGTCTGGAAGAATGAACCTGAGTTTAAAGAGATACTTAAAATGAAGGGGTCATGCATAAGAATAATGTCAATGAGTGGGTCTGCGGAGTTGAATTAAGAAGCCATCATTAGTAAAAACCTGTTGATAGTAGAATTAACACGTGTCACGTGTTGTGCAGAGCATCTTCTCTCAGGTAGTCGACCTGCACTGAGATGCTGCTTCAACTGGTTTAATTAAAAAGGTCACACAAAAGTTCGCTGATTGAAGATGAAATCGAGGCTCACACTTTACGCTGCAGATACATTTATCACTTTTTACTATTATTAGATGTTGGAACATAGTTGCCAGGAGAATGTTTGTGAAAAATGTCCCGAGGATCCACATGAGAAACATGACCTCTTTCAAACAGACTGAAGAAGAACATTTCTGTCCAGCTACATAGCAGTGAAGTTCTTTCCTCAAAATACATCATCCTCATGACAAAATGTGTACTTACAGACATTGCCAGTGTTGTCGAAACTGTTGAGCACTTCATTAACTCGAAGAGGCCCCAAGTTATCCCTGAACGACACGAAAGACAGGGATTTCAATCAAAACTGCGCACTTCCTGAGCTGGGCCATAATTACCAGACCAACCCGCATCATTTAAAAAGTGGTTATTGTTGTGTGCAGTATGTGTACCTGAGCAAACAACTGCACTCTGCACGGTAGACACTGCTGTACTCCACCCACTGGTCGCCGCTGGTATCACCAGAGGCTTGTGGCTCAAGAGTTGTCCTGGTAAAAAGGTCAAATGTGGAGAACCTGCGAACAGATACTTGTTTGATTTCTGGATTATCCACCTGCTTCTGTCGCAAAACCTGTGAGAGGTGGGGTGTAAAGAGGAGGAAAGATTATGCTGGTTAATTTCTACAAAACAGCACATGTAAATGTTTAATGTTAACTTCTCTGCGACAGTTAAAAAGGAACCGTATAGCCAACCCTATAGTTATTCAATCTATCTGCTCTTTTAAATTACCCAACAACAAAAAGTAAATGGAAGACAACCGAAAAGTTATGTTACGTAGCATTACAGTGATGAACTGCTCCAACAATAAAAGACTAACATATCGCTCCAATTGTTTGCTTAAACTTTTTTTTCATTCTCTTTGAAGATTGACTATACCTGTCTCAGTAAAGTCCACCTGGCCTTTGCGACATCAGCAGTACCAGAAGTGCCATCTCTGGAGATATTAGAGTTATTTTCACCGGCGTCGGAAGACGCCGGCTCCCTTTTTTCTGCAGCAACGATAGCATCGGAGTCGCTATCCATCGTATTCTCTTTATTAATAAAATTGGTGCACCAACAAAATGTGTCGGGTTCTGAGCTTTCGCAACTATGGACAGCCAAACGGGACCGCAAATTGTTTTTGTGTAGTTTGCTTAAATGTAGAAAGGACAGAAATTATAGCTTGGCGTTCCTTCCAGTTGCAATGAAATCCTTCCACTTCCGTACACTTTTGGCTTTCGAGGCATAGCAATAGATAATTGAAAGATTCGCGCGTAAACTGCTGTGTTCTTAACCAATGGATCAACCAGCTCTTATCAAAATTCGATTAGTTTAGCCTGGCATTCCTATTACGTCATCAACTGTGGGCTGTGTTTACGGAAAGAAGCACGCGTATTCGTTTGACTCGCTGCAAAAGTTAGCAAACGCTGTTTTTATAGTCTTTGAGTGACCAAACTTTTGTCCTAATTTCAAACGTATTTCTTATCGTTAGCATTTAGTGTCGTGATGACAGTACCACAGCTGGTTAGGTTAGAAACCTCTCAGTTGAAGCATCCGTGTGATTCCTCTCATTAAAACTAAACAATAAATCATTGCAATGATTTTTCTATCATGTTTGCTGCGTACATCTTTCCGTTTCCACACCTCATTTCACTCAGTTCCTTCTACCGTTTGCAAACGAAATTCGCGGCCCTATATGCAACGTCATCGATCGGTAAGATAATTACGTTATCAATTTCACATTGAGTTGGTTTTAAACTGCGTAAGGCGTTCGTTGATGCACAATTCAAGTCCTAAATTCTCAACTTTTTGTAGGACTCTTCACACTCATCAGTTGATAATTTCAGCACTTGCCTGAAAAAGTACGAGGACCTGAAGAAACATTTCAGCAGGAGACTGAGAGCAGCGCACAACAGGTTCTCTAACATACCTGATTACTCGGTGGTGAGGAGTCATTTCTGTACCGATCATTTTGGGCTGCTAGATAACACAATTGGGTGATGAAAATCGTGTGAAATCTTTGCTTGTCTTGCTGGACTTGAAACAGATATGTGGGCGTCACCATGTGTACTTTACTGAAAGTGATGGCATCTACCGGATGGATCGGAGACAAAGTAAGAAGCACAAATATCAACATACATCATTGTTGTTAATATTAACATTCTTAAATATTCATTATAGAAATTAAACTTCTTAATGTCACATCTCTGTCTATGAGTTTTAATCAGTCATAGGACTGGAGTATGTAATACTTTTATCATTTATGTCCTTTGTGATCGCTCTCTTTGTAGGTGACATGATGCCAGTAAAGGTGCTAAACCTTGGACATGTCCCTCAACTAAAAAACGGGCTTGATAATGGCAACATGGAACAAAGGCATCAGTGGACTGTGCAGAGAATACGCCTGTCTCCACAGGAAAAGCATCTCGCTGCTACAGTGAAGAGTGATTACAGTGAAGAGCTAAGGTGAAAAGCTCGTTTAGCGTCTTTGTGATTGTTAAATTGGACGATTTGCTGAATTATTTAAAGGATAATCGCCCTGTAACAACACAGGTGTGTGGTTGTGAAGCTTGGAAAAACAAATTCTTCTGCTGTGGAACCACCAGTCATCATGTTGTCTTTGGATAAAGTCTTCAGCTTTGGTATGTTTTAAATGATTTGAGAACTGTAGATCAGTGATGTTCTAAGTGAGTGTTGTGTGTGTGTGAAGAATGGGCCACAGATGATGTCCTGTTCTACACAACGCTGGAGGCTCTGCGCTGCAGCAGAGTCTTCCGTCTGAGCTTGGCCGCCGCGGAAACCGAGATAAACTCTGTGCATGAAGAAACACGTCCAGAGTAAGCAGAACCGCTGTGGTGCCTACGCTGTGTCTGATCCCAAACAACTCTGGATGTAAACTGTCATCTCTCCAGAGTGTTTGTGGAGGTTGCCCTTTCCAGAGACCAGCAGATGCTAAGCATTAACTGTAACAGCAGAACCACTTCAGAGGTGTTGCTGGTTGATGCGGCGACATCCCATCTCAAACCTTTCCTGGTGCAGCGGCGCCAGCTGGGCCTCCTGTACCATGTGGAGCACTGGAGAGGGAGGCTGATTATTCTGGCTAGCACCGGACCAGGACAGGAGTACCAGGTCATCACACAGTGTTTAGTTTTGCTGAGTCTCTCATTTTCACAGTGTTTAATTGAAAACGTCTTTGACTGAAGACCTTCCTTCTCTTTCGCCCATGTATTTGCTGTATTTGACAAATATCTGAAGTGCTGCTTTTCCCCTAAAGCGAAGGGACTGTACGTCTGTGTGCACACCAGGTGGTGCAGGCTCCTCTCTCCAAGCCGTCCAAGGACTCGTGGGTGCCCTTGTTTACTCCAGAACCTGGCACGATCATCAAAGACTTGGACGTAGTTGGAAATCACTGTGTCCTGGTGGCAAAAACACCAGCTGATCAGTTCATCTTGATTGTCTTCCCACTGGCCAGTCCTGAGGAAGTTCACACTGTCCAGGTCAGTTCAACAAGAACTGTTTCCTTCTTCATCTTTTGCTGACTTCTTTCCTGAGCTGTTATTGATGAAGCTTATTATTCATGACATTTCTTTAGCTTCCCTCTTGGGCCTGTTCCATCAGAGCCAAGAGGCCCGACGTGGCAGAACAAGAAAGCGTGTTTGAGTTCTTGATTTCTTCTCCGGTACACGCTCCAGTGTCCTACCGTCTGTACCCCAAGGTTGGGCTACTTGCAACAGACACACAAGAAAGGCAGGACAATATTATCACCACACGCTTGCAGGCCTGCAGCAAAGTGAGAACGCTGCTTATACAAGAACCGTGTGCATTTATTGTCAATAAAAGTTAAGATTTTCTTGAACAAAACATGCCAGTAATATAGAAATTGCCTTCTAGGATGGTGCTTCTGTGCCAGTGACGCTGTTTCACACTCTACCCGTGGAAGAGTTGAGAGCGGCGCCACTGCTTGTGCACGTTTACGGTGCTTATGGCCAAGATCTGAGCATGGAGTTCCGCCCAGAGACCAGGCTGCTTCTGGAGCAGGGCTGGGCTCTGGCCTACTGCCACATCAGGTACTTTGTCACGTCCAGCTGACATTGTGGAGTAAGAAAAGACGCCTAGTAATTTGTGGTTACTTGCCAGGGGTGGAGGAGAACGGGGTCTTTCCTGGCACCGACAAGCTGGAGTGGAAAGGAAGAAAAAGGGTGTGGAGGACCTCCGAGAATGTCTCCGTCATCTTTCCTCAATAGGCGTCTCCTGCCCATCACTCACTGCACTTACGGCTTTTAGCGCTGGGGCTGTGCCAGTGGGAGCGTTATGCAACACGCACCCACACATGATGCGGGCTGTCTCACTGCAGGTAGCGTGTGAAACGTGTGCGTGTTTGATGGTATCGCTTCTAATGTCCTAACACAGTTTAACACCCGTTCCCTCACACCCAAAGACATCTCTGGCCCCTGTGTTCAGGCTCCGTTTCTGGATGTGTTGGGAACGATGGAGGATCCAAGCCTACCTCTGACTTTAGAGGACAGAGAGGAGTGGGGGGACCCAGTAAAACACCCCCAGCACAGACTGTCCATCTCTTCCTACTGCCCCCTTTACAACATCACTCCTCAGGTGAGGAAGATGACACTTTTAAATGTTTCTGTCAGACTCAGGTAGCATCTGTCCAACCCAGAGATGTGTTATTAACTTCTTTATACATGAATCGTGTGTTTTGTGCTTCCATGAGCAGCTCTACCCATCGATTCTGCTGACAGTCTACAGCGATGATTCCAGAATTCCTCTGCCGGGTGTTCTCCGATACACCAACAGGTTAAAGAACGCCATTAAAGAAGCATACTCCTCCAAGACGTCAAAGTCAGGTAAACGCTCATTCGACATACTTCCAGACATATATGGTGGTGGATGCAGGCGTGTTTTGTGCTGCACCTCCTCCCCTGGCTCCTCGTGTGCTTAAGGTGAGTTTCCACTGGAGAATTCCACAGTTGAGAAGGGTGAGGCCCCAACAGTGGTGTCAGTGTTTGTCTTGGGGAAACTGTTACCAGCACCTGAAGTTTGCAGCTAAAGCACAGTAAAGGTCACCTTGTGGCAGAGCATGAGAGTGTGCATGTCAGCTAATTGCTCTCATTTCCCCTCAGACTGGCTCGGCCTCCCTCTCACTTTTAATCTGCCCTCACCACATTGGCGGGTAGTTTTTACACCCCTCTCGCTCTAGCACACCCACCAATCTCCTTGTTTCAAATACACACATTATCTCCTTCTCTTTTGGTTGTTCATACACCAGGAAGTGTGTGTGTATGTCTCCCTAATCTGACTCTGTCTGTTCTCCAGAGCCTTTGATAAAGTGCTGATGGCGTAGACGTGTGCAGGCAGGTCCATTAGCATGGTCAGGAGATAGTGCATCAGAGCAAGAGATTAGACGCCACAGACTGGGAGCTGTCAAGGTCGCGACCGTGCTTGTGTAACAGCCCGTACAACAGAGACAGGAAGATATGCAGGATGTGAAGGAGTTAAGAAGAAGCGGGGGCAGCATCAGATGGTATCATAAAGGAATGAAACTACAGAGCTAGCAGAGAAGAAGCGAGGATCGAGGCTCAGGGCG
This sequence comes from Pao palembangensis, assembly GCA_015343265.1. Lineage (NCBI taxonomy): Eukaryota > Metazoa > Chordata > Actinopteri > Tetraodontiformes > Tetraodontidae > Pao > Pao palembangensis. Next base: position 1,326,033 of record CM027083.1, on the reverse strand, counting down.
TCACCAATGACGGACAGGGGCCGGGCTTAGAAGTCAATGAGGTCTAAAGGTTACAGATCTGCTTTGACCTCTACGTGTTGTTATTTTCTTTTAGAATGTGAGCCAGCATCAAACATAGTGCTAAATATTCAGCCTGGAGCAAACCACCTCGGACCAGAAGACTTTCAGCTGATGCTGGACCAGGTAGGGTGACGCTGTCCCACCGAACATGACCATTTCATCCCACATGATCATTACAGAGGCAATACCTCAGAACTGGTCTAGTACGAAGTAAATACCCGTCCTTCTAAATCGCTGGTTCTGGTGCTTCTGTGAAAAATCTGTCTGCTATTTTTTTTTCTCTCCACGCAGGAAGCCCTCAAGCTAGCCTTTTTATACACTGAGCTGGGCCTGGACGCCCCTCGGCCTCCACGCAGGAGAAAGAGATAGCAGAACTGTGAGGACTAATGCACCATTACACCAATCAACACAACAGTGGACGTGTATGTGGAACGCTCAGATTTTATTCTTCGGCTTCAACTACGTACTAATGATTGGTCACTGCTGTAATATTAGTCACCGAGTGTGTTGATCTCAGCATGTGTACAGTAAGCCAATGACCTTCAGATAGCAGGCCTTCTCCGATATGAAGCACTCTTCCTGGTGGCTGGGATTAAAGCGCGTGTGGCTGGAGTACTCGAGGACCAAACCCTCTCCGGCTTGTGTCTGGATTTGAGACTTGGGCAGGATTTTGCCACCGTTGGCTCGAATTGTGCTCATCCGCACCCTCAGCTGCTGCGGTAGCTCAGCAACAGCGGACAGATCTGTCGTTTTCGATCCTGTACCGAAGTTGAGCACGATCAGAAAGGCCCGGTCAAGCCCGTCCAGCTCCCTCAGGTAAGTAAAGACGTCAGCGTCGGCATAGACGTAACAGAACCAGCCGCGGTAGAGGGCCAGTTCTGACTGCCGCAGAATGTTGAGGAAGCGGTACTGGGCCAGAACAGAACCTTCATCTGTCTTCTGGACCTGCGAGAGATGGAGAAAGGAGGATTGGGCTGGTTGAAGAGGTTGCTCTTTGGATGTTAGCAGAGCTCCGCTGTACCTCAACGTTGACATGTTTGTAGGCAGGGTGCACCGGTAACCAGGTGACGTTGGTTTTGCTGTTAAATCCAGCATTTACGTCATCGCTCCACTGCATGGGAGCCCTCTGAGGGTCCCGACTGGCCCTCTGCAGCAGACACACAGTAATTACAGGCACCTTCACGATCGAGCCGAACCGCCAGCGAAGAGGTTTTTACCGTGTCATATTTGCCGGCTGGATCTTGACTTCCTGTGATGTTTATGTTCTCCATGCCGAGCTCCTCGCCGTAGTAGGTGCTGGGTGTGCCCGGGAGGGTCAGCAGCAGCATGTTGATAAGGGCAGCGTAGGTCTGACCTGCAGCGGAGGCGATCCGAGGCTTGTCGTGGTTCCCAACCTGATCACAGAGAGGGGAGGCTTAGATGCTAGCAGGAACAAATGGAAGGGTTGTTGTTATTTTGGGAGAAAGGGGAAGATAAATAAATGAAGTATGAGCAAAGTGTGAGCTAATTACACTTCTAGAGTTATTTGGTGTGTTTATTATGCTGGTAAACCCAGCGTGACCTAATTCGCAGAGGCTCCTGTGAATTTAGTCTCGGCCCAAAGATTAACGTTACCATGTACCATGACTGTGGACCCTTACCACCCAGTTGGCCCACTGCCCTCTGGGCATATTGGCCATCCAAAGGTCGACCAGGTGTTGAGCCCATAAGCCACTGTTGTTCTGTGGCAGGTCCAGCAAGTAAAAGTTGAAGGGGAAGTCGCTTTCTTTCACCAGTGGCGTGCTGTAGTACATCATGGTCTTCTCCACCTCATGGTAATCGTAAGACTCTGTCACCATCAGCCTGGGGCGGAGCCAGAAGTTGGTGGTTCCGCACATACAGGATCACAAATATTAAAGAACGCGCCTTATATTTGTGGAAACGTGTCATTTTCACCATACGTTAGGTTACGAAGCCACCTAACGACATAACAAGCAGCAAAATGTGCAGCAGCGTTTCTGTGCTTTCGTCGATTGTGTACCTGTACCGGCCAGGCTCGCGGCTGTAGGCGTCCATCTCAGCCCTCCACTCTCTCAGCAGGTCGTGCAAACCCAGCTGACTGGTGGTGTAGTCGTGATGGAGGTCCTCGTCTGCTGTTACAGACTCCTGCGGTGATTTGAACATGAAAACTGCTGTAGAGAAGCGTTAAGAACTGCGAGCGCCACTGTTGCGGATTAACGGCTCAGCTGCCATTTCCTCTACCTCCTGGGAGTTTTTTTTTTTTCCTGTCTCAGGCCAGAGAACAAGATCTGGTCTCAGGTAGGAACAAAAATAAGGAGAAACCAAATCCTGGGAGAGGAGGGCGGAGACCATGGGACTGAGTCAGATTAATTCAAATGAACACAGATGAGCCAAAAGTGAAGTTCAGGCCTCAACCGAAGCTTCATCGTGAAGCCTAGCGTGTGGACAGACAGGCAGGCAGACAGACAGACAGACAGACAGCCTGCAACCCACACCACAGCTAGCAGTTCAGCTCGGGTGGAATGTTCAGACAAGTTGTGGCTGTCAGAGGTTGTAATGCCGTCACCCTCACTTCTGTGGAACTGCTCCACATCAGGTAAATCCCAGACTTATTAATCCACCAAAATATGCCTCTTTTCTGCTAATCCAGTCTGAGAAACTACCTCCATGGAACCAGATCTCTGTCAGTGAGCTTAACTGCATGTCGTTTTAACAGTTTTTGGTTTTTTTTTTCCTCTCAGCCAACCTGACAATGATAAAATATAACTGCAGAATGATAATCAATTTTCACTCGCTAATTATGTTTCATCAGAGTGAAAACAGAGCTTTAACCCTCACAAACCTTATAAAAACGGGACGCGGGAAAGTTAAACAGATTAAAATTATACAGCAGGATTTGCTTACTTGGTGTTTACGGCAGAGATTACACATTGGACTGAACGTTAAAGTCGTCTAAAGAGCAATAATGCCGAGTTTCACAACATGGCCGACTGGGAGCAGAATTCCGGAGCGCGGGCATGAATGGCTAAAGGGAAGCGTGCAAATGCAAATGTCATGATGTAAAACTTACTGCTGGTTTATTTGGGTCCACCTGTGGTTCATCCCTCAAGTGAGCAGCCTCCAGCACATACTTCACAGAACCAATCCGGAAGCCATCCACCCCTTTCTCCAACCAGAAACGAATAAAATCCTTTAAAAACGCAAAAATATGACCAATCACTCATCCGGACAGAGTGTAAACATGCAGAATATAAACTTTACGTTCCTTATGTTGTACTCTGCAGCGTGGGGAGCCGCTGTAAGCACACGCTCCCAATAAGTTCACCTGTAATCAGCTGACCCTTCCGTTCAACTTTGACCTTTACAACACCTGAAAACGCAGCTGTAGCAGCAAAAACAGGAGGAGGAGCCGCTTACAATCATCTCTCTGCGGACACTCGGGTTCCTGAGATTCAAATCTGGCTGCTCCTTGAAGAACTGGTGCAGGTAGCATTGCCCGCGCACGCCGTCGTAAGTCCATGATGAGTTCCCGAACACGCTGACCTGGGGGGGGGGGGGGGGAGGCGGGGGAAGGTTACTGCTAGAACCCACGGAAAAAAAACCCAAACAGACTCGAGCGCTGACCCAGTTATTGGGCCTCGCAGCAGTTTGGTTGCAGTCGGCCCAGATGTAGTAATCTTTATAGTGAGGGTCTCTGGTCCGGCTCAGGTTGAACCAGGGATGCTGGTCGCTGGTGTGATTGGGAATGAAATCCATGATCAGATTCAAACCTGGTGGAAGCAGAACCAGAGGATTCCTGCAGCAAGAATGTACTCAGATCCGCACAGGAAGATCCACAAGTCCGTACCTCTGTTGTGCATCTCGGCCAGGAGCTCCTCAAAATCCTGCATGGTTCCGAACTCCGGGCTGATGGTCCGGAAGTCCTCCACGTCATAGCCAAAGTCCCTCATGGGGGAGCCATACAGAGGACCGATCCACACTGACTTGATGTTCAGGTACTGGAAGTGATCCAGCTTCTCCAGAATTCCTGCCAAAGCATGAAAACAATGCTAAGGAATATTTATAACACGGTCCACATCACATGGTCAAGTTTGATTCATGACATTTTTCTGCAGTTTGTGAAGGAGGAGGAACAATTCCTTTAAAAAAAAAAAGAAGTCGGATATAAACTTTAACAGCAGTAATAAAGATGAGCGATTATAAAATAAATCCTTTTTTTTGCTGACCCTGATGATCCTCGAGCACATGAAAGATGAAGAATGCTCTTTGTAGTGGGACAGGTATGTGTAAAAGGCCTTTAAATGGTTGTAAAGTGGCAAACATGCGTAACATGCCGTTGTTGAAAAAATTGGTAATGTGTTTAAAAAAAAACAGCACTTGGGGGACAAATGTCACGAATGCACGATGCTAGTTCAGCATTAAATGATTAAACATTTACAAAGGGCTCCGACCTAAGAACGAATGTTTTTCATGAGTAATCTCTGTGAGTTAGGTATTACGGGATTAACCACAAGATGCAAATATCCGTGCCAATGTTACCTTTAAGGTCTCCGACCCCGTCGCCATCGGAGTCTTTGAAGGAGCGGGGGTAGAGCTGGTACACCGGGGAGGTCTGCCACCAGCTCAGGCACCGCGGGGACAGCACAATCACCGTGACGGTGAGTCCCACCAGCGCCGCCGTGCAGGCCATCGTCAGCCAGAAGAAGATCTCACGGGGAACCCGGTACCGGGCCTGGGACGAGTACAGCAGCAGCACCTCCCTGGGCATCCCGGCGTACGGTTTCATCTGGGTGTACTCTGCAGATGCGTCCTCCTCCAGCGCCCCCGCAGCCGAGGCCCTTTCCTCCAGGACGGCGGTCGGTTCTCCCGCCGTCTCACCGACCTCTGCATCCTGAAAGGCCGGGTTGGTGTGGTAACCCACCAGCTCCATGACTGTGTCGCAGCTACTCTGAAGACAGCGCTTCTGCAGACTGCTTTAATCTGTGCTCTCATGGGTCAGAGTACACACACACACACACACACACACACACAGCATGTGGCGCCACCTGTGGAATATGGAAAACTTGAGCGTTTAATGGGAGGTGGACTGGATTAACTATTCTTGTCCCAATGTTTCAGACAGTACCGTAGGGAATTATTAGAGGCTTTTTGTATTTTTAGCGCCAACTAGTGGACTAATTTCAGATCTAGTCATTTCAGTTTGACATCACCGCTTTGTTCAACAAAGACAGATAAAATGGGTGCAATCATTTGTGCATAGAGTTGCCATCAGGGAAATAAACTCAGGAGCCGTTTAAACAAAGCCCATGTTTTATTGACACTAATGTTCACTGACTCGTCTGTAACATCACAACAACATGGTGGAATACAGACGGAAGGAACTGGGAGTATTCAGCGGGTAAACCTGACTCATTCCTCTCAAGGATCAGTAAGTGCACACCAGTTTCCCCAACAGTTGTCAAAATACAGCATTTTAAAGCGATACAACTCACAGGAATGAATTAAGAGAGAGTGGGACCAGTCTGTGTTAACATCGACCACAGATGACAGAAGGCAGGGACGGATTGTTCTCCGTCTTCAGAAGCACAGCGCAGTCGTCATTGCTCAGTTTGTGTCTCACCTGGTCGCGTTCGGAATAAACGACAGCTTCAGAAGGTGAAATGTTTGGAAAAAAAAAACTTTTTTGGGGTGAAAAAAAAAACTATAAAAATTTTATCTGGAAAAAAAGGAAAATATCTTTCATGCAGAGGCACACAGAATGACACACTACAAAAATAAAGAATGTAAATATATATATAAAGAATAAAGTGTCTTAAAAAAAAAAAATCTGTCTTATTGTACTTTGGTGAAAATAACAGGCTGTGCCATGCAGGCTACATTATTTGCCATCCTTTTATTTTATTATCTATCCTTACTGGGAAATACCCTTTAAAAGTCTTAAAAGGTCAATTATATATTTTTTCCAATCAAAAGGGGCTTTTGTATTGCATGGATGATCTCAGCTAGAGAAGGCGACTTCTAAAGAAAGCAGGTGTGTGTAAAAAGGAAGAGAGGCTGGAATTCTTTCACCCAAAAGCTTTCCACAAATAACGTTCTTCTTTCGTGTTCTTCTGTCTGCCAATATACAAAAACCCCACACAGCCGGCCGGGAACCGATAAAAGCAAACGTATTGAAGATAACTTCCTTTTACCTCGACCACAACAGGTTGGCAAGCTTCTTATTCTGGAAATATCCACCAACGCAAAAGAGTCACTTCTGAGAAAACAGAAACAAACCTAAGTCGAGAAAAGCGAGAGAGGCGAGAAAAGCTGAAGAGCATCAACTACCAGGCTGCCAGGAGACCGGAGAGAATACGTGCACGCTGATGTTTAATGCCCGGTTAAGGTCAACAGTCTGGAGCCAGCCACACCAGAACCAGGATTAGCCACACCAGTACCAGGACCAGCCGCACCAGGACTAGAACCAGCAGCACCAGTACCAGGACCAGCAGCACCAGGACTAGAACCAGCAGCACCAGTACCAGGACTAGAACCAGCAGCACCAGGACCAGCCGCACCAGGACTAGAACCAGCAGCACCAGGACCAGGACCAGCAGCACCAGGACTAGAACCAGCAGCACCAGGACCAGCCGCACCAGGACTAGAACCAGCCGCACCAGTACCAGGACCAGCCGCACCAGGACTAGAACCAGCCGCACCAGGACCAGCCGCACCAGTACCAGGACCAGCCGCACCAGGACTAGAACCAGCAGCACCAGTACCAGGACCAGCAGCACCAGGACTAGAACCAGCAGCACCAGGACCAGCCGCACCAGGACTAGAACCAGCCGCACCAGTACCAGGACCAGCCACACCAGGACTAGAACCAGCAGCACCAGTACCAGGACCAGCCGCACCAGGACCAGAACCAGCCGCACCAGTACCAGGACCAGCCGCACCAGGACCAGGACCAGCCGCACCAGGACTAGAACCAGCCGCACCAGAACCAGCCACGTTAACACTGATGCCGAGCAGAATCTCTCCTGTTTGGCTGTTTAGCTGATGGGCTCCAGCATCTCTGGACATCGAGGAGAGCTCTGGGAGTTTTCAAACCCTCGTGTCCACCAGGATTTGGGTTCTCAGATCTGAGGAAGGAATGATGGGCAGAAGCAGCAGAGCTACCTGGGTTACCCCTCTGATTCAAATTCAAGTTCATCTTTATTTATATAGCTTCTGTTACAATAACCACTGTCTCTAGTAGTTTAGAGAAGCCCAGGGCTTGAGCCCTACAAGCAACTGTTACAAGGAAAAACTCCTTTGAACAGGAAGAAACCTTGAGCAGGTCCAGGACCAGGCACCCTCTTGCACCAGGTTCTCCTTCCAAATAGTCATGTTTACCTTTTCCCATGTTCTTTTTCACAATAAAACAAAAGAGCACAAAACATTTTTTCTTTCACAGGGCATGATGTCCATTTTTTAAATCTATGGACAGTAAGGAGGAGGGGAGAAACCCAGGAGAAACGAGGAGGTGACTATGGACGTTGTTGTGCAGAGAGGTGGTCCTGCTACCAGTGGTACTCCAACACAGCTCCACTCTGCAGAGTCATGAGAGGGGGAAAGAAAACAAAAGGACAAGGAGAGTTTGGGGGAGGCGGAAGACAAGGAAATGAAGGAATAACAGAGGGAAAGAGAAGGAACAAAACAAGAGCACAGCATTACCAAATAAGAAGCACACTTTAGAATGACGCTGATTGTAGATTTGCATTTAGACTTGAAGGCCAGGTTTTCCTCTGATAAATAGGAAACAAGAAAGCTGGAAAGCAGTAGTGAAGTTAGTGAACATTTACCCTGAGCACACAGGTTCATTCTGCAGCATCACCATCAATTTCTGGCTCTCACGACAGGACGTGACACGGTAACAGAGGCTGGCAACTCGCGTGCAGACGAGGAAGACTTGCTGAGACAGCAATGCATGCGTGTAGGAACAGTGCATGCGTGTGTGTGTGTGCTTTAACAGAGGGGTGGACAGGACCAGACACAATGCTCATACTCATCCAACCTGGACACACACGCCTCAAACTGTATGAGATCCACATGCTGCAAGTACATCAGAACAAGGAGACTGACGGAAGAAGAGCGGGAGCAACAATACGTACGCAGCAGGACGCCACTCACATGCCTGCGGGAATATGTGAGTGAGAGTGTGTGTGTGTGTGTGTAGGATGGGTTGGAAGAGAGGAAGAGGGTTTAACAGTTATACGCAGTACGTCATCACTTACCAAATGAAACAGGAGGGCTGCATTAATCAGAGGTGAACACACAGTTAGACACATCCAACACAGCGCTTATCACTTAGTGTGTCACTCAAGGGTTTGTGGTGCTAAAATCTTTTTTTTTTTTACTTGACTTATTTCCATACGTAGAAAGTCTTGTTGTTTTAAAAGGGTAATACCAGTATGTCTAGAAAATGTTGCACAAAGGGTAAAAATGGATGCTTTTTGTTTAAAAAAAAAATAAAATCCCAATTTTTAGTTGATTTGCATGTGGAGAGTGACAGAACACTTAAACGCACGTCTGACGCAGCAACGACCAACGGCGATCCAAACGCTAGACAAGAAAAGTAGCAGGTAGGAGTAGAAAAGAAAAAGAAAAAACAGAAAACACACAACAGCTCAAGCGCATCCGGAGAGCGGAAAATAAAATAGAAACCTTCAACTGAACCGAGACTGTAAAAGGCTTCATGTTTAATAAAGAGGAGGAGATGATGTCATTCATTTAGATCGACTAGATGGTCTGTGTAACCCGGTGCTCATCAGATAGCACTGGGTATGACGTGAACACAAATATCCACTTGTAATCTGATCAATATAAAGAGCATTTTAACGCCAGCTGTAGGACAAACACATACTGCGACAGAGAAAGAGAAACATACACACACACAAGGCAAAGGTCTGGTCCAAACTCTGAAGTTTTGAGAGAAAGTCAGACGTGTTCTAAAGATTTTAACTAAAGATCCGAGTACGCAAAGTAGAAAAGGTCCAGAAATGAGTTACCATACAGCAACACTCACCCCATCTTCCTCCCTGTACAGGTTCAGACGGTTGTAGACTGTCTCTACAATACTGCGTCTGCAGAAAGGATAAAAGAGCAGGCTGTTAGACATGAATGACAGGAAGAAGACGGTGTTTGCATTCTGATTCTGCTTTGAATGCTCATAAAAATATCCCCTCAAAGACCCAAATTTGAAAGAAGGTGCAACATAACTGCACATATAACTTCACTACACTGTGGAATAATGAACAATTGCTGTGTTGTTGTCATTTAATTAGTCTTCAGAGGGTACATACTTGCTGGCCAGACCTCCCCCTGGTGGCAGAGCAGGCATTCCACTGTCGGCGGACAAGTTCCTCATCACTGTTACCAGATCCGGAAAGCCCACCTCCTCTGAGCAGCTCAGCATCTCTGGAACAACAGCAGCCACCGTTACACAAGTCAGCCTTCCTACAGCTGCCAACGGCAAGGAACAGCTGACAAAGATAAGTGCAGAAGAGGAAAACGGGGGAAAAAGTGGACAAATATGGAGAGGATGACAGAGAGAGAGAGAAGTTAGGAGTGGCCTGATGCCAGCTCAGTGTTCAGCCAGAACATTCCTTCATTCTTTCTCTTTATTTTCTCCTGTCGTCCTACTTTCTTTCCATCTTCTGGTAATAGGCAGAAACTAGAGCAGCTACATCTGTGCCAACTGAAGAAGTACCTGACAGCCAGATGGACCGGGCGGATGGCGAACTCATCCAAACAAGACCGAGAATGTTTGAGCGAGGTGGAGGAGAAAAGAAAACGTGTATGGGGAAGAACGGAGAGAACGGTGAATACAGAGAAGAGGTGCTTGCTGTGATGGAAAAGGAGGTCATGGCGGTGTCACTCCTCTGCCGTGAGTCATCACCAACTCTGCTGCAGGTTAGTCAACAGGAAATGTCAGGGTCAATCAGAAGAAAGCACGTGTAAAGGCCTGGGGCAGAGACAGAGCTGCGTCCTGCACCCACCAGCCACCGCCCGAGCCAGCTCACCTAACCTCACCTGGAACACCGCCACGGGCTTCTCAGCAGCAACTTAACAACATGAAAAAGAACACTTTCATATTATCCCAGACACTTTTCATGGGTTCACTTCATCCATTCTCACCTTCCACTCGAGACTCCAGATATTTGTTGAGCTCAGTGTCTTTCCTCACAGCTTCCTCTGACACTTTGGGGGCGCCGGGCAAACACACTAACACAACACTCATGTTATCCCGACTCCCCTGTGATGGAGGGAAGGCAGGATTAAAAAAAAAGAAAAAACAGCAGCAGATACAAAAAGTTCATGTGTAGCAATGAAAAAAAAGCACCATTTATTTTATATAGGATTTTTAGAACCGAATCATCACAGGTTTATTACTTCAACAATTCTAAATCAGCATACTGAGGATTTTATTCTGCGTTAAACATCTAGGAACAAGCATATACACACCTTGTGCAGGCAGGTGTCCACCACTTCATTACAGACTCTCTCCAGATTATCTGACACTTCCAGTCTAGATTTTACAAATTCGCAGAGTTCCTCGTTGGACATGACGTCCCAGATGCCATCGCACGCCAGAATCACAAACTGGTCCTGTTCTGGCGCACGCACCACCTCACACACTGCTGGTTCAGGGCTGACCAGTTGCTCTGTGGGGCCCTTTCCGTCTACACACTTGTAATGATAGTCCCCTAAGGCCCTGGATACAGCCAGTGATCCGTTAACCCTTTGGATCATCACTGTGCCGCCTGCGTTCTGAATCCGCTCTCTCTCGCGTGGGTTGCATGGTTTGTGGTCAAGTGTGGAGAAACTGACGTGCGAATTGCGGTAAAGAACAGCTCGAGAGTCGCCGCAGTTAAAGAAGAAGAAGTGTTGAGGTGAAACGATGACTCCTACCGCCGTCGACCCGCTGCGGTCCATGCCATTGCGAAGGTCAGAAAAGCTGCGCATGTGCTCATCGATTCTCAGGAAGCCCGCCCGGATCCCAGCTTTCACCGCCTCCACTGAAGGAGGACCTGATAAGGGGTCAATGGCTGAGCTGTCCGGACCGCCGTGGGAGGCTTGTGCATCTCCAGCTCCAAAGCTTGCGTTGATTATATGTTCCAGAAGATGCTTAGAGCAATAGTTGGCAACCCGAGAGCCCGCGTGACCGTCATACACGGCAAAAAACGACCAGTTAGTCATACCGGGAGCAGAAAGTCCCAACACAACTGTGTGAGCGTCCTCCATGTCCACCCGCCAACCCTGCATGGAGCTCAGTCCGTAGCTCAGGCCGTTGCCCGCACCGCAACAGTTGTGCTTCTCCGTCTTGGGCTTATCCAGAAATGCACCCATGGCGCTGCTTGAAGAGACCGAGTGTTACCTGTCTGAGACAGGAAGAAGACAGTTGAACCACTGCAGGAGAGTTTAGGGTCAGGTCATCTAAAACAATGAGCATCCATGCTTAAATACAAGTATCTCCTACAGGAAACTGTATTCTTAGTGCTGTAGAAACAATTCAACCAAAACAGTCACCATAATTACAAGTACCAACGCTATGTTAGTTTATGTGTAACACAGAGAAGCCTAAAAGCTTCTTTGGCTGCTAACAGCATTAGTAAACAGGAGAGGATTTTATCAACTAGACCTGCATTAGCTAAATGAAGAGCTGCATCAGGCCTCACCCTCAGAGGGGAAAACTCCAGTCTGTGTTACTGGGTAAGGAAATATGAGAACGTGCTCTTGCATAGTTTTATTGACTGTCACAATAAACAGCCTCTTAGCCTCTGAAATTATGGATACATTTCACTAACCCTAACCCTGCATTCAACAATACAAATGAGCTCATCCTAGCACAGAATTAGCGTAGCATGATAATATGAAACACTACACACACTTGCCTTTAAGGCAAAAGCACACAGAATCAAGTTTTTTAATTTCTTACCTTTTGAATTTTGTATTTCTTTGAGCTGCTGACTATGATTGAAGTTAATCAATACCAGTGATTAAGAGGGCAGTTGTCAAACACGATAGCATAGTGGTAATATAGTATGTTGCTAAGATCAAAGTCCTTTGATCATCGACAGATCAAAAGTGAAAGCTTCTTTGATCTTCAGATTTATAGACGATCCTGTTTTTACTCATGAAAGGAGAGTTTAGATCCACGACTCAAACAAACGCCCCCCCCCCCACAGAAACCGTTTGTATGACAGTGATGTTGACGCCTTGAGGAGGCCCACAGAAAAAGATCCAACCAACAGAACCCCCCCCCCACCCCCCCCAGACCGGCAGTGTTTAACAGGCTAACTCCATTTAACAATCAGCTGCTGATGGGATCCAACCAGGGTCAGATTAGCCGGTCATACTCAAACCGATACCACTAAGGTCTCCTCCCTGGCTCCTGTTTGGCGAGGCTAAAGAACGTGGCGTAATCATGTTACAAGCGTCAGCCACATCAAGCTTCTTGAAAAGCTGGTTAAATGGGTAACAGAACGCTGCCCTACAACATTATAACAGCTAGCATCTGTCAGGTTGATCACATGCAAAGCAGAAGATTTAAAGCCAGGACAGCTATTTAGTTAAAGACAAGTTTCAGGAACTTTTTGTGATGTGAGATCATCCACCACACAACAGGAACTGTAAAACAAAACGTCTCCATGCTGCTTCTTGTTACACCAATATTGTGCAATCTGTGTTAAAGAAACCAAAACGAAAAAAACTACACTACAAACAGCTGTTGTCATATACAAAATTTTGAGATATCAGCCACTGTCCATCTTCAATGGTCAATACTCAGGTTGGAGTCAGTGAGACTAGAACAGGAGGAGGAGGTAAACATCCATTTATTTCACCTGCAATGGCTGTCATAAATGATCTGCACAGCTGGCAAAAAAAAAGATAATTTTTACTAAAAATACTGAGATACAACCACCAAACCAGTATAATTGGAAGGTTCTGAATCCACCAGAAGAGCTGAAAATGTAAAGTTAAAGGCCTTCAGACAGACCAGCAGTCACAGGCCTAATCAGAGTGTTGAGAGCGGAGTTTCACATCAAGGTGCCAACGAAAACATGCCAGTGATGATGCTTCCATTTCTAGAATATACTGTCACACAAACACAATGCCAACCACAACCACATGTGCAACAGTGACCCTGTAAATACATACTCAACAAGGCAGGTGTACAAGCACATTAAACTAGAAGCCATAATAAACCAAACCCCAGCAAATACGTCTCGTCTCCTTTAAAACCACATTATCAAGTGACTTGAAAATCACCTGCAGACTTTTCTTTAATTTGAAGAGAAGTAAATGTAGTCACATTTATAAAAACCATTATAAATGCCATGTTTGTAACGCAAATAAACCACTTTTTGATGTAAAAAAAAAACATAAAAATGTTTTTCTACATGACTACCTAGTTTTAATTCTTGCAGTCTGGCATATGTCAAAGATTAGTTCGGATACTAGTTCGGATGCATCATTATTTTTTGTGGAAGGCCAAACACCCCCACCAGCTGTGTATGAAATGCACTATATTTCAAGCTAATGTAAATTATATGCTGATTTATTTTTCTGGTGGTGGATCACATACACCCAGAGCCATGTAAACACACCACCTGGTAGTGTTGATAAAGCGATTCCCATTTATGGGAAAAAACGTATTTTTTTCCATTTTCCATATATTGGACGAGTGATGTCACAGGGTAAAAATTTAAGGCATCAGCTCTCAAAGGAAGACCCAACATCAGGAAAATGTTTGATTTATGCCTTCATGACTGGATTAAATGGGCATCAATGATCAATTTTTACTCACTTGAATGCAAGTATAGTGATTTCCATTGTTTCCAATGGGCAGACTGGGTCAGAGCTTTAACAGTCATCTAAAAATAAACAACTTTCAAAATATGATCTAATACAAATTGTGGAAAAACTACTTTTTTTCTGGAATTAAGTGCCAAGTGTGTGTGTGTTGTGTGTCACTTAATCGTTGAAACCCTAACAAACGGGCCAAAAGCAAAATAACGCACAGCTTCACGGTCACAACAATAACGCTCAATTTCAGTATTTTATGGTTTGTTATGTTAGCTACTGACCTTAATGTCCCCGACTAAAATACAACCTACTATAATTGGAGCTCCGATAAACAGCCAGTGAAGTTGATAAAGTCTTGATTACTTGGAGACAACGTTGCTAGAAAATCCGACAAACCAGTGTAACTTACTTCAAAAGGAAAACTTCTAGCTGTCCTTCTTCTTGAGGGCTTCAGCCAAGAACTCCGCCTTGTTGTGGTGCGCTTATCTGTCATTAATGATCGCCACTTTCGTTTTTCGGCTCCTGTTTGTCAGTTAGCTTTAATAAGGCTAACAGCATTTCACACGATTAGTTCCCCTTTCAGCATGTCTCTGCATCGGATTAAGGCTTTTGTGTACATGGTTGTCATTATAAACCCACCAACCGGAAATCAAATACAATCTACACAAGCTGTCATAAGAAAGATAAAAAAAAAAATAACCTTCACTTCAATAAGATAAATGATTTGTACAACTAGCTTAGCTTCTTTTGGCTAAAGCTAAATGTATCAAGCGGATGACGTTCTTTCAGAACGTGCAGTTTGCGGGGACAGCCCCCTTTTTTTCCTCTTCTGTGATTGGATGAACGCGAATACAAAGTTGAGACACGATTGGCTGACAGATATGTCAGTCAATCATCTTATTTGAAAAATAAAGTCGCTGGTTGCACTCGTGCATTAATGTTTGATATGCTTATTTGTCACATGTTGTAAATTAATCCCAGCTCTGATAGTATCGATTCTATAAATTTTGTGTGTGATGAATTACCAAAGTGTGTGTAGACAGTAAAAGTATGGTATAGGTTTGATTAAACTTTTGCACCTTGTGGCTTTTTGACAGCACGAGTGTGTGTGTGTGTGTGTGTGTGTGTGTGTGTGTGTGTGTGTGTGTTACATTAATACTGCTCCATTACACTGTGTGCTAAACACAATGTCATTATATTGACGCCTCTGTGTCTGCCTGTGGTTGTATAAAAAGTTCTGTACTCATCCTGAATGTGCTTTCCATTAATTTATTGAGGATATAAGATAATTTATTATAAGAAGTTCTTTGCCTTTGCCAAGATTAAATTACCTCCTTTAATATAAAATTGTGCTGTATCTGCATGAGTGTAAATTGTGCCCGCTAACCTGAAAAGTATGTGTTTTAAAACCTTTAATGCATGGCCATGCATATTTATGATTTATTGATGGATGAAGAGGTTGAAGAGGTATCAACTCAAGACTAAGTTTTCAGTTGATACCGCACAAGATGGTAAACATTGGGTGAAGTGGCTTCACTGCTCTGGCTGTCTGCATGAAATCCTCCCGCATCTGGATGTGTCTGCAGAGTGCAATCATGCCCTGCCTTGCCCTACACTCTTCAAGCACAAGAGCCCTTGAAAAGCTGATTTCCTATTCCACACATTGAGCGGGTTTCTTTTGTCAGACGAGGAGCCGGGTCAAAACAATAATTGTTGGCAAACTGGCCCGGAAAATATGCAGTGCTCATTTGATTTACGCGACATTTTCAAGTCTGCTCTCCAAGCTCACAGTGTTGGATTACAGGGTCTTAATCAAATGTTTACGAGGACAAATTAGGCCCATTTCCTGAATCCTGCACAACCATATCTAAAGCAAATGCGTGTTTATGTCCAAAAGGAAGCAATAGAGAGAGAGAGAGAGTATATATAACAAGCACATACTTACATATTAATGCATGTTATGTGCTGGGGCAAGCTGCTCCCTCTGCTTAATGGGATTAGAGTCATTAAACAAGTGTTTACCAAACAGGAGAGGACCTCTCTCTCTCTCTTGCTTTGTCTCCAACACTCTCTCTCTCTCTTTCACCCACACACTCTATCACTTCACTCTCTCCTCCTCTGATCCCTAATCAGCGAGGCAGCCTCGAAGTGCCTGGGGGCCTGAATATGAATGAGTGCAGCTGTCTTCTCTGGGTTATAAGACTGAAGCTTCCGCTGAATATACACATTCATACACACATGCATGTAGAAAAGAGTGTATGGAAACATGGTAGGCCGTGCATGTGCCCACGTCATTCATATGCATGCTTAACTCAGGCAGACAAGGCTGTTCCAAGCATTTACGTCACACAACCGTGCTAATGTAGTGAGGACACACCCACTGGATTAGAACAACCCTGAGAGCAGAATCAAACCTAGAATCTTTCTGCTATTACTGTGCTCAGCGAGCACAGCAATCTGATCAACAGATCAACAGTCAGCACAGAACAGGGCCTTATCACAGGACTACAAAGAGATTTCATACTACACAAAGGCAGCACCTTTATGATAAAAAAAAAAATGTAATTATGTGTGGGAGACAACAGTGTTGACTTATCAAATTTTTATGATTATTGTCAAAACTGTGTCCACTTCAAGCAAACCCTTTTAAACACAGTTTATGACCTGTTTATTGACCAAATTTAATTTTATGCCTGTCAGTCAAATACCCCTATATGAAATTAGCAATACACAGTAGCTGCCAAAGGTCAAGGGTCAGTGTTAGCAAGCCATTTTGGAATGTCTGCTACCCTCTCCGGGAAGGTGTGTACATTTTTGTGACGATTCAAATTGTGCAAATTCAATAATCAAAGAAGCCCAACTACAGCGCAAATGTCCTGTTGCTCCCCGAGTTAGTAAATTAGCCTGGGCTGTAACTACCCAAGAAAGACGAAGATATGGGGACCTGCTGAGGGCCATTAGTAGTATATTACTGCCATCTAGTGAGAGACGTGAGCACTGCTGCCAACCCTAGGAGAGTTCCGGGGCTCGATGATCAGGTCAGGGTTGGTAGGTTGCGTCTACATGACGGTCAAAAGACCCAAACTGATCATTTGAGCCATGGATTTTACGTCTTACTTACCAGATCTATATGAATAATTTATGTAATTGTTACGTTATTTTTACATGAAACTGTTGAAAGATGCACTTCTATAAAATGTCAAGACAACAAGTCTGTGACACAGGAGAGGCGATGACCAATGGAATGGCAATAAATGGATTGATTGCTGAGTGAGGAGTTCTCCAAGGTGACCTCAGAGTTTGAAATCTGTCTCTTCTGCCAGAGATCTCTAAGTGATGTCTCTCTTACTGATATTGGAGGAGGACTTCACCTGGAAAAAAATCATTTAACAAGGCAAGGACGATCTTCTCCTTGGATGCGTAGAGAGAGGACCCCTAACTTTGGTTCTGAATCAGCAGTTGTTACAGGTGCTGTTCCATCCGTTTCAAATTTAAGGTTATTTATTTTTGTTGTATTTAGTTGTAAAACAGTTGCGCATTTGTGTGTGTCAGGATAGTTTTATCTCCCACGGAATGACCACACTTCCATAATTGATGATGTTGTTAAAATATGCACAAGGACAAAATGGGCAGTGGAGGATTTTGTGTGTTCATCAAAGAGTTGATGATGACGAGGATTTACTGTCGATAAGATTGCAATAAAGAAGATACAGCTCATCTTTGTTTCTGTAGATTTGCGTGTGTGTGTGTGTGTGTGTGTGTGTGTGTGTGCATATGTGTTTATGTGTGTGGATGTTTTGGTGTTAGACTAGTACAGTGTGATCTAACAGCAGCTGACAGGCAGGTTTGAGGCCTCTCTCCAGGGTCCTGTGTGTGTGTGTGTGTGTGTGTGTGTGTGTGTGTGTGTGTGTGTGTGTGTGTGTGTGTGTGTGTGTGTGTGAGTGAGTGTCTTTTGCTCTAGTGGTGTGTGTTAATTGACAGCTCAGTGGGACCAGCAGCAGTCTGCTGCCCGTGTAGAATTATGCTCTCCTTCATCTCTTTCTCTCCCTGTCTCTGTCTCTGTCTCTCTCTCTCTCACACACACACACACACACACACACACATCCACAGCAGCCTTCTTCTTTAGCCTCTCTACATTTAACATGAGTCAAGTCTGCAGCATCTTCACTTATTCATCCTTCTCAGCATCCTTTTCAGCCACCTTTTGCCTGCGCTACGCTAAAACATCAACTATGCTGTGGCCATTTGAGACCCAGCAGCCTCCTCTGTCTCACTGGACATCATAAAAAAAACACACAAATGACCACACAGCTGTGCAGGTATTCCCAGGAGAGCGAGCGATCAATGGCGAACATGAGAATTGGATGGTGTGGTGCTTGTGTGAAGATGTTAACGTCACACTCAGTCACGGGGTTGTGCTCAGTGGTGTGTGAGAACGCGTTATTGGAACTGAAAATATGAACTGTTCAGCCTTTTCTGCAGAATCTTTCACGTTGCCTGAAGTTTCTGAAGCCGCATACGTACCTGCACGTGAGCATTCTCCAAAGAAAAAGATGTTAACTGACTGATTCTCTCCAGTTAAAAAGACAAACAATCACAACACAATACTGTAAAGTGATACTGTCATTTATTTAGAGAGAGGAACATTGCTAGAAGGGCTCAACCTGAATCAGTGGTTAATGTTGATGCTTCAGTGTGTGTGTGTGTGTGTGTGTGTGTGTGTGTGTGTATTTGGGGGGTTGGATGTCAGTTTCTTTACAGCGTGTCTGACAGCCAGCATATGATCCTGAGACAGCGTGACAGCTGCCATCACACCCCTCTCTTCACACTAACATACACACATATGCAGGCACACACACAGTGATTGATGGCGTCGCCACCGTGTGACAGACCTGCTTCATCCACCTGCAGCCAACAGGCCCAAGGACAGAGAGGTGGATGGGTTGACGGAGGCTGGGATTAAGACCGGAGGGTATACAGAGTATGGACAGGAGACAGATAGAGAGACACCAAAGGATGGATGGATGGATGGATGGATGGCTGGATGGATGGATGGATGAGTTGTACTGTAATGACCAGTGAAAAGAAGACTGCGTGAAGCTGGAATTTTTAAATTGACATGAGTCACGGGCACAACACCGCTGCATGTAGCCTATGAGCAATAAGATGCAAAACATGATTGCTTCTGTATAACAGCCTCCATCAGTTCTCGCTTCACCCCAGGCCAGGTTTTCTGAACAAACCCTCCCTCAAACATTCACCCTGCAGAAGAAAAACAGATCCTCTCACAGATGTGTGTCAGTATTGGCCAAAGTGTGACAGATGGTGGGTTTAATAATCAATGTTTAGGTGACGTCTGTGAGGCGCAGTGGCCTCAGCAGTACTCCTGAAGTCACCTGAAAATACGCCTGTGTCGATACAGAAGATCTTTTGACAAAAACTTTACACGTATTACAAGTACACACAGACACATGTCCAGCAAACACCAGGCTCTGCTGGAGGGCAGCTTTACCATATGCCTTCTCCCAAAGCAGAGGCCATCTGTCCTCCTCGTCTAATGTCAACATTGCAGCTTGTGTCGGAGAGCTGTCAAACACACTAACACACAACCTTTTCCAGATGACATTAACACACTCTGAGAGTGTGATTATGGGAATCTCCAAAATGCCACATGTTCCCGTGCCCCTCCTAAGTTTTATGAAAAGTTCCTTCATTGTCATGTTCTGACCTTGTTGTTCAAGTGAGCGCTCTGTCTTCTACATGAGATCTCTGTTGCCCAACTTTATTTTCTACAAATAAAAAGAAATGCTTAACAATTCTGACAGTTAAAATTACTTTTATGCACATCTTTATTCCTCAAGTCACCATAAGTTCTATATGTCCTATATGTAGTTCTATATGATGTGACATAAATATCATGAAAAATGGGGCACAACATGTCAAGCTTCATTTGTTCTGCCAGAAGAAAGCAGGGACAGAACCATACAGCAAATAACTGAGAGAACATATTCAATAGTGGAGATAACATGTAGGGAGGTATGCAGGTGTTGGAGCGTGAAGGATTTTCTCTGCTAATATGGATATAATGATGTGACTATAACCTTAGTCACATTCCCACAGTGTGTGTGTGTGTGTGTCTGTGGGACAATTCACTGACTCACACCTCATAAGACAGAGGTGAAGACTGACAGAAAGAGGTTGATAAGCAACAACGGACAAAGCCCATGTGTTATTTTGTTTATGATCTGCACAAAAGTGAAGCCGCCATGGAGGTGGCCTACATTCATGAAATATGTGTCTATTCAATTATTCCCTCAGAGGAACCAAGTTTTCTGTATTTCTGTGTGTGATTGTGCCGTCGATGTCAAGCATGATGCACAAATCTCATCTCTGGAAAACATTTTTAAAGGAGCATGCTCGGTCTTGTCAATAATATCAACAAAATAATATAATTTCCTTTAATAGCAATGCTTATGATTTAGTATACCTCTTCTATATTTTGTGTTAGTACTCCAGTGTGACATTACATACATAGAATTTTTTCTGTGAATGGTTGTTTTAGTACAGGGGGGGGCTGAAACACCAGTGTAAATGGAGAATTTGGGTGTTTACGTTGTTGCATCCCAAATAAAACCAGCAGAGATGTTATTCCACCATGAGAAGGAGCCCATGGACCTTTTCAAAAGCCTCAGCTTTGTAGCCCAGGCTGACTCCTTGTTTTTCCCAAGGTGACACACTTCATTACATTTTCACTTTCAGACACCAACAGTTGCCTTATTCTCCATCAAATGTCCCAAAAGACATGCTCGCACATGCACACAACAGTGCAACAGATCACAGCACAGATGTGTCTGGACACAGAGATTTACAGCATCATCCACGGTTGCCACTAGCTTGAAACTGTGATCTTCACATGTATGACACCTCTGTTTGACAAGGCACACACACACACACACACACACATACACACCGCCTCTGCTGCTGTCACATTTTCACTTCCTGATCCACATGGACAGAAACCAATCCTCTGGGACACAGACTCTCTTTCACTTCTTCCTCCATTTCTCCACTTTTTTTGATCCGTTGCTCCGTCTCATGGGGATGCAGAGAGGTTGGGCCCGAGGTTAGACAGATAAAGGCGGGTAATACGCCAATACTCAGCCTGTCTCAGGTTTGTTCCTGCGGGAATAGTGTGATGGAGAAGAGGAGAGAGAACTCGTTGAAGGCTTGAAGTTTTTTTTTTTTTTTTTTTTTTACAAGTCACGAGGAGGCACTGATGAGAGTTTGAAGAGAGGAAATAGAAGCACACTATTGGCTATTTGTTAGTGTTACCTTGTTGTTTAGCAGTGCCCTAGATCATCAATTTCCTGATCACAGAAATAAAGTTGACTTCCTGAATATTTTCTGCATTTTCCTGTTAGCCAGTGTATTCTACAGGCACTTTAGGTCACTCGGAGGTTAGCTCTCCATCTACCTGTGTTTAAGCACATCACATGGCACACTGCACCCAGCACACTCACACGTTCACTGGCCAAGGAGCTGAAAGAGAGGCAGCAATTTATTTACGTGGACTTGGTGACCTGGCAAAGGTTGCCATGTGGAGAAAGGAGAGGAAGAAGAAACGGAAGACTGTGATGAATTCCGGTGAATGGGTAAAAAGAAAACAGATGGGTAAATAATAAATCCTAGAGGTGAATTATTTAGTGGTACATTGATGCTTTCATGCAGGGGAGTTGGCCTTTTATTCCTTGGTTCATTCATGAAAAACTGCATGTTGTACAGTGATTACACACTCCTGTCTGCAGCTTTTTAACAACTTTGGTGCATCATGCATTTACGTTTATTACGTTTTGTTTAGTGCATTCGTATGAAATCCAGACCAAGATCTTCATTTCTGCTACAATTTCAACGCACATTCATGCACACACACACACACACACACACACACACACACACACACACACACATTGCTGGACAGTGGACATTTCCAGACATGCCATAGCTGGACATGCCCATAAGGCAGAGCCTGCTCCCTGTCACCTATCAGCTGGTGGGCAGACAGCAGGATATGCAAGTGTGTGTGTGTGTGTGTGTATGTGTGTGTTGCATTATAATAAATAAAACCATGTAAAAGGAATGTAAACAAATATAAATGCATATTTTTGCATCTAAATAACTGTCATCTAGTTATGTGCTTATATCATTTTAGCTAAAACCATAACAGGCAACACTAGACTATACTATAACTTTTATATCTTATACAAAGAGGGCAAATGCTTTTCTAATTCTATATGCATTTTGACAAAGCTTCTGCACATATCAGCAGTCTAATAGTCAAACAGTATCTGGGTACTTGGGTACATGTCAGTGGATGTGCCAGCAAAGAATAAAGGAGACAGGGGGAGACAGCAGCCTACCCAGGACTGCTGGCATGACAGCCAGGGGTGGGGCTAAGACAGCATGGTACATGTCAACCACAGACTCCATTTCCTCTTCTCTCTTTCCCAATGGGGTGTGACAGGCAACAGGGGAACCCCTTGGCCCAGTAAGGGGTGGACAGCCATCTGACAAATCCCCACCTGCATGACCTTTACCATGCGTGACCCCCTGCAGGAGACACTCAACTTATAGCAAATAGCCCTGTGGGAGTTGTAGACATAGTCAGGAGGAAACACAAATTGTTTAAATGGAAAACAGACAGATTTACACGATACATACAAATATTCAGAAAGCTGAAAGAGTAACGTTGACTTGACAATTGTGGTCATAGATAACTGCTTTGTCATTAAAATTTAAACCTTCTCAGCATGCTTTTTTTTTTAACTATATTGGATTTCCTGTGTGTTTAACATTACGGAACATTTCTGCACAAATATTTAATATTTCGTACATATTAATTAATGGTTAGACATCGACCGGAACAACGTCAGCGTTTTGGCTCGCCGTTGCCACGTCATCAAAAAGCGACGACGCATGTAGCAGGCTTTAAACGTGAGACGAAACCCTAACAAAAGGTGAGTTATTTGTCTTGTTCCACATAGTAGCTTATTGTGTTTATCTGAAATGTTGCTATTAAATTCTTCTAAGCGGTGTTTTTCATTGTTTACTTGGGCACATCGATCATTTACTGTTAACCGCGTTTCAAGCTAACGTTAGCATCACAGTCTCCAGCGACAACATCACAACGTATTTTATTAAACTGACATTTTTAATTGGTTTTATTGCCAGGTTTGCTTTTCTGCTTATTAAAACAACGTGATTCGCCGGTCTGACAATGAATGCGCCAATACGACGAAGACTGCCCCAATCTTTGAAGAATATTCTTACAGATATATCACCAAAGAATCAATGGACTGAAACAGAGTCTGATGCTGTGAGCAGAGATGGAATCATGCTCCCACGCAGAGGTCAAGAGGAACTTCTCCTGCCATCCAAGACACCAGAGGAGGTGGAGGAGACCGTCCTGGAAGGCCGTAATGCCAGGAGTACTATCTGCATGATGTGTAAATCTGAACCTTCTTGTTACACCTGTCCTCGGTGTAACCTTCATTATTGTAGCTTGGCATGCTACCAGAGCCCAGATCATTCTGTGTGCTCAGAGACATTTTATAAGGAGTCTGTTTTAAAGGAACTGAAGGATATGGGAACAGCAGAAAGTGAGGGGAGAAAGAAAATGCAGGACATGCTTTTGAGTCTGAGACAAAAGGCAGACAGGACAGATGGGGGGATGGAAAGTTTGTTAAAAGAAAGTGGTATCGTTTCAGATGATGAAGATGAAGGGCGAGTGGAGACAGCAGAAAAAGTGCAGGTTATGGAGCTCTTGTCTAGACTAGCAGAACTTCAACAATCTGAAGAAGAAAATTCAACAGAGATTGAGGGTATTTTGAGAAGACTCGAAGAGATCGGGGAAGGAGGAGAGCCGAGGCCTGGGGACATAGATGAAGATGCTGAAAGTATAGAAGATGAGCTGGACTTGGCTGAACGGTTTTCAGGGCTTGATATCGACAAACTTTCAGAAGAAGAGCTGTGGGAACTTCTCAGCAGTAAAGAGAAAGCAACGTTCATGTCTCTGGTAAAGGATGGAGGTGTTGCCAGACTGGTTCCCCCCTGGAAGCCATGGTGGGAAGAGCATGAACAGGAAGGGAGAGCGTTGATTGAGATGCTTGATGAGAAAATATGTAAAGGGCTATCGCAAGAAAGAAAGAATCTCAGCAAATCAGCGAAAAAGATAAAAAGAATTAAAGGGGAGAAGCAAACAAGCAAGGACAAAGAAAGTTCTGCAGTTCCAAGTGTCCCTCCAGTTTCTGATAAAATTCCAACTTTGAGTTCCTTATGTGTCAATCCTTCTCCCCTAATATGCTTTGGTTTGGTCAATGCACTTTATGGCTACGCTTTCTCACTGTGTCTGGTTAATAATGACACAGATACACTGATGTTTGAGTTCTGCGACATGGTTCTTGCTTTGTCTGAGGGGTTAAACTCAAGCAGGGTGTTCAGCTCTATTCAAGAGGCCATAGAAAGTGGGGAAAGTCAGGTTTATGGTGAGGGTTACCTTGACAAAGAGGATCCGCTTGCCCCATCCAGGGCTCTGGAAGCTGTGGCTCACATCATGACTGGGAGAAATGTAAAGGATCCTGCTGGATATTGCCTGGCAGCCTTCAGCCAGCTCCGCTTGGTGCTCTCAAAGGCGAGAAAATCCCTGTCCAAAGACGGAGAGGAAAGAGAAAGGAGACAGAAATACTTCCTTGCAAATAAAAAGTGTGAATTCTTCCAGGCTTGGATAATGGAAAATGTACACCAAATTCAAGCACTAGCTATTGAGTTGTGGAATGAACATAGTAAAAGACAATGTGTAAGGAAAAACATGGAGAAGACAAAGACTGTGGTTACAGACAACTTAAAGAAAGAGAAAAACAAAAGCAGTGTTAAAGCTATTGAGGAACTTACCTAAAGATGTCTTTCCTGATGTTTGTAAAAATTCATTGTTATACCAATCATTTATGTTGAATTCTTTTCAAACCATGTGGTTAACATATATGTCGAATATGTAATCCAGTATTGTCACTGGGTAAAACCCTGAAATGAAAAGGCCTATTTTTGTATTATGTGTGTTAAGAGCATTAAATGTGAACACAAATGAAACTCAGATAAAGATGTTTTGACTAGTGATGTGTAAGCATTCATACTGTGTATATATAAAATTTTGATAGCATAGATACAGTATACTGTTTTTTGCCCTTATTGAAAGTGTTCTTTCTGTCATTTTACTACTCATTAGGCAAGAGTAAAAAACAACTAACTTTATACAGCCAGTGTTGATGTAATCGCATTCTAGGTTCTCGCGATATTTCCGTGGAAGTTCACGTGGTGCGGATGCCCTTCCACTGTGCTACAAAAAACATGGCTGCGCTCTTGAGATCTGCGCGATTGCTAAGGTTTTCGCCTTCGGGCTTCCTTCAGATACCCGGGGTGAAAAGAAACGGTCCTCCACTCAGCCGCCTGTACAGCGGATCATTTGGCGGCAGCAGGAGTGCAGGTTGTTCACGACAGCTCTGCCCTGCTACTGAAAATACATTAAGGTATGTCGCCGTATGCTAGCCGGTGTACCCGGAGTCCACGCGTGAGCTGAAGGGAGAGATGTCATTGAGGGTCACTGACTTCAGTGAGGGACAAATCAGTATTCAAATAAATATGACCTTGAAAATTTTACTTAATTATGTATGTAGAGTTAAAATTTGGCTGTTTACCTTGTGACGTAAAGATGGCTCCCGTTTTATGCAAGTTGAAGATCACACGTTGTGTAACAAACATAATCTCGGTCTCTTTTAGGACTCAAAATAGAACAAATTATATACAGTATCTTTGATTCATAAAAATCCTCACTAAGACTCGTTGCTGTCATACGTTAGTGTCAAAATTTTCATCATCTCATCTCTGTAACATCTGGGTCCGCTTCACCATTAGAGATACTCGTGCTGTAATTTAGCTAATTTGAATTCCATTGTGTTGGAGCCATAGGTGTATATAAATATTTAATTATAGCTTGTTATCCTTAAGCTTTAGGGAAGCTGGGAGTTCATCTGACATTTACTGTCAGAGGACTTTCTGTCAAGGTCATAGTAATTGATAGAAGGTTTATGTATTCATTACACGACTAAAATGCGATTACCACAAAAATCTGTCATCTAGGACAGGCATTGTCCCTCTTCTGCATCTCACTGAATGTCCATGATACCCTTTAATGTATTAATGTTTACATTTACCTTAGGCATTTTGCTCTTCGTCTTTAAATGTCTGTATGTGATCCTTCACAGTCACGCATGGCCGTATGGACTGGGGTGTGTTCGTAACTATGCTGTGGCCACGGTGAAAAAGAATGAGGCGAGTGTTGCCATACAATCCAAGCAGGCACAGGAATTTGACTGGGCCCTGAATAAACTTGATAGTTCTGTCAGGAGAACTGGCCGTATTACCAAAACCTTGCTACTCCGCATCTTCCATGATATCTGCAGAGCAGGTATGGAGGCACGACTGCAATCCAGGACTTACATTATTAGGAAAAATATGTAAAGGAAGTTGTTTCTGCTCTTTATGTTCCACTGTGTTATTTTCTTGTCTTCAGGTTATCCAAGTGGCAATCAGGCTTTGTTACTGCTGCGCAGCTGTGGGACCCTTTTGCCAGAAGTTCCCTTGGAGGAACGTACACAGCTTGCACACCACGTGTGGGAAAAGCTGCGGGACTTGGGTAAGAGACCACAACGGTGACATCAGCCCAAATACTCGTCAGAATACAAGCTGACAGTTCACTGTTGCATTATCCACAAGAACATTCAGCATATTTGCTCCCTGGGTTAGCCTTGAGTTTCTGAAGAGGGACATGATTAGCATCATGTTCTAGAAGTTAGTTTGATTCTTGATTTTGTTTTTTTTTTCCTCTCCAGGGGCACAGTATGATGTTAGCCACTACAATGCTCTGCTGAAGGTTTACTTGCAGAATGAGTTCAAGTTCTCCCCCACTGACTTCCTGGCCAAGATGGAAGCAGCTAACATCCAGCCCAACAGAGTAAACAACAGGCTGCTATTTGAAATAAAATACTGACTGCACAGTCTTGCAAATAGAACACAATTTTATTAATTTTAATGGTTGTACAATTTATTATGCTATAATTACTTTCTTTTTCTGTATTATTTCTTAATCGTCTGTGTCCAGGTTACATACCAAAGACTTATCGCAGCCTACTGTCAAAATGGGGATATTGAAGGAGCCAGGTGAGAAAACATCTGTCTGACCAGACATCTTGTTGATATCTAAAAATATGAATCTTTTTTTTTTATTTATTTCTAAAATATTTTTTTTTCCTTTTCAGTACCATATTAGGTTTCATGAAAAACAAAGATTTGCCCATAACAGAGGCTGTTTTCAACTCTCTGGTGACCGGCCATGCACGTGCTGGGTAACATCACTACTGTTGTTTTTACAGCATCTTGTGTTTAATGTCCTTTTTAAAGTAATCAGGTAATCAATAGTTTCAATAAACGGCCATTTTAGGGACGTTGAGAGTGCCAAGAACATCCTGACTGTGATGAAAGGTGCAGGGATTGACCCAGGACCTGACACGTACATCTCCCTGCTTAACGCGTATGCAGAGAAGGGGGACATGGACAGTTTCAAAAAGGTGTGTGCGCTCCCTCAGCTGGTTCCTATGTAATGAAACTGGAAAGACAATGTCGAAAGCTATCTTTTGAGCGGTCTGTTTAATTTTGTCAGACTTTGGAGGCAGCAGAAAGTGCAGACTGTACTTTGATGGACAGAGACTTCATGCAGGTCATCTTCACTCTGGCAAAAGCTGGACACCAGCAACACCTCCCCGAGGTGGTTGACCGCTTGAGGCATGAGAGAGGTTACATTCCAGGTAAAAGTTAAAGAATAATAATTCTCTTTATTAACTCTTTATGTTATATCAGCGTATTTGTTTCTCCTCCAGATGCCATGAACCTGTGCCTGAGCCTCATCACGCAGGGCCTCGAGGACACAGCTTTTTACATCCTGAAGACCTTTCCTACCCTGCAGTCTGACAATCAGAACTCTGAGTCCCCCAATGTTGGCAACTTCTTCCTCAGACACTGTGTTACCATGGATACGGTATAAAACTAATTCTCTTAGTTTGCCTGTCTTTTATTTTAATACCTAGTTAATATGTGTGTTGGCTCATGTGTGTGTGTCTGGCAGCCACTGGAAAAGTTGGGTGTTTATTGCAAAGAGCTCCAGGAGGCCAATTTTCACACTAGCCCACTTATTTTCACTCTGTCCTGTGCTCTGGAGTCCAAGAAAACTGGTACAGACTCTTATTACCCTTTCCAACTACAATCACACATTTGTCCTGACACTGCACACACACGTGTGGTTTTGTGGTCATTTAAATACAATCTGAATTTGTCTTTGCAGTTTTGTCTTTGGAGCTGATGAAAATGTTAAAGGAGCAAGGTTTACCCACAAGGCCTCACTACTTTTGGCCCCTCCTCACACAGCATCTGAAAGACAAAAACACAGATGGTATGTCCGTGCCTTTTTTTCTTCCACAGTACATTAAGTATGTAAAAAAAAAAAAAAAAAAAAACCTGCACTGTTTAATCCTTCTGCCTTCCCACCAGTTTTTCTGTGTTCATGATAGCGCAGTCTTGGTTTAGGAATAAAGCATTGGTGTGTTTTTGTGATGCACAGAGGATTATGTCTTCTACAGTAGCAGAAAGAGCTTTCAAAGGAGGGTTTCTCTCAAATATTAATGCCCCATAGAGTGGTCCAACTGGGGCAGATTTCAGTGAGCTGGGTCAGGTGAGGCCAAAGAGGTCTGATCCCTGCGTGAGAGAATGGGAGCAAAAAGAGATGAAGGGGCTCGTTGATGCAAAATTACCAACAAGCGAGTTGAAAGAGTTGTCTACCTGATAGGTCAGAAAGCCCGGTTGGACATGTCCGTGTCCTCTGGCCATTTGAGGCCCCAGTTGTCCTCAGGTGTCTGCTGCTTTAGCCACTGCAGCAAGGTGGGAGGTTACTGTCTGATAGCAGCAGCCGACCTCAGCGTGTTTGATGTAGTCTAAGGACTTTAGTACCTAGTTATTTATAATTCAGAAATGTTTGTGGTTTCCATTATTATATCTGCTGTTTCACTGCATAACGGTCATCTTGCAGCTTTTCATGTCTCAGCGGTAGACTCGTGGGGCGTTATCTCAGAGATCCTCCAGCATTTGGAGATTTGTTAGAATTCATAACTCATGATGAATGTTTGCTGTCAGAAGGCTTCAGAGAGGCCTTGGCTTTTAAGTGCTTTATTTGTTCTGAGCTTCACAGCTTTCTTTGGGGTTTTTAGAGCCATTAATAAATGATGTGTTTTTCCCCTGTCGGCTAATTGACAGAATTTGAGATGGCAGGAAGGAGAAATTGGTTAAACCAATGTGGCAAAAGTGCAGATTCAGATTTTTTTTTTCTTCTTTTTTTTTTGAGTTTGAGTGGTCGACTTCATCACTGCCTGCGTTGGCCCTGAACACACACACGTGCTCACAAATTTAACACATCGGTCCCTTTAACTGTGCAGTTTCACTTGGATGCTGTCAGTTCATCAGTAAGAGAAATAAAAAAAATACCCTTGTCTTTTTAATCATTTCTTGTTAACCCTCACAAATGATGCAGCTTCTTCTTCTCTCTCACGTTCTGGCTGCAGGAGGTGTGTGTTTTGGAGGGATGGTGGGGCAGGCAGTGCAGGTGATGTGACTGATGCAGAGTGACTTGATTTCATGTAAATGCAAGCGCTCTGAGGGAATTCACTTTGGATTACGCGCCCCACTGTGCACGGCCCATGAAATATTAAGCGCCGTGTCACTTTTTGTCCACAGGTGTCACTAGCGGGCAGGAGGCCGGAGTTGTAGAAGTAGAGGAGAGCAATGGAGCGGGTGGGGGTGGTGATGGTGGGGGGTCTCTGCCTTTTGATGAGGTGTGGATTTGGCGGGTTTAGCGGAAGCATATGCTGGCCTATACTTCCCACCTGCCGCTAGCTAGTCACTGCTTGTCAGTCCTCGTGACGCAGTCTGCTGTTATCACTCGTGACACGGTGGGGCAATATAAAGAAGGCCAGCAAAAGGGGAAGGAGGAGAAATGTCTCTCCCCCTGTGTGTTTTGGGTGATAAAAGACACAAAGGTTTGTTGTCTTTCTTGGAAATGACCCCTTCTTATGCTCTGATGCAGCCTGACATTTAAACAGTGTTGGGCTGCATAAAATCAGCTACCACCAGGACGGCTTTAAACAGGCGTATTCTACCACTTATAATGGTCAGAGTTAAATAGGTTACTTACTCCAAGAAATACCGTGAAATAAAATAATAACGCAGGTGGGAGTGACATTTCACCTTTTGTGCCTCCAACTGTTCCTGTTTTCCAACACCAGCTCGTGGTTGCCTTGCAGCAAACAGTCTACCTGTACAGAGTCATAGCCAGAGAGGTGCAGAGACAGATGGTGTTGGAAATGAAAGCAGAGACGAAGTGACAGGTACTCATGTCCAAGGATGGGAGGGCTTGACAGGAACTGGTTCACTCCACTCTCCTTTCCCTCTTCTCTTATCCTCACTTCTCATCTGTGACAGTTAACCTGCAGACATGAATCTGATGATGATATCTTGTGACCGCCGCCGCGCTTTACTCACTACTTTGATACTTCTTGCCCAGATGATCTGTCAGACTTCATGCTGACCAACCTTGAACTGCTTCTACTTGTCTCACTTTGTCTCACTTTTTACTCGCTGTTGCTTCATCCAGCACCGAGTAAAGCTCCATCGTTTATATTTTTTAGGATGTTAATGTCTTTTTCCCCAGCTTTGCTTTGTGCAGATACTGTTTTTATCAAAAAAAAACAAAGCAGTTTGACTTTTATTTAGCCTGATTTCAGTTAAGCTAAAACATGCACTATACAAGTATGTCTGGAGTGATGCTGAGGCTTCAGAGGAGACGTGCTGGACAAATCAAAAATGCTGATCATGAAAACCCGAGCATAGAAGCCAGAAAGCGCATGTGAGGAAGAGGACAGGCTTATGCATCTACATCGCAAGCTCTTCATTCACATTTCTGTCTGCCTAGCTTTCTGTGAAATTGATTATGGATTATTCAGGAGTGAAGCGGGTCCTCCCTGTCTTCGTTCATAAAAAAGAAAGGCCGGATGAAAGCGATTAGGGGTAAGAATGGACGCGGTGATGGCAGAATGGATGGATCCTCCATTGAGAAGAAAGAGGAAGATCGCCTGTTTGCTTTTTCTTGAAAGCAGGGTAGATGAGTGAGTGATATGGATGGAGGGAAAGGATAGATAGATAGATAGATAGATAGATGGATGAAGTGGTTCAGGTAGCCTCACCTGGAACAATGTCCAACCAGAAGCTGGCTTTAATGGCATATAAAAGCCGGGACTCATCTTTTATTCAGCCAGAGAGAGAGACTGCCAGGTGAATGCATAGGTCCCTGGAGGATCCAGAAGCTCAGATCTGTGTGTTTCAGAACCTGAGTGGGGAGTAAATACAGCATTTTAAGGTACGTCAACGCTTGGAAGCACTTTAGCGTTGTTTGCTAAAGTCCGCATGGGAACTAGAGGGATCAGTGCACTGGATTTAGTCATATATCACATATAGCTGTATCTAAAACTGCATGGCAACACACTGAAAATGAGCAGATACACCCATGTTGGCCCTTGTTCGGGCCCACGTCTTTGGTGGGCTCGCTTCCAGACATATGCAAAGTGCTGCACTGCCTCCTCCAACTGAGCCCAGACACACTCACACACACGCTCACACTCTCTCGCGGGCGCATTGAGAGTGTGTGAGTGGCTGTTCCATATGTATGTGGCTGTTTTGGCCTTCTTCCCTGGGGCAGGACCTCAGGGGTCCGCTGGAAAGCAGGGTGATGGTGCAAGAGTCCACTTCAGGCCGAGTGCGTGTTTATGCACACGTGTCCTGAAGTCCAAGGTGGAAGAGAAAGCAAGTCATTAGCATTTTGTTGTTGGAGTGTGAGTGGAGGTGGGGTACTTGTCCCTCACTGGTGGGCTGAGGGAGTTTTGCACCCACATTTAACTACTTGCACAGCTCCAGGGTGAGAGTGGACAGACCTGCATCTATCTAAATGCAATAGAGTCTTATTTTCTTCCACTTTTATGGCCCTGCTTTCTTTTTGTTATTCTCGTGGTCCTGCTTGTATTCATGCTGTGCTCTTGAGGATGGATTGTGGTTGAGTCAGTGGTTTTCCAAAGGTGGCACTTGAGTCCTCCATCCTTTGCATTTTTTTAACCAGCCTCTAAAATGTAAAAAATCTTTTTGTTCTGGTTTTTCTTTTAACTTTTTATTATATTCTATGCTCAGAAACTGTGGAATGACACATGCAAAGGCCCTTATGAAATCCTTAAGATGATAATCCATCTTATTATCCATCTTTTCCTCTTTTTATACTCAGTGGGTTCAAACAATCCCTGAAAGACTGAAATAAACAAGACTAACTCTTGTCTGTGTTACGCTGTTGTAGGTGCGCTTGAAGTGTTGAAGGGCATGCAGGAGCTTGGAGTGGCCGCCGATGTTGATACTTTCCACAACTACATTCTCCCCGTTTTCTCCTCCACGGATGCAGCCCGGCAGGCCCTTAAGGTGTGTGTAGGGGTGTGTGTGTGTGTGTTGCGGTTAAATGCGTGATCTGAAATTTTTGCTGTCGTTCTTACAACTGATCTTTTCAGAACGCAGGTGTTTCTTTGGAGTCTGAGGGCTTTGTGGCTTCAGAGGTTCGGAAGATGGCCGTCACTAACCTGGCTGAGCTGTACAATCGCTGTAAGTGCACCCACACACACACGCAAACACACACACAGTAACACATTCCAAACAGCTCTGCTGCATCTTGAGCAGCCACAAAAATTGCTCCTTTGCCTAAAGGCTAATTGAACAAGCGTTAAAACACATGGGCACACACACACACACACACGCACACACACAGACAGACCATACATTTGCTCGTTTACTCCTCAGTGCTCATCAGGCCTTTTAAGAGATTCTTCTGCGTGAATATGTTAAAAGCGAGTACAAGAGGCGCCTCAGCTTGCAGCAAAGACAGAAAAGTGTTACATAATGGATGATTTTTATTTTTTCTGTCGTTCATCACAGTTTAGTCTCAAACTTCCACCTCTTGTTTCTGCATCCTTCGATCTTTTTACCCCCAAAGGATTTTAGAGACTTTATGACTGTATGGCTGCCCTTCCAGGGCTGAATCACTGGAAATTAAAAGAACTGATAGGATGTTCAGTGCTGAAAATAATCCCGGTTGTCTCTTTTTCCCCTCCTGTCCCTCAGTGTCGGATCCCTCTTTCCCTGCTGTGGATCTCATGAACTTCCGCAGCAGTCTCAGCCAAGGCTTTAGAAAGTGAGTATTCTGTGTTTGTTGCCATCTGTTTATCATTTATTTTTCAGAATTGGGTGAAACTCTTGACTGACTTTAGGGAGGTCTTTGGATTTAGTACAACATATGGTATGACTACGACATGTGCACTGTATCACAGCGATGACTGCCGTTTGTGCAGGCAGCTGTAGAGAATTTTCTCCCTCTTTCTCTCTCTCTCGATCTCACACACACACACACACACACACACACACACACGCGTGCCTCATGCATATGGACGCCGTCAACCCACAGTGCACCCCAAAGCTCCGTGGGAGATATGTAAATTAGCAGATGCCCAACGTTGCCCCTCGTGCTCCCCCGGACTAATCTCACTCACGCGCAGAGTTAGCCTTAGGACCAGGGCGTTTGTTCGAGGGTCGTTTATGAATATTTACGATTTTTAATGCAGACCCTCGCACAAATACCTCTGCGGCCTTCGAGCGATGCTGGAAGTGAGCTGAGGAGAGGAGCTCTGCCTTGTCTGCAAAGTCATTTCTTTCTCAAGAGCTCACACTATCACTTAAACTTGACTTTGGACATTTGCATTTACCCAGCGTTAAGTTTGCTGTAGCCAAACTAATCAACATGGATGTGAAATAATTACAAGAGAGATACTGTAGCTTTTTAAATGCTGTAATTCATTGATTAATTTGTCAATATTTTTTTGTTTTTCATATCAAAATTGTCATTCTGAGCTAGGATTTTTTTTTTTTTTTTTTTTTTAGTTCAGATCAACTGTGAAATCATTCCAGTTCAAATGTCAACTTATTCCAAACAAAGTTAATTTTCCTGACTTTTTTAAGTCATGATATCTGCCTTTAAGGAGCTTGAGATCATTTTAATTGTTGCATCTGCTAATTGTCCTTCTGTCTGAAACTGTTTCCACCATTTACTTTGCCCTCTGTGTTAACACTCACACATACACCTACACACTCTTCTGACTTTTAGTTTGCCTGTTAGCGTCATAATTGGGCTTGTCACTTGGAGTGTGTATTAGCATACATGAGCAGGCGTTGTGTGATTGCAGTGTGGGAGCTGCCCCTGTCAAAGACAAGGTCAGGGGATAATTTAATCATTAAAGACCTCTTCCTCTCTCTTCTGCTCTCACCTCCCCCTCTTTCCTCTTCCCCACCAACTAGCTGATAGTGCCAGAAATGTCACACGTTGTCATCGTTTAGTGTCTGCGTGTGTGTGAATGCGTCTTTTGTGGTTTCCCGTTGCTTTTGTACTGCTGTCCTTTAAGCTCTTGTACTGCGGGATTGAGCGTACAACTGTCGATGTCGTGTTCACTTGCTGAATCGCTTTGTTCCACAGCATCAATTATGGGGTGGCAACAGGACGCTGTCAGTGTCGCGGTTCCTGGAACCGCATTTCAATTTATGCAAAAATGTTTAAGGAATAGTCTTGTATCCAAATTCATATTTATTTGTATTTGAACAAAATAATAAATATTTCTGAATACATCAGATGCATAAATATTTATTTTAAAGGACTCATGTCCTAAATTTCCGTACTAACACATCAAAAGATACATCATTAGAGTAAATGTAAATTCTAAGCAACATTTTGGTAATGGAGAGATTGTGACTTTTGTACTTTTGGTATAGTGGATGTCTAACGTTGTGATTTGGATCCGGATTATTTTTGCTAGTAAAACTAAGTATTATTGTGTGTTTGCCTGTGTATTGAGGCTTTTCTCTAAGCTCCACAGTAACACTAACATGCGAGTCTTGTTGACGTGTCGCCGTTTTGAATGGGCGCTTATATCTTGTCCTTTACTGCCCCCTGCAGGTCAGAGGATGTGGAGAGCATGGTGAAGGTAAGCCGTGAACGGGCCTACGATGTCAGCATGAATACATGTGTATTTATACAGAAAAAAGGAGATAAAAATGAAAAAAATGAAAAATGAAAAAAAAAACAATCCCTATAACAGCTCTTCATATCACCCCTTATTTTTCACAGTTTAATGGCCACCATGACCAGTTTATTTCCCATCTGCTGAGTTATATTTAAGAATACACACTTTGACAAATGCCATCTGCTGTCTTTTATGCTAATCTCTTTATGGCACACTGAACACATAAATAAAGAAATGTTTGGGATGGATATTCAGCTTCAGGCATGTTTGAGTACGTT
Organism: Pao palembangensis; assembly: GCA_015343265.1. Classification (NCBI taxonomy): domain Eukaryota; kingdom Metazoa; phylum Chordata; class Actinopteri; order Tetraodontiformes; family Tetraodontidae; genus Pao; species Pao palembangensis. Next base: position 1,290,557 of record CM027083.1, on the reverse strand, counting down.
TTTTTTTTTTTAAAAAAAACAACTCAGTTATTTAAATTGCAGGATTGTAAATTTGCTTTAGAATAAAGAGACATGACTTGATATAAAAGGGCCATTTTGTGTGATGGAATACAATTTAACACAACTACTTAAGTCATTATATTCACTCATAGATTTGATGTAGCTCGTCGGTGAATCACTGTTGTTTTCTGCTTGTCACATAGATTACGGCACTGTTGTACAAGGACACGCGCTTCTCCAAAGATCCTGCTGGTAAGGGCCGATTTACTCACTGACGTTGTCCTTGCATCCGAGATGCGTCCGTGTTTGTTTGTGTAGGTGAGAAGGGAGGGAGGACGCCTCGATGTGTAGCTCGTCTCTCACCTATCAGGACTCAAACTCGTTCGCTGCAGTTCTTTGTCCTGTTCTACTCCCAGCTGTAATCATGTTGACAGAAAAATACCGTGTGTGTGTGTGTGAGGACGTTTGTGTTTGGTCTCAGTAGCAGGGTACTGCTGAACAGTCCTCTTACAGTGAAGCTTGTGTGTTTGTGTTGAGGTGTGTTTAAGAGCTGCTCTCTCCATTTGAGGAAATAGAGCCTGGCTGCTGACACAGCGCTGAGTAGTTAAGTGTGCACGTGTGTGTGCATAGCATTTATGTCAGCCCCTGTCAGTGTGTGTGTCAGGGACTCTCCAGTGCTGAAGCTGTGTGTACTGGTGGGAGCGATGGAGACTGTTATCCATGTCACATTCCATTAGACAACATCTGCACGTGTGTGTGAGTGTGGAAGTTGGGGGAAGCTGTCAGTGCCAACCACTGCATGTTCACTCACACCCCGGCCCAAAAGCAGCCTACGTCAGCAGCAGGAACACAACCACCCGCCCTGCAGAAGCCACAGGAAATAAACACGCAGATATGGAGGCGCTGACTGACACAGGCCAATGGAAACGTGTTCCCAAGACAGCTGATCAAAATGGGGTGTTTTCACCTCGTTTCAGACAAGACCGGTTTCTTCCTCTATAACCTGATCGACAGCAGTTCGGAGGAGGAGGTGCAGGCTCAGGAGGAGAAGCTGAAGACATACTTCACTCAGCTGAAGACTCAGGTTAGACCTAATCATGACAAAGGTGACACGAACAAGTGTTTGAAAAGTGGAGCATTATTTTAAAAGAAAGGAAAAGCATTTTTAAATATTTTTAATCAGATCTATTGGCTAGTGTGAAACGGCCTCAGTGACGATGCTTGCTTCTCTGCAGAACATCATCATTCCAGTGAACATCTACAAGGGCATCAGGAACCTCCTTGAATCCTACCACATCCCGGAACTCATCAAGGTGCAAATCCCGCTTGATTTAACTCAGATTCTATTTTGTCTTTCTCCTTATGTGTGCCTCATTTCAGTGACTGTTAAAACTCAAGGTCTGTCTCTCTCTCAGTATGTGATTGCTTTAGTGGACCCAAAACAACAAGACTTGAATGGCTTAATGACGTCTGCTGCTGCTGCCGCCACTGTAAGCGAATATCCATGGAAGTGCATGTAAACTTTCTATCCATTCTTTGACTGCACATGCCTTTATTGATGTTCAATAAGCCTCTCTCTGTCTCTCTCTCCATCAGGGAACGGATGGGAAGGTATCGATGCTTGAGAGGAAAATGGAAGAACTCATGGCAGAGGACAAACCAATCAGTGCGGTTCTGAAACAGCTCATCCAAGCTCTCTGCGCCGAGGAGGTTGGATTCATTTCAGTTCCTTTCCAAAAAATTAGCCTGGTGTTTTCTGCACATTATGGTTGAGTCCCGTTGTCCTACTGTTGGTCAGAAGCTGCAGCAGGCCCTTCAGCTGAAGGAGAAGCACGAGGAGGAGATGACCGTTGGCGGATACGTTGCCCTGATCAACCTGTGCTGTCGTCATGACAATGTGGATGAGGCGCTCAACCTGAAGAGGGAAATGTGAGTGAAGCAGGAGCGTTATATTTAATAATGAAGGGTCCAGCTTCTGTGTCAGTGAAACTCACCTCTTCATCACATGCTGGTGCTTTTTTTTTAATCACCTCCTACATAAAACTGTCCATCAAGCAGATATTGTAGAGTTCAGAAGTGAAATAAATTTTGACATGTATAAGTTAATTATCTGCTGTCTCTGTATTTGTTTTTTAGAAGTCGGAAGGACTCCTCCACAGCTCTGGATCCCAGTAAATACATCACTCTGGTCAAGGCCCTCTCCAAGAATGGCAGGATCGAGGGTGAGCTATAGATTGTCAACATTTCTCCAACTCCCATCTTGAAATGAGTCTCAAAATATTGTTTCTGAAGTTTCTTATTTATTCTGAATTATTTTACCTGATGATTACTTGAGCTACAAGCAATTATCGCAGTGAAAGTAGATGAGGCTGGAAATGTAAAGGCCTCCAAATGTGTAGTTAAGCTTGTGCGTGTGTCACCAATCTGTCACGTTCTCCCTCGCTCAGACCCACATTAGACGGCCATTTTCAGAATGCTACGGTGGGTTTCCTTCTGCCCATCGAGGAGCCAATTACCATCAGTTTTCCTCTCCGGGTCTATGCACACAATGACAGCCAAAATGTTTCCCTTGTCTGTCCTCCGCTCGTCTCTCCTCCCCTTTGCGCTCTCGCTCTGTCTGTCTTTCTGTCTGACCCTCTCTAGCGCGCTCTGTCTTGAAGCATGTCATTCTCTCATTTTCCAGCCCTTGGACACATCCATGTCAGTTACAAATGAGAGGGGCTGAATTTCAGGACTTGCTGTGTTTATTTTTCCAGAATTATTGAAATTTACCTTGGCTGTAATGTCAGATCATGCCCACAAAAGTGCTTTAGCATTACACACACAGGGACATGCACATTTGCATGTGAATCCAAGCAAAAAGGCATTTGGTGTGCACGACAGTTGGTGTGTCCATCTGTGTGTGTGTGTGCGTACACGTGTGCGTCAGGCTGTGTATAGGCAGCACTAACGCATTTGCCATTAGCCAGAGTGTTCATACGGAGGGGACGCTTGTCAGCCACATTAGCACACATGGCTAACCTTGATGTCCGACTTTCTCCGCCCAGACGCTGCTCTGCTGGCTCCCAGCACACACCAGGCCCAGCTGAGGATCATATCTGTTGGCATCTTGCTGTGTTTTCTCACCATATCTAATGCATTTCTTTTTTATGCCCGTACTTAGCAGCCTCCTGCCCCATCGTGCTCGGCAGTTTGAACTGCTTGATATTTTTGATTTTGTCCTTATTTTACCCTCTTTGGGCATGTTGTTTCAATATATGCGACACTATTCCTAATGCCTTACAATCCCTGTATTAGCTTGCAGCTAATTATGTGCAAGCTACACTTGTGTGCAGACAGCCATGTGCATAATGACGTCTATTAAATCCTCACGGTAAAATAATTGCAGATGCAGGTTTAAGATAATCGCCGTAGAGGTTCAGAGTTTCCAGCGTTAGTTGTCTCACACGAGCTAAACTTGACGTGCTGTAACTTTTATAACGTTCTAAATATGTATCACAACGCTGAGGGAGAGTAAAAGCTCATCAGGGCTTTGAATGGTAAAACGTAAAATCGATTTCTGTGTGGAATGGTTGCTAATTTCAGGAATAAAACTGTGGCAAATTGTTGTTATTGTAGTAGTTTTAATATTCCTCCAATGATGTGACTGGTTGTAGGGACTTTGGATACCTGCATACCAATACTGACCTTTGCTTTTGTCCTGAGCGTGTTTCTTTTTATTTTTAATGCTGACACTGCCCGCCCTTGTGTTCTCTCCGTCCTCCCACTTTAGTAAACTGAAACTGGCTCTGGCTTCTGCTCTCCTTTGGGCTTTTTTTGAGGCTACGTGTGTTTTGGGAACGAGACATGATGAGCAGTCAAGTCAGGGAACATTATATGAAGCATTGGGCTGTGTGATGTTTGTTTACCTGGCTTGTCTGCCGCCCATCATTTTGTGTGTGCGCGCGCTCTGGCTCGCTTTGCTGGCCACGATGCTTGACTGAGCAGATGGAAATGCATACTGGCTTAACGGATGGATAAAGGGAGAGGTGGAGGAGGCCCCACAGTGAGGGTGGAAGGGTTTGGATGGTGGTTTCAGGGATGTTAGCTAGTGTACTTCCATTTGTGCATATCAAGTCCAAGCCATTTGTCTCAGTGATTAGCAGGTCTGTCAGAGTGTGATGGAGAAGAGAAAAGGGATGGAATATTTCCAGAAAGAGGCATCAGGTTTGTTCATCAGAGACATCGGTTGCACCTGAGCTGATAAAAGTTTTAATAGCTCAGAACATTGTTGTAAAATTTGAGTAAATTGGATGTAAACGCTACACTGCGGAGGGGATAGTATTAGCCAGCAGCTGGAGATTTTTTCCATCCATGTTCAGATAACGTTCCAAAGCGGGCGTGTCTCCGTCTCCCCCCTCCGTGGTCACGCAGGACAGATTAGTGTCTGTGGTAGAGAGAGGCTGTATCGCTGTCAGTCCATTAGCAAGTGTTGAAATAGACAGTTAGCGCATCTTAATTACCGTAGCCTGATACATCACACACACATAAACACACAAGCACTCTTGTCATCATTTGGCCCCCAGTGTTGGCCAGATGGGCATGTGGCCGGGTAAAAAGCCCTCCATTAATGGCTGGATTTGACCGAACCGCTCCACCCCTCAGCCTACTTACCAGGGTATCGTCGGGGCCACAGTGGGTCCATGTTGCCACATACCTATAATTTAGCTCCCCAAATGCTTTCCACAGAACCGAGGCAGACAGGCGGCCTCCATTGTAGGGGTTTGGTAATTGTAGTCTCGTTTAGAAAGCTGCAAGTAGCAATTAGCACACAGTTGGCATTATACTAGGTTGGATTTGCATCCCTGCTGGGTGCAAAATGCTGTTTTAATATGGGTTTGTTTTCCCCTCATGGAATTATCTAAAGGGCCTTTTATGGTAGTCGCACACCCTTCTCTTCCGCATCCTTCTCTTATCGTCTTTTGCTTCAGTCTGCAGATGACTGAACGATCACACGTGTTGCTGACATTTTGTCTTTTTTCTTACCTTTTTATCCACAGAGGCGGTGGACATCTTGAAGGAGATGAAAGAGAAGGAAGTGGTGATGGATGACTCGCATGTCACCATGCTGTTTCACGTGCTCAACGCGTTAGCAGCCAAAGGGGACTCTGAGGCGATCAAAAAGCTGCAGGACACCGTCTTTACCCTTGGACTGACAAAGCCCTCTGCCAACTTGTGCTCACCTCTGGTTACTTCCTATCTGGACAGGTAAAACACCTTTGCTACACACAGACAGGAGTTGGCTGTTGTTCCAGCTCTCTGCTGAGCAGCCTAACTTCAATTTGATCACAGTTGTTATCAGTTGTTGTCTTTATCTGCTAGATCCAGATGGGAGGTGCATGCGTGTGCGCGCGCGTGTGTGTGTGTGTGTCTGAACGAGTCACTCATCCCGCCCTGTGATCATAGCTGAGGTTCCACTCTGGGTCAGTGATTCAGACAGAGAGAGGATGTGCAAATTGGATCATTTGTGTGAATGTGTGTGTGCTGTGTGTGTGCTCTTAGAGCCAGGTTTTGTTTGTTTGAGGATACACAAGCTGCAAATTCTCCCATGAGCCCCCACCTTTAATCTGCTGAAACACATGATGCTGTACTTGAACTGCTACGTACGTGTGTTAGTGTGTGTGTGTGTGAGTGTGATGGCAATTGAAGTCCCTTCCTCTGATGCCAATATGCAAATGAATCTTCCAAACACTGGATGTGGGGTCACTGGTGTTGCCCCACCCCTCACCTCTATTCAAAATACCATCGTGTGTGCCTGTGCGTGCGTGTGTGTGTTTGTCGTCAGCTTTTAGTACATCAGCTCATTAGCATGTTAATTATGTACAGATCACCAATTGCTGGATTTAGCACAGGCACACCGTGCACCGATAGCTGCAGCACATGTACACTGTGTACATACACACACATCTGTACATGTTTTATTACACCGTTTAACTTTAGATGAAAGCCTGGCACGTCAGGTTCATGTGCACACACGCTCGCCTGTGTCAGTTGTTGGTGTGGGGACTTGAAGACACAAAGTTTCTTGTCACAAAGGAGGCAGAAGTAAACTGCAGAATACTTTAAGCATTACCATAATGGCCGTGACACTGGTACCCCAGATGAATCCATCTTTTATTACAAGTCTTGAGTCATTCATGTGGCCCTTCATTCCAACAGTCATCAGTCTGGAGGAGGAGGAGGATGGAGGACAGTGATGAAAAGAGGACAAAGCAGACATCACTCCCCCTGCACCCGCTTCACTGTAGCATCAGCTCTAATGACTTAATGAACACTTCTCTGCCAGATTAGCCGCTGACAGCCCGTCAGATGTGCCTCCCTGGTAGCCTTCATGTCCGTCTGCTCACTGTTTCGTGCGCTAACTCGCTGCTCTTCTACCAGGCATGTTGCTCTATTTACGCCATCTAATACAATTGATTAGCATCAGTCAGTGCTAATGATTCCAGCAAACCGGGACTGGGAAGGAGGGGCTTGGTGGAAGTCACCCAAATACTTTTATACGGTTCTTCTGGATTGTAGCACACGGTGTAATCAGGTTAGTGATCAGTTCTCACCAGAGGAGGGAAGGTTTATGGTTGGTAAGATGCTGAAAGGGTGGTACCGTGTGGTTCCTTTTCACGCAGGTTTGGTGGGTCTGCTGATCTCGTTTAAACAAAAGAGGGACACCGAATGGCAGAGAGATGGGGTGCAGGGGATGAGATGGAGAAGGGTCCCTGTCTAATCCTTCTGCTTTCCACTGAGCAAAACGCCCTTTTTCAGGCTTAATTGGCTGGAAAGCAGCTGACATGCAAAGTTGAGGACATTAGCAGGGCCGCGCGTTGCGATAAATGGCAATGCAAAGTGACAGTTAAATTAACCATCTTTCAACATCCTTAGCTCTTTTTTGGGGGGGATTGGTGGGTGTGGAGGGGAAGAGAAAAGAGGAAGGGAGGGTGTAATTGTAAGGCCAGTCGTCATTTTTATTTCTAAGAATGATCTGTGCTCATGAGTGTTAAAGAGTTTTCATGAGTAAAGGAGGATTGAAAGTAGCGCGACTGCTCTTTAGGAAAGGAAAGAATGAAATCCATGAGGGTTTTTTAAGTCACCATTGCAATATTTTGCAGCATTTTCTCATCTTTTTTCTTGAAATCCCAAAGCAGACCGAAAGAAGGAGGTTTTGTTATGTTTAACCTGACATTTGTGCAGCTACAGTCTTGGTAACAGAGCGGCTCCAGCAGTGTCTCGTTTATAAAAAAAAAAGCCTTCCCTGGCACGGTGCTTGGACTCGGAGCGTCCCCGCCCTGGTGATGTCACCGTGTCTCCTCCCCCTCCTGTTTTACAACATCTCCTAGCCTCTCCTGTGTGTTGTTCAATCAGACTGTTGTGCATTTGAACAGCCTCTTGACTGTTGCTGCTGAATAAAGCTGTCCCTCTTTATTTCAATTAGCGGACCTCTTTACCTCCCAACCCTAATCACTCCGTTCCTCCTCCCTCCTGCGTCTGCCTCACGTAACTCTAGGTCACATCTTTTTGTGGGGTTTTTTTTTGCTTTTTTTTGTCCTTTTTCCTTATCCACTTGTCTATTTGATTAGAGGAGAACACACTCTAGACATTCTACCTGATTTCTCTCTTGTGTTCTGTCCATCTTTCTTTTCTCCACTCACTCACTCACTCGCTTTGGCCCATACTTCCACCATATGCGCCCTTTCTGCTTTGACCTCTGTGTGATTGACATGGTAATTACCCAATCAACAGATTGATGGCAGTGCTGTCACAATAGAGGGGATTCAAGTGGTCTCTCTTCCTCCCCTTCCTCTCATTCCCTTGCTTCTTTCTCTCATCTCTGCTCTAGTTATCAGTCTGTCATCTGCACTCATCCAAACGCTACATAGTCTTTTGTTTGTTCATTCACTCAGCAACAGTAGGAGGATAGACTGAGCAAGAAAAGGATGATACAAGATGGAGGAAGCCAGCAGGCGGTGTTTGGGGGAGGGGGTCATGTTTTTTATGCCATATTCCTGCTAAATTGCTCAGTTGGTGGTCAAGGTCATCACACCGGAGTGAGAGTTGACAGTGTGAAATCAAAGGAAGATGGTTCGGAGGACAAGAGCAGGAAAGAGAGGAGGTGAGAGGGGGATCAGGCTGAACGGGAAATGAGAGGAGCTGAGTGGAGAGGGTAAAGATCAGGCAGGTCCTTTGTCTACTGTCATATTTCTCCTGCACAAGGCTGTCTGTACCGTGCCTGCCTGATGCGTGGGAGCCAAAAGACTTCATCACCCACAGTCGCGCTCTCACAGATTCAAAGACCTTTATTGTTTCACCGGGTCAAAGGGCAAGAATAGAGGGTCACAGGTTTAATAGCCTCTGATGCACTCTCTGCACTCGCCCAAAAAATCCCTACGTCTGCATGGACCGAAGGATAATCGAACTCTTTTTCTTTCCTCTGTCTGGTTCGGTGTGTTTCTTTGTGCAGTAACGACCTCTCCGGAGCTCTGGAAGCAGCAGTGGAGTGTCAGAACCGCTACAGACACCTGCCTCGCATCCATGACATCATCATTGGCCTGGTGGAGAAAGGAGACACCGAACTGCTGCAGAAAGGTGACACACGTCTATTTCAATCCATCTTTGCCGTCAATCTGCTTATTAATCCACTATTATGTAACAGTGGGAGTCATTAGATGACTGGAAACTGAATTTCCAATTCATTATTATTTTAATTTAATAATTTTATGCTAAATTCTAAATCGCACACGTCCTGAGGTTGGCGACCTGGCTGAATTTGAACACCCCCTCGCTTCATCCTTCATCTGTGATTTCAGCAGTTTAATCCTCTTTGGTTAAACTTTGCTTCTCCTGCTTCCAACTCTGCCGCGTTGGCACGAAACGTGTCCAGAGCAGCTGCAGACAGCTCCGAGGGCATGTAAAGCACGGACCACGGTCACGTTGAAGCACGTCAGCCGATCAGGATTTGAAAAGTTTTGCCGCCTGTCGAGAGCAGCCGGGTGAGAAGGCCAGCTTCGGTGTGCTGGAGGGGCAAGTGGCTCAGGAGTGCGTTAGTTCAAACCACAGTGTGGAGCACCTCTCCACCTCCCTCGCTCTCCTTTCACCCACTTACAAATTAAAGCTTGCGTCTCGCCCTTGACTCTGCCCCCACTTCCTCCTAAAAGGACACATCCTCTCAGAGGCCGCGATAGAAATCAGTTGTCCTATCAACCATAGGAACCAGTTAGACATCCCACGCATGATGTAAAGCATCAGAAAGGACTTTACCTTGAGTCACAATCAACCTGTTGAGCACCACAGCCTTCTGCACCCTCCTGCATCCACGCTGTCTTTAAAGGAAATGTTACAAAACCAACTTCCTGGAACCATCAGACATGCAGAATTCCTGTCAAAACACCTTAGCCTTGTGGTTTGAGCTGTGAAAGGCTTTGAATGAATTTATAATAATGCTTCCTACGTTCTGACGCTGCTTCTTCAGCTGGTCTTGTCTTCCCTGCACAGTCGTATCAGTGAAATGTCTTAAACAGGACAGGAACAGCAGAACTGCAGCCCATTGTTCTTTCTGTCGACTTGAGTTGACAGTGGAGGAAGAAGAAAGGGATTCTTTTTTTCCTTCCATCTGCTTTGCTGAATATGCAAGTGTTTGAATGTAGGTTTGGGTGCGTTTGGTACCTGTCCTGAAGCTGCTGGACAGCGATAGCATGTAACGCTGAGCAGAGCACTTTAGCAGGCTTAGACTTTCATCTGGGGCTTTATTCCTCAGCGGTAACTTCCTGGCAGGAAGCTGTAATCAGAATGAAAAGCTGAAGTTTATTGTCTTTTTCTTTACTGTGGAAACATGTTGATTGTCCTTCCTCTGCTCTGTTTCCCTCTCTTTTGTCTTCAGCCATGGACTTTGTGAGTCAGAAGAGAGGAGAGATGACCATGCTGTATGATTTGTTCTTTGCCTTCCTGCAGACGGGCCGTTACCGCGAGGCTCGGAAGATCGTTGAGGTAAAGACTCAAACAGGAGCCGTCTTAATTCCCTTTCACATTAACGCGATGTTTCTCTTCTCTTTCACCTCCTTCTTCCTAGCATTGTCTGTTTTAGCATCCCTGTTACTGTAGGTGACGTTTAGAGTGAAAAACACCCTCCTGTTTCACCATCATCCCAGACTTTACATCATCCTAAGCCTCTTATTCAGCACTAGCTTGAAGGTGGAAATACTGTATGTTTTTCTTTGCTCGTGTTTATTAAAGCATAATTATGCTGTGACAATTCCAGCCTGCTTCCAGTATCAGCAGCAAAGTCGAAGATGCTGATTTCACGAAAATGCACAAACAGGAAGTGACGATGGTGTTTCATTTTCCTGCGTAGTATGAGGCTAAAATTCATAAAGTTTTAAGAAAAAAAAAAAAGTCTATTTCATCCTGTAAAATGTAGAGCAAACTAAGTAAATAGATGTGGTGTTTATTTGAATAATTTTATTGCAACTTGCTTTGGCTCGACTACATCTTTTAATCCTGGAGGATCTGTGTGATGGGAAAATTATTGCACAACAATCAGGATAACATCTGTACAACTGACCAGCATGTAACTGCCAAACTGTCTCTGTCCTTGTAGCTCATCTGACCTGGATATTTTATGGATATTTATTCCTTTGTCATTTGAATTCTTGCAGTAAGCTCATGAGATTAGTTTGAGAAAAATGAGAGCGGCAAAGCGAGCGGATAAGAAGTGATTTTTTTTTTTTTTACATGGATAAAAGAGACAGGTGGTTGGGGACTGGGTAGCAGGACAGAGAGATTGATAAATAAGACGGATAGAGTGGTAAACCTGACATTAGAGGCAGAAGAAAATGGGCATTATGTTGGATGAGAACAAAAGTGGACTGGCTCTGCTCTTCCTCGTGCCCTGGTGTGCACTAAAAGAGGGATTTGTCCCTCTTGAGGATTTTTCCAACCCTCTTAAATATTATCAGCATGTTATTGTGGCCCTTCTGCGTGATTGTCTGTTATCCTTCTTAGGACAGAAATCCAGCTTCGTGTAAGTGATGTGTGAGATTGTTGATGTCGTGTCAATAGACCACACTTTATCCTTCATGTCAAGCAGGTTAGAATGACAAAAGCTCTGCTGCATCGCTCCCATCTGCAATTTATAGCGTCGGCGCAGGTCACCTGATGCTTTTAAACATTCTTTTTACTTTGAAATTATTGTTCATGATTTAAATTACTGCTAAACGCTCACATGATATATTGTAAAACAAGATACTCAGAACAAAGTGTCCATCTAAAGTTATACTATTAGATCTGTCACTCATTCACACGGATACTTTTTGGCCCCTGAGTGGTCGTCCCTCTTTGTGCTGTGTTTGGTATAATTGCCAGCTGATTAATCACAGATAATTAAATGTAATGGTAGAGAATGACAGCCAATTTTGTGCTAAATGGTCAAGGTTAGGTAGAGGATTGTCTGGTGGCTGGGCTTATTATCGCTGCATGCTCACGTGTAATGGTCAAGGTTAGGTAGTATTGCTAAAGAGTGGTCAGCCATTATGGGTTTTTATGTTAGAGAGAGGTGTGTATGTGTATGTGTGTGTGTGTCTGGACTAAGTGGTCAGGTGATGAGTGGAATTAGAACATTTGGAATTGAGATGGTGAGGGTTTGTTAAGTGGAGGTACGATACAGTTGACTTTGCTTCCTTTTATGCAGATAATCATGAGAGAATATAACAGTATATTTACATTTATATTTAAGATATTTTCTCGAACAGTGGGAGCGTAACGGCACTAACGCTGCAGGTTAGTCTGGGGATTGTCTTGACGGCGATGCAGAGTGTTGTATTGTTTTGATCCATACGTCGGCGTGTAACTAATGCGTCTTAATTCTGAGGATTTAGTTTTGTGCCCAGATTAGCAAGATCTGCCGTGATGCCTTCAGAATTCTAAACTCACATTCCTGTGAGTAGTTGAGCGTCGGCTCTGTAAGACTTTACCAAGAAAAGGGAATGGGATGCAAAAAAGATGGAGGCCTCGCACTGGGCCTTATTCTCTAAGAAGATTAGACAGACTGAGAGGGAGTATGTGCAACACATTTTAATTTGTCCCTTCGGCTGGTTAGGTAAGAACATAATGCCTTTGCCTAGGCCGGGTGGAGGGATGGAGAGGCAGGGAAAAAGACCAAGCGGGAGATTTGGAGGAAAAGGAAGGGATTGAGAAAAGTGGAGATTGAAAGAGGAAGGGATGACAGCAGTCTTTTCTTGACTTTCCTCTCAGTCTCACAGTATGATGAACCCCCATCCAAGAGGCCAGCGGGGATTGAACGCCGTTGATCCCCGCTCAGATTAACTTCCTGGCTCATCGCTCTGTCCATTTTTTTTCTTTCGGACAGATTATCAGAAAGAGAGGGGGGTGAGATTTCTCAATCTCTGTCTTATTCAGATTTTATCAAAGCCCCAAGAGACAGATGAAATCCCGATCACTGTTATTTCATGATAATAATCATCTAGTCACTTCACATATCAAGCTAAATCTTTGCTACATGAGCCTGCAGATCAATCTAAGTCAGCCCGTATTTGAGTCTGCTCATACTCTGCATGTTCCAAATCAAACACTGAAACACTGATTTAATGACATTATTCTCTTTGTGGGATCTCTTATATCAGTAGACAGCCTTCCAACCTGTTTACTACCTGATTTTGTATTCTTTCCGCTTGTTTTTGTGCTGTAGACTCCTGGGCTGAGGGCAAGGCCTGGACGCCTGCAGTGGTTTGCAGAAAGATGCATTTCTACCAACCAGGTAATGCAAACACTCAGTCTTGTGTTCTCATCAGTGGTAAAGAGCAAAGAGTCACATCTTGTTGCGTGTGTGTGTGTGTGTGTGTGTGTGTGTGTGAAGATGGAGCCTTTGGAGCAGATGGTGGACATGACGGCTAAACTCTTTGAGTGTGACAGAGATGAAATGTACTGTTACATCCTCCGTCTCTGCAGTAAGTTTTTTCTCTTCCCTCATACATTTTGTGACCTCCCATATCTAAATGTTCGTGTGTGTGTGTGTGTGTGTGTGAGGCAGTGGATTGGATCAGTCAGAAGTTCCAGAATGATGTGATTACTGCAGCAGAGAGCAGAACACAGCGCTTGTGATTGCAGTGCTAACGCTGATTGTCAAGACATTACCCCCCACTTTACTTTTATACACACACACACACACACCACTAGTTAGTGCGCATCCTAAATTACAGCGTAGCTGAGGGTTGGTCAATTGATTAGATTAGTGCTCTGATTGTGTCTCTCAGCATGGAGCACTTTGTTAGAAATCGCTCTAAGATGAAGCCGATATCAGCCTGCACTCCTGCACGGTCGTGTCACAGCTGAACAAAAAAATCTTTTGATTTCAGAAGAGACAAACGACTCTCGGAAAGCAGAGGCCGTGTGGACGAAGATGCAAGAGGAGAACGTCATTCCAAGGGAGAGGACCCTGCGGATGGTGGCAGACATCCTGAGGAATAATGGCGAGGAGGTGCCCTTTGAGGTGCCTGAGGTAAAAGAAGAAGTGCTTGTTTGTAGAAGTGCCCAGTGATGCACATTAGAGACATTTGCTTTTCCGAATAATAATTGCCCGGAGGGATCCCGCGGGCTAAAAAGCAGAGCTGATGAAATTAAGAGCAGAAGCAAAGAGCGCTCAGAGGGAAGTGAAGGAGTGAAAAAGTGCCTCAGGTCAGACATTAAACACAGCCAGGCAGCACTGATGACTGAGCACAGATTACAGCGATGCCTGGCTGTGTATTTGTCATCAATCTTGAATGAAATTGGTTGAGTGGAAGGACGGATAAAAAAACGTGGCTGCAGAACTTTAGTTAGCTTTCCCCCTTCCGATGGCTGATGATACCGTGTGCTGCTGTGCATGAATGACTGTGTTGTTCTGCAGGATAATCAGCCTTTAACACCAAGCCCGCCATCGTTGGCGCTAACCTTGAAAACCTGTTCTCGCTCCGGGCACCCCGCTGCCCCCCCACGCACCCACCCTGCTCCACTTTAAGCTTCCTTTCATTACATGCAGAGGAAACAGGATCGAGGCGCTGATCTGAAGGGTGGTCAATCAGACAGGCCGACTGGTGAAGGGAATTACAGCCTGATCTGGCTGGAAATCTGCAACGCCAGACTAATTTAGCCAGCAGCTAAATGCCACCATATGGCTGCAGCTGGATTCTGGGTAAAATCCGCACACGTGCTGTCGCATGTGTCCTGACCCAGATACCAGCTGGAGCAGGAAAGGGTGAATTTTCCTTTTTCATTGATCAGCGTTGCGTCCTCAGACTCGGCTGATGTGTTTTTCCCCAGCTTTTCTCCTCCTCTAGCCTAAAGCGTGATGAGACAGGAAGTGAAGGCTGTTGCCTGGAGCGTTGAACTCGGTGACCCCAGGGGCTCTTCAGCCGACACCCTCTTCCTGACACACACACTCGCTCTCACATATACACACTTTTCTCTTGCCCCAGGGATGCCAGACATAATTTGCCCCTAGCTGATACAGCTTAACCCCCTCCCTGCACCGCTACACGGGTGACCGGACATGAGCTGACCTCGCCCTTTCGGTCCAGCAGCATTCTTGCACTGTCATACACGTGCATGCTCACCAGCCAGAGCGCGCGCACACACACACACACACACACACACTCACATCCTTTTGGCTGTTTGCTGTGTGTTGGGGGAAACTCCTACCTCATCTTCTTATTGTCTGTCATTTTTAGACCTGGTACGCACAAACTCACGCCACACAGGCAGCCAAGCCCAAAACCAGCGAGACTGCGCACAGCGATGGCGCCGCGTACCAAGTTCGTATCATGAGCCTTTGTAAAAGGAACAAAGCCCAAGGTGAGCAGGGAGTGTGAGAACGTCCGCTAATCCAGTAATATTACGATGATCTCTGAGTTTGCTCTTCTGCCTGTCTCCTCAGAAGCCTACCAGCTGCTGAAGGACGGCGCTAAAAAGGGCGTGGAAGTAGGGCTCACTGCTTATGACCATGTGATCCGGGGTCTCCTGGCAGAGGGGTCCATGGAGGACGCCATGGCGGTCAAGAAGCTGTGAGTGCCGTGATTTCGGTGCAACCGAGTCTGGCTCAGTGACATCACATCCCATATCCCATCGATGAGTTAGATCCATAGAAAAAGGCCAGAATATCAGCCCTGACCTCACCGTCAGGTCACCTTGGGCCACAGCGCCATCTCCTCAGCAGACAGGAGGATTTTAAAGTGATTGTGCTGGATCTGATGCACACACACACACACACACACACAATCCTCTTCCAATTAGTAAGCTATCGCTTGCTGCTGTATGTGGGGCTGTATCAGGACTGATCCGGGCGAGTAGATGACAGACAGAGGTATTAGCGTAGCTGTGATCTTTGCTGCCGTGCTTGTCTTTTTTTTTTTTTTAGGTAATCTCCTTGTTTTCGTTCCCATCTGTCTCCTTTTTGTGCTCTGTGCTCCGCTTTGCACAGGAAAAACTCAAATAATGGTTAGAGAGAGAATCATTTGTGGGAAAACCTAACCTCCATTCCTCCCCCGTTTTCATCTCTACACGGTTTCACACTGTTATGTGAAGTAATCGTATCAATTTGAGACCCGTGTTTCAACAGGCATGAGGCAACACGAGTGATAAGAGATCTCCAGGCTATTTTTCAATTGGTTCCTAGCATCCCTGCACAGATAAAAGCTTTGTTTATCTGCCCTCCAAATGAGAAGTGAAATGAGCTGAGCGAAGAATCTGGGTAAGATGAAAATGGCCAAGAAAGTAAGGAGATAAGCTGAATAGGAAAGGCCAGATTTAATCACATACGGGGTTAATAAAGACGCTATAGGCAATGATTCTCCGTGTGTGTGTGTGCGTGCTTGTTTCAGGGTAATCGGTACAGAACTGAGCAGCAGGGGTGCTTATGGCAAGATTAAGGGATTGGGAAAGAAAGTAAATGTTGATGAGAGGAAGAGGTAGATGATGGATTCATTGGCTGAAGCACCCAGAGGAGAAAGCTAGCAGGAACACACAGTGAAGGTGTGTGTGTGTGTGTGCCGAGAAAAGGTGACTGAAGACGGAAGCTGAAGATTTCCTCTCCTTTGATAAGAATAATTCTGGGGCTCGTCTGCGCGATCTTTGTGTGCCAGAGAGCCGCCAGAGCTCCAATCTGTGGGCCGAGCAGCATCCTCGGACTGGTGTCACAGAGGAGATAAGGATTGCTGGCCTGATGCTCAGTTGAGCGGATGGATTAATCTGGTTGCAGGGCTATAATAAGAAATGGAAAGACAGGAGGCGGGCTTGATTGAGGTTTTAGTGGCGGCAAAATGAAAAAGAGGAGCGAGAAAGGCCCAGCAGAGGAAGTGAGGAAAGGAGAGTGTGTGGAAGCAGCGATGAGGAGGAGCAGCTTCTTGAGCAGTCAGCCTGACCCTCCCGCAGCAGTGCACAGACTCACACACGCAGACTCACACACGCAGACTCACACTCGCAGACTCACACTCGCAGACTCACACTCGCAGACTCACACTCGCAGACTCACACACGCAGACTCGCAGACTCACACACGCAGACTCACACACGCAGACTCACACTCGCAGACTCACACACGCAGACTCACACACGCAGACTCACACTCGCAGACTCACACTCGCAGACTCACACTCGCAGACTCACACTCGCAGACTCACACACGCAGACTCGCAGACTCACACACGCAGACTCACACACGCAGACTCGCAGACTCACACACGCAGACTCACACACGCAGACTCACACTCGCAGACTCACACTCGCAGACTCGCAGACTCACACACGCAGACTCACACACGCAGACTCACACGCAGACTCACACACGCAGACTCGCAGACACACACGCAGACTCACAGACTCACACACGCAAACTCACACACTCACAGACTCACACGCAGACTCACAGACTCACACGCAGACTCACGCAGACTCGCAGACACACACGCAGACTCACACACTCACAGACTCACACGCGCAGACTCACACACGCAGACTCACAGGGGCTCAGCGAGGTTTAATCTGCCGTCTTGTTTTCTTTTAAGGGCACAGCTGGACCTCTGGCTTTCCAGCCCTTCCTGTACATTTGTTCCCATTTCCCCGTCTTCCTGATCAAAGATGCCCTATAAATACAGCTGAATTAGCAAACATTTTTCGCTGATAACGAATCCGAGCAGCGTTGTTATTCTGGGACGTTGGACGTCTTTGATATTATGCAGTAATCTGACGCTAATGTGGTGGGTTAAAACACCCGCTGACGACCATGGTTGCGTCCTCACTGATATCCAGAGACGCTGCACGTGCGCGTGTTTGGAAAGCCAAATCAATCTGTCTCGTCCCCAGTGCCGAGGCTCAGATGTCGGCCTTCACGCTGAGTGACATCGCCACCAGTTTACTCATCATCACGCAGAGCAAGAAGGGCCAGTGTGAAGGTAGAAAGCGAAGCCTGCACACACACACACACACACACACACACACACACACACACACACACAGCCACTCAAGTCCCGGGTTTGAACCTGCCGCCATTCCTCCACAGACGCTCTGGAGAGCTTTAAGGCCATGCTGGCGCAGGCGCGAGTGCCCTCGCTGCTGGCCATCACCAGACTGGTCCAGGCTCTGGGAAGCAGCGGAGACGTGGAGGGGATCCAGTCGGTGGAGTCGCTGATGAAGAGCCTCGGCACCACCCTCAACCTGTCCAGCATGGTGTTTGTCAACAACACGGCCCTGGCTCACATCAAGAAGTGAGAGCTTCCTTCCCAGCGCTTCCCGTGTGTGTGTGTTGGCGAAAGCTATCCTGACGCCTGGAAGTCTTCCTGTCAGAGTCAGACACCAACGAGGAAAACAAACCATGTTGTAAACACAGCTGCAGGCCCAGCAAACCTTGTAGTTTTCATTCCGGATAAACTGTAGCACTCAGTATCAATCATTGATGCCGTGCAGTTCAGCACAATGCAGCGGCAGACTGTGACAAAACCAGCTTGACACACTCTTAAAGTAAAAGCGGAGAGGGCGAGCGGGCGCCAAACAAACAGGAAACACAGCTCTAATAGGATTATTCACGGCTTCCTTTTAATGTCGTGGAAACAGCCGTCCTCCGCTGCTGATTCCTCGCATCGCAAACAAGAGAGAACAAAATCGGAAGCGTTGTGCGTCAAACTTGCATCGCACGACTCGCCGCATTAGCACCGTCCTCCGGCTCGCACCGCAGCAGCCCGCCGCCACCTCAGAGGGACAGCAGGAAGTGAGGAATAGCACGACGCTCTCACGCCTGATTGGCCATGGCTGCGTGGGCCTGTCAGTCTGAACCCTGACCTCCGGGAGCTGCGCCGCGAGCAGGTCTGACACGTACGTCCCCGCTGTATCTGAGTCAAGCTGACTGGTTAAGAGCCGGGGCGGAAAAGCGAGCAGGCCGGAGAGCGCGGCGCCACATTTAGAGGGGCCCCCGCTGAATTATTCAGACGGTCCCACTCGTAGCAATCTGCATAGATATGTCCCCCCTCTACCTCCAGCTGCTGTTCCACGTACGTACGCAGCGACGCCCCCCCCAGCGTGTTAAATATTCATTAGCGCTGGTGACGGTGGGGAGGGAGCGGAAAGTGTTGGGAGCGAGGCGGCGTTGAAGATCTGTAGTGTTCAGGCTTTTGTTTGATGGTGATGAGCTCAGCAGAAAACAGCTGCTGTGGGCTGTGAGAAGAGTGAGCCGGGAAAACAATAGAACCAGTATGGAAACTTCCAAAACAGCAGCTAGGAGACGCGATTCAGGTGAACTCCTCACTAATGTTTACACCAGAGGTGGGCAAACTAAGGCCCGGGGGCCACATGTGGCCCGATGAACTATTTTATCTGGCCCACAATCATCTCTCCAAAAGCCAAATGAAGAGGGTTGTCAGCTTGATTGGTTAGAAAAAGGTTCAGACCCCCCCTTCAGCTAGCATGCTAACATGTCCTCTCTAGAAGGTGGGGCCAAACATCATCTGGAGCTTCATCATCCATCTCTAGTTGGACCAGTTTACAGGCTCTTCAGAATCTTTTCTCAGTCTTTAGTCCATCAAGCAGGATTTTAGCTAACCTCTGATCCTCATTGGGGGGTTGGTTTCCTGCACCACCTGACCGGCCCCTTCATCAAGATCTACAACCCAACGTGGCCCTTCAGGCTCAAGAATTGCCCACCCCTGGTTTACACAGTTTACTCTGGGCAGTCAGCAATGCTTCCAGCGTGTCAGGATGGGCTTCCATGAACCAGATTCACTGTCCCCCTCCTCCCTCCCCAGTGGGGACGTGGGCTCGGCAGTGGAGCTGCTGGAGGAAGTCTACACCAGACCAGGCAGCACCAGTCCCAGCATGTCCTTCGTCTTCAGGAAGGTTTTGGAAGAAGGGAAGGAGGAGGCTGTAGACAAGTGTAAGACACACACACACAGCTATCTTTGTGAGGACTTTACGTCCACTCGCAGCTTTTCTGTCCATCATCTAAAGTCACTCAGCTCAAACCTTGGTCCAGAGGGTCGAGTGAGGAGAACAAACACCAAAAACCTTCATGTTGGTGGATGGAGAAATGAAAATGTAAGCGTTGTGTTGCAGTGAGCGCCATGGCGGAGCGGCTGGCCAATCATTTCGCCTGCTACAGACCAGCGTCGGACCTCTTCCTGCAGCTGCTGGACATGGACAAGATGGAGGAGGCCAAGTTCATGCTGGCCGTGAGTGCACGCTTCCCCTGTCCTGCATCAGCCTCTGACTCTGACACGACCACGCGTGATCAGCAGCTCGGTGTGCTTCCTGTTTGTTTCCATGAATGGATGTTGGCCGTAGTCATGTGATCAGCTCAGGCTTGTCCTCTCAGACGCCTGGTTTTTACTTTTTGTGGTCACTTTTGATGAATTTTGTATCATCTGGACCATCTTGCTCCGGTGCGTTCTCCTCTTTTTGAGTGACTTGTGCTCGGCTGCGTTTTAATCTGTTATATAAAAGTAATTCAGACGTCGGTGGAGGGGAATCAACCAGGGAACCGCTGATGAATTCAGTCCATCACAACTCCCCCGCTGCCTCGGTGCAGCTGTCGGACCTGGACGCCACGGCCGTTAACTTATTCATCCGGCCACACTTTTGTGTGGAGAAAAGCTCGCACACACTCCTCCGCTGATGGTCTGGTGGTCTGGGATGGGTCTCCTGCTGCTTCACTTATTTAAACAGCTCGTATGTGGCAGCTCCGGGGGCCGGGGGGGCACCAGTATGCAGAAACGGGAGCCAGGGCGAGCGTGACGAGGTGGTGAAGAAGGCTGCGGGGTGACGACGGTACCTCTGGTTCACACTGGGGCGCAGACACGCACCAGTCCGACCAGTAGACGCCGAGCTGGTCTCCTTTAAGAGGTCTCAGAGGGGAGGGAAGTGGGGGACAGAAGACGTGCACGTGAGTCAGAGGATGTTGACGAACATGCCGATTTGCTGCTGCTCTCGTCTGCTCTCCTCGTTTCGGGTTGGTTGGTTCTGCTCTTTTTGACCATTAGGAGGTCGTGGATCGGTATCGATTAAACTCCGACCTTCGTGAGAAGTTGAGGCTCACTCAACAGCTGAAGTTATTTGAGAAGCAGCCGGCTCGTTGGACTGTTTTAATTGAAGGCGGTGTATTAAATATGAAGCAGCAGCCAGTTTGAAAGTATGAAATATGCAGGATCCAGCAACGCTTGCTGATGGTGCTGGACGCCCCGGCTACACGGACATCGCTGCTCAGATGTTCTTCCCTTTGGTTCTCACGCCAGAAAAGGCCCATGTAGTCATTAGGAGGTGAAACGGAGAGGCGGAGGCGGGAAGTGTTTTAAAGACTGGTCCAGGACTTCATGTGTGATGATTGAGGGACAGGAAGGAGTCGTTCCCTGGGTGTGCGGAGCTTTTAGGAGGCCCGGCTGCTCCTATCCGTGCCTCTGGGAGTCGTCAGGGACGTTGAGTGAAGCGGTGCCGTGTCGCTCTACTTAAAAATATTTAGCCACTTAGTGTGTGTGTGTGTGTGTGTGTGTGTGAGTGTGTTAAAAAGCATTAAAAACCACCAGCTTTTTTCTGTAGGCCATCCATGCAGAGACGAGACGTTAGTTACTGACCCTTTTAGTTGTGTGTGATCACCCACTGGTCCTAAATAGATGATTGTGGTGCTGATGGCGGATGTTCCTGCTGTGTTCCAGCGCTGTACCGCCCTGGCAGAGCAGAGGGACGTGCTGGTGTCCTACATGGCTGGAAAAGCGCAGATTCCTGGTCAGGTACGCTCGCACACCCCTTTCCCAGGAATATCGTCCACCTTCACGACCAGCTTTACAGGTTCAAACGAGACGTACATGTGTGTTTAACGAGCTCAAGTGTCTGAACATCTGTCATTTTCACACAGGTGGGCCGGATCAAGGCCCTGGCGAGCCTGATTCCAAACTTTACTGAGAAAGACCTGCTCTACTCGTACCTGATGAAGTGTCACTGTAAGAGCCACACACACACACACACACACACGCGCGCGCTGGCTCTCTGGCCTGTCAACATTAGCAGGCACATTAACAATTCATCGGGCGTGTGTGCGCGAGCACGAGTGCAGTCATACAGGGGTTAGAACACGTGTCCTCTAATGAGTTAGCTGTCCTGGCTAGCCTGCCGTGCTAATCGCAACACGGTCTACCACTCAGCTGTCTCTCGTTGCTCCCCGCTCCACCTTTCTTTTACTCCTTCCTTGCTTTTGACCTCATTCTGTGACCCCCCTTCTCCTCCTCTATTATTACCCTCTTTGTCTCATCTCTCACTCCACCTCCCCACCTTCCTGTCTCCCCTCTCTCATACTTGTCACACCAGAGATAACGGGACATGACTATTTAATTAGCATCAGCTAGCCGCCCGGTCAAGGCAGCCATAGGGGACACAATTAAGGATGCTTGGCTAGCCTCTGTCCTCTCTCTGCCCATCTCTGTACTTTTTTAAATATTGTGACTTTCTTCTTTTACTTTGTCCTCTTTAATATCCTGGAGCACACACACACACACACACACACACACACGGGTCCTTCAGCCTTGTGGATAATTGCGTTCAAAGCAGCCCACCATGGATCTGAAGGAGCTGTACGGTGTCTGATTTCAGCTCTATAATAACGCAATCATCTGATTCTCAAGTGTTTGTGAAAGCGTTGACCACCCGGGTTTTATCTTCAAATAGCTTTCTGGATTCTTCAGATTCCGTTTTTGCATTTTTTATTGTCCCTTCACATGAAAAGGAACGGGCTCGTTATTGTAATGGCTTTCCTTAATGTGCAGAGCAGCACTGACGTGAACTCCACAGCTGTCCCCTGCATGTGTGTTTAAGTTGCGTTGCCATGGTAACCAGTGGACGACAAAGTTCTGAGTGACGGGTGCGCGGTGTCATCTGTTTGGCGTCCATGCAGAAATCAAAGTTGGACATGTTGTTGTCCCGTTTGCTGACATTTTCCCTCTCGTCTGGCAGTCGTGGATAAGGACCTGCCGTCAGCCAAGGCGCTGTATGAGCAGATGCAAACGGAGGGCGTCCTCGCAGATGAGCTGTCACTCAAACGCCTGGCTGCGCTCTACCGCAACCACGGAGAGACGGCGCCCTTCCCCGAACCGCCGGTGAGTCACGCACACGTCTGGGAGCTTGTGATGGGGTCAGGTGAGGTGGCTTTGGGTAGTAACGGTCAGGAGATGGTCCCTTTGTAGCTGCTAGGTTACAGGAAACGGAGACCTTGAAGCACCAAAGGATTAAAGAGTAACTGCGCAATCAGCCGTCTCGTGCACGCCCTGCTGACTGGCGTTTAATCCGTGCATGCTGCCTTCCGTGCTAGCCATCGCAATGCGACAGAAGAGTGTGTCCACTCGGGGAACTTCTGTGCACACGCGTAGCTCGCGTGCGTGTGAGAATGTACAATATACAGTGTAAGCGAGATGGTGTCACTGCAGTCGCTGCTCACTTTTTCCAGCTTTTTTGTTTTAAAGCATTTCAGCAGGTTGCACATTTTGTAAGTTGATGTAGCTCTATTTTGGTCAGAACGCACGCACGCACGCACGCGTGCACGCGCACGCCTCTCAGCAGCAGCAGCACTTTAATGCGCTGTCCCCTGGAGGCAGGTGTGCGCGGAGGCTCACCTCTTCCTTCCCCCTCACTCACCTGCGGTATAAAGATAGAAGGAGGGATGAAGGTGGAGAAGCTGCTGCATTATTCACCGAATGTCAGGATAGTTAACTGACGACTGGGTTTTATAAGCAAGGCAGCCGGAGGAGTTGCAAGGAGAGGGGAAGGTGAGTCGCCCGCGTGTTGAAAAGTTTTCTGCAAGCGCAGGAAACTCTCTTCACGCGGACGTCTGTCAGGTCGTAGGCCAGCGAAGAATGTCGGTCCAACCGAAGCCGGACTTTTAAATGGATTAAATGGGTTTTTAAAAGCTCCGATGGTGCATTTAGTTGTCCAGACTGAACGTGTTTGAAACCCCTGCTGCGAGAGTTTTCGTCTCGTCTCAAATCAACTATTTATCAAAATAAATTAGTACATTAATAATCAAACACATGTTGTAAGAAGCTGGTGTAATCTTTCACCTTATACCCCCAAAAAAAGCCCACCCAAACACTGTGTTTGGATCAAAAGGCAGATTAATTAGCGGAGAGCAGAACGCTGCGTGTTTGGGGAGCCCGCTCCAAATCCCTTATTTGTGTATTAATGGGGATTTAGAGATGAAACGAGACAACTCGATTGGTGGATGGAGACTGTTTAAACTGGCCCAGGAGGAATTCGCTGGCTGCTTAGCTCTGGAAGAAGGCGAGACGCAAGCACGCACACACACACACACGGTCCTCTCGTGTCTCCGTCTGGCTGCCGGCGAACGTGTTTGCTTCATGTTGTTTAAACCGTTTCTTTCTCTTTCCAGGAGTCGTTCAGGTTTTATGCAGAGAAGCTGAGAGAGCGAGCCGACAGAGCCCAGGAGAGAACAGACAAATGAACCTTTATCGTCTTCACATCTTAATTCCACCCCTATTTTCTTCCTTTTTTTTTTTTTACATGTTTTTGCAGCAGAAATGTGAAAGTATTGTGTTCTAGCTGTAGCACTGTCCAGCAGTGTTTATGATGCTGAAGATGGGTATGTACAGACATATTTATGCTAATAAATGATGTTGGGAATCTCATTTCTGACCCTGTTTGTGTTTAAGTCTGAACTTTATTAATTTTGGATCATCGCAATCAAGTTTTAGTAACGTTTCTATAAATCTTTAATATTTTTTGATAGTTTTTGTTTTTTTGCTGTAGTTCCATAGTCGCGCTATGTTAGAATTTAAATGTTGCTGCTCCGGTTAGGGTCAGGACTGATTAATTTCAGCAGGATCTCAGTGGCACAACTGAATATGATGGAACAGTGATTATAAATCCTAAATTCAATAATGAAACAATACGTTATAACCATATGTTGAATTGCAATATCCTAAATGACTATTTATAATAATACATTTCATTAACAGACCATTAATTCTGGAGTTTTATTCAATATTTGAGTCATTTAGACTCAAGCCATTTCCACATTTTTTTATCAGTCATTTGCAAGTTGCAAGTGTGACTTACTAAATCTCTACCGGGCTTTTTTCCATCGCCCCCGATACTGGCACACACAGTTAAGCTTAATAACCTTACATATACAAAATAGATAAGTAGAAAAAAGATTGAAAGTGGAACAAGCAAAGCTGTAGATGGATATCTGCCAGTGGCGCTCTAATCATCTGGCCTGAGAGACGCAAAAAAACAGGAAATTAACTACGATGACGCGGTGCGCTGCTGCCACCCAGCGGCAGACAGCGGTACTGCGACGCGCCGTCTGCAAAACTAAATATTCGCATTTTTACATGATTGACGCGATAAAGTGAATACATCCCACACAACACATTTCAGATATGTAAAGAACTACTTCACTTCAATGAATCTGGGTGATTTATATTCACCTGACATGTAATTCTAAATTATTTTGATGTACCATTTCGTTGAACACATAGAAATAAACAAAAAAAAAAAGACAATATAAGCGTGACCCAGTGTCGATCCAGTCGAACTAGAGCCCAAGTTATTATCTTAGACTAAAACAAAGAATAAAGTTTAAAAGTTGAGTTTAAAGGAAAGTTCAGATTAGCCTGAAGTCTAAAAACATCCAGATGTTTTCACCAGTCTTGACTGGATTTCTGCTTGATGAATTTCAAGGAAATGAAATAGAGAACCAAAAAGCCCAGGCACACTCCCAGCAGGACCAGATAACATGAATATAAGGGATACTGGTTCATGTCCATGGCCTCCACCACCTGAAGGAACAGAAGGATCTGGTGTGACACTGCGCGAGAACTGGCGCACTTTTTACCTGGTTCTTACTCACGCGTATTCCATCAACATTGATAGTGATGTTGGAGATGGTGACGGGGTACGTGGTGCCTCTGAACTGCACCTGCAGCATGCCCTCGAAGCCCCAGCGCATGAAGGAGACATAGGAGATCCAGGACGCCACTGGGGGGGTCAGAAAAACGAGTCACAGGCTGCTAATCACCACACCTGAACCGCACCGTCATCCTCCTCACCGAGCCACATGTTCTTAATGTTGATGACAAAACCTCCGGTCAGGTAGAAGACGGTGAACAAGGCGTTGCCCATGAAGGCCGAGATCTGCAGGGTGGGCAGGGAGGCAGCAACAAACAGGGCCATGGCTCGGCTGCAGTAGACAATCAGCCACACCAGCAGGAAGTTGAGGAGGAAGCGACCCGCGGCCTCGTTGAGCCCGGCCAGCCAATAAATGGGCAGGCTGTAGATCAAGGTGAACACACAGTGCTCTGGTAACTCCCCCAGGACCTGGGTGCACACAGAGAACGCGCTCACGTTTACACACTTCAGCTGCGTGGAGCGAGGCCGCCCCCTGCTGGACACGGGAGGTGTTTACCTTAGCGAAGAAGTAGGAGGTGACGGAGTACATGCCGTCCTCCAGCTCGTGGTACAGCATGGCTCTCTCCGAGTGACCTGCACAGAAAGGCCCCGGGGTCATCCTCCGGAGCTCCCACTCGACATGTGACAACTTGGAGTTTGAAAGGATAAACTTGCATTTGGCTATGACGTCCAGCACCACAGCGAACGGAGTGAGAGCTCCGATCATGTAGAGAAGCGCCACCGTGTCCTGAACGGACAGACGCAGCTCCCCTGCTCCAAAGTAGAGGAAGCCGACCAGCAGGGACATGAGCAGGGCCTCCAAGCCGTGCACCAGTAAGGTGACCAGGTCTCTGTAGTCGTTGTACACATGGCGTCTGGAGGGGAGGACACGACCTTGAACACGGGCCGCCGAACACGGGCGCAAGGAAAGCTGGGAATGTTACCTGAAGAGGATGGAAAACTGCTTCAGTTTGCCAGGTAATCTGTCTCTTTCCCTGGAAATGGTGATTACTTGACTGTCGACCACGTTTGGCGGCTCTGGGCTGCAAACACGTAAATGCAGAATAAAAGAGAGGTTAAATAAACAGGTTTATAGGTTAACCTTACTAAATGGGGGGAATGTGTGTTCTAGAATGCTGTTCTAAACTTTTGCTCTTTAGCTTATTGAACCCTCAGCTGTGATGATAAAACACGCATCGGTCCGGCTCAGGGGGCGACCTGTCCGGCGGCTTCCACACGTAGTCCGCTGTGTCCTGGACGCTCTCCAGGAACCGCTTGGCCAGAACAGAAGCCCGCTCCAGGCATTCGGCCTCTCGGTCCCGGCTGCGCCGATCGATACTGACTAAATCGACTGTAAAATAAAAACAAGAGAGGACTTAAATGTTGCCAAGGGAAATAGTCGGAAGTCCCTCCGTGCATCCATACATGGCAGCCTTGTTCTAGACGCAGAGCTCTGACCCACCGTAGAAGTCGGAGGGGTTGCAGTAGCGGGGGCAGGGGTACCCCAGCGCCGTGAAGTATGACACCATATCGCGGGCTGCGCCGCAGTAAACGGCCGAGCCGGACGACAGCAGCACCACCAGGTCAAAGAGCTGGAAGATGTCTGACCTGGGCTGGTGGACGGACAGCAGGACCAGCCGGTTACCCCGAGCCAGGCGGGACAGCGTGATGACCAGGTTGTGGGCCGTGAAGCTGTCCAGCCCTGAGGTGGGCTCGTCCAGGATCAGAATGCCTAAAACGGCACGACGCGATGATGAAATCTGCATGAATAAAATAAAACCTTGAAGAGTTGAAGATGTTCTCTCACCCGGGTTCCAGAGGAGCTGGACAGCGATGCTGACTCTCCTCCTCTCTCCTCCTGAAACGCCCCGCACATAGTCGTTTCCCACCCGGGTGTGAGCGCACTGCCGCAGCCGCAGCTCTGCGATGACGTCGTCCACCTGCGGCGGGAGACAGAGCGTCTCAGGTGCGCCATAAACCCGGATTATGGCGCACCTGAAACGTTCCGATGCGCCATAAACCCGGATTATGGCGCACCTGAAACGTTCCGATGCGCCATAAACCCGGATTATTGCACACTTGAGACGTTCCGGTGTGCCATAAACCCGGATTATTGTACACTTGAAACGTTCCAATGCGCCATAAACCCGGATTATGGCGCACCTGAGACGTTCCGATGCGCCATAAACCCGGATTATGGTGCACTGGTGCGCCATAAACCCAGATTATTGCACACTTGAAACGTTCCGATGCGCCATAAACCCGGATTATGGTGCACCTGAGACGTTCCGATGCGCCATAAACTTGGATTATGGTGCACCGGTGCGCGATAAACCTGGATTATTGCGCACCTGAGACCCTCCGGTAAACCCAGGTTATGGCGCACCGGAGCGTCTCGTGTTGAGCCCCCGATCTCACCCTCTGGTCCCGCTGAGCCTGCGTGAAGTGGGTGGGCAGCCTCAGTTTGGCCACGAAGGCCAGAGTCTCCCGGACCGTCAGGTGAGGGAGAAGGCGGTCATCCTGGCGGACGTGAGCGACGCTCTTCTTCACCAGCTGGGGCTTGTTGGGCCTCCCGTTGATCAGAATCTCCCCGGACGTCATTTCGCCGCCCTCGTCACGGCACGTTATTATATCGAGCAGAGACGTTTTACCGCAACCTGGAAGACAGGCCGCATAAAAACACACCCAGAGGCAAACCCCCGCGTGTGGCCCAGTTCTTAAAGCAGGTGTGGGCACCTGAGCTGCCGATGATGGCCAGCATCTGGCCGCTGCGGACCCGGAGGCTGAGGCTGCTGATGGCTTTCTGCCTGTTTCCGCTCACCCCCCACGGCACCTTGAACTCCGCCAACCTCTCATACCAGGGAATCTGAGCCGCTGTGTCCACCTGGACACGCACACGCACGCACGCAGTGTTTAATAATCCTTGGAAATGCACAATAGGAAGGCTTAGGGGAGGCTGGCTGTTACCTCATAGTTGAGGTCGTTGACCTCCAGCTCGTTGCGCCCTCCGCTGTAGGTGAAGTAGAGGCTGCTGTCTTCTTCAGAGAACAGCTCTCTGTCTTGTGTCTGTTCAAGGAGAGTGCTTTGGTCAAGTGCTCACGCACGCTCGGTGCTCGCCAGCCCAACGTTAGTGTCGGTAAAGTTAACCCCAGGTGTCGGTCCTGCACATGTGACTCATTCACCTTTGTCCAGATGAACCAGCCAACCAGTATTTGAGGGGTCGCCAGGACCACAGGAGTTGTAACAAAAGCAGCAGGATTCAAGTTTGTGGGACTTTTCTGTTTACAGAGATCGGTGACGGGTTGGAGTTCAGCTAAACACATGACTCACATTCATCCCAGGGTGCTTTTCTCATATCCAGAATTATGGGATTGAAAGCAAAATCATTCCACTCATTCTAAGTGTTTGTTTTTCTGTATTTCTGTGTTATTATAAACAGGAAAAATAGCATTTAAGTAATTAATTTGATCATTAAAGGCTTTAGCAGTGGTGACTTTGCTTTGTTTGCTACGATTGTGCGGAATCGACCAACCTGCACCAAGCTGCTTGTGCGAGTGGGGCCGTCGTCTGTGTCCATGATGATGAGCGATGGCGGTGGAGGTGCGCGGGGTTAAGAGGCCAACGCCCCCCTCTCGTCTTCTCCTGGTCACTTTCTCCTTTTCTTTTTGCCCACGACGGGCTCGGGCCTGCTCTGCTCTCCCGTCTTCCGCCTGGTTGTCTGACTCCAGCCCAGCTGAAGATCTCCGCTTGTCTCAGTGTTCTCTCGGACTGTGGAAGCTCATGCTGCGTGGCTCCTTCATCTGCTCCTCCACTGAAGGACACAAGACTGAAGCGAGACAAGAATCAGTCAGCATGTAGGTGTGTGTAGGGTTGTTTTTTTTTGGAGTTCTTTATACAAGTCCTGATCAAAGTTCTCTGAGATAAGCAGGCGTTGCTGTGTGTTTGTTTCCTGAGAGACGACTGCTGTTCTGGCTCCGCTCTGCCTCACAGAAACAAAGTCTGCACATGAATCTGCTCTGAGACACCCTCCAGCTGGTCATCTGCGCCGCAGACATGGACAGATTACATCCAGAGGAGCGAGACAGCCGAACCGAGATCAAACAGGTGAAGAGGGGCGTGTGGAGGGCCGACGGTAGGGAGCCGACCGGGCCCCCCTGCTGCCTCAGCGTCAGCAAGATCTCCTACACCGTCAGGTAAATGTCAGACTCCTGCAGAGATCTGCAGCTTCTACTGGAACTGACTGGAAGATTATGATAGAAAGATGGTGCAAACGGATCATTTTAAATCAAATGAGGAGGCATGAATGCTCCGCTGTGGTGTGTGTGTGTGTGTGTGTGTTTCAGTGAGCGTGTAGGTCCTTGGTGGGACTTACCCTCCTGCAGGAAGCGATGGACTCGTCAGATCCTCCACGATGTCTCCTTCCACGTGGAGAGCGGCCAGATCATGGGCATTCTGGGCAACTCAGGTCTGTCAAATATCTCTGCTGTGTTCAGAAATATAAATATAGTCCTGGATGTTTTACTCAGAGAAATGAGTGCAAGGCAGCAGCTCAAATATGAAAAGAAAAAAAAGGCTATCAGATAATTGTGTTTGAGTGTAAATAGTAAATAGTCGCCCGAGACCTTTCATGGGTCCAGAGTCTGAACCTGAATCTAAAAACAACCCAAATATCCCTTCATACAAACCCGATTACCTCTAATATTTATTATATAAATATAAAGGAGCACTGAACATTTTCTGAATTTAAATGACATTTGTATCATTTTAACCTTTTTCAACAAAATGCTGAGATAAAGCTGCTGGAAAGCTTCTTTAATGTGGAACTATCAGTAACATTGCTGCTGTTCTTCCGGTTTTCAGGCTCCGGAAAGACCACACTGTTGGACGCCATCGCAGGAAGGATTGGGAGCGCTGGGACGCTTCTGGGAGACGTCTTCATTAACGGGAGGAAAATAAAGAGAGCCAAGTCCCAGGACTGTTTCTCCTACGTGCTGCAGGTACCAGAGCAGAGCGACGCTGCAGACGCTCACGCGGGTGTTATTTCGGATATAAAATATCCAAAGAGGCCAGTAGCACATTCACCCCGTGTGTGTGTGTGTGTGTGTGTGTCCAGCACCTCTGCCACCAGAAAGAAATACTCAGAGGTTACAAGAAGATGGCTGTTTAGACACAACTCTAAAATGTGCCTCCGTAACTTCACATTTATTGTTGAAATAGTTCATATTTGAGCGGCTGCGTGCGTCCAGCGTGTGTGTGCGTGGGTGTGTGTTTAAGTTCCCTGTGCAAACGCCATGAATACGAAAGCACAAATTCACTGACACACACCATTTTGCAACTCCTTAAAAAAAAAAAAAAAAAAAAGGTTGCCCTGGCCTCTGGATGAAATTAAGTCTGGACCCCTGCTAGCCTCCTCATACACCTAATCTCTCAATGAGAGGTGCTCAAGTGTATCCAAAGCCTGAATTGAAAATACTGGCTTAAAACTGGCCTTGCTTCCTTTAAATCACGTCTCTGTTCCGCCCGATACCGACCCCCCCTCCGCTCTCTAAGCCTCGTCATTAACTTCCCCTGCTAAGCCGCAGATGAAGAGGCGATATGAGCTCCTGATATTAAAGTCATTCAGATGAGAGACGGAGGAGAGGAGGGATTGGGAGGTGCCATGTGTTAATTGAAGCAGGCAGTAGGTTCAGTGGATTGATGGGATGAGTGTGTTTGTGTATTTTAGGGTCTATATTTGGGTTTCTGGATCTCTGTGGAGCTGGAAAAGAGAAAATATGCAAAAGCCAACGTTAACTCATGTTGTGGTTTAACAGCCTCCTCCTGTTAGCATGCTCCGTGCTAACAAGGTGACCCAAACCCGCTAAAATAAAGCAGCATGAAACGTTCGTTAGCATTTGTCGTTTCATAATTCCGTTATCGTGGGTCACGAGTGACGAGCACCGTGCAGCTGGGGTTACCTGGATGTCGTGTTTTATGTTCCAGAGTGATAACCTGTTGAGTTATTTGACGGTGGAGGAGACACTGACCTACACGGCCCAGCTGGCCCTGCAGAAACACTCGGCTGAAGCCATCAGGAAGAAGGTGAAGCCCGGGAGTGTCCTCATGACTCATTTCTGTGTGGACAGTAAAAAAAAAAAAGATATGATAGTATATTAGTATCCAGAGTGAATATTTAGACTACAATCCACAGGAGCCCTGCAGGCTCCTGACCCCTGACCTTTGACCTCTGGCTCCTGCGCAGGTGTCAGTAGTCATGGCCGAGCTCAGCCTCACCCATGTGGCCCACACTGTCATCGGAGGTCATTTCTTCCCAGGCATCTCGGGGGGTGAGAGGCGGAGGGTCTCCATCGCCAGCCAGCTGCTTCAAGACCCCAGTGAGTGGTTCAAATCGTCACGCTTCCGAAAAGACAGCGTTTCATCAGGCTTCCGAAACGACGGCGTTCAAAACCGCAGCGTATCATACTGTCAAGAAAGTTCAGAGTTTTAGAAGTCCGGACTGAAAAATAGCAAAGCGAGATGGAGAGGAGAGGAGCGAGTTATCACGCCATGACGGCGATGAGCAGAGACCCACCTCTGCGTCTCCTCCCAGGTGTAGTTTATCAGGCCGCCACTCCTCCAGGGACCACAAAGGTCTCAGTACTCATTCAGGATTAGACACTCACTCTAACACACACACACTCACGGAGTTCCCATCCACTGCCTTTCCAATCAACCAGGAAATGAATTAATCTTACAATTAAGCATCTGCTAATTCCGCTCTTCTCTTAAAAAGTAAAGAGGCAATCTTTTAATTGTCCTAATTAGAACAATTAACTTAAAAAAAGAGAACTCACTTATCTTTGCCGGTGAAGCTGCGGCCCCTTCGAGACGCCCACGTGTGACATTTAATAAGGAGTAAAAAGTTTCCAACTTAGAGAAGAAAGAAAAAGTTCTCCTGTGATGATGTCATTGCAGGGGTGATCCTACTGGATGAGCCCACCACTGGCCTGGACAGCATGACAGCCAATCAGATCGTGGTGCTGCTGGCCCAGCTGGCCAGGAGGAACAGAATCGTCATAGTAACCATCCATCAGCCCCGTTCTGAGCTCTTCGGGGTGGGTTTCTGGCACAAACGTGTTACCTCTGTTGGTATTTGCCATAAACAACCTCTTTATATCCTCTTTACAGCTGTAACAAACAGGAAGTGCAGTATGTGGGGTGGGGGCATAATAAAAGACTGCTTTTTTTATCCAGGAAATCAATTTTGGGACTTGTGTTTGATCCCCTCATCTCATCCATCACGTGTGTATCAGGTGTTCAGTAGAATCGCCATCATGAGCCGTGGGGAGCTGGCCTTCTGTGGGGAGCCAGAGGAGATGGTGACCTTCTTCAGCCAGCGTGGATACGAGTGTCCAGAGTACTGCAACCCCTTCGACATCTACGGTACTGCTGTCAGTTTGACGCACAGACTGCTGCGTTGCGGACGCGCTGAACCATGCTGCAACGTCCCACAGTTGACTACACCTCTGTGGACACGCGCAGCAGCGAGAGGGAGGCGGCTACCTTCAGCCGCATGCAGGCCATCGCCTGGTCCTATCAGAGCTCTGAGATCTACCAGAACATGCTGGCGAAAACCAAGCGGAGCCGCCAGCGGGCAGACAAGCCAGCCATCCCTTTTAAGAACAAAGAGTCGCCCAACGGTGCCACCAAACTTCAGGTTCTGTTCAGGTAGAAGTTGTAAAAAAAAAAAGTTGCACTGGACCCTAACAAATACTTTTGCATATTACTTTTTTTCTCAATATGAGCTCTGAGCGCTATTTTACCTGGACTTCATATGTGTCCTTCAGGCGTACGTGCAGAAACCTGTTCCGGGACAGGATGGGAGTAGTGATGCGCCTGTCCCAGAACCTGATCTACGGCCTGTTTGTGGCCTTTTTCGTCATGCGTTTGGACGACGATGTCAGCAAAGGCGCCGTGCAGGATCGCATTGGCATCATCTACCAGAGCATCGGCGCGTCGCCCTACACCGGCATGCTGAACGCTGTGGCTCTCTGTAAGTACACACACACACATGCAGATTTGGGGGGATCTGGGAGAACTTTTGCACAGAATGACGATGCTATTTCTGCACTTACATAAGGCCTGGGTGGGACGGCATCCCCCCACCTGATAAAATCACTCAATAAATTTAATTATAACTGATAGTGTCAATGTCCTGATAAATTCTAAAGTGGGAGTTATCTACTATCCTGCTAAAACTGCGTGTTTGGAGCCTTTTTATCTTTTAGCGTTTATCTCTGTTCAGTGGGCGAGAGGTTCTGGTGTCTGGTGATTCTGCTGGCTTAAAAATAAAATTAGAATAACAAAATACTGCACTCAAACCTGACTCTATGGACTTCGACTCCCACGTCGTTATTATTCTGTTAACTAAGGCGGCAAATTAGAGACTGTGGTAAACGTTCTGTTTCGGGAGTAATTCCATTAAAATGAGGAGCATAAATGTTTGACACAAATACAAAGGTTGTTGAACTCAGGTAGCTTTTAACCTACAGACCTACAGTAACATCTGTCAGCATTTCATGATTCATAACAGTGCTGTGACTTTGCCCCCCCAACCCCCATGTAATTTATGACAGAAATTTGTGATCTGCAATAACTTCTACACAGATAACACACTGAGCTTGGACGTGAGACAGATTCAGCTGCTTTGCTGGCCTCATGGCTCTTCACTGGTTCCTCTGCTTCCTCAGATATTTGCACGTTTATGCTTTTCCTTGTTAACGTGTTCGATCTTATCTGCACCGAAACACGATTAACGTCGTTAACTACCGACGTCCAAGTGAAATCCGACAGCTAGGACGCGGTAGCGACCTCCTTTTACCTCCCTTTTCCCTGGAAATCAAGGCGAACGGCCGACCCTTACTTCTTCCAAGTAAAAATGTGGATTAGGTGTCTTCATTTAGGTCCTCAGTCAGCAGCTGAACTCTTTGTTCGGCCGACAGAGACACGAATGATAAGAAATTTGATTATTGGGCAAATCAGATAAAACAAATCAACCAAACAATTAGAGGTGGTGTTTGTTAATCACACACTGGCCTTGACGTTTAGAGAGAAATCTTGAAAGGACACATTATCAGCCTGCAATATCAATAACATGGTTCAATCAAGGTTACATGCTTTAAGTACACCTGCTGCTGGTGGAAAACAGGAAAGTGCTTGTTTCTGGAAGGTTAACGTGATCTGC
Organism: Pao palembangensis; assembly: GCA_015343265.1. Classification (NCBI taxonomy): domain Eukaryota; kingdom Metazoa; phylum Chordata; class Actinopteri; order Tetraodontiformes; family Tetraodontidae; genus Pao; species Pao palembangensis. Next base: position 1,255,888 of record CM027083.1, on the reverse strand, counting down.
TGACCTGTTGACAGTTCCTGCGCTGCGAGCCATCAGCGATCAGGAGAGTCAGGACGGTCTTTACAGCAAATGGCAAATGTTCTTGGCCTACCTCTTCCACCACCTGCCCTTCAGCATCCTCAGCGTCTGCATCTTCACCTCCTTCCTGTACTGGTGGGTTGCACACAAGCACCTGTGCAGATTCCTTTTTTCCTGTCCCCCTCCGCCCTAAACGGTTCTGTCTCCAGGACGGTGGGGATGAACCCTCAGACGCTGCGTTTCCTGTGTTTCACAGCAGTCGTCCTGGTGCCACATGTCATAGGTGACCCAAAGGAACATCTACCTCTTTTTAGAAGATAACTTCATGGCTTTTACTAATCTGGGTGTGCTCCTCAGGTGAGTTGTTGACTGTGGTGTTATTAGGAGTCGTCCAAAACCCAAACATGGTGAACACCGGAGTGGCTCTGCTCAACATAGCAGGGATTCTGGTTGGATCCGGTTTCCTCAGGTAAGGCAGCATAGACCACCCGGAGGGCTGCGTTCGCATCTCCCTGGGCTCATTAACGCGGCCGCCTCGTGCTCGTTTTCCCGCCAGAAACACCCAGCAGATGCCACAGGTCTTCCAGTGGCTCAGCTACCTGACCTTCCAGAAGTACAGCTGCGAGCTGCTCATCGTCACCGAGTTTGAGGGGCTGGACTTCACCTGCAGTAGGTTTTCTAAATAAAGATGGCCACCTGTGCGTGCACGAGGGGGGCAGAGCTGCGTTTACAGCTCGTGCATTTTAAAAACCTGCAGACCTCACCTTCTTCTTACATTAGTTGCTGCTGTCGGTTGGAGGTTTAGAGTCCAAGCTCTGACTGAAGGATATTCCCTCTCGTCTCTTTGTTCTTCCAGATGCTTCAACTCATTTGCCTGGGGCCTGTCTGATCACCCACGGCAACCAGATCATCGATGTGGGTTATCCTGGAGCTCTGTCCCGATACACGCTGGACTTTTTGCTCCTCTACTCCTTCCTGCCGGCTCTCCTGGTGCTCGGCATGCTCAGCTACAAGATCAGAGACCGGCTTGTGCGTCACTGAAGCTGTGGGACAACCTTCACTTTAACTCAGGGCGTTAAACTTGGATTTAAGATCAATGCTTAGATCTTCCAAATCAACAAATATAAATGGGTAAATGTGTAAAACTAAATGTTTTCCTGATTCCTTGTAAAAAGTGTTGGACTTATTGACTGAAGCAAATAGACTGAACTTTCACCCATGTAAAAAGTAATTTTTATGTATAAATATAAATAAGAAGTGACAGGAGAAGTGTAGTAGGAATATGCTTTTGCAATTGTGCTAGTGCATGTTTACATCTTTCTAAGTGTAAAATAGTTTTGTTTAGACTGCTTTTTAAATCAGTCTCAAATACTCAAAAAATGAAAGGAAATAAATATTACAAGATGCATCCACATTGATGGACAAATGTATATGTGGTGTCACGTCTCCAGGTCCAGGCCCTGCCAGGTCTTGGCTGCATTCCTCTTGTACTGTTCCAACTCCTGAAAAACCAATGGTGACAATGAACGACGGCTTCTGTAGCGACAACCTGCAGTTTTCCTAAAGTTGCATTCCGTCTCTTTCTGTTAGGCTGGAGCAGACCTCCACCTTTACCCTGGCCAAGCAACATGCCCAGTATCAGATCCGGTGGGTGATAAGCACTCCAGAAATTTACTGCCGGCCGCTCATGACACTGCAGCAGGGCAGTCGCGTGGGCTGACTTATCTCTGAGGTTGTAACTGCAGAATATCACCCCTGAAGGCCATAACTGCAAATCTCCAGGAGGTTACTATGAGGCAGCAGCTTTACGGGGTCATGTTTTCAGCAGCACAACACTTTGTCCTCAGAAAAACACAGGAACCATTAGCACAGAACCGTTAAATTTCTGTTAAAAAAACGTTAAAAGGAGTCTGTGATGCTCATTTGTCTTAACTTTAACACTTGGCATCAGAAACTAAGCAAAACAAATAAAGAGTGGATTAACTCTCCGTCTGTCTTGCATATAAAATACATAAATGTGCTATTTTAAAGCCTTTCCTGAGTGAGTAATTACCTCTCAGAGTTTCTGATTGTGGATTTTATATTCTTAATTTCATTCTATTCCTCTTCAGAGGAAGAATAAAGGTCAAGGCCACACCAAACAACCAACAGATTTGGTTGTCTTATTGCTTCTGATACTGCCAGCTGTTGCGTGGACGCTCTAGTGTGTCTACAGCAAAGGTTGTTGGTGAGTAATAGGACACGTGTGCGCTAGCAGAGTTTACCTGGTCTTTCTGCGCTCTCATGGCGTCGATCTCAGGCTCGCTGTACTGAGGATCTTTGGCTGGGTCCTTCAGGTCCTGCTGGTGTTCTTTCTACATAAAAAACATCAGAAAAGCTCAAAGACGTGCGACAAAAATCAAGAAAATGACCCTCCACCGACCTACCTCTGGGGGGAAGACGCAGCCACAGACCTTCCTCCACAGGTCTTTTGGGTTTCTGGCATGCAGTGAAGTGATGTCGACATCAGTTGCACACGGGGAGCCTAACGTCAGAGCAGAATCGCTGCAAACTTGAGTCTTAAACAACAGAATGCCAGCACGTCAACAGTATGTGTGACACATTACCAATTTGGCTAAAGGAGTCAGAACCTGGTGGAATGATGAGAGGCTTCGTTAGGTCAGTGGATACAGTTTTCCTGTTTAAAACAGGTGATAAAGATTCATGTCAAGCCATGAAAACACATTAGAAAAGTAGATCAGTGTGCAATACAACACTTTCTGATTCACTGAAGTAGTATGTGGCTTATTATTAAAAATTGTGATATTTTTATAGTATTAAATGTGAACAAACTGAGGGTAAAGGGGAGATGTGGTGTATAATGCTGCATCACCATCCTCACCCTCGGTCCAGAGCAAAGGCCAAATGAGAGAAATAGGACTTGGTTTTCGACATGAGGCTCATGGATTTGATGCTGGTGAACTGGTGAAAAGATGAAAACACGCACAGAGAACGAGGCAGAGAGCTCAAGAATTAATTACCTAAAAGTCTGACAGCAAAGGGTAACAAGAGAAAAGCTTCAATTAAACATACTTGTGTAGCAAAATTACACTTACGATAAGAGACGCTGCATAAGAATGAGCAACAAACCGCAGCATTTGGGCAATCAATTTCTTCTTGTCAGAGTCAAATTCCTACAACAACAGTGTAAGACATCATACACAATGATCCTGGAATACACAGAACCTTGAGGCCTAACCTGTTAACATTTTAGACAGAGTAATTTCTTTGAATAAACAAAAATATATATTATTTTACCAAACTGAGATGAAATCTGTGGCTAACATTTAGGTTGTTCTACCTGAAAGATGTCGTATTTGCTGCCAACGATGAGCAAAGGGACAGGAAAGGGGCTGATCAGTTCTTTGTCCTGTTAAAAACACCAAATTAACTCCTGACACCTGTACATACCCACTGAATGAAAGCCAAAAAAATATGTTTGAGTAATGAAACAAGGGCGATATTTTTCATTTGATATTCCCGTAAGCTAATTTCTGAAGCCATTTCTTAGTTTAAATATTTAATTAGTTGAATCTAAGGGGATCTCACAGGATAGTCTGTGGGTAGGACACGTGCTGCTGACTGGATGGCCGTCTGATGTGTAGCTGCAGGTTTTGCTCTCTGTGCTTTTTGTGCCATGGAAAAGGCTTTTTCCAGGTGAGCCTGTGTCGCCTGCAGGAGCTTTTCCGTGGTTCCCCACAGGTTGTTGGGTTTAGAGAGATCCACAACGAGGATGACAGACAGAAACCTGGAAAAAAACAGCAAGAACTATATGTTCCGGCAGGATAGGCCTACGCATGACAAAGCTTTTCTATAACTAAGGGTGTAAATGAGGACATAGAGGCTTAATGTTAATTCAAATTCTGCTGGGTACAATATTCTCATATATACACGCCACATTCTGCTGCTTACCATAAAGCTATCACAACTTTAGAGAACTACGTGTGAAAAATAGTGAGGGCTCAAAAAAGAGACTTACTTGAGGTTCGCAGATGTGATGGGGATCTGGACAAGGTCTGACAAAGAGGTCCCTCCACCCAGCTCCCATATGTGTGCTATGTCTTTTGGCTGAAAGGAGGATAACAAAATGTTCCATTATTTTCTACACAATATTTTCACAATATCGGAGTTCACACATAGCAGATTGTGTGACCACCTTTATGTGGCTGGTAATTGTCTTTAAAACTTTCTTACTGTGTTGTGTCCTCTGGCACGTCTTCCAAAGGTGTACTCCAGTGCCAAAGTTGGCTTAGATGGTTCATCTCTGGTCGACACAAATAAATGTAGGAGATGTCTAATAATGGAAAACTGAGCCAGACAGGTCTTATTCTATGCCAGCTACTCAAAATATTTATATGTATCGTGGAAGGCAATTAACCAAACATTCATATATGGGCTTGCATTGAATATATAGAGGTTAAACCCGCATTTAAATTTTCTAGATCATACTCACCTATCGAGGCATTTTAAGAGAATGGACGTTTTACCCTAAAAGAAGGCGGAGGTTAGCTTACTGGCTAATTAACAAATGAACATGACAAAAACTGCGCTGGCATTCAAAAACGATAAAATTATGTATGTTATTTGGGACGATACCCCTGCTTTGCTGCCCATCAGAAACACTGTCCGCTCTATAGCCATATTTCTTTCGCCGTAATCATCCTCCGACTCACGGCTGTGGACCTCTGCGGCTGCCAGGTCCCACAGAGTGTCAGAGCTGCCAAATAACAAACAAAAATGGAACTGTGTTTCAAAGTGAGACTGGTTGGACGTTTTTTAGGTTTTCATAAGTATGTAAAACTTCACCATACCTTATTTTTGGCATTATATGCAGTTTTCCAAGGAAGACTAAAGCTAGCTGCAGCTAAAACCGGAAATCTCAAACGATGGTTTCTACGGCAACAGCACATCTTCTTTTAACGTTATTGACCGGCCTCATTCAACGTTATGGGTACATTCTGCCCCCTAGTGTACAAGAGTGTATACAGCACTTGTGTTTTATTTAATAATTCCAGGTTACATTCATTGTTTTCTTTGTGTGTACATGTTTTAAATAAAGTAAGTTTTGGATGGATCGAAAACATGTTTTGAACTGCCAGAAATAGTTACTATATGCTGTACTACATTATTTTCATGTAATCTCAAGTGCTAATCTAAATGAATCCACAGAACCTCTATGCATTACCAATAACAGGAGGCTTCATTAAATTTCCTGTGGCAGTGTGGTCATAAACTGCAGGTGAATATGGACCATTCAGGAGTTTTTGGTTGGTTTTAACCGAGAAATGGAGCTGACAGAAAATTAAATAAACATTTTATTCAGGATTCACTTTAAGTAGACTGTCAAAATGAGACAGAAATTATGAAATTAAATGTTAAAACAATTCAGTTACATTTGATAAAAGTGTTTAAAAAATGTCATGCATGAGATCCACTGACAACAGCGAAGCTTACATTCCAGTGTTGATTGTTTGGGTGAAAATCAACTTGTTTCAACTTAACATTTCATGTAGATGTTACTGAATTAAAATAAACCTGTTTTTTTTTTGTTTATTTTTACATCTCAGAGGTCATCGTGTAGTTTGTCATGACTTTTTCCTCGGTTCATCACAATAAGGTACATTTTCTAGAAGAAGACTTTCTCTGGGTCGAAGCACTGTTGAAATTAGAAACCAAAAGAAACAACAGTTCATCAAAATTAAGAAATTCAATATTTTAGTAATTTTTAGCAGATGCTTTGTTACTTTCTACCACATGAGACGTTAACATACATAACTTGTCTTCTCCAACATGTTCCATTTGTACCACAGATTCTCTGAGAATTGTTTCCACATTTGAACCTAATTTGATCATCTGAACCAGAAGATAATGAATTTAGTCAGATATCTAGACAAAGGAACCACTCAACAGAAACACAAGCCTCTTCAAAACGGTGAAAATATACAAAATACCTCATTAATATTTTCTGCTGATGTTTCATTTCTGTTCTTCCGGAACTCCTCATTGATTTTTAACCTTGCAGCTTTGAAAAAAACAAAAACCGCTCAAGCATAAGGTTTAAACATCAACACAATTCATCAGACATATCGTTACAGACATTCTACACCCAGTATTCAAACCAAGCTTACCTTTAAGTGCTATGTCATCATCTTTGAACACATCCATCCTTGTTCTGTGCAGCTGTTTGAACACTCTGAGGACCTGTATTTACAGACATTAACTTTAGGCATCGAACAGAATCGTTTTAAGTCAATTTCAGTTATCGACTTAAAAAAAATACACACAAACAGTATTTTCTAGAAGAAACCGAATAATCGAGCAAAGCGTCTGAATTTTTATTATTAGAAATAACTGCTCATCACCTTCAAACGAGTACCCATCTTCACTTCTCGAATTATTTCCGGCAAATCAGGAAGTTCCATCAAAATGACCAATCGGCGCTGAAATCGTCATCGCCTTCCGTAGCCAATGAGCGCTCGTTTTGGTTGACGTTGCTAAAAGCGGCGCTGACAAGACTTTCAGCCCTCTCCAACATGGCTGATGAAATAGCTAAAGCGCAGGCTGCAAAGCCTGGCGGAGACACAATATTCGGGAAAATCATTCGGAAAGAGATACCTGCTAAAATCATTTATGAAGATGACTTGGTATGCTTCAAAATAAGTTCGACTAACACATATTTTCTGGTATAAATTGCAACAGCTGGCGATTCAGTTGCAACTGTGCTCGACAGCTAATGCTAACTTAGCGTTATCATAATTTGGTTCTGCATTTTTTTTTTGTTTGCCATTTGCCACAAAATAGAACCGTTGCAACTGACATTGTTACTACTAGAACAGTAAAAAAGACGTGAATTAAATTTTTGTTTTGCATGGTATCATGTTACATTTGCTGCCACTTGGCATCTGCAGACATATTTGCCTCTAACCGTAATAACCATAATTAATAACTGTAACCAAATTGTCACGTGTTGTGATTGAAGTCATACAAAATATAAACGTGTAGTGTATTTAAAAGGTCATAGATCAAATGATTAAGAGTGAAATGCCACTGCTTGTCACACAGCATTCTCTTCATTCTCAACCAAACACCCATCATTAATATTTGTATCCTTTGTACCAGTGAGCTATTACACAACTTATGGTTGACAAGTCGGGTTTTTCCCTTATATCACTTGGATTTTTTTCAAGCTTAAATGGCTGACCGTAGAGAATTGTAGCCACTATTTCGCAACATTAATGTGGAAATGAAATTTGCAGTTGTTTAACCTGGTGACAACTTGTTTAACATCTTCCTTCTTTTCCAGTGTGTTGCCTTCCCGGATATTTCTCCTCAGGCCCCAACTCACATCCTTGTTGTCCCAAAAAAGCCAGTTGCTCAACTGTCCAAAGTAGAGGAAGATGATAAAGCAGTGAGTATAATAACCTACAGTCCCGTTTTCAGTAGGTTGAAATTCTCCCTGTCACCACTAGGTGGAGACATTTATTTGTGACGTAATTAGGGGCTTGTTTTACGTTTGCGTACATGCATTTATTCTTTGTCTACTAGATGTTGGGCCACCTGATGCTAGTTGCAAAGAAATGTGCTGAAGATGCTGGCCTGGCCAACGGCTACAGGGTTGTCATCAACGACGGACCAGACGGAGGCCAGTCCGTCTACCACATCCATCTACATGTTCTGGGCGGGCGCCAGTTGGACTGGCCCCCAGGCTAACCTGCTAGCTGCAGACCAGCCTGTTGTGTTCTTGAGCTGTTGTCGTGACGGTATGTTCTTTTCACAACGCATCAACAGTGAGTCAAACCGAAGTTATAAATGGATTCATGGACGAATAAAATTTCAGCAAAACACTTTTGTCTCTTCTGTTTTGTACAGTTTAAACTATTTTTCTTAGTATGCTTTTAATCTGAGGGAATCGGCTCTCCACAGCAGCTCAGATGAAGCTAAATAAAGCAGAAGCAAACAAATGATTCAGTTTTTTTTTTATATTTTTAAACAATACAGGTAGTTGAACAAATATAAAATGCATGAAACATCCACAAAATAAACAAAAATAAATAAAATGTTCTTTTTTTCTTTACAAAAACAAGGAAAGAAGTCAACATGGATCAAATGACAGATTTTCAAAAATAAAACATGTACCTATCATTCACAATTCCAAATTTTAATAAAACCTAGGGGAGGAGATAAAACCTTATCTGTACATAGTAAATCCAGAGAAGCAAAGCTGTCATGTTGTGATTTCTGGGTCCGCTCGTGAGATTTGTCACTGACGAATTAAAACCTGATGTGCAAAACGAAAGGTTTGTTTCAATACTGCTACATCCTGATAGATCAGGCCCACTCCATCACGACGGGCACTTTGAGGTGTTGAACATATTGCAGTACACACTAAAAAAATCAAAAAGTGAGATGAATTTTTGTACCTAAAATGAGGGAACAGCCGTGTACTGACGGGCTGTTGAGGAGACTAATGAATGAATGAAAAGATCGAATCTGATGCTACAGGGTCAGTCTGCTGGAAACTGCCGCCTTAAAAAAGGCCAGAATGTTAAAACACTGATAAAAATGTGGAAAAAAAACCTCAGAAACATTTTGAAGTGCGGAAAGCCTCGGTTTGGCAGGAAATTTAAATCAATTTTTAGGCCCTGGCTCCTGCTGCTGAAATAAAATCTAATTTATAGTGAAGGCATACAGATCTTTAAAAAGACAAACACTTTGCTCCTCATTGCTGTGTAACAAGCAGTCATGTTGGGAAAAAGAAAAAGAATCTGAAATCAGGGGTCTCATGAGTGGATGCACGGCTACGAGCGCTAATTCTCCCAGGGCCAAAACAGATGCAACAGCAGTGATTAAAGTCATATTTGAGGTTGACTTTTCTGCCATCAGAGGACGTAAACCATGAAATCAGCTGTAAGTTTGCAGGTCAGATGGGTTTTTAAAGGGGTCAAACATTTGGAAACGTGCTCAGTCAGTGTCAGGATTAACACTGATGCTGAGAAAGGCGACATTTTCTGAGCGACGCTGCCAGGAAAGAGAACCGAGGACACAAAAGAGTGAAAATCTGAGCAGAGCGATGGGGAGGCACTACAAGTCCTTATCAGAGGTGCATTCATGGACGGCTATGAAATGTCTAAAAAACCTGCCCTTCTGCTTGGTTTCTGAAAAGTTTCAGGCTTAAAATGAGTGTGAATTTTTTTTAGTGTATCAGCATGTAAATTTAAGGCTGTTTAACATTGTTTTTTACAGAGCAAGCGTTAATAAATGACTAAAGGTTGCTGTATTTATTGGTAAATAAAACATTTTGCAGTTGTTATATTACAAATGCATTCGGTTGGTCTGAATGTTTTACAGTTTGTCCGTTACTGGAGGGACTACCGCTACGTTTAAGGCAAATCCTTAGCATTGACGGAGTCCCGACACGTGGAGGAGGAGGCTACAGCTAGAGGGATTTGTCCACAGAGAGCCGTCGTGGAGCCTTTCGGCTCATCCAGGGAGCACAAACAGCTCAGTTTGAAAGCAGAAATCATTCATGGGTCAGTTTCCTGTCTGTCTGAGGTTCGGCCTGAGGAGTCGGCAGAAGCGCTTCATTTCTGACAGGCTAAATAAGTTCTGTTGATGTTTCACTGCCTGGGACATTTAGCAGATAAACACCTTCGTTCAAAGAAAACCCTTCAAAACGGTTCTGGACTGTAGTTACCACAGCTCACCAACCCCAGACTTCAGGAAGTGCGTTCACTTCTGTGCGATGGCCTCCTCGCCGCTCGGCCTCATGCGACTGAACGACAGTCCTCCAACCCCGCCCAACCCCAGACCCGCGCCCAGGTCACGTAGGGCCTCCTCTCTGCCGGGAGAAGAAGACTGAAGCCTGGCCGTCAAGCTCCCGGGACCAGGAAGGATCTGCGGCAGAGACTGCTTGGCTGCGGGTGCAGAGCCGGGACTGGTCCGAGGCTGGGTGGGGGTGGTGGGACTGGTCCGAGGCTGGGTGGGGGTGGTGGGGCTGGCCAGACCCAGGCTGGCCAGAGCATCCAAGGTTCCGTCTGGGTCTACCATCACGTTGATCACTGAGGCACAAACAGGAAGGTGGTGAGAGCAGGTCAACATTCCTCCATTATTTCCAACATGAAACAGACGGAAAACTCATTTTCGACTTTCTGCCTCTTTTGTTTATGATAAAAAGTGAGCTAATGTGTCTTTACCTTGAAGCTGCTTCTCAACTCTTTTTAATTCAAACAGAATTGAAGAGATTTCCTGGTAAAAGGAAAACAAATGATGATCTTCTAACAAATGTAAAGACAACCACACAGACGGACGGGAACGTCTCGCTACCCTGTTGGATGTTTTCTGGAGCGGTAGTTCACTCTCCGAGCGCAGTTTACTTTCAATTTCGTCCCAGTTTCGGTCTTTATCCTTGAACAATATCCTGGAAAAAGAGAACATTTATTCATCAGAAGACACACACACACACACACATCTTAAACAGATAAATGAATTTCCCCATTTTCTCTTTTTCTAAAATCAAAGTATCTTCCATTGCATTTGTTTCTTTCAGGCCTAAAATCTAAAAAACGAGCTGATTTAACATCAGTCAGCACTCTGACCTGATCTTTCCGGCTGTTTTGTCCACAGAGTGTCTGATCTTGGAGGAAAGCTGAGAAACGGCGTTGAGCATCAGGCTGTCCAGCACCGCCTGCACACACAGAGAAGCAGAGGTTTGACCCCAGAAGGTGGTTTTCTTCTTGCTGCAGCTGGTCTGAATTTCATGCGCTGCCCTCACATCCTCTCGGTTCCACGTGCGTCGCCTGAGAGCTCTTGGTTCCAGGCTGTCAGGGGCGCGGGGGCGGAGCTCCGGCGGCTTGCCGTTAATCTCTGGTGGCTTAGCGGTTGGAATCACAGGCGGGATCTTTCTGAAGTTTAGGCTCTCGTCAAACACTCGATCCACCAACTGGAGAAAAAAAACCAAATGAGATATAAAACCTGAAGCACTTATCCCAGCTTCAGTAGATCATTGATAAATGTTTGTATGACATGAAAGGTTGAACTCTGCTACTCTTTCAGACTTTCAGCCTATAAACAAGTTATGCAATGTTTAAAATATTTAAAAAAGTCATTATCCAAAACATTGAAAAAAGGTAGTGGAGCAGACGGATGGTTAATGATCGAACGCCTCTGAAAAGATGAAAGTGAAACAATAAGAGTGATGATGTTATCAGGAGGGATGGAGGAGAAGAAGAAAGTCTGGCACCTTGTTCATGCTCTCCTCTACATCCGGCTGCGTGGGGCGTGCAGGGCCTACCTCTTCCCGGGTGTCAATAGCCGATCCTGGGGTGGTGGCGGCGGTGCTGACGGTGGTGCTGGGCGCGGTGCCGGACGAGCTGACCGAGTCGATCTCACCGGCCACGTCGTGAATCTCACGGGCCAAGATAGCCAGGTCCTTAGCCAGGTCCTGGCTGATCCTGCGCACACATGGGAATAACCTGTTAACCATCAGACAGATGCAGTTCTTTAGGACAGGAACACATGCAACGTGCATTTACAGTCTCCTAACATGAGAAATTGATCAATAAGAAAAGATCGATACCTAGCAATCTCCTCGCTGTGTGCTGTCCAGTCTCTGATGTACTCCTCCTGCTCTTTCATGCGGTGTTTCACCCCGACACCAGCCGGTGCAACCACGCCGCCGCAGCCTGGACCTGCAGCGGTGCTCAGCCTGGAAGCGCGGTGTGGGACAAGGTGATGAGGCCGCACGTGGGGGCGTCCTCCATGCTTGGGAGAGTTCCGGCTGGAGCCAAACTCCTCCTCCGAGGTGGAGCCGTACTCTGGAGGAAGACGTCTCCACCTGCTGCTGCTAGACACTGAACGTTTTGGAAAGGCAACAGTTTGTACATCAGCATACGCACATCCATTAAACAGCTGAAATATTAGGGGTAGTGCATCTATTTTTAGACAGCAAGGCAGTAAGGCTAACCTTATTTTCAACAGCAAGTTATCGCTGCTTTTTGATCATTAGTTGTTATTGCCCCACTAGTACGAGAACAGTCTGCTGTTCTCTCCAAAAACATCCAAATAGGCAAACCATAACCCTTAAAAAGCTTTATGCAAAGCTGCTTCATTGTCACACAACAGCCGTAACGCAGAAGCTGCGATGAGACAACATGCTCCATCAGTTTCCCCGCTGAAAAAGTCATCATTACAAATGTCCACAAGGTGGCGCTCTGTAATAAAACCAACTGCTTTCCCGTCTTGCTTGAGTAAGAGCATTTGTCTTCATCACTTTATTAGGTCACACATTTTAGGAGTAAAATATGCTAGAGCTGGGTCTTTATTACAAACTATTTTACTTTATTTACAGTGTATAACGCAGCCTTTATACCAAAGTACTGTTTATGTAAATATAGATCTTTCTGTGACCCAGATCTGACACATTACCTCACACACCCCCACACACACACACACACACTTTCTAAGGTGCTACAATTGTGGTACTGTACCCATCAGTTGTTCCTCTGCATCAGCACTCTCAGGTTCAGCCTGAGAGCCCTCTAAATGACAACAAGGTGGTTTGTGACAATAACGTGGAGATATTTACACAAAACTAACACTTACACACACACACACATACAATGCAGGTACTCAACAATGTACACTTCTGGTCCAAGTGAGTATGAGGTCTAAGTCAGCGTGTACCTGTTGGGGAGCAGTATCCAGACGTAGTTGTCTTGGTCTTGGTCTCGGTCAGTTTGGAGACGCTGTTGGCTCTCATCCTCGGCGTCAGTTTGTTCTCCGTTGGGGTTGAAGAGCGCAGGCCCAGACGAAGAGCAGTCTCAGCCGACATTCGAGATGAAGAGGCGCTGGTCCGCGTCACGGTGCACTCTGAATCGCTGCGGGCTGAGATGGAGCCCAGGCGGTTCCTCCGGGGCTGAGCCAGCATGTCCAGCCTGGACAGACCCTTCCGACTGGGAGGCGGCTTGGAGGTGGAGCTGGTGGTGGACACCTCTGAGGCGACAGACACCCTGTCCGCATCAGCTAGATCCGTGTCAGAGGCGTCTCCTAGACGTGCACGGCGGAGAAGGGAGGCTCGCGTTGGCCGCGGCTGAGGCAGCGAGGCCTGCTTGTTGAGCGAGGAGGCTGTGGCTGCCTGGAGGGTGCGGCTAGCTTTGCATGCATTCGTGGAGGTCAGCGCAGACTTAGAATGTCCCAGGGATCCGGAGTAGGTCTCCTGGTCTGAGGACAGGATGTCAGAAATAGGGAAGGAAGACGTCTGGTCATCGTCAGTGAGATCCAGGGAAGGCTGACGTGCTCTGGAAGAGGCGGAGGACGGCTGAGCAGAGCGGCGAGCGTCAGTCCTGCTCGTCACCTCCGCGGTTCTGCTTTTGGATTTCCTCTCCAAGCGCTCGCGGGCACCTGCACTGGCGACGCTGCTCTTGGACGCTGTGCTCATGTTGCTCTTCTCCCGGTGCATGCTGCTGAGGGACCGTCGCTTCACTTCCCCGCTGGCCAAAGCTTTCTTCTCAGCCTCCGCCGCCACGTGGCTCGCCGTGCTGGCCGTGTCGACGTCAGACTCGGGGGAGATGGAGCCGGTGCGAGCGGGGAAGCCAGCCTGAGCGCTGAGGCCAGTCTTACCACTTTTCTTCTCCAGTTTATTTTCATCTCTGAGCTTGGCCTCCAGGAACGCCATCACAGCTTCGGTATCCTTGAGGAGGGTGGCAGTGTCCATGCTGCCCACAGAGTCGCTGCGTTCCCGCCCGCTGCCGCTCCTGTTGATGCGAGGGATGAGCTCTGCAGGGACGCTACCGCTCGGTTTCTCGATGGTAAAGCTGCCCTGCCTCACCAGCGGCTTCCCAGCTTTCTCTCCTCCTTCTCCTGCTCCCCCTTTCCTCTCCTCTGACCTCTTTCTCCGTTCGGAGCTGCCAGGCGTTCTGAGTGGAGCTTTGGAAGGAGAAGAGGTGGAGCTTTGGTTCCGTTTACTGGTCATCTCGCTGTGGGAATTAGGCAGCGGGCACTCTTCGTCTGCCTTCTTCTCTTTCTCCTGGGGTTCAGTGTCCTGTTTCTCCCCGATCTCAGACCTGTGTCCGGCTGCTTTGGCGTTGCTTTTAGGCCGGGTGTCATCCGCAGGAGGCTGGGGAAGCGTCCTGCGTTTGCGTTCCGTCAGACTGGAGGAAGATTCTCCTCTGCTGGGGGATGCCCCAGACTCAAAAGCATCACCTCAACAAGAACAAAGCACAAAGTCGTTATAGCCACAGTAACATTCAGGACTTTGAAAACAACTCACGAGTCCAGCTCCTTTTATTTTCTTCATGAATTATACGAGTAGTTACCCGTCTCTTTGTGCAGGAAGTTGGCCGTTTCTGCCCCCGAGCCCTCCGGGTCTGTCCGGGTGTGATTGGCAGCTATGCTGGCCCACTGAGAGACCCAGCTGGGGTCACCAGGAAAAGCCTGGTTGGATTAGATGAGACAAGAGGAAATGGGTGAGAAAATCCAAAAAAAAAAGCATTTTAGCCAATAACATACTTGTAACAAGTACTTGTCTTTTAACTGGTAATCAAAATACGACGAGTCGTGTCAAATACTCTTCAAAGACACATTGACATCACGGACGTCTAGCTAAATCACTTAAAAGACTTAACAAAGAGGTTGTCAGTGATGCACATACGCACTGTCCCCTCCCCAGTGTGATATGGCCCGAAGGGTCGAGCATGTCTCCCGATCTGAGCGTGATCTAGGTCAGACACGAGCCTCCTCCCACGAACGAGCGCAGGGAATCGGGCGCTCCAGACATGGGAGTGACTGTGACTCGTTGTGAAACTCAGCCATGCTTCCTGACAGGCAAACGCTCTCTACCTCCTTTGATGCGTCAGAAATCTCCTTTCCTTTTCCCCCGTCTGGGCCAGAGGTAAAAGATGAGTCCTGGTTCTGCTGAACACCAAACACCTACAAACGTGAACAAACGAAAGAGAACAAAAATACTTTACACATCCTGTGGAGTTATGGGCATACGGTAACACTCCAGCTACGTTTCAGCCTGTATGCACCCTTAAGCTGAAGATGCTGGACGATTAAACACCATTGTGATATTTAAAGATGGCTATTTTTTACTTTTATAGATTAAAAAGAACAGGAAGAACACCAAAGCAAAGGTATTTACATGTGCAGGAGAGAAAAGAACAAATGTGAGTTGCATAATTAGAGCAATTAGCTCAGCAGCACTTCTATTTTTAAAGCAATGTCTTCAGTCATTCTCTGTTAAAAACAACTTAAACCAAGTCGTTCTGATATAGGATCCCATCCTTCTCTTATTTAAGACTTTGTAGCCTTTCCTAAGTTATAACGAAGGTCATGAAGGTGGAATAGGCGTGAGGAAATGGATTTTTTGACAGCCTCTCCGAAGAGAGCTCAGTTAAGTAAGCAACTCTCCTTTGGATATGGAACCACACAAGCTTCACGACACCAGGAGACTGTCACACCTTGTCGATCATACGGCGGGCCTCCTCTTCCTCGGGGTTCCTGTTCTCCAGTTCAATGGTGTAGGTGCCCTTATCGCTGTGGTCGTCTTCTGCTTCTGCAGCGTTGGGTGTCCCTCTTCCCACTACCGAAGCGTCCTCGCTGGGGCTGGTTGGGCTCCCTGTTGCCAGTCCGGTGCTAATGGAGCTGCGACCTATACTTTGGTCCTCTGACCTCTGCTTGAGAAGAACACGGGCAGCTGTTGGGGCTCCTACGGCCACCGTAGCAGGTATGGGAGCCGGGGCTTTACCTGGAGGGACGAAATTATACAGCAAAGTATAACCCAGGGAAACAGACATCATATGCTGCTGAAGAGGATCCAAATAGCTCCATGACAGCTTTGTTACCCTGGTCTGAGGCTGTAGTAGCAGAGGTGGAAATACTGAACACTTTGGGCTGAGATGGCGGCTGTGGACAGAATCCCTCCGCTCCAGCTGCTCCAGCTAGCAGAGGTGCAGTCTGGGAAAACGAATACGACCGGCGTTTCCGAGGGTTTTCCTCGTCATAGAACTCGATGGTGAAGGCGGTGCGGGAGCCCACCGTCCTGGTCCCGCTCACTGTTACGCTCCCCCCTCCTGCTCCTGCTCCCCCTCCTCCTCCCGTGTGGCTATGTGCCGCCTTTAGGCGTTCCTCAAGGGCGTGGCGGCGGTTGGCGAAACGCAGTCCGAGTCCATTCTCCGAGTCGCTCTGCGTGCCGTCCTCATGCTTGCTGCCTACCAGGAGACAAAAAGAAATGACTCAGATCATGTCCAAAATATCAGCAAAGGCATGAACGGCCCAGCAGCGAGACTTTTGTGCAGCATCACAGTACAATAAATGTGTTACGCTATAAAATCTATCACAAGAGCAAGAAGAATAGGACGCACAACATTAAAAACACAAATGAACAGTTTCCAAACACAACATCCAACCTGAGCAGCTAGTCGTGACCCAACAAGGGAATCAGCGTGTCCCGTCCACCTACCGCCTCTTCTACGGTTTGATCAGGGGGGCTGGAATTAGCATGTCCTCTCAGCGTTGTGTGGAGGCAGACAGAGTAGCACGCTAATCCAGACATGCCACCCACACGGTTACTGGCCCTGCCTACTGGCAGGAAGAAAGAGCAGCGTGGGGGAGGGGGCAGACGTGGAGAAGCGGAGACGGACGCTGGATGAGAGTGGCTCAAATGAAAAGAAGGATGGGGGAGGCTAAAGAGAGAATGGATGGAAGAAGGAATAGGAAGAGAGAGAGATGGGGGAGGCATTGCCAGATCTGACCACCGCTCACAAAGCGGACCTGCCTGCCAGGCCTTCCGTGAACTGAACCGTAGTTCTAGTCCCGAATCATCGATATCACAACTGTGTTCACTATCATAAAGAGAAATGACCTTAAATAACATGCATAAGTCCACACAACAGCCCAGAAGAAAGTTAAAGAAGATTTCCAACGTGAATGTTCAACAAAGATCTCCTCCAAGAGCTGCCGAGGTAATGCAGCTCCTCTGGGATGGCGTGTCATGTGTCATGTGCAGATGCTGTTCCGTTTCTCCACGGATGAGAACAGAACCAGCCTGAGCACACGCGAGTCTGGAGATGCTTTGGGGAAACACTCTGGAGCCTGAAACGTCCCCCAGCAGGACGGCTTTGACCGGCTCGGAGAAGTCCGATCAGCTGGTCATTTTTGGAGGAAAACATCCCAGCGTGTTACTGTAGCTTGATAAATTCAACAGATGAACAGACAAAAAAGGTCTTTCATTCTTTTCATCCCTAACAAAGAAGCTATTAGCCAAAGGAGAACAGGGGTCATCTGTGAGAGCTCAGTGCTCTGCACCGCCTGTCTCCTCATGACTCACACAGCAGCTGCTGTCCTCTCTCTCTCTCTCACACACCCTCACTTTTTTAAATTAATTATGTTTTGAACCCTGTAAATATGGACATTAGCTCCCAACATGGCCACAGACTTGAGCGTAAACTCAACAGACAGCTAAACATGCACCACACGCTCATCTCCTTTGCTTCCCTTCTTTCCACTCCTGCATTAAACATTCCATTTTCATCATCTCCCTCCCCCCAAACATGTCAACAACATCATAAATTCACCTCCATTCAATTAACCCTTAACCAGAGTGCAGAGCACCGTTGTCTAGATCAGCAGCAACAGCGAGCCCGTCTCACTGAGGTCCGATCAATCTCAGGACATACGCCAAGAGCAGGAGAATGTGTTTAACAGCTGAAATAAAGCCTTTGTAATAAACATGGAACAACCAAACAGACCTGACAATAACAAACCAGCATTAAGGGGAGACTTCTTCACCTTTTAGCCTCTTGAGGTGGACCGGAACGTCGCTCTTGATGCTCTTGCTGTCATCTTCAGTGGACTCGCTGCGCACCACAGTGGGGTCATTCTGGGCCAACCAATCGGCCACCTTGCTCTCTGACGCCATCATGGCGGCCTGCAGCGTGGTGAGGTCCCTCCCTCCCGCCCCTCCACTTCCCGCTCCGCTCTTCTTCGAGCGCGGCCTGTGGTGGTCAGGTGTGAACTTTGACACGTGGTCTTTAATGGTGACTTTCCCAGGAGAAGCATTGTCAAACTCTATCGTGAAGGAGGCGTGACCTTGAGCTGCGGCGCAGACGTTAAAATTAACAATTGCAGTTATTTAACCTTGTGGTTAAACAATGCATCAAGATAAAAATCTGTTGGAATCCTTGAGATTCCTAAAATGATTACCAAGACGGACATTTTTCAGTGTAAAAAGGGGACGTGTGACTTGCCTGTAGATGTGTGAGCAACGTTGCCTTCAGTGTCCTTGGTGGGAATTTCATGGATGCCATTGCTGGCCATGTGACCCTCCTTTGTTGGAATCTCAAAGTAATTGGAACTCTGCGATGAGGCAGCATGAAGAAGATCTTCTTTACCTTTCTCCCCGCGGCGCGGCTCTTTGCCGTCTGCGTGGGAAAAGCATGAAAACTGAGTCGTTTCTGTGCAGCACCCGAGGGTTGAAAGTATTCCTAAAGACAAGTTAATCTGAAGAGAAAAAAAGTCCGAAATTCAGCGAGCATTTGTCAAAATGACTGTCTCCTCCTGGGCGAAGACACGCGCCACTGAAGATGTAGTGGAAATGTAACTACACTCTTATTCTTTCTCACACAGAGACAAACACGCAGCTAAATCAAACAAGACAACAAATGCTGGTACAACACTTTAACAATCTGCTTCGGGACCCTTCCAATATGGACGACTCATTTTGTCATCTGCTCACATTAACAAACGGAGCCGCTGTGGGAGCTAAATATGATAAAGGACACTTTCAGAAATGAGAGCGGCCATCTGCCTTTATTTTGGAGGGACAGATGGCAACCAGCGATAAGGCACAAGATAGAGAAAAATACAAAAAAGAACTGTGAAGGGATTTCTCAGTCAAGAATAAAGTATTTTACTAAGATTCTGTGTGAATCTTACTGATTAAAATAAAACAATCTCTGACTGAATCAGTTCTAAAATATTAGCATGTTGATTTAACTTTTACACGCTTCTGTTAATGAACAACTGCATTTTTCATACGCATCTTTATCCTTATATAAAGTCGTTAAACTAAGCAAACTAAAGCAGCTTTGGTTGTGATCAACATTCTACTGAACGCACTGAACAGAGAGAATAGATGTAAAATCGGAATAATTATTCAACATCAATCGAAAGACGTGTGGGAATCAAGTTTTGTGAATTACACAAATGAGCTCACTGCCTCTCCTGCACAAGTTCACATCACAACAGCCCCAAGTTGGAAGGTTATTTTTAAATCCTCAAGTACTAAAAAAGTTCACTGCGTAAATCTCCTCTAAGAGAGCAACAGGCAATAAAAGCAAGCACAAACTCAGATCCCAGGAATAGCACAAACCCGTTAATACATGGAATTGTGAGGAATACGTACCAGAGCGGCGAGTGGCTGCTCGCTGTATTGTAGCGTGAGTGTGTGAGTGTGTGTACGGGAGGATTGGGGGGAGCTGGTGCAATGGCGTAACTTAATCAGCATCAATGACAATACAGAAGGAAAGGGGGGGGGGGGGTTTCCTGACAACACAGCCTATTCACAGGGAGAAAGGCACACGCTAACCTTAAAGCACATTCAACAAAATCGCTTCCTGCTCCGAACCTCTCATTTTCATTCCCACTTCCCTAAATCTAATCAGAACAGTTCACTTTTAAATCCTGTAATCGCCCTAAAAATCGGCGTTTGAGGAGCATTTGCGCTGCATAAGTACACAATGCGGCACTTTCTTAAGAACGCTGCTGCACAACACATCAGGTAACAGGTCAGAGGGTAAAACTCCCTCCACCTACCTGACGTACCCAATCCCATTTGCTTGCTTCACAATCCTCAAAACACACAGGAATCTTACTGCAAACATTTGCTCAAGGCCTCATCCAAGTCCGCCTGACGCAACACGAAAATAACAATTAAAAAAAAAAGATGGATTTTTTTAAAATCGGAGGATGTGAGGATGCATTTTAGATGCTGCCAGACTGTCCAGATGTGGTGAAAGATATAAGAAGGCTCGAGTCTGCTGCAGCGTCTGTGCAAGACCAACCTCCCCCCCTCCTTCTGGAAGGCTGATTTTGGCTCACTGAGCTGTTTTACACTCGCTGTCAACACCGACATGAATTCTACCACTGACGGGACGACACGTGCGATGGTCTACCTGCAAGGGCGCCGTCGTGCTTTTTGTTGGACGGCTTGCTCTCCTGTTTGAAGGAGTTCTCGTCGTCTGCGTCTCCGTCCCCCCACCAGGACGGCTGGCCGTACAGGGGCGTCCCACGTGGCAGCATGGTAGCGTCCGCTGTGACAGACATATGCTAATGAGTTTACTGAGACCATTACATCACACCCCTGCTGCTGTTGACAAAAACTGTTAAGAAAGCAGCTGCTCCTCGTCTTTGTCCCCCCTGCGCCACTGACCTATTTTCAGAAGTAAAGTGGGATGGACACACACGTGCAAGCTCTGCCCCTAATGCAATTAAAGCTGACATGGCATGAGCATCCTGTAAAAATTCAATTATAGAGTAGTGGAAAAAACAGTTGAGACAAGAAAATGACCAAAAAACACCCCCTGGCAGGCGTAATTCTGAGATACAGTATCTTAAACTGTCACACAACCTCTCTCCTCGTGCCTTTACGCCCTTCCTTCACACACTTTTCCTTAAAGTACTCCTCATCCTAAGCCATTTAGAGTTAACCACAGTATATCCAGATAATTACAGCCACTTTGTACCAAATTGTGTCTGGTAATAACAGCTTCCTCTGCATAAAAGCGAGCAAATCGGAGCTCAGCGTGAGCTGTAATATGTGGGTGAGGCCTGGTATCACAGCAGCCTTACATCCATGCAACCACAGAGCAGGGTGTCAGTAAACACATCCCAGCAGATGGGGAAACGTCCAAATGCACGTTACCCTGTCTTGTCCGACTGCACAAATGTGTAAAAAGTACTGCCGGAATATTGCTTTGCATTGTGCTTGTGCTGTGAGCCTGCTACTGTTTAATCCCTGCAATAACACATCCCCATGTGGCCTTATTCTAACATCTGCAGCTTAATCAGGACCCCTGCTAGCACCCAGCCTGCGCAGCGAGGCCACACGCTGTCTTTATGCTTTATCACATTATTCCTTGGTGGTCTACAGGCCTGAGATAAAACAGGCTCCTCCCCACTTCATTTTTCCATCCATTTTCTGTGAATCACAGCTTATGCCTAATCGGGGCCAGATTACAGAGGTAACAGAGGGAGGGAATACACCCCAGACAGGTCACCAGCCCACTGCACTCACACCTAGCGCTAATTTAGAGCCTCTATCCAACCTGGTGAAAGACCCGAGCTGGAATTCCTCCCTAAACCGTCGAGCACTGACGATGCTGACGGCAGACAAACACAGATGTGGTCGAAGCATCATATCAGGATACTGAACAAACCTGAACAATGAAATGTGGCCACCTGCAGCACATCTGCAGCATCTGCACACGTGCTATATTCCTCTGAGGAACCGAGGGATAGAAGCTGACCACGCCGTCCAACAAATTACCTTCCAAAACATTAGGTGGCAAAGAGAGGAACCAAAGGAAAATGCTGCAGCTGCTTCCTGGTTGCTACTTTCTCACCTCCAGTCTTCTCCTCCGCTTTGTGATTGTCCACCGGTTTAGTCTGAGCGTCTCTGGAAGACGGGAGCCCGTCTGCCGTTGCTCTGCCGCCACTTGGGGACTTGACGGCCTTTGTGGGCGTCTTGGCAGGAGACTTGTGAGAGGCGGTGTTGGTTTCACTGCTGCACGGCTTATGGCTGAGCTGGAGGCCGCTGGTAAACTTCTCATGCTGCAGGAAACACAGCAATACTTCAGGAGATAGATGTATGCATGATACTAAACCTGCACAGGATGATGACTGCTGACACGTTAGCCTGCGTGAGGGATCACGTGTGGGTGCGTTTACCTTTAGCGCCTCTTCAGGCACAGTGAGCTCTCCTTTGACAACCGTGAACAGATTGGTATGTGAGACAGGCAGGTTAAGGAAATTAAGGGCACATTTAACGTCCACATACTGGTCACATTAACGTGGTATTCTCTGCAGCACAGGAAACAATTGACAGCCTTCACACAGTCACCGTTTAACATTCTTGGTAGGTGTAAATAAAGCATCTGAAGCGAGACGCAGACAGGGAAAGGATATCGTATCCGAACCTTAGCTTGTCTTCCAGCTTGAGAGTGATGTACATCTGCTCCTGGATACGAACGTCATTCACAAATGTCTGCAAAACCAGCAAAACCAGCACCTTATCACCTGGTGCGGTGTGAAACTCTATACTGTCCATAAAATATTCAGTTTCTCGAAAACTGTCAACACGTTCAGGAGTGAAAATGTGACTTTTCTTCCTGATTGCTGTTTTTATTCCACAACCACTCTTTTTAGTCTGTAGCTCCAGAAGGTTCTATCTTTAGTCAAGTGTGAATGGAATTCTAATAAACTTTCATTAGCGCTTTAAATAATAACGATCTCCTCTCTCCAGTTATCTAAAAGGGGGATGCAGCAGGAAGAGCACGTGTCAGACTTTAATGACACAGCAGGAAGTGACAGGGTCCGGCTTCCTGTCGGAGAGCTGGAGAGGATGTGCGGAAAAACGCCACGTATGAGTCAAGCCTGGTGGCCTGTGTGCTAATCACTGCTGATGACTCGTGGCTGCGGACACTGAAGCCTCCTCAGAGTATCCAAAACCCACCAAAAAAAACCTTTGTTATAAATGACAAGAGTCCTAATAAATCCTGCTGCTGTTGCTTTTTTATTATCTAGATAAAAACAAACCTGGTTGTGGCCGTTTATAGATCGTTTCTTTCAAGCTGGATCAAATCGGTGACCTTAAGTTGTAATTAGCATTAAGTAACATCAGATCAGTGAAATTCCAGCTGGTTTCAGCAGATACAAATCTTCATTGTCTCCGATCTCTAACCCCTCAGAGCTTTAACCTTCCTGACTCTGCTTGATCCCGCTGTTTTATCTCCTCCTGTCTCTATCCCGTCTTTGTCTTCTGTCCCACACTCACCCCGTTCAGGCTGCCCAGGTCCTTGACTTTGTGCTCATCAGTCGCTGCATCATAGTTGATGACCGCGTGCTGCTTATCCACACTGCGGGACTTTAGAAAAAAAAAAAAAAGAATTTACACAGGATGACAGTTGTGAGGAATTTGTTTTGAGGCGTTTGGCTTTCAAAGCAAACTTTCTTCCTCATGTATCAACGACAGAGAATCTTAAATGTCATTATCTCAGCGAGCGCGTGTGGATTCGTCTCCAGATGCTCTTCATCACTGCTGTGACCACTGCGTCACCACTCCTGAGTCAACATTTTCAGGATGAAGCAATCTGACAGCTGAATCTCATGAGTCAACCCTCAAATAAATCTTTACTACAGCATAAAAGACGCCTGTTTGAGCGGACACCTCTGCTCCAGAACCAGGATAAAGCTAACCGTCAAACAAAAACTTCCACAAAAAATATCCGTTCACTGTCCTCAAGACCATAATATTCTCTGTGTGTGCGTTTTATTTGAGGCCCCAATGTTAGACCATGTGACTTGGGCCTGGAAAGGAAACGCTAACACACAGCAGGAGCAGTTGACCCACACGTTCGAGTAGCTGGAGACAGAAATAAGGATCCTGTACAAAGTTGTTTGCTTTGGAAAATTACAGTCATTACTTTGTTAAAACGCTAATAATGTGGTACTGTCTGTTCAATGTAGAAGTGCAGGTATGTAGTAGCACATAGTAGCACAACATCCCTGGAAGCCTCCAACATGACCAAAGGTATATCCAGATAAGAGCTAACTCAGGAAGTATCTGCCCCACTTTCTATTAATAGTAGAGGCACCAAAGAGGTGCACACGAGCGCACATGGTCTCCCTGGACGCCTGCACAACACACACACACACAAACGCCAACTACAACAGCACACACACCAACTAAAGTATGAAGAGAAGTGCGTGGTTCTCACCTGTAACATGAGCTCGCAGTCGTCCCGGCCGACAAAGATCATTTCTCGGGGGAGCCGGTGTCGCGTCCCCCCGCTGCTCACCAGGAACCACGAGGTCACACTCATCTCTGCACGCTCTCGGGTCCTCTGACACACACACACACACACACACACACACACACACACTGGGATAACAGGAAAACGACCACTCAGTGTAAAAAGCATGACTGTCGTTAAACTGCAGCCAGATTTCGAGGCGTTGAAGACGAAGAAACTTATGGAATTCTGGAAGAGGAAACGGAGTTCTAGCACACACCTGTGGTCCAGGTAGCTCTGCTGGTTGACTGGTGCAGAACAAGCCCACTAAGCCATCCTGCAAAAAATAGCAGAGGGCATTTTTATGCTAAGGAACGGAGAGACGCTGCAGTCGTGGATGAGGTAACAACAGGCAGAAATCCAAACTGCTCCGTCGTTTCCTGTTGTCTGGCTGATGGGAGAACGGGCTTGAATGGGCGGTCTTGCAACGTGACGCGGCGCAGTCTTCAGCCTGAAATGAAGGTGGAGGCAGCCAGTAAGAGTCCCGCTTGCATTCCTGCTGCCTCCCATGATCACTGCCAGATGTTCGCCGAGGAAGTAATGTCGGAATGTTGGCAGGCCTCCACAGCAGGACGTTTATTCCCACTCTTGCCCAACTCTCATCCTTCAGATGAGCTGAAAAGGAGGTCAAGCCACTTTCTCCCCTCTTTTAACTTGGTTCAGCAGAACAAACTGTGAGAAACTGACTACAGAGTGTGTTAAATGTTGGCTGGATGGAGCAGATTCACTGGTGGGGAATACTCTTGATCCATGTGATAACCTGAGTCAAACCTCTGAAGTGGAGAACAGGTGCCTTAAATATTATGAGACTGCAGTTTTGGCTCTCCTGTAAGAAAATCAGCAACGTATTCCTCAGAAGGTAATACTGATACTAGCTGGAAATGTAGGTAAATCTTAAAAGGAAAGCTTTTCCTGGAAGCGTTGCTGTAAATAACCGAACCTCCATTGAGGAGAGAACGTGCCAAGAAAAGCCCATCAGAGAGGGGATTAAAGATTATTGAACCAAGCTTCTGCACGCCTGACCTTTTAAGTACTTGGTATATCAACTCAGTAAAGCCTAGGGTTCATTTTTAATCAGCTGCACACCTCCGATGCTGCTGGGAATGTGACCGTGCCAAAGGAACAGATAACTGCAAAAGGAATGGTGTAATTCATGGTAATCTACTGTCAAAAAATACGTTTTCTGCAAATTAACCACACCTCAGAGTGCACAGTGTGTGTGTTTGACACAGGTTTTCAATTATTGTGTCAACATGTCAGATGACAGCTTTAAAATATATGAAATAGACATTGTGTTATGTGAAATCTGCTCATTTGAAGGCTTTTTCGTGATCAAAAACATAGAAGAATGTATCCAAAATAGATCTCTCTGTGTCAGAAGAATGTAGGGTCAACAGCATAAAGATGTCTGTAGAGGCTTTAAAACCACTCACGCAAGTCCAAAATGCTAGAATGCTAATGCTATGCTATTAACCTCTGAAATTCAGAGAGGGAAAATGTTCATTTATAGGTCTTGATAATGCGGCGTGTTACACACCGGCATGTTTACACACCAACAGAGCCAAGCGATTTCCACTTGAACAGCTCAACCTCTCGCTGTGGCTACTAAGGAGGAACTGGGTGCACATGGTTAGCAGGAATTCCCCAACCCCCAGTCCAGCATGCATGCACGCACGCACACACGCACGCACACACACCGGGCAGGGAGAGAGAGAGAATTAAATGATTTTGCCAAGTTAACAGTGAGTTCTTTGTGTGGACGAGGCGACAGTGAAGAGACAGGAAGTGTGCACACCACTTCATGGTTGGTCAAAGACCTTTCGGATCTTGTTAGAATACAGCAGATGTGTGTTACGACAGCTGTTATCAGACGTTTCTATCGCTCTGGATAAAGGTTTTCATTGGTGGCGACAGCCAGATTTAGATTTGTGACTGGCAACATAGAGCCAAGAACTACAATCTCTTCCTTTCCCTTCAAATCAGACATCACAGAAACAGGAAGTGATGTCACTCAGCAAAGGTCCGCACTCCACATCCTGGCTGCATGTTTTTATTCCAGGGAGGCGCACGATCGTTTCTCTGAGTAGAACCTGGCTGTCGCATCAACGCCGCAACCTGATTCACACCACTTCACACACACTCTCGCCGCTGCTGTGTAGCCTCCGCACACACACACACACACACACACACACACACACACACACACACACACACACACCAAAAAACCCCGTGGTCTGGACATTAGGAGAGGAAAAAAGGAAGAAGCAGACAGGAAAGAACAACACAGCTCATAAAGTCGTCACACACATTTTAACAAGGTCTTATGATGAGAAGTAAACATAGTACAACGGCAGCGTTTTCTGCCCACAATCTCAGCCGGAAATTTACTTATAAGGCCTAAAAGGCAAGAACGTACAGTCAGAAATCTTCTTTTATGATTTGTGTGACACGAAGGTAGCAAGAAATTCGTATTTGACAGGTGATCAAATGTATCAGCTACTGTCAGCCGGGACAGCTTGAAGCATTTACAGCAGCTCTTCTGATTTATGGACGCTGGTAACGTCTCCTGGTAAATAACCAGTGAGGCTAAACTGGATGGCAACCAGTAGAAATACCAGACAGTCCTCTCAGCTCAGCAGAGAAGAATAAAACAGGGCAAATGTGGTGCTGACCGCTGCTTTAGGGCAAATATACCAGAAAAGAAGGCCCGCTGATGGACCTTCCTCTGAGGGCTGGAAGGTCAGCGAGGTTACGGGATGAAGGAGGCTGAAGCTCTCTCAACCCCGAGGGGCAAAATAAACAACAACCAATGGGCAAAGGATTCAAGAGGAGACAGAAAGGAACCTCTGGACAGACAGACACAAAAGACCTTTGCAGTCCCAGACGGGCTGGTCAGCTGAGATTTGAAGAGATGAAAGTCCAGCAGAGGAGGTAGGTAGTCTATTGTTCATCCCTTCAGACAAAAAGAGAGTCTGGGCTTTACTTCTCTGCTCATTGCTTTAAAATCAGTCTTTATGGCCCGTGAGATGGAGATTACGTGGGACTTTTGGAAACAGATCACATCAGTAATCAAAGGAGAAGCACCAGATTACAGCCATCTCTGTAAATAATCAGAATTTCCGCTGAAATAATAAATGAAACGTTCCAGGTCCGAGCTAACGATGCACAGAGGAGCATATCAGTTCTTAAAACTCCAGCTGGCCTACTTTTCCTCCCCAACAACAGTTTTCTATCACATGTCACATTTTGTCCAGCAAGGCTAATGCTAACAGCTACGTATGGATGAACTGTGACAGAAAGAGTGAACAACGGCAGGAAGGTGGATTAGACGTGTGTTAACGAGGCCAGTGAGGGTAAAAAAAAAAAAACAACAGTTCATGCAACTGAAAAAAACAGATGGTGCAAAAATGGCCACATGATGACTTGGCAAAAGGGGAAAACAAACATCCTTCATTTAGCCATCATCCACCCTGCCGCCTGCGTTGTTGTTAGCATAAACAAGCCCGGCCTTAAGACACAAACCCAGCACATGCTCGGTGACCCCCGCGTGACCTACAGACCTACATATGGAGTTTTACGCTTGATAACTGTCCTGAGTTCCAAAACCTTCATTTTCAACAACGTCTGTCCAGACGTGTGGAGCCTGGAACACAGATGACATGTTGACCCGGCGGCGTGCTCTTAACTGTTGATGTTGAACGACATACTTGTGGTTCAACCCGCAACGACAGCAAAGCAATGACCTGTCAGGGAAACGCAGGAGAAACCAGCCCGGCCTGGCAGCAAAAAAGAGAAGAACGTGGTGCAACACGTGAAATTCGAGATCAATATCTGCGGTGCAAAGTGAGAGCAAACAGAGGGGAGGGCGTTACACCTCCGAACAGACGTCAGGGGCTCCGTCGCTGTTGCTTTTTATTTTAAAAAGCTGCGCTGCAACAATAAACCCGCCCTGGACGTCCCAAAACAAGGGAGAGGCTGATGATTTGTATTTTTCCCCTAGTTCGGCTCTGGACCTTTCCGTTCCTCCCTTGTTTTTCTTTGCCATCCTGAGCTGAGCGATCCGACTCTTCTAACCCTTCACCGTTTCTATTCTGGCGGATCACACAAGCGTGATTCACGACTATTTCTGGACGCAGATGCCGCGGTGGAAACGCTTCCAAATCCCCCCGAATGTACTGAAGATGAGAATATTAGGACCGCTGAGGTCAAACCAACTCACTTCCGAAACTTCCTACTGTGCACAATGGACGCAGGCAGGCCAGACAACAGCGCTGCTCACAACCGAGCAGGACAAAACACAAGTTCTTACGCTCAAAGAGAGTCTGGACTCGAGCAGAACACCTTTTATACGCTTGCATGGAGTTAAGACACTAAATCAAAGATAACAGAGAGCTGCAGAGGAATAAAGCATCAACCCAGTCCACAAATAAGGTGCGCCAACGTGTGACGGCTCTATGCAATAAAAATTAGAGTGCAGTGTTAATTAGTCAAATGTCTACCTGCTTATCTTAAATAAACTTTGCAAAATGGACACATATGGAAGCAGCCTGGGCTCCATTCTAGCACCCATGCTGCTCTGGCTTCCTCCTCATCCTGTGACACTGACACAGTTTTTAAAAATGCAGCCGCCCGCTGGCGACCACGTCTGCAGGGACGGCAGGAGAGAGGCGGAGAAAAAAGGCAGAGCGAGGGAGGGAGAGAAGGAGCAAACCCAGCCTGGACGGTCGCGGCTGCACCTTCTCAGGCTTTGGCACAGCAAACTTGAGCTGTTCTAGAAGAAGATGAAGCCCACAGCGCTGAACATCAACCTATAAACTTTAAACCCTGGACCGCTGAAGGTACATTTATCATAGAAAAAATGGAAACCAAAAATAAATTACTGAAATAATAACAGTGGAATTGCTCGTGTCTTTAGTTGGGATGGTGTGAGGTACAACTATAATGTTGATGAGGAAATGTTAATATGTTTGGCTTTATCATATTTGGTGCCAGTAAAACCGTCCTGAGCACAAAGGGAGCGGATGCGTGAAGGCCAGCTGCTGCTGCTGCTGCTGCCCCAGGAAAACAAAGAAGAAGATGAGGATGAGGAGGGCGACTGTAGAAAACCCACACACACCACTACATATTTAAACGACAGATTTAAAAAGTATCCACAAATGAGTACGTTTCAGATGTGTTTTAGCACAAAGCGCGTTGGGAGCGACCTTCGTGGATGCGCATCTCTATTCGAGAGCGTTCGTTTGGTTTTGGAAAATATAGCAAAAAGACCAGGCTATGGAGTGGATATTGATAGAATATAGGGCAAATGACGCCGGCATTTTCAACAAATGCGGCCAAGTGATAAGCCTGTGTGTGTACAAAGGCGTAGCTGGTCAGGCTGCTGCTACAGCCACGCAATTAGCCAACCGGGACTCCAACCCGGTTACTATCAACCATGACACGGCGCTAACTTTCTCTGCTTATTAAATACAAATATACAATCATTTGTACTCTGTTTATGTTTTTCCCCCACGCCAGAAGCTCGGAAACATGTCTGCCAACGTAGATCATTTTGTATCAACAATAAAAATCCGATAGGCATCAATACATGATCAGCAAAACGGCTGTGAACCAACTAGTTAGGCAGCCGCCGCGGTAAATAAAAGTAAAAGCGACAATTCACTTACCCTTTCCTCACTGGTGTGTGTTGCTGATGAAGGAGTGTATGTGGAGCCCAGCCCTGTCGCTGCAGCAGTGTCTCCACCGCCGAGTCGGCCTTCCCCCGCCTCTGCTGCTCAGCGATGGATGCAAACGCGGCTCAGCTAACGGCGAGCGCCGCGGCGTCGTAAAGCACACTGCTGTATACCAAAACTTCCGGTTAGTACTTTCAAAACAAACTAACGAGGACCGAATTTAAGCACGTAAAATACCTAAATTACCCAACTGTTCATATTACTCCTGTTTTCATACTTCTTATCACCTTTAACATAATAATAATAATTATGACTGTTATTCTTGTTATCTGTATTTTTGACTAACAGAATCAATTTGCCCCTGAAGCTGTGTCAACAGTGTACAATATCGATTTAAGTATTAAATCACAAATGTGCATGGATAATAAATCAAACGTAAACACGTATACAATAATTATCGTAACAATGTTTCTTCATGGTTTACTTATTAGCGAGACAAATACTACTAAAAATAGAAGAAAGTTGCATAGATTGGATAGATTAATTCATTTTCATTGCACATGTCACAGGGACACGGGAACAAAATGAAGGTAGCATCTGACGAGAAGTGCAAAGCAGTTATTTAACACAACATGAATAACTAACAGCAATATATGCAGCAAAATCTGCAGTTCTCGAATGTATCCGTTTGTACAGATTGCACAGAGGAGAAGGCAAACTGCTGTAACAGATATGACAGATTATACTCGGACAGTTTATAACAGGAGATGCACAGATGGCACGCTAGCTGACGTCATAGTTTAGACACCATCAGGATTACAATCATACAAATGCCATCGCGTATCAATTTTCGAAAAACTTTTATTTTAAAAAGACAAAACTGATTTCCGGCGTTTTGGTATACACAATGGAAAAATTAGCGCGCCATTCTCAGCAGCGCCTGCCGCCTGCGTGTCCACTTCCAGCCATGGATGCTTCCAACACCACCAGGAACCTGAGCCCGGGTGGGCGGGTTTCCTGGACTGGTTCTTTTCTGGATTCAGCATCTGAAAACATTTACATTTATTTTAATACTACAAAAATAATAATGAGGCGATTGCTACCAGGCAAGATGTTTGAAGCGTGCTGCTCCAGTTATTGACAATTTTACTTTTTGACTAATTGCAACGAAACGATCACCTAAACAATTAGTTGAAGACAGAGATGGCAAAATATAAAAGATTTAAGTTGCCAACGTCTTATTGTAAATTGACATTTTCTATTTGTAAAAATTATATGTGGTCATAATAATTTAATAGCCTGAAACTGGAATCGAAATCGACTTTTATCAAACAAAACAATTCAAATTACCTCCGTCCCACTCCTGCCATTTGTCTGCGGAAAATGACGTAATTACGTTCCCTCCCGGACTACGTGAAGCACTTGATTTACTCAAATTAAAGCACCGTCTGGCAAGGCGGAGTGTTTTTCGGCTGTTTATTTTCAAAATGCGCACCCTCCTTCTGCATTAATATAACTTGAGATTGTGACATTTATTATTAATGCAATATCTTATTTCCTTTAAATATATATATTTTTTTAATATAGTGGTTTTCGTCGTGAATGAACTTCATTTAAATTTACCTTCCGGCTTTTTATTCTACATTATTTGTAAATAGCCATTTGTTACTTATCAAATAAAGCATGCAAATGTGTTAAAATATCATTTAAATATTTAGTATGATATTTGTTGCTACTTATTATTTCGTTTCATTTGAGCGCGGAGATTTCAATCCGCGTTATTCCGGCGGACCACGATGATCAAATCAAACTCACACGTCCGTTGGAAGTTGGAGCTGGAATGTGTCTCGAGCCGAAGCGAGTGACCGGGCAAGGAATATGGACGAGCCGCGGGACGTTCAAACTTCCAAGCGAACAGGGAGCTCCAGGACGTTGTTATCGGCTGGTTCTGCAATGGCTATGGAGGTGAAACGGAAGAAAATTCTCCAGAGTACTTTATTCCAACAAACAGAGGTAGTTTCCTTCGTTAAAACGGTGTTACGCGTCCCCGATCGGTTCCCAAATGAGGGGCTGTAAAGTGCATCGAACAGTAACGTTAATGAACTAATAAGCTAATCAAACGGTTTTAAAACGGTCGCATTTTAAATATTTCACTGCTCACATACTGGCTTTTATTTCTCTGCAGTACAAAGGTGACGTTAGCTTCTGATCCTCTTTAAATTCAAACCCATTCATGCGCCCGGAACCAGCATGTTGCACCGTTGGCGAAGCTTGCAGACATCGGGATTGTTCTGTCCTCTAACAGTTCACAAAATAATGCAATTTCAGAGCAAAACCACCAAACGAAGCCCGAATCTTCCTTGCGACACCCTGCAGATGACAGACGATATGAATTTGTTGTACATCCGACAAATATCTAAGAAGCTGCAGGTGCACGGATTTACTGGCTGTGCGCAGAAAACATTCTTTTTCCATCCTAATAGAAGATAAACTGTGTCTACGGTCATAATATTCTTCTAGCATACAGCCATAGAACTAACATCATCTTGCCATTCTTGCATTTGTTACACATAACAGGGGTGTAACCATATACTTTACCCACAGTTTGATACATATTCACATTTACCAACAGATGTCTGGCATTTTACATTTTCAGAAAGATGTAATTGTGCAATAAAAGTTATTTATGCTATTATAGAAATATAATCTTAAATCAGATTTAATGCACTTCTCCATGTTTAAAAGATATTGTTCCACCCCTAAATTTAAAGGATCCATAGATGTATTTCCATGTAGATGAGTGTTTGTTTGCTCATAATTTCTCACCATTTCACTCTGCACGTCATTTATACCCTATGCCTGCTGTCTATACTTGCAATAAGAATAGGATGCCCTTGAGTTCATTTTAATAATTTTATTTATTTTCATTCTAATAATTTTCTGAGGCAAGTCTTTTGCGAGGCTCTCATTTTATAGTAAAACAGGTTAAATTACTCCAGAGGGACGAGGCTCACGCTCAAAAGTGTTTTTTCTTTATTAAAGTGAAATTAAGTGATGTTTAATGATTCAGTGACTTCTTCCGCCTCATCAAGTGTGTCGCCACCACCAATGTCTGCAACTTGAATATGTCGGTATTTTTTCTTTGCTGACACTAACTCTTTCTTCCTCGTGTTCGCTGAAGAGCACCGACATACAAGAAAAGCTTGACTTTGAGATACGGATGCGGGAGGGCGCCTACAAGCTGTTGCTGGCCTGCAGCAAGAGACAGCAGGTCCTCGACGCCTCCAAGAACCTGCTGACCTGTAACGCCAGGATCAAGGCGTATCTCGCACAGCTGCAGAAGAAGAGTGAGGAGCAGGATCCAGTTTCCGCCGAGCGTCTGGCCTGTGCTGCTACGATTGCAATATCTGGTGAGAGCACGCCCCCCTGATTTGAAAATCAAAATCAGATGTTCCAGATGAACACTTGTGTCTTCCTGATGCAGGCCTGCGTATTCCTCTGATGTGGAGGGATTCAGACCACTTCAACAACAGAGGAAGTCAGTTTCTTCCTTGTTTTGTTCCTGTTAAATTTCCTTCCTGTGGACGATATACTTGTATGAATTATTCTAAATAAACGCCTTCATTTTGTGGATGAATTAATACAGACTTTTCCCGATTATCCAGGCTCTCGTCGCGTTGCCGTGTTCTGCCTGCTGCAGATTGGCTCAGAGGTGTTTGACACTCAGATGATGGTGGTGGACCGATCAGTCACCGACATCTGCTTTGAAGGCGCCTCCATCTTGTATGTAACTTTTTCTTTTTTTTAAATAAATAAATGTGTGCGTTACTTTCCATTCAGGTTCTGTTGTTTTTGTTGTGCAGTAAAGACGCAGTTCCAGAGTTCGAGCTGAGGGTGGCGCTGTGGAGCTGCGCCGTGGAGGACGACCTGACGCTGGTCAACACGCCAAAGAAACTGGCCAAGAAGCTCCGCAACTCGTTTGGAAGGAGCGCTGGGAAAACGCTCTGCCCCCTGCTGGACACTCCGGACCCCGACACCTTTCTGCAGCACAAGCCCATCCCAGCGTATGTCTGCTGTTATCCCAAAATACAGCCTCTGATCCGCATTCAAGGCTTTGGACGGGCGACACCAACCCGAATATTTGCAGGCTCCCTCAGAATATACATATTTATTCATGTGTGTTAACAGATAATTAATTGTTAACAGTTCATTAACAGATTTGTGGTTCTGAATGCAAATAGTTTTGCCTTCAAGAAGTACTTGAAGTTCATCATTTTTAATTTTTTTCTGTTTTATTTATTTATACTCAATAGAAATGAGCAAAGTCCTGAACTGAAATGATGTAAATTACACATTCTTTGAGAGGAGAGCAGACAGAATTTACGAAAAACTCCACTAAGGCCTAACAGGATTAGAGTTTTTTCACATGAATGGAACCACGAAATAATGTATTCTTAGACGCAGAGCTGAGCATGAGTCATTTTATGGTTGCGGAGGAATGAAAACATTTCAGCAGTGTAATTAAAAGCCTGTTAAACTGTGTTTCTGCCTGTAACAGGGGAGCCAAGTACAGCCTGCTGGCCTATACCACGCTCCGCCTGCCCGAGGCTGAAGGCAGCTTTCAGTCTCACTCGCTCGTCGTCCTCCAGAACGGTGAGCAGAGGCACAAAAATCTAATATCCAGGGATCTGAAGGGATCGTGCTCTTAATCTCCTCATTTGGTTGTGATAACGAGACCCTTTTTTTAACAGAAGCGAATCAAAGATAATGTTTGTTGAAGATGAGCTCGGATTCTTTTTATTAATCATTTCTTATTAAATGAAAGTGGGTGTTCAGGCAGGTTTTTGTCACTAATATCCAATTTTCTAAACAGGTTTTGTCAAAGGTGGAACCACAAATGTTAAAGATGTTCGGTTTTACAGTGATGACAGAATCTGTGTAAAGGAAGTGGTGCATCCAGGTCAGCGGTGCACCGTAATGTGTGTGTTTTACTGCCTCCTCCCTCCCAGCTGAGTGCTCGTCCTGGCTTCCACTTTATGGGAACCTCTGCTGCAAGCTGGTGGCCCAGCCTGCCTGCATGACCGGCAGTGTGATGTGTGGCTACCTGAGCCAAAAGGTGCTTCTCGCCCCTGCGCTCATCGGCATTTGTGGCAGTCTTGAGTTGCTTATTTTCAGTACTTTCAATCTTTTTTTGTCGTGGTCGTTTTAGCAAAGCGTGGAGGGGATTGACCGCTGTTGCAGGCTGTATTGTGTGCTGAGCGCTGGCGTTTTATCCTGTTACTTCACCCCAGAAGAAATTGAAGCTAAAGTGCCGCCAACGCTCAGAGTAGCCATCGACAAGGTTTGGACCGGCTCCAGATCACACACACACAACGGTGGAATGATTTCGTCTAAGTCCCAGCGCTTTCTGTGTAAAGTGATCACTCAAAGACTAACTGCAGAAAGGTTAATGGTGTTTGTTGAATATTTGTCTGGTTAATGGGATTTTTAATTACGCTGGAGCACATTCGATGTCTGTCGAGCTCAGAAAGCAGGAATCTTCTCTTTTTTTCTGCAGCGTCAGCGAGGTTTCGTTCCGCTGAGCTGTAATTTTTCTGCTTATTTTGGTGCTGCAGGACACTCGGATCCGTGTGATTGAAAAGGGATGGTCAGGACAGAAGTCCAGAAGGCTGTCTGTCGTCAACCCGTCACCGGAGGGGTCCCAGAGCCTCGTCTTCAGCGCAGAAACCAGCGAGGAGCTGGAGGACTGGCTGGACGCTCTCCACCAGCACCTCTTCGATCAGAGTGAGTGTGTTTCAGCCAAAGACGTGCACGGAGCAGAGTGGACAGATAGCTCACCTCTTGTCCGTGTCTCTCTCACCTGCCCTGGCTGGAAACCAGGCCAGTGGCTCCACTGCTGCAGCCAGTTAATGAAGATCGAGGTTGCGTCACCACGGAAACCATCACTCTTCCTCACCAAGCAGGCCGACTGTGTTTACAATGACCTGAGTGAGTAGAGTAATTGGAGCGGGAAGCTGAAGTGACTCAGACAGAGCACGCTTGTTCTCCGTCTGACTCTTTCGCAGGATTATAATCCGTGCATCTGGATTATAATCCGTGCATCTGGATTAGCATCAGCAGAAAATGAGGACCTTTGTTCTCCCGCACGCGGTTTGATTTCTCATTGTCGCTTCGTGTGCAGGTATAAACTCCCCCGGCAGGTTTGAGGGCATCACAGACATCATCCACAACAAAATAGAGGAAACGGACGGCCGCTTCCTCATTGGCGACGAGCAGGAACAGGAAGCGGCTAACTGGTCGACTCTGTTTGACGGCTCGCACTCGCTGGTGGTGCAGAAGAGCGTCCTGTCTGGGAGCAAAACCTCCACCCCTTACTCAAGCCCCATCAGCACCTCTGCATCCAACAGCAGCAAGAAGCGTCGAGCCCCGCCCCCTCCACCCGGCGGCCAGCCTCATGCTCCGCCCACTTGTCCCAGCAGACCGCCTCCTCCGGCCTCTCGTCGGCCGCCTCCTCCTCCCTATCAGGAGAAGGAGAACTGCAGGTCCGGGCCGGCGACGCGCTCCAAAACCGGCAGGCCGTCCCTGGACGCCAAGTTTTCTGCCATCATCCAGCAGCTCCAGCGCAACAACGCCGGAGGAGCTGGAGCCCCGGGCCGAAAGAACGCCCCGCTGGGCGTCCTCGACGTGCGCCCGCCGGGTCACCCCCAGCCCCCGCTGCAGCAGGTGGAGGCCAACGAAGGTCAAGGCTCCGGTGCTGGTCCTACACCCAGGAGGAAGTCTTTCAGAGAGAGGATGAGCCTCAAGGCCCTGTGAGCCCCGCCCCCCTCAACGCAGAGTCCCTTCTGTACCTTCAGATGGACTTCGCCCTGCCCGCATCTTTATACGTGACCATAAACATCTCCTGCCTCGATGCCCATAGGACAGGTTCCGCCGCTGTCGTCTTATCTCTGCCGGCTCCGCCGTGAAGGCGGGGCTGCCGCCGAGCTCTCTTTCCAGCCGCCATCGTGTCAACCTCAACCTGCGCCGAAGCCTCACGTCACTTTAGCAATAATCTATGGCTACGGCGCCCCTGCAGGAGGGTGTTGGTTCAAACAGCAGCGTGGTCGGCTCGTTTCTCCGCGTCTGCCACCGGACAGGGAGAAAGAAAACGCTTTCACAGGAGCACTCAGATCGGAATTGATCCCCTGGACTGCAGACAAGTCATTCCTTGTGGAACTATTGACTTATTCCACTTAACTGTGACAATTTTATGACCACTAGAGCAGATTTGAAGGGCCTGTGATTTCAGGAGCTCTAACGTAACTTCTCCCTTTCTCAGAGGGCTTCGTAAAGGCCTGACCTTGGTTTCCACACAGAACGTCCAGCGTAATTCAACGCTGCAGCCCTGAGAGGAGCCGAATGAGCGAGTCTGTCAAACGGTGAAATAACGAGCGCCCTCCTGTTTTTGTTTTCAGCATATTCAACCCAGCCGCGTTTCTCCACCTCTTCGTCCCACGCCGGAGAAGTCTCCGTGATCCCACGCAGGGTGTAGAAAACGGCGGCTTGAGCCGTTTTCCTCCTAAAATCTGGCCGAACGAAGCAGCTACGCTCTTTTTCTCAGCCTCGAAATTCTCTTTAATCAGGGTGGAATGATGAAGATTTCAGGCGACGCGGATTAGAAAAGGATTTAGTTTAAAATGATCAATATTAATGTTTAAATGTGTGTCACGCGTGCGCCATTACATTAGTCACTTTGATTCCTGGACTATGAATGTACAATGATCCTATTACATCTGAGTTTAGACTGTTGCCATGGTGAATCTGGTGCACATCAGCTTGAAAGAGAACAAAGGCCGTCAACTGCTTTGTGATTCAAGAGTGAAACTAATCTACCTTTATATTCGTTTTTTTAATCCGTTCTTTGTATTTCGTTGAAATTCCAGGTCCTGTGATTTCACAGCGCTGTAATCTTTGTGTCGTATAGTAATTAAACTTAAATCTGACAGTTTAAATGTACAATATGGAAAACACGACTGTCTTTGTGAAGAGCATCATGTGTACATGTTTTTAAAAAGTACTTTTGTCTCTCTCAAGTGCAATTTTCTCCTTTCCGTGTCGACTCGTCCTGAGGAGGCTTTTTTTTTTATTTTTTTATTGCTGATCTGCAATAAAATGGCCTACATTCTACCCTGGTGAGAGCGTTTTGTTTCTGCTGAGCTTGGAAGTATTGCTGAATATTTTTCATGGTAAAGGTTTACCAGGGGGTGGCAATAAAAGTCAGAGCAGATCTAGCTTTTATGGCGCTCCAACACACACCCTGCAGAGATGCGTGCACGGGCGCATTCCTCCGCTGCAGCAAGCACTGAGGAGGCTTCTGTGGCGCTGAGCCCAGGCTGTTGTGAAGATTAAGGCAGATGGAATTTCAGCCACATAATGGCATTACAATAATAAAACCCAGTTTAGGCTGCACGTAGCGAAAACCCGTCATAATGACGCGAGTTAAACAGCAGTTCATTCAGACCAGACATTCATCTGCAGTTAAACACCACAAAAGGGAAAGTATAGATAGTAAAATATTTTAATTAAATATACAGGAGGCCATATACAAAATGTCTTTCTGTCGCGCTCGCCAGCTGGGTGATTGGTAAACAGATGGCTGCTGTATCAAAAAACACTCTCGGTACGCACGTTAATGAAAACAA
Organism: Pao palembangensis; assembly: GCA_015343265.1. NCBI lineage: Eukaryota > Metazoa > Chordata > Actinopteri > Tetraodontiformes > Tetraodontidae > Pao > Pao palembangensis. The sequence goes on along the minus strand of CM027083.1, from coordinate 1,217,410 downwards.
CAAATAAATTGGGTCCTAATTCCTAAAGCGTAGTGTTTGTTTAAATCTAATATTATAGTGACCTTGAAACAGAGCAAGCAAGGACACAGCTAGATTGTATAACCGTCTTTTTATACCATTTTTAATACTATGTACAGATTATAATAGTTTATATGATAACACATGGCACTATCTACAAGTGCTATTTACACTGGAAATAAGACAAGAGTGAGGGGGGGTTGTTGTGATTCGATCCCGAGTGAACGTTCTGTACAGGAGCCAGCGCTAATGCCAGTTTTAACTACACAAAGCAATGTACAGTACTTGATCAGAACTTAATCTCCTCACCCAAGTGTTCAGGTAATGTTACACATCCACATTCACAGCGGTTTTTTTCCCTCCTCCTACTGAAACACCAGACCTGTTGGCTGGATCTCCACCATCGGGGCTTGGTTTTAGTGGTTCTAAAAGCCAGAGCAGGGTGAGGGTTGGGGTCAGGGTTAGCGGTACCTTTTCATCACTGCAACATCAGCAATTACAAAATCGGGGCACTTTTATTATTGTTATTATTATTATTATTATTATTATTATTATCATCATTATCCACTGCCTGGGACAGATTAAAGCCAAAGTTAATTATAAAAGTCATCAAGTCTGGTGGCTGACGACAGGTGTGCCATATATACGTCTGTCTGTGTGCTGCATTTCAGGCGTGAGTGACAGTAATATTCATAATTCTGTCCCGGCTACAGAAAAATAACTATGGCAACTGCAGCGCTAACGCTAACGCTAATCCAAGACTGTGAAAGGCACAGATATTTGCAAAGCAATTATATTCTATGTGACAACATTCCTATTAAATCATACAGCGAGGCTTCTCGGCGCGTTGAATAAAAAGTCTGTTTGCAGAAGAAAGAGGGAGAGAAAGAGCTTTTCAAGTCAGGAACAAAAAAAGATGAAATGCTGATTTCTGGTGGTGAGCATTCGGCAGCAGACAGCTGCTTCATTATGCTCCTCGCAGACACAAACACGCTGCTACAGTCTCCATCACAAAGGGTTTCTGGTGGGGTCGACTCACTTTCGGTTGAAAAAGTCGATATTTAAGCATCTTTTCATTGACTCAGAAAAAGAAAAACATTCATGATTTGTCAGCAGATTGAACGGCGCGACCGCTAGCTGTGTGATCTTAACGCAAATGCGACTTTTAACACTTAACCTGAACCAAGGGAGACAGATAAAAATAAAAAAAAAAGAGTCTACAGTACATCTGTTACACACGGCACCTCTGACCGTGGTGATGAAAGGAAATTTCACACAGCACCGTGATGACTGTTACCGTCTACTGTAAGGAGTCCGGGTGGGTTTCTGTGGCACAAACAGCTCTCGGCGTGAAAACACGTAAAGGCGGCCGCACCCCAGGGTGCCCGAGGTGCCGCAAAGCACTAAAAAAAAAAAAAAGCTGTTGAATGTTCGCAGTGGTGAACACACTTTTAGTTACACAAAGAATTTTATTTAGGTTGTCAAGTTATTTCTTTTAGTGTTTTTAAGCAGAAAATCTTAGCCCTCAGACGCAGTAAACAAATGGCTTTTCTCTGCTGCCCGTTTCACACAAGCGGAGCAACAACCTGACTCGTGGCGACTGAGAGCGCCAACTGATTTGTGACGACACACATGAGCATTGTGCAAATAAGGACACAACAAAAAGACGTACAGTAAGTGGTGATACGAATGATGAACAGTGCAAAGGATATAACACATGCATACACAAAATTAAAAAAAGAGTATGGAATTTCATCTCTGCCTGAACAATGACTTTATCAGTCTGTAATCAAGTTTCAGCATCAGTGCTTTCCTCCCATCCCGACCACAGTCCTGTAGCCATGGAGACGACAAGAAAGAGACGACCAATCAGTCTTTGAGGACGAGGAGGCAGAGGGGGACGTAAAAAGCCTGCCTCACAGTCTGGTGCTGGGGTGTACCGAGGACAACTGAGGTGGCGGGAGGGTGGACAGAGGGTACAGGTGGTGCAGCAGGTCCCCGTACAGCGCTGCCCCACCCGGGTGTCTGTAGAAGTGATGCGGGCTCGGGTGGGACGCCAGCAGCTGCCTGTGGAGCATCATGGAGTGGAGGGCCAGCGGGGCCACCAGAGGAGACACGGCCGACTGGCTCTTCAGGTACTGCAGGCCCGGATGCTGCTGGAGTCCATCTTGGGCTCCTGGGGAGACCAGGCTGCAAGGTGGGTAAATGCCAGTGTAGAAGGGTGCTGCGTGGTGCGGGGGGTAGGTGGTTGCTGGGTGTCCCTCAGGGAGGTGGTTGTTGAGGTGGACGGCGTGGGCCGGCTCAGCTGGCTTAAGCTCCTCCGGATCGCTGCGTCTGACAGCACCAGCAGGGTGAATGGGGGTCACCACGCGGACTTTCCTCTCTGGGACCTCCTCGCTGTCCGCTTCCACCAGAGGCCGCTTGGCCGCGCGAACGGGGCTGCTGAGGGACGAATCGCTAGAGGCTTTGGGGCTGGGGAAAGGCTGCAAGGCCTCCGAGGGGCTCTGTTTGGGGGGGGAGATGGTCAGAGGAGGAACCCGGCATGCCTTCGGGTGGGACTCCAAACCCTGGGACAAGATGGAATACGGAGGGCTGCAGAAGGAAGGCTTAGAGAAGGAGGACACCCGCTGAGAGAGAGGTTTGGAGATTGTGTAGTCTCTGGGTTCGTCCTCGGCCTCTCTCCTCTCTGCCTGAGTCTGAGTCCTCTCACTGAAGTGAGACCTGTAGGCCAAGCCCTCCTGTTCCAGGCCCCCGCAGACGAAGGCCTGCCCTTCGCGATCCCTGCTGTAGTGCTCCCTCCGCTCTCCGTTGAGGAACCCGACCAGCCTCTCCTGGCTCAGGCAGTTCTCCGTTTGCCTGTACAGGCTGTGGAGGTGAGGGGAGGAGTAGCAGTCGCCGGCGTAGGTCCGAGACTGAGCGCCCGGCTCGTCCAGCAGCGCCTCCCCGGCTTTGTCAGCGGCCTCCTGAGCGTGGGCTCGAGGCAGATAGGGCTGCCAGGGCGGGTTGAGCCGAGGCTGGACGCGATGGCTCGTCCGGCAGGGGTAGCTCTCCGGAAGCTCCCCGGGATTACCCTTCTCTGCCAGCCCCCTGGCCTGCCCCTGCTGAGCCTTGCTGCTCTGGGCGTGCTGGATGACCGAGGGCCTGAATACGGGCGCTGCTTCTGGGACGCTGTCCGACACACACCCGTGCCTCTGCCCGACTACCTCCTCCTCCACCTTTCTCTTCTCATTTTCCCTTTTGTCCGGCGGTATGACGGCGAGAGACGCAGCAGCGGCGGGCAGCGGAGGCTGGAGAGAGGGTGAGGTGAACGGGAAAGGACTGGACTCGCACACCTGGGAGAGGAGCTTCTTTTTGGCTAAAGGAGACATGACTACCTGGCTGGCTTTGCTGTAGGCCGTCTGGATAGACTCCTTCACAACAACATAGGCTTCTTTCTCCGGAAAGGAATCCGAGCTCAAGTCTATACACTCCTCCTGCTTACACATGGGTAAGACCTTACCCACTCTCCCGCCGTGGCCTTGTGTGGAGTCTTTGGCCCTGGAGGAGGGCTCAGGCAGAGCAACATGTCCGGAGGTTTTGTTCTGTTCCCAACGGTGAGGCAGGTATAGGTTTTTAGGAATGAAATGCCCTTCTGATTGCTGTTCACTGGACAGTTTTGCTTGAAGTACCTCGCCGATCTGCCTCCAGTCAGGGTGGTTCCCGGGCCCCGGGGGGGCGGCGAGGCCAGCCGACAGGCCTCTGCACTCACCCGGCTCCTTCGGGCAAAGTGACGACGGCTGCTCGGCAGCAAAAGACTCCTCCTTCTTCAGCGTGAGATGCAGCTCTTCTTCCTCTATTAGAATGGGCTCGTCTCGCAGAGACGCGTCCTGTTTGACGACTGCCGTCTTCTCCTCCGTCCCTTTGGAGTCCTGCACGCAGAAACGGGATAGCGCTCCAGTTACTGCAAGATAATAAACTCTTCCATATTTTCTCATTAATTCTGTGACAGAGGAGGGTCAAGCGTTGACATTAAAGCAAAAGGCAAATTGGGATTTAATTGAATTCAGCGTGAGAGGGAGGCACTGACAGGAAGTGCCACTGACCTGTGATTGTTCTTGGTCTTTCGCCGTCTCTCCTCTGTCATTTTTAATTTCTGACTTGGAAGCGTTGCCGCTTTTCAACTTCTTGGCCCCCACCGCTTTGACTTTGGCACTCGGAGCTTTGTCCTGGACGCCATCCTGCTTCCTGGGTTTGGGCAAGGGGAGGGGCTTGTCCTGCTCGCCTTTAAGATGCCTCTCGTAGGGGAGGAGGAGCCTGAGGAAGAAGGCAGGAATGCAGATGAGATGCTGCTACAGCCGCGCACGCTACTATTATTGCCAAAACTACAACATCCCTGTTCTCACACACGCAAACAACGATACACTGCACGCAAAACTGCACAGCCACGCGCCTCCAGGCTGCATTTTCACCTCGCACTTCTGGTATCCAACAGGAGTAAAAAAGCTCATCTGAATAAATATCATGCGTGGCAACAGCACAGCTGCGACGCGCCGAGGCTTTGCTGCAGGCTATCAAATAGCTCCTGACTCAAACACCTAGCGAGCATAAAAATCCTGTTGTAATTAATCCCGGTTAGGAGGGAATCCAGGTTCACAAGGATCTGCAATACCAGCGAGCCGTTTGTCTCCTGCTGAGACGCATCACATTTGGAGCTAGTTTAACCCAGACACAAGAATGCGTGCGTGCGTGCGTGCGCACGTGCGCGAGTGTGTTTACGAAGCAAAAATGCCCCTTAATAAAAAGGAGGGAATACAAAAGTGAAGATGGTGTGATTTCTCATTTAATAAACTAACGTGATTAATTACAAATCCCTCCTAGTTATTAGAGTGGAAATGTCCCAGCTGCTAATGGTATGCTGTATTCTTCTAGCATGCTGACAGTTTGATGTGATTAAGTGCAGGAAGGCTGGGTACGCTCCAAAACAAGAAAATTGAGCTATTTTTTGCTCTCTTATTTTTCTTCTCGGTATTCTGGGTATATTTCTCCAGTCATTTTTCCATATCTTATGTCATAACTAATGGGAGGATATTAAGATCTGGATAACATAAAAATACCCGCGTGTAAAATAATCCCACAAAGAAACCAGCGAGGGAAAATTCAAGACTTTTATTGCTCAGTCAAGAAAATGGAAACTGGCTCCAGACCAGAAATAAGAAAACACTGTGGAAGAAGAGGAGGAAGAAGAAAGCAGGACAAGTGAGAAACTCAAAACTTCAAGAACCCCTGTGAAAATCTCTCCAGCTCCTTTTCTAAAAAAAAATAAACAAACAAACAAACAATAACAAGCCGTAAAAGCCAGATACAAACGCGACTTTTTGGGTCGTGAGGACAAAACACAAGGTCTCCTGGTGTAGGGACATGAGATGGCTGCTGTACTCCTTTACAGGGACATGGCAGTAAAACAAACAATGAATCAAGAGCTGTTTTGCCTCCTCTTCAAAAGGAAGGGAAGAAAAAAAGCTTCGGAGAGTTCAAGAGGCTCTGTGGGATTTTTTTGTTATTTTTCCTCTGAACAAAAGTGCTGGCAGGGAGAGCGGTGAAACTACATTTCATACAGCTGGTCTGGCACCAGGCCCCAGGCCAAGAAAGGAAATGTACTATTAAATGTGACTTATTGGAAAACAGAGAGCAAAGAGGTTGTTTAAGAGAAAAGGGGAGGGAGGGAGAGAGAGAGAACGAGAAAAAGGGGATAAAAGCATGTTATTGAACAGAGAAAAATGACCGATTGAGGATGGAGAAATGAAGTAGCCTTGAAAGGAGATTGAATGAAATCTGCGGTATGCTCGGCTTTCAGTTGTTTCTTTATTAAAAAAATGCACAAGTGGCTTCTCAGGGTTCAGCCGGGACTCTCCACACTCGGTAACTAACACATTTTACATCAGCGCTTTGAACTGCCTTATTAGGGATGAAAGTCCCAGAAAAGTGACATGTGTACACTTTGACTGGGAACACTGTTGACTATCAGAATGATCTGTGGGAAAGACTCGCCTGCCTTGGCCTCGGTCAAGTTTATGGAATGTCAATATGGGGGTGGGGGTTGGGGTGTCAGGGACCCGCATAATGTAAGAGCTCAGCCCGGGAAAAGACTGGAGCCTCAAACAGTTCCAAATGGAAAGACGAGGGCAGAACGATGGGCAAAAAGCCCATAAAAACGCTTTTCAGCCAGTTACCCCTAAAAATTTATTTGTGCTCTTTTATTTGGATTGCACAATTAAAAGTTCCTCCTATTAAAAAGCTGTACATTTTAAAACAAACACCTTGTAAAACGCTTGTGTTTACAGAAAGGGTTAAATAAACAAAGAACATTCAGGTTACACAAACCATCTCCTTTCTCTATTTCTAACCCTCCAAATCGGTGAGATCCCGGAGGAGTCCACGGCATTGCAAGAAATGTTAAGCATGAGCTATAACTTAGTCATGATCACGCCTTGTAGCACTCATACAATTCCTCTTGTATAAATAGTCATTTTCCTGCGAGGGGGGAGAACCGGAGCTGAGCGCAGGTGCAGTTGCTGCCTCGGGCCGCTGGGGGGCGCAGGCTGCACTGACAGATTTCAGGAACGAATTTCATTAAGTCACGAGAGGCAACATTTTTATGAGGTCAATAAATACTTAACTTCCTCTCATGCCAATTTATCACCAGGCTTTTGTTTAAGCAGCCATGTTCTTTTCTGCTGATATCCAGCAAGTAAACATTAAATAGACAGACAGATGGGTAGATTAGGTAGATAGATAGATAGATAGATAGATAGATAGATAGATAGATAGATAGACAGACAGATAGACAGATAGATAGACAGATAGATAGATAGACAGATAGATAGACAGATAGGCAGGCGTGCATGCTTTACAAATAATAGAGTGCATGCAAAAGCACCTTCCCCTCGGGGGAGAAAAAAACCCACAACTTGGCAAAAACAAGGTGACTTTAGCAGCGACGCACTGCTCTCATCTGAGTTTTGTGTTACAGGAACAAGCAGCATGCTACAATCCAAGAAATGCCTAAGTCACCAAATAAGTGGAAAAAGCCTGCAGGCTGTTCCATTTCAGCAGTTTCCCTCCCATCTGTACCCAGATTAATTTGAACTGGTGTTGTGTCGAGATCACAGGAGCCGCTTCACATGTTAGTGGGGGGAAAAGAACTGACCCACAAGCCCCCGGGGCTGGAGGAGTAGTTAGGGAAAAGAAAATGATTCATTTTGCTAAGCTGCAGAAAAGAGAGTAACAAGACAGAAAAGATAAAATCACGTGTAAATGCCATGTTTATGCATCGTCACAGCACAGGGGAAATAAGAGAAAGAGACCAGACGCCAGCTGAGGGATAAACACACATTTTTAGCTGCTCCCTGTGTGTTGGATTCATGCCTCAAAGCCCTTCTTTTGTCTCCAAGCCAAACCACTTGAGGTGACCCTTATTCATGCAGCTAAAACAGGGGGGCAGCGCAGGAATGTATGAAAAACTTAAGTCCTTTGTCAAGTCTGGAAATACCAGATTTAAAACGACCTCTACTGTTCCCCGGGGCTTTGCTCTCATTAGCGGCGGCTGCGGCTGGCGGTAAATGTTGGCCGTAGCAGGTGTGAACGCTTGAAAATGAATGCGTATATTCTGCATAATGAAACGCTCGCGCAGTAAAACCTGCAAACATGCAGCATATGTTCCCTCTCAGCGCTGGCAGAGGGCTGCAATCTCTGCAAGAATGTCATTTATTTAATTTGCTGCACTGAACCAGTTATTAATCTCAGCGGTCCAGAATAGATTCCGGCACAGTCGATCGGCTGTCACATGTCAGAGCGGCGATTGGTGATTTCTCGCTGCCGGCGGGGAAAGAAAGAAAGAAAGAAAGAAAGAAAGAAAGAAAAAAAGCTTGGAGCCTTTTGATTAAATTCCACACATAAAGAAATTATCCAGCAGTGGTTTGTTTAAATGCTGGGAAAGAAAGGTTTTTATGGTTTGTCTTGGGGAACCGCATGCGCTCCGGGAGGATAAACTAGCCGTTTATTTTAGCATAAAGAACATGCAGCTCCTTGGCTGCTTTCCCACTGAAACTCCAGCCCAGATTGAGCAGAAGAACCGTGGCCAAACAAAGAATTTGGCTGTGTGGATAACATGTTGAGACATTGTTTATCATGTGTTAAGGAATGCTGACAGAAAATATGTAACCGCGGTCTCGGATTTCGCCCGCCACCTCCCGCACTCCCGCCTTAATGGCTTTACCTTATATTTTTATTAGCTTCTGCCACTGTTTTTGTCTCTGTGCTGCTGCTGCTGCTCCTCTCAGATGTGGAACTCAAAGGCAGGGAAGGGACACTTCTGCTCATTACAATCCAATAATAGCTTCTGCTGTACAACACGGGAGCGCTAACCGAAATCTGTGTTTCCGCCACGATGTTAGCAAAAGATGTGCCACATTCCACCGATCCGCGATCAATGGAAGCTGTCTTTTTCTTTTAAAATAACTCTCGGGGCAGGGTCTGCGTCAAGGTTCTCTAATTGAGTAACTAATATATGTTTTTAACGGCGGAGCGGCAGAAGAGAAACGTCGATTCCAGGAGCAACGAATAAGAGCCCTAATCAATACAACATCCAATCGGCTGAAAGTGGAACAGGCGTGCATCTGCTGGAGAAGAACGGTGCAGCGTTTCTGGATGATATGAGCCAGAGAATATTTCCCTGGCCTCAGAATGTATGTAGAGAACATCTGCAGCACATCTAATAGGTTTCAGATGAAGTGAGCTCAAGCCCCCCGCTCTGCTCCCTGCTATTGCTGAACAACCTCATAGTTTTTAAATAGCAAATTATTCTGAATAGCTTCTCTGTTGCCATGGATACTCCCCACTGCCACCACCCCCCAAAACAAAAAAAACAATCCTGTTGTGCAATTATACCAGCGCGGCGAGGTATCAAAACCAGAGGGAGGCGAAGGGAGGCGCTTGGCCGTGATGTTTCTGTAACACAGATCATGTAGGAGAGCAGGAAGATTAAATATGTAGGAGCTGTTAAAAGCCGCTGACCTGTATAATGAAAGAAACAGCGTGAAGTGCAGGGCGGAGGGTGGAGGGGGGGCTCGCACAGAGGAAATGGCACAGAAGCAAAAAGCAGTCTATTTCAAGGTTATTGATGCCATCTTTTTTCATGACCTCATTTTTAATTCAGAGCGCCGGGCCGTGACAGCTAATCTCGGAAAACGGTTTAAATAAATATCATTAAAGCGTCCCCGAAGCTGCCGCGCTGATGTTCCCCCCGTGCACTAACCGACTGCGACGTCCGAGGACAATAAATACACAATAAATAATTTTCCTGTCACCTGTGAAATGGTTGTTGATGCTGTGAGTGTTTCCTTCTCTCCGTATGTCACAATAACGTCTCCTAGGAAACCGTTTCTGGGGCTGTTGCATCCAAAAGACGACAACCGCAGCCCAGAGCGTCGGCTTCATTCAGAGTAATAAAGCTGTTGTTGCTGTTACTTTTAGAATATTTACTGCTGCTTTCGGGCCGGAGACAATCAGAAATAATCCTTCTGAGAGGAGATAAAAACACCAGTCTTGCTCCAATTTGTACACTCTAAATTGTTCCCTGAGAATGATATTTCTATGGCACATTGACTAATGATTAAAGGTGGAAACAAAGACGCCTCAGGGGAACAAACAGGCGCCTGAGCGAGCCTCATTCATCACGTGGAGGGAACGGCCGCGTTTGCTGAGTTAATACAATGAGGCTAATTGCCCTCCGAGCAGCCCAAACACCGAGGCTCAGCTAAAACCATTCCCCTGAATGGAAAGTTGCTCAGCTTCAGCTGTTCTCTCTCTCGTTCTCTGACACACACACACACACACACACACACACACACATATATATCCATCCCCCTCTGCCTGATATTCACTGCAGTGTGGATATTATTGCTCTGTATTGATTCAGCATTCTTTTCTCCTTCTCGGTGGCTGCAGAAGGAAAAGCCAGCACAGCAGCAGTCACGCCTCAGCGATTCTCACATTATTTGACCCTCCACACGGCCGCCGCCGCCGCCGCCGCCACCGTGTCACCAAAGAGACTCAAAGACATTTTCTGAGTCTGGTAATAAAACGTTCCCATCGCAGCAGCATCGCATCTGCAGCTATGCCTGCTTGATCTAATGAAAAGGTGTGTAAGTTAAACACTGACAGCCACAGTTTCAGTGTGTGTGTGTGTGTGTGTGTGTGTGTGTGTGTGTGTGTGTGTGTGTGTGTGTGTGTGTGTGTGTGTGTGTGTGTGCAGCCAGAGCAGGGTGAGAGGGGTGCCTGCCTGGAGGAATGACCTGCCTCGTTGGCTCCCGGTTATCTCTTGTTGGGAAGATCATATTTGGCTTTTTTTGTTTAACCTTGGGAAAGTTTGCTCGTGCACGTCGCTGTGTGAGCGTGCGCGAGAGGCCGGGCATAACATAACGCCACCACGTCTCCCTCTGCATCATATCCATGTTTGAGTGATTACAACGGGGACGCTGCGAGATGTGACCCCGATTAGAGGGATACATTAAAATGGTTGGCGTGCGTGTGTGTGCGCGTGTGTGTGTGTGTGTGTGTGTGTGAGCAGTGCATGTATGAACCCAACTGATGTGTGCGATGAGTCTGCCTACGACAGCCGTGCTAAAAGCGTGTTTACTGACCTGGATCGCCGTGGAACAGAGATATTAAATGATGATTTCGGTCATGAAACACGACCGCCTGCCTCGGCGCCAGCCCTGGTGTCACACACACGTATCGCACCGTCTTTTATTGTCTATCCACATCAATGTAGGCCAATTAATAATTCAGGCGCTGGTGGTTGTTTTGAGCCGTTGAAGCCGTTTTAGCTTGTCTGAGGAGGAGCGTTGGGGGCTGTTTACTGCATAATCAGTTCCAAAGTGTCACACAACTAATCAATTAATGCTGATAAGACATTAATCTTATTACTAATTCATTTAGCAACTAGTGTCTTCACACAAATTCAGATGTGTGATAAAACTGCACACTGTGCTGCCCTCGCGCGCGCGTGTGTGTGTGCACTGATTTTCTCTGACTACGATCAATATTTGCCCAGTAGCGTCCTGATTATGAATCAACCGTTGTGAAACCGAATCTGATGCAGATGTGGGCGAGCCAGCTCGCTGGCAGAGACGAGCGCGGAGGGTAATAAGGCGTCATACGCCACCGCCGAAGGCGATAACTCACCTCTCGTAGTGTCTCCGCGTGCATGTGGCGGCGCTTGTGCTGCTGGGGTTCCCGCCCAATTCATCATACACGTGTTTCCACTGTCTGCGAACTGTGATCTGTTGGGACGAAGGGAAAGACTTGAGAAGCCAAAGAATATAAAGGGCCAAATTGAAAAAATATGAGGAGGGAAAAAAAAAAAAACATACAAAAGACACAAAATGTAATACTCCAGGGGAAATATACTGTAAATGGCTGACATCATTTTGAGGTATTGTGGAGTTAGTGAGTAATGATGTTCCAGTTACTGAAGAACCTCTGACACAGAGGAAACATCCTGCAGCTACAACTCCTCCTTTTCAAACAGATGACAGCTCGCAGCAGCCAGGCAGCAGCCAGGCAGCAGCCAGGCAGCGCAGATCAAGTAAAGCCCCGACACGAAACCTGAGTTAATGTGCTGCAGACGCACTAGCAGGGCTTTAAAGCCCAGCGCGTCCCCTTTACGGCCTTTGAATGGCATTAAGCTCCAGCTAATGAAGAAACAGGAGCGAGCCACTCGCACCCGACACAAGCTCAAACAAAAGATGTCAAAGGTGGCGAGCGCGCCGTCTCCCGCGTCGCCGGCGTGGACAAAAATGAGCAATTTGGCCCATTTGTGCTGCGAAAAGCAGCAATCTGAGACGATACGGCTAAACGTGGCTCCGCTAGCGCAGGAAGAAAGACAGGATGGATGGAGGGAGGGACCCGGATGAAAGCGAGAGAATGCGTTTGTGCACATGTGAGCACTTACCAGCTCATATCCTCCAAGTTTCTGAGCAGCCTGAAACATGGTCCAAAGGTTGACTGTGGGAAAAAGACAAACAGCAGTCAGGACCTCTGGGAAAGCACCTGAGCGGAGACGCATGATGTCATGGACTACCCAGAGGCTGGACGCAGCGTCACAGTCCTTTAAGTAAAGGCAGCAACACCAGATGTCAACGCGGAAAAAAAGGAGTGCTTCATTTATACACCCGCTGCAAAATGGACATGCACAGGGTAATACATGTGTAATAACCACGGCTGGACGGTGGCTAACCGATCGACTCCCAGCTGAAGGAATGAGAGCGAGATCCAGCTTCAAACGCTGAGCGATACACTCGCGCGTCTGTTTGAACTAATGCAAATTCATTTGCGTTGATTTAGCACGTGCAAACGCGCCGCGACAGGGCGCGTCAAGCTACACGCCGCGTGTAGCATTCTCCTAAAAATAGCGTTTCAGAAGAGCTTCAAACGCCTGTCGATCTTTGAGGGAAAACATTTTCAGGAAAGAAGAGAACGGCGGGTTCATGGGGGGACGCTTTGCGCTGATGACATTTGTATTTGCTTTCTGTAACATCATTGTTTAACATTTTTGTATGAAGGCCTATAAATAAGAAAAGGAGCCCTCGCCTGGGGAGAGATCCATCAAAATTCAATCTGTGCGTACACAAAGCCTTGCATTTGTCAAAATGACATTTTCCTATCTCCGCATTTGACAGCATTGATTTTTTCCCCCCCATCCCTCCGCTCTGCAAGCGTTTTCAACGCACGGCTGGAATAACAAAGGGAGCTGGGCAGCACTTCCTGTTTGAACTGAGCGCTCGGGTGTGTTGTGCTGCCCGACTGTGGAAACAGACGGACGGTCTATTAAACCAGGTTGTTACGTGGCGAGTGTAATCACCGGGACGGAGCGGACAGAGGAAAGGAACCCAACCGGTTCTCTTCTTAATTCCTTCGTGAAGTCATCGCTGAGATGAGGACGGCAGGATGGAGACGGGTCAGGGGGGGACGTCTGCGGTGCTGGTCCTGTTTTCTCATCCCTCGTTTGAGCAAAGGGAGAAAGCGCAGAGACGAGGGGTAAATCCAGGTACGTCCAGACAGCCCAGCCCTCCCAGCGCACATCTGGAAAAGGCCTCCAACACGCGGCGCCTTGTTCAAACCTTCTAAACGTGCTTACTCGCGCGGCTAAAACTCCCCGTTTCTGAGACGCCAAAGTGAATTCTTTGATCCTTCATCCTATTTGTAGCCAGTTTGAAGGAGGAAACATGAAAAGTGCGTCTGATTGCATCGGAGGGTTTGTTGTATTAATTATGATGTTTGCTTTTTTCCCTCCTCTACACGTGCTGACGTGCGCTCGCTGCCAAGGACGAAGTTTAAACAGCATGATTTCAACATTTAATGAGGCCTTCGCCTGTGATGTGTCTGCTCTTTGGATCCACACATGCACTGTATGTAAAACAGTTGGCACGTGCGCGGCTCGATTCCGCGCTCAACACCGGCGCGGCTCGGTCGGGCGTGCTGTCCTTCGCCTTCCCGATTTAGTCAAGTCCCAGAGTTGAATCAATACGCCCGCTTCACTACCGCGCACGTCGGTCATGCGACACTTTGACTGTCACACACGCACAAACGCCACCTGAAAAGGAGACTCGCGAAAGCCGCCACGCCTCCTCGCCTCCATCAAAGACTCGCTTTGCACACTCTCGGAGGTGTACGCGCACGTTTCTGTAGCGTGCACAAGGAGTGCAAGCTCAGCGTCCAACCTATAGCAGAAATCTTTCATCTGGAGCAGACGTGGCTGCCATACATGCGATGTTCCGACAGTTAGAGGACGTTCTGGCCTTCAGAGGAAACCCTCTGATGGGGAGAGGATCTTCTCTGGATATCAAAGGAAGCACAAATGTGCTCCGACAGCCAGTCTTTTAACACGAGATGTGAATTTTCTCAGCAGGGACAACTTTAGAATTCCCACCCGCTGAAATCATTCCCCCGGTTGAGTTTTCCCACACGCTGAACGGATGACTGACAGCGGAGATTGGCCTCCGCTCCAGCAGCTACAGAGTCATCACCTTCATCCGTGTGGACAATCAGGACAGAGTCCGCCCATCCCCGCGCGCTAATCTGAGAGAAATCCAGTCTGACTCACACAATCTGGAGTAAACTCCCGCTGGAGAGCTGCAGGAAGAGGAATCAAACATTTATGGCCACTTGTTGATCCTCCAGCAGAATATTCATCCCAAGCTGCTTCTGCCTCTGTGAGCTTCGAGCTTCACCCTATGGAGAGGCTTCAGCTGGTGTGATGGATGTCCATCTATCGCCTCCCATCGCACACAAAAGCGGCTCTGACCCGCGCGGCCGGGCGTGCTCCGGCCTTAAACAGCGAGGGGAAGCAGGAAGACGGCGTTACTCACTCTGCTTGAAGCCCAGGAAGGGGATCCTCTCGATGGGCGTGTCTCTGTCTTTCATGTACTTGTAGAGGTCCACTAAGAAAGCCTGCTCCTCCGCCCGGCTCTCCTCAGACGTGTCCTCCTCTTTCTTCTCCTCCTCCTTGTCATCGCTCTCCTCCTTCTCCCTCTCCTTGTCCCTCGCTCGCTCTTTCTCCTCGGTGGACGACTTCCTGCTGATGCTGCCGGCCTTGTGTTTGCTCGCTGGCGTTATCTTTCCGTTGGGCAGCGTTTTACATTTGACCTGCAGAGACGGAACGTTGACGGCGGCCTTAACTTCCACAGAGGAACCAGTCTTTAACCGGGTCGGACCAGATGAAATGTATTCTGCAGAGGAAGCTGCTCACTGATTAGCGACGGAGCAGCTTCTCTTGTCATCACATTTTAGGCGCCTGTTTTCGTGACTCTCGGAGAGAGAATTGCTAATATTAATTCAAGTCTCCAAGGTCAGAGGAATAACAGCAGCGGAGGCGCTTTTAGGGCAGATACATCCTTCGCTTTCAATGTTACAACCAATGTCAGATACGGAGCGCTGCAAAGCAGAGAAAAAGCAACGCAGGCGGCAGAATTTGGGTCGTCTTTAACCGAATCTTTAACAACTCGGAGGAAACAAAGATCAGGTTGGACTTTTTCAGCGGACTGACGATTATGCTGCTGCAGGAAGGAGAGGAGGGCTGTTTAACGACCGCCTGTCAGGGAGGACTTTTCAATTTAATAAATCAGGCTGATAGAAACAAATTGGAAGTGCAAGGAGGGATAAAAACATAATCAGGAGATAATGTGATAATCATCTGAAGCATTTGGAGAATTAAAAGAATTAAAATATTTGCAAGGACTTGGAAAAAACTCGGAATCATTTATTTCTCATATTACGGTATCGATAAAAAAAAAAACAAAACCTAAGGATTAACCATGGCCACGACTGGCAGATTAATCTAAAGTAATCGGATCCCTCTGTGTGCAAAACTGATCACATTTCTAACACAACATGTTAAAGTGACACATCGCCTTTATCATCTTAAATATTTTGGTTTTGGCCCAGTGAGAAGAAAAAGAAGAGCAATCAATGATTAGCTTAGCTAAAATGTTAGCCTGCCTCCAGCTAAACATCAGATTATGAATGTTGTTTTAGCTACAGCAGAACTACAACACCCACAATCCCACAGGGGAGGCGGGCCAATTTCAAAGATAACGCCACGGTATTAAAGAAGCGGCGCTCTATTTGACCGTGAACGGTGTCATACCTTGGTAGTAGTTTTGCTCTCTGGGGTGCAGGGGTCTGACGCTGCCCCTGCCGTTGACCCTGGGGTTAATCCCGACGACCCTTGACCCTGAGCCTGACCCTGGGATTCCCTCCTCTGAGAGATGGACAGCTTCTTCTTCCGGGGTCGCCCCTTCAGGTTGGGAGCTGAGGCAAAGGGAAATAGCGACAACGTGAGCGGTCACTGTGCTAATTACGGGGAGAAACGTGCTGATGCGCTCCGATTGCGCCCCGTCACGCCTCTGCGGTGAACAGCTCCGACTGTCGGGGTATCTTAATACCCTTTGCGAAAATAATTGAAAAGGCTTTAGCCTAAACTGCATTCTCACTCTGGCAACAGCAGACAAAGGCTG
Organism: Pao palembangensis; assembly: GCA_015343265.1. NCBI lineage: Eukaryota > Metazoa > Chordata > Actinopteri > Tetraodontiformes > Tetraodontidae > Pao > Pao palembangensis. Next base: position 1,201,337 of record CM027083.1, on the reverse strand, counting down.
TGACAACGTTTACAATCAGGCGATGGAATTTCACAATCTTGCTAGGCCGCAGCTAATTATTTTTATTTTCTGAAGCGGATTAGGACAACATTGTGCTGAGTGGAGCAGCGGGGTGCCAAATCCAGCTGCTGTTTAGCCTGAAAGAGACGCGCATTTAAAGACAAATGCGTTTCTGCGATTTAATTCAAGGTCACGGTAGCTGCAGTTAGCGCAATGCTAAACCACGCACGCTGTTAACTCACAAACCCACAATAAGGAAGCAGTGTGAAACTACTCCTACTAAGCTACATCTCTGACACAGATGCTAAACAGACAACGACATATACGGCTATTTATTTATTTATTGTTTTTGTTGAATTCCACCGTTATCGCCTCATTATCAGCATCACAAAGAAGTGCATTATAATAAAGGACATGAAATGTCTTCAGCCCACTCAGAGCTGTTAATTAAAAACACATGAACGCGCCTGATAGGAGCACTCTGTTTGAAAGGCTGGCAGATATAACCGCCCGGCTCACATTACACACACAATAAAGTATTTAAGGCCTCTGAGTCCTTTGTACACCCACGTTTATGTCAACCCATGACTGCAATGTAACTTCTTGGCGGAAAGCCTCGCACAAACACGGATAAGCTCAAAGGGAAAATAGAGAGCTTCAAATAATCCCAGTGTACAGTCACACATTTTACACTGTCCACATTCTCTTCTCGCAATGACAATTAAATCAGATCCAAGGTTGCCGGCTGCCAAAAAAGGCTCAGCTATTATTTTTGTCAGCTCGAATTCCCATCAGGAAAAGTGCTAAACGCCAGAGCTGATGGGAGGCGAAGGAAGGGCGAGATGATCCGGACTCTGCAAACTATCGCTCTGCGTAGCAACGCGAAGGAGAAACAACTTGTGGAAAATTCCAAGGGCATTTGTCATCCCTTTGGCACCAAAACAACAAGTTTTCAGCACTCTAATCTTTATTTAGAAAGCGCTGGGTGTGTTTCGTCCTACGCTCGTCTCATACGCTGCTTTATTGGCCAGTTTCATTATTACTCACTAATACCAAAAAATGTCACAGGCCTTTGTATTTATCCACTAACAGACTCAGCACAGAAAAACATTATATGAAAATCAGGATCATGCAAACCTAGATTAGCCAAACTCGCAGATTATTTAATACATTTCCAAGGAATTTATTGTTTTTGTGTGACATCACTTATGTCACATGGGACCGAGTGAGGTCACACTCGGTTCTGGTTTTAGTCCAATCACTAACCCCGCCCCCCCGATATCCTACACCCAGTTACATAACCCGCCCGTCTGTTTCGATTCTTCATCAGGTCAAAAGCTGCTCGCAAAAGGAAAACGCTGCAATTACAGCAAGGCGCTGCTGCGGCGCGCACGCGCACGCCACGGCCAGCTGGTTCAACGCATCCCTAACCCGAACCTGTCACGCGCTGATGTCAGAGGAAAGCTGCATCCAGGAGCGCGCACGCACACACGCACACCGAGGTTACGTGCAGCAGACGCTCTGCAGCAGGCTGAGCTGCTCCCCTCGCGGCACAGTTGCATAAGCAAAGAGTCATCAGCGTTAAAATAACACAGAATCAAACACACACTGACTGCGCAGATTGATTTTTTTAGAAACGGATATTTATAAAATCATGGGTTTTTATTTCAGCACCCCTGGACAAAGGGATATTTTTGCCTTTCTGTGGGCACGGAGCGTTTTTGTCAATGTAGGCCGCTGATGTATGAAAGCGCTTCATGGCCTGGAGGACTGTGTGTGTGTGTGTGTGTGTGTGTGTGTGTGTGTGTGTGTGTGAGAGGAGGTGGGCCTTGGCTCTTACTAAAAACAACCACCTGATGAGGTTTTGTTGCTGCTTGTTCGGCGTCATGATGTTGAAAAAGTCATTTGGAGGCGTCTGAGGAAGATTTCTGACAGGTCTGTGCGCTAGCAGAGCATGGACTGGCTGACTGGCTGACTGGCTGACTGGCTGACTGATGGAGAGGCTGCTGAGACGCATCAGCCTCGACCCAACATCTGCACGACTTTGCTTCTGGATGATGGATAGAAAAAAACCCTCGTTAAAGCTGGAAAAGCTCCTGTGACGGTGCACATTTCTCTGTTTGATGGACAAGCTAATTCCATATCTGTGGAACAAAAATACTGCTGATCACACCCAGCAGGAGCTGATTAGCAGCAATCTCATCAGAAAAGAAAGGAAAGGCCCGACTGAAGCTGAATCTGTCAGAATTAACGACAGATCCGCGGGTAAAGTGGGTCAGGGGGCGGCCATTTTTCTAAATATCTGAACAACAGCTGAGCGGAGTGACGGATGAGCCGAGAACCGTTGTTCTCTGGCAGGTTTTTGCATTTTCAGACAGAATTTCCACCAACAACAGCGAGCGAACCGGGAAGCCGTCTGTAAGTTCGACGTCAATGTAGATGAAACGTTCCAGGCTACCCGCAAGGCAACATGCTAGCAACCACAATCTGTCCATTAATCTCAAATCTTCCTCAGATTGTAAAGCTGTAAAGTGTGTGTCAGTTATTATTCTGACCCAGATACCTTTATTATTATTACTGTATCCTGATACTTTTTAACAGACCCAAGGTTGTTCTGTGATTCACAAAAACACTCTGACTTCTTAGAAGCTCCGTTCTAAAGTTCCAGGCAGCATAATGAGTTCCAAGGTCAAAGCGAAGAGGTGAACGAGGGGGGAGGAGGAGGAGGTGGAGGAGGATGAATGAGACACGGCCTGAACAAACATTAGTTTGTGAAAAAAAAAAAAAAAAAAACATGTTTTGGCATATTTTTCACCTCAGTAAAGACTCGACACCCACTCTGCAATTATTGACGTAGCTGGCAGCCAAAAGTAACACCGGTGTTGTAATCCACGGACGCGTCTGTACAGTGCACAATGTCCCGAGGACAGAAGCGGATCCCGCACGGTTAAAGTTGACACTTGTAATTCACCTTCCACAGCAATAAATCACCCCTCACCGATCAAGACTTCAGCACGAGCCTGCCGTGAATAAAAAGGTACAAATAGCAGTGAAAGTGTGGAAGAGCGAAAGGCTGGAGTGTGTGTAAAGAATCTGTGGGTTTGCTTCTGCCTTCTGTAGGTGAGCAAATGAAGCCGTGCATGAGAAAACACCCACACGCAGACAAAGAAAGAGGCTTAACGCTGGGTCACAGGTGGAAATTTACAGCCGCTCGTAAAACATGAGATGGCAGACAGTATTTAAGCTGTGTAAGCACCGAGCAGATGCTTTTTTAATGTATCCAGAAACAAATCCTGATAATGAAGCAATAGATCTGCTGAAAGAGGGACTTTCCTGCCGGGAATAAAACCGGAACATGACTCACAGGATTCATATTCTTCAATAACACCACCTGTCAGAAAGGAAAACCAGAGTAAATAGAAGGAGCCTGGTTAATAAAAACCTCACAAATCATGATACAAAGGTATCTCTGACGCAACCTTCACATGCAGACTTTAATCTGGAGAGCTGTTATTACACTTTACGGGGACAATATAACAGCAAGGAAAGCAAATCTGAAGCACGCAGCAAAGACACAAAACAGCCAAAGTCTTGGTCAAACAGCCCAGAGGTTAAGTGTAACTTTTACAACCGGATCTTTCGTGAAGATCGTCGGGTCTGAATAAAAGCAGCCATCAATCCCAGCTTGAAACGGGCCCGTTTAGCACGAGCATTACAACAAAAGCATTCGTGAAAGGTCTCTCAGAGATTTATAAGCCAGAGTGCAGCGCTCAGGCCGACACAAGCCCGTACAGAATGTGCCATTTCAGGGATGAGACGTCCCACATATTCCGCCATATTCCACCGCCTCGGCCGGCGCTATAACTCAGCACCATTTGTCTTCCCGCGTGCAAAATCATCAAGACGTTAACATCCAGGCTTTCCCGTAAATCAGTCAGACTTCTAATTCTCTGCTCGGATTTATGGAGTGCACATGGCCCAGTGTCGTTACTGCTATTTGCTGGAGGTCGGAGGTCGTCCGTGAGGGGGGCGTCCTGTTCCTTCCAGCAGACGGCGCCAATTTATACAAGTTAATGCACAGGCATGACTGAGTGTTCTGCAGGTAGGAGCCACTTAAATGTTACAACACATGACACACACGGCATAGACGCTGTATATTAGCGCTAATATTAGCCTATTTTTGACATTTTAAAATGATTTTACAGCATAAATGACAGTTTAAGCTGTCAGATTCACCTGAGTTTAGGAAGGAAAGTTTGGCTGCTTTTTCAGGCTGCTAAAGGGTACGAGTTAGCTTGTCAGCTAAATATCCGACTCCTGCCTGGCCGCTAGCGCAAACTAGCTCACCTACGAGAAACCCAGAGGGACAGAAAGACGGAGGGAAGAAGGGAATCAGGGAGGAGGAGAGTGACAGATGGAGCAAACGTGCAGAGATGTTTACTGCACTGTTTAAAGGCTTCACTCGCGTTTGAGTCAGTGAGCAGATTCATCAGCAGCTCGGTGCCAACCGCTGACACACACGCACACAAAGACCTCAGGAATATGAGACGATTGCAGCATGCGCCAGGATTAGCCAGCTCCTCACTAAAAAACCTCCGCCGACGCGTCCTCAAACGCTTTGTTTTTTAAACGTCTGGCTAGGAGGTGGGCAAACTGAGGCCCGGGGGCCACACGTAGCCCGATGAACTCTTTAATCCGGCCCGCAGAGCCTTTGCAATCATTTCTCCAAAAGCCAGATGAAGAGGGTTGTCAGCTTGAAAAAGGTCCAGACCCCCCTTCAGCTAGCACGCTAACATGTCCTCTCAAGAAGGTGGGGCCAGACATCATTTGGAGCTTCATCGTCCATCCAGCAAATAATTGCCAATCAACGACACGGTGGACAATCGACGCATCGACGACGACAACAGGAAGGTAAACAGTAAAAGGAGGGCTCCTCTGGGAAAGAGGTGTCCCGGATTAGATTCCCAATGTCGACAAGCACGGCAAACACCTTCAGTTACACCTCTGCGTCGTGGCGAATCTGGGAACGCGCTTCAATCTCGCTCCTGTCGGCTTCCCCAACCCCTCATTTTCCGCATAAACGCAGCGTTTTATCAGCTAATGTGTTTTTATTTTCCTCAAAGACAATTCCCCTCAGCCGCTTGACTGACAGCTGCGCACGTACGTGCTTATCTGGTTGGCGGTGGCCTGTGGCAGACCTCCGTCACGCCGCATCAGAACTGACGGCCACGCCTCCAAGGGTAGAAATGTAGTTTGTTCAAACTACCAACGGCCTGAACTACACGTAGTTTTACAAGCTGCCGATGCTAGCGGGGTTAACTGGGTTAACTGGGTTTGAGTCGGGCTGCAGGAGACGCAAACCCGTGATGATATTCATCAACGTCGCCGTGACGACGGGACACAAAGGAAACCAATTGCGTGTAAACGCTGTGAAACCGGGGGCCATTGCCACCTTTTCAGCGCTATTTTCACAGCTGCAAATATGTCAAAAAGGAGCCACAAAAATAACCGGAAGCTTTAATTTGATTTTAGCTGCGCAGGTCTGCAGTCCGACGCCGCCGCAGGTAATAAGAACCACAATAAAGGCTGTATGCTAATGCCAGGCAGCGGATAAATCAGGTTTATAGACCAAGGCCTTCGTCTGTGGCCTCCGTAAATAGAAGGAGATTGCTTCCAGTATCATCTAAACACAAGCTTGACGCGCACGTAAACCGCGGAAAGGACGCCAAGAGCTGACTGACGGTTCCACCGCGCTGGTTATATCAGGTGTTTATACTCCAAAATGTTATTATTCTATTAAAAACAGCCTGAAAAAAACAGCCCTGGCGAGCTGTCAAATCTGAATTCAGGAACAATTCAAACCTGAAGCCCCTCCACCCTCCACCCCTCCATCCTCCACCCCTCCTCTCCCACCTATTCTTTCCCACAATAATTTCGTGCAAATGTAATTGGAGGCGGGAGCGGGCTGGCGAGGTGCGCGCAGCTAAACGCGACATTAAAAAGCCATTACGGGGAAAAAAGGAAGGTTTTGGCAGACGTACGTCGAGGGCAGCGTCCGCCATATGTTTGTGGAGACGGGGACAACAAGTCAGGTGGTAATTATCAATCATCATCAGGAGGAGCTGTCAGAACGCTACGCCGGGCACGCTCTGACTGGCGTTGCCATGGAGACAAGCCCACGTCCCTGCGAAGGCGCGTTTACGGAGACATTAGGAATACAGTCAAATGTTTTTATCTGGCAGGTAATAAGGTGGGACGGCTCCTCCTGAGAGGAACCACCGCCGCGTCCACGTCCAGGCTCAGTCAGCAGATGGAGAGGGAAGCTTATTATTTAAAGAAACGTGTGTGCGCACGTGCATTATGGGTCTGCGGGTAATGAGCTCGTTTTCTGTGGCCGTGTTGTCTCAGGACGCAGACTGTCCCTCCGGTCCGTCGCTGCTAATATCCCTCAGCCGAGACGCGGGCACGTTGTCCCCCGGCCCAGGCTGGACTTCTACCTGTTTCGACCTCCTCCTCCTCCTCCGGCGCGCCTTCAAATCAAATTTCACAAGCTCTCGCGCACGTGAGGCTCCTTTCTGGAGCATTTCTGTAGTTTCCCAATGACAGCGTTCCGATGGAAATCAATTTGCATATGACCTCAATCCACGGCGCTCCGGAGACCCGGATTATTTTCACTTTAAACAAGCTCCGAAAACTAAACACACGAGCAAGTAAACATGAAAGCGCTTCAGAGGGAAAACGCTGAATTTTCCTGCTTTATTACGGCAGTCGTTTGGAAAAAAAGGGTGCTCTTAATTCATTATTTGTGTGCTGTTGTGCACGCTCCCCCCGGGGAGAAGCAACATTACTCTTTCAAGATCAAATCAAATGAAGCAGAGCCATGCTGTTCCAGGAAGAGCCAATTAAACTGTACAGAGAAGTTTATTATTGCGACAGATTATGAAATCTCTCTCATCAGATTCATCGGGTGTGTGTGTGTGTGTGTGTGTGTGTGCTTTACTACAGCAAACTCATAAAGGCTGCAGATTCAAGCGCTCCATTTGCAGAGTAAACAGAAAACCGCAGTGCAGACGCAGCGCCGCGTGTTTTACAGGAGAGCTTCACGTTTAACTCGCGTCCACAATAACGCACAATTACAGAGAGCAACGCCGCGTCATGTGACTGCCTCACGATGTCGCCTCTGAACGCACATCTGAGGCGTGGCTGGGTTTCATCTCTACTGACTGACACACGCGCTGACCTCTGACCCTGGGAGACTTCATAATACCAACGCTGCAGCACAAACCCGACACACCTGAGCGGTATACCCGAGTGTGTGCGGGGCTTTGAGATGGAGATTACGCTAAAACGAAAAGTCCCTCATTAGCTAATCGCGGCTGTGTCAACAGAGAAGTGTTTGAGTGCGTCAGACTGCTGAAGGAATGAGTGTCCTCTTCAAACCTCAACAATATAATCCACATCTGAGCCTCCAGCGGTGTCGTTCACGCAGTTTCTGCCCGTCGGCGTCATCTAACCCTGCACGCTTGTAGACCAGAATGTGGCTAACGGTTGATATTTAGGCTAGTGCCACTCAATCTTAATTATCACAGCTTATTGCTGCGTCTGTGATGCCAAAAGTGCAAAGTTTCCCGTGTTTGTGGGCAGGAAATGTGCTTTTTTGGGTGAACTATCCCTTTAACAAACTCCGTGGAGACAAGAATAACCAGGCGACCGCACCAGGCTGAAAACGTCTGACCTTATGCGTCAGATTTCGCTGATGCCCTAATGTTGACAAGCAGCTCTGGGTGGCCATTGTTCCATGTGAGGGAATTGAAAACTAAAAAAAATAAACACACACACACACACACACACACCTCAGCAATCCAAACGTAAAGCAGAGTCAGAGTTACATAACCTGGGGGATTTACTAAAAAACAGCATAACCTCCGAAATACTTGGGCATTATTGATACTGACAGATTGCAGATAGCAGGGTTTTAAAAATACAGTAAATGTAAGGAGGGGGGAGAGGAGAAGGAGGGAGAGATGAAAGGCAAGAGTGGATAAGCTTCAGGGCTTATCCTATTCATTACTGGAGGGGGGAAAACACAGCGTCGACCTATAAATAAATGAATGCCAGGATAAACACGGAGCGCATACATCAATAAAACATATGTATTCTAATAGACGGCGCTCCACTTACACTTGATGAGGCCCAGGCAGCCCAATCACGGCGGGTTTCTCATTCCGGACACAACGCCAAAGCCGCGGCGATCAGCAAAATAGGCCAGTGGATACTTTTAGCTGTGATTTGTCTTTTCTTTTTTTCATGATAATTATCGCGTATCGGGAGATTGTAAAGGCGAACTCAGAGGCACCACAGCCAGACCAGCTCAGCCTCCTCAGGCCACGCTGGGAAAAGAACTACAACTCCCATCAGCTTCCAGGAAGTACGACCCAACCACACGTCGCCACACAAACGGGGATTCGTCACGTCGCCCTGCCTCAACCCGCGCGCGTGGGTTCCAGAGGGCAGACTTGGTCACGGCCCTCGTCGCCACGGCAACAGTGATGAGTCAGCTGACGTCGGCTGATTATGACTGGGACATTTGCGTGAATCACAGCTGACATCAGTGACAATCTGACACCGTGACGCTGTTGATCACGTAAATACAATCAGAGGAACTAGAAGCGGTGATCTGTCAGCCACCAAGCCTGTAACCACGGTGACGTCACTTCCCAGTAAACCAATTCATCTGCCCGAAGCTGCTCGTCGGGCCGTAAAGGTGACGGCCCGTGAAAAGAGTCGCCGTCGGCGTTGTCGGCGCTCACAACATGTCGTTGATCCCGACGTGGAAACGACATTCCAGGACATCCCAAAATGTGTCCCAGGTTTGTGGACAAAATTAGCCACACCTGGAGGACAATCTGGATTTTATCTACACCCGAATCACTTGAATTTACAGGTTTTGGAATATTTTAAATCAAATTTTAGTTTGCTGAGAAAAGGGAAAGTGCGGCCTGCGTTGAGGAGGAAACGGGAGGTGTTTCCAGCAGCGAGGAGCAGATTCAACGCTGGTGTTTAAATGGGTCCTGTCGGCTCGCGGCTGATCTGCCCAGACCTCTGAAATCCTTCTCACCATCTGAGCTTTCTGCCAAAAATAGAGGAGCGGTGACGCAAAGTTCCACACGGACCGCAGATCTGCTGGTGACATAATAGGAGATCATCAGGAAGACGGAGCTTCATCAGCCCCGAACTTAATCCTCCGACACCAAGCAAAGTGCTTTTAGACCAAATGTGCGCTGTTGCCACTAAATCGTGTCGAAAGTGAAGAACATCGCAGTGTTTCTCTGTGGAGAGGCGTATAAAAGTCACAACAGTCGTTCCTACACAGTGTGCATCCCTGGAAATGTCATCTGACAAGCGGGCTGTAACATGTGCTCTTTTCTCTTCTTCTCCTGGCCTCTGTGTACCGTGACATATGGCCGATGAAATATTCATGGGCGCGCGGTTAACACAAATCTGCAAAGGAGATGGGAAAACACGAGCTTAGCAAGCAGTTTGCCTATTACATTAACAGACGGTGCTGTCATGGGACTAAATTGGTGTGTGCATATTTCATCTAATCTGATTTCATGTTTAAAGAGGGAGCAGGAAAGTGCTTCAAGTTGTGGAAACAATGACATCATCCTCTACCTTCGTCTGGTGACCCAAGCGAGGGAATGTTTGCAGAAACCTTATCTCAAAATGCGGGTTTTGCACATTTCCTCTCATTTACATTCAGTTCCACGTGCACGGCGCCCTCATAAATGCTCCAGAAATGCAAACAAATTTGGCCTCTGATGTGCAAAAGTGGCAGGCAGGCGTGCAGCACTCTGCAGAAAATAGCCCGTCCACTTCTGCTTTTGATCAGTGCATCTGGACAACGTTAATATACCGAGGCAATAAATTATTTCTTTCTGCTCCCCCCGCCCTGGAGGATTAAGAAAGAGGATTCAGAGGGATTTCATTGAAAATATTTCTTTTTAATAAAAATCAAACCGGCACTGAGTGAGAGATACTGCAAAGAAAACACACAGAGCCCAGCATGAAATAGAGTTTCCTTGCCAGGGAAAAACCTGGGGAATATGGGGCAAATGAGGGAGAGGAGGATGAGCTGCGTGTGCGCGTGTGTGTGTGTGTGTGTGTGATTGCCTCATTCTGCTCTTTGAAGCACACGTGCAGTGTTATATTTCTGCAGGAGCCTGTAAAGAACAGCACACTTGTGCTTTTCCGCTTTTTCTTTCATTTAAGCGAGACCTTTCCTGTTCGGTGGCGCGTACGTGCTGTTGCACTCCTCCTGGCGAGGAACGAAATCGGGGACGCAGAGTGGCGTCGGCAGTAATCCATCCACGTCGGCGGAGAACGAGGGAAAGTTCTAAACAAAAAGTGTGTCGCTCCCTGTGAGGAAAGCGGCTGCGGGGCAGAGAGGAGGTGCTGAACATAAATATGGATCACAGGAGTCAAGACGCGGTAACCGATGCACCCGCAGTCGGTTCAGAAGGAGAGCGGCGTGATGAGGCGTTGAAAACAAGAGAGCAGAACGCAGCTGGCTGAGGCAGTGTTAAAGAAAAGCTCCCCTCTTGGCCTAAATGATACAGAAGCACTTTATAAACCACATCTGAGCTGCTCTGACAAGGCTGCAGCACCGAGAACAGTCCTCACACTTTCATCTGGTGGCTGCGATTCACGCAAAACGGGCTTGTTTGAATCTGCAACCGCAGCCGCCCCATGCCACCCCCACCCCCACCCCCACCAACGCCCGAGGAAGCCTGACACACTTTCATGAATTAGCCCACACAAGACGTATGGCTATTAGGATGAATCCCAAAGGTCAAAATTAGCATCAAGAGGAGTCCTGAAAACTCTTCCCTGGTTGAATATGAACTTTTCCCAGTATCAGAGCTGCTTGCGAGGTACCCACGCAGCTGGAATTCATCCTAATAAAGGTGGGTTTAGCATGCTAATATGGCTTTATATAGCCGTTTCCTTTACACGGAGCTTGTAAACATCGCAGATCTTTAGCCAGCAGTGTGTGTTTGCCTCTATAAGCCCGTCGCCCTCGAGGCTTTCGCAGACTGATGGAAATTACTTTGCTCGGCTGTTTCTTCAAACCAATCTAAAACAAGTCTCCGAGCTGCAATCCAGGCAAATAACGCAGCTTACTCTTCAATCTAGTCCAATTTCAAGTAAATAACGTTAAAAAGCGGGTAAACAAATGAATAAACAGAGATGCAGATCTCCCGTCGGCTCTGAAAATAAACCTTTGGTGTGACTGTGGCGTTACTGAGCCAGGCAGGAAGTTAGCATCACTATCCATAACTTATTTTCCGAGGCCTAAAACCATTTTCCCTTCTGCTCTCACCTCCGCTGCCCTCTTCAAGTGTAATTATCCACCGGCAACCTTACAGGAAAAGAAAAACAATGAGTGCGGACCAGCGGAGCCGTTACTGGGAAGGTGGGATTGATGGGGCGCGAGAGCTCGCTGAGCTCCGCGGCGCTTCTGAGCGGAGAGATGAATCACATGATCCCTTTGTTTTAGCTCAGCGTGGGGTTAATAAAATGTGTGGATTCACGAGCAGCGGGGAAAAGCTCAGTGAATGGAAATCAGACACATTCCAGTGCTTCAGAATTCAGCGTTTGGTGGAGAGGAGGGGGTCGGCGCTGGTGGAAATACGGCAGTTTTCATCCTGGACTTTTAGCTGTGAGCAAACGCTTGTTTACCGGAGACACTGGAACCAGGAAAACAAGTCGAACTCACCTTCCTACAACAACTGTGTCACTGCAGCTGCGTTTTCTCTCTTTCTTGACGCTGTTTAACGTCTCAGACGCGCGTTGGGAAACGCTCACGTCCAGGATTTGGCCGCGAGACTCACCGAACTCGTCGCAGATGCTCTCGTTCTGCAGCAGCGCCGGGTGGTCGAAGGTGTCCCGGCAGTACAGGATCCTGGTGTTCCCGCCCAGCGCGGCGATGCCGCCCAGCGCCAGCACCGTGTGGTCGATGAGCAGACAGGACGGCTGCTCCCTCAGCCGGGCCAAGACCGAGCGGTAGCGGCAATACTGGGGGTAACTCAGCACCAGCACTTTGCAGCCGTCGTCCTCTTGGCCTGAAAACACAAAAAAGAAACCCACAAAGAATCAAAAACTCTGTATTCAACAGAAAGAGACATCTGAAATGAACAAAATCATCTTCCTGCTGCACATTTTTGCCCTAAATGACGATATTGGAGCGCAGTAACTGATTATTTGAACACGTAATCATGTTTTCGCTTGACTGACTGTGCACAAATGTTGTGTGACTGCATGTTTGCAATCTTGCCAGGATCATGTTTACAGCACACGTGTGTATGCAGTCGGCCCTCTGACAGTGTGATGTAACAAACGTGTGCGGGAGGAGGCTTATTAACCGAGCGGGAGCCCATTTGCACCTGCTGTAAAAGGCAATATAACCAGTAACGAGCAACCCGGTTACGCAAACTCCGAGAAGCTTCAAGGCCCTCCGATTAATCTGTTAATCTGGCATCATTTGCTGAAAACTACAACCAGAGCGTGTCCTTTCCCACACGTTTTAAAGACACTGCTCACCGACTCGTTTCTGTTCCATTTGTAAAGCTCCGCTATGCTAATGTTTGCCAATCAGCTGTGGACAACACGAGCTGCTGATGGCGATCATTAACTGATGAAAACAGGGAACACATAAACACGATTTCATGCCAGACGCATTTCTTTTAAATCACTATTTCATAGTGTTATCTGCCGGTGGATAAAACACCCGTGGAGTGAGCAGGAGGTGCAGAACACTTTATTAAACACACGCTTTCTTTATTTATCTACTATACAACCCTCTTCCTGGGGAAGATTATCTTCCATGCTGATGTGGTTACACAACAGCTGTCAAGGCTACGTTAGCGAGGATGATTTGAATTTCATTCTTTCACTTTGGTTTAATTATAAAGCAGTCTCACATCCTTCCACCCACAAAAGCAGTTTAATCATTCCTGAGTAATGACATGTACCGTTATTGTTTTTATGCATGCAACACGATGTGGAAATGGTAAAATAGGGAAGCTCTATCGCACGGGTATGTCATCTCTTATTATTTTAATAAGCAATTCATTGTTGGCTGATCGATCTGTAAATCGCCGGCACGCGATGCAGAACGACGCCGCGCACCAGCCACAGATACAACAGATCATTAAACTCACACCACCAAGGCAGGTACTGTAATTGCTCCTTAAAGCTGGAGGCAGTGTCACATTTTTCAGATTCCGCTGCTCCGGGGAGCCTCGTTTGGATGCCGAGCCCTGATATCGTCCTCGCTTACAAACACGAGGACGCGCTCCAACAGCTGATGAAGCAGTGAGGCAGTTTGAAACAGGAGTTTTACATGAATTATTCACCCGCCTGTCTGCTTGCGCCAGGCGCTCGGACGTGACATTTCACGGAGAAAATTGGAAACACAAGTTATTATTTCAGATTTGGCTAACCGGCGATCTTTTCACCTCGCAAAAGACAGAAGAGGCCGACGGTCTTTACTCATTAGTGGAGCCGACAGAGAACGGGAAGGACAACGTTCACAACATATTTACAGCAGAAATAATCCCAAAAATCAGTGGAAGTAGTTCCACCGTGGGCCAACACGACAAGCTCTTCAAAGGAAATGATGGACCCCATTCAGCCGGACTCCAAAGGCCCCCAAAGCCCAGGCAGCCAGTACCTGCATCAGAACGCTCGCTCCTCTTTACGGCGCATAAAAATCAGACATTCGTCAAACCTCGTGACAGTTGTCTTCAGCCGTCAGAGGCGAGCGTTTGAGCGGGCGTTGTTCCCAGATGTCAGGTTTTCTTGCTTCCTCCGCTCGCTGCATCCGGCTTGATTAGACTGCGTTTGCAGAGAGCTGCCGGGCGTTAGTACCAACACACCTTTACGCTCCTGCCTGCCCTCCCAGCCCGCCCCCCCGAAATAAAGGACATCTTCATCCGTTTTCTTCTCCCTCTCCACCACGGCGGTGCCCGTCGGCCGTGCCCGTCGGCCGTGCCCGTCGGCCGTGCCCGTCGGCCGTGCGCGGCTCCCCGTGGCGCATCGATCAAACAGCTGTGCTTGTGAGGGATTATTGTCACAACGCGCCGTAAAGCCTCTGACCTCAGACGCTACAACGCGTTCAGGGTCGTAACTGCTCCGCCGGAGAGCTGCTCCAACGGCTCGGTCAGCAAACAGCTCCGGAAACTGCTGCGCGGCCGTGCGTCGTCCCCATCAACTGCTAGGCGCCGTTTTTAGCGTGAAACCGACACGCCGTGGAGCGTTTGTGTATTCCTGTTTCCGAAGAAGCGCACCACCGGTCGGACGCCATCTCTGTCCGGGAAGCGGAGGATGACCTCATGATGACATCATCAGCGTTCATCTCAGCCTATTACAGCCGTAAGAGAAAACACATGTTGAAGACCTGGAGGGGCGGGCACCAAAAAAGCCCAGCGCGTCCTAATGAAAGTCATTATCAAATTTCATTATGGGAGTTGTGGAATGTTTTCGGAGCTTGTTCCATACTTGGCAGCGGCGGCCTGAATATTCCGGCCTGTGCTGCCTTCACTGGGGCCCTCCTCCGTCTGTTTACAGTAATTCAATCCCTGGTTGCTGCACTGCAGAGGCTTGAATACGTTTCATTGTGTCTAGTGATGACAGGACGGGGCTGATCTGAGAACATTCCACAGATTAAAGCAGTGTGATTAAACCAGGTTGGCAACACACGCACCAAAGAGCATTTTTTTAC